>JAQQTO010000038.1:10624166-11935000 GCA_029884595.1 Ormosia semicastrata
AGAAAGAGAATGTGCTCTCTTTAATCTAAAAGGAGAAGGCATGTGCCCTAGGTCCTTGGACCATTTTTTGATGATTAGTTTTACTAGTTTTGGTCGAAGTAAAGAAGCCAAACCAATGTGCAATATTGCTACACTTTGGTGCATTTGGTTATAGCGTAACTCACATTTTTAAGAATATCTCTTCGAATAAGCAGCTACTTTGGGATAAGATTAGATGTTTGGCTTCCATATGGTGTAAATCACATGGCCTTTTTAAAGGGTTGTTTACATATACATTAATGTCTTTTGTTACATTAATGTCTTTTGTTTCCTATTGTATGCTTTTTCTTGTCTTTTATTTTATTGAGGATTTCTTATCCTCCTTTCCCTTTGTATTCTTCTTCTCTGTCTTAATGAAATTCTTATGTAAAAAAAGAAAAAGGAGAAGGCATGTTATTGAGAGGATGGTAAATGGGTTATGTAATTAACGGCAATGAAGGGAAATGGACCCACGTTTTAGGTGTTGTGAGAGAAAAAGCCAATGAATGGTAGGACTGTTTTGGGTTTTGAAAAGAGAGCGGATCCCACTCAATTTTTATATCACATTTTAATGTAATTTTTTATTATTAATTTTTAATATTTATTTTATTTTATGCACTTCGACTAGTAACTCACTAATTAAACCAGTTACCCATTAACCCAATGTCCATGTTGAGTTGATGACCGGTCTAAGTTTTAAAACACTGGTTTAAACTACAAAATTCTGTTTGGTTTAGAAAATAAAAATTTTCCAAATGTATTAATTAATCGATTATTTAAAGGAAAATATTTATTCGAAATTGTTTTGCAGTAAAATATTTTGTAATATATTTTAAAGGGCACAAAATTGTGTTACCATATACAATGAAAGGATTGTGTTTGGTGTCAGATGCCGTTTGGAATGATCAGAAATTAGTTTTTGTCATTCTTGATGCTCGTGATTATTTGTAAGCCCCTGAGGCTTTGCTTTGGCCTCTTAACCAGCAATATTGATATTGGGTTATAAGTTGTAGTAAAAGAAATTTCAACCCAATTTTTAGCGTTTACTACTTTCTTCTATTGCATGGCCATGGTAACTAGTTTAAACTATAATTTTTGGTTTTTTAATTTTTACTCAACTTTTTACAGGTATGTTGAACGTATTGCCAATACTAAATGGGAAGTAAAAGAGCTTGGGATGGAGCATAATGGGTTTGTATTTTTTTATCGTCTTTATATTTGAATGCCAAGTCATTTTTTCCTCTTTGTATCGCTTGATTACATTAAGTCTAAGTAGTTGCTAATTTTATATTAAAACTTATTGCATGCACTTATAAAATTTTATTTGCACTATTGGGATCTCCGATTACTGACATTCTTTGAGCATGAACACTTGGGTGTTTGTATATGTGAATGAAATTTGGGAGAATAATGATTTAGGAACTCCTAGTGAAGATATTTCCAATTTAGGAACATTACTACTGGATGATTTTAATGCCAACACTATTGTTATTGGTGTCTAATCATCTAGCGTATTTCTCATCAAACAGGCTTTGATATTGGAGTCTTTGGGCCGGATAGTATAACCTCTAAAATTTAGTTGTTGGTGTTATTGAGCTGCAACCATATTTGTAGACAATAAATGTAACTGCTATTTTTTTATTTTTTTCAGAATTTTTACTTGGAAATAAGCTGCAGTTCTGACTTAAATTGTTGTATTGATAGGTATGTTGATTTGTTGCTAGGAGAATTTAAGCACTATAAAACACGACTTGCTCATGGAGGAATTCGTAAAGAGGTATTGCTATTACTCATTATCATGAGACATACTCATCAAGTGCGTATATAACAACCTATTACATGAAGTACATACTTATGTTTAAAAATCTTGCTTTTAAATTGTTGAAAAGGCAAAACGTAGAAACGTAATCCCTAGTGTCTTAACATGACTTTTGATTCACGACTTCTGCTTATATATGTGTAGATTCAAGACCTATTATCGGACTATGGGCTTGAAATTGTGGCAGAAACTCTTGTCGAAGGACTTTCACGGGTGAAGAGATGTAGTGACGAAGGACGAGCTCTAATGTCATTGGATCTGCAGGTTAGGTTATTTCTGAGCTATGATCAAATTTTTTGAGTGTGCTTTCAATAGGTTGGATTTGGAGTTCATATGGTAGATTATTAATATGGCACAACTTAATTTATACCCAGTCCACAGTTAAATTATGTGATCAAGTCCTTTTTAAAATTTACCGGTGTCTGAATAACTTTTCAAAGTTGAGCTTTCAAAACCGTATTTTATTTTCAGATCTTAATAGTAATCAAATCTTGCAAGTGTTGAATTGTTATGAAACAAATGAATTCTTATGTAATGCAGACAATGATCAATATGTTCATGAACCTTCCTGCTCCTTCAGTAATTCTTTATTAAAGTTTTTATATGTTGGGTTTGGATTTCTGTCTTTCTACCATCCAGGTTTTGATCAATGGGCTACAGCATTTTGTGTCGTTGAATGTGAAGCCCAAGCTACAAATGGTTGAAACTTTCATTAAGGTAAGGAACAAAGGATCAACGTGGAAACACATTACACTATATTGTTTGCAAATAACTGATGAGTTTCAGTCACATGGTAGAATTAGTTGGGTAGTGCTGCCTGACCTGTTCTATAAATTGGGATCTCTCATGTTTGAAACTTTCATTGGATGCAATCAACATTTTATTACTTACGGACATCTTTACTATGAACTATTTAACCAGGCTTACTACCTTCCTGAGACAGAATATGTGCACTGGGCACGTGCACACCCGGTAATAGCCCCTTTCTACATCATAGTTACACTACACTATCTGATTGTTTAGGTTTTAACAAAGCATCCCATCCCTTGCAGGAATATAGTAAAAGCCAGATTGTTGGGCTGATCAACCTTGTTGCCACTATGAAAGGTTGGAAGAGGAAAACCAGGTTGGAAATACTGGAAAAGATTGAATGAGTTGCTTCCTTTTATTGCGTATGAGGTCAGGCATATAGAATCTCCTGCTCCTTTTCCCAGGCCTTGCATTTTTTGGCAGAGCTCCTTGTAAAGGTAGTGTATGTTGTATGGTATTTGATCCCTATTAATTACGTTGTATTTTCCAAATTTGTACTTCCTCTGGTGTCCTGTAGATAGTCCTTTGAAAATAAGCTGTAATTGTACAATAATGTTACTTACACATAAATTTTTTCTCATATAACTCATTGTCATAATCTATTTCTCTTTTTCTTTCTCCTTTTTATTCATCAATATCATTTGTGCACAATTCCCTATGTAAGTTATGTTAATTGCACTTGCACATCTTGTGCACATAACATTACTCGTCATTGTAATATTGGATCTCATGATATTTCTTGTTTATGTTAGTTTTGTAAAGTTCCTATTCATTGGCAGATAGTGGAGTAATTTTTCATCAAAGAGACAAAAACCTAACAGTGTCGACCCATTGGGTTCTTGAATAATGCTTGTTGTACATCTATAAGCCTCATATCCCTTCTCATCACTATGAAGTTGTAGATGAGTGCATGTGTATAGAAAACAATGTGGAATCAACTGTAATCAGACTGTAAAAATTATATAAATATAAAGTGAAGTGTGTGTAGCATTATTTTTTTTTGTTTTCTCCCTTTCTCTAACTGGTCCATACCTTTATCAAACTCCTTCAAATTGTTGGTTGTTTACGTGGGATTCAGCCCTTTTCATTTATGTTAATCCATATGAGAATGGGAGAGGGGATAATAGGGAGAGGGAGAGTCATCACTTTAGTCTTTGAGAAAATTATCATTAGTTTAATCTTCTAATTGTGTAAAGTATCATCAAATTAATCTTTTTTTGTCAGATTGAAAAAAATGAGGGTAACAAAATCTTATTTTAGGAACTAATTTTATGTTATTTTGCATTACTGAGGGATTAAATTGATAGCACTTAACATTATTGAGTGATTAAATTCACGTGAAAAAAAAATCTTTGAAGTACAAAAATAGAAGTTCACACATACAATGCAAGCATGCACACAATTGAAAGTCAATATTCTTATGATATACATGTTTTTATCAAACTAATTTATTTTAAAATATAATTTTCCTATTAAATTATAAGGTAAATTAGCCATTATAAATGCTTTTAGTTTAACTATTTTGTATTAGTTTTTGTTTCATATAATCACAAATAAAATATTTAATATTGACTTGATCACCATTAAAATAAGTTCTGTGAAATATTTTGAGATAAGTTCATAAAATAATGCTCTGTAAATCTTTTGAATCTACTCACCGTGTATAGAAAATAAATTTGTTTTGTGATATTTACTTATCAATAAAATTATAAAATGAGTTATGTATTAAAAGAACTTACTATAAATTAAGTTTTGTGAAATACGTGAGCTTACTATATTTCAAGGTGATCCCTATCAACAAATCCGATCACAAGAAATTTTAATGTTTGTTATTTAGGAAAACAAAGGCAAAGGCACGGTGGAAATTACAAAAGTAATACGATTATGCCATTTAAAAGAAGAATGGCACCGTAAAAATCTACAATGCATTAATTGCATTCTTGCAGCTCTCCCTTGTATGAGTTCATCTTTGTTCTTTGCTTTATCCTGTTCTAGTTGGCTTGTTGACTCTAACTGGGACTCCAGGCGACTGTGTAATTGCACCCGCCTTGTTTAGTGTGAAACAGTACTGATCTCTAGGTACCTGTAGAAGATTCAAATTATGCAAACAGAATAAATAAATAAATAAATAAAGTAAATATAGACACACCATTTTAAGGAGACATACTCAAATTCCTTTGGTCGTCTAGTCATTGTCACAGTGGATGGGTGTTCTATCCTTCTCCAAGAAATTTTGAAGCCCTTCCCATCTAGACAGTGAAAACAGATTAATACACATCGAGGTTTGCTTTCCTTAATTTTATCACAACCACAGAGAAGGAACAAAAAGTGTGGGGATGAATTAGTAGCCCAGAGAGCGAGAGAACCCTGGGCTGCACAAATGACGTGAACCTTCAATATATGCTTCCTAAATACTTATATATTTAACATAAGAAGGGACATGAATAATTTTATATATTTAACATACTTCTAATGAGGGTGGACAATGGTAAGACTTATTTACTTTTTATTAAGTATTTTCTCTAAAAAAAATTAAATTGTTAAGTAAAGGCACACATAATTGTATAATCTGAATCGGAGGTTGATTCGGTCAGAAGATCGAGTTAACGGATCACCAAGTCAACGATTTGATTATAGGTCAATCGGTCGAATCAAAAAATTCGAATGAAGAAATAAATATTTTTTAAAAAAATATTATATAAAAATTTACTTGATATAAAATATATTATATTAAAAAATATTAAACAAAAAATATTACATTAAAAAATACTTTTAAACAAATAGTGATAATAATCTATTAGTTGCATAATAAATTAAGAAATTGAGAATAATATTCAACTGAAACATATATGGTCTAGTGATATAATACACTTTATGCCAAAGACCTTCAATTATAGTGTTCAAATCCTAAAAATTATATTTTTTGTTTAATTTCTTTAAAATATAAAAATAAAAAAATGGCCAAACTCGAGTCAACTCAGTTGAGTTGACCACCAGATCACCTGAATCTAATTGAGTCCATTAGAAAAATGGTCTAATAAGTTGATCGGACCAACCTAGAGTCGAGTTGTGGGTTTCTCGGATCGACTGGTTAGATCAATACAGTCTATACAACAATAAAAACACATGAATAATTCTATATATCTAACACGCCCCTCATAAATGTGAACATTGCACAAACTTATTTACTATTTACTATGTACTAAAAATCAATATGTGATAATAATTAAATTCTAAACTACTTGGTTATACAAATTTTGATATTATATCATAATTTTTTTTAAAAAGTTTAAATTATTAAATAAAGACATATAAATAATTTTATATATTTACAAAAATAGTGATACATACTAATTATGTTACCTGATGGATTTGGATCGCATGCAGTTAATATTTTAAGTTTTTAACTGCATGTCATCTCACCCTTCTAAACTAATTTTTTAATTTAAAAAATTGAAAAGTAAATAGTTTTAAAAAAGGTGAAATTTAAGTTTATTTTTTTATGTTTATTGTATTTATTTTATTAATTAAATTATATATATATATATATATTTAAAAAATAAAATAAAATAATATTAATAAATACATATCATAATTTAATTTATAGAATAAATATAATAAAAATAAAAAAATAAACCTAAATTTTACCTTAATAAAAATTGTCAGATGTGAGATTAGAACTGTACCACCTGTAGTTTGCTTTTCAACTGTAGATCGGGATCCGTTACCTGATAATTGAGCTGAAAAGACATTATCAAAACCAGCAATAGATAAAGACAAAACAAAATGTAAAATCGCCTGAAATGGGTTTTAGGGCAACCCCATCCATCAAACTCTCTTAGTTATTTCCCTTCAGGTTGACTACACTTCCAAATTTAGACGTCATGTCACATAATTGGGGAGTTGAGTATCTTGCCATCGATTCTAATAAAATATAATAGTAGTGAGAGTGCTGTACAATCTTGTCCTTTGTACACGACAGTCACATTGACCCCCTTAGCTAGCGGCTTGTAAATCAGAGGGATCAGTCATCAGTGGCATTAGTCAATTTGCATCAAAGACTCAAAAATATTATAGATTATCCTAGCTTCATTGCTGATAAGAATACCGAGTCCCAATCCAATAGAAAATTGTAGGTGTCCTGGATATACCCAAAATCAATATTTTTTACGATCATTAATTAATCCAAGTTAACTCAGTTCATTGTGGGCTAAAAAAGAACCGTAGAACAGAAATTATAGTACCACGTGATTGCTGCTAGAGCTAATCATAGATTCAAGTTCACTCACTCCATCAAACGGCCTTTGATATTGAATCTTTTGGTCACATGATGTAACTATCATTCTTTCAACACTTAGTATTAAGCTCCAAAAATTTTGGAAGGTTTTGTAACTTAATCACATTTTTAGACTGTATAATTTCTTTTTATTTTCAAATTTTAATGTTTTGGAAATATATACATTCTGTCAGTAGGTCTGACTTAAATTGCTGCATGGACAGGTATAAGATTTGTTGCTGGGAAAATTTAATGTCTACAAAACAAAACTTGCTCATGGGAAAAGCGTAAAGAGGTATTTCTCATACTCATTATTACGTGGGATATAGTCATTGTGTCCAGCATCAACTATCCACTGGTGAAGAGATCTACTCATGAATGTTATTGGATCTTCAAGTTCTTTCTAAACTATGACCAAAATTTTTTCGTGCTTGTTAGAGGTTGCATTTAGAGTTCATTTGGTAGTAAATTTGAATATTATGGTTGAACATAAATTTAATCTTTATTTATATCAACCATCTAGATTTATAAAATCACGTTCTTATAAAATATTACCAGTGTCTTCTTCAAATCCGAAGCTTCAAGCCTGCTTTTACATTTTTATTTTTTGGCCGGCAGCATCAAACAATTTGTCGTATTACATGGCTTTGTCTTAAAGTTAAGCTCTGAAAACCATAAATGGTAAGCAAATCTTAGAAGCAATGACATTCTTAAAGAACAAAATATCAATTCTTATCTAAATTCTAAAGCAGACAATAGCTGATATATGTTAACAACCCTCCCTCATCACAAAACTCTTCAGTAGAACCCTTTGCTCTTGCTTTTGGAATTTGACAAATGGTGGATAGGATTACTGTCTTTTCTCCTTTCAGGTTTTGATCAATGGGCTAAAACATTTTGTGTCCATGAATGTGAAGCTCAAGCTTCAAACGGTTGAAACCTTCATTAAGGTATATGGATATGTAACACATTTTTCAGACTGGGAAAAAAAAAGTACTTAAATTGATATGGTTTACTGAATTGGATGTTTCTACCACAATATGGTTTACTGACATAGATGTTCAGTAAAGTAAATTGATATTTCATATCTTGATACTGCAATTTTAATGCAAACAAAGAATTTTATTACTTAAACTAAAACGTCAAGAGATCTCACTGCCATATTTCAGGGTTCTTGCCTTTCCCGCTCTCCCCCTCTCACTCTCTCTGAACAATATTCAACCACCCAAAAAAAAATTGATATTTGTTATTTATTATCTAGAAAAGAAAGACAAAGAAATGGCAAAACTATGAAGGAAAAAAGTACTTGTGATTATGACATGAGAAACGAATGACATTGTAAAAGCAAACAATAAATAACATCCCTGTAGCTCTCCCTTGCATCAGTTCATTGCTGTTCTGTGCTTGATCCTGTTCTAGTTTGCTTGTTGACTCTTCATTGCCTGACAACAATTTTCTTTCTTGTACGCTTTATTTTACAAATAATAGTAATTTTCTTTTCTAAGCTAACTTCAAGCTGCTGGTGACTGTGTAATTGCACCCACCATGTCTAGTGCCACGCAGGGTTGATCAGTGGGTACCTGCAGCAATAAGCAAACAAAATTAGAAATTAGTGTACCCTTATGAGACAAAAGTACTGAAACATAGACATATATCTGATTTTCCTGGAGAGACAGTATCATTGGACCTTATGACTAGGACTCTGACACTAGTGTTTCCCACAAAAGTAATAACGTAGTCAGCATCCCAATTAATCTGATCTTTTGGTACACCCTCTTCATAAATGCCTCTGCTGCAATTGTATCTTTATCATTTCTTACGTTATTTTCAGTACCTTCCCCTCCATCCTCACCTCATGAATCAAAGGAGAGTTTTTTTTTTATTTAAAAAAAAGGATATTGATTTGATTTCCAATTTAAATTTCTATTTTAAATTTTATAAGGCTTTCTTCTATTGCTTTTTTAAAATAAAGCAAGAAATAAGGAAGAGAATCCTGCAATTTGCTAGCTATCACGTACATGAAAAATCATCGAATCTTTTAACTGAAAAAAAGAAATCACGGAATCTGGGGAAAGCAAATTTATTGTTTGACAGCTACAGATGAGTGGACTCTTAAAACAAGCGCAAAGGAAGCTACTTTTTCTTTCCCCTTCAGGCAAATCAGAGCTCTTCCACATTTTCAAGTTTATTTGACAAAACCATGACATTGACTAGTAAGAAATTTATTTCCTCTTTTTGTTGTGATTATATTTATATATCTTTATAGTTATAGATGGTGATTGGTGAGGATGAGGACACGGCAAGTCACACATTTTTTTTTCTTTTTTTTTTTTGGTAAATGGCAAGTCACTCTATTAGACGTTAATAGCATTGCTGCATTGAAATCATATGCATAGCTGTTGAGATGATGATTGTTGACTTACAAAATGGCCAGCTCCGAGGATCCAATAGAAGTGTAGGTTTTTGTATGACTTAACAAAGCCTTCGGTCTTTTTGACACTTCCACAGTAGAGGGGTGTTCTGTCTTTTCCCAAGAAATTTTGAAGCCCTTCCCACCTACACAATAAATAAAAAAAGATGGAGAACACAATAAGAAACATTGGCGTTTGTCTTCACCAATCTTGAAGGGATGAATTAGGAGAGAGAGAGAGATGCATACTTGAGTTTCCTGATCCAAGCTTCAGTCCCCTTGGTTGCACAAATCAGATCAACCTATAATAATCAGACAAATTATGATGTTACCTGATAGTAGAACACAAAATAAAATATTCATCTGATTAAACGTATAGATAAAACAAGATCTTCAAATCAGTCAAACAAGATAATCATCTTATTACTTTGAAACCCAGTCAACATGTCAAATAATTGGGGTGAGGGACAGCTATATAATATATATCCAATCAAGATTCTCATCAATTCTTATTCTTATAGAAACTGACAATGAAAGTGTTGTGGAAAGGGACTCTTACTTGTCCATTATACACAGTCACATTGACCCCCTTAGCCAGCAGCTCATCGACCTGGAGACGTTAAACTAAAGGACATCAAATATCCCAAAACTTAAAAAAAAAAAAAAATTTGCTCCTTTGAAAATATCCGGAGAGCAGAAAGTTTACTAGAAAACGTTGATTTTAAGCTCAAATTGACTAAACAAGATATGATTGTGAATCTGATATACATTTAAATTGAAGCTTAAAACCAAAGTTCCCAGTTTGTTTAACGCTTATTATCTTCTTACCTCATTAATTCTTGGCTTCATAAAATCACCTTCAAGATAAGTAAAAACATTACCGGATTGCCCTCCCCATCTGTCAGCACAGTGTAGCTAAGTGATCATTTCATGGGTTTGCAGTGGAATTTTGAGTACACTTTTCTTTTCTAGTCAGAGAATTATAGACTTACGTGATATTCTCAGGGATGATCTTTAACTTCTTCTTTATGACACCGTTTAATAACTCGTCAATATCACCATTACTACCTGCAGGAGGAGATTTTGACCTTGACCTCATGGAAGTAAGATACTTAGAGTACCGCTTCACTGCTATTTCTTTGAATAACCTCAGCTCCACTGCTGATAAGGTTGCTGAATCACTTCCTGCATCTACCAGGAAATTGTAAAAGTCCTGGATTTAACAAAAAATAATATGAATTATAACCAAATAATAATAATAAAACTTCTAAGGAGCAGTAGTACAGACTCTGGTGCATTGTGGGATAGAAAGAGAACTCATTTGATTTAAGAGGTAGAAAGATGTTGAATGAAAATTTTAGTACCACATTGTTGCTGCTAACGCCAATCACGGACTCAAGTTCACCCCATGAGTTGGTTGCATCAACAAATTTACCATCCTCAAGTTGCTGCTTGATCTTTTGAGCTATACTGATCTCTAAAATGGGTTTGTTAGATAATGGCCATCCTATAAAATAATACTTTTTGCTGTAAACTTTGTTTCTATTTGAGAAGATGGAAAAAAGATTTACCTGTTTGATTTTTGTAGTCCATTGTCGTCAAGTCGTGAGAGGTCTTTAAGCAGAGGACCCCATGAGAACTGCAATGATGGATTCAATATGAAAGACAATAATGTGATAGTTCAACTACATGAACTGGTGGGAAAGAAATTCGACAACATACCACAAAATCTTCCGGGGAGATCCAACTGTCTCCTAATGCCACACCTATACAAGAAAAAGTTACTCAATATCATACATTTCTTGGAGTTCTTCTTTCCTAAAGATATTTATTTAATATAAAGGATCCATCATTTCCTAATAAGAAAGAAATTAACAAGTTAACCCCATTCATAAGTCAGAAATGTTTTCAATCGTCATGAATTGAAGAAGACCTATCTGGAATCTGACAGACGACATAATTCAAGAAAGGGCTACCTCCAAGTTTAAGCTTCAATTTCTTGTCTTCAATAGCTTTTAAAGCAGATAATCCAAGAGTGACAGCAAATTTGCCACCATAAGACTCTGCCACTATGAACAGAGGGCTCTTTTGGAGGCTCTCATCCTTGTTGAATATCTCAATTAACAACGTAGTCAAGTCAGTGGCTGCTTCATCATCTGTTTTCACAAAGAGTTTGTCATCCTCCACATAACTGTACCCTGTTCCAACTGGATTGTCCTGTGTTATAACATCAAAACCATTGAGTGATGAGAACCACAAAGTGAAAAGAACCTGAGAAGAGAAAGTAAACAAAAAGCACTGGAATAAACTGCTTCAAATATGGCTGAGTTACCACAAAGAGGAGATCTGCTTTTCTCAACCATGTGGAATTCCGTGGCTTCAAATTGGTGTCCAAAGGCCCAACCTCTTGAAAATTTCCAATCCCAACTCCTGAAGCACCCTGTACAATGTTTGAAAATCTCATTCAGAAATTCAGAACATGGGGTTATAGTTCTTGTTCAGAATTCAGATTACAACCCAATCTAAGAATACTTACAGGTCCTCCCTGCAACCAGAGAATGATTGGCCATGGCTTGGAGGGATCTTCAACTCTGTAGGGACTTCTGTAAAGCCACCAGAACATGTGTGCTTCTGTGAAAACACAATAAAGTAACAAAGTAATGTAATTATAGTTCACTCTAGATTACATTTTCACACACTCAAAAAAAATAAAATCTTTATTCTGTAGTATAATAAACACCGTTATGGAAATTACAGAATTCCAATGCACTTGACTTACTGGGTTTGACTTGTACATATCCCCATTCCTCTGATCCGTCTTGGCTCTTGAAAGCTGTCACTGTTCCTCCATGACATAGTAGTAGACCAAGGAATAGAAGAAGAATTGTGACAAAATCACAAAGCTTTTCCATTTGAAGAAAAAGAAACAATGGCAGTAAAGGGGAACAAAGGATATAGGCAATTTATAATGGATAGAAAAGGAGGTGAGTGGTGAGTTAAATATGAGGCGTGTATTGTCAGTGTCTGAAACAGAAAATGGAAGCTAAGATAAGAGTCCTATGTACGCACGAAGATAAAAACATAAGATGCCCTTCACTTCTTTTTCAGGTAACATTATCCTTAAAAGCAAGGTAAGCCATTCTTCTGCGAAGGCTCCTACTGTCCCGTTAGAAGATCGTGTGAGTGTAAGTAACCGAAAGGCGAAAGTTAATGGGGGGAACAAATTGCACGGAATTACGCTGACTCAATTTGGAAGGATAATAAGGGCAGTCTGATTTTGATGGAGTGTAATTAGGGTTGCAATTGTTTGTGTAATTTTTTAATTAAAAATATATATTTTAAATAACTTTAACTATTTAGATAGGATTTTTAAAATAAGTAAAATATAAAAAGAAATTTTTTTTTTAGATATCAAGATGAACTGTTTTTAGAAAAAAAAATGAGAGAGAAAAAAATATTTTTCTTGATATCTTAAAATTACTTTTTTAAAATTTATGCCAACCCACCATAAAATTATTTTTACAGTATAAAATTCTTGAAGTCGTATCAGTGTAAAAAAAACGAGTGAATCAAAATTTACTCTGTTTCAAAATATATAATTATTACAAAGATTTATTAAGAAAATATAAAATTATTCTATTAAAGTTTTCTCTTATTAAGAAAATATAGAAAAAGAAAAAGAGTAATACTATATATTCGTAGATTCTCTTAATTACTTAAAATAGTAAATATTAAATAAAAAATAAAAATATTTAACATTTTAGGAAGTTAAAAAATATTATAATGATTATAATGGTTACTATTACTAATAGATCGACCGACACATACGTGTCTATTGATCTGCATTTTTATTTTATTCATTTGATTTGACATTAAATTTTTTATTTTTAATTTTATTTGCTGTTTATATGTCCTCTTAAACTGCTCTTGAGTTGTAATTGTAGTAGTTACCTAGATGTTAGAGGCAGAAAGAGTGTATTAAGCGGCTGTTAGTAAGTGAGTGGATTAGTGGAACGTAGTAAAATGGATAAAAAGGTATACCCCTTTATTTATTATTTGTGTTTAATGAGTAAAGATGACATTTTAAGGATATAAAAATTAAACACCAAATCTTGAAATTGCCATCATAATAAGTAATAGATAATAATATTAAAAGTATTTAATATTTTGGTTATACTGGGTTTATAACAAACCACGGTGAAGGTGGAAATAACTGTCATTGAAATAAACGTATGCCATCTACCCATATCTATATACAATTGTATTATACATACAATATATTAAAGTTGGCTTTTATTAAGAAAATATAGAATTATTAAAAAGAAAAAGAGTAATACTTTATATTCATAGATTCTCCTAATTACTTAAAATAGAAAATATTGAATAAAAATAAAAAATATTTAATATTTTGGGAAACTAACAAATATTAATGGTTATAATGGTATTTAAAGTATTTTAATATTTTGGTTATAATGGTTTTATAACCAACCACGGTGAAGGTGGAAATACAGGATGATATAAATGGAAAACTATCATTGACATAACGTATGCCATCTATCTATATCTATTTATTATATATAATTGTATTATACATGCATACATACATTATATTATATTAAAGTTGGCTCCTTAAAATTATTTGATGTCACGTCATGTTAAGTGTTAACGTGGCTTTTTCTAAAGCTTTTTCAAATTATCTAATCTTAGGTGGTGCCAATGTGGCTTTTCCCACTAAGGCCTCTTTCAAAGTTCACCAAAATCATTTAATGTTCACCAAAAAATTGCAGGACATCTCAATCCTAATTTTTTTTTTAGTCTATAACAAAAAAAATTCAATGAATGTAAACCAGGATGAAGAATTGCATTTCCTAGTTCCTACTATTGTTTTATTAAAAAAAAACTGCAGCTAAAAAAATAAAAAGTAACCGTAAGCTTTTTTTTTTTAAAATACACTATACAGTAACCATAATCATTACTCATTTAGCGAAACACAAAAGACGACTACCATTATTCTTATTCATTTAATTTTTATAGGTTTAATTTTTTTTAATTCATTCATAAATTTATTTTATATTTTATAAAAATATTACAAATATATATAGACTAATTTAATATTTTTTATATTAATATATAATATAAATATGATATACATATAAAAATTATACACAAAATATTTTCTTTACTCATATTTACTATGCACTTCCCCATTTATGATTGGTTAAATTCCCAACTTAAGTGTGTTTTTAAGTTTTATTATGGAAATTTTGATTATTTTAATAATTAATTATTATATAATTAATAATGATAAAATTATTTTTATGTTTAAATATATTAGTTGTTAAGTAATTTTAAAATATTTTATTTTATTTAAATAATATAAAAAGAATTATTTTATATATTAAATTATTAAATTATATAAAAAATTAAAAAAATAATTTAATTAAAAATAAAATGATATTAATATCTCAAAATTTTTAAAAGAATTTATAATTTAGAATTATAAGTTTAAATTTTAAGCTTATAAAAAAATTATTATAATATATTAAATTTTATGTAAAAATTAAAGCAAATTTATGTAAACATGTATAAATAATGATAAAAATTTAAAAAAATACTGTTGATTGATAGATAAAATCTTATCCAAATATGCTCTTAATAGTTGGTCAGTATATCAACTTGGTAAATTTCCAACCAAAGAAAAACTTGCAAATGTCGGCTCCTTTGGATTCAAATTTTGTTAATGAGAGTAGGGAGCACTGAGCAGGCATCAAGCCACTTTTTCTTTTCTCTTTAAATCTATAAAATTTGGACAACTAACATGCCTAAAAACTAACTCAATTTCTTCATTTTTTTTTACTTAGGTTCTTTATGAAATTATGATTACATTAAATTAATCTAGCGGTATTTTTAGTTTTGTTAACTTTTTAAAATTTATTTGCCTAAATATAATGTTTTTCCACAAATATACTTTTTTTTAAAAATTAAAATGTGAAAGACTTTATTGCAAATCATTTGTAACCTGATTTGACGAATCCCCATTCCCCAACAACCTGCTCAGAAAAAGAGAAGAGGGGCGACAAAAATTATACTCCGTCCTTTTTTTTTTATTATAAAAATTAAAGATATTATTAAATAATTTTAAATTAAATAAAATATAAGTAGATATGATTAAATTATTTTTTTATTTTTTAAATAAATTATAAAAATTAATTAATATAATTAGTTATTAAATTTAGTAAAAATAATAAATAATAAAATAGAATTAAGAAAATTAATTAATATATCTTTAAAATTATCAAATAATAAATAAAATAAAATATTTAAAAAGACAAATAAAAAGTAACGGAGGATGTAATTGTTTTTCAACTCTTGTATCTTTAGTTTTAACTACTCTATTGAGATACTGACCATCTAGAACTAGAAGTGATGCTCATGAATTGTGGTAGGATCATACGAATCTTATAAATGTAAGCTTCTTTATATATATGGATCATTTAGATAGAAATTAGAAGATACTATCTAGTGAGCTTTGTTGTTGGCTAATATCTAAAACATTTTGCAGTGTTGTCTTTCCCTTAAGGTTAGTATTAATCGTAGATAACAAAATACGAATTGCATTTCTTCACAAATTTGTTTCTAAAAAGAGTAACGTTACATAGTAAAAAAAAAAATTAATCATAATTTTGATTGAATTCAAGAGTAGTTGTTAGATGAAATAATGTTGTAGAAATTATTTATCCATCTAAGAGTTATAAAGCATGACAACTTATTCTGTTAAAAAAATTTAGCTAAAAAATTCTTGCTGTCTTAACATTTTTCTTCAAAGAATTGCACTATGGCTGCCATTTTCTGCCCTTTTCTTGACATTTTGGCTAAGCATTTTGGTAGAGGAAAACAGGGGATGCAGTAGTTGATTAGCAGACAACCACTACTGCAAAAGGGTGATAGTAAATCATTATGACCATGGTGGTGACCATGGTGGGTGGTGAACCCCCTCAAGGTCAGCATCCATGATTCAATTTCATAATTTGTTTTCTAATCATTACAGATACGAAATTGAAGTCTTAAAAGTAGGGCAAAAGAAATTGGTTGTGCGTGGAAAGTAGGACAAGGTGCGTGCATCATTTGCTTTGTGCCTTAATTATTTATTGAGAGTTTTTACTGGCTGCTGCTCTGGTTGACTAGTGATGTGTCCAACAAAATTGTTGATAATAATCACAAAACAATAACAAGAGGAAAAACCCCTTTCATTTTTTCACGAGTAAACTACAGTCACTTCTTTTTAAATTTGATGATAAAACACTCAATCTTATTTTTTTTTTAAATAACACTCACCTCCAATTGATCAAGTTAAACCATCCAATTGATTAAGTTAACTAATACCTATTAAAATATGCTATAAGAATAAATATTAATTTTTATATTTTTTCATAAATAATAATAATTATGTATATTAAAAATTTTACAAATTTTAATTGATAATATTTATATATAATAATTTTTTTAAAAAAAAAATTTACAATTTTTTCTATGTGGGTATATAAGGAGTTTTATAATATATATATATATATATATTTATAGCGATATATATATGTTATCATATTTTAACCGATAAAAAATATTATCAAATTTTATCTAGTAATATTTTATACACAATAATATTTTTTTAATTTTTTTCATAAATAATTGTAAATACTAAAAATTCTTAAGCGTATCTTGAAAATCTTACTGATTTTAATTGATAATATTTATATATAATAATATTAAAAAAAATCTTTACAATTTTTTATGTGTGAGTGTGTAAGGAGTTTTTAAAAAATATATATATATATATATTTTAATCGATAATATTATCAAATTTTAAGCGATAAAAAATATTATTAAATTTTAAGCGATAATATTTATATAATAATATTTTTTAAAAAATATATTTTTTATAAATAATTGTAAATGTTAAAAATTTTATAAATTTTAACCGATAATATTTATAATTATATAACTTAATCAATTAGAGATAAGTATTATTTTAAAAAAAAATAGAGTTAAGTTTTATACCATCAAATCTGAAAGAGAATAAGTGAAATTTACTCTTTTGTCATTTTCAGCCTATAAATATTAGTGCTTTGCGTAGCATTTGTTATTTGGGACGGAGGCGTCTAGCATACAGCAACTGCATACAATAGTTTCTTTAATTTTCAATCACCGATTGATCGGTTTTTTTTTTAATTTTTTTATTTTACTTTTGCCCTTTTGTTTTATTTTTATTTGGTTAAGTGTATGTGTATATTTAAATATATAAATATTATTAATTAAAATTTATATAAAAAAGAGTAATTTGATTGAATTTATGTTTAGATTTAAATGTACATAAATATTATTAATTAAAATTTATAAAAAAAATTATTTATTTAATTATTTATAAAAAAATTATATATAAATATTATCAATTAAATTTTATATAATTTCTTATATATATATTTACCTATTAAAAAAAAGTCACATGTAACCAATATGCACCGTTGATCTATTTTTTAACAAAGATCAACTGTGCAAACTTGTACAACTAGTACCTGGTGTACTGAAGAAAACACCATCATTGGGGACACTGTGTGGCGATGATAGCTATGAATATCAAAGCTGTCCAAAATTTCAATGATTGAAGATTAGGAAGGCATATGACCCAATAATGGTTTTGGCCTTGACCAAAGTGCTCGAAGTATTTGTGATATTCTATGTACATGGATATATAATTCTTGCTAAGTCTACCAACCAAGGATTTAAAATGGCTAATAATAATAATAAATCCTAAAACAAAAGGGATGAGATGGATTTTTTGGGGTGTAGGGTCGTTGTCGAGTATACAAGGACTCTGGGGACACACAAATTGAAAAATGGGAACCCAGCTGGTCCCAGGCGTATATATAAAAATATAAAATCATGTTAGAATCATCAGCATCTGTTTGTCATCAATTTGCAGTCTTTATCCCTTTCTTTCGTCATGGAAGGGATCTTTAGGACCTTCTTGAGTTGCCTGCCATAAAATTACCTGTTGCTAAACCTCATGGTTAATCAACTGGGGACCCTGGCAGACCCACCTACATACATATTCAATTATTCATCAACAAATCACATGTGCATATTGTACTAAAAAATAATCACATATGCATACAATTTTGCCTTTCACACCAAGTTTTTGAGATGGGCTTGTCGGGCATGTTGGGCTGCCCAGCTGCATATGAACAATCTTTGAAAGTTGTAACTGAGGATGTTTCGGCAGTGATGAAGTGGATAGACATTAATTTATGATCTCATGTCTCACGCATTGCAGGGCCACACTACACATCGTGAAGGAGTTGCTAGCAGCTGGATCGGGCTCTAATTGGAGTTGAACCTTAATGACCAATGAATTGGAATTTGCCCTCGTTTAGAGCAGTGCTGGGCCGGTTCCAACTAAGCCAGTGAGGGATTTTCTTAATTCTAAAGAC
This sequence comes from Ormosia semicastrata, assembly GCA_029884595.1. NCBI lineage: Eukaryota > Viridiplantae > Streptophyta > Magnoliopsida > Fabales > Fabaceae > Ormosia > Ormosia semicastrata. The sequence continues at coordinate 10,642,985 of JAQQTO010000038.1, forward strand.
ATCGACAGAAGATCAAGGCCCAAAAAAAAAAAAGATGAAAAAACACATTAACAGAAGAGAGAGGAATACCAAACAATTTTAGAGAAATTCTCAAGTATTTTTTTTCAGTACAATGGAAATAAAATAAGAAACTATTGCCTTAAATAAACAACACCAAGAGCATCAGCCAAGAGTAAATGAGAAAGTCCATGAAGAAGAGAATTTCAATAAGTCATTACATCTAGAGAAGTAGCACCCATCTTGACAAGAAAGTTCGCACAATGATTAACCCCCCTTAGAGTGTGAGTAATTCTAAGCTCTCAATTCTGAGCAGCTAACATCTGAATATCACTAATAATAACACCATACAAGTGCAAACTTGACGAAACTTGAGACTAGATAAGTCTTACTACCTCAAGAAAGTCTGAATCACACTGTAACACCCTCAATAGTATGTTAGACTAACTTATAGTTACAAAGGTAGCATAATATTTATTTGACATGTCAGAAAAGTTTTGTGACAAACTGAGTTAGTTTAGACACTTTGTTACAACCCTGAGTGTGAAAAGTAGCTTAAAATAACCTAGATAGTAGCATAAATTGCTTAATAGAGGGAAACAAATATGGATAACTTATTTTTAGGTCACAAATAAGCTAAGTAAGGTGTAGTTAAAGTTTGAGGATAATCAGAGTTAGTTTGACATTTTTTAGCATACTGATTGTGTATTTTAATGTCGAATTGACCCCCAACAAATATGAAAAAGTAGAGAAATGGTGAAACAAGATTTTTAATGAATCTTAATATTTATTTCAAACTTGTTGGAAGGTAGAACACTAGATTCAGAGGAATCTAAGTGTTATTATCAAATCAAAAATATTAGTACCACATTAGTGGTTGGCTTATAAAAAGCCAAAGTGGATTTCTCTTCTTCATTTCCTACAGCTGAGGCAGAAACAGAAGAGAGAAAAGATAAAAAGGGGAATCGAAGGAAGAAAGAAGAGAAAGAGGAGAAGAAAGAGAAGGAAAGCAAAGGAGAAGATCCAAGAGCAAATTCAAGGCTTCAAGATCTTCATCCAAGCAATAGGTAGGAGTGTTTTCTATCTTTATTTCTTCATCTTTTCTATGCTAGGACTTAGGTCTTTAGATGGAGAAGATATGTTTTCAAAGGGTGAAAACTAGTTTCTTTAGCTTGATTCTTGCTTTCATTGATTGGAATTGGTTGTTTCAACTTAATAAGAACAAGATCGTTGGTTTTATCCATTGATGGAACTAGATGGTTCTTGAGTTTGAACCTAGGCTATGAATAACCAAATATGAGATTTTTGGTGTTTGATCCAAGTTAAGTGAATTGATAGGTTGTAAAAATGTTACAACATGTTTAGAAGATGTTGGTGAAGCTAGAAATCACCTAGGAACCAATTTTAGATGATTGGAAGCTAAGATGAAATTAATGGAACAATGCACGGTTTCTGCAGAAACCATTTTCTGCTATGCCGTCGCGGCGTGAGGAGTCCATGCCGAGGCATGGGGTTGTTTTTGCTACGTGCGCTGCGGCGTGGGGAAGTTCACTCCGAGGCATGAGGTGCATTAACATAGAACCCGAAAGCAGGGCGTCGCGGCATGCCAAACGCCGTGTCACGACATGAGCCCCTGAAGCTCCAAAATGTCATTCTTGATGTTTTGAGTTACCCTACTTATTAGGATCCCTTTCATATGCCTTGTAGAGTGTGTTGAGACACTAATAGATGTATTTCTTAGAGAGAAAGACTTAGTGGCATATAAGGTAAAGTAAAGGAAAAGTTGTGTAATCCATTAAGTATGGATTGTCATAAATGAAAATTTAGCTCTTAAGTGATAAAGTGTTGCTTAGATATCACTTAGGAAGTGATGAGAAAGTGAGAAACAAGTATACAGGCTAGTTGGCAAGAGTTGAGTGTCATAGTGTATAAGTGCCCACATAGAGTTGAGGTGGAGCCAATATACAAAGATAAAGAGTGTACTAAGTCTAGTTGACATTAGTTAAGTGTCGTAATGCATGAAATGCTCTCATAGAGAAGAGGAAGAGTTAGTAATGCAAAGATAGGCTTAGTATAGAGTTATGTGGTGATTATATTAGAGTTAGACATAACTCTGTATTTTCACACACACATGTCACATTTATCACATACTTGTTATTGATACCCAATTTTGTCCATAAAATTTCTTTTAATGTTTGATCAAAGACTAATAATCTTGTGTTAATTGATGCTTAATTGCTTTGTTTTACACTTTGTTTTTATGGTAAAAATATAAAAATATAAAAAATAATAAAAATAAAAATAAATAAATAATAGTGAAAAGAGAGTGATAAGTCCGTATTTTTAGTCCATGCACTACTTGCACTACACAACACACACTCCACTACAACAACTCCCACACAACTCCCAATCACGTACCCACTCCCACACAATTACCCAATCATGTATCCACTCCCATACAACTACCCAATCATGTACCCACTCACTCACATGGACAACTCACACTCACTCACATGGACAAGAGGGCCATTGATCATTTTCCAACCACTCTTCAATAATCAACTTCACCCCCCTTCATCAGGGGCTGGGGGGAGAACACTGGGCATTCCAGAGGCAATCATCATTAAACCTCACCTTCACTTTGGCAAAACAAACCCTCACCATCTTTTTTCCTTCATACTGAACAACTTTCATTCACGTAACTCCCTCAACACAGCAAAGCTCCCTGCATATCCACCTCCCCTCAACCACCATTAACTCGTAGCCTTCCAAAACCGTGACCACCCACTCACACAACCATCATCTTCACCAAAAAAAAAAAAAACCCTCCTCCTCTCCTCTCGCCACCTCACCAAACGCACCCTCCATAAACACCATCAACCATCACAACCGTGACCTCCTCACCATCCACGAACCCACTTCACCATCAACCTCCACCATGACCACCACCCTTTAACTTCCACCCCGTAACAATCACAAACAGAGAAATCCACAAACCAATAATGTAAAACCCCAAAATTTTGTATCTCTTAAACAGTAATTTTGACAGTTAACAGAATTTTACTGTTTAGTAATTTCTGGATGCTGTAAAATTATTTTGTTTATTCTGTCAGCATATTTGATCGTTTTGAGTGATTCACTCCGTGTCAGGAAAATAAAAATTTTTGGGCCGGAGAAAACTTTATGTAATTTAATTTTTACCGTTAGGTTTTAATTATTTTACGTGATCTGATTTGATATTTGTGTGTTTTCTAATATTTGGGATTTTTGTGAATGATTATGAAATTTTTTACTGTTTGTAGCCCAGGGGGTGTATGTGGGCTCAGGTGGCCTTACGTGGGCCCAAGTGGGTCCCGCAAAGTGAAAATTTTTCTACGCATAAAAAAATTTATACTGTTTAGACGGAGACAGGGGATCTTACTAAACCTGAATCCGGAAACAGTTTTAGAAATTTTCTTGTTTTATGTTTGACACTATATTTAATTATCGGGCGGTAAAAATACAGTAAATATACTCTTTCGTGGGGTTTTTAGTAGATAAAAATAGAAATTATATTGCTTAAGTCAACATTGGTGGTTTGGATATCCACCATTGATTTATTTAACGGTGAAGACTTGATCTTGATTTAATTAACGGTTAAGAAATAAATTTAATAAAGAAGCATTGGATAATCACCATTGATTTAATCAATGGTGTGAGAATAAACTTAGTTAGGCAAGCTTCAATATCAACCGTAGATTTAATCAACGGTATAAATTTGATTATATAAAGTGACCATTTACAACCATTGAATTTGGAATTGATCAAGGGTGGAGATTTAGTCTTAAAAAGTGACAAAGACCATTTATGACCATTGGATGAAGAATTAATCAAAGGTGGAGATTTGGTCTTCTAAAAAGGCTATGACTAATTATAACCCTTGGATTTAAAGTTTGAAGGAGCGATCTTGACCCTTTATTTTGGAGACACATCTAATGGCTAGAATTTAAAGGAAAAAGATCTAAATGACCTGAGATTAAGTCTCCAAAAATCAAAAGTTCCTAAATCCAACCATTGAATTAATCAATGGCTAGAAATGCTTCAAATAATGGCATGAAAAGATGATAACTTTGCATGCATTATGAAGAGGGGGACGGTTGGAGATGCTTGGAAAGGAGGAGACAAATTGGAGTAGCCTTTTTAAGTAAAAAAAAAGATGACAAAGTGGAAGACCACTGTGTTTCAAGTGTGAACCCAAAATGGGATATTATTTCAAGTAAAACTCTTCAAACTCTCCAACACTCATACGGCAGCCCACTCTTTGTGCATGCATTTTCACTTTTTATCTCACCCAAAAAGCCTCCATCTTATTCTCTCAAAATTCCAAGAACCAAGCAACCATTCCTTCCTTCCTTTTTCTCTCCATAGGTTCGGTCTCCACCACCAAATACACTATCCATCACCTATAATTTTCACTCTCATCATTTCCTAAAGCTAAACACCATTCTAAACACTTTTCATTTAGAAAGTTTTCCCAAAATCCCACTATAAGTGCTTCAAAATCCCACTTTTAGCTTACTTCCTTGGAGGTAAACTTTGATTTCTATGGTTTAAATTCATATTTATGATTTTCTAAGCCATGTTTGTTCCATGGTTTGTTATTATTAAGCTTTGTTTGTGATTTTACTAATTGTTTTAGAATTGTTAGGAACTTCTCAAAATTCTATCATCTACAACCTTGTCCTTCAAGTTAAAAATCAAAAAGCTTTGTTTTCCTTCTTGTGAGGAATTCGGTCAACCACCCTAAGACCACCCTTCAAGTTTGTTTAATTTAATCCAACCATAGATCTTGAATCTACATGATATTCTAAGCAACTTTCATGTTGGAGACTTTCTCTAAATCATTCATCTTCATGGACTTCCTTCAAGATCAAAGTTATTGGGTTTTTGAGGTGAAGTATAAGAAGACTTCATTTCTTCTCTTTTTTTTCATGATCTAAACCATGTTTGATCCATGGTTCCTCTTAATCAAGCTTAGTATAGTAATTTTTATATATTTTGCTTTGTATTTGAGAAGCCATTGGTGGTGAAGGACTTGGAAAAAGAAGCAAAATAAAGAGTTTTTGAGGATCTTCAAGAGGTAAGAGGGAGATCCATCTCACCAACCAAGTATGGTGGTGAAAGATGGTCTTATATTTGATGGATGGTGAATCCATGTGAGGATTCCAATTCATGGTCATGTAATAATTAATTTTATGTTTATGAGCTTTAATTTATTTTCTTATGATTTGATTATTTTTGTCTATACTTAATATGCTTTGCATGATTTTATGGCTTTGATAGTATACTTATAATATGCATGATGAGTATATGGCATGTTTATGATATTTATGATGAAATATATATATGTATGCCATGATGTGTGGATGAAAAGAAAACTAATCTTGGTCCCAATGGCCAAGGAAGAGTTACGGTTTTGATGCCCTTGATTTGGGTCAATGTGAAAATTTTTCAAGAACAAAGAAATTAAATTTTGATCCCTAGAATAATGAGAATTTCGATCAAGACACCTCAAAATAGGTGTTCACAAATTTATATTTTCATGAATGATGAAAATGGATGTTTAGAAAAACAAGGAAAATAAACAAAGAGTTTATTTTTCAAAGAGTACAAGAACATGGTTCTTGAGGAATTTTTATTGATTTATTTTGTGTAAAAAGTTTCTAAGTGTTTTACAAAACATGAGGTTTAAATGAAAATAGTAATGATGATTTTAAGAATTTGTAAAGAAAGTGAAAAAGGATTTGCAAAGAAAGTGAAAAAGATTTTTGCAAAGAAAATAAAAATGAATTTGAACAAATGGGTTTGGATTTATAACCATAAGTCTTGCGGTTTTGAAAACAAAATTTTTAATGGTTTTGTTTGTGTAAAACCATATCAATTTAGAAGGAAAAATATTTGATGGTTTCAATAGTCATGTCCACGTTTTTGAAGGCTTGTAATGCCTTGATTTTTATGAACAAAGTGATTTTCAAAGTGGAAACATAAATTAATTTAATACAAGAAATTTGAAAAGAGAATCAGAGTATTTTAGCACTTGAGAAATGAATTTTTATGTAAATGAAAAAGAGAGGTTGCAAGTGAGCCTCAATTTGTTTTAAAAAGAATTTATTTTAGTTAAAATCCCGTTGGATTTTGGAAAGCGTTAGTAATTTTTAAAGTTAGAAACATTGATTTAATTCAATGGAATTGTGAACTTGTGGAATATACTTGAAAAAGGATTTTCTTGAGTAAGAAAATATATTAAATGAAGTGAAAAGTTATATTAAGGAAGGTTGAATTTGGAAATGATAAAAAAAATGGAGAATATAATGGTGTTTTGAAAATTTACTAACGTATAACTTATTTTCGAGTTTTGAAGTGCGTTAGAAAATGTTAAGTTTTAAAACGTTGATTTATATCAATGAAAAAGTGATTTTGTGAATTATATTTTGGAAAAAGATTTCTTGAGTAAAGAAATGTGGAAAAAGATTTTCTTGAGTAAAGAAAATGTGTTAAATAAAGTATAAAGTCATATTATTTTGAGAAAAGTTGAAATAAAATTTTTGAAGAAATGAGAAATATTTTCTATAATGGAATTGTGGTAAAAATAATTATTTACGTATCTTAAAAATGTAATTTTTAAAGCACGTGATTTGAAATATAGCAAAATATTTTCAAGTGTTTGGAAATACATAAAATATTTTTATGCGATTTGAAATATGATAAAATATTACTACGCGATTGGAGATGCGTTGAAACATTTTTAAGTGATTTGAATTACGTTTAAATATTTTATGTAATTTGAACTACTGTTGAAAAATCACTATGTGATTAAATAATGAGAGAATATTTTTACATGATTGTGAAAATGACAAAAAATCATTATGTGATTTGGAAAGTGTTTTAAATATTTTAAGAATGATGGAAAATGATTTACGCAACTTAAAAGAATAATTTTTAAGTTACGCAATTTTGAAAATGATGAAAAATCATTACGCGATTTGAGAAACGTATATTTTTATGCGATTGAGAAAAATGTTAAAAAATTTAATACATTGATTTAAAGGTGCAAATGAGAAGAGTTACTGATATTGTGAAAGCGTAATGTAAACGTTTTGAAATTGTGAAAATGAAATGAAAATATTGCGCAATTTTGTGAAAACATGACGAAAGAATTTTATAACTATGAAAATGTGATAATATGATTTTCTGTTGAAAATACAAATTATAAAATCTTTGTAGAACCAAAGATTATATGGATCTTTGTGAGAAAATGACATGTTTTACTGTGATTGGCATTTGGTGCATGCATTGGAAAGATATGTCTCGTGATTGGATTTGGTGCATTATACGTGCATTGAAAAAAATATGCATTGAAGCATATGATTACATTGAACAAATGAAATTGAAAAGATTTGGCCCTTTGGGGTTGAAACTGACCGATATATTCGTGCATTGTATAAAATATGCGTTGAAGCATATGATTACATTGAACAAATGAAATTGAAAAGATTTGGCCCTTTGGGGTTGGACTTGACCGATATATTCGTGCATTGTATAAAAATATAGCTAATAGCTATTATGGCCCTTGTGGTTGAAGAGGAATGAGAATTGATAGTGAGGTCTATGATGGATCTGGGGAAGCGTCAGTAGCGGCGGCGGTCGAATTGGACGATTAGCGAGTACCCTGTGCCACTTGGTGATGCGATCCGTGCAACGCATTGACGTTACCCGACAAGAACACGATTCTTTTCAACAACTGGGAGATTGTCTTTGGGCTAAGACTGATAATTAACCAGAGCATTCTTCTTGAAATTATGAAAACCTCCATGGAGTTATTTTTGATAAAATGAGTCTTTGTGCATATGCATAAATCTGAGCATTTATATCTGTGTGATATATTAATTGAGGAATATTGGTTATTGGTTATGACAATTATTTTGAATACTTGGATGATGATTGAATTGATAAATGATTGGATGATGATAGTTGATTAATGTTGATGGCATGATCATAATTGCGGTATGATCTATCTGTATGATATTGCTATTTGTGTTATCTCTGTGCTGCCATGTTGATATTGGTATAGGTGATCTCACCTCTTTGTTATATTGTTTTGCTTTGTCTGTATTGTTAAAATCAAATAATAGAAGGATCGAGTTGTCTTAGACATAACGGGTGATTGATACTCTGAGATTGGTGACAACAATAAGGAATGGACATTCAGGACTTGAAGGTGTGCAGTGTTGATAAAGAAACAGATGTCTGATGCATCAAGATGGACAGAAAAAGGAATAAGTATGTTAAAGTTTCTCGTTAGTGTTGTACCGTGCTATTAAGTAGGACCTGTCATGGGGTTTGCTACTGTTAAAAAAAAATAAGTCTGTTAATTTTATATTTCTCTTTAAATTGTGATATTAATTGGTGTCAATATTGCATAATGAATTGCTGAAATATGATTTTCAATATTAACTAATATTTTTAGTAAATTTACATTTCAGTAAAGAAGAAATTTTGAAACCCATCTTTTATAACTCAAACTTTGTGCGAACTTCTTTTCAGATTATGAGTCGGGAGTCAGAAATGTGATGCCCTAAGGAGGGTGTTACAAATATTCCCAATACCTCACACAAGAATTAACAGAAAAATAAAAAATCTGCAGAACCACCACAAATCCAATAGCCGTGCCAGCCACCACCTCGACCCAGTCGCCATTCCTCTGCCATCCTCCACGCCGCCGTTATGTTAGTGAGATCCAAATAAAAATAAGTTGTTGCTTATAGGCCGTACGACCATGGTTGAAGAAAAGAATTAGGAGATTGCAAATTTGCAAGATGTGCTCTGCAACAAGAAAGTGAAGAAAGAGAAGATGTGAATAATTGTGTGGGCTGTCCAAAAGCAAATTAAAAGGAACAGGAGCCGTGTAGAAAGTGAAGATTGAAAAAAGTGTATAGTGCCAAGCTTATTGAAAAAGTGTATTGTAAGGACCTATTCCTTTTTTTCCTTTTTCTCGTAAAACTCCTGTTGATGCATGTGAATGGATTTTAAGCTTTTTATTTGCTCTATAAACTGTATTTTATTTATTGTATTTAAATAAGATGTATCAATTGCACACAAGTATCAGATGGAAACACTCTTATGATTTATAGGTATTAGTTGTAATATTCCATATGAGTACACTCATATATTCCAAGATAAACTTAGGAACAGTAAAACATTACCAAAGACATAAAAAAATTATGCATAATTGATTCAGTTAAGGAGGTAGAAATATATTAAAAAAATGAAAATTAATAAAAATGAAAAAAAACATAAAAATGAAAAAAAAACATAAAAAAGGAAAAATAAAAAATATAAAAAATTTCATAAAATTTAAAAAAAAATGATGAAAGTAAATTTGTGAGTTGGTTTGATGTTAATTTGATTTATCTTATCTTTTTGTTGATTTATTTAGCTTGTTGTCTCACTTTTATGTCAATTGACATGTTGTTTGAATTAATTTATTGTTAACAATTTGTTTTAGTTTCTTTCTTTAATTACTTAAAATCAACTAACCCACGATTATTTTTTAAAGAACTACGTGACTTTGAGTTTTCCATTGCACCAGGGGATACGTAGGAGCAGAAATTCATTTCTGTCAAGTCAAAAAAATAATTTTTCACAATTTGATTATTTCTTTTCTTTCTTTCCTTTTTTTTAAATATAAAAATAAAGATAAGAAAATGAAAAATAAAAATTTAGTTACAAAGTCTTTTTCTGAAAAAAGGTAAAAATAAATATATTTGAGATTATTAAATTTTGTACAACTAACATAAGGTACCGTTCTTGAAACAGGCAGTGTAGGGTGCTAACACCTTCCCTACTTGTAATCGACTCCCGAATCCAAACTCATTTTCCAAAAGACCAGTTTCCTAGTAAAAGGGGTTTTTCTAATGTTTTCCCAATTCAAATAAACATTGGTGACAACTCCATTGATTTTTTCTAAACGCGAATCTTTTATTTTTCGGTCGTCCCGTCGCGATCTCAGTTGCGACACTTGTTATTCCTAAAGTTGAGATAGTGGAAGCATCTACTCAGTTTTAAGTGGCAATATCCACTCAGTTTTATAGTAGATTACTTGGTAGGCTATAGGAGGTTATGTGTTATAATAATAGACTATCTCCCTACTTTGTAAGTTATAGGAGGTTACTTGTTATTATAGCAGATTCTCTCCTTACCTAGAGGAATAATTAAGTTTCATGACATTGCATCTACGCTATCATACACTTTCCTTTAAGCATAAACATACATCATCTCAATATTGCATTATTTAATACTTGCTTTGATTAAAATTTGTGTGTTTGTTGTGTTTGTGTTGCATTTGTCTTTGGTGACAGTTATATAAGCGGTTGTCTTTCCTGATGATATCATATGATTGTATGGCCAGTTATTTGATATCGTTATTCTTATCAGTTCAAGTTTAAGTTATAAATTACATTTTGAATATTTCATAGAGTTGAAACATTTATTCTTATATAATATTTTGGTTTATTCATTGTGGATATTTAAACTGTTAGTTTTAATTACTTATACTAAAAGATATGATTTCTCACCTTGTTTGTTGCCATATAAATCTAAGTGGAAGTTCATCCAAAGGTAAGAAGAAAAAGTATGAAGATTAGAGTAGTTTAGTTTTTATGCTTAGTAGTTAAAGTTTGTATTTATTTACACTACTTTTAGTTTGTAAAAATTTATGTATACTAAGTGCCTTTTTGAAGCAAGGATGTATGTATATAAATTTTAGCTTCCGCAAGGCTCTCTATTATTATTTGCTTAAATGATATGAATTAGTATAATGTTTAAGTTAAAAGTAGCATAACTGATATTGTTATCCAGGTATATGCTTGATATACTAGGTTACTGGTATTAGGATATTACACACACCAAACACGTTTATAACCATGATCCCATGCCAACATCAAACCATGCTTTATAGCCAAAAGCTCTACCAACAAGATGTCAACCTCCCCCGCAAACCTAGTAAACCAGCCTTCCAATGACTAAGATCATCATGCAAGAGACTACCAAAACCAGCTCTAATAGGATTACTCAAGCAACTAGAATCTATATTCAACTTTACAAGCCTACATCCAGCTTGGACCAAGTAACCTCCACCAAATTTTTCCGACCCACAACCTGATGACCCATCACCCTCTCAACATCAGCCAGCATTGCATAGATATTTCTTACCACTTGTGCAATAGACCAATAATCCTCATCCAAAATCACATTGTTCTGCCACCTCTAAATCCACCAAAGAGAATAAAGAAACAATGTAGAAAAGCTTCCTGACGCTTGTGATCAAACCCAAGAATGAAGGTCATACCGAAAAAAATTACTATCAAAACACGAACCAATCCTCAACCAAATTTATCTTACATGAAGACAATCTCTCAAACAGTGAGAAGCATCCTCCATTAGGCAAGAGCACCTAACACAGAAAGCAGAAGTAGCTAAGTCTCGCTAAAATCTAAGTTGATTTATAGGAAGAGCATCATGTAAGATAAGTCAAACAAGAAACTGAATTTTCTCAAGAACACCTAACTTCCAAATCCAAGACCAGGAAACTGAATTCTCAGCCCAAGAATGACTTCTATCCAATAACCAAAAATAACCAGCAGAGACCGTATACACACCAAAGACTTTATTTTTCCAAACCTAACAATCATGAATAGTTGAAAAGGAAGGAAAAAGAATAACAGACAATTGATGCTTAATATAATCCGAAAGAATAGTGCATAAGCCATCAAACACCCAACGCCCATCCAGCCAAAGGTCTTTCACCTATAAATGGGAGTCAGAAATATGAACATAAGGCACCTTATCACTTAAACAACCCCTTCAAACCATATGTTAAACTAAAGTGATAAATCCCCACTGCCCAAACGGATATCAAAACCAGGAGTAAGCAACTTAGCTGCCTTCATCATCCCACACCAAATGTAAGAAGCATTTGCAGGAGCCGTTCCTTGTAAAACAGGCGTGCACTAGAGATATTTATGGGGAAAAATATTGACCCACAATTTATTATGGTCCTGAAGAAGTGCCCAAACTAATTTTCCCAACAAAGCCACATTAGCCACTCTTGTATCTCTAACATTCAGTCCACTAAATCTTTTAGGGGTAGTAAGCACATCCCAATTAACCAAACTCCAACCCTTAGCATTATCATTCTTCTTCCATATAAAGCTTCTAGTGATTTTATCTAAACTTCTGCAAACATTTTGGGGAAACCAAAGAATTTGCATAGAGTACGTAGGGACGATCGTTAAAACAAATTTAACCAGACAAACTTTACCAACTCTGTTAAGAAGGTTCCCTTTCCACAAAGCTAAGCAACGTTGGACTTTCTCAATAATTGGATCAAAAACAAAAATTTTAACCCTTCCTTTCAACAATGGAAAACCCAAATATTTCCTAAGATCAGTAGCAAAACGAATAGAGGAAATACTTGTAAAATTATCCCTCCTTCTTCTCGTAGTAGAGCCCGAACTCATAGCTCAAGATTTATCAAAATTTATTTTAAGACCAAAAGCTTTGAAGAAATTATTAAAAACTTTAGTAACGAAACGAACTTGAGAATTCTTTGCCTTATAGAAAAGAAGGATATCATTTGCAACAAATAAATGAGATATACCTAGACTTCCCTTAGGGACATGAATAGGCTGCCACTAGTTATTATCCATTTTCTGAGTAATAGCCAAAGCTAATTTCTCCATGCAAATCACAAAAAGATAGGGAGATATTGGATCACCTTGGCGAGGACCTTTCCTATGCAAAGGGCTGCAATTTAGACCCATTCCAAAGCAAAGAAATACTAGAGGACTTCACACAACTCATTATAAGATTAATAGAAACTTGAGAGAAACTAAAATCATGCAAAATAGCGTCCAAAAAATTCCAGTTAACTATATCATAAGCTTTTTCAAGATCAATTTTAAAAGTCACCACAACTTTCTTAACTTTAGTCTTATAGAAATAATGTATTACCTCTTGACCTACAATGACATTATTCGAAGTCCCTCTCCCCGGGACAAAGCTACTCTGCAGAGGACCAATAATCTCATCAAGAAAGGGACCAAGCCTATTTACCAGAACCTTCGTCATGATCTTATAAATGACATTACACAAACTAATCGGTCTGAACTTCTTTAGCCGAGATGGTTGGTCAACTTTGGGAATTAGCACAATGAGAGCTTCCATGAGATTGCTATCAAGATACCCCCATTCAAAAGCATTTTTTACCAGCTTCCACACATCCTTCCCAACAACATGCCAGTAATGTTTAAAAAAAAATGGTTGGAATCCATCAAGTCCAAGGAGCCTTATACAAACTCATACCTATCACTGCAACTTTCACTTCTTCTCTAGAAACTATGGCTCTTAGAGCATTCACTACATTATTACTAAGAGTATGAATATTATCAAAGTGCAAAGCATTCAGATCCACATTCTCATTAGAGCAAAAAATATGTTGAAAATAACTTTCAGCCTCCAATTCAAGAGCACTAGCATCATCATACCGAGTACCATCTTGACGGAAAAGGCCATGAATTTTATTCCTCTTACGTCTCATAATAGTTTGGGTGTGAAAGAACTTTGTATTACGATCCCCTTAACGAACCCAATTCTCATGAGATTTCTAATACTAAAGAAGCTCCTCCTGAGTAAAAATAGAGTTATATTCTCTCTAAAGATCCTTCTCTAAATGAATAAGATCCAAAGAATCATTTAACTCCAAACTTCTTTGAATTCCATGAAGTCGCACCTCAACTCGACGTTTCCTTTTAAAACTATTCTTGAAAGTAAGAAAAAATAAAAAAAATTCTTTTTGTTGTGTATCATTTAATATCTAATACATCATTTATGTGGATCTATTCTACTTTAACAATATTTTTAATATTATAATTAATATGATATATATTAATTTAATGTTGTATTACAAACATTTTATTACTTCAAAAGCACTTAAGAATTTACCATAATTTTAAGTTTACGATGTAGCATAATTATGGATGTAACAGTTTAAGTTATATTACATATATGAGAAATATTTGTGCACAATCATTACGGAAATTCTTACAAGACAAAAATGTGTTTTGGTTGATGTGGTGCAAGGTATAAAGATTTTTCTTTTCTTTTTTTGGTAGGAGGTATAAAAATTCTTAAAGTCACTAGAAGTAGATTAGTTATAAAGAGTTTAAATAATTTGAAAGATGTCATAAGTTCAAATTTTTATACTATCGTATATATAGTAACTAAAACAAAAATAAAGATTCTTCAGAGTTTTTCTAAGAATAATTGATATAATTGGTATGGCCGTTTCACACAATAATAATAATAATAATAATAATAATAATAATAACTTATTTAAAATTAAATTAAGATTAAATATACTATTATTTACTTACTTTAAAAATAAGTTTGTTTTAAAAGAATTTTTTTCCAAAAATCAAAATATAGAGGAACAATTGAATTGATATTATGGTAATATGTTTGGGTGACCTGAATACAATACATAATTTCCACCTGGGAAAGGAAACATCAATGCCACGATAAATAAAGAAACAAATGAAACCAATTTGGACAATTAATTATAAATATACTATAAGTAATGTCAAAAAAGTGATCAAATTTTTACGAAAAGCGGCTATAAAACTGCCGTCAGATCAGATGGTTGTGTTGCATATGGCAAGGGATTGGTCATGAGCCTAATCTTGTATAGAATATATATGTCATAAATGGATAATTTCAGAGTTTTCATAATTTATAAAAGCTTTATTAATGTGTGTTAGTTAAAGTGAAAATGACATGCATGTTTTAAATATATAATTCTAAATGAACTTATCCTAAGAGATTAACTTATCACCTATTAAGTAATTAAAAAATAAAAGAATAATTATAAAGGCTATCATTTTTCTTTTCTTTTTTCTGCCCTCCCCAAATCCTCACGTAACTTATACTTTGGCGATGATGGAGAAGACGCCAAAAAAATACTGAAAAGGTGTAGCTGTAGCGTAAGGTAACCCCACCAAACAAAACACATCCACATAGTCTTCTCCAAATCAACGATCCAAAACCCACTTGACCTACCATTCTCTCATTTGAACCGTCACTGCTACCCTTTCTTATACAATATACTTGCTTTCTCCTTTACTTTACTTCATCCACTGTTTTGTTTTGTTGATATATCTTATGTTACTCTTTCAAGTTCGCTCTTGTCCCTCTATCTCTCTGTGTTCCTGCTATAGTCCCCAACCGTTATAGCTTATAACCATTAATCATGACAATGGTAATGTCACTAATGTATAGGCTAACAGGCTTGCCTTCTTTTCCCAATATATTCGCATTTCTTCCTCTTACAATTGTTGAGTTTGTCTCTTTCATCAGGAATTGATGTTGGTGCCACCTCCATGGCTGGAACGACTATTGTCAACCACATTCTTCTCTATGTGCGAAGCACACATCAACGCACCCAGAAACGAATGCAACATGTACTGCCTCGATTGCGGAGACCTAGCATTCTGCTTTTATTGCAAATCATCTTGGCATAAGGATCATCAAGTAATTCAAGTGGGTATTTTATTTGATATATATATATATATATATATATATATATATAGTTTCTCAAAATATCAATCTTATACGTTTCTCTGCATTTTATTAATTAGATTCGAGCAATTTTAATGTTATAGGCTTATAGCGAAGGAAGGATTGAATCCTTTTAATGTGCAAGTGCAATGCAGATAAGGAGGTCGTCGTATCATGATGTTGTGAGGGTAGCGGAGATTCAGAAGGTTTTGGACATCAGTGGGGTTCAGACATATGTGATTAACAGCGCTAGAGTTCTTTTCCTGAATGAGAGGCCTCAGAATCAGCCTAAGACCAATAATGCTGTTATTAGTGCTAAAAGCAACTCCCATTTGTGTGAAATATGCAGAAGAAATCTCTTGCACCCTTTTCGTTTCTGTTCTTTGGGATGCAAGGTTGGTCTCTCATTAATTCCCCTTTTTCTTCTTCTAAATATTCTCTATATTTTTTCTTAGCTTTTGTTCCTTTTTTGTTTGTCTTACTTTTTTTTTAATGAAAGGGGGCAGATGATTTGTAATTTTTCTTTTTTGCTGGTTCATTGGCAATTACGGAGGGTGCCATTGTTCTCTATAATCGGTTATTGAACGAATGTCATTATGATCCAAAAAGTTTAATTATATGCCCAGTTGCTCATTTAATTGAAGTCATGGAGCCACATTAATTCATGTATTGCTGATAAGGCAGGAACTATGTTTACTAGGCGTTAGTTTTGTTTTTACTTAATTTGTTTACTTCTTACCCAAAAATGAATTAATATATACGAGCACACATCAACATGTAGTTAATTTCTTTCTTTCCCTTTTTTTTGTTTTGTTTTTTTTGTGTGTATAAATAATAATGGTGTATTGTGTGTAAATAATAATAGCTTGTAGGGATAAAGAAGAATGGGAATGCGAGCTTTGTCTTAAGCGCAAAGAAAGACGAAGAAATAGGAAGAATGCAGGAAGGAATGCCAAGAAGGTTGCCACCAAAGGAAGAAGACGAAGAATTGCGTGATGGAATCCACAAAGTATTCCAAAGCACGCCTTCTCGTCCTCGGTCATCACAAGCTTGCTCAAATTCAAGGAGAAGAAAGGGAATACCTCATAGGGCACCTTTAGGGCCCTAAAGTAAAGAATGAGTTTTTGATATTATAGGTTCATGATTAGTTTCAAGCTGGATTTGCGCTCTAATGGTATTTTTCCAGCTCATTCCTCACAATCCCCACGTGGGTTTGAATGTCCTTAAACCAAAGCATTCTAAGCTGGTCTTAATGGGGAGCATTAATTTAAGTGCAGAAAGGAGAGGGGAATGTTTATGTTACTTTTGAAGATAGCTGGCTTTGGGTGCAATAATGCTTTGCTTTGCTTTGCATTCGTTAAATTAATATATGAAACATGCTAGGTGTAAATGTCCCCTATACACATGAACGGTTTTATGTAAGGAAACAACTGCTTTATCTTTGATCTCTTGTCTTCTTTGAATAATTTTTAAGTTAATTATAAAACGTGCAAGAATATGCAATGGTAGTTGCCCAATGTAGAAGTTCATGAAATTGCCAAGGCAAATTTAGAAATGCATTTGAAATTAGAGCTGTTTATAAACCTAAACTTGTATTATTACATTAAAGAATATTGATCCAACAATAATTGGTCGCAATGGTAATGAATTGTAATTTATGATGAACTTTAATATTGTACCTTACTTATAATATTAAGAGTTTGAATTCTGAAATTATCACTTTGAAAAAGATACATAATATTTGAAATTACATGAGTAATTACTTATAAAATAATAATATTAATATTAAAGTTATAAAACATACATGTCCCCATGATTTATAATATAAATTTGAATATTTTATATGATTTTCATTTTTCTTTTTTTGAGGGGGCTACATAGGATGTGCAAGTACTTAGACTGAGAAGAGAAATAGGTGAATTCATATACCTTTAACATTATCATTATTCAAAACTTATTAAATACTTGGATCGATGCCAATTACAAGTTAATTAACTTTTTTTTCATGAGTTTAATTTATACATAACAAAATTATGTACACAGATAGTTGTAAAATCACATGAGATTCAAGTGCTTATTTATATATAAGTCAATCAAATGTAGAGGATACACATTCAATCAACTTTATATTTGATTTTGTTTTAATACATTATCATTCTGTCTTAGTAATATGTACATTATTATTATTATTATTATTATTATTATTATTATTATTATTATTATTATTATTTAAGTTTGATTTCTTCCCCTCGTAAGTACTAATTCTAAATCTCTAACATGAAAAAAAAATCTAAAGGAAAAATTAAATTATTTATGAATATATGTTATAGAGAGCTTTTTTTTTTTATCTGATATATTTAGAGAGTTTTAGATGGTTATGCAAAGTATCAACTTAAACATCTCTATTGTTGTCAAGTTATATATTGGGTTTTCCCCCTTTATGCAATAGGTAAAAAATAATATATAGGCAGGCGAGGGTTTCCATAAAGACACGAAAGAGCCACCGTTTTCAAAAAAATTAAAAACTAAGTATTTGAAAGAACAGTTCTATTAGAAACACTTGGGAATTTACGCCTCTCATATATATGATAATGATGTGTAAAATATTAATTAATAATGTGTATTAATTGATTGTATTGGTGAATTGTATTAATTCTACATTTAAAGAATGTGATCAACACCTCATGATCTTGAAAAATAAAAAACAATATGCTATATTGGTGGTATATATGATACAAAAAATTACAAATTCGACACATTTTTCAGTAAGCTAATAAATTAGAGGTTAGAGGTTATGCATTAATGAAATCATTTGTAAAAAAATTATGAGTTTAATTTTACATTATTAGTGTAATTTTTTAATATCATTTAATATTGTATTAATATATCCTATATTTAATAAATTTGATTATATTAAAAATTACTGTTAACATATCATTTAAAGAATTTAATTATATTTACAACGAATCAAGATTCTCTCTTATAAGAATAGGATGAGATCTTATTTTATATCTCACCATTCATTTGGATGGTGAATAATGAGATAAAGAATATTTTAAAAAATAAAAAAAAAAAAATAAATATTGAGATATAAAACAGGCTGTTCCTGTTGAAACTGAAGAGAATTTTGATTTATTTATAAATACATGATGTCTTAAATCAAACTCTTTAAATATTGTAATAACAAATAATTGGATGAAAGTAAAACTTTTTTTACATTAACTATGCATGAATATTAAATTAAAAAATGATATAAAATTTACCAATACAAAATTACAAACCAATGGTCTGAATTGAAGCATACAAGGCTAGCTACCCAAATGAATCCAACACGTACTTACACAAATAATGAGAAATTTTTATTTAAATTTGGATATTTAAATTGAGTGTATCAAATTAATTAAAATTTAATATTTTTATAAATATTTATAAATTAATTATATAATACAAAAATTTATAAAAATATTAAATTTTAATTAATTTAATACACTCATCTAAATGCTCAAAATTTAAATAAAAATTTCTTCTCAAATAATATCCGAAGAGTGACTTTCTTGCCAACGTAGACTTGTTCTCACATGGAGCTAGCTAGCTGTCGTTGGCTAGTGGCAACTATAACCGCACGGCACTGACACTCTTTCAAGTTTCCAGCTTGAAGCAAAAAGGTCGAGAGAAAGTCTTCTAACAAGGAAGGCAAAAACCAAAAAGGTACAAATTAATAGCAAAAGCTGCCAATTTCCAAGTACTTCCCTTTCTCTCCCTTTTTGAAGATCTCTAGCGTATTGGCTATATTGCTTACACATAGTTTCTTTGTTATTAGTGAATGAAACTCCATGTCTACAGGGTCAACAGATCCCCAACAAATGGAAGGATCAAGAGTTCCGAAACAAGAAGAAGGAGAAGGAGATGGAGATGCAAAGCTAAAGCTGATTCGAGCAGAAGAGGTTATGGAGGAGTTAGAAGAGTGCAAAACCCCAACTGGGTCAGCCAACCAGATTCCTGCCATTCAAAATTGTCCACCTGCACCAAGAAAGAAAAGAAGGCCAGTGCCACCGTTTTCTTCACACTTGAAGAGATCATCAGCAACTGAGTTGAACTTTGGAGTAAGGCCTGAGGAGGTAGAGTCTTTCTTCCAATCCATGCTCGAGCTTACTAGGGTTAACAAGAGATGTAGAAGTATATGATCAAGTTCTTGGTGGATATATAACACTGGGTGAGTATATATCCTCACATAAATTAATCATCCAATTTTATTAGGATTTTAATTGTTCTCTATGATTATCTTCCCTTCTAATATAACTTCCATAAGGGGAAAGAATGGAAAAAAACAGAAGATGGATATCGATGTCAATAAATTTGCAATTCAATCGATCATATTGTTTTTCTTGGCAGTTTGCAATCTAGGAATTTTCCATCATCATAATCTAATTCATATAAAACTTCATTCACTTTGGAATCATCGACTCTAACTCAACTATATCCATACGAGATTTTCATCTTGCCTTAACTCAACTGTATATTCCAAAAACAATATGTTGCGGATGAGCATTATATCACCTGTATATGATGCTTTCAAAGACTATTCCTTACAATAATTTTTTTGCTTCGTTCAGATAATATAAGAGACGACCCCACAAATGGGCACTTACTATTCAACAATCCCAAGTTGGACATTATCGAAGCACCTCTCAACTATTGCTTTAGTTAATCACAGTTTATTCAAAGGATACATTTTGGATGCTTATGTATTGTGTTTTTGCTGAAGTTACTTACAAGAATGAAAGAGAAAACTTTACAACTTCAAATAAAAAACTTACCACAAAGGAAAATAGAAATTAAATACAAGTAATTGATGAGTATGAGTGTTTTTTTTTCCCTCATTTAATCTTGTGGTTATTCAAAAGCCTAAATACCGTAATGGAGTGTCATTGAACTTCAAAACTCCCAAGGTTTCTACGTTGGGAAAAATATTAGAAGGAAAAAATAGATCATGTAACCCAATTCCCATCAATCAAAAGAAGAATAAATGATAGTAAATATTTGGTTCGGACTCAGATGAATTTTTCTCTTTTCTTTTTTTCTTTGGCTACAAAAACAAAACTTGGAAAGCAACAGAAGGACAAAACAAGTAAGCAACATAGGGAGGGAGTGAGAGAGAGAGAAAGGCTGCTCCACTCTAGATTAACTTTATATGCCTAGGAGTCACGCTCAAGCAGTGGCGCATTGCTATCCCTCGGGACCAAGACACACAGCCACGAGCAGCACGAGAGAAAAAAAAACTTAAGTTCATTATAAGCATGTATAATGGGATATTATTGTGTATTATATCTTGTAACATATTCTTTGCTGATACGCATGATTTGTTTCGTGTATAGTTGCCTCCATATCAATTAGGAGAAATTATAGGGATTAGTTACTAGATTCTTAGGAGTTATTTGTGGTAACTCTTCTGTATATATTCATGACTTTTGTAGAGAATAGAGGGACCAAATAATTCAGAACAGATTTTATTATGGTATTAGAGTCATCCGAGTTTTGAACAAAATTCTCTTGAGCAGCCTTTGTGAGATTCGTAAGGATGGTTGTAAACCAAGAAGAAGGACCTAATCAACTTGTGAACCAGGGGGAACATATAGATCAAGGGCAGAAGAAGCCATCTCCTTATGATCTGAACTCGAATGACAACCCAGGAAGCGTGATTACTCAGGTGCAGCTTCGGGGGAGAACTACGATGAATGGGCACGGGCCATGAAAATGTCTCTGCGTGCTCGAAGAAAATGGGGATTTGTGGAAGGAACCATCGAGGCACCTAAAAAGGGAACGCCTGAAATGGAAGATTGGTGGACGGTGCAGTCCATGTTGGTATCATGGATTCTAAACACCATTGAACCTGGTTTGCGTTCCACCATATCCTACATGGAAAATGCAAAGGATGTGTGAGACGATATAAAAGAAAGATTTTCTGTTGTGAATGGCCCAAGGATTTAGCAACTCAAATCTGATTTGGATGGGTGCAAGCAAGGAGGAATGATGGTGGTAGCGTATTACGGCAAACTGAAGACGTTGTGGGATGAATTGATAAATTATGAGCAAATACCAATCTGTAGCTGTGGAGGGTGCAAGTGTGACATTGTGTCCAAACTGGAGAAGCGCAGAGAAGAAGAGAGAGTGCATCAGTTTCTCATGGGATTGGACGATGCGGCTTATGGGACTGTTCGTTCCAACCTCTTAGCAACAGATCCGTTGTCGTCTCTGAACAGGGCTTATTCAACACTGATTCAAGAAGAAAGAATGAGGACGATTACCAGAGCCAAGGAAGAAAGAGGAGAGGTAATAGGACTAGCAGTACAAACAGGTGGAAGAGGAATGAAAGAACGTGGAGATGGAAAAGAAAAATCTGCAACATGTACATACTGCAACCGAACTGGACATGAGGCAGAGAACTGTTTTCAATTAATTGGTTATCCTGATTGGTGGAGTGAGAGAAAGATCGAAGGGAAAGGCAGTGGGTGTGCAAAGGCTCAACACCGAACAGGAAATGGACGAGGAAGAGGAGGTATCATGTGTGCCAATGTTGTGCAAAGCAGTGGAACGAGTACAAGAACCACCATTTTAGAAGGAGATAACTCCGGTCTGGATGGGCTAACATCTGATCAGTGGCAAACTTTGGTGGAATTGCTAAATAATCAAAAAATAAATGTCAACGATAAGATGACAGGTGAGTGGAGAAACACTGCTTGGATAATTGATACTGGGGCATCCAACCACATGACAGGAAACCTGAACATTATGAGAGATATTCATGAAATACAACAGTGCCCAGTTGGACTCCCTAATGGGCAACATATAGCAGCAATGAAAGAAGGGACAGTGATGTTGAATGAAAACTTGAAACTTACTAATGTTCTTTATGTGCCTAGCTTAAATTACAATTTGATATCAGTTTCACAACTGGTGGATGAATTAAATTGTGTCATTCAATTCACTGAAAAATTGTGTGTTATGCAGGACCACACTTCGAGGATGCTGATAGGAACGGGTGAACGAAGGAATGGGCTCTATCTCTTCTGAGGAATTCGAGCAGTGACAGCTTGCAAAATTAAAGGAATGAACTTGATGGATCTGTGGCATAAAAGGTTGGGATATCCATCTTTGAAGGTTACTCAATTAGTTTCTAGAGTTAGTAATTACAAATCTGATAGTGTAGTGAATAAAGCATGTGATGTTTGTTTTAGAGCAAAGCAAACTATAGAGAAATTTCCTTTAAGTGAACATAAAGCAAGTGGTGTGTTTGAGTTAATTCATTGTGATTTATGGGGGCCTTACAGAACTCCTTCTATATGTGGTGCCTTTTTTTTTATGATAGTAAATGATTATTCACGTGTTGTTTGAATATATTTATTGATTGACAAACGAGAAGTGTCACAAATACTTCAAAATTTTTTCACTTTCGCGGAAAGACAGTTTCATAAACAAGTGAAAATTTTGAGAAGTGACAATGGAACTGAATTTACATGCATGAAAAAGTACTTCCTTGATCATGGAATTGTTTTTCAAACATCTTGCACTGGAACACCTCAACAAAATGGGAGAATGGAGAGGAAACATAGAGATATTTTATTAAATGTGGCTCGAGCATTGCGTTTTCAAGGTAACCTTCCTATTAAATTCTAGGGAGAATGTATTTTAACTGCAGGATATTTAATAAACCTAACCCCTTCCGCTGTGTTAAATGGAAAAACCCCATATGAAATTTTACATGGTCACCAACCCATATATAATCATCTAAGGATATTTGGTTCACTGTGTTATGCACATAATCAAGGAAGGAAAGGTGATAAGTTTGCAAGTAGGAGTAGAAAGTGTGTTTTTGTTAGATACCCATATGGGAAGAAAGGATGGAAGCTTTTTGATTTGGAACGAAAGGAGTTTTTTGTTTCAAGAGATGTAGAATTTGTTGAGTCAGCATTTTCTTTTTCTGAAAATGGTTTCCAATCTAGAGAACATGATGATAATCACAATGTGGGAAATTTTGAAGACTTTGTAAAAGATGTGTACACAGGTGCAGCCGGCCATGGTCCAATTAGAGGAGATGAAAATGTGAGTGAATCTAATGTGGATGATAGGGGTGAGATAGATGTTGAAACTAATGTGCCAACCTCTACAATTCTAAACGGAACAACAGAAGAAAATTATAGATCTGTTGTACCATCAGATGAACCGCTATTGGGGAGAAGACATAGAAGCAAACAACCTTCTTCCCGTCTGTGTGACTTTATGACCAACACTATCAAAAGATTGAGCCCATCCAGTTGTTCATCTTCTAAAAAGGCAAACTCAGGTGAACCCTATCCCATAACAAATTATGTGAATTGTGATAGTTTTTCTTTGGTACACCATGTTTTTCTTGCATCTGTTTCCTAAGAAAAAGAACCTGTCACTTATATCGAGGCGGTGAAAGATGACAGATAGAGGGAAGCCATAAAGCAAGAAATCCAAGCGCTGGAACAAAATGGCACTTAGACAGTGATGCAATTGCCACTAGGGAAGAAAGCACTTGGTTACAAATGGGTGTATCGAATAAAACACAAATCGGATGGTA
Organism: Ormosia semicastrata; assembly: GCA_029884595.1. NCBI lineage: Eukaryota > Viridiplantae > Streptophyta > Magnoliopsida > Fabales > Fabaceae > Ormosia > Ormosia semicastrata. The sequence continues at coordinate 10,667,235 of JAQQTO010000038.1, forward strand.
GCATAGAAAGATTTAAAGCACTGTTGGTTATTCTTGGAAATCGTCAAGTGGAGGGGATTGATTACTCTGAGACATTTGCTTCTATTGCAAAAATGGTAACTGTGCGTACAATGTTAGCAGTAGCTGCTGCCAAGGATTGGGAATTGCATAAGATGGACGTGCACAATGCATTCTTGCATGGGGACCTTGAGGAGGAGGTGTTTATGAAGCTTCCTCTTGGCTTTCACGTCCAGCAACCTGCCATGGTGTGCAAGCTCAATAAGTCCCTATATAGACTCAAACAAGCTCTACGGTGCTGGTTTGCCAAGTTGTCTACAGCACTTAGGCATTACGGGTTCATGCAATCACTCTCGGATTACTCTCTATTCACCTTACAAAGGTCGGGTCTGCACATTGTTGTTCTAGTATATGTGGATGATCTTATTATTTCCGGGAATGACCATGATACTATTGCCAAATTTAAAACCTACCTGCACACATGTTTTCATATGAAGGACTTGGGAAAGCTAAAATATTTTCTAGGTGTGGAAGTATCATAATCATCTACTGGCATTCTTCTTTGTCAGAGAAAATATGCTTTAGACATTGTGGCAGAAGCTGGATTACTGGGGGCTAAACCGGTGAAAGCTCCAATGGAACAGAACCATCGCTTGGCACTTGCTAAGGGTGCGAATTTCCCTCATCCAGAATAGTATAGGCGGTTAGTCGGCAGGCTTATTTACCTTTGTTTTACCAGACCAGAACTATCATGTTGTGTGCATACTTTGTCGCAGTTTATGCAGGAGCCCAAACATGATCATTGGGAAGTTGCCTTACGAGTGGTTCGCTATTTAAAAGGCAATCTAGGCCAGGGTGTAGTTCTTCATCGGAACTGTGATTTAAAGTTGTATGATTGGTGTGATTCGGATTGGGCAACTTGCCCCTTGACGCGTAGGTCACTCACAGGATGGTTCTTTCAGCTGGGCACTTCTCCAATCTCTTGGAAAACTAAGAAACAACACACAGTTTCTCGTTCATTTGCTGAGGCCGAATACCACTCCATGGCATCCACTGTTTGTGAACTCAAATGGATAAAGGGAATACTCTTCAGCCTAGGCGTATCACATCCTCAACCTATGGAGCTCTATTGTGATAATCAAGCTGCACTTCATATTGTAAAAAATCCAATTTTCCATAAGTGCACCAAGCATATTGAAGTTGATTGTCATTTTGTTCGAGACGAGGTTCTTACTGGAAACATTAAACCTGCTTATGTCTCTACATATGCGCAGCTAGCTGATATTTTTACTAAAGCCCTCGGACCAGCCCAGTTCACTTCTCTACTGCACAAGTTGGGCATCCGCAATTTGCATGCTCCAACTTGAGGGGGTAATAGGATATTATTGTGTATTATATCTTGTAACAGCATATTCTTTGCTGATACGCATAATTTGTTTCTTGTATAGTTGCCTCCATATCAATTAGGAGAAATCATAGGGATTAGTTAGTAGATTCTTAGGAGTTATTTGTGGTAAATCTTCTATATATATTCATGACTTTTGTAGAGAATAGAGGGACCAAATAATTCAAAATAATTCAGAACAAATTTTATTAATGTATGTCCTTCCTATTACTCAGCCACAACCTATTGCTACGGGCCTTTATCCTTTTATTATTGTGAATCAAGCCTAATCCACTTTTTTGTACACATCAGTCTCATGATACAAAATGAGTGAGCCGAGTCTATAGTCATCTAATATGCCCAAAAGTCCACAAACAACTTATGAAATCCAAGCATCTTGTTTTTTTATAATTTTTTGTTCTTATATAAGTGGTAGCAGTTGCAATTAAATAGGCTAAAATGTACATAACTCCTTCAATTATTAGAAAATTCTGTATTTCAATATGAGTTTTATAAATTTAAAAATTATTCTGGACATATAATTAAATTTAAAGACTAAATTATAAGTAAAGAATAATTTGAGAAGCTAAGTTACTAATTTATTGGTTTTTGTTTAGTCAAAAGCATGTAAAATCATTCTTTCCCTTTTCCGAGTTTGTTGGTCAATATTTGAATTTTTGTTTGTAATTGGTCTTGCTAGGGAAAGTCAATTACGTTGTTGTTCATTGTTTATCATTTATTTTGACAGTGCTTGCAATACAGCACTTTTCACCTGAGCTTGAAAACAGACTAGAGCCTAAGAAATTAGTAAGTAATAAATTGATGCCCATTACTCCATTCTATGAGGCACCACCAGCTACCTGCAGTTATCTTATCTCTCAAATGAAAAATTCTCTCCAAAATTTTGGATTACATTTACATGCAATATAAGATCTTGTCTAGCTAGAAAGGTACTAATTAAAGGTTGGCAGAGGTAATATAACGTATAGCAACAAGTACTTTGCCAGTGTCAGACTAGACTCAATGTAATTCTTGAATTTCCCATGTACTTTTCAGCTTGGTTCCATATTGGAAAAACATTTGTGTAAAACTTGTATACATAAATTGTGTAAAATTAAATCAACAATTGATATATTGTTATTTTTAACATAAAATAATTGTATGGCACAAGAATTCATGCAATTATTTAATTATTAATTGATTTAATTTACACAAGTGTCTATACATGATCAACACAAGTATTTCTTCTCATGTGGACTGAAATTTGAACCTATAATAAAAATCAGCCACACATTCGAGCCTAGTAGCTAGTATAAGGATTCGAGCCTAGTAGCTAGTATAAGGGTTGCTGATGAATATCAAGATTTATCTAATGAAGATAACGATATCTGCCCCTTTGAATGTGTAAAGAATTCAGGACTAATAAAGAGTTCTGCATAATTCTTGACAAAAGAACTGGATCTTTGGCTATGGTAGATTTCTTCCACGCCTCTTGTAGAAGCTACAAGCTATATAGATCAGGGGTTTGCAAAGTAGTGCAATATATCTGGTGATCAAGAGAATATTAGTAATCTTCCTATATCTTAATGTAATTGACCGAGTACGATGAACAATCTGAGGTTGCTGAGAGACTTGGAATAAGGACTGAGCCTCTTTTTCTTTTTCACTTCTACAAAGATGGGGTCCTGATAGAAGCATTCCAAGCCAGAGACAAAGATAGGATTGTTGCAATCATCCTTAAGTACACATCTCTTGAACCCTAATATTTTTTAAGTCAACTTTAAAGGATGATGCTTGGAAATTAGTATTGATGTATGGATAGACATATTTACTTTTCTAATTAAGCTAAGTTCAAGCTGCTGGTGACTGTGTAATTGCACCCATCAGGTCCAGTGCCACGCAGGGCTGATCAGTGGGTACCTGCAGCAATAAGCAAACAAATTCGAAAATAGTGTATACCCTTATGAGACAAAACAGAAACATAGACACATATGACATAACTGATTTTTCTGAAGATACAGTAATAACAGTATCATTGGATCTTATGACTAGGAGTCTGACACTAATGTATCCCACAGAAGTTATAACGTAGTCAGCATCCCAATTAATATAACAAAACCATTTCCCAACCAATTTTCCATGATTTTAGCTCTTCAAATTCACGTCAAAACTGCCACCCATATTTTCCTTCAATTCTTGAAACACATTTATGTGCTCATTCAAGTCCCCACCGAGATTTCACAACCCATTCCAACCCAACCCCACCGATTTTGTCTCATCCAACAGAGAAATTAATTCCCATTCCCATGCTAATAACACCTCCTCTCATTCAAATTCAAATACACCTATTCCTCAATCCCCTCCACGTGCTCCTAACAATTCGGTGGAAATTCAAACCCCAAATTCACATCAATATTTCTCTCACGCCACTTAACACCTCTCAATCTCAGCCCATTACCTCTCAAACAAAATCAACCTTCCACTTGATGCCAACAGTTTAGGCTCTTGATTGCCTTACGTTACTCACTCAATATTGTATAGTGTATCTCATGTTTTTATTTTCATTCAATTCATCTAAATTCAAATCCTTGTAATTATTGTACCTAGCACCTTGTATATATTTGCTGTGTTATACTGAATGAAATGCAACAAGGATCATTTTCATAATCTGGCTTCAGCGGATGTATATAATCTTTGTTGTTAATTGAACCTGCAAATAAACAGCAAACCCGTAAAGTCTGAAGCGTGCCAAGCACTGCCCTCAAGGATTATTTCGGTATATACGAAAATTGGTACTACATGAGTTCTTCTGTTTTGACAGGGATCTGAAGCGCAAGAGAGTAGAGTAACCTTTGACGAAGTGAAGGAGAAGGTGTAGAAGAAAGCGAGAAGAGGCGGCCAAATTAGGGTAACCACACTATGTAAAATAGAATTTATAGAAGCCATTTAAAAAAAAAACATGTTGGAGAGTAACGTTTAGAAAATAAGTTTGGTCATTGTTAAAAGTAAATGCTAATTATCCGCTTATTAATAGCTAATTGAAACGTTAGGAAACATATTTATTTGCCGTTATGAAACCAGACCAAGTCAAATTTGAATTATTCAAAAACCTCATTTTTCGGGTAAGCTCCAAAAATTAATTAAATATTTGACAAAAGATCTGGGCTTCATGATATCACGCGCAGGGGGGGGCAAATCGAGGATTTGCACTGGCCATGAACTTTTCACCATTCAATCTTGTGTGCGCGAGCCCACCACTTTGTTTGTTTCTTACAAAGCCCAAAACACAAGTTGAAATATAAACTCTTCAAAAACTTGCTTCCAACCAATGTGGGACTTATTCTTTTGAAATACCCATTTCACAACAATCCCCCACAATTTCAAAAGAATATTTAAAATAAAAACAAATAAAAAAATAAAAAAAAACAGAATCTGGGTTACATCATCGTGTAAACGTTTTGAATCTGGTGTCTTCGGACTATGAACCAGACCTAGATAAATAAGACTCTAACTTACAATGTAATTGGTGAAGGTTACACTTCTATGAACCAAAACATTTTTCGTGTAAATTAGAATCCCATTTGATCACATCTACACTCTCACTTATCTCTTTGTGTTAACGCCGTTTTGCACTTTTCGGCCATGTGTGCATGCCTGGTTGTTCATGAGTGCTCTAGAGACTATGCCATTTTCTCATAGGAGCGGCCCCACTCCACACTCATATAGGTGATTTCATCAAGTGTATACCGCACTTTATACACCACCCATAAGGGATATGAAATTCATTAAAAGCATATAGCTTATCCTCACAATAAATGCGTCTAACACTTCTCATGCTTCTCACACCATAGGATGGGACAGACACGGTGCTAGCGAGTTACTAACAAGTGACTTGTTATTACCCATATGAACTTCTTTCATGGGATCTCCACTCATAAAAGTCGGGTTACCATCACTGTTAGTTTCAAATTGGCTTAAGTCCCATTCCCCTCGATGTGGTATATATTAAATTCCTTCCCAAAGGCTTAGTCAGAGGATCGGCCAAGTTCACTTCTGACTTCACATAATCAATGGATATAATTCCAAAAGAAATTTGCTTTATCACTTCATGTCTCAACCTAATGTGTCTGTTCTTACCATTAAAGGTTTTATTACTTGCAATAGATATTGCCGCCTTGTTGTCACAATGCACAGACACAGAAGGGGTTGGTTTTATTCCTAATGGAATATTTTCTAAGAAATTTCTCAACCACTCGGCCTCATTACCGATTTTCTCCAGAGCAATAAACTCTGACTCCATGGTGGATTTTGCAATTATTGTTTGTTTGGCTGATCTCCAAGTCACTGCACCACCACCAAAGGTGAACACATAGCCACTAGTGGATTTAATCTCATCTGAATCTGAGATCCAATTAGCATCATTTGTATCCTTCTAATACAAAGGAAATCCACTTATAAACAATACCATAGTTCATGGTACCTCTCAAATATTTCATTAGTCTAGCCAAAGCGGCCCAAAGTGATCATTATTAGGATTATGTGTATATCTACTCAATCTGCATACAAAGATATTATTATATGTCGGTCGAGTGAAATTCATCAAATGCAGCAGACTCCCAATAATGCGTGCATACCGAGACTTAAGCAAAGGATCACCTCTGTTTTTCTTTAATTGAGTGTTAGCATCATAAGGGTACTCACAGGTTTGACATCAAAATGTCCAAACTTCTTTAGAAGTTTCTCTACATAATGTTCTTGTGATAGTATTATACTATCACACTTCCTTATGATTTTAACACCTAGAATTACACTAGCTTCACCCATGTCTTTCATGTCAAATTTAGATTCAAGAAAACATTTTGTTTGATGCACTATGTCATGGCTAGTAGAAAATTAGCATGTCATCCACATATAGACAAATAATCACACATTCATTATTTACTAATTTCGTATATACACATTTATCAACTTCAACAGAAGAAAAACCATCACAAATTAAAGTTTGATCAAACTTTTCATGCCACTATTTAGGTGCTTGTTTTAGACCATATAAAGATTTGAGAAGCTTACATACTTTATTTTCTTGTCCAGGAACTACACACCCCTCAGGTTGTACCATGTAAATTTCTTCTTCTAAATCACCATTTAAAAAAGCTGTTTTAACATCCATTTGGTGAATAACCAAATTATGTATAGAGGCTAAAGCAATCAAAACTCGAATAGAAGAAATTCTAGTTACAGGAGCAAAGGTATCAAAAAAGTCAACATTTTGTTTTTGAGTAAAACCTTTTGCTACTAATCTTGCTTTATATTTTTCAATTGATCCGTCAGGGTTATATTTCCTTTTAAAAATCCATTTGCAACCAATTGGTTTTGCTCAGGAGGTAAATCTACTAAAACCCAAGTATTACATTTTGTAATTGAATTAATTTCAGAATTAATGGCTTCTTTCCAAAAAAGTGCAACAGGTGAAGAAAAAGCTTCAGAAATAGTTAAAGGGTCATCATCAACAAGATATGTGTAAAAATCATTTCCAAAAGAAGTTTCTTTTCTTTGTCTTTTACTTCTTCTCAAATCCTCATATGAATCATTAGATAAATTTTGTCTTGGAGCTTGTAAATATTTTGTCTTGGAGTAAGAGAAATATTTTCTAATTTTAAGGGAAAATATGTTCAAAAAATTCAGCATTTTTTTGTCTCAATTATAGACTTACAATCAAGCACATCACTTTTTAAAACTAAAAATCTATATGCAAAGACTATGATCAAGATACCCAATAAGCATACAATCGAAGTCTTAGAGCCTATTTTCCTCTTTTTAGGTTGAGTAACATCACTTTAGCTAAACACCCCCACACTTTTAAATATTTTAAGTTAGGCTTATAACCCTTCCATAACTCATATGGTGTTTTACCTATTTTCTTATAAGGAATTCTATTTTGTAAGTGACATGCAGATTAATAAGGCTTCACCCCAAAGGTTATCAGTGCATTAGAACTAATTAAAAGAGCATTCATCATTTCTTTTAAAGTCCTATTTTTCCTTTCAAACTACACCATTGGATTGAGAGGAAGTAAGGGGTGTGATTTCATGAATTATCCCTTCTTTTTCACAAAAGTCATTAAATAAAGTGTATTCACCACCTCTATCGATCTAACTCTTTTAATTCTTTTATTTAAATTCTTACTTCGCTTTATATACTAGAAACATATCAAAAGCCTCATCTTTATTTCTAAGTAAATATACTTTAGTGTATCTAGAAAAATCATCAATAAAAGTTACATAATATTTTTTACCACCTCTAGTCATAGTTTGTTTTAAGTCTCCTAAATCAGAATGAATTAATTCAAGAACTTCGATTTTTCTTTCTACAAATAAACATGATTTTTTAGTTATTTTTGATTCAGCACATATTTCACATTTGTTTAAGCATGTATCACTAAAACCAGAAATTAATCCAAGATATTTCATTTTCTTAATATAAACAAGACTAACATGTCCTAATCTAGCATGCCACATATCAATAGAGTCAATCATATACTTGTAGAAGAAGTAGCATTTTCATTAATTTTAGCAATATTGAGTACAAATAGGCCTTGATTACAATAACCCTTCCCTACAAGGACATTATTTTTTGTCATCACTATTTTGTCGACTCAAAAGATACTTTAACCCCAACCTTTCTAGCAAGGCCACGAAATTAAATTAGCCCTTATGCTACACATGAAGCACTTCGTTGAGAGCTAAAGTCTTGCCGGATATGAGTTTTAGAAGAACTTTTCCTTTCCCAAGAACTTGGCGTGTTAGAATCACCAAGATAAACTTGTTCTTCTCCATCCCCCAAGATTGTAGGAGGTAAACATATTTCTGTTTGCACAAATATGTAGCCCCAGGAGTCTACCACCCAATCATTCACATTGGCCATCAATAGAACTTGAGAAATCCTTACAATTATATCATCTCCTTCGACCAAATTTGCGTTTGGCTTAGGAGGATTGTCATTTCTCTTCCCGTGTCTACATTGAGCGCCCGATGAGCAGCTTGCCACAAACATACGAGTTTCTCCACTATTTTTGAAAGTGGGATTAAGCACATAGTTTGGTTTATTGTAATCATCCTTTTGTTGGGTTTATGTTAGTACCTTTTCTTATTGACTTGTACCATATTTGCCCTTGAAGCCAATGCTTTTGCCCTTAAAATTTGATTTCGTTTATTCGTGTCCTCAATGATTATGTGGGTGATTAGAAAGGACAATTTGTTTGTTTTTATGCTTGAGTTGTTGTTTGTAGTCCTTCCAAGTTTGCATGTAGTTTTTCAATGAGCAATCCCGCTACGAATTCATCGTGCAATGTGATGTTCTATCTTCAATTCTTCTAATAGCTTGTGGTATTGGTTGATTGAGTCTTGATATCAATTTCATCCGTCATCTCCCATTAGTAATAATGACGAACTTTTGTTTATATCCTCAAAGTGTATTTGACAATCATAGACTCCCAAATTTTGTTGCTTTCCTTGTATGAAAAAGAGACATCGAACAATTCGTTAGATAATGTGGTTAGAATTTGTGCCTACATACCTTATTGGCATAAGTCCAATTGTCAAGTGTTTCTTGATCAGTAGATGTGTCGGGCATTTGATCCGTGAGTGCAAGTAGCGACGCCGTGATGTCTAGAATAGTAGTAGACACGCCCTCGCCATCTTTTGAAATTTTGTCCTCGAACATTTCGATTTTGGAAACATCTGGAAATGGTTTGGCGTATGTAAAATCGCGGCAACAATAGGAGGTGGGTTTTGTGGGGTACCATTCTCGGAGCCGTGATTGGCCGAGAGAGCAACGTTGTTAGCATGAGCGTTTTGTGGTTCCATAATCCTTGAGATTGTTGTTAATTGAAGTTTCGCAAATAAACAAAAACCCATAAAGTTCAGCGTTATTTAACGCCTCAAGGATTATTTCGGTTATATATGAAAATGTGGTAATGTGAGACTCTTCTGTTTGACGATGGGATCACGAAGCTAGCAGAGTAGAGTATTTTGACGAAGTGAAGGAGAAGGTGTAGAAGAAGAAGCGAGAAGAGGGGCGTCAAATTAGGGTAACCACACTATGTAAAATAGAATTTATAGAAGCCATTTAAAAAAAAATAATTTGTGAGTAACGTTTAGAAAATAAGTTTGGTTTTAAAAAGTAAATGCTAATTATCTCGCTTATTAATAGCTAATTGAAACGTTAGGAAACATATTTATTTGACAGTTATGAAACCAGACCAAGTCAAATTTGAATTATTCAAAAACCTCATTTTTCGGGTAAGCTCCAAAAATTAATTAAATATTTGACAAAAGATCGGGCTTCTGATATCACCCTAGGGGGGGCAAATCGAGGATTTGCACTTGCCATGAACTTTTCAAGCCCAATCTTGTGTGCGTGAGCCCACCACTTTGTTTGTTTCTTACAAAGCCCAAAACACAAGTTGAAATATAAACTCTTCAAAAACTTGCTTCCAACCAATGTGAGACTTATTCTTTTGAAATACCCATTTCACAACAATCTTAGCACCAATTCCTGGACTGTTATAAACTGATATTGTCCCTACTACAAAAGTACACTCCTCATGATTGGCTACCATGGTTCTCCTGTTGATCACAAAGCCATCCTTTGCTTTGACTTCCACAAAAACCAATTTTGGAAACTCAAGGTGCCAAATGTGATTCATGGTTTAGAGTCAAAAGACATTGCTGAGATGAATGATTCCATTGCTTATGTTGTAGACTATCATCATCCAGTCCGGTTGGAAATTTGGATTTTGAATCAAGATAGCTGGACTAAAAAATACAACATTGGGCCATTAGATCAGGTGGATTATTTCTGTGGCATTTAGAAGCTTGGTGCTCAAGTTCTTAGAGTAAAGCATGAACAACCCTTGGTGTCATATAACTTTGATGCTCACCCAGTGCGCCAATTTCAAATTAATGGTCCAAAATTTGAATTTTTCTACATTCGTAACTATGTGGAGAGCATAGCTCCCTTATCAGTCTAGGATCCATATACCTAATGGTCTCATTAAGAAAGATGAGCAAGTGCAATTATGCAAATACCTGCCTCTGATGAGGCCTATCACTGTATGTTAATGGTGATATCATGGAAATAAATTTGACATTTATTGTTAAAAAAAATGTATATTACTGAACTTCATAATTTCCAAGAGTCTATTCACCTCTAATAAGATAACAAGGTAGTACAATGAATGGTACAAATAATTGTCTTAAAATCAAGCTAATAATAATTATCCTAAAATCGAGGCCTAAGGTCAAGCCCATGAATAACATCTGATACTAAAATCACGTTAACAAATCTGATGTAGATAACGATATCTATCCCTTCGAATGTGTAAGAACTCAGGACTAATAAAGAGTTCTGCAGAATTCTTGACAGAGCTAAAACAACTATATCTTTGGCTGATGTAGATTTCTTCCGCGACTTTTGTGGAGGCTGCAAGCTATATATGGATCAGGGGTTTGCAAAATTGTGCAAGATATCTGGTGACCAAGATGCTTTATTAGTAATCTTCCTAAATCTTAATGTAATTGACTGAGTATGATGAGCATATGAGGTTGCTGAGTAAGAGTGGAAATAGGTTAAACTGTTTGTCAGGGACTTATGGTCTGGTTTATCTGAAGCCTAACTTGACCTGACTTATTTATTTAACAAGTTAAGCTAAAACTTTTTTAAAAGTTTGTTTAACTAAAAAGGTCAGGTTTCAGGCTATCTAATAGGTTTTTAAATCTAGTATGTCGACCTAACCTGTTTAACTATATATAATATAATATATATTATTATAATAGTTATAGATTATAATTATAATTATTAATTTATTATAATATATTAATATATTTTTTAATTAAATTTTAATAAAATTCAATAACCAAAACTTAAGTTAATAAGTTAGAATAGAAATAATATATTTAATAATATATTTAATTATTAATTATTAATATATTTAATGTAATATATTTATTAGAATAAAAATAATAAGTTAACACACATCTCTTACTTTTATAGATGCTCACTACTTTTTTATTCTAGTCTTTAGTTGATGTGGGACTCGGAGATATATGCCTCTAATAATTTTACAACTTGGTATATCTCCAAGTTCCACATCGACCAAAGATTAAAGTAAGAAAGTGGTGAACATTCATAAAATTAAAATGTGAGTGTTAAGTTATAACAAATGCCTATTAGCTTTAAATAGGCTCGTTGGCCTATTTCAAGACTTAGGTCTGTTAACCTATGTAAAGACATGTTGACCTATTTAAAAGTAAGTTTGTTAGTTTATATAAAGACATATTAGCCTATTTAAATGTAGGTCTATTAGCCTATTTAAATGTCTCATTGTAAAGTAAGTCTTTAAATAGGCTTTCAAGTCAGACTAGACTTTTAAAAATGTCAGACTAAACCTTAAAAATTGACCTATTACAAGCTCACAAATCAGGCTCAGAACTTATAATTTAGATATATGTCAAACATGTTTAAGACAAAGTCTTATCTAGCCTGTTTCCACCCTTATTACTGAGAGACTTGGAATCAGGGTATAAGGGTACAACAACAACAACAACAACCAAGCCTTTTCCCACTAGGTGGGGTCGGTTACATGGATCAAACGACGCCATTGTGCCCTATCATAAACTAAGTTTTCAGATATATTATTCAAATCTAAATCTTTTTTAATCATTTCACCTATAATCTTTCTTGGTCTTCCTCTACTTCTAGCTATTGGGCTATTATCTACCTGATCTACTCTTCTTACAGAGGCTTCTAAGGGTCTTCTCCTTACTTGTCCAAACCACCTAAGGCGAGATTCTCCCATCTTTTCCACAATAGGTGCTACCTCTACTTTCTCTCTAATGCATTCATTTCTAATCCTATCTTGTCTTGTATGGCTACACATCCAACGCAACATCCTCATCTCTGCAACACTGATCTTATGCTCTTGTTGGCTTTTTACCGCCCAACATTCAGTACCATACAACATCACAAGCCTTATAGTTGTGCGATAAAATTTACCTTTAAGCTTGAGAGGCACTTTTCTATCACAAATAACTCCTGAAGCACTCCTCCATTTCATCTATCCAGCTTGAATCCTATGGTTTACATCTCCCTCTATCTCTCCATCATTTTATATGATAGATCCAATGTACCTAAATTGTGTGACTTGTGATATTGTATGATCAAAGGTCGAAGTCTCTCAGGGTATAAGGGTAAGAGAAAAAAAAGGTCGAAGCCCACTAATGGAAACCAAAGACCACACCAACTTTGGCCTATAAGGTTGACCAAAAAAAAAAGGTAAATCTTCTTTCCCTTACTCTTCTCTTTACACTCCTTCTCGTACTGAATTGAGCTTTTGAGTATCTATCAAAGTCCCCTCCCTATTAGGAGCTTGGAAGCTAGCTTGCTACCATCCTTAACCGGACTGGAATCTATGGAACAGAACAATATTTTATGAAAAAATTACATTGATCTCTCTTAAGGTTTAACTTATTACACTTGACACTCCTCTTGTTTGTACTCTTACACTGACTTTCCCTACAAGAAAAGTAAATGCAATTATTAAAGGGAGATCAGTTTAATAATAATATAAACTTTAATAAAGTTAAGTATAATGACAATATAAACTTTAAGAAAAGTTACTGTAATTTCTAAAATAAGAGAAATGACACGTGTAATTAAGTTAAATCTTAGGAGAAATCATTGTTATTTTCTCATATTCTATTGATTCTTTGGTAAGGTTGTATCTCGTAATGAAATGTGTTAGCCTTCAATTTGATTTTATGTTGAGCTTCCTCAAATGTATTGTTGTTGTATGAACTTGTACGGACTGTGGACATTAGGTATTGATAGATTAAGATGGAATCATTATCTTAAAGAAAAATAAATGACCAAAAGATAATTTTAATGAAAAGTTTACTCAGTAATTAAATAAGCAATTTAAAAAACTTCAAAACTTCATCCTCCAAAAAATAATACATTTCTAGATGTGTCCCTTAGCACGAACAACTGGGCGTAGTCTATCATAATCCATATTTAGTCTCATAAATCCCCTAAGATTTACGATCACAAAGTCAGTTCTGGCAGCAATGATGTACCAGGAATTAGAATTTAGAATTTTGGACCTATCCTATAGAAATTTGGTATCCTTACTTGTAGCCACACGTCAGTATTGATGTGATGTTAACTGGAATGAATATTTTCTGTTTGCTGCCCAGAGCAGTAATCTTGAATTATGGATTAAGTATGAGTTTGAAATAATTGTAAAAATTAATTATTTTAATAATTGATTATTATGTAAATTTTTTATTATAATTAATTATAATAAAATTATTTTTATATTTAGATATATTAGTTAAAAAATAATTTTAGATTAATTTATTTTATTTAGATGATATAAAAAATTAATTTTATGTATTAAATTATTAAAATAAATATATGATAATTAAAAAATATTTTATTGATTAAAAATTATTTAATTGAAAATAAAATATTATTTATATCTCAAAGTATAAAAAATAATAAAAAACTTTAAATAAAATGTCCAACATATAACTTTTAGAAAAAAAATTATTGATGGTAAAAAAATTTAATCAATGGTTTTTAATTTTAGTTGTCAAACATGATAGAATATGTAAAAAATACTGTTAAGCAAAAAAAAAATTATTAATTCAGTAAAATAAATTGAACCAAACAAACTCTAAACAGTCGACTAGAGCATGAGAGTTTATATGTATGTGCTTACATTTATGGAAGTTTTATTGCACAAGCCTGTTTCATGTTATTTAAACAAATAATTAATTATGGGTTAATTTATGTAATGAAATAATGTAATCCGCTCTTCCTAGCAGGGGATTTTGTCTGCAATGCTTGTTGCCCAAGTTGATGCATGTCAATTAGTCAAACATGAATGCTTGGTCTTATAATTTGTGTTCGCTGACTTTTAGATGAATTTCCCAATAGTGAATTTACACTGGGGCCAAACCTCACAGTTTTTAAAACTCGAAGGAACCCAGCAACATTTTTCTTACCAAAAACATGTACTCTCTCCCGGGCACCCTCTGTTTTGTTCTAAAAGGCCTTTGCCTCCCCTATAGTTTGATAAAAATAAAAAAAATCATTGATTCTCTCTCGCTCTCCGCCCATGTTATTGAGCAAATAAATTAGTTGTAATCATGTGAAGTGTTTTTTTCCAAGGAAGATTTTCTTTCCTTTTCTTGCAAGACTTGCTTCATAAGTTGAAGCATGTCAATTAGTTAGACATGATTGCTTTGTCTTGCACTTGTTGTCATCTGTTTTCACTTTTTGATAAATTTGCCGGTATTGAATTTTCAAACTCAGTTGCATAAAAAAGCTATGGTGTGGTTGAGTGTTCTTTGAGTCAATTGTTGCATGAAAGAGCTATCCCGAGAGTATTAGGATTAATAACGCAACAAAATTAATAATCCAATTGGACTTAAAGAGCTACCATGAGATGGAGACGTTTACAATGTTTCTTAAATGTTCCGTAGTATTGATGTTTTATTAAATTTATTTATTATAACAAGTAAAAATATTTGATTATATAAATATATATATATATATATATATATATATAGCATATTTGATGAGAAGAGTATTTATTATAAAAAGTGAAATAAGTGAATCTTGATCATTGGATCTTATATGAATGGTCAAGATTATGACATAAACATGTGACTTTTTTAAATAGTCACATGACCTTTAAATAACTTTTAATCTTAATTATCCATATACAGTTGTATAATCAATATTTACTTCTCTCACCATTTCATAATAAAAACTCATCTAAGTTTTGTGTAAATATAAAACTGACCCTAAATTTGTTATTATTTTCTCTCTTCAACGCTTTTTATCTTTACAATAGAAGAACAAACAAAACATCCTCCTCGTTCATTTTTCTTCATAACTTTATCTCTCTAGAACTAGAACCATCGCTCATTTCTCTCTCTACATTCTCCAAATCAATCAATCTCGGGATGTTGGTGTTGCAGTGACTGTGGTGGTTCCAACGATGGGATAGCAATCGTTGATCTACAGCTTCATGGTGCGTGGCACCGTGATCCTTGCTGAGTACACCGAGTTCACGGAAAACTTTACCAGCGTGGCGACACAGTGCCTCTAGAAACTCTCTTCCTCCAACAACAAGTCCACTGCATCCACGTTCTTCCTCCCCGCCACATGGTTTGATTCGATCCAAACATATCGGTTACGAGTTTCATTCTGAAGCTCCTCCAAGAGGAGGCCATGTGGACCCAATGGGCAAGGAGGGATCTTCTTAATAGTGATGGCAACTAAATTAATGGTGATGACCTCGATAACGATGTTGGAGGCAAAGAGGAAGACGTTGGCAGAGGCGACGAGGAAGTAGAGATTTTTGTCATGAAAGTGGAAAGGTTTGAGGAGCTTCGTGATGGGGATCCGGAACAGCTCCAGTTGGTGAACAACATGTGCATTAGTTTTTGTGAACAACGTGTGCATTAATTCTTATATCACTCAGATTCAATGAACAACATATACATTAATTCTTATGTGTTAATCCTCATATCACTTAGATTCAATGAACAATATGCCAATCCTCAAAGTCCCTCCCATTACTGTCCGTTCGGAGTGCCCCAATGACTGAAACCAAGCTCGAAACCACGCACTTGGACAACATCGGAGACGTCGATCTCTTCCCTTTTTCGGCCGCCAGCAAAAGATCTCTCTCCACCACCGCAATCACGTTCTTCCTTCTCGCAGAATGCAACGTCTTCGTCGTCGCTGAAGACGAGAATCTCTACAGCAAAATTGCCCAGGCAACACCCCCATAATCGTCCGGCTCCACTGTGTTCTACCCTTCACCATAGTGGCAAGTACTCAATTGGCGGTGTCGCGAACTTGACGAGCGGTACTAGGCATAACTGCCTTTGGGAAAGGAAGATTCTGGCAAAGAGCTTCATTAACTTAGCTATGGAAAGGGTCTAAACTCCTTTTCCTTCTTTGGTAATGCACCTTAATTTTGATTGTTAATTTAAACTAATTAAAAATGGTGAATTAAAATTTGAAATGATAAATTTGTAAGTTTTGACAATATATATAACACAAGATGCAGCATTTTACATTGTTTCAGTAAAGAGAAAATCAAATTAAAATTTAGATTGTTCTCCATTTGATAATCAACAAATTCCATACATATTAATCAGTTTCACTATATAGTTATAGGCTTGAAGATAGACTAAACAGTTCAAGACAAAAACGAAGATGAGAAGGAGAAAGAAAAAGAAAGGAAAGAAAAAGATAAGAGAATGAAGCTATAGACATAGAAAAAGAGAAAGGAGAAAGAAAAGAGAAAAAAAGATAACAAAAAAAGAGAAAGAAAATAAAAAGAAAATAATATATGATAAAGATAATCTATCGTACAAATTACCTGTAATACTTATCAACTATAGATCATTTTAATATGCATGTCAGCGATTATAAAATTTTTAGAGCATTAATACTTCAAATCATTTAAAAAGCATTTAAAACATATCCTTCTGAGATCGTGGTTATATTGCAAATTGGAGTCTGTAAATTAGCCAATTAAAGAGAAATAATAACGCAGTCGCATGAGAATGTCCACGGTGTAGCCTTGCACCCCATCGTCGTCCTGCAGACAGCAGAAGTTTCCAGAGACTACAAGAATTGGACAAAAATAGATATATTTAATATATCAAAAACATAAAAACATTAAATATTGTTTTATTTAATAATTAAAAAAATTATTTAGAGAAATGTTTAAGAAGATTTAGAATAAAATGAAATTAATAGAGTACACTGCATTGTGTGTCCAACAGAGCATGACTTTGAAGCCTATCCCTTTGAGAATTGAACGAGTTGGAAAGAGAAGGGGGTTGGTTCATTGTGATTCATACATTCTATTCTATTCTGAATCTGCAACATTCCCGTAAACTCCAGAGTCACCGATTACATCCGGTGGCTCCCACAATCAGTCCCCTTCATCCCCTCACCGTAACTATTTTACTCTTCAAAAATTAATCTTTTATCAATGTTATAATTAATTATACAATTATTGTTCAATTAAAATATATATAATTTTATTTAATTTATTTATAAAATTATTTTATATGTTATAAAAATATTACAATTACATACAATATAATTTAATATTTCTCACCTATTAACATACAATATAAATATTTTCCTTAATTATAAACCCCCATCCGCCCTCATTGAATATGATTCGTGATTTGCAGCCAGAGCAGAACCCACAGAAAAAGAAAAAACCCCTCTCTCCCTCTCTCTCTAGATTTCATCGACATTGGACAGTGTTTGGTTCCTGAGAAACAAGATGGAATTCTACAACCGCAGACTATTCCTACTGGACCAGGATGTACCTGTACCCTTCTCCAAATCCATATCCCCCGACACTGAACCCACCAACAACAACAACAACTCATCCTCACCGCCAGAATCAATGACTACCAAGCCATCATCATCATCAATGTTTGAAAGGCCTTTGCAAGTGCCCTCAGCGTTTTCGTACCGCAGAGACGAAAAGCAGCAAGTGGATTGTGCGATATGTCTGGAGGAGTTCCGGGAGGGTGAGAGGGTGAAGATGATTGCGTACTGCAAGCATGTGTTCCACCCCCAATGTAGCTGCGCACGTCACGTGCCCCATTTGCCGGTGCACCAAGTTGTTGTGTGAAGTGGGAGTGGGAGGGCGTGGGAGCGTGGAGGAAGAGGAGCATGGACAAGGAGGAAGAGGATCAATGGTGGAGAATAATGGGGAAGAAGAAGAAGAAGAATGGGTCAGAGTCACAATGGTAGTCACTGAGTGAGTGAGGGAAGAAGGAAGAAGCAGTAGTGGTGTTGGGATTGGGACACACTGTAGCGTTGCTTATAGAACTGGTAATTTAAAATGGGTCATATATTAATCTGATGGTCTTATAAAAGTTAAACACAAACATTTCCGATTTGAGCCCGTTAAAATGCAAATACATATATTTCAACCCAATAAAGTGGGTTGGGAGAAAAACAAAAAACAAAGAAGAAATTAACCCAGGAGGAGGAGAGGCTTCATTGCATTTACGTAACTGGCGACCCTTAGGGTTGGCATTTTGGGTAAAAGATAAAATTAGAAAAAATAGATGAATGGCCAACCGACTTAACATCTGTCTAAAAATATAAAAAAATTATATAAAAAATTAATAAATACTATAAAATAATAATAAATAATAATAAAAAAAATTACAAACTACATATCTAAAATATAATTTTTAAAATAGTCTAATTAAATATTTAAATATAAATTATATAACATTTAAAGAAAGTTTTTTATTTATAAGTACTCTCCCTTTTTTTTTTTTTTTCATCATTTTTTTTTTTTTTTTTAAAAGTCAACCCTTAAAAATAAGTATGGGAATCCTGCCGAGACCACCGGGGAATGAACTCTAAATGGAATTTCTCCTTACCCGACAAAGTAATTTTTAAGTAAAAAAAAAAAATATGGGTTCAATCTTTCAACTCAACCCGCAAAAAAATAACGGGTTGACGAACTAACCTGACGGGTTGAATCCGTTTTGTCAACTCTAGTTGGGTAGAAGTTAAAACTTCAATCTTATTATTCGTCTAATTATTTTTTAACTTTTTGTAATTTACTCATAAATTTAATTAAATAGTGTCATATCAAATAATTTAATATTTTTGTAACATTAAATAATTTAATATATTTTTCATGTACTAATATGATGTAAATATAATATACTTAAAAAAGTTAAACACAAACATTTCCTTAGAACAGTGACGCTAAATTATGCTTCAACACACGTGCAAATACATATATTTGCCGACACACCAATAATCTTCATTTTGTCTTTTGTTCTTCATCAAAAAAATTGTCTTTTTGTTCTTTGTTAATTTTCTTTTTAATTTTAAAGTAAATGACATCTCTCTCTTTATTGAAAAACAAAAAACAAAAACACTGAATCCTGATTAAGGTGGGCCACGGAGGAGGGAGGAGAGGGATGGGACGAAGTGCATTTAAAGAGGATTGAACTGCCCATACTTCATTGCATGTTAAGCAGCACTAGCAACGGTGTGACCCTTAGGGTTTGTATGGTGTGAAAATTTTGGGTGAAAAGCAAAAGAAGATGGAGAAGGACTGGATTAATCTCTTCTTTTGCATTAATTTAATCCTATATTTAAATATTTTTTTATTAAAGAAACGGAACGGAATAGGTGGAAATGAAACAGAAAGGAATGGAATGGAATGAAACATAATTTTCATTCTCTTTGTTTGGAAGTTTCATTAACGGAACGGAACGGAATTACCCATATGTTCTCCCATTCCACCTCAATTTTGAGGAGA
The DNA here is from genome assembly GCA_029884595.1 of Ormosia semicastrata. Taxonomy (NCBI): domain Eukaryota; kingdom Viridiplantae; phylum Streptophyta; class Magnoliopsida; order Fabales; family Fabaceae; genus Ormosia; species Ormosia semicastrata. Next base: position 10,687,022 of record JAQQTO010000038.1, read on the forward strand.
ACAAAAGTTAGGCGTTTGATGGGGTGAAAAGGAAGAGGGGAAAATGATTATCATACTTGTTTGTTTAAGGGAGGAAAGGAATTGGAAAAGGGATTCCCAGGGGCCCAGTATGGCCCGTTCCCAACCAAGGAAAGTCATTTTTGTTTTCCTCATTTCTTTCGTGGTTATTTATAATTCATTACCTATCATCCAAACATAGTGTAAGGGAGGAAAGGAAACGAATAGGATGGAAAAGGGATGGGTCTCATCTTTTTTGCATCCATCCCTTCTTGGATGAAAACGGAGGGAAGAGAAAAAAAGGAATGTATTTTTGTGGATCGCACAATATTTTTTTACTTTATTCTTTTTATTAGTCTTTTATTTAAATTAATTTTATTAGATAAAGGATAATAAAATAATTTGATATTTATTTACATGCATTTTTATTTTTTTCTTGATGAAACTAAACAATGAAAGAAAAACATCCTTTCTTTTCTATTGGGTGATACCAAATAAAGGAAGTGATAACTTTCTCAGACTCACTCTCTCTTCCTTTTTTTTCTTTTTTTTTCATCATGATTTTTCTTTTTTTTTCTCTATAATACCAAACAAACCCTTAAAGATGGCAAAAATTCCCTAACTATGGGAATCCATGCGCATGAGACTCTAAATGTGGGGAATTTCTCCCTGGGAGGACAGGGACGAGGACAAAAGTTCTCTTGTTGTAGATTCAGGGATGGGGGCGAGAACCACACTCCCCGCTCCTCATCCTTGGTAAATTACCAAAATATCCTTTATAAGTCTCTCTCTGTGCGAGTCGTGCAGCGCGACATTGTCCCTCTCTCTCAGCTGCCGCGACGCCGTCTCGTCGCACCACTCAGCCCCAAGCAGCCTAGCCGCACATGAGCACGACTGCTCCGACATGGATTCGTCTCAGGCTCAATCTCAACTGTCATCGTGGCACCGGTCCACTGCCGTATAGCTGCCACTTGTGCACAGGACTACTCCAGCCTCACTCCATCACCACTCGCACCACCATCGGCGTCAGCCGCAGTAACATCCCAATTGCAAATGTATATAGGTTAGGGTTTCTATTTTGTGGTTTTTATTTTAGGGTTTTTATTGAAATTAATTTGGGGTTTTTCTTCTACAAATGCAAATTTGGGAAATTAGATGGTTGGATACTTAGATTACATTGTATATGAGTGTTGATTATTGATGTTCAAGTGTTGATTGTTGAACCTGTTAGACTTAATAATGTGCTACAATTTTTTTTCTTCTATTTTATTTTATTTTATTTATTTTTTATAAACTTTTTTTTGCATAACTCAGGGAGTGCCTGTGGATATCTGCAACATTCGAGAAACGGTAATAAAGATGAAAGCGTTAAAATAGAAGCTGTCCCGTTGCTTTTAACACTTGCTAACTTCTATTATTTTGGAAAGTCCCTTTTTTGCAAGGCCCATACCAATATATTTTTTTTTGGGAGTCCATTTCTTAAAAAAAATATGAATAATACTTATACTTTTTTTTAAGAATGTAAAATGATATGCAAGAACACCAGGAACGGTAATAATTAATAAAGGTGAAAGTGTTAAAATAGAAGATGTCCCGTTGCTTTTAACACTTGTTAACTTCTATCTTTTTTGGGCCTATCCAATTATTTCGTTTTCTATGATATTATCTTTTTCCAAAGTCGTATATTGGATGTTATTGGGTCATACTCCCAAACCTACAGCCAAGGAAAAATGGTCCACCCAATTAGTTACGTGTATTAATAAAAGTGAGAGCGTGCGTAAAAAGGGATGTCAATATTGTCTCACCAAACTACCAACCCAGCAAAAGTAAAATAAAAACAAAAACAAAACAAATCAGAACAAAAAGAACATGTCGAGATGGGGACCGATCCAAGAATTCTTTCTCGTTGAGATATGCTGTCAGTTGCAACTTCTACCTATCATCAGGGCACACTTTTAATAAACAAAGAGAAAAACTATGATAGCATAAAGAAAGCACAGAGACACGTAGTTCTGTAAGTCTAAAACCACCATCCAGCCACCCAGAATCAAAGGGGACGGAGGTTTTTATCCCCCAAATCAAACAAAAGGTGCAAATCGAAACTTAAGAAAAAAACATAATTTTTATTCGTATCAGAATCATGGCCCCAAAAAATGCCTTCATGAGTTCCATTGGTACATTCGACATAAATACAGTAACCACAGTAAGAAACAGAACAAATTTAAAAACGAAAAAAAAAGTACCTGGAAACTTCCAGGAGATAAAACTTGTTAGAATCCTATAATCTGTTAAAAGTGTGACCTTTATTTTAATGTCAATATTATAGTATAGAATAAGCACGTATCACCTCCACCACAGGCGCTTGACACATTGGGCACTTGCTTCTACTTTGGAGCAGCTCATTGGCACATTTGGAACATGTACACAAGTGCCCACATCTGCAACAAAAACACAACGGTATTTTAAGTGATTATAATCAGGTGCAAACTGGCTACAGATGCGTCCAACTGAAAATGAAAGTACCTGTACAACAAAGAATCAATATTGCTTTCGCAGCATATACAGCAAAGTCCTTTTCTCACACATTCCCATTTAGATTTATCATCTGGTGACTCGCAGTCATTTGTTCCTGGGATAAATTAAATTGGTCTTCACAATGAGCTATCAATAGAGCAAAGTTATTTTTCTTTTAAAATAACATAACAGGCCATGTTGAAAGGCTTTAATGTGAAGGGGCAAAAGAAATTGCAAACCTGAAGAACCAGCTGAGCGATTTAGGGCTGCAGAAACTTCTTGTCTTATCGAGCGCTGCAACTCAAGCTGCATATCCATACAGGCCTCCAGCATTCTCTGCATATTATTCATCCTTTGCTGTAGTCTAGCCATGTCAATTCTCAAGTCATTAATAACCTCCCAATCCTGCAAAAAATACAAATTAGAAAATTATTCATCTATCTATACCATGGAATACATCAGCTAAGGAAAAGTAGTTATGCCCTGTAAATTTCAATTATTTGGTACTTACAAATAGTTTTATGATAAAATCATCTGTCATACTAATAAAATTTATAACCTTAATTAACTAATAAATAATTATTTACGAGGCCAGTGCCACAAAAAAAAAATCACTTTTCACTTTATTAAAGCATATGAAACAAAAAATCACCAAAGAAAATGAACGCACCATTCCTAGATGCTGATTATTTATGTCGTTCTGTGACCAGTTGTCACGATGAGAATGCCGGTCCCAAAGAGGGAGAGGAGGAGGTATAGGTAAAGAAGGTAGGCCAAGCGGACTATTAACAGTACCCTCCTGACCAACAATCTGATCCCCACTCTGCTGCTCAAGGTCCTGTTCTACCGAGGCAGAAGAAGGGATATTTTCTTGCAGTTCCCACTCAATGTGAGCATGACCCTGCCTTTCAACATACGATTGTATCAACTGGTCAAGACTCTCACGGAAACTGCTGCGAAGGAGGTTAGAAACACTTCTCCTGCAAGATGAACAGAAACATTTATTCTAGATTACAATTTTCCATTTTAAAAAGACAAGTGCAGAATCTCTCCACTCATATTTACATACCTACTAAGCAGTTCCCTGAGTTCAACACTGTACACATTGTCGTCGTCAGGAAAATAAAATCCAGGAATTCTACCAACTGGAGCACTTTCATGATCAGAAGGTCCTCCCAACCAATTTTCCACAGCCTCTTGGAAGCCACCATCTTCTTGCCACACTTCAGGAGCTTCTTGCAGACGAGAGTTCTCTCCATCCTCATTTCCCAAACTGTTTTCAGGCCACTCGTTTGCAGTACTACCGAGCTGATTATCATCCACACTTTCCTCGGTGCTATTTCTCCATTCAGTGTTACTTTGATGCCAGTCATTTCCTTCATTTTCAATAACTTCTTCCAGCTGTTCTCCTTGCAGAGCAGTGGATTCATTCCAATTCACATCATCAACAATATTGCCCTCCATATGATTGTTGTGATTTGATGAATTGTTTTCACCATTACTTATATCACCGGGCTCAGAATGCTCGCTGAATTCCTGCATATTACTATGCCCTGAATCTTCAATTCGCAAACTTTGCTGGGTAAGTTCATTAGCAGTATCTTTGGTTGGCATCACATCAACATTTTGCCCAGTACTGTCTCTTCTTTCGACACTACCAGTGGATGATGCTTGCCAATCTACTGATTCAATTTGCAAACACAGCAACTGATCTCCTTCTACATGAACAGTAGAGTCTTGCCAATCTAAATTCTCACATGTGGTTCCTTGTAAACAATTCTGGTCGCCTGATATCCCAAGTCCATCACTTCCTCTGTTATTAGGTTCAGAATATACAGTTGGGACCATATGTGAACTGCTGGCTCCAGTTTGTTCATTTGTATTAAAATCAATATCACTGTTAGATAAGGCATCAGATAGGTTGCTGGTTGCTTGACTGCAACCAGTATTGTCCTTTCTAGAGAAGAATCCCTCCCTGTTCAGAAGACAAGTTAATTGTCATTGGCATAAAGCAAATACATATAAAACAATTACACTGAAGAAGTGGCAAAAAATAAAAGCACAACCTCCAATGTAATCAGAACAAGAACCAGAAGCTTTAAGTGGTATAGCAACACAAAAACAGTTACAATTCAATTGATTTAAGGGGAAATAGATGAGAAGATTATTTTCACCCATCTGGATGCAACGAGAAAACATGGAGAGAAATTGTTTACCTAAGTTATTAATTTCAAAAAAGAGGGGGAAAGCTAGAGAGAGAGAGGTATCTAAAAGACTTCAGATAAAAATAAATAGTTAAAGGTTCTCACTTGTCATCAACTTAATGGCATAAAGAAGTGCATACCTTAGACCTGATACAGTTTGTCTTTGCCTCAATAAGCCTAATTCACTTTCTGCAATGGAGGTGGATCTGATATTATCAACAGATCTATCATTTCTCAAGAACCTTCCTCTAAGCAATGCCTGAAAACATTTTAACAAACATTCATCAAATTGAGCGCAAAGCTCAGGATTTAAATCACATCCTATATTTTAAATTATGTTTGCCGGATTAGCATTTACAGTATTTCAGTATGTCTGTTTTCACATTTCCTAAATTTTCCAAAATATTTGTATTTCAGATTATTTCTGTATTAGAACTTTTTTATTCTATGCCCCATACTACATTATACTTTGGATTGTAAACATAAGTTTACTATGCCTATAACAAAATTATCTCACTTTAATTTCATCTTGTATTCAGTATAAAACCAAAGCGCTCACTAAGAAGTACTTTCTGACTCAACTGATTCGAATCTTTTACCCAATTCACAGTAACAAAGCTCCAAGTCTAAACTTTATAGTTAATAACCATATGGTACAGGAAAGAGAGAAATACGATTAAAAAAAAAAAGATACTAATCATTTATTGGACAAACCTGAATGCGATTACGATGGGGGAAATGAGACACGGCCCGATGGTCCAACAACTCCTGAATTTCTCTTTGCCTTTCCCTCTCAGCCTTCTTAAGCATATCAAGCATAACCTGTCGACCACATAATTTACGAATACCCCTCCGTGTATGCTCAGTTTGGCTCTCATTCTGGTTAACAACAAATCCGTCTCGAGCACGTTCAATTTGTGTATCAATTCCAGCAAATTGTTCTTCCCTATTTTCCCCAGAAGAAACGCCTCCCTGTTGGCTACTCATTTGTACCCACTCCCTTATGATTCTCACCCTTTCCTGCTCAGTTTCACCAAGCCATTCTCCCCCTGAACTGTTATTTCTTCGAGAAATGTTTGAGCCATGATCCCTAGCACCACTATTCATCCATTCCCTGAAAATTTGCCTCACTCTTTCCCTCTCAACTTCTCCCAAATCAGAAGAGTTTTCACAGCTAGAGTTGTTTAAATCCTCATGATCATCATGGGATTCATTCTGACTTTGTGACTGTGACCATGTTTCAGACTCATTCTCACCCAAAACTGCATCTTCTACCATATGCCCATGTGTATCTGGCAAATCAGACTGTGAGAGGTCAGCAATCAACCCATCACTCCTTTGTTCAAGTAGTACTTCACCAGATCTTCCTTGAACTTGACTCACCACATGTTCATCGTCAATCTCTCGCCACATTTGCAAAAGCGAAGATGACCGGGCACTTCCAGTCCTTCCATCTCCCCGCCTCCTGGATGACTGAGAATGGGAGTCCCTCAGGAAAGAAGAGTCGAGGACAGACACATTGTGCAGACCAGCAATAGCCATTTCTAATTTACTTTTCTACCTAGCATACAGATCTCTTCATCCCATCTGATTCAAATGCACTAAAATTTGCATTAGGTAACAAAGAGGAAAAACAATAAAGGGATTCAGAAACAGATCTTTTTTATATTTTCATGGATTCCACCTCCATCACATTTGCCAATAGCATTACTCTCCTTGCCACCATCATCACCAGTATTAGCCCCATCTAGGAAACAAATTACAAACTTGGAATTTTCCAATTGAAGGTATTACTGTTATAGCTATACCTCAGCCTGCACTGCACCAAAAAAAAAAGGAAGAATAAACCACATCAATTTATGCAATTTTTAATGCACAATCGAAAATATAAACATGAAAATAAGAAAACAACCAACGAGAGGTCACAAGGCGACTCTATACCACACACACACACACACACATATATCAGAGAGTGGCCAAATAAATAGCTACGCTAAAATGCCCTGAACTGAAATTTTCCAAATTTTTCCATTTCGTGAATCTCAGATTCCAAAACCCCATTCGACTCACCGCGCTCAACGCACTGGAGTTCTTCATTTCGACTCCAGAAGAACAAGAAATTCGAAAATTCATTTCTCACCATTTCACTCAGAAACAGAAACCACAGCGAGAGAGAAAGGAAAAAAAAAAGCCAAACGGAATTCAAATCCGCATTACAAATTTTTCAAATTTTCCGATAGAAAAAGGCAAAATAAAAAAAAATCAGAATCCAGGGGATTCAGGAACAGAGCCCGAAACACGAGACAGCATTTCAGTGCAGGATTCAATTGTAACGTTGAAGCGCGAGAAAATGGATGTGAAGCATGAAAAGGAACGTACCGGTGAAGGTTCTGCTTTAAAGGAAACGAAACCCTAGCTGGAAGAAATTCTCTTCTTTCTCAGAGAAAGAGAGAGAATGACGACAACGAAAATGAAAATGGAATCATAGAGAGAGAGAGAGAGAGAGAGAAAGAGAGAGGGAACTGGCGAAGTGGTAAGAGCGGCGATTTAGAAATAATAAATGTTGACACGTCAAACTGCCGTGAGACTAACGTATATATAAATATATTTTGAAGCGGTTATCATTCCGTGACACGTGGCACTCTGCCTTTTCTTCCGGACAAATGACGAAACGTTTTCCAAATCTTAAATTGAACGTGAAGCTTTTTAGAGATCAAACGCTTTCAACGACGTCGTTTACTAAGTATTTCGCATTTCAAAATATTTTCGACGCTCGCCTTTTTAATGGAAGCATTTATTTTTTTCTCTTTTGCTATTGAAGAAATAATTAATACTCTGCTAATGAAGATTTGTTCATTTGGTGAGAATTGAACTACGTTAGTTTCGTTTGTTTATTTTTTTGGTACATAGGAAAATAAAAAAAAAAAACACTAAGAACGAGTAAATAACCTCGTTTATTTAAAATTGTTTCTTACTATATGAAAAAATAATAATGATCGTTACTCATGTCTTTTCAAAATCGATATATTAATGAATTGAAAAATATTCATTGATTGTATTTAAATCATTACTATATTATTGATTATATTTAATAAACTTTAAAATAAGAAAGCAATAATTTATAACATAAAAAAGGTGAAGCTTGTACCCAAAAAAATTATTTCTTTCTTCCCAACAGGAAAGTTTAGTGACAATAGAGGATCTAAATTCATTTATAAAATATATAAAATATCTATTTAAAAAAATAAAAATATTAAATTGCACCCCTTGATTTAAATAGTTTCTATATCCTGTTTTTTTTTTATAAAACTTCTAAAAATTTGATTTGATTTATCTTGTCATTAATTAAACAAATACTAATATATTTTTGTATACATATGGTGTTAATTTTTTACTTTTTCTATAAATTTAAACATTTTTTTTACTATAATTAAAAAATGTATTGAAAAATATTCATTGATTATTGATTATATTTAATAAACTTTAAAATAAGAAAGCAATTTATAACATAAAAAAGGTGAATCTTGTACCCAAAAAAAAATTTACTTCTCTCTTCCCAACAGGAAAGTTCAGTGATAATGGAGAATCCAAATTCAATTATATAATATATAAAAAAATCTATAAAAAACAAAAATATTAAAGTCCACCCCTCGATTTAAATAGTTTCTATATCTTTTCTTTCATAAAACTTCTAAAAAATTGATTTGATTTGTCTTGTCATTAATTAAACAAATAATAATATATTTGTAATCATATGGTGTTAATTTTTTACTTTTCCTATAAATTTAAACATTTTGCTTAACTATAATTAAAAAATAAGCATAAAATATTCATCTCAAATCAATCATAATGACTTTGAGTAATTTATAAGAAGTTATATAAGTTTAAACGTATTTGTAACATTTGTTGACGTCTCACTGATTTTTTAATACTTTTTTTGTTTATAGTTTCATATATATGATACTGTTATATTTGCATCTTTAGTATAATGATACCTTCCCTTAATAACTGGCACTGAATTTCATTACTCACATTAAAGAATGTAAGCATATTGCACGGCATTAGGAAATAACTAGGTTGGGTATAAATAATTAATAGATTAAAAAAATCAGTTGAAAAGAAACGTTCTACATATACTAAATAAGTGGAAAAGATGGATCAACCAATTTTAAAAACAGTATAAAATTATTGTAAATCACGAAGAGATAAAATAAATAAATTGTTTCAAATAATATATTGGTTAGATAATTCATGTTATTATGGGTCATTTTTTATATAAATAATGTTACTTTACACATATTTATGTATATATTTTTTCTTAGAGTATCTTCAAATAGGTGAAAGATTAATTTCTTAATATGCATCAAGTGCTTAAACGAAAACTTTATCTCTCTATATATTATTTTCATACATACATAAATTTTAAGATCGAATTTAGAGTTACATGTTTAAAAAATATGAGTCTATTCTACCCATATTAACACATATTAATTATATATTTATACATATATCATTTTATATCTGTATAATTTTTATTAGTTGATCTCAACTTATTTTCTATATATTTACACTATAATTTTATGAGATATTTATGAATATAAGAGATATAATGTATGAAAATGTGCAACTAGAATTTTGCTTTTTCTTTTATAAGTCATCCAATTCTCCAGCGATATCTTTCTTTATTGACACAATTGAGCACAACTGAAAAGTAAGGCAAATTAATCATAGCCGGTGTACTTAGTAGCCTGTAAATTTGATGCCTTGGTCATCCTCTAAAATATTGCAACGTTGGTGTGACCAGTGGCCATTTCAAATGAGGTATATATAGAAAGTATAGTAATCATTAAGAGAAAGTATAGTCATCATGTTCACAAAAGGCTGCCTCCAACACATGCCATTTTGGTGGACACATAACTCCCTTTAGATTGGTCATTAATTGTTACACTAATGTTTCTAAATCCATGGATAGAATTGGGCATAAGTTAACAATAAACTCAAGTTTAAGTAGTTGAAGAAAAAGTTATTTATTAATTGAAAGATAACCTATTCATAAACATGTCTACCTAAAGGAACTTCAACCTAATCATCAGCTTGCTTTATTTACAACATATACAGCAAGTACGTAACTTTATGACTTTACCTTGTGCATTCTCAGTCGTCTTGGGGCTAAAGCAATCCCAAAATCAAATTTTGTTTGGCTCAAGTTTTGCAGCCCCATCACCAATCCCCGTTACCCCTTTTGATTTTGTTTCCCCTCTCTTCCGTATGTGTCTGCAAGGGGGAAAAAAGGAAACGGGACCTCTTAAGTTCACTGCCTATCATGTTTTCTTGGTCCATACATGAAATCAGAAGTTCAAAGAATGAGTTTGACTTAAGCCAATGCCGACAAGGTTAGTGCAAATAATTGTGTTCATAATGTAAAGCACTAACCTAGCTGATAAAGATAATGCAGCCCACACAGGCATACCCTCCATAAAATGTGAAGGCTGGAGTTATCCTCATTGCTTTCCAACATAATAATTTGATACACAACCATGCACAGCCAGATTTTTAAATCAATCAAGCTCATTGAAGGACAAGCACTAAGTAGCCCTATTATATATTGGCTGGATTCATGGCTTAAACCCATATAATATCTCATCTTATTGGCCTATTAAACTATGCCCCTTGTCTCCACCCCACCATTTTGCCCTTGATTGTCTTTCTGTGTGACAAATTTCCCAACACAGTGCATGCCTACTCCAAAAGACGCGGGAATGGTCATGTCCTTTGTCTTGTCTTGCTATCACATTTAGCATATCAAGAAAACTCGTTTATCCAAAAATGGTAGGGGGATTTTATATTTTTTTTGGTAAATCCCATTTGTAGTTTTTTAAAAATATAAGTATGATTATTTTGATTTTCTAAATAGTTTTGATATTAATTTATTCCCCTAATCTTAGAAATTGATATTAATATGATCTTTGAAAAATTTAATATCAATTTAGTCTATTAATTATGAAAAATGTCATTAATTTAGTCTTTTAATTATATAAAATTAACATTATTTTAGTCCTCAATTATATAAAATTGATATCAATTTAGTTATTAATTATATAAAATTATATCAATTTAATTTCTAAATCTAACTATTTGTATACTAAAGGATAATTTTTATACTACTTTCTATTTTTTAAGGATTAAATTAATATCAATATTCTTTGAATGATAAAAATAATGACTCTTATATCTTTAAATGATTAAAAATTTACTCTTTTATTTTCTTGGCAATTAGTTCGAAGGGAGAGAAAAAGGAGTTCTTATCTTTGATAAAAAAAATTAAGATGGAAGAAAAGAAAAAGAGAAAGATTGTGATCCCCTTCATTTAATAATAAGGGTGACAATTTTGTAGAAACCCTCATATATCTTATACAATTTAAAAAAGATTAAAAGCACATAAACTATCATATAAATAGCAGATAGATCCATAAAGAGTTGGACACAGTAATAAAGTTAAGTTTTGTGAATCGTATAAAGAAGACATGATAGTATAAGCTAATATTATCAGATCTTATTCAATGTTTAGTGCATTCAACTGATAGTATAATGAAATCAAGTCAAGTCATTTTATCCTATTCTAAGGTGATAACTCTATCCCCTCCCCTAATACATGATAAGACATTATAAAATTTTTATTCTAATTTTATCTTTAATTTTATTTTTATCACTCCTCTCCCTTCCGCCACCACCACCACCACCACCACCATCACCACCACCTCCACCACCGCCGCCACCGTCATCACCACCACCACCACCACAACTATCATCACATGTCGCCGCCGCCGCCGCCACCACCATCGCCACCATCGCACGCCCGCCGCCACCACCCACTGCCGCCACCATCGACTGCCGCCATCACCACCACCACCACCACCGCCACCACCGCCACCATCACCACCACCACCACCACCGCCACCATTATCACCACCGCCACCACCACCACCACCACCACCACCACCACCACCACCACCGCCACTATCACCACCTCCACCACCCCACCACCCCGCCGCCACCACCACCATCACCATCACCATCACCATCACTACCACCACTATAAGGCTTTTTTATTATTGTTTTTTAATTATTTTAACTTTTATGCTAAAGGACATTTTGGTCTTAAACAAAAATATTATACAATCAGTTAATTTATCTTTTGTTATCAAATAAAAGATAAGATTATGTCTTATCCTATTTATTATACTATCATACTTTATATTATCCTATCATCTTATCTTATACTATATTATCATGTATACCAAACATAACATAAGTGAATTGTGTTATCAAGAAAGGATAAAGGTTAAGTCCTTAACACTATGTTTGAATGATAGGTAATGAGGGTAACGGAAAGGGAATGGGGGGAACGGAAATAACTTCCTTTATTTGGGAGTTTTAAAATGCATAGAAGGAGAGCGAACACATGAGGAATCATTTCCTCCCCTCAAATGCCCAACTTTTGTTCCCCCAAAATTGAGGGGAATGTGAACACATGTGAATAATTGTTAGTTCGTTAGTTAATGAAACTTCCAAACAAAGAGAATAAAAAATATGTTCCATTCCATTCCTTTCCATTTTCCATTCCATTCATTCATTAGATTAGTTAAGATTAGTTCTGCTAATGAAAAAACATCAAACATAAGGTAAACGTTATTTGTGAGGAGAGCCTAATTCTCTCCTTGTCCAATGGAATTATCTCATATCAAAAAAATCTAAAGATATGCTTGTAAACCAAAAATAAAAAAAGGATAAAATTAAAATAATAAAAATTTACAAATATAAAATACCAAAAAAAAATTAAAAACATATACCTAATTTTTTGTACCAAAAAAATAAATACTTAATTTCTTCTGTATTGCTTCCTCTCACTTCAATTTTTTATAAATTACTTCTCCTCTTCTCTAGCAAAAATTTTTAGCGTGGCCTAAATCCTTGCTCTGTCAATTATGGTGGAAATATTTTATTCCTGACTATTAATTGAAATACTTGTTTGTACGTAGCTATGGTGTTTCAAACTTTCAGTGACTTAAAATATGCTCATTCTCATTCTCGTAGTAGACTTTCTTATAATAAATTAACATAATATATTGTATCTTATCCTTTGTGAAAAAAAAAAGAATATTAAACTAGTTTACACCTGAAAAACTGTATAATAACTAGATAAAAGTAAGAATGTAACTCAATCTATTTTTATTTTATTAATACAAATTAAAAGCTTTAAAATTTTAAATAATTTAAAACTATTTAATTGTCAATTTATTTATTTTTATTTAACAAATACAAAATTAGCGACTGATAATAATTTTATATCTTTGAAATAAATTTATAAAGTAGAAAGACATTAAATATTAAAATTAAGTTTTGACAGAAAGGAAGTTTTAACCGGTAAAGAGCAACAGAACATTTTATGGGCAATTGAGCAACAAATATTCCCACCCAAAAAAATCAGAGAGTAAAGATAGTGAACAACTGAGAAAGAGGATGGTTGTGACATAGATATATCCATCAACATACAAACAGCCACATTGAGATAGAAAGGTGGTGTTAAATGTGTTAGGTTAGCTGTCTTTCAATTCCCTCCTTTCTTATCTATCAGAACTGCCCTATGCGTTAAGGTCTCCTTCTGGAACTTCTTTTGAGCCAGCAAGACTCCAATTGACACTGGTCCAATCTGAGTGAGGGGTAGAGCAAAGATAAGTGACTGATGAAACAGTGCCTTTACTCTTGAAAGACATCAATAACATGCCAAGTTTCACATATGTAAATGTGAAATGTTGCAATGGACCAAGGAACCCAACTGTCACCTAGGTGATGCTTGCTTTAAAGCTATTGCCTAGTGTAACATCCCTTGCCTCACTCTTTTGAGAACAGAGACCCCTCCTCTGTTTGTATCTTTGCTGATATATGAGACACCCCTTTCAAAAACGAAGAATGCGGATTCTAGATGGACGAATTTTGTCGATTAATAAGTGCATAAGATATTATAGCACATCAGCACATGTTCTTTCTTATTCATATATCTTTACTGTCATAGCCATGCCTACAATGACAGAAAGATTATTAAAAAATGTGTTCCATTCATCTCATAGTAAGGGCACATGGACTTGGTCCATTACATAGAATGTGCATCGATTGGGAACCCCGCAAAATACTTTGCAGCTTCATCATGAAGGGTACGTAGCTAGTATTTTTACGGATTTTACGTCATAAACTTAAATTAAATGAGTGTAAAATAAATTTCAACTACATATAATTAACAGTAATTTAGAATTGAATACACGAGGAAAAGAAATAGAGAATGGGGACGGTGATCCTTTTTTTAATGTAACATTTTTTTTTTAATGTAACTTAGCTTGGAGTCAGAAAAAATTCCAGGCGAAGCACAAAATCCTAATTTTGGTTTTAATTTGTCTTTGCTGTCCAAGTGACGTTGATTTTCTAAGTTCAAAGGGTGTGATAAATAAGAACTGCTCTATTTTCATTTTGGTTGGGAACAACAAAAGGGGTATACATAAACCCTGTTAGGAAATGCCAAAGAGTCATTATCCTTGAATTAATTACTCTTGCCTTAGTTGTGAGGTTTGTTTCCTCTCACCATTATTTGAAAGCTAGTAAAATTGAAAGGAGTAGGTGCACTGCCAACCACCAACTACACAACACCAGCAATGAATACAAGCCACCTTAAAACAAATGGTTATCTGTTTCAATGACTTTTTTTTGAGAGTTCAGATCTAGATTTGGATAATTGGGTTAGACATGCAATTGGCAAGTGGACTTAGCCCAGATTTTGGTACTTCCAATTAAAGCCCAAGGTATAAAAGGATTGCTTTACACACTGGGCTAAACTGTCATTTACGAATATATGTCAATATTTAAGTTAAAGGCCAGTTTGAAAGGCCTAATACCCAATTACCAACATTGTTGCAAGCATGCAGCTGCCAGCTGCTAAAGCAAACTACCATTTTGTCCTCAATATCTAATCATTTTGGGCCTCCTCTAACGGCACTATATGGACTTCTTATGGAAGATCTACCCATGTTCAACTTCAGGCTTCACCCAACAATTACACTAACTCAGAAAGTTCCAAATTAGACTAAACTTTCAGTCTTTTTTTTCTGCCGAAATTACACTAAGGAAGTTTAGTTTTTGACAACTTAACAATTTGTGCTGCTTAATTTTTGACAACTCTAACAATATGTACTGTTTAGTAGGGATGGCAAAACTCACTGTTATTTGAGAATTCCCATAAAGACCACTCGAATGGACTTCGAATGCGGGTTTTTTTCCCTACCGAGACGAGGACAGGGAAAAAAAAATCCTCGTGATATATCCGGAAACAGGGACTATACTCTTCATCTCGTAGGATCCTCGTCTCCTTTATTATATATATATAAATATAAAAATATATATATTTTAGTAATTTTATCTTTTATTAAATTTTATATTTATTTAAAAATAAAAATATTAAAATAATTGATTTCATATTTTTTTCAATTTTTTTATTGTTTTGATATAGCGGAGAATTTCTTTAGATATTTGCAGGAATTCGAGAAATGATAATAAGAGAAAAAAAATTTCCTTAATCAAGAGGAACGGGAAGTGAGGAGATACTACTCATTTCAGCTTCGTGCAAGTGCCATCCCTACTACTTAATTTTTGACAACTCTAACAATTTGTACTGTTTGAAAACTCTAAAGACATCGGTACAATATTTCTGATCACTTCCTTAGTATCCAATCTTAAGTCATAAAAACTTTTAAAATACTAGGTAACTTGATAATTCTTTTTTCCTCTATACAGTACTTGCCTTGGCATTAGAAATCCCCATTTCTTATCTTAATTATTTGCCTTTCCAAAGATATTCTTTTTCCTGATTACTAACTTTTTTGAATCGATTTACTGAAGTTACATGATGTGAAAGTGGAACTCAAGGCAGGTAAATGCCTTTGTAATACCGGTATACTACCCCTTATAGTGTAACAATGACAAATATATGTAACTGAGGGATGTTCCAGAGACAGCTCACATAAATCGGTTAGATAACAGAACAGGTAAGATTCCTGCTTTGATATGCCAACTCAACACAATACAACTATCAACACCCACGTACCCAAAGAAGAAATTTAAAAAAAAAAAACGCAAAACATACAAGATTAATAATGATGATGATAAAGTTATGCATTATATCAATCTCTCTAAATACAACCCCATGACATTGGCAAACTCAGAAAGGGAAGAACAACGAAAAACCAAAGGTAAAACAGAAACAAATAAAAAATTAAAAACAGTAGTGGAGGAGCATCTTAGCCATAGTATGTTATTTGTTGCAGTAGGTCCTCTCAATACCCTTGGAACTAGAACAGTGCACAAAAACCGGTGAACAAGAAATTTCCACAGCCCAACCTTGAACCGTATCCTTGCCCTGACCAAGGCAACACATATCCCCTGAGGACTTCTCAAGTCAAGCTGAAGGTCCATAGGCACCAAGCCATATTAGGCCACAGTTTGAGCAGTGAGCCTCTGCTGCCAGAGGAGTCTTATCCTCATACCCGAGATACATCCAGAGAGTCATAGTATAGGGATTAGGGAGACTCTATAATTGGAATTGTATGCTCTTATGGTAAAAATGTCGGCATAGAATTCAGTGCAAAGAATGTTTGATTGGAGAAGCAAATGATGTTCATATATTGTGGTGAACCAATGTAGGACAACATCTGGGCTACCTTTGTAAAATCTTATTTTTATTTACACTTTTCTCTTTTGAGAGTTTCGTGCACCAAACTCAAATTAAGACATCTAATCTAAGGGATTCCGGTCCCAGGATTAATGTTCTTTGCTTGAGCTTCTGATGCAAGTGCTAAATAATATACTATCACAAGCAATATAGTTTTCAGAAGTAAAGTTTCACTTGGGAAAAATGGTCTAAATATAGTAATTGTTACAGACACAAAAGCATTTGTGTAATTTTACCTAAGTTTAAGCTTTAGGAAAGTTGATTCTATAACATGGTACAAGAGTTAAATTTTTGGAATAATTGGTCCTTGATAGTAATACTGCACAACCTACAAAATGTTTGTGGTTTTGATTTGCTCAGACTTCAATTTGAATTAGACAGAAAGGAAGATGGAATATTCTATCGAATGTTTGTGATTTTAACTTTTGGGCATGCATATATTGGCGAAGACTTTTGAATTAGACAGAAGGGAAAATGGAAAATTCTCCCATCACGAGAGACTATCAGTTTGATTCCATTCGTGGGTCTTAATTCTATATAGGTTATGGCATCAGTTTTAGCTTTGCCACCAAGGTACTCCAAAACAACTATCACAAGCTGATGCCTTGCCTCCTTGGTTGAGTTCCGTAAGGTATAATAACGTTTGGATATATATGTTTGCACCCAATGCAAATGTCTTGAATGTATGTACATTAGTGAATTTTACATAGGAGAGCACACACTTTCAAGTTTTTCTGATATCCTAACTTCCAACGTCCTGAGATAATGATCCAGCATTCCTTTTGAACTTTCTATTTGAAGCATCAGCTGTGCGTATCTTAACCCCAACTCGCCCCTAGTACCAAAGAGAGCACAGGGTGCTGAAAATGTTTTTTTTCCCCCCTTTCTACAGTTATCTGAAAATAAATGCTAAATGAAGGGTACCTATCTATTCGCATAACTACCAAATAACCAAATGAAACATTTCAAATTAGATAATATAATGTGCACAAACATGCCAAACAGAAGGGATCTTTGCGAGTAATATATTTTTTTCTTTACCTTTTTAAGTTAATTCCAAATTCAACCATTAATGTCATAGTAACTAGCAAATGTGGCAGAATAACTAATCAAAAACGAATAGACAAGGATGAGATGCATATTTGGTTGAAGTCCTAGCTAGTATTAGCTACGATCTGAGTTACAAATATCTCGGTTCAAATTGGACAAAACATGGTGAAAGCATGGTACGTAGGTTATGATCTGCAGTCACAGCCAATCCTAAATCTGCGAAACCACGAGTATGATATAACTCCAAAACAAACATGAACTAGGTATCTAGTATATACCTTATAAGATTCTTGCTAGCTACTTCATAATGTTAATGCCTGACCTAAATCACAGCCGCACACCATTATATTCCTTTCTAGATATGGTGAGTCTCACATGTCAAGCCAACCCCCCGACATCTTTCTTTACCAAATTCTTTTACGTCATTCAATAATCAGACCGTAGGACGAAACTTCTACTTAAACCACCCTTTTTTCTCCTTTAAAGTTTAACTCCATTTTTTTAATGAACAGAGAAAGACATTACTTTAGTTTAAAATTGATGGAGGAAAAGAAAGAAAAGGGTTTTATTGCAGGGTGAATATACCACACGCGCTTCAAATTGTATGAATTGTCCAAACCTGCATGCTGCTTGAGAGCTGCATTCAAACGTGGCGCGTGGCTCGTGATGAGTTGCTCAATTGGACCCTATAGAATTATAATTATAATAGTAAGAAAGGCAAAAGGTTTGAAAAGAAATGAAAAGAAAAAAAAAGAGAGAGAGAGATTCTTAATCTTGAGTGTTCACATAGTAAGAGAAATGTGTGACATTGAATATGTACTATATATATTAATTATAAAATTAAGATGTAATTGAGGTAGGAAGCAATTATATTTATAAAATTAATGTGACACACATTAAATGAGATAATTGGAGATTTCTCTTAATCCAACACTTAGAAATTTCTACTGAAAAAGAGTGGTCATCATGTGTGTGGAGCAGTGAAGGTGGTCGTCGCATATCCTCTGGAAGATGCGGTTATTACAATTGCAAAACCCTTTAGAGAAGGAAGCGCACTTTGGATACTGATGCAGCCTCTTCTTTTTAAACCCCTTCTATTGCATGATGGCCTCCCTATCTCGCTCTAGCAATTCCTCCCCATGAGTTGAAGCTTTGGTCTGTTGCTCTCTCTTACTTAGCACCCTCTCAACTATGCCTCCCCCCCCCCCCCCACAACCACCCAATTTGCTTACTATGTGGCTTGGTGTTGAAGGGGCGGGGGGGGGGGGGTGAGATGGTGTGGGAGGTGGCTGAACGAGATCATTCCTGTGTTTCTTTGATTTGCACAAAATGGGAATGGTGGATTGCTAAGATGCACTCTAGCTCCATTTATCCCACAGGGCAACTTCAATCCTTTGGCATTTACCCCTTTTCAACCTTTAATTTGGCAATTGGTCTGTACTCATTATATCCAGGTCTTGATGCATGTCTCAGTCAGCTAGAGCTCTTACTTTATCTTCTGTAATCGGTATTGACTCCAACCTGAGGAATTTTTGTGCAGTTTGGCTCTATTTTGTGGATGAATCTGCTATCTGCATGCAATCTTTTGAGGATTAATATATTATGTTGCAAATTACTAAGTTGCTATCATCAGGACCATATATGTAATTTCGTCATATACATGCTTAGTGTTGCTGTGTTAGATGTATTCATGGCATCTAAATATATTGGAGTCACAAGAGTACCTTGAATGATATAAGGTGCATTTCAGCAAATTGATTCCGTACGTTTTCAATTATCACAAATATATGTCTACTTTCTACACCTCAATCCTGTTGTTGGTATTGATGTGTATATATACCAACCAATTTGCGATGTTGCCCTTTTTTTTTGTCCAATACTACCATTTTGCCAATAAAGGAATATCCATTGCTTCTGCACATTCATTCAACCAATCAGATATTTTGTGAATCAAATTCCCAGAAGTCTGACACGAAAGTCTTTCGTAAAAGAACAAAAACACCATAATAGTGATCAAGTTGAGCAAGTAGTTCAACTACCAACCAGCCCCTCTTCACGTAGCTTTTTCTCCAAGTGTATTAGTTCCGTTCATTCCTTCTCCTCTCCTTGAATCCCATATTGGTTTCTTTTTGTTTTTTTTGGTATATCGGCTATTGGAATTTTGTTATTGGAGATTTTGAAATACTTTAATTATACTATTAACAACCACAGTTATTTTGAGGTGGAAAATGTCTCCTATGTTGATTGGAAATTTTGAATTAAAGGTCAACTTTAAGAAATTGTGACATAAAATCAAAGTATTACGGCACAAATTACGTGTGAACTCGTGTGGATAAGTCATATACTTAAAATTGTTTTCAAAAGCATTAAATTTATTTGAGAAATTTTTAGGTAGTTTTGGAGCAACGAAAAGTTATATCTTCTATTGGAATTTTGTTATTGAAGATTTTGAAATATCTAAAGAAGACTCCTCTAGACATGTTGTATGGGCAATGAACTAACTTTATTGCAACAACCACAATCACTTTGAGGTGGAGGATATCCCCGATGTTGTTTGAAAACTTCGAACTAAAGGACAATTTTAAGATATTGTGACATAAAATCAAAATATTATGACACAAGAATGTGGATAAGTCACATATTTAAAATTGCTTTTAGAAGCACTAAACCTATTTGAGAATTTTTAGGTAGTTTTAGAACAAGGAAAAGTTATATCGCCCATTGGAATTTTGTTATTGGAGATTTTGAAATACCTAAAGAGGGCTCTTAGACGAGAAATATTGTATATATAGTGAACTAACTATGCTGTAACAACCACACTCAGTTTGAGGTGGAAGATGTCTCCTATGTTGATTGGAAATTTCGAGCTAAAGGTCAACTTCAAGATATCGTGACATCAAATTAAAATATTAAGAGACAGACTACTTGTGAACTAATGTGGATAAGTCACATTGCTTTTAGAAGCAGTAAACCTATTTGAGAAATTTTTAAGTAGTTTTGGAACAAGGAAAAGTTATATCGCCCATTAGAATTTTGTTATTGGAGATTTTGAAATACCTAAAGGCTCCTGATCCTAGATGAGAAATATTGTATGTATAGTGAACTAAATATGCCGTAACAACCAAAGTCACTTTGAGGTGGACAATGTCTCCCATGATGATTGGAAATTTTGAGCTAAAAGTCAACTTCAAGATATTTTGACATAAAATCAGAATATTATAGCACAAACTACTTGTGAACTCATGTAGATAAGTCACATACTTAAAACAACAATGATATTCTCATTACATTTTTCTTTCACATCACTTTTTACACTACTCTCCATATTATTGATTACATCACTTTCTCCTCATCATTTTTTCTCACTTAATCACAACCATAAAAAGTAATAAAAAGTGTGGTGAGAGAAACATTTTTCATAAAATAATAACTTTTGCTTAACCTAGAAGCATATAATAATTTCTCATCCGATGCAACTTGGTTTGATCGATAACAAAATTGCAATTTATTGCATCAACTAAGTTTTACAATAGAGGCCTGAGGATGATTGTTATTTTGTTTATGAAAATTTACAGCAATTATTCATTTTGGCATGTCATTTGACAATTGGAAAACACCGAGCAGATATTTTTTCAAACAATCATGTTATTTGTATAATTCAAAATAGATAATTTTGGGACAATTTAGATAAATAGTGAATGCTTCTAAGATAACTAGTAATTTCAATTATTTATATGGTAATATTTTTTCTATTACACATAGTAAATTTGAAATTAGAATTCATTACATCTTACACAAAGATCATTATATGGTGATTAATAAAGTAATAAGTGATAATATTTATTACTTATGTGATGAATTTAAATTCTAACTCAATATGTGTAATAGAATAAGATTACTACATAAGTAATTAGAATCACCACTTATCTTAAGAAATATTCATCACTCATCTAAATTGTCTCAAAGTTATCTATTTGAGTTATAAAAAAACATTTTCCTTTTACAGAAGTATTGTGTCAATGATATAGTATTTTATATTTATAACAAGTTCAACCTGATTAATATCTATTCTCAAATTTAATACGGAATCCCAGAGTAATAATGTGTAAATATAACTATAAATACAAATGTACAAAAAAAAAAAATCTAACTAAAATCAAGTTAGTACGCCAATATGTCTATCTCCTTACTCTTTCCCTCTATCTTCATTCCTTTCTGCAGTTTCGTTCGGTGACTTTAATCGGCCCTATATTACATTGCAATGTATCCATGCTTGGGATGGCAGGGTAGTCCATGAATCTATATATTGCTGTTTCTTTACATTTAATCCATTGGCCACTACTTGAAATCAACATTTAACACGCGCAGAAGGTAGAAAAGGCCAGAGTTGCCAAGATTTTGGTTCTCCTTTTGCGGATACAAGGTATTAGGTGTCCAGAAATTATTAGTTGTGTATGAACGTAACACATCATCTTTATATATACTCACAAAAAATTAGAGAAAAATGATAATTTTTTGTGATAAATAAATTTAGTGAGACTTATTTTTTTCCTCTAACTTTTTATCTTTTGTGTATAAAAATAACGTGTTACATCTATATATGCACAAGAATATCTTATCAAATGTCCTCTGTCTCTGCCAAATTATCATTATTCAATGGATACTAATAATGCTTAGTTCTCACTCATGAATATTCGAATTTCCATTGTTGGCTGATACGGAAATACTTAAATGCAAAAGTATACATCCAAGAGAGTTAAAGAGCAAATTATAAAAATTGTGTAAACAGTTCAAATATGAAGATTTTATTATTCATTAAATTAAATTTATATAATCAGTATTCCTTCCTGGTTTATTATCGTGGCTTATTTATTTATTTTTAAAAATAAGCAATCAATGATAAGAAATATGCCAAAGTATAAAGATAGAAAATTACTACTTAACTCTTTTTATTAGTAGTATAAATTACTAGCATTATATGCTTAAGAAGTTTCCAGTGTTCAATTATAATTTGGAACTGAGATTATATGACAATTATGTGACAGTAATAGCAGGGATTGACTTTATTTATATATAATTTACCGAGACTATAAATTTCGATGTTCAAACAATGTAAACGTGCGTTTGGCCTTGCATACTTGCATTTCAACTTATAGAGGAGCACTCTGCAACAATCAAATGGACAAAAAGTTGAATCACTATCTTGTTGATGCTATGAATAGTGACTATATTAGCGCTTGGAAAGAATTTCGTTGTGCACTAAGCAGAAGTGGAATTTTAGGTGGAAGAGTTGTGCTATCAAACTTGATAATCTGGTGCAGAATGTTCGGTCCATTCGACCACCACACACCACCAACAACAAAGTATATTGATTGAGGTAGGATAATACAAGTCAATGTTATCAAAACTGCATATTTTTCTTTTTCCTTTTTGCATTTCTTTGTCATATTTCATAAACTTGGACCTAATCGAATTAGGTTGTTTAGTGCACGTGAATGTTGCAAAACGTGTGTGGTGCAATGCAATCAAGGTGCTAACATGCTAGCTAGCTTAAGCCAAAGCCAAAATTTTATTTTCCAATGTTTGGGTTGATCCATGAGCCCCTGCTGAGCTTAGGTGAGTGTTTCTTCGTGATATTATTGGAGTTACAAGGCCATTTGCTGTGTAATACTTCCTTTCTTTCTTTCTTTTTTGGGCTTAGGCCTTGTCTGCTTAGCCGAAAACGGGTGGGGAAAGTAAATAACCACAAAATGCAGTACTCTTTTTATTTGATTGTTTTGCAACAGACCAAAGGCTTTGCCAATATTTGGGAAAGTTTAAACTTTAAAGCATTACATAGAATTATATCTTTTACTTTCATTGATAAAATATCTTTTGAACTATTTTTTAAAATTAAAAAAGTACTTGCACTTTGTTTAAGAATGTATGTAGTTAGTGCCAACGAAGTTTTATTCACTTGGTAAGAATAAAATTATTTTACTTGTAAAGTTTATATTTAATTTCTGATGTTAATAATTTTTCACTCATAGGTGATTTATAAGTATCATTATAAATGTCATTAAGATTCGTAGCATTTTTTAACCTTAAAGTAAAATACCTTTTCATTCTATAAACTTTTGGATAAGGAAAAAAAAAAAAGAATGTATGTGATTGGCAAAAATTGTTGTATTATAAGAAAATATGAAACGAATGCCTTCTCACAAATGAATAAACCATCCATTTGAAAGAGTGGTTTGGGATCCTTGTTGATCATGTTAAAGGGAAAATTTCTTATATGTTTTTGGAGGAATTTTTTTTTTCCCTTCATGTTGATCTTCACTCTTCATCTTAAAAAAGTAAGAGAGAGAAAGGTAATTAAAAAATAAATAAATGATTGAGATAGAGTGTGGATGAAGAATTTTCTTCCTCTTAATGTATGGAAGAAATTCTCTATTTAAGGAAAGTTTAATTAGAACAATGATTTTTTAAAGTAAAAATTTTTGTAAAATGAGTAAATAAACTCACATCAACCATTAATGATTGATACGAGTTCTTATATCAATGATTAATGTGGACTTACTTGTATATTTTATAAAGATTCTTACTTTAAAAAATATTATCTATTTAATTATACCATTATAAGTTCCAATGGATTTTAAAGACAGTCATGCATACCAAGTTACCAACACGAACTTATACATACAATAATCATAATCCAACTAAAAATAAAGTTTTTTTTAATTACTATACCTTACTAGAGTTTAGGGAATCTCCATTCAGAGTCAGATAAGAAAAAGTAAAAAAAAAAAAAAGTTGTTCCATCAATATATTAATTTTTTTATTGAGAACTAATAAATAAATATCTCAATTATAAATAAATATTTCAATCAAGTTAGATGTAGACACATAAAAGCATTTTCATATCCCAAAATTTGTCAAAAGAAAACAAATGCATTTCTTTTACTTATATATTACAGATATTATAGATACATATTACTATTATTTTAAAATTCACAAGTGGCAACTTGAAACGCCTCCCGCCAGTACAAAATTTTGGAAGATATATATGTTTCTGTTCATATTTATTTCACTGATTTGAGTAATTCCAGACCTAATAATGTTAATTTTTTGAGTTCAAACTGTAAAAGATATTTGTATGAATTTCATAATCTTAGTACAGAAAGTTTGCCTTTTGAATGGATTGAAGATGTTAATTAGTTAAGGTATGCGCATGTTAATTACTTATATGTTTGTTTAGGTTCTTTAATTTTGTTACAAGCTAAATCCTAAACGATTTTTTAATCAATCAAAAGCATATTTTATTAATGGAAATATTTTTATTGATTATATTATATTATTACTAAATTATCTTCTTAATTAATTTCTAATCAATTAGTAACTTTTACTAAATATATCGTGTCGACATATATTATTTGTCCTTTAGAATTGTCTATTAATCAATATTACCTTTTTTTCTTTCATAAATTGATTCAATCTTAAATTGTTGAGCGTTCATTCTAAGATCTTCTTCTTTGATTTTGCTCTAAATTAAATCTTAAATTGATTTTGGGTATTGATCTTAAGTCTTAAATTGATTTTTAATCAATCAGAATTAATTTTCATTAGATCTTAAATTATTTTAATTGTATTGTATATATTATTTTCTATTTTTTAATCAATCAATTTTTTAAATTTAAATGATATCTTATATTTTATATCAATATTTTTTGACCAATAAGAATTAATATTCATTAGATTTAAATATATTTTTTCTCCTAAAATATCTTAATTTTCTCGTCCAATCCTCCATTTTCAAAATTAAGGGTCCGTTTGATATGAAAAATAGAATAAGGTCTGATAGTATTAGACCTAATAGTATAAGGTCTAATAGTATAAGACCTAATAGTATAAAACCTAATACGTAAGGATTGAGGATATCGAGGTGTTTAGAATTTTAATGAAAAGATCTTTATAAGAGTTTATACATCAAAATCTTATCAAGTCTAATCTCTCCCTCAAAGGGTTGATTAAGTTATCCATTATTTTAATGTATAAGAAGAGTTTGGTAGATGAGTTTATACAATACAATGTTTACACTAAATAACTAATAAGGTCATAATGTATTATATTAACTTATCATATCATACCTAATACTACATACCAAACAAACCCTAAGAGCAAATAAAGATTTTGATGATATGACATGCAATGGTTTTAACAATTTGAACACTAAAATCAGAATTTATGGCTTTTATTTAAGGATTTTGTTAATGCATCACACAGATTAAGATATTAAAAATAAAAATTATTAAATAAAAGTATAAATTTTTAATATCTTGATAATTTAAAAAATATTTAATATTTATTTATTAAGTAATTTTGAATAAGTAATAAATGTTATTTTGATTCCTTAATAAAGACACATGTTAACAAAATAGTTTTGTTATATCTTTGTAAAAGTTTATTACAAGAATCCTCTTCATAATACTTAATTAAGAAAATATTAAATAAAAAAATACATTCAATGTCTTGAAAAATATATTTAATACTTTATACATTTAGAGTTAAGAAAATTAGTAGGATTATTGGTTAGGAGACTAATACTCTTAATTACTAAATAAAATATTAAATATTTTTTTATGTTCCCAATATGTTAAATGCATTTACTCCCATTATTAATCATCCTATTAAAAAAATTATTAAATATTTGTTTATATTTTCAAAATATTTAATTTAATTACTTTTTCATTTAAAACTTTTTTTATTAAGTAATAATAAAATTATTAG
Organism: Ormosia semicastrata; assembly: GCA_029884595.1. Taxonomy (NCBI): domain Eukaryota; kingdom Viridiplantae; phylum Streptophyta; class Magnoliopsida; order Fabales; family Fabaceae; genus Ormosia; species Ormosia semicastrata. The sequence goes on from JAQQTO010000038.1 coordinate 10,713,326, forward strand.
GATGATATAACAAAACTCTACTTAAAGGATTTAGATTCTCTTAATTTCTCTCTTTCTCTCGAGTGGTCAAGTGGAGGAGAGAAATAGACACAAAAAAGTTATTAGTAAGGCTCAATTGCAATATGTGAAATTTCTTTTATAATATTTGTATTTATCTTTCTCCTTCACTTGACCACTTGAGAGAAAAAAATTGAGAGAATCTGTAATACCCAGAATTTTTGTTTTTCTTGATTTTCGTAATTTTTATGATTTATGATTTTTTTGTGAATTTTTAATTTATTTTAATTATTTTATTATTATTTTTGGACTATATGTGTGTTTGAGGCGGGTCAAAAAAATAAAAACTTTTGGGGCTAGGAAAATTTTGGACTATTAATACGAGGCTGGGGAACCTTACGAAACTCGAAATCGGAAATAATTTTTGAAAATTTTCTTTATCTGAGATTTTATTCCGTTCTATTATCCATTGGACAATAGTTTTATTATACATTGGATAATGTTATTATTCATTGGATAATACTAATATCCATTGGATAATAAATACTGATTTCGCTAGCAGTAACCTTTATTCATTGGATAATAGTTTCCGGCAAATATCTAGATGGATGATTATAGACATAAGCCTAGTCATCTTCTCTAGATGCTTCTCTTATGACTCACTTGATTTTGAATCAATGAGAATAAAGCTTACAAGCTAAGTTTGATGGAGGTCCAACTTGGTGGCTATGACTCAAAGTGATGAACCAATGGCAAGCTTGAAGAAGGCAAAATGGTTACTCAAGTTTGAAGGAGGAGAAGTTCAAAATAACTACTCAAGTTTAGAAAACAAAGTCAAATTGGTTACTTAATCTCTTAAGCTTATCTTATCATTCTTTTTCAAGAAGCTTACAGAATAAGCTTAGATGATCAAAATGGTATTTGTTGTCTTTTTTGTGTTAATCTCATCATCCTTTCTAGAGAATACCTTGTGACTCATTATATGACTCACCTACATGACTTACTATTATGACTCACCTTATGATTCACTAGTGTGATTAATTGTGATGCACCAATGGATGACAAGCTTAGAGGAGAAGTTTCAGTCTCCACCCTTGATGTGATCCATAGTTTGGAGGAGCTTAAGTGATCAATTTGATCACTTTCTACTATTATGTTCATCTTATTCATTTTCAAAAAACAAATATCCAAAAGCTATCACAAAATCCTCTCATTTTCTCTCCTTCTTGAACCTCACGGCCAAACTCTTCCTAAACACCATCCAACTTTGTTTTATCTAAACCAAATACACATCTTGAATCACAACACCATTCTATGACACTTTTGTGATGTGATTATCTTCTAATTCATCCACCTTCATCATTTTTCTTCAAGTTCAAGTTTAAGGGTTTTTAGGTGAAGTTCTTGATCTTCACTTCTAAATTCATTTCAAAGTTATAAACTATGATTTTGATTCATGGTTATCTTATCTCTAACCTTAGATCTTAATATTTGCGTGTTTGTTTTGATTTCAAGAACAACTTAGTGGTGAAAGTTTGATTCAAAAAGAAATACAAGGATCTAGGGAGCGTCATCTAAAGTAAGAGGGAAATTAATCTCATTAACTATATTTTGGTGGTGATAAACGAAATTGTGATTTGTGAAGTGAAAAATCCACGTGAGGATTTAATCACTTGTTTGTGTGATTTTTAGTGATTTATATTTATATGGTTTATGTGATTTTATTATTTTAATATTATGCATGAACTTGATATAGTAGGATTGTGATGATTAAAGTATGTGGTATACTATAAATTGTGTTAGAAAGAAAAATAATTTTGATCCCAATGACCATAGTGGCTCACGGCCACCATGCCCACAAAATGGTATTTCAATGCAAAAATGATTTATTAAATGTTAACCTAGATGATTTCATGATAAGAAATTTGATTAAGAAATTACAAAATAAAAATGGAAATGAACAAATTTTATCATTAAGTAAAGAATGATTTTCGATTATGGTGTTGGAAAATAGGATGGAGAATTAGATTGAAAACTTAAAGTATTTTATTTAAGAGAATTTTTAATAAGGAAGATGGAAAAGGTTTTATTATAATTAAAATAAAGTAAATTTTTGAAAGAATATTAGAAAATATTATTTAGAGGAATTTTAGCAAGGAAATAATTTTTTAGGATGGTTTGGAATTTAAAATATTTTATTTAAGAAAGTTTTTATTTAGAGTAATGAACAAAGAGTGATTTTCGACCTTAAGTGTGGAAATAAAGTTAGAATGATGTTTTGAAATTAAAATATTTTATTTAATAAGAGTAATGGAGAAAGATTTTTGAGATATCTTGATTTAATTTTAAATAATATAAGTTTTTGTGAAAAATATTTGAAAATGTTATTTAAAGGTAATTTAGTAAGAAAATATTAGAATTAAAGTCCAATTTTTGTATCAAATGAGAAAAGTTTTAAATTGAACTTAAAATATTAAGAAAATATTTTACGTGATTAAAAATACATAGAGAAACTCTTACGCGATCTAAAAATGATGATTTTTAGCTACGCAATTAAGAACATGTTTTAAAATCTTTATGCGATTAAGAAAATATTGAAAAAATGTTACGCGATTGTGAAAATGCGATAAAAGTGTTACGCGATTGAGAATAACAGCAGTTTGTTGTCGGGCCGATATACTAGACCCGAAATTATCACTATATGGTTGTAGCTGGTAGTGGCTTGTGTTATACATTGAGTCATTGATCCTACATTAAACATTTTACAGACAATGTCTGTAGAGGCTTTTGTTGCCTAGGAGATGAATTACATATTTGTGCAGGTGAGAATTGCGCTAGTGAAGGTCTATGAATGACCTAGGAGACGTCTAGGTGCGGAAATCCCACAAAATGATAATTGGTAGCTCCACTGGGTCGTGGTGTAACACCCTCCACAGGGCATTACATTTTAGACCAACTCCTTCTAATTAATTACCCAAGTTGTAAAGTATTTAATATTCTCTTAATACGGGTTTCAAAATTTCTTTTTCGCAGATAATATAAACTTACCAAATTTTTAGAAACACAAGACATAAAACTGAATAACATACATCTCTCGTACATAACATGGATTAATAACAACATAATGACATAAAACTTACATACTTTAAAATAATATATAATTATCATATAAAAACTGAACTTAACTCAAGTCCAAACACTAGAAGAGTAGGATCCTGCACCCACTCTTCCTCGAGATCCTCCTCAGGATCCCTAACAAATAAACTCCCAAAATAAACAACACGTTCAATAACAGTATCAGAGCGTTAGGCATCAGTGCCTCCATGGAACTGCGCTTGCACGTAATCAGAGAAATCCCTCCTTGCAACCATTGCAAACTGATTAAACAAAATCAATCCAACTCAAACTTAGGCGATCCAACCTCGTCATTCTTACGATTTTTATCAAACATAAACATAAAAACATGAGAGACAAACAATACAGCAAAGAGGTGAGATCCCCTACATCGTATACCAATATAGTAACAAAGAAACGATAAGCATGCCAACACAGTTCAACATACAATCCATAAAATAACATAAAATCAGCAGATATATTTGTAACACCCTTGTAGGGATGTCACATTTTTAATGCAATGAAATAAAACTAAATTAAATTCTTACCCAAGTTGTAAAACGTTTGGTACATAAATAATATTAGTGATAAAATTTTTCTTTTTATATTTATAATATTAAATAAAATAACACGAAACACAAAATAAAGTAAAACATAATCACACCATAAAATACATATGATTTTGTCTGAAGTATACAATTAATTTACCATTACAAATATTTAAATAAAGCAGTAAAAAGTCAGTATACTATTAAAACATAACACCTAAGACATGAGCCCTTGACAGAAGACAAATTTCCTAGTTAGGAATGTCTTGACCGATAGAAATTCGACCCAAAAATATATCGAAGTTCTCTCTAGGAGTGTGGTGAAATTCATTCCACAACTCTCTAATAGGTAAAATAACCTCTACGAAAGCAACCGTATAAAATGAAGTAACAATCCCATGTCGAGTCCTACTTACTGATAAAGTAATGTCACCATTATATTCTATGTGTCTTGTGTCCCAATGGACATACCAAGCCTCAGCGCCTTCGAGAAACTGTAGTCTAAAGAAACCTAATTGACCTCTCCTTACCGTCATTGTAGTCTTCGAAGATATAAACATAAAATAGAAACAGACAGAGCAATACAATAAAGAGGTGAGACAATCTACATCATTACCAACATGACAATAAAGAAAACGACAATACAAACAGATATCACAATAATGCATACCGTCATATCATATACAGTATATTAAATTAATACATCATACATTCGATCATAGATTATAATAAACATTAAAATGCAGATCATGGATGCTAACGCACACTGACTCGTTCCTACTCAATGGAGCTAAACACAGACATCAGAAAGAATGATCTGAAAAGAACTATCAGTACTCCAGGCTGCCCAACCAAACTATTACACTGTCCAACGTTGTGTCTATAGTCCACAGTCCAAAACATCGTGCAGTAGTACACAGTCCAATACATCATGCACTACAGGCATTGTACATAATTGTCTCCACAAGATCTCGATTAAGAATAGTGTTTGTCGAAATTATTAGTGTGTTGTCCATTACCACGGCCCAGAGGAGCTACCAACTGTTCGCATGTGGAACTCTTTGCACATTAATGCCTCAAAGTTCAAATAATGAACCACACTACGCCTATCACACCCACAACACGGTGTAATTCATCTCGTCAATCAATCGCCAATTATCAACTAAATTGACACAACTCTCTAAGCATGATCAAGAATTACCAAAATACCGTTAGTCTTAATATATTACCATATTTACAAAAATACCCTCAATCTCAATATATCAAAATATAGTATGTCTCTACTTGACAGTACTATCTCACAACATGTTCGGGTCCACCACTTTGGCCCGACAGTAAAACTCACTGTTCTATTTAGTTGCGTAGAGATTTTATCACATTTTTACAATTGTGTCACTTTTATAAACGTTTTTAAATCACGTAAATATATTTTGACATTTTTGAACATCGCATAATGTTATTAAATCATTTTCTCAATCGCATAAGATTTTTTAAATCATTTTCTTAACCATGTAGCTTAAAGTCTTTATTTTAACAATGCATAGGCTTTATTTAGTACTTTTAAATTACGTAGAATATTTTCCTTATGTTATAAATATATTATGGAATCTTTTCATTTTATTTCTCTGATTTTAATAAATTTTGACAGCATTTTGCCTAGAAAATTAGTATATGATATTTTTGACGTTTTTCTCTAAATACTGTTCATTTTAACCTTACCCAACAGTTACACCTTGAAACTTGCTAACGCGCTTCAAAACTCAGAGAGTGAGATCTACGTTAGTATTTTTCAAGTGTTCTTTTTTTATTTCTTGCTTATCACAAATCCTTCTAACCTAGAATTGTAAAACTAACTTCATTCATTTTATTTTTCAAAGATTCATTGGAATCAAATTCTTTTGTAGATTAGTTACTTAACCTACCTTAGAAAATAACTTTGGAATCCAAATGCACACTAAATGGCATGTTGGCCAATTCTCATTATTTTACCTAGATTCATTATTCATTGTTTTAGAAAATGGTTGAGAACATTTTGGTTCTCTTTTTCTTGGAGAAGCTGTGAGCTCCTTTAGTGTTCTTTGAAACACTCATACAATTCCTTACATGTTATTCACATCCTACATTAATAATCATACAATTATAACACATGCAATATATTTTTAAAGCTATAGACATGCTTGCAAATAAAATCAACCACAAATAGGAAAAACAATAAACAAACACATAAATGAATCCTTATGAATTCTTTACACACAAACAATCTATTTTCTCATCACCACACAAGGTTGATGAGATTAAATCTCCCTCTTACCTCTTGAAGACAAGGATCTCCTAGTCTTCTCATCTCCTTTGATTTTCGTGTAGAGTCCAAAACAAATCCCTAAAATTATTAAACAATTAACAAAATCACATACAAGGCTTCATAATGAAAAACCATGGAACAAACATGGTTTAGAAAATCACAAACTAAATTTTAAACCATAAAAATCAAAGTTTACCTTTAGGGAAGTAAACAAAAGCTTGGATTTTGAACTAGAACGAGTAGGTTTTTGACAAAACCTTCTAAAGGAAAAGTGTTTAGGAGATAATTTAGGTTTAGGAAAAGCTAATAGGAAAAATTATAGAAGATAGGTGGTGGTGTTAGGTGTTTGGGCCGAAAACTAGAGAGAAAATAGAAAAGAAAAGTGTTCTTGAGTTCTTGGGAATTTGAGAGAAAATAGAAGATTTAGATTTAGGTGAATGAAAAGTAAATATTGAGAGTGAAATTGTGAGAGGCTGTCGTGAGTGAGTTTGTAGGAGAGATTGAGTGATAAACTTGGATAGTAAATATCCATTTGTGTTCACATTTGAATGACACATGGCCTATGTCACCAAGTGGTCACCTAATGGTCACTTGGATGATTCAAGAAGCTTGTGGAACTTAGTAATTTAGCCTCCTTGGCCGTGGGACTCAAGGGGATTAGGGGCTTAATTTGATTTCACTTAAAGATTAATTACATGCTAATTAATTAGCTAATGAATTAGGTTAAGTTTCCTAATTACACTTAACTAACATTCTAATTACATAACTAATTAATTAAATATATAATTACATATATCATAGTCTCTAAATAAAATTAGGATATCCAATTAATAATTAGATTATAACTAATCAACAACTAGGTTAGCTTACTTAGTTTCTTAATTAGATAATTAGATTAACTAAATTAGGTTTAATTAGCTAATTAATCAAGCCACTATATTTGACTCAATATTAGCCATTGAATTTAACTTTGTTTCCTATCCATTGATTTAATCTAAAGTGGATATCACTTAGTGATTTAATTAGGATTGTTCTCACACCATTGATTTGATCAACGGTTATGATCAAAGCTTCTAAATCAAGCTTTTCATCTAATGGTCCTTAATGAAGTCCGTGCTTCTTTATTTGACCAATTCCTATTGGTTTAGAAATTTCAAGCCACTTTCATTGACTGGTTCCTATTGGCTTAGAATTCATCTTTCGGTGAATCGTTGATCGCTACTCTAAACGTGAGTCCCAGACTTTTCAGGGTCCATGGTTATTTTGGAGCGATTTCTACTATTTTTAAGACAAGAGAGATTATCAAATAAAATAATATTATAATAATATAATATTATTTTATTACACAGTTAAATCTTAAAAATTAAAAGATTAATATATATATCACTCGGAATTGGGTTTAGTAAGATCCCCCAACTCTGAATAATTAAAATAAGATTTTTTCATTTAGAAAATTATTATTTTCTTAACTCGGAGCAAATCACACACAACAATTAAATACACTCATGAAATAGTCAAATTCAATTTATAACTCACAGAAATGATAAAACAGTACATTTGGGATAATATCGTACTTATCCCAAAAGTTGGGGTGTTACAATATTCATGATATTTAATAAATAAATAAATCCAATAAACTTGCAACACAATATCTGACATAATGATAATGCCATAATAATATTATATCGCAATAATATTATATCACAACAGTATAAATGCTGACTATGCATATGAACAATATGTACACTTACTATACATATGCACAATATGTATACTAACCATCCTTATGCACAATGCACTCATTTCCTATTTCATGGAGCTAAACACAAACTCAGAGATGAACATTCCAGAAGATCTGTCCTCCTTCAAAAGACAGTCTACACTGGACCATGAAAAGAATAGTGTTTGTCGGGTCCTCGTCAGTGCGTTGCAACGATTTTTCATGGCTAGAGGTATACAATGTGATAACAGGTCACCAAGTGAATCACCTCGCCCTGACGACCCCTACATCCATCATAGATCACACTATTCTGTAAGTTCTCGTTCACTCCTAAGCACAAAAGCCACAACAACCACTGACTGTATAATGCTCAAATGCATGATTCACAAAATCAAACCACCGTTGGACTGTTCCCAATGATATTAAAGCAATTGCACATATAATTATTTAATATCATTAGTATCAATGATATTATATAACCGCTCATACAATTACATAGTACCACTGATCCACTCAAGTCTAGAACATCGGTTCCACAAGCACAATGCTAAGTCCACAATTCACTTGGGTCCAGTACGTCGGCCTTACAACAAAACTCGCTATTCCTCTCAATCGCATAGCGATATTATCGCATTTTCACAATCGCAAAGAACTTCTGTTACATTTTCAAATCGCGTAATGATTTTTCAACATTTTCTCAATCGCGTAAATATTTTAAAATGTTTTCTTAATTGTGTGACTAAAAATCATAATTTTTAAATCGCGTAAGAGTTTTTCTGCGTATTTTCAATGGCGTAAAACATTTTAATCATATTCTAAACTCAATTTAAAACTTTTCTCATTTAATATCAAAATGAGACTTTAATTCCAATATTTTCTTAATAAATCACCTTTAAATAATATTTCTAACATTTTCTCTCTAAACCTCCTTTAATTAATATTTTCAAACATTTTTTACAAAACTTATATTATTTTAATTAACTCAAGATATCTCAAAAAATATTTGTTCATTACTCTCAATAAAACTTTAAATAAAATAATTTAAGTTCCAAACTATCTCCAAAAATTATTTCCTCTTAATAATACTTTCTAATATTTTCTTCACAAAATTTTACAGTTCCATGATTTAATCAAATATTATAACTCAAAATTTTCTAACGCGCTTCAAAATCCAAATGGTGAGCTATACGTTAGTAAAACTTTAACTTATAAATTTATTTCTCATCATGACCTTAATTCATTAATTTAATTAATAGCTACTTTAAGGGATTTTTCACCCACAAACACAAACAAATTCATTCCCTCACCACCACATATGGCCGATGAGGTTAATCTCCCTCTTACCTTGTATGTAGCTTCCAAAGCTCTTTGTTTGATCCTTTCTATCAACTTTCTACACTAAGTGATTCTTAGAACTTTTGAACTTTAGCTTGAAGAAATAGGCTTGAAGATGATGGAATTTGATCTTGATCACAATATGAAAGTTGTTTGGAATGATGTTTAGAATCAAGAAGTATGATTGGTTTGAATTATGAGTGATTGGAAGATGGATTTGAGTGAGGAGGTCGTGAGGTAGAGAAGGAAAATGAGAGAAAAATGTTAAGGTTTTTGGAGAGAAAGATAATAGCTTTCTTAAATGAAATGGAAAATGAACACTTGGTCACTTTTTGGACTACATGGCCGTGAGGATGGTCATCCAAAGGAGGGGTCAAAGCTTCTTCAAGAAGCTTTGTGAAGGTCAAAACTTGCTCTCCAATTTCTCCTCCCATTGGCTAGCCACTAAGCTTGACCAATTTCTATTGGTTAGACACTTTTGTTGACTAATCAACAACTTAGCAAGCAAGTTTGCTTCCTAAACCATTGATTTGATCAATGGTAGATACTCAAGACTTCTACATTAAGCTTACTCTCACAACCGTTGATGAGATCAATGGTGAACATCCAAAGCTTCCTTACTAAGTTTGCTCTCACACCATTGATTAGATCAATGGTGAACATCCAAGGCCTTTTCATTAAGTTTGCTTTCATATCCATTGATTAGATTAATGGTTGATATTCAAAACTTCTCCACTAAGTCTTGTTTCTCAACCGTTGATTAGATTAATGATAGATATGTAAAGCTTCTCCTCCAAGTTTTGCCATCCAATGGTGCAAATCAAAGTCTAAGCCACTATTGTTGACTAAACTCAAGATATTTTTTAAAATATATTTTCCAAAAGATATTTTCAGAAACTATTACTCAAATAATAATAGCTACTGCTAATCATTGTTCAATGAATAATAACATTACACAATAAATAAAGGCATTACCTAATGGATAATAGAAAACTCAGATACAAAAAAATTTTGTCAACTATTCCCGATTTTGAATTTAGTAAGATCCCCCAGTCCCGCCTTGACAGTTCAAAACTTTCTGGTCCAGGAAAATTTTTTATTTTTCCGGGTCCACCTCAAACACACATACAGTCCAAACTAATATTAAAATAATAAAAAATTCAAAAAATTCCACAAAAATTCACAAAAATCATAAAAATTACAAAAACTCATATATATTCAGAAAAAAATGAACTTTGAGCATACAACTCAAAATAATATTAAAATAAGTAAAAATTCTTAGAAATTCATAAAAATTCACAAATATTATAAAACGTATTTATATCAAGAAAAATAAAAAATCAGGGTGTTACACGTGGTAACTGATACTAACGCACCGAACGATCTCGACGAGACACTGCTTCCTTTCCTAATCCGACATAGAATGTATTGTACAAGTCATAACGTGTACACTGAGAAAAATTATTGCACTTGAATTAAGGCGGATGACGTACAGACATATCTTCTGGATTATTCTCTCCGAAATTGTGTTTTAGCTTCATGAAGTAAGAAATTGATACATTGTGTATAAGTATGGTCAGTATGCATATTTTTATGGTATGGTCAGTATGCATATTTTTGTGGTATGATCAGTATTCATATATTGTGATATACATTATTGAATTATCTATTAGTTTATAACATGATTATACCTGTTGTTCTATGATATTTCTGTATTGAATGACATTATTGTCATTATTGTTTCTATGCTGTCATGCTGGTATTGATGTTGGGGATCTCACTTCTTTATTATATTGTTCTGTTTGTTCTATTCTATATTTATGTCTTAAGAAGAATGTGATGGCGGCGAGACAGAATATTCAGGGTTTCGTTAGACTACAATTTCATGGGGGCATCGAAACATGGCATGTCCATTGGGACACGGGGTACATTCAGTATGTTGGTGATGTTACCTTGTATTTGAGTAGGACTCGACATGGGGTTGCTACGTTTTCTGTGGAAGCTGTTGTTTTCTTGGAATTTTGTGTGCCTATTAGAGAGTTGGGACGACCTTCATAACATTCCTAGGGAAGATTTCGAGGTGTCGACCGCTCGGACTCTCGTTCGTAATGACAAGCCCCGATTGGGGAATTTGTCCGTTAGGGATTCTGGAGAGGATCCGAAGGAGGATCGAGTGCAAGACCTTTCTCTTTAAGTTTTTGGACTTGAGTTAGGTTTAGTTTTGATATGGTAATTAAACATATTATTTGAAGTACGTAAGTTTTATGTATTTAAGTTGTTATTAATCTATGTTATGTACATGAGATGTATATTATTCAATTTTTATGTCTTGTGTTTTAATGTTTTGTTAAGTTTGGGTGATCAGAGACAATAAATTTTATAACTCATAATTTATAATGAATAATTAATTTCTAACTTGAGTTTTAGTTTTAGAATGTTTTAGTTCGAAATGTAATACCTTAAGGAAGGTGTTACCGAATTCAAATCCCTATTTAAAATAGGGAATTTTCTAAACACTTATTAAAGTTTCAAAAAATGAAGTTTTTCATGAAAATTTGTGTATTTAATGCATTGAAAAAATGACACGAGAGGATCCAAATCTAAAACTTCTTATTTGGGATTCCATAATAAGTACCTTTAGGATACTTGTTAGAAAAATCTTTAAAATAGTTGGCATTCCTCACCCATGTGTCAATTGGTAATACTTAAAAAATATATTTTTCTTTCAAATAAAAGGCATTTCTCAAATGAAGAAAAAAAATAGTGGAATAACTTTTCATTATTTAAAACGACTTTCCTAATATGACGACTATAGGATTCGTATTCTTGACATAAAAAATTTAACAAATTTTTTATACAGTTACTTTTGAAATCAATTAAAATTGTAAATAATTTAATTTAAATTTATTTAATTTGATTTAAAAATCAAATCTTATATTTAGAACTTATTATAAAAAATTTAATTTTAATTAATTTAGATATTATTTCTCATTAAGAATGAAATCAATTTAATTTAATTATTTTTATATCGTTTTCCTTATGGGAGAACAATAAAAAAGTTAATAAAAATAAATTATCTTATTTATTTAAAATCAATTTAACTTCTAACAAATTCTGCCACATTTAATAAGATTTATAAATATAAATCATTAGAATTAGAATTTTTATACTACGTTTGGTTTGAAAGAGTGAAATGTCATTCTACATTTAATTTTGAAATTAAAATATTATTATATTTGTTAATTAAAAAAATAGAATGACATTTTTATTTTAAATTACATTTCACAAATTCATAAAATCACATTATTAAAAAAGTGAAATTGTAATTTCATATTTTTATGAAATAAAATTTTATTTTTTTCATGATATATCCTTAATTAATTTATAAAATAACATGAGTTAACTTTTTTATAATTTATAAAGCATTCCCTTGACCTATTTTCTCAATTGACCCTGTATTTCTTCACCATGCCGATTTCACTAAGTTATCGCTTAAAGAAGCTCAAAATCACCACAGCTACAGGTATGATTTCTCCGCCAAAAACTTATCGCTAGTATTTGCTATTCTCCAATTCCACTATTTGAATTAGATACTTGTTGTAAAAAACGTGAATTCAGTTTCGATCATAATATTAAAACAATCGTGAAACCTATTATTCTTGAAACCTATTAACAGCCTACATAGTTAATCATGAAACAAATATGCTTGTGTGTTTTCTCTCGTTGCCCTTATATATATATATATATTCAAAAACTCTATCACCTCTTATGTCTTATGTTCAATTTTTTTTAATCAAAGAGGTATTTTAGGTTTTTGTGTTCACTAAATACCTTAAACCTAATATCATAAAGGCCATATATGCATTTTAAATCTAGGAATCACATTAATTCTATTAATTTTCCTTCCAAAATAGTGATGTAATTCTGTAAGTGAGATATGAAAATGAAAGTAAATATTTAGAGGAAGAATTTTGGCGGATATGCACAACATACACAAAACACGAGGACCAGTGGCAAACAAAAGCCGAAGGACAGAGGAGGAGTAATGGGGAAAGTGACAACGTTATTTGACTTATTTCGCCATCGCAGGGTTAATTTCGGCATTCTACAAAACCAACACAACAAGCTCTTCATCTTCCTCTTCCTCTTCCTCTTCTTCATTTTCATCTTCTTGAAGGTAACCCACAAACCCGCCTTTCAACCAAACTCTTTCTCTTCTTATCTCATATCCCTTCCCTCCCCTTCCCTTCTTCATCCCTATTCCCAAATCTCCCAACTCCTTCTCAAAACCCTAATTCCCCCCCCCCTTTTCACTGTCACCCTTTAACCCCATCTTCGATTTTCGATTCAACCTCCTCGAAAACCAATCCGAACGGCACATGCGCATGCACAGGCTCACAAAGTTTGGAACTTTATGATTTCTGAGCTTTTGGTTTCAAATTTTCAACTCATTGTGCTCGCCAATCAGGGGTTCTGGTGATTGATCAGGTACGCGCGGGTCTATGGCCAACGGTACGGATTCGGAGCGGTTCGTGGTGCTGTCGAGGGTCCGGACGGGTCTCAAGAGGGAGTTTGCATTCGCCGTGAAGGCTCAGTCCGAGATCTGTGGTGGGTCTCTGGGTCGAACCCGGGCCAGCAAGAACCGGAATGTGGTTCAGGTTCAAACCACTCCGGCCAGCAAGCGGTCCAGGAAGTCCAGTTCATTCGAGGCGAAGAACGATAACCCGAACGGTGTGGTGGTGAAGACTGAGGAGGAGGATGTGGATGTGGGTGATGATGTTATGAGCGAGGAGGATGCAAAAAGTGACGTGGTGGATCTCGAGGAATCCAAGAACCAAGTGGGAGAATCTATGGGAAAGAGGGAACCTGAGGATGAAGCTGCAATGGCAATGGGTGTTTGTGAAGAGGAACCAAAGAGTGATGTTGTGGTAGAAACTGTGAACGATGATGACCCCAAAACTAGTGATGAAACGGCGCAACCCGTTTGCGAAAGTTGGGTGGTCAAAGAGGGAGAGACATGCTCTCCTCCTAAGGAAGGTGTTATTAGTGGGACAACCCCAGTTTTGGTTGTTGATGATTGCAAGGTTAAGGACATGTCCGCAGAGAAGCCGCTGAGGCGGTTTACGCGGTCAGCACTGAAGAAAACATTGAATGATGATGCAAAGGTTGGAAATTTTGAGGAAATTGCTGGTGCCAAAGCTGTTGAAGTTGGTGATGATGTTAAGAAGGAAATTGAGGGGAAAGCTGTTGAAATTGGTGATGATGTTAAGAAGGAAATTGAGGCTGGCCCGTTGATCACATTCACTCCCCCAACTCAAATAAAATTGTCTAAGACTACTACCCGGAAGAAGTTCCCAGCGAAGCTGAAGGACCTTCTGGCCACAGGGATTCTTGAGGGACTACCGGTGAATTATGTCCGCGGCATGAAGGTATTATCTTGTTTTCTTGTTATAGTTCTGTTGTGTTTTGAAATATGAGAATTCCTGTTGGAGGTACGAGTGTGTGATGCATTTGAGAACTTTGCAGGCTCGAAGGCCTGGAGAAACAGGGCTTAGGGGAGTGATTAAAGGCAATGGGATTATGTGCTATTGTGAAATTTGTAACGGGGTTGAGGTAAGTAAAATGATGGTACATTTTAAGTTTCAGTATCTAAAATCTCATGCCTTAGTAATTTGATTTTTTTTTTTTTGCTGAAAGTAGGTTGTGACACCCACTACGTTTGAGCTGCATGCTGGTAGTTCAAACAAACGCCCCCCGGAGTATATTTATCTTGAGAATGGGAATACTCTCCGTGATATCATGAATACATGTTTGAATGTTCCTTTAGACACCTTGGAGGAAGCTGTCCAAAAGTTCCTTGGAGGCTTCACTATGAAGAAATCTACCTTCTGTTTTAACTGCAGAGGTTTGAAATTCACATGTTTGATTTCCCTCCCTTTGTTGATGTGTTTGCATGCATGCTTTTTCCAGACAGTTTAACAAGTGATTTTTAATTGTATTGTCTACTTTTGAAGATGTCAATGTTGTGTCAAGACTATTATGCAATTCATGCTTGGAGTTGAAGGACTGTCAACCTAGCCCCACTCTAACAACTGAGACTAGCAATAGCTGTGTTTCACTAGCAGTTCAATCCAGGTATCCTTTTGTTTGTTTCAGAATCATAATTACTACATCATGGTCCATTGTATGAATTTAAGATTTAAGATAAGCACGTTCCTCATGGACCACTGAACATTAGTTGGATAATAATTTTGACATGTTAATATTTTGAAGGCATCATGATTTGTAATATAGCTTTTGGTGTAGCTATACATTAATAGTGAGTGCATGAAGTAATGCTATAGAGCTTGATGATAATTGTACACTAATTTTGGAATTTACTAAGCAATTTATTTTCCTTATGCTATAAAACAGAGAGCTTATTGCATCTATTATAGGATCTAATTGTTTCTTTACTAACAGGATGGTAAGTTGTTTGGTTTTGTTGCATTGGCAATTTATTTTCACACTTGTAGACATATTTGCATATGTACTAAACTACAAATGAACACAGTGCAGGCTTCTATTTGAGCACACACATATACAGCACTTGCTATGTGATATATAACATATTATTAAAATTGACTGGGAGTTCTGCATTTCATTATAGTCGTAATTATATAACAAGCACTTTCTGACTACTTCAGATCCCCAGAACCAGTTGTGGTTCCAAAGTCATTAAATAATGGAATGAAGCACAGCACATCTCGTGGTAAGAGTCAGGGAAGACTAACTAGGAAGTAAGTGTGTTTCTGTTGCACATATCTAGAACATTTGCTTCTGTTAGAAGTATATTTTTGTGTATGTATTAACATCTTATGTTTTAGTCTTATCAGAGATGAAAATTTTCCCCTTGTATGTTTTTGAAATTTTGAAAGGGATCTACGCTTGCATAAGTTGGTCTTTGAAGAAGATGTGTTGCCAGATGGAACTGAAGTAGCGTACTATGCTCGTGGAAAGGTTGCTTTGATAGTTACTTGTTCTTATTTACCTATTTTTGTCAGTTTCAACTTTCCTGAATGTGTTTTTGTTGTGTGGGCAGCAACTGTTGGTTGGTTACAAAAAGGGTTTTGGAATTGTTTGTAGCTGCTGCGAATCTGAGGTACTATTCTTTATGATGTAGTATATGTTGTCCCAAGTATTTAGCTTCAACTAGACATTTGACACTTTTTTTTAAAAAAAAATGGATGAGCAGATCAGCCCCTCTCAATTCGAAGCTCATGCTGGTTGGGCATCACGACGGAAGCCGTGAGTTTTTTTTTTGTTTAAACTCTATTATTGGATGTTGGTATACCTGCTTTATGCGTCTAGCTTTGCATTAAAAGGCTCATTATACATTGGGTTTATCTTTCTTTAATTACTTGTCTTTCTTTCCTTTTTAAATTTTAAATTTTTTTTCCTGATTTCCAAGTTCTCCTTGAGTTTGCCACTCAAGAATTGTAGTATGGTGTTTTGAGAAAATTGACTGATGTTTTATTTCCTGTTTAACATTGAGTTATCTGTATTACAGTTACTTGCACATCTACACATCTAATGGAGTCTCACTCCATGAGTTGTCCATCTCTCTATCAAAAGATCGGAGGTTTTCTACCAATGATAATGATGACCTCTGCAGTATATGTCAAGATGGAGGGGATCTTTTGTGTTGTGATGGATGTCCAAGAACTTTTCACATAGGTGATGTCTTGTTTACTTTTCATTTTGTGTTTAAATTGATTCTTTCATGAGATTCTTTGGGTGGGGTGGGTTTCAATCCTTGGTTATTTATTTTAATGAACTAATCTGTATCTCAATGTTATTTATGTACCTATGGAAGAATCGTTTCCATCTGACCTCGTGATTATTTTTGTCATGTGCTTCATATAAAACATATATTTCTGTTTTAGTGTTTGCCTTTAAGTTGCAGTTTGTCTTGAACGTCATTTCATCATCCTTATTGTTTGCCTTTTTTATGCTGTAATTAGGAATTAGAGCCAGAATAACTAGTTTTAGTTTTTGCCAATTGCAGATTGTGTTCCTCTTCCA
The DNA here is from genome assembly GCA_029884595.1 of Ormosia semicastrata. Classification (NCBI taxonomy): domain Eukaryota; kingdom Viridiplantae; phylum Streptophyta; class Magnoliopsida; order Fabales; family Fabaceae; genus Ormosia; species Ormosia semicastrata. Next base: position 10,730,406 of record JAQQTO010000038.1, read on the forward strand.
TACATTCCAAATGGTACCTGGTATTGTAAATATTGTCAGAATGTATTCCAGAAAGACAAATATGTGGAGCATAATGCAAATGCTCTGGCAGCTGGAAGGATTGCAGGCATTGATCCTCTAGAACAGATACACCAGAGATGCATTCGTATTGTCAAAACTCAAGAGTTTGACCATGGTGGATGTGCACTTTGCAGGTAATATCTTGTGTTATTTCTTTGAGTAAGTTATTATATTGTGAATTTGGATATATCGTTTGTGATCTTTTCGTCCTCTGGCTCTTTTGTGCTTGATCAGCAATAAAAAATGTGGTGGTCATATGATAGACATTTGTTACTATGCCTTATGGCATACTCCTTTTAACTTGAATTTTAGTATCACTTCTGTTTTTCTCTATCTTTGGTACAAGTTTCTTTAGATTTGCTTTCTATATACTTGATGTGCTTTTCAGAGGCCAAGATTTCAGCAAAAGCTTTGGTCCTCGGACAGTGATTATTTGTGATCAGGTATTGCATCATGTGAATCATAGATTGTCAAGCCTTAATATATATGTGTCTAAATTACCATATCACTAATATGTTTGATTAAATTACTGATTGATGTGTGCTTGCAGTGTGAGAGGGAATATCATGTTGGTTGTTTGAAGGATCATAACATGCAGAACCTAGAGGTACCAGATATTCTTTTTTTTTCCCCTCTGATTCGAAATTTGTTTTGTTTTTAAATTTTTCATCAAGAAATTAATTTTCATGCATTGTTAGTGTAAAACTGTTGTACACTATCATCCAATCTTCTGTTGACACATGATTTAATGAGTTTGACCGTTGGATGATAGTGTAAGATTTTTTTACATAACAGTGTATCAAAATTAAATTCTTTCATTGATACATGCAATTGTTGACGGAGGTTATTTATCAGGCATTGCCTGAAGGGAATTGGTTCTGCTGCTCAGATTGCAATCAAATTCATACTGCTCTGCTGAATTTGGTGGCTTGTGGGAAAGAGAATCTTCCAGATTCTCTCCTAAGTTTGATTAAAAGGAAGCATGAAGAAAAAGGTTTAGAAACTGGGGCTGGTCTTGATATAAAATGGAGGGTTCTGAACTGGAAATTGGTTGCTTCCGATGAGACTAGGCAATTGCTTTCAAAGGCTGTTGCTATCTTCCATGTGAGTATATTACTGTCTCTGAAATATTTAGTATTTTATTTTTGTTCAGTTACTCTATTGTAAGTAATGAGATTAAGAAGAGCTAGTTGACATTTGGAGGCTTACCTTTTGGTTAATTATATGTATAGCTTGAGGGATTTATACTTATATTCAAATTGGAATGTGTTTTCTAGGAGCGGTTTGATCCTATAGTTGATTCTGCTTCAGGCCTTGATTTCATTCCAGCAATGCTTTATGGGTAAGGGGCATTTGCTTTTTTTTGTACTATTGATTTTCTTTTTTGACATTTCTGGACATGTGAATGAAATTTCCTTTTTGTTGGGTTGGATTTCCATAGAAGGAACATCAAGGGTCATGATTTTGGCGGAATGTACTGTGCAGTGCTCACTGTCAAGTAAGTTTGAGAGTGGAGTGATTTTTTGCTGAGTGCATATTTGAGTTGAAGGGATACCTCATTTTGGTGTGTATTTTATGTTTTTGCAGCCAAATGGTTGTATCCGCCGGAATATTTCGTATCTTTGGGCCAGAAGTGGCAGAGCTTCCCTTGGTGGCAACAATTTCAGATTGCCAAGGACAGGTTGTTTAATTTATTTCAGCAATGAATATACCTTTCTCCCTAGTGCTTTTAAATTTGAGGAGTTATTTAAAGTCAATAAAGATTGTGTGAATGTCACAAATATTCTAACTGAAAATGTTATGATTTTCTTAAGGGTTACTTCCAGTGTCTGTTTTCTTGCATTGAGAGGCTGCTTGGATCATTAAACGTGAGACACTTAGTTCTACCAGCTGCTGAGGAAGCTGAATCAATATGGACCAGTAAATTTGGGTTTACAAAGCTAGACCAAGATGAGGTGTGTAACTTTTTTATGTTTGCATTGGGGTTTAATTGGTTACTTATCGTTAAACCAACTTTGATTTTCATTACAGATAAACAATTATAAGAGATATTACCACATGATGGTATTTCAAGGGACCTCATTACTACAGAAGCCAGTTCCTGCACTCTAAAGTACTTTTACTGGGTGCAGAGCAGAACAAACTCCTTTAATGAGCAGAACGGAAGAGTTACCAATATGTACAGAATCTATTTGGTGTACAGAAAGGCAATCACTCCTTCTGTAGCTATCGTATTTTTTTGTAGTACAGAAATGAAAGGAGGGGTTAGATTTGAAAATTAGAGGAAACTAGAATCAGGGATTTTGAGAAACTTGCAAATTTTGATGTTAAATTCATTTATTAGTTGTAAAATCGGTTTTCACCTGATTCCAATTTGGGTCCCATATTTTTAGACGTTTCTTTGAAATCCTAACTCGTTTAATCGGCTTTAAAACTTTATACTTTACCGGTTTCATTCTTTTTAATAAGCTTCTCTTTTTAAAAATAATAATAATTCAGTTTGGATGACTCACAAACTGAATGTTTAACAACTCAATTCAAAATCCACTGAGGACGATCAGTTTGTATTGATTTGAGTAGAAGGAATTTTGATATTTTAAATATATAATTTTAGATTTAATTTTGTAATTTATATGTATACAAATAGTATTATTAAAAAAAGTTATTATAATATTTTGAGAAATTAATCTCTTATTTATTGATGTACATAAATTTTCGAAAACAAAAAAATTATCCACTCTAGGTGGAACACATACTCTGGAGTGTCCAAGTACAAGGAACTACTTGGATTGAGTTTTTTAAATAACAATCAGCATCCAAATGGTCTAATATGAATGAGTTTGTAAACAAAAAATCTATAAAGCTTAATATGTGAGTGTTTGATTTATTTTTAGTTGATATATTTCATTATATTATGAAATTATTACGTTCTTTTCATTATATATCCTGTTTTAAAAAGTTTTATAGAGGATACGATAAAAATTAAAAAAAATGTTTTTACTATTTCTTTTATAAACTCTTAGAATAAGAAAAAGAAGGAAAACAATATAACATATTTTTGGGTAAAAATTAAGGTAGCGTATTTTGTAATTATAAATAAAAATATATTAATTTAATATAAAATAAAAAAATAAACAAAAAACTACTTAAATATATATAAAAAAAGTAAATAGTGGGATTTAATTTACCAACGTTTTTCTGCTTTTGATTTATCGACGCCTTCATTGGGAGTGTGTAGAAGATTCGATTGTGAAGCGGGAGAATTTCAAAATTTGAAAATAAAAAAGATCAAGTCCTTTTCTTAGCCGTTAATTTGTAATTTTTAAACGTATCAGAAAAACTAAAAAACATACCCCACAAAATATTAATATATGAGGGAATTTACGATTCCCTCCTTCTAGGTTGAAAGCTATTCCCCAAATCCACACATTGCATATATTCCTTCTCCCCACTCCTCTATTCATTTTCTCTCCCTTTCTCAGTTCTCACTTCTCAGGTAAGTAGCGTTTCGCTCTCCCTTTTCTCTTCAATCAAATTTCAAACTCAATTCTATGTGATTTCTCAGATTTCCAAATAATTTCCCTGAAAATGTTTGTTTTAGCTTGTGGCACATTGAATCGAGCGAGTCACAAACCCTAGTTGTGGGAGATGGGTCAGATCCAGTACTCTGAGAAGTACTTCGATGACACTTATGAGTATAGGTATGCACACACACCGCACACACTATTCTAATTTCGTCATTTTCGTCGTCGTTAACTGAATTTTATGGAAAATCATTTTTGTAATTTATTGTTCAGGCACGTGGTTCTGCCTCCTGAAGTCGCCAAACTGCTTCCCAAGAATCGGCTTCTCTCTGAAGTACGTTAACAGTTTATTCTTTTTTTTTTTTGGTATGTGTGTGTAATTGATATACGTTTTATGATCGTTCTTTCATAAATTCCATGGTTGTGTCAAATTTCATCCAAATTTATTTTATGTTAAATCTGCCCATGAAATTGGGTACAAATTCTTAGGGCAGTTATTTCCTTTTCTGTAACTTTTGATAGAAGGCCTATTATGGTATGACATCATCTGAGGCCTGAGTTCTGCACAAAAAATGAACTTAAACAAATATTCATAGGCAATTGATTAATGGGAGCTACGGACGAGTGATAAATTATACACACTCAGTATTGCCGATGTTTTTCATTTTGTCATGAAAGGTACTCTGTTTTGATGATTTTTTTTTTAATTTTTGGTAATTGACAAGGGATGTCTATAATTTTTGTTCAAATTTTGTCAACCACTGAAGGTTGGGTTCCGTCCGAAGATTCTGCATTTATCATTTTTAATTTTTTTTATCAGTCATTGCTCATAGGAACTTTGAGGGTTTTACATTTTCATAAATAAGGCTTCCTTGTTCTCTCTCTCTCTCTCTCTCTATATATATATATATATATATAGTCTGTTTTTATCTGCTTTGTTTTATATTTTATCTGGTGGAAACGCATGATTTGCATGATTTTGGTGTTTTCTATGTTATGCAAATTTTATGTGCTGCTGCTATTTTTTTTTAAGAGACCATCTAAGTACTCTCTTTTGGTTTCGTCATACAGAATGAGTGGCGTGCAATTGGGGTTCAGCAGAGCCGTGGTTGGGTTCATTATGCAATTCATCGCCCTGAGCCACACATAATGCTTTTCAGGAGGCCTTTGAATTATCAGCAACAGCAGGAAAACCAGGCCCAGCAAAGCATGCTTGTCAAATGATTACTTTCCGTTGAAAATCTGAAAATGGAATACAAAATTATATAGGTTTTATAGTCTGTTGGAGCATATGGATGTTAGCTGTTGTGAAATTATCTTTTGTGGAGAATTTTGTTGTGGTTTCGGTTGTCATTTGAATGACCTAAAGACATGATGTTTCTTAGATATATGTTGGTGTACCTCTCGTGTACTCGTATGCTTGGTGGATTATAATAGTCACTGCCTTTTCAGTAACATTCTGCTTGTGATCTTGAAGGTTCTATGATTCTGGCATATTTATGTTGTTCATTGATCACCTTACGTTGTATTGTTTGCAGGGAGGTTTGAATTAATTTCGCTGAATAAACTATATCAAGAATTTGTTTTTTGTTTCCATTGAAGTGAAAATTTGGCATCCAAACAACAATTGTTTATGGTTCCCATTTGTCATGCTGATTCGAGGTATTGATGATTGCCTTATCGTGCTTTTGTGTTATAATAAACGCATAGTAGGTTTTTTGCTTGGATTTCAACCAGACTATTATATCTTTGTGCTGCTGCCCAACAAATTTGCTCAGAAACAATCATTTAACAAAAAATTATTCCATGCCTAAAAAAGGAAAAGAAAAAGAAACAAACAAATGTTTCGTAGTTTCCGCAATCAAACCATGAATCACCTTTTTGCTCCTGGAGTTTGTCCTGTCTCCTAGAATATGCAATATTACAATGGAAAATGCTAAGTATAACTATCAAGAAGTTTTTGGCCAAATTTTTTTATAAAATGTGTTGGCATGCTAATTGATTATTGGACGGTATGTTATACAACAACTAATAACTGTACTTGAGATTAGGGATGGCAAAACTCCCCGCCAGACAAGGATCCCAGCGGGGACCGCCCTGAATGGGGCTTCGAATGCAGGGTTTTCTTCTCCGCGAGAATGGAGATGGGGAGAAAAATTTTCCAAAGATATTCGGGGGATGGGGACGAAGACCATACTCTCCGCCTCATGTGGGTTTTCGTCTCCATTAAATTCTTAATTTTTTTTGTAATATATATATATATATTACATAAATAAATAAATATATTTTAATAATTGTATGTTATATTAATTTTTATATTTATTTAAAATTAAAAATATTAAAATAATTTATTTAATCTTTTTCTTATTTTTTCTTATTTTTTTAATTTTTTCTTATATAGGGGATCAGAGGGATCAGAGAACGGGGATAGGGGGAAAATTTTCCCTGCGACGGGGAATGGGGCCGGGGACGGGGAGAGAGTTGGGGTGCTTGGGGACGGGCAATGAGGAGAGTCACCTCCCCCCCCCCGCCCCGCATGGGTGCCATCCCTACTTGAGATGTCTTGGTTTACTTCAAAAGGCTGGTTTTTTTCCTTCTTTTTTGGGTATTGTGGTTAGGTGGGTTTCAAAAAATTGGCAATATGCACATCACTTACTCATCTATCACTAAGCCAATCCCATGGGATTGGTATTTCTGCTTATATCAAAAAATAAAAACTATAATTGTTATAATTAAGAGTTAATAAATTTATTGAAACTGCATAACCTATTCTTTATATTTTATATCATATTTTAAAAAATGTTTATTGTTATTTTTATTTTATTAATTTTTTATTAAGTGGGTTATTTTAAATCCTGAAATAAAATAAAAAAAATTTTCTTGATAAAAAATTAATAAAAAAAATAACAATGGACACTCACCATATTTCCTTTGAAACAAGGAAGTTTGTGAAAATTTTATAAAAATTCAAGGAATATATGTGTAAGTTGGTCACGGGCCGGGCCGCTTTCTTAAATCTGAACTCTTTCTCATCGTGTTGTGGTGGAAGTACCCTTTCTCCGTCTTCACCAAACATTTTACTGCACTCTGAAACTCCTATCGGAATTAAGGCTCGCAAGTTTCCAACTTGAAGAGAAAAGGCAAGAGCTTGCTCCACTGAAACCGTATTGCCATGGGTTCCAGATTGGGGTGATAGCGTTGCAACAAGTTTCGAAAATATTTGGACCACCTCCAAGAGGTAGGTCTTTACCTGATTAACCCTTGCTTCCTCTAAATTTGATTGAATGTTTCAATTCAATTTATGATTTCATTTTAGTTTTCGTTCTCCTAATATGTACCAGAAGTCAAGGTCTGTTTGAAACTCAGTTAGGGTTTGCAATTTTGTTATCTTGGGGGATGTTGGATCCTTCAATAGATTCAGATGCACTGCCTTATTATACCTGATGCATACTGATTCTTAAACAATTCGTTTGGTTTCAGAGACTTTTTATTTTTTAAGTGGTCATGAGTCTGTATTAGTTTATTTTTTGTTCAAAATAACTTATCATGAAATTTTGCTCAAAGGGACTTTGGGAAAAAAAATTGTATCTTTTTTTTTTCTAAAAATTAAGCAAATCCAAACATTCACTTCACTTGTTCTTGTTATTTAGCAGGCCAGTTTTGTATTTGCTTTGTTTACATAATTATCCATGGCCCGAGCACGCAATCTAATGGTTGCTGCTGGCCTAGTTGCTTTTGCTTCAGCAGGCTTGGCATTTCCCTTCTACATGGCGTAAGTCAACTCAATTAATTGCCTTTCATTCACAACACCACTCTATTCCATTACATTACATACTCACTACTCAGAAGTTAATACTACAGTTTGTATTGCCCAGGTCATCAAGGAAGCCTGTTATTGACCCCACAAAGCCACTGCCACCACAAGCAACTTTTCGAGGGCCTTACATAAACACTGGCTCGCGTGATGTTGGTCCCGATCATCAAACTTACCAGAAGAAATGAACCAACTTGAGAATTACTTTATTTGAGTTACAAGACCCAGCTTATTCATATGCTTACTGTTTGGCTGGATGACTGGTTGCTGGAGCAGGAATTTGTCTTCAATGATCATTGTAAAATGATTTTGATGACTGAATATTGTTTTGAAGTGTTAGAATCAACTGAGAGTTGGGGGTTCTTTTCCTAATTGCTCATAGTTTATTCAATATGTATGATGTAAGTTTTTCGTAATGATTTTAATAAAAGATGAATAACATTATTATTAATGCCGCTTCTTATGTTTATCCAATCAACTGTTTCCAAATGAACAATATTATATTGCCTATCTTGTGATCATATAATTTCAAATAATTTCAGCTCTGTAGCATCTTGGCGCAATGCCACTTGAGTTCTAGGCAAAGCCTAGGATGCTTGCTCCCAATTAAGGTTTTGATGAACTGATTGGCATGCTCTTGCACTCGGTAGTGTGTGTACATCAAAGTTGTTTTTAGTTGACTGACTACAGTAGTATGCTTAGTCCTTTCTTTTAATATAAGGGACATCTGTGATGCAATTGCTCTCATTCGCCCATGTTGAGCCATGGCCCATAGCAATCTCGACGTATTAGGAAATGCCTTTCGTCCATTGCAAGACTCTCTTCCCCACAATTTTGGCTGGACTAATATACTTTTTCACCATCACTTACTTTACTCAGTCTCTTCCCCCTGCGCTTGCCTCTTTACTGCAGCAAAGCAATTGACTAGAGATTGATTTTGAAATCTATGACCGAGGCGCCTCTTTTTGGCGTGTCTTATTTGTTCGGTTTCATACCTCTGCTCAACGCCATTGAGAAAATTTGTGCAAGAAGCTATTAGGCTTTGATTGGATTGGTGGTAAAGGATGAAATAGGATGTAATGAAATAGAATACTGTATTATTTCATTGTTTGGATTTTAAAAATAAAGATGTAATGTAATGATATTCGATAGAACTTATTCTATCTTATTCTATTCTATACCGTATATTTTCTTTCCTTCTAAATTAGAGAGTATGGGATGGAATAAAATTTTTACTTTATTAATCCATATCATTTCATTCTATTTTATTCCATGATAAACTATCGAAACAATGATATGAAAGTTTTGTTTCATTTTATTTCATTTCATACCATTTCATTTTATTTCATTTTATTATTCTCAACACTAATATTCAAACAAAGGCCAATTCAACCATGCACACTGTGATGTTAGGCTGCATGGTGCACCGTTTAAGTCACTTCCTATTAGAAGGAGTTTGACTTATTAACAAGTTTATATTACTTGTATTTTAACTCCAAAAGTATTTAAATATTCAATGGTATCAATTAGACAAAGTTTGCGTTAATTACTCATTGGACCCAGTGAGAGAAACCAACTCTATCTATCAGACAACTTTTCCGACAATCTCCGACGAATTCCAACTAAAACTTAAACTATATGTCACTTTCTTGTGTTCATCTACAATGGTTCCCACAGTTCCACTTCCACTGGCACTGGGTTCATGTTCATTTCGATTCAATAGAAAAGAAAAGCAACTCAACCTTAGTTTTAGGATTCTTGAGCTCTTCGATTATAATGTATCTTAGCAAATTGGGTTGTTCTTCATCATGGATCGGTAAATCTCCTACACCAGGTGCTTATAGTTGCAGATCATTGTGTACCTCCGTATGTCAATATGCTTGAGTTTGCCATTGAATCTTTAGTTGTGGATGCCAAGGAAACTTTAGCCATTAAGGGATATTTTAATAATGGGCCACAGATTCTCCGGTCTCTACTAATATTTTCAGAGTCAGAGGTCTCTTTGTTGCGAACAGTACTTCTTGGATCCTTATTTGAGACTTTATTTTTGAGAGCAACACGACTCGAAAAAAAGTTGATTTGAAAACTGTTCAGAATTGGGTTTTGAGATTTACTTATGGAGATAATAGGTGGTTGATTTCTCTGTAGGTGCAACTCTTTCAATGATAGAGCGAGGGGGTGAGTACTTGCAAAAAACACTCTGACGCTCAAGTCAGTAACTATGCAATGAGGGTACTGAGTAATGAGAAAAAGGGTAGTAAAAGTTGTTACTTGGGATTGTTGCGACACAATTATGAGAGACAGGATTGTGGGGACAAGGTCATGAGGCCACTACCCTTTTTCCTTTACTTGCCTCCTCATACGAGATACAATCAGAGTCTATTCTTGTCGTTACGCCTAGCATTTTGGCTGCTTCATGAGAACTATACGTTTGGGTGCCAGCTTGACGAGTCGGGTTGCTCTAGTTTTTTTGAGCCCGTAACTTAGTCTAAAACAGTTGCCCCCAACTCGTTACTTTGGTGGGACAGCAAAGTGTCGAGGTACGAACTCAACTAGAGCACACGACGAACAATAGGTAAATGGATATGAGTTGCAACGTTGATGTCGGGTTTCGCGATACTTTTCTCAAAAGGCTAAGGTCCATGATGTATTGTGATAGGTTTCCAGGGCCAATGAGCAAATTCGAGATCCGAGTTGGATCACTCTTTTTGCGTTATTATTCCGTTATCCAAGGTCTTAACGAGTTGCCCTCATGTGTAGTTGGGGTCTTGTGTCTTTTTTCCCAGATTTGGAGTGGGGTTTGAGGTGTTATTATACCGTGATGACCCCCCATGATCTGAGATTTGGGGTAAGTGTTCTGGGATGCCACGCATCACTTCGATTTCGGGCGTTATGTTCATTGTCCTTTTGGTTTCCTTCGTTTAGAAGTGATGCGACATGTGTCTAAAGAGCATTGCTTGGGCTTCGTATCATCATTGACGCTACTCCAAAACAACGTATCTGGGGAGCAAAGTCATATCCGCCTTCATTAATGGCAGTAATTCATGATAGATTGCATTTGCTCGGGAACTGCTACTTTGTATTTACGAGGAATTAAAGCGCTTTGATGATAATAGTAGTTTCATGATGCTTCCCAACTGCCCGCTGCCCTCGTAGCCAATCATAAAGGGGGAGCATTAAAATAGGCTTCGGAAGTGCAGCTAATCAGAACGCCTCATTCCTTCTATAAATAAGGAATGTTTATAGTGGGGCTATCACCAGCTCTTTTCGTTCTCTAATTTGTGTTCAAGAGTGGGTTCAAAGCCTGATCTAAGAATTTTGTGATGAATGCTCTCCTTGTCTATTTGAGATGAGTTCAACACTCAATCTCAGGTATAAGATTCATTGGAATGGACAAACATCTATTTCATCGACCAAGATGAGTCCAAAGCTTGAATCTTAGTAGGCAGATTTGTTTAACTTGGACAAATACGCATTTCACCAGCTGTGATGAGTCTGAAGCTCGAATCTCGGTGGTTGGGTTTGTTTAACTTAGACGAACACACATTTTGTGAGTCAAGATGAGTCTGAAGCTCGAATCTCGATGGTTAGGTTCATTTAACTTTTGTGACATTGAAGCCTCTGGGTGTGGGGCGCACGATCTCGAGCAACGATCATTTATGCTTAACCTCTGTAAACTATGGTGGGTTTATGGGTTATGTTAGACTCAAATGGGTACGGATGATAACCCTACAATGCTCTTCTTGACTCCAGAGGGTATTTAAGTGGCTTCCTCAGTTTGGTCACTGTAATGACTGATTATTTCAGACCCTGTATTCCTCGAATCTCAACAAGGCGTTGTGACCTTATGAGTTGTGACAGGCCTAAGTATCTGGGGACCCGAGGTCACCACTGAGATATTGGCTATAGATGTTATTGAGCCAGAGTACTCAGGGACTCAGGGTTGCCACTGAGGTACTGGCTTTGAGATGAGGCGATAGTGATAAAGATACGCCAATTTATTGTTGGAAGTGTGTGCTTCTTACATGGCAAGAGATATAAATAAACATCATTCTTAGTTATAATATATTCTTAGATTGTCAGCATTCCAGAATTTTTTGATTCCTTTCCTGAGAGGGTTTCTAGAATATAGGCTCCCGTGGTCATTTTGGATGTAATCATGTAGAGCCCTTCCCAGTTGGGAGCCAATTTCCCATCTCTTGTGTTTTTCCCTCTAATGTCCGCCTTGCATAGCATGATGTCGCCCAAATTGAACTGGCATGGGATTACCTTAGAATTGTACCATGCGGTGATCCTCTACTTGAGGGCTACTTCTCGGACATGAGCAACACAACATTGTTCCTCAAGTAAGTCAAGTTCTTGGTGGATGAGGTCTGGGTTGGTTCCTTCGGAGAAACTTTGCTTCCTCCACCCTGGTTCCCCAATTTTCACTGAGATCATGGCCTCGCAACCGTAGGTCAACTTGAAAGGGGTTTCGCTGGTATGGAGTACAGTGTGGTTCGATATGCCCATAGGACATGATCGAGTTGTTCTACCCAGTTTTCTTTGGCGTCATCTAGCATTTTCTTAATCCCCCTAAGTATTACCCGATTGGCGGCTTCGATTTGCCCATTGGTCTTTGGATGCTCGACCGAAGTGAAATGTTGTTTGATTTTGAGCCCCGCTAAGAGGTCTTTGAAGTTCTCATCAGTGAATTGGATTTCATTGTCTGTGACAATTGACTTTGGGATTCTAAATCTATCGATGATAATCTCATGGGTGAACTTTTAGATTTGGGCGAAGGTGATCATAGCCAATGGTTCAACCTCAATCAACTTGGTGAAGTAATCGATAGTCACTACAAAGTATTTGACTTGCCCTGGTGCTTGAAGGAAAGGGCCTAAGATATCCATTCCTCATTGGTAGAAAGGCCAAGGAACTGATATTGTTGACAGCTCTTTTGATAGTGCCGCGTAGACATCTAAGTGGCCCTAGGGTTTCGCTGGTATGGAGTACAGTGTGATTCGATATGCCCATAGGACATGATCGAGTTGTTCTACCTAGTTTCCTTTGGCGTCATCTAGCATTTTCTTAATCCCATTAAGTATTACCCGATTGGCGACTTCGGTTTGCCCATTGGTCTTTGGATGCTCGACCGAAGTGAAATGCTGTTTGATTTTGAGCCCGGCTAAGAGGTTTTTGAAGTTCTCATCAGTGAATTGAGTTTCATTGTCTGTGACAATTAATTCTGGGATTCTAAATCTATCGATGATAATCTCATGGGTGAACTTTTAGATTCGGGCGAAGGTGATCATAGCCAATGGTTCAACCTCAATCCACTTGGTGAAGTAATCGATAGTCACTACTAAGTATTTGACTTGCCCTGGTGCTTGAAGGAAAGGGCCTAAGATATCCATTTCTCATTGGTAGAAATGCCAAGGAACCGATATTGTCGACAGCTCTTTTGGTAGTGCCGCATAGACATCTAAGTGGCCCTGGCACTGGTCGCACTTTTGAATGTCCTCTTTGCTATCAACTTCCATAGTGGGCCAGTAATATCCTGCTCTTAACACCTTATGGGCTAAGAACTTGCCCCTGAGATGATGTCTCGAGTTTCCCTCATGGATTTCGGTCAATATATATTCTGCCTCCTTAGGGCCAAGACATTTAAGGAGAAGGGAAGAAAAGCCTCGACGATATAACTAATTATCGTAAATAGTATACCAGGCCGCTGTACAGACTATCTTATGGGTTTCTTTCTGATCTTTAAGAAGTACGCGATCATGGAGGTAGGCTAATATAGGAGTCATCCAGGTTTCCTTGCTTTCTAGTAGGAGGACTTCGTTGTCTGTGATACTGGGGAAATGTAGGGTGTCCTGGATCACTGAACTGTTATTGTTTGGACCTTTGGTGCTAGCAAGCCTTGACAAGATGTCAGCCTTGGGGTTTCCTTCGGGATATACTTTACTTTGACATTGTCAAAATTTTCCATTAGTTCTTTCACTCTAGTCAAGTGCTTCTGCAATAGGGGATCATTCGCCTAATATTCCCCTTTTATTTGGGTCGTCGTCAACTCTGAATCGCTGTATAAGACTATGTCTTTTGCCCTCATCTCCTTGGCCAGGTTCATGCCCATTATGCACGCCTTGTATTCAGCTTGATTGTTAGATGTGGGGAACTTGAATCTCAATAAATGTTCCAATACGAGGTCGGCTTTCCTTTCCAATATGACTTCGGCTCCACTCCCTTTGGAAGTCAAGGATCCATCGACGTAGATAGTCCAAGAGTGCGCTCTAGGGTAGCCGAAGTCCAGAATGAGTTCTATTAGGAAGTCAAATAATACCTGAGCCTTCATGGCTGGTCTAGGCTCGTAGGTGATCCCGAGCTCAGAGAGCTCTACTGACCAGGTGATCATTTTTCTTACGAGATCTGACTTATGTAATACTTGTTTGATTAGCTAATCAGTCTTTACTATAATAGAATGACACTAGAAATATTGCTTTAGCCTTCTCACGGTGATTATCAGCACCAAAGTCAGTTTTTTAATTTTTTTATTGTAGGTTTCGGGGTCTTAGAGGACTTTACTGACCAATTAAACTGGCCTCTGACCTTCGTCAATTTCTCTTATCAAAGCTAAGTTGAACGCCTCATTGCTGATAGAGAGGCAGATGTATAATGTTTCGATAAGGTCTGGTCTTGTCAAGATTGGTGAAGTGGACAACATCTTCTTTAGTTCTTGGAACGCAATCTCACATTCCAAGATCCACACAAAGTTCTTCCTTTTCTTTAGAGTTTAGAAAAGGGGGAGGGGCTTCTGAGCGGCTTTGGCCAGTAAGCGTGTGAGGGCGGCGATCTGACGTGTGAGTTATTGCACTTCCTTGATAGATTGAGGGTTGCGAATATCTAACACAGCTTGACATTTTTTCAGGTTAACCTCAATTCATCAGTTTGTTAGTAGGAACTCTAGAAATTTTTCAGCTTGTACTCCAAAAGTGCATTTCTCTGGGTTCAGTCGTATGTTGTGCTTTTGAACCTCGGCGAATACTTCCTCTAAGTCCTTGACGCGACTATCGGTGTGTGCCATTTTGACTATCATATCATCAATATATACCTCTAGCATCTTATTGTTTCGCCCTTCAAAGACTTTATTCATTATCTTTTGGCAAGTTGCCCTAGTATTTTTAAGTCTGAATGACATCACTTAGTGGCAGTAGGTCCCCATCTTGGTAATGAAGGCGGTCTTTTCTTCATATTCCGGGCTCATGGAGATTTGATTGTATCTGGAGTAGGCATCCATGAAAGAGAGCAGCCTAAATCTAGATGAGTTATCAATTAGCTTATCAATGTTGAGGAGTGGATAAAGATCTTTTGGACACGCCTTGTTCAGGTCGGTGTAATTGATGCACATACACTATTTCCCGCTGGCGTTTTTGACTAATACCACGTTGGAGAGCCAAGTGGTGTAGGAAGCTTCTCTGATGAACCCGACGTCTAAGAACTCCTTCACTTGTTTTTGGATTACTTTTTACCTCTCGAGTTTGACTTTCTTTTTGTGTTAGGCCACTGATTTTGCATCTTTCTTGATAGGAAGTCGGTGGCAGATAAACTCTGGGTTTAAACTTGGCATGTCGGTGAAAGTCCAGACGAACAGGTCTTTTTTTATTATCAAGATTTCGATCAGTTGGGACCTCTTCTCTTGACTCTGTTATCCCCCAATCTTTGCCACCTAGTCCGGTCTGGTGCCAAGTTGAAGGGACTAGAGCTCGTAGTTAGGTTATGGAAGCATACTGCGAATTTCCTCACGTACGTCCAACTCTGTCAAAAGGATGCTTGCTGTGTCCGTAATGACTGGGATTGAGTCGTTATGTCGGTTTGCAGTGTGTGGTTTCTTAGCAATCTTTAGGCTTTCATTATAATATTTCCTTGTCATTGTTTGGTCTCCATGGTTACCACCCTGTCTTGTTGGTCAAGGAACTTCATGGCCAAGTGGGGGTGGAGATCATTGCCCCAAAGGCATTGAACGAAGGGCGTCTCAGTATGACGTTATAAGATGAGGGGTAGTCAACCACTAAGAATTTTACCTTAACAGTTTTGAAGAGAAAGGCTTTCCCTAGAGTCATATGGGCTTCGATGTATCCAACTGGGGAGATCTTGTTGCCTGTGAACCTGATCAGTTCTCTAATGTACGAGATTAATTTCTTCTTCGAGAGTCCTAACTTGTTGAACAAGTCTAGGAACATGATATATGTTGAACTCCCTTGATCCACGAACATCCTATGGACCTTGGCGTTGGTGATGATTCCAGTAATGACCATGAGGTCGACGTGATCTGGGATTACGGGTGGAAACAAGCCAGGCCAAGCCAGACTTTGCCTTAAACAGACCTGACTTGTATCTCAATTATAAGGTCTGAGCCTGATCTATGAGCATGTAATAGGCCGATTTTTAAGGCTTAACCTGGCCTGAAAGCCTATTTAAAGACCTACTTTGCAATGAGACCTTTAAATAGGCTAATAGGCCTACTTTTAAATAGGCCAACAGGCCTTTATATAGATTAACAGTCCTACCTTTAAATAGGTCAACATGTCTTACATAGGCTAATAGACCTACCTTTAAATAAGTCAATATGTATTTACATAAGTTAACAGGCCTAAGCCTTGAAATAAGCCAATGGGCCTACTCAAAGCCAATAGGCCTTTGTTATAATTTAACACTCATCTTCTAATTTTATAGATACTCATTACTTTCTTACTCTAATCTTTAGTCGATGTGGGACTTAGAGATATACCAAATTGCTCACATTTTTACTCTAGTCTTTCAAGTCTCACATCGACCAAAGATCAGAATAAGAAAATAGTGAGCATCTATAAAAGTAAGGGGTGAGTGTTATAGATATTCACTACTTTCTTACTCTAATCTTTGATCGATGTGAGATTTGGAGATATACCAAGTTGCTCACTTTATTACTCTAGTCTTTCAAGTCCCACATCGATCAAAGATCAGAGCAAAAAAGTAGTGAGTATCTATAAAAATAAACAAAATGAATGTTAACTTATTATTTTCATTCTAATAAATATATTACGTTAAATATATTAATAAATATGTTATTTCTATTCTAACTTACTAACTTAAGTTTTAATTATTGACTTTTATTAAAATTTAATTAAAAATATATTAATATATTATAATAAATTAATAATTATAATTATAATTTATAATTATTATAATAATATATATTATATTATATACAATTAAATAGATCAAGTCTACTACCTGAGCTTAAAAGACCTATTAGATGACATGAGACCTGACATTTTTAGTTAAACAGGCTTTTAAAAAAGTTTTGCCCTAACTTGTTTAGTAAATAGGTTAGGCTAAGTCAGGCCTCAGGTAGGCCAGGCCATAGGCCATTGACGGGCAGCTTGGCCTATTTCCACCCCTATCTGGGATGACGTTTTCGTAGTCTTCATAAAAAAATGAGATCAATGGGGACCTTTTTTATTCTCTTCTACTCTTAGTTCCCGTGAGGGATGCTACCCTCATTACTGCCCGGAGGGCCCTTTTCCTAGTGTTCGCGGAATCATCACCACCCGCGAAAACCTCCTGAAATAGTGTTTACTACTTGAGTTGGTTCGATGTGAGTTTTCTTATCTTCCACTGGTTTTTTTGGAGTTGTGTGGCACTAATGTCTGTTGCGCAACGTCCCCAGAAAGTACTCCTTGGAGGGAGGGGTGCTGCCTCGCTGGAATCCTCAAGGAAGGAGGATGGTGATTCTCTCCAGTGAAAGAAGTCTCCTACCTGTCCCGTCTGGATTCTGGGCGGGCTACGCCCAACTCCACAACTGGTTAACAAGCTGCGGGGTTAGACGTTAGGCGACAGCTTGAGGAAGGAGGGTTACGCGCAGCAGAGATGTGGTTTTGGTTTGTTGATGTTTGCCTTCTTCTCGTATTCACCATGATGGAGGTAATAAGGGGAGTCTTTTAGAGTGGAAATGAGAGTAGAAATTTATCTTTTTTCACAAAAGACACATATATTCAGAACTAGGTTATGGTGTTTACCTGAAGAGGTAATAGGTGGTTGATTCCTCTATAGGCCCAACTCCTTCAATGATGGAGCGAGAGGATTAGTACCTGCAAAAGGTACTCTAACACTCAAGTCAGTAGCTGCGCAATGAGGGTAGTGAGTAATGAAAAATAGGCGTACATTATCTCTCTTACTTATTGTATTTATATGAACGTATGAGATTTTTTAGTATCTGAACATTTAGTACGTGTTGAATATTACTACCCAAGATCATGGGGACAAGGTCGTGAGGCCATTACATTTCTGTCTGTACTTGTCTGCTTGTATGAGATTTGATCAAAGTTTGTTTCTATCGTTACACTTAATATTTTGGCTATTTCATGTGCATTATACGTTTAGATACCAACCTGACAGGTCGGATTACTCCAATTCTTTGAATCTGTAAATCAGTCCAGAACAAGAACCCATAAATGAAATGAATCTTCCTTAATGCATCTCCCCCATCAAGCCATCCCCCTGTTCTCCCACACAAAACAGCGTGACTAATGAAGATTTGGAGGCAACAGGGGCTAACTATTGCCTAATTAAGGAGCGATACGAAGACATGTTTTCCCCTTGATCAGTTTTTGTGTTTCAACTTAGTGTTGTTTCCACCACTTGCTGCCAAAGAGAACGGAGACAAGGAGACGACGCATTACATGGGATTTTTTCTGGCTAAGGACTTACAATTAATTTTCTTTTTTGGAGGGCAAAAAATGTTAATGTTAATATTAACAAACTAATCTATTCAGCAAGTTGCCCGTCTTAGAGTTCAGTTGTTGATGCATTTTAAATTAAAATCAATGTCTTATATTAACTTCCAGCGAGCATAGAAGACATGCCCTCAAACAAAGCCTTCTTAGAGTTGAGTCGACGACTGTCTCTGTAGCCATTCCACGTCGCCACAAGTGGAATCGAAATCTAACGTGGCATGCTCAGGATATAAGAACCTCAGCCAAGGGCGGGGCAGCTACACATGACATATATATAACCATCCATAGTTTCCTTGTTCCCACTGTTTTTCTCCAAACCGTCTATTATGGCAATTTTTTTTATGCAATCCTTATATTTCTAATCACTTTTCGACATCACTTCTTACATTTAATTGATAATATATAAATTTATAATTAATTATATTAATTAATTAATTTTAAATTTAATTTTATATTATAAATTTATTAATTAATTAATCAGTATATATATTAATTATAAATTTATATATTATTAATTAAATATAAAAAATAATATTAAAAATAATATAAAATAACTAATTTTCTTTTTATGTGGTTAATTTAAAAATATATATAAATGTTAATAAAAAATTTCATAAATTATAATTAAATTCTATTAATAAATATATTTATATATATTTCTCTTCTATTTAATCACATAAAAAAATTACTTAAAAAAATTTAAATTTATCTAGAAGTACTCACGCAGTAGATACTGGATACCAACGCCTGGTCCACAAGAACGAAACGCATCTACGCTACCTGGCAGCAGCAGCATCATCCTTTGAATGGTCTTCAAAGTTGTGGACGTCCATCGTTCCGCCGAGCAGATCATTCATATTTCACACTTTTAGAAACTTGTCACATCATTAGACAGAGAAATTCTGAAGTGTTCCTATTTCATGAATGTGTACCAATAACTTTTTGACACGAATACTTGGCGAAGAATTTGCTGTAGTTACACTTCTTTTTATACCCTCCTAAAATTAACATTAAGCACTGTCATAATTCATTGAAATGGGGAAATAAGCCAAGAAAAAGAAAAATGATCGGAGAATGACACTGTTGAACAGAGTTTTGTCTGGAAACTGGAAAGAGCTGGAGAGACAAAGGTAAGAGAAGAGAAGCATTTGAAACTTGCACGCAAAGTTCTAACTTTTGAGACTCAACAATCGTGTTCTATTCTTCTATTAAACCTCATCTGAATCTCTCTCCACCGCAATTACCAAAGCTCTTCAAAAGTAAACAGCTCAGAAAATTCTCAAAAAAATAAAAAATAAAAAATCAACCTTTGATGGCACTGCCACACTCTACCTCTGCCTTAGCAACCATAGTCACACTCCCATCACCAAGAAGCAAAACTCTGAAAGCCCTTCCTTTTTTCTCCTTCACAAAGACACCATTTTTCACGAAACAAACTAGACCCAGAAGCAGAAGAAACTTTTCTCTAACCCCTCCACGCGTTGCTGCGCCAACCACAACTGTTGAACCCGATCAATCATACCCAGAAACGGAACGGTCCGAAATTGAGGACCAGTTTGGCGATGAAACCTCGTCTTCGAAATTTACATGGAGGGATCACTGGTACCCAGTTTCGTTAATCGAAGATCTGAACCCTCGCTTGCCCACACCTTTTCAGCTTCTGGGTCGTGAAATCGTGCTCTGGTATGACAAGTCCAATTCCCAATGGGTTGCTTTCGACGACAAATGCCCCCACCGTCTTGCCCCCTTATCTGTAACACTCTTTCTTTCTTCTTCTTTCTTTCTTTCTTTTTTTTTTTTACCAATTTCATTTTTTGAAGATTACTTGGTGTATTACATAACATAATTAAGTCGATTGATTCATGTAGCCAACCACAGTTAATGGAAAAAGGCTTTTGTTGTTGTCGTTCGACATTTTTTGAAGATTGAAGTTAGCTTCTAAGAGAAGAACATGAGAGAAAGAGGACTTGTTTTGTGATCAAAATTGGGTATTTTGATTTTGCAGGAAGGAAGGATTGATGAAGATGGAAACTTGCAGTGTTCTTATCATGGGTGGTCTTTTGATGGGTGTGGATCCTGTGCTAGGATCCCTCAGGCTTCGCCTGAAGGCCCCGAAGCACGTGCTGTTCGGTCTCCTAGAGCATGTGCCACAAGGTTCCCTACCTTGGTCTCTCAGGGCTTGCTCTTTGTTTGGCCTGATGAGAATGGTTGGGAGAAAGCAAATGCATCCAAGCCTCCATTGTAATTTATTTAAATTATTTCTTTAGTCTAATTAATGATATACATTAAATTGTTTAAGTTCATTAAACTTTAGTGTATTTGGGCCACTTAAAGTGTTTTCCAATGTTTTTTTGATGTTGATTAAAGAGTGTTTTATTGACCTGTTTGGTAAAATTGTGTTTGTTTAGGTTACCTGATGACCTTGAAAAACCAGAGTTTGCGACGGTGAACATTCAGCGTGACCTGTTCTATGGCTATGATACTCTCATGGAGAATGTCTCTGACCCTTCTCACATTGATTTTGCTCACCACAAGGTACGAATAATACCTTTCAAGATGACTTCTAGATGCAGGATATTTTATTTTCAATCAGTTTGCTAGTTGATGATATTTTATTTTGATCTATTTGTAAGTGGAATTTGTTAAATATAATAAGTGATGCTGATGCAGTCAAAAAATTGTTATTAGGTAGAAACTTTTGGTTATTTCCATTTATTATATTTCTTCACTCACTGAAATTGCCGCATGATTAGCATATTCATAAACTTTGAGGTTAGGGTAATTCAGAAGCCATTTTCATGGGTAACGTTTTTATTAATCAGGATATGGCAAACCTTGATGCTCACATTGTGTTAGTTTTCTAAGATTCAATCTATTCTCTTGTGAAAACTTCGTAAAAAATTGGCTGAATTTGGTTAGGCAGTTACTCTCAAAGTGCAAGTCGGTGTATAGGATCTTGAACTATTGCCATATAAATGTGCTTTCTCTATTTATGGTCCCTGTAGTTGACATGTTTCTTTATCATTTTGCTTATGAAATATTACCAGTTTTTAGCTAATATATATTATTAATTTAGACACTACCTAGATAAGCAGTTGCAAAAGTTGAAATTATTTGGTATTGTTAGGTTCAATAATTCCCAAATCACTAACATTAAAAAGATCCACACTCCACAGGTTACAGGAAGGAGAGATAGAGCCAAGCCCCTGCTATTCAAGATGGATTCTCGTGGGCCATGGGGTTTTGCAGGTGCTAATGAAGGGAACCCACGAATCAGTTCCAAATTTGTTGCACCATGTTATTATATGAACAAGTAAGCCAATGGCTTTTGCATTGGAAGTATATGTCACATGTATCTTAATTTTGTCTCCCATGTGCATTATTTAATGCCAGCATTAATAGTGAAGAAATTTTGTATGAATTCTATACATGTTAATGGGGTCGGCATTAATAAAGAATCTCGTCTTAGGTAGTTTGGTCATATGAAGAGAAGACTTTTAAAAGCCTCAGTAAGAAGAGTAGATTAGGTGGAGGGTTACTCAATAGTTAGAGGTAGAGGTAGAAGGAGACCAAAAAAAACCTGAAACCATTAAAAAGAGGACATGGTTTATGACAAAACACAATAGCATCATTTGATTCAGGTAGCCGACCCTACTTAGTGGGATAAGGTTTGTTTGTTGTTGTTATGGGCAAAATGTTGGGTAGATTTCTAGTATCGTGTATTGAGTCATAAATATCTTGTCTCACATACTTGCGAAATGAAAATGTAAGTATAAGGTATCAAAGCGTCCTCCATATGTAGATGAATAAAGTATCACATTCACAATTAATTTGGGGAGTTTACGCAAATCTTTTCTTTTTCCCTTTCTGAATTTCTTTCTTTTTCACCCTCTAAGTCTAAAGGACCACCGGGCAAGTAATTTGGTAATCAAGGAACTGTCTTTCTAATCAAACCTTAACATACCATCTGCTGTTTAAGATGAGACATGGCTTACTAAGTTAGCTGCACCTTCACTATGTGGTGTGTGTGAGGTGGTTGAAAAGCATTCTCCTGATCAGCTGTGTGATTCTTTGGATAATGCAAGAAGCGTGAATGTCAATTCAAGTAGGTACATTGATATATTGAGTTAATGCTGTTGAAGTCACCTACTACTTACTATATCATGTTTATGTGCTATTTTTCAAGATGCATTTCAAATAACAATTACTATATGCTAGGATGCTGTTGTTTTTGTTTTTCATTTGTTGCTACTGAAGCTAAATGGACTTGGCATTATTATTGCAGAATTGAGATTGATACCAAACTCCCAATAGTTGGCGACCAGAAATGGGTAATATGGATATGTTCCTTCAATGTCCCCATGGCACCTGGTAAGACTCGCTCTATTGTTTGCAGTGCTCGAAACTTCTTCCAGTTCACGGTGCCAGGGCCTGCCTGGTGGCAAGTAAGATTTCTGTGTTCAACACTGTCATTTCCCTTCTGATTGATACAAGCACCTGTGCATTCCAGTCTGCTTATTTCTGTGGTCTTTCACTGATTATCTAAACAATAAACTTGTTCTGTCATGATTATAATGGTGTATCAAATTTTGTTGTCTCAAATCTGAATCAATCACAACTTGGGGGAAAGCTTGTTCTGTCTAGATTGAAAGTACACATATACCAACAGCACTATAATGAAAATTTCTTTGTCTGTCCGAAAAAGGTTCAAGGGAGGGTCCCACCAGGGATGGGAGATGGGGCAAAGTGTATGAGGGGGGATTGAACCCCCCCCAACACTCTGTAATGTCCCGCAGCACCAACCATTGTGCTGCCTCACTGGGACTCATTAGATGCTTTGGGTGCAGTATAACTGTATAAGTTGATATAAAATGTGGATTTCTTATGGCAAATGAGATTTATTAACATAATGTGGCAAAAGTATAAAGAAAGACACTGAGATTTAGTTCTTTCTCTCTTTTACTGCTTGTCTTCAATTTTATGGATGCTTAAATGTAACTTGGGCCGTTGCTTTTGGCTAACGAATGTCTCAGGTCGTTCCTAGATGGCATGAACATTGGACTTCAAACAAGGTATATGATGGAGACATGATTGTTCTTCAAGGTCAAGAGAAAACCTTTCTTTCAGAAACCAAAGAAGGTGGTGACATTAATAAACAGTACACAGATATCACCTTCACACCAACACAGGCAGATCGCTTTGTCTTGGCATTTCGAAATTGGCTGAGGCGACATGGCAATGGGCAACCGGAATGGTTTGGCACAAGCAACCAGCAGCAGTTGCCATCCACAGTTCTATCAAAACGTCAGGTATTGAAACTTTGATCAAGTTTTTCATTTGAACCCTCCCCTATTTTCAAAACCCAGAATAAAATCCAACTTGATTAAGTTTTTTATTTGAACGCTCCTCCATTTTCCACAAACCAAGAATAAATCCAAAAGATCCCATCCTTCAATGAAATAGCATATCCATCGGATTTGAACATGAACCATATCCTAAGAAATTTGTTTTTTTTCTTTTGTAGATGTTGGATAGATTTGAACAGCACACACTCAAGTGTTCATCATGTAAAGGAGCTTATGAGGCATTCCAAACATGGCAAAAAATCCTGATTGGTGCAACAGTTGTCTTCTGTGCAACATCAGGGATTCCATCAGATATCCAACTGCGTATACTCTTGACTGGACTCGCACTTATCAGCGCAGGCTTAGCTTTTGTCATAAACCAACTCCAAAAGAATTTTGTGTTCGTCGATTACGTACATGCCGAAATTGATTAAACAGAGTTGTAAGAAAACCATATGTAATGTGTATATATTTGATCAAATAGTTCAAATCCATCTATGCATCCATCAATGTTTTAACCAAAGATCAAACCACATTTTGGTTCATAATTCAATTGGTTTAACCAGCTAAGTTGACAGTTCAACCGCTTTGGTTCATGATTCACTTGTTCAATCAGCTAAGTTGATGGTTCAACTAGGATCAAATCAAACAAAGTAAGTAATAAGGATTAATCGGTTAATAGACATAGCCGTTCAATCCAATATTGCTTTCAATTAACTGCATAAAAATCATCGATTCCCTTACATTTCTAAACAAACTACTACAATTACATATCAGAAACAAAATACAAAGACCCTAACCCTAAGAACTGGTGAACTTGGTGACAGCTTTCGTGCCTTCAGAAACGGCGTGCTTGGAGAGTTCACCGGGGAGAACCAACCTCACGGCGGTCTGAATCTCCCTGGAGGTAATGGTAGGCTTCTTGTTGTAGCGAGCGAGGCGCGATGACTCCTGAGCAAGCTTCTCGAAGATATCGTTGATGAAGCTGTTCATGATCACCATGGCCTTGCTCGAGATCCCAATGTCAGGGTGAACCTGCTTCAGCACCTTGAATATGTATATCTTGTAGGTTTCCACGCTCTTCTTCGCCTTCTTCTTCTTCTTGTCGGAAGACCCTTCCTTAGCTACCTTCTTCTCTGCCCTAGGCTTCTTCTCCGCCGCCGCCGCCGCCGCCGGTGACTTGTCTCCGGTCGCCGGTTTCTTCTCCGCCTTCGCCATTTTCAGAATTTGGTTTGTTTTGTTTTGGCGAAAGATTGAGAGAATGAGAAATGGACGAGAGGAGTTATGTTGGATATGAATATATATAGGCGAGGAATCTAAGATTTGATTGGTTGAATGGGTGAGGTGGGGATTGATGACGTGGAACATTGGACCTTTGTTTCGTTAATTGGACGGAGGGGATTCCTTTGACATTTAAGCCAGCCGTGTTCCACTTTTCCTTCTGGAATTGAATTGTGTGACTTCGCGGGAATGGACGTGTAGTCTATTTTTTACATGAATGAAAAAAATAAATATAAAAATTATAATTTTTTTTTACAAATTTATGTAAGTCTTATTAATAAAATATATTTATATTTATCTCTTCTCTACATGCCTAGTTATATGAAAATTCACATAAAAAAATCCATTCTCGTGACTTTGCGGTTATGGAAATAGCAGGCTTACTGAGTCTGAGATTTTCTGATATTCAATTCATTCCCACAGATGGTAAGTATTTTAATACACATAAATACACAATGCTTTTATTTTCCACAAAAAAAGTATTTTAATACACAATGACTATTCAATTTAGTATTCTATCCCATGAGATGAAGATTATTACGTTTATTACCAAAAAAGAAAAAGTATGAAATGAATATTCTATTTCATGTCATATTTTATAGAATTAGGAATAATCGTGCTCTCTTAGATAGGTGAAATATTTGAGATTTGTGGTTCTAAATTCATCAAATACGATTTTATATTTCTTTTATCAACATATTCTTATTAAATTTATAAAATAACAATTATTTGATATTCATTTATTTTTTTTACTCAAAATCTCTCTCGATAGGTGAACGACTAATATCTCGAAATACGGTTATATGCTTAAATGAGGACCATTCTAAACATTATTATTTACATACACATAAATTTTATGATCAAACTTAAGATCATATATTTAAAGAACTTGAATTCCTTTTACTCAGACTAACATATGTTGGTATAATTATCTCATTAAATATTCATGTGTCATGTAATTTATATATATTAAAAATTTAATCATTTATGCTTGTAATTTATTATTTCCCTCGTTTTGTATCATGAAATTTTGAGTTTGATGTACATGGTAAAAAATACAACCGAAGTCCCCTCACCCTAAAAAGTTTTTTTTTTAAAAAAAGTTTAAAAAATGTGAATAACAAAATCATTATTCTTTATTAAGCAACAAAATTTATGTTTGGTATCTACATATTAAAATTAACTATGAACATGCTCACCGAAAAAATAATACATAAAAATGACCATTGCTCTTAATAATGTACATTCATATCACATATACAAAGGAATGGCTAAAGATTTCAATTTTTAAAAGCTACTAAACTATGAATTTAGAATATGGTAAAAAAAAATGTACACAAAAAGTATGAATTTAGAATAGTTATTTTATTATCATTCCATTTAATTTTATAAATCACTATATTTATTTTTATTTTTATTTTGTCAAAGATGACATTTCATTACTTAAAATGAGACGAATACATCATTCTCTTGTACAAAAATAAAAATAAAGGATAATTTAATAAATTGTAACTAAATATAATTAGTAGAAAGCATGAATGAAAATTTCAGAGTGCATTAGTCACACATACATAAATTTGATGCACTAATAATGTAAAGTAATACTACATATTATCTAAATAAAAATATACTATTATATGAATTTTGAAAGTAGAAATTATTTAATTATATTATGTGTATGATTTATTGATATTATAAAATTATTTGTTACTAATGAATTAAAATTAAATTCTTACTCTGTTATATAAATTTTGAAAAATAAAATATTACTCACTTACAAAATATTAATTTTGTGACAAAAAAATCTCACAATCATTACCCTTTTTTTATTATAAACAACAGGCTAAAGCGCAAGATTAACAAGCAAAAAGAAGATCAAAGAAAACACCACTAAGGCCTACCGTAAAGGCTATACTATAGAGAGAAAAGAAGGAAGAGAGTTAACAAAATGTTAACCAATTAAGGGAAACATCAAGACCATGTTTAGCTAACAGATTGATACAAGCATTTCCCTTACTAGATGACAAATATTTGCATAGACAAAATTGATATGAATTGTGTAAACTAAATAAATTAAATAAGTGTTATATTATAATTTTTAATATAAAATAATTATATGACACAAAATTTTATGTAATTATTCAAGTATAAATAATTTAGTCTGTACAACTGTCTACACAAAGTTTTAACAAGTATTTGTGAAAGCCAAAGAACACACCCCATAATGCTAATTACAACGTGATGGTACAAGATCGGAGATTGGTTAAGCACCCTCCTATGAAAGCACCAGAAAAATTCCTTAGGATACCTCCACAAGCTGCGCTGTTATTAATTATGGCTCAAGAAAACTTAGCCATCTACATTGAATTTCACCCACCCACGAGGGGGAGGGAGCCAAGTTATACGAACAGTACTGTAGTACGAAGGGACTAAAGCCATGGCATTGGTTGCTACAGTTAGGGCAGTACAGTATTCATTAGCCAACCGCAGAGCCATATATAGGAGCTAGAGAAGTAACCAGATCAACAATATTCTCAAATACCAGCTTAATCCTGTGATGCCAGAGGATGGAGCTCGTCGTTGCATATAAGAGGGACCAATCACCATGCAACTTAATTCGGAGGATGAACAAGGGAGTTCCACACCACTTGAGCCAAAGGACAATAATTATTTTATGCTTTTAACAACTATAATATAACAACCCCAATTTTTTCATATTACTTTTTAACACAACTTTTTATATTAATTAATGAAGTATAAATTAGTAGTTAATTATATATAAATTAATTAATAAATATCTCTTATTAATTAATCAATACACATAATTCTTATTAACTAACTAATACACGTGATTAATTATAAATTTATATTTTATTAACCAATATTAAAAATAGTAAGATGATTATTTTTATAATATAATTATGTTTTTCACTGAATTATATGTAATTAAGATTAAAATATATAATATATGACCTTTTTATAAGTCATAGCCAATCATCATATAAAATTCAATAATCACAAATTACACTCCTCTTACATCTTTTAATAATGCAACACTCTTTCTCCTCTTTCTCCATAGCCCTTATACATACAAACCCTATATATAGGTAAGAAGGTATATCTTCAGTCAGCATTTTGGGAAATTAATTCTCCTAAATATATACACTATTATGACAATGTGGGGGTGCATTTTTAGAACTATTTCATATATAGTAGATTTAGTATCGGTTGAAGTAAAAGCTAATGTGAAAATACTATCAAGACATATAATATAATTAATATGAGCAAACACGAGACTCGAAGTAATCCCATCTACCATGAACTAATCTGTTCATATACATGTTCCCTATACAACAATATTATTTAGTCCTAAACATACAATGATCGATATCCCCATTCAATATACATACTTACACAGGGACACAACGCCAAGGTCAAATAAGCAACATTCTACAATATATTATTACAGGCCTAGTCCGTAGAAAACACCCAAAGAAAAGAAAAAAAAAAGACCATATGAGAATGCTAAGTCGCAGATCGATTAAAGGAATATCGCTTAGGAAGTGCAAGACAAAATACTCTCCCATGACATCAAGAGCCATGCTAGCGCCGCAAACTAATTGAAGCCAACTTTATGCAGCTAGCGAAACCAGAATTCAAGGCATGTACAATCCCAAGTGTTCATACAGATACAGAAGCTGCACCTAAAATTATATAGACGAAAATCTTAGTTAGTACAAGAACTCTAGAAATGAGCACTATAATTGATTAGGTAGTTTTTCTTGAGAAGTATATATATAAAATATTGTCATGATCATGCAAATCATTGATTATATGATAATAGTATTAATGAAGCTGGGAGAGCACCTGTTCATGATCAATCATCTTTTGAACTACCATCGATCTGCTGCTGCAATGCCTGCTGTTCTAATTTTGCTGAGTATGACAAGCCACTACTGATAGCTGGGATGAATGGGGTGTGCCCAACAAACAAAGCAACATGACCCATAAGCTTGTCCTTCCTAGAAAACGTAGTGCCACACGAGCACAGCCACTTGGGATCCCCACAGTGCTTCTCATGTGTCCTCAAATCAGAAAGCACCGAGAACTGTTTCTGGTTGCACCTCTTGCACACGTACATTTTGGGGCAATGGCTTCTCTTGTAATGATTCTTCACACAAACCATTGACTTCAAGGGTTGGAACTTGGCATGCTTTTGATTCCACCTACACCCTTCTTGAGGGCATGAATATTTCTTGGGCTTCATACTCATCAAAAAGCCACTCCCCCCACCCAAGTTCCCCTTGTTTTTCATGGGGTTGCTCAAGGCTGCACTGGTTTTGTACTCATCCCCATGAGCTCTCATGTGCATCCTCAAATTGGCATCGCGCTTAAACCCTTTCCCACAAACTTGGCAAAAATGTGTGTACCTTGCCAACAAATCAGTAGCATCCAATTCAATTATATCCATTTCATCATCCCCAGAAGACAATCCTCCCCTACAATTGTTGGCCTCACTGACCGCAACGCATCGATCATCATCCTTAATGTTACAAGTACTATTACTATTATTGTTGTTGTTATTGTTATTGTTATAGCTTTCAGCAAACCAGTCCAGTGCCTCAGCCTCAGTACTAGAAAAGAAACTGTGCCCTCTAATATCAGGGCCTATGTTACTACTAAGCACACCTCTATTATTATTGCCAAAGTTTGATTCATGATGAGGTGGTAACCTATGATCATGATCAGATTGTTGCTGGTGCAATTGTTGGTCAGTGCAAGTAGCAGTAGTACCTGGAGTAGTAGTGGAACCAAGAGACATCATCTGTTGGCAGGTGAGCCTCATTGAAGTGGCGGCCACTATGATTTCCTGGATTGTGGAGTTCATGCTTGATATGGCCATGGAAGTCGACTCGGGTAGGGTGTGTTCAGGAGACACAAGAACCCCCACCAGGGTCTGCACCTGACTAAGCTTGTCCTTGAGAACAGAGAGATAGAAGAGGAGGGAACTTGAGTGTGAACCTGAACCAGAAGAGTTCACTTCCACAGAGGGTGAAACCAAATATTCGGTCACAGCTGGAAACTTCTGCAACCCTTGTGGAAAGCCAGATGTAGCCTTTGACATCATCTTCTTCCAGTGAACAACCTATCAGCTATGGCTATGGTTTGTAACTCGGCGTGCCGTGCAGATTAATTGGCTTTGACTTTATTGGTTCATAAAAAGAAAGATATTGTACACTAGGAGACATATATGAAAACGCAGAAGCAGACACGCAAATATATACTTATCTGGGTATAACGATACTGTGAGAAAGAGGAAATTACTAGGTCAACTGGGAGGGTATAACTTGAAACTCATCCCCACTTAAGCCCTCCCTTGTATGTACCCAATCTCACACATTGCAAATGAGAGGTTATTCAGATTGGGTTACAACTTCGTTGGACTGCGCCCAGCGTTATATTTTTTTCACATTTTGAATATTATAAATTGGTTAAATCCTTCTGTTTGTCTCAACACTCTTCTAGTTACGAAAATTATAATTATTTTTGTCTTGTATACACTTAATTCTCCTTTATTCTTTTATGTCTGTGTTGTCAATTTTATGCCCAAGGCTTTGAAATGTTCATATGGACAATCTTATTCAAAAGACAACGTCAGTGCGTGATGTTTTGGGCTTAGAAATCTATCAAACAAAAATCATGGTGGCATGACATCACTTGACCCCGGCTGACACACAACGACCACAGCCTAAACTCATGCAGCTTTGGCTTTTAATTGGGAGAGATTCTTTCGTAAGCTTAGTGTATCCCGTGCATTAAGTCAAAAAAAGTATGAGATTAAATTTGATTCAGGGTAAAGGTTTTTACTTTTAAGGTATCATCTAATGAGCGGCACATCATTAAAAAGGTTAGAAGTTTTAGGTAACTATGTATTAGTCAGAAATTTTTCATGATTTCATAATATATGATTAGATAATAATATTTTTTTAGTTTCTCAATTCGTATTATTGATTTAAAAGGGTTTAACTCTCCATTGATGGAAGAGAAAAACAAAAAAAAAATGAAAATTATTAGAGAGAAAAGAGAAGAAGAAAGATGAAAAGAGGAAGTGTAAGTAAGAGTGGTTAGAAAAAAATTAGAATTTTAGATTAATTTAGAATTACATTGGTATTTAAGTTGTTTAACTTTAATTAATTAAATTCTGGATATTTATCTAATAGATGATTCACAAATTATTTTAAAGTTTTTTTATGTGATCTAAGATCAAGAATAAAATATCTCTTCACTTTGAATAATTAATATACTAATCTATCGAAATACAATCATATGTTTAAACAAGAATCTTCTCAATTGTGATTGGATGATAATATACTAATAATATATTATAATTAAATCCATAAAGTATTAATTAAATATTAGTGAATATAACATTTGTTAAACAAATTAACATTGTGTTAATATTTTATTATATGGCACTATGAGAGACCCATCAATATAAGATATTTAAACTCAAACTCAAGTTATACATTTCTCATTAGCAGAAAATAACTAAGTCAACTACTTATTAGCATCCAAATTAAATATACTAAATTTAAACAAGCATATCTCCTCAGTCCGTGCCATCCTGCTCAGCAATTCATTTATCTCAGTTAGTGCCGTCTTCTCTTATTCTTCATTGTTTAAAAAAAAAAAAGTGAACAGAGATGGCACAAAATAATTAATTAAACAAAGTATCTAGGCTAGATGATATAACAACTCATTTAAAGAGAATATCACCACCAATGCTTCGTTAATTCAAATAATTTGGTACTTATATTTTTAAAATAAAGTTTTAAATTTGAATATTGTGAATAAAAAAAATATTGAAAGAATTTTATATTTTTGTAGTCTAATCCAACTTGACTTCGAATTAGTCAGAATAAAATGCTACTTTCGAATACTGAAAAGTTAAAAAAAAAAAAGGAATATCACCTAATACCTATATGCTTTTGAGTGATTTTTATTATACCGGCTATAAGAGGGTTTGTTATAAGGGCAATGTGTCATTAGTACGAATGTGTTGCTTAAATGGAATTATTTATTGGATTGAATCTAGTATTTGTTAGAACATAAACATTGAGTAAATTAATTAGTTAAACATAATAATAAACATTCAAATCATTATTTAACAAGTATAAAGTTATGGAGTCCATAATAAAAATATATTTATTTTTAAAAAATATTTTTTATATGTCAAATAAATAATTATGTAAATGCTTACAATATGATTTAGCAGTAGACATGCCTATTCAAGAAAGTATCGAAGACTTAAGATTATAGAAGCTTGGAATTTGATCTAATGTGGAAGTCGAGGTAAGTGTCTCTTAATAAAAGTTAATTTTTAATCGTAAAATGAAAAAAATAAAAATAAAAATCAAACTTCTTCTTCAATGGTTTCAGTGAGATGTTTATACGCCATTCCATAGTATTCTCAATATTGAGGATCATATTCATATTGAAATCCTCACTGTTATAAAACATTTCAAATATTTTATTAACATGTCTAAATTTAAGTACTTTGAAAAGGTTCTACGACGATAGTCTCTTGGTGTTTGTTGCAACAAATGATATTTACGCATAACTTTTTTTTACATTATTTTTTATATTAATTTTGTTAGACAATAAAAAAAATAAATATATATATATATATGTGTGTGTATATGTATGTATATTCTCTCCTCTTTTTTATAAACAACTACTGATGGAAGAAAAAGTGTAAAAAGTTTGGTATGCAAAAATCTTTTACCTTATAAGTTGATACAAAGGATAATGAGTTTAGATAACGGCTAAAATCATTAAAGCCCTAATGATTTAAGTCTCACAAAATTTATAATTATTTATTATATATCTTACATTAAATATATATAAAAGTTTCTAATCTTTTTAAATGTAAGTAAGGGTGTTAACTAATTTAACTAATAAAGTTCTTTGTAAATGAATGTAAGGATCGGAGATTAAATCTCGCCAATTCTATCTTCACCCTTACCCCCTCCATAATTTGTAGGGTTTTTTTTAAGTTCAAACAACTATTTATGTCTTCACACACACACACTTACTTTTATATGAAGGTTAGTAACCTCCATATTTTGTTTTGGACAAAAGTCTTCATAACTTATTTTAAGAAGAACAAATCCTTTTTGCTCCCACTAATCCTTCCTTTCAACTCTTTTAATCATTCTTTATGTGTTAATTAATTTAATTAAATAGGATTGAAAGTAATAAATAAAAAGTGATTAAAGAGATTAGAGGAAAAAGACACACATACACACATACTTACTTTTATATAAAGGTTAATAACCTCCATATTTTGTTTTGGACAAAAGCCTCCATAACTTATTTTAAGAATAACAAATTTAACTTTTTTCTTATAACTTTTCCTTTCAGCTCCTTTAATCACTCTCCATATATCCATTAATTCATTTGAATGAGGTTAGAAGTAAACAAATGAAATGTGACTAAAGAGGTTTGAAAAGAAAGATTGAAGCCAAATTTTGTTATTTTAATAATAACTTAAACTGGTTGACATTTAAGTCATTTTCACATTTACTCATTTAATGAAGAAAGATAATAAAAAATCTAATTTTAATGAAGAAAATTAATACTTATGTTTTGTTTTGATCAAGAGAAAATATAACTTTATTACTAACTCTAATTATTATTATTAAATTATTAATTATTAGATTTATATTAAAATAATGTAATAATATTTAATATATATAATTTTATTTAATAAATAGAATAAAAATATGTTAAAAATACACATATAAAATAATAAAACTAATTTTTAATTAGCAATTTGATTCGTAATTTATAACATATATTAATTAACAAATTGATGCATGATAAAAACAATATAGCATTATCAATCTCAACCAAAATCAATCCGGAACCACCCTACAATGCAATCACATATCACCCTTTCCTTCCTGCGAACGAGTGCTACAACAAATGAAAATGGAATCGACTCAAATGAAATCCAAAGAAATGTCTATCGCGAAGGTAATTGTGCTTATTTCATAGCTAGAGTTGGTTCTAAATCATCTATCCCACTTTGACTTTATTTTTACTTTTTATTTTTTATTTAATGAATAAATTATATATATATATATATATATATATTAAATATTATGACATATTTAATATAAAAACTTAAAACTAAAATTTAATAATAATAACTAGAGTTAAAAATAAAGTTATATTATCTCTTCATTAAAACAAAACATAAGTATTTTATTTTTTCATTAAAATCAGACTATTTTATTATATTTTTTAATTAAATGAGTAAAAGTATAAATGACTAAAATGTCAACAAATTTATGTTGTAAATGACTATTTAACAATCTTCATATATATATATATGTGTGTGTGTGTATCAGGTGAGAAAAGTGTTTATTGTGAGAAGTAAGAAAAGATAATCTTGACCATTGAATCTTACATGAATGGTTAAGATTAGAATATAAATGCATGTGACTTTTTTGAGTGGTCACATGACCTTCAAATAACTTTTAATCTTGACCATCTATGTATGGTTGTATGGTCAAGATTTATTCCTCTTACCCTCTCACAATAAAAATTCCTTTCACTAGATATGTCCTATATATATATATATAGTTAATATAATTTATAAAATCTTTACATAGACACATATTTTCTCATATCTTTAACTAAAATTTATGATTTTTTTATTTTTTTCACCTTCTAAAATTTATATTAATTTTTAATATATATATATATACACACACACACTTTTTTCTTATTAATTATTATTTATTAAACAGAAACACTAAGTTTTTGTAATAAAATCAACTTCTTTTATTTATAATATCTACTACCTTTCTTTCTTGGTGATATTTTACTTCAAAATATTTTTATTTATTTTTCACAAAAAAAGTATTACACAAGATGTACTGTATCTTAAAAAATATTAAATTAAATAAATTGACGTTGTGATCAATTAAAAATATAGTAAGAAAATTAATTATAAAAATTTAGTTAAAAAATTAAATTGTATTTAATAATTATATATATATATATATATATATATATATATATATATATATCATTTTATAATTTGTAAGGTCGTATTGCCAAGAAACAACGTAGAAGTCGGGATGACACCCACGCGGGATGGAGGTGGAGAATACCTCCTCACTCTTTGTTCCCGTACCTCAACTATCTCTCCGTCCTTAGTCCCGTTCCTTGTTATGGAGGAATTTTCTCCTTATCCTCGTTTTTTGAATTTTGGTGGAGATTTCCCACTATATAAAAAATATTAAAAATAAATACATTTTTTAAAAAAATCTAGAATAAATTATTTTAATATTTTTATTTTTAAATAAATATAAAATTTAATAAAAGATAAAATTACTAAAATATATATATTTATTTATATAATATATATTATAAATAATATTTTAATAATTTAACAGAGACTGGGACAAAGTCTCAATCCCCGTCTCCGAATATATCACGAGGATATTTTTCTCTTTGTCCTTATCATTGAGGGGAGAAAAACCCCGTGCTCAGGATCCCATTCGAGATGATTTCCGCGATGATCCCTGAACAGCGGAGAGTTTTGTCATCTCTACATATAAATATAATTTGTTTAAAATGAACCTCAAAATATATAATTTATTGATGGATTAATAATAATAAATTATTAATTTATTAATTACAAAATGAATGATTAAGATTGATTACTTAAAATTATATATATTTTAACTAATAATATTTAAATTTATATTCAAATTTAATCAAATTATTTTTTTATAAATAATTATATATAATTTTTTTATAAATTTTAATTAATAATATTTATATACAATTAAATTTATATATAAATCTTATAAAATAAAAAGAAAATAGTACATTGACTCAAAAATAATGAGTCGATAATAGTAAGCTTCCGTATAAGTAATGCTGGAGAAGGGATAAGACAGAGCACAGCAAAAAGAGGGGAAGATAGTGTTGGGGTTTGTGAGTTTGCAAAAACAATGGCAGCATTACCTTCTCTCTCCTCCACCTCTTCTTCACTGTTGCACCATATCTTCGCCGGAAACTCAAACGGAGCTACTCAATTCCCGAACAACAATGCGGGTTTTTTGGTTTTTGCTCAAAAGAAAACGAAGAAAATTCGACAGGTTATATCAACATTCTATACCATAAATCACAAAAATTTATAGACTTTTCCGTGTTTTGAAGTTACTTGGATTTTGATTTTGTATTTGTACAAGTGGGTATACTTGGTTCTTCTCTGGTGTAAAGAATTGTGCTTTGCAGCATTATATTGGGTTTTTATTTTCCTCACTTGCTATGTTATTTGTGAAATCAGATTATCTTGAAGGAAGATGTGGCTGACCTAGGGAAGAAAGGGCAACTTCTCGATGTGAAGGCTGGGTTTTACAGAAATTATCTACATCCCACTGGAATAGCACAGATTGTCACTCCTCAGCTGCTCAAGTAATGTATAACTGAACCATCTAGGCGCTCCATAAGGCATTAATTTATAGTTGTTTACATTTTCAGTATTATGGACCAGTGCTTGGGAATTTGCATTGACATGACTCAGTATGAAGGGGGGGGGGTTTGGTTTTTTTTGTTTGTTGATATATTTTCACTAATAATTACAAAAATGTCATTTTGTTTTCACTTTTTTTCCTTTGTTAAATTTTTGTAATTATTATTGGAAATATATCAAGTGAAAATGAAAACAGAAAACAAACACAAATTAAACACCATCCGAGTAGTAGAAATAATGGTTTTGACATAAAACAGTAGGTATAGCTTAGATAAGTGAAGAGTGAGGGTGTAATATGTCACTGTAGTATTATCAAAATTAAATTTTGTCTCTATGAAGAGCACGTTTGAAATGTGATTTATTTGGGAGTGTATATGTAAAGTGACAAGACTTTTAAAACCTTCTGGCTTTGATTGAGAGAAATCATAGAGATTTCTTAGAGTTAGTACTTAGAAATTAGAATAATCATGATTGCTGAAAGAATTTATTTTTATTTCATCCGTGGGAATTTGATGTTTCGGATTGGACAGGGTTTACTGTTTTACCATAAAATCCAGACTATTAAGTGTGGTTCCTACAATATCAGTTCAATAATAACTTCTTTCTTCTTGGATTACCAAAAAGAAATTTTGTTGTCCCTTTACAGATATTCGTTGGAGCACTCTCCATAATCCATATGAAATTGCTTTTGCATCTTTATACAATAATCAAATATCCACGTATGCGAGTTTGACAAATCTTTGATTCAGTAAATCCCGTGTGTTCTTTATTTTAGATCATTTCTGTCTGAATCTTTTTCTATTAGAGAGCTGATCATTGGAAATTTAGGGCTAGCTATTTCTATGTGCAATGAGTGCCATATAAAATGTCATGTTTGCCACAGTTTTGAATTGAGTTTCCCTTGCGTTGTGTTTAGACATCTTCATTTTACCCTTCTCTCTCCAGGGAAATGAGGATAGAAGAAGAAAGAATTGAGGCTGAGAAAAGACGGGTAATTTGTCCTTTTGCTCTAATCCTTACTTGGGTAAAATTTGTATTCTGGTAATGTGCAGTGAAGGTTACTATTAGTTACTAGGAGTAGGAGGTAGGGAATGCTATGCTGTTAAGCTCTACATATAAACCTTGCATACAATGAGTTCAGTATTGCAGAATGTAAATTCCTTTCAATGGTTATCCCCATCATAATTTTGCATTTAGTAAATCCTTTTCTTTTTCATATCTTATTGTCTGCAGTCCAGGCAAATTTACAACAACTTTCATACTTTCTTCTGAATTTGTTAATAGTTTTTTTTTTCCTACTATATAATTTTTGTAGACATTTCATGTTATCTAAGTTTATATTTCTTCAGGTAAAAGAAGAGGCACAGCAACTTGCTCTAATTTTTGAAACTGTTGGGGCTTTCAAGGTGAAGCGTAAAGGCGGTAAAGGAAAACAAATTTTTGGAAGGTGAGGTTTGGCCTGTGCAATTATAAGCAGTCAATTTATGCCCTTGTATGGATTTGGTGTCTAATGTTTGCGTGTTGTTCAGTGTTACGGCTCAAGATCTTGTTGACATAATCAAGGCGCAGCTTCAAAGGTATCATCTTTCTGATGTTCAGAAATCTATTTCTTTGTCAGCATTATAAATGTTCTTTGGTTGAGTACTTTCCTATAACATTTCAGTTTATGCTTTTTCTTTTATGTGGGTAAAATACATGTAGTTTCTAAAGTTAGGGACAAATTTCAATGAGGTGTTTATTGTTTCAAGTTTCAACTAGCTATATGCTTAATGCAGATTTTTTTTGTTGAAAACTATGTAAATAGTGTCTAGATTCGCTGTATAGGCTAATTAAGTCATAACCAAATCATATAATTACGGTAATTAGGATCTTTTGTAATCTTTGTATTTATTACAATAACTCTATATAATTCAACATCCATTGTGTAATTTAGACATACGGTTTTCTTCATATGTCTCTTTTTTCTCTCGTTCAATATGGTATCTAGAGCCTAAAGAAAGGCAATCCTAGAACCATGCACGCCCGGTAAGCCCACTGCTCACCGGTGAAATTTTTTTTCCTAATAAATCGTGTTTCAGCTCCGGTTTTCCGACCTTTCTCCTTCTGTTGTGTCCTCTTTCCAGCATACTCATCTCCTTTGTTGTTGTGCGCCGCTGCTTATTGCCATCAGTCGTCGTCCAACTTTCGGGTGACCTTTTCAGTCGATGACCCCCACCACCTGAATCGCCTCTCCCTGTTCGTCCAGAACCCAAAAGCCCGACCTAAGAATCCCTCAAATGCGCCCATATGCGCTGTCCATTGTCCCTGCACGCAGCTCCACCTGCAGCCCTTTCACCGGCGTGTGGGCCACCACCTTCGGCCGCCGTTTGTAGCATCGTGCTCGCCTTCTCTTTTCTTTCTTGATTTGCCCTCACCTTTTGTGTTCGTGACCGTTTGTCGCAATCCCTTTTTGAATCGGTGCATTCAGGCATTATTTGGTTGTGTTTTTTGGCAATTTTTGTTTTGATCTATGGCCCCCATTGTTTTGATGAACACCGTAGGCTCATCTGCCCAGCCAAGACCATCTCAGGCTGAGTATGCAAATTTTTTACAGTGGTTTGCACAACGTAAGTCCTCTGGTTCCTCTGCTCCGACGGATGCCTATACCAACTTTTTGAAGTGGTTTGAGCA
The DNA here is from genome assembly GCA_029884595.1 of Ormosia semicastrata. Classification (NCBI taxonomy): domain Eukaryota; kingdom Viridiplantae; phylum Streptophyta; class Magnoliopsida; order Fabales; family Fabaceae; genus Ormosia; species Ormosia semicastrata. The sequence continues at coordinate 10,769,411 of JAQQTO010000038.1, forward strand.
ACATTAGACTTCTAGTTCCACTGTCTCTGTTGCACATATTGGTACTTCATTTGCTTGTCTCTCTCGTTCGCCATCCATTGGTACTTGGGTTCTTGTTTCTAGTGCGACTGACCACATTTCTAGTAATAAGACTCTTTTTTTCAACCTTTCCCACAATGGTTATTTGCTTACTGTCACTTTAGCAAATGGTTTCAAGTCCCAATCCCAAGGGATTGACACTACTCATTCCCTCCTTTGCCTTTTAGTAGACTTTGTCCTTTATGGTTCTCCTTTTAATTTGCTTTCCATTAGTCGTTTGACTCGGTCTCTTGATTGTATGATTACTTTTACTAAAGACTTTGTCATTTTGAAGGACCGGAGTTCGGGTCGGATACTTGGCATTGGATGTGAGTCGTATGGCCTCTGCCATCTCTTCAACCCCTCTCGTGTTTGTATTGTCAAGGATTCCTCTCTCACCATCCATGCACAGTTGGGTCATCCTAGCCTTCCCAAACTACAAAAATTGGTGCCCAGCCTCTCTAAGTTGTCGAGTCTCCCTTGTAAATCATGTCAACTAGGAAAACACACCCATAGTACGTTTCCTAGTAAAGTCAACAGTTGGGTGTCATCTCCTTTTGCTTTAGTACAGTCTAATGTTTGGGGTCCCAGTTATATTGTTTCTACTCTAGGGTCCAGATATTGTCACTTTCATTGATGATTACTCTCATTGCACTTGGTTATTTTTTATGCAAAATCAGTCTAAGTTATTTTCAATATTTCAAAACTTTTATCATGAAATTAAAACTCAATTTGGTGTACTTATACGTAGTTTGTGTAGTGATAATGCCCGTGATTATTTGTCTCAACCATTTCAATCCTTTATGGCTTCCCATGGCATTCTTCATCAAACCTCTTGTGTCCATACCCCTCAACAAAATTGGGTTGCTGAACGTAAAAACAGACATCTCGTAGAAATAACTCGGACCCTTTTACTTCATGGTAATGTTCCTTTTCGCTTCTGGGGCGATGCGGTTCTTACTGCCTATTATCTTATTAAGCGCATGCCCTCCTCTGTGCTTGATCACTAGGCCCCTTACTCTATTTTATATCCCCATCAATGTCTGCATTCCCTATCACCTCATATATTTGGGTCTACCTGTTTTGTTCATAATCTCACTCCTACTCTTGATAAACTTTCCGCTCGATCTATTAAGTGTATTTTTTTTGTTACACTCGGTCCCAAAAATGTTATCGTTGTTTTTCTCCTGATCTCCGACGTTACCTTGTCTTGGCCAATGTTACCTTCTTTGAGTTTGTTCCCTTTTTCCAATTTCTTTCCTCAACTCTTGAGCCTATCTTTGAGGTCTTACCTGTTCCTCTTATTACTGTTGGGTCAGATATACCTCCAACCCCTTATGTCGAGAAACTCACCACTACTATTATTCACCCCTTCCAGGTCTATCATCGTCGGTCCCAGCCACCACTTCCATCAGAAGTTGCAAAGGTCATTGCGGACTCTCCTTCGGAACCAACTTCTTTACCAGCTCCGGCACTGTCTCCTGAGCCTAAACTTCCTATTACTCTCCGAAATGGTATACGATTTACTCGTAACCCTTCTCCTCACTGTGTTACTTTGAGTTATCATCGCATATCTTCTTCGCATTTTGCATGTCTTTCTTCCTTGTCTTTTGTGTCTATTCCTAAATCTCCAAGTGACGCCTTATCCCATCCTAAGTGGAGACAAGTTATGATTAATGAAATACGTGTCCTTCAGAACAGTGGTACTTGGGAACTTGTTCCTTTTCCTCTAGGGAAGTTTGTTGTAGGCTGTCAATGGATCTATACAGTCAAGGTTGGCCCAGATGGCAAGCTTGCTAGCCTCAAGGCTCTTCTGGTGGCAAAAAGGTATACACAAATTTTTGGCTTGGATTATGGAGATATTTTCTCTTTAGTGGCGAAGATGGCTTCTATTCGGCTCTTTCTATCTATGGCCGCTATTCGCCATTGACCCCTTTATTAGCTGGATATCAAGAATGCTTTTCTCCATGGCGATCTAGAAGAAGAGGTTTTTATGGAGCAACCACCAATGTTTGTTGCTCAGGGGGAATCTTTTGGCCTCATTTGCCGTCTACACAAGTCCTTGTATGATCTCAAACAATCTCCTCAAGCTTGGTTTGGTCGATTCTGTACTGTAATTCAGCAATTTGGTATGATTTGGAGTGAGGTTGACCACTCTGTCTTGTATCGCCATACAGCCCAAGGTTGCATCTATTTGATTGTGTATGTGGACGACATTGTTATCACTAGCAGTGACCACCAAGGCATAACTCAGATAAAACAACACCTTTGTCACCACTTTCAGACCAAAGATCTTGGGAAACTTCGTTATTTCTTGGGAAACGAAGTGGCACAATCCAAGGATGGTATAGTTATCTCACAAAGGAAGTATGCTATGGATATCCTTGAGGAAACGGGTTTGTTGAATGCAAAACCTATTGATACTCATATGGATCCTAATGTCAGGCTTCTATCGGATCAGGGGGAGCCATTTTCTGACCTAAGAAGATATAGAAGATTGATTGGAAAATTAAACTACCTCACTGTTACCCGTCCAGATATCTCTTTTGCAGTGAATGTGGTAAGTTAGTTTCTAAACTCACCTTGTGAAGGACATTGGGATGCAGTCTTTCGTATCCTGAAGTATATTAAAAGAGCTCCAGGAAAAAGCCTCATCTATGAAGATAAATGTCATATTCAGATTGTTGGATATTCAGATGCTGACTGGGCAGACTCTCTTACTGATAGAAGATCCACTTCTGGGTCTTGTATATTCATCAGGGGTAATATAATATCACGGAAGAGAAAGAAATAAAATGTGGTCACAAGATCAAGTGCCGAAGCAGAATATCGAGCAGTGACTTTAGTCACTTGTGAACTCATTTGGTTAAAACAATTGCATAAGGAGCTTCAATTTAGGGATATTATGCAAATGATGCTCATTTGTGATAACCAAGCTGCATTGCATATCTCTTCTAATCCAGTGTTTCATGAGAGGACCAAACACATAGAGATAGATTGTCATTTTATTAGAGAGAAGATTCTATCTGGAGACATCACCACTAACTTCGTCGATTCAAATGATCAAGTAGCAGATGTTTTCACTAAGTTTTTGAGAGGTCATCTGATAAGTTATATTTGTAACAAGCTTGGTGTATATGACTTATATGCTCTAGCTTGAGGGGTAGTGTTGAAAACTATGTAAATAGTGTTTAAATTTGTTGTATAACAAGTTTGGTGCATATGACTTATATGCTCCAGCTTGAGGGGTAGTTTTGAAAACTATGTAAATAGTGTTTAAATTCGTTGTATAGGCTAACTAAATCATAACCAAATCATGTAATTATGGTAATTAAGATCTTTTGTAATCTTTGTATTTATTACAATAATTCTATATAATTCAGCCTTCGTTGTGTAATTTAGGCACACGGTTTTCTTCATATGTCTCTTTCTTTTCTATCTTTCAACATTTTTTTTCTTCTTCTGACTTTGGAGCTTTCCAATTTTGAAGAAAGATTAATATTGATTTTTATCAAAATAATGAAATATTGTTTTGAATTCAGTATTTGATATAAATTATTTATGGAATTTAAACCAAATATTGTTAAAATATTAATACAGTCAACCAATAACTGATAATTTAGGGAAATTCCTATTATTTTGGAGCGAATAAGCATAATATGTTTTATGTGATACATCATTGGTGTCATCTGTCAAATATTCAAAGTGCATTAAAGTACTACTACTATCTATGATGTTATTTCTCTCTTTCCTCTTTTCCCTTCCCAACTGTTAGCACAAAATACAACACAATTGAACTTCTTAGGTGTTAGTGATCCTTGCATAAAATGTGTTCAATCTATATAATTTCTGAAAATTAGAAGAAATTTGGAAAGCTTTTTAGAAAATTTCCAAACTTGATGTGCTCTTCACTTTATAAGCTACTTGAGCACATCTGATTTGTCATAAACTTTTATGTGGTTCAATATTCACATGTGAAATAGTCATCCTAGTTCTCGGGACCAGTTGTTCTCTAGGTAGTTGATGATTCTATATTTTTTATTTCAGCTGTCTGGATCTTGCAAGTATATGCCCCAAAATGTGGGAGATGAATTGTTTTTCCCCCAATATGAGTTCATATCTGTGTTTTGTAGTCTGATTGATGAATTGCTTCATGATTTTCTGTGATTAATTTCTAGGGAGGTGGACAAGAGAATCGTTGAGCTACCAGAGATCCGGGAAACAGGAGAATATATTGCAGAGTTAAAGCTTCACCCAGAAGTTACAGCTAGAGTCAGGTTGACTGTTTATGCTAACTAAGCACTAGAATGTTTTGAAGTTCCATATGCTGAATGGACAATTTGGAGCTAGCAACTTGCATCAGTTCAAGGTACATAACCATCTTATGATGATAAATTGTCAGACTTCAAGCTTTCCTTAGTCTTGTAATTATGCCCCGAGGCTCTGATTGAGGAAGGACTCCTAATGGTCGTGTCCAGAATGTAGGAATTGTTGCTTATTTAAACTGTTTGTTTTGTTCATATCCCCTCCCTGAATGTCTATTCACTTTTCAGGACGATGTTTGTAATGTACTACTCTGTTGATGGTAAAACCGTGAAAGATATTTTTTTGGTTCTATGGTGAACATAAAAACTAAATATAAAAAGAACCTATAGTCTTTTTATGTCTCGGTTCTATGACTAAATTTAAATAAAAGTGCGGAACCTTTTAATTTCTTTGAAAGCGTCTGAAAATCTCATGAACATTTTTCTGTTGTTGGAGATCAACGGACACGCTTAAGATTGACATTGACTAATTAAACTCGTGCATCCAAGCGGCGATTGTCTGTGTTAATATGTTCACCACTTAACACTCTAAATTTTGGACAAATCTTTGAACTTGGGTCGTTCTTCTTTTGCCATTCACTTCAGCCATGACAATATTGTTGAATTTTTGTACTGCATTCTTAATTCATGATGGTCCTACTGTAAGTTATCTCAATTGGTCTTGAGCATGCGAGATTGACAACATTAGTCAAATTTAAAGTCATTAATTTGAGAAATTCTTCTACACTCTTGAAGTATTACATTGCTTCAATAAAATTGTAACACTTGACCATTAATAACTATATAGATGGTTAGATTAAAATTTAAATATTTTCAAATTAAATCTGAATGTTTATAAACTTACTTAAAGTATTATTTCAGGAATATTTTAGAATTTTTCACATTAATTCATCAAGGAAAAGACTCAAATCGATAAGAGACAATATTTGTATTCCATTCTTAATTCATGATGGTCCTGCTGTAATTTATCTCAATTGGTCTTGAGCATGCGAGATTGACAACAGTCAAATTTAAAGTTATTAATTTGAGAAATTCTTTTACACTTGAAGTATTACACTGCACGAATAAAATTATAACACTTAGGTGTGTTTGGGAAAGATTGTTTTTTTGAGTTTCAGCTATTTGTAGATGAAAAAATTGTTTTATAAAATAATTATTCTGTTTGGTAAAAAAATTAAATCTTAAAAAAACATTTTTACATCAGTTTCAGCTGTTTTGTGACCAGCTTAAAGACTGAATGGTTTGATTAAATTTTTTACGATTATTCACAACTTTTCCCTTAATAACCTCCTCCTCCCTCAACGGTCCTTCTTCACCAAAAACATTAATGTCACTTTCTACCGTAATAACACCTTCATCTTCCTCAACCAAAGCTCATCAATGTTTAATCTTCCTTCATCTTTCATACCTTCCACCAAACACTACCGAAGGCATGCGTAGGAATGATTGCTGCTTCCCTTTGTCTGTGATTATCGCTTGGCTGCTCCTGGTCCATCGTGCTTGTCGTCGCCACCGTCGTCGTCTGGGATTCGATCATTGTGCTCTTGTCGTCGCTACCAACCAGGTGGGTGGATTTGACTTCTTCTATTTTCTTTTTTTAGTTTTTCCCTTTTTCCTGTATTTTTTTCTTCTCCCTATATGCTAGATCTATGGTTCGTTTATTCTCTCCTGCATGTTTCTGGATCTGTGATTTGCCTTGTTCTATTTTTTTTCCTTAGTTTTTTTTCCTTATTTTTCATTTGGGTGTAACATCTTTTGATAGTTACTGCCATTTAGGTGTAACTATACGCCCCTTACTTGCAAAAATGGTGGAAAGAGAGAAAGGAATTGAGAAGAATCGGTCTCCTTGATGAAAAAGTCCCCAAAAACTGACTCCCCCTCAAAATAGTTGCCTTCCACGCCCATCAGAAAATTAACATCAGTCGTCCACGCACGTGCGTGAACTCTTCGCCACATGCATAAGTTTTTCTGACCCAAAACAGAGACTATCACGCACGTGCGTGAATTCCTCGCGCATATGCGTAAGTTTTTCTGATCCAAAACAGAGACTGTCACGCACGTGCGTGAATTCCTCGCGCATATGCGTGATTCTTCCTGTTCCAATTATTTTGCACAGAGGCTGTCACGCACATGCGTGGAACCTTCACGCACATGCGTGGATGCTTACTTTCAATTCTTCTCTTCCAAAGTTATTGTTGTCTTTTTTTAATAAATAAATAAAATTTTGATGATAAGATATATAAAAAATCTAATGTTAAAAGAAAAAAAAATATTATAAACAAATAACTTCATATCCTTTTCGTAATTTATTATGTAAAAGTAATTATTTTTGCACAATCCAAACAAAATAGATTATCTTAAAATCACTTTTCAGCAAACATATCCAAATAAAAACTAATTCTGATTATAATCGATTATCACAATAATTGGTTATTTAAAAACAGATTATCAGCATAATCTTTTTTTTTCAGCTTTTCCAAACAAGCCATTAGTCATTAATAATTATATAGGCGGTTAGGTTAAATTTAAATATTTTTTAAATTAAATCTATATAGTTATAAACTTCCTTAGAGTATTATTTTAGGAATATTTTAAAATTTTTTACATAAATTTGTAACCCTTGACCATCAATAACTATACAAGCAATTAGATTAAATCTTATATTTTCAAATCAATCCTGACCGCGGTTATATAGATGTACAGAAACGTAGGAATAATTTACTCAAATCATAAGAGACAATAGATGTACATAAAGGTAAGAATAAGAATAAGAATATAAATTATGTTGCTGCCCAGGATCGAACTGGGGACCTTCAGTGTGTAAGACTGACGTGATAACCACTACACCACAGCAACTATTGTTGGAAACAGGGTTTTAAGTGTTTTAGATAAGGTTTGTGTAAAAGATTGTCTTTATGCCTGACCTTATGTTTATCTGAACGGAAAGACTTTTAACTTTACTCACCAGTAAGGCAGTAACCATAAATAATAGTATGGGATTGCACACCTGATTCACGTATTTTCTTTACATCAATTATTTTATATAGTGGTAACAAGAAGACATATGTAAAGGTGTACAAGAAAAAGTAAATACCATTATCTGAATTCAACGCTATCCTAATTTCCCAAGTAGAAAATATTCGTCTACATCATCAAACATTTATCTAAAAAGTTTAAAAGAAAAAATAATGAGCAGGAGTCATGTCTGGTTAGGACAAATATCTTTCAAAATATATATATATATTAGTATTTGGTGTAAATAATATTTTCAAAAAATATTTTCTTATTTAAAGATAAATGTTTTCTTAATCAATTGTCTTTAAATAACAATAAAATGGATTGTTGCCATTTCCCCAGGGATTTGTACACAATTAATTAGTCGTCGTTTAGACAAATCTGGGCCAACAAACTTGTAACCAGCTAAACCAACCATGGATATGCTTGATCTTTAAATTATCATTGGCTTAACTCAAAAGTTAATGGCAATTGCCACTTACATTGCTGATGCTTCCAGGCTGCCACAGCGCACTAACCCTCTACCTAATTCCAACTAAATCCAGATTAAGGTTTGTAAAGTGAATTATCAAATTCGTTACTAGGGCTACTTTGTTATCAAAACTACCATGTGTTTCATTGGTATATCCACAATTTTGTTAGCAATGTCAAAATCTACTCAGCTGTAGTAATTCTTTTCACTAATTGGTAACTACCATATAGCTACGGAAAAGCTAACCAAACCCAAACCAGTGAAGTAGATCTTAGGTAGTCACATTCCACCAAAGTAAGAACTACCACTAAAATAATGAAAAAGAGGGCCAATTAGATCCGCATTTATTTTTCCTTCACAATTGGCAACATACCAAATCCCAATTGGCATCTTAATGACTGGTTATGATAATTGGGAGCCAAACCCTGTTGCAACACTGAATAGAGGATTAAGCAAGTGAAGCAATTGATTGGTTGAGTGGAAATTTGTTTAACACTAGTAACGCAAATAGAAGTTAATGCCGGCCAATGCCTACTTTTGGTTATGGGGTTACAACTTACAAGTAGGGACAACAAGTCACATAGTAAACCAACTCATGCATTTGAGGCATTTGTCTCTATCACCAAACCGTGAACCAATGCTACCACAACACACACCTTGTGTAAGCGAAAAGGATAACAACTACACATAACACAATGCATGCTTCAGTCTAGTTCAGTTTCCTACACAACTGTATATAATGCTATTCAATTACAGCCATCCAGCTGTGCAGTTTGGAAAGCAGGCGAAGTCATTTTAAGATAGAAAAAAATTCTTAATATACTTTATGTCAAACTTCTACAAGAGTACGTAGCAGTTCTCTCTCTCTCTCTCTATTTCTTTGTTGGATTAATTACAAGAGTAGGACTCAAAATGACTCAAGTTCTTCCTCATTCTTTTTTCTTCAAGAGGACATTGACATCTCAGCAGATCCCATAGCCTTGTCTTGTTGTGATCTCTTTATACCAAATATAAGATGGCCATTTGGAGTGAGCAAAGCAGCCAAGTGAAAAGCTTAATTAGTACACAACCCCATCTCTTGTTTGGGTTCATTTCATCTTATATTGCGAAGAAAAGTATTGGTTTTCTTCATCATTGAGAAAAAAAAAAAAAGAATCTGTGCGTCCTATTAAGGCAAAGTTCATGCGAGTATTGCTAAGATAATTGAAGAAATATTGTTTTACAGACTACAGAAAGTTGAGTGACCCAGAAATTTAAAATAGGCCTTTTACAAAACAAGCAAAGCAATGCTTTATGGTTATAGTGTTAGGGCCTAAGTTCCTTTTTGAGAATGATATTATATTTATAAAGTATAATTTATAAAGGAGAATATGTAATGGGAGGTTACATGACACGGAGGGAACCTCCCCAACTACATGTGCTTATGTTAATGACTGATCTCTTCTCTCATATTTCTTATGCATTCGGACACCTCACGCAATGTATGTGTCCACATGCTTTGCTTACCAGCATTCACAAAAACGTGCACATAACTAACTATAGATAAGTGGCCACTGTAAGTGACTTAAAAGTCTTCCATCTCTTTCTCTCTCTATCTCTCTTTTCATTGCTTAATTAAAGTTTGATCTCTCACTCAATAATATATGGTGACATATATGCCCTCGTTTCAAGCTATAAGACAGACTAATGCTATTTATGTATTTCATTTCTGATTTTATTATTTTCCATGGAAGAGAGAAAATGAGAAATGTTGTATTTATTCATCCTGTCCTTTTCTCATCTTTCGTTATGTGAACTACATAAATAAGGCTGAAGTTTATAACTAGAAAAGAGTGAAATAAAGAGTATGTATAGGTGTTGATGGGTCTAACTCCAAACAATGGACCATCGTATGACAAATACTCCTTTTTGTGGCCTGAAAGTTAACAGTATCTTTCTTGGAAGCATCAGCTTTGTGTGGGCTGGAACTCCCATGAGAAAATCCCAAAGCTAATTATTAATTAATCATTATATATACATAAATAAAAAAGGTATAATTAAATCAAATTTAATTATCAATATATTTAGTTTAGGGACTTAAAAAGTAAGAATAAAACAGTTGGATAATTAGGTGAAACTGATTAGTTTAAAGCAAATAAGACTAATAACCACAAGAGGTGGTGGACCAGGAAATATAAATATAGTAATACTTACCTTGTTAGTGTATTTTTAATAATATTAAGAGACAGATAGCCAGCCATAGAAATTGAAAGATACATGCTGATGGGTGTGCATATGGCAGTGGGCGGGCACAACAGTGCATTTATCAAATCCAGTTTTTGCTAATCCTTTATTCTTGTCATTAATGAAATAGAGTGGGGTTGTGGTAGCCAATGTGAGTGAGAAAGACACTGAGAGAAAGAGATCTTTTAACTTTATTAAAATAAAATCAAAAGCACACAAAGGGAACCTAATCCACGACTTTTGGTTGTGGTCGTGGTGCTGCCAAACCCTAGCTAGCCATGCCCATCATCCCATCCCATCCCATGCCAATGCACTCTCTCTTCCTCTCCCCCCACACACACCTCTTTGTTTGCTCTTGAGTCTTGCACATATCTCTCGCCTCTCCCCCCTTCAAAACTAGAACTTAACTTAATTGATATAGACCCAAAAAAAAAAAAAAAAAGAAAAGAAGATAAAAGAAAAAAAAAAGATGCCCTATCACTCACTTTTCGTGAATGAAAGGCAACCATGAACACTAACCACTTACTTACTCAAAGTATTCCAACTTCAACAAGTAGTATCTCAAAATGGAAATTATTAATAAACCAAAAGAATAATCCAAAGAATCGATAATTACGAATAATTGTAAATTAAAAATAACGGTAATAATTCACATTGATCATTGATCAAAAATAATAATAATTCTCCCAATTCCCACCCTGTCCTAATAATGGCAATCCACCAAAGCCGGAGCAGCAGAAAGCACCATAGATTTTTGGGTTGCCGTAAACTGAAACTTGGGCTCCCGGAGGTCCTCTTCCGGCGCCGGAAGGTTAAGATCCAATTCTAAAATATTCCGGGGCTGAACTTCGACCGCTTGGGTGTTGACAGCGGCGGCAGCCACCGTGGTGTTACAACTTATCTCAATGCCGCTCATCATGCCAACCACCTGAGTGGTAGTGGTAGTGGCAGTGTTTGTGGATGCCCTATGCCTCCTCATGTGTCCACCCAATGCTTGACCTGATGTGAATTCTGAGCCACATATGGAACACTCATGAATCTTGGCCTTGTTGCCATGGAAACCCCTGTGGCCGTGGCTCCCTAATTGAAGAGAAATTGGAGGGCCACTTTTAATGTGGGGTTGTCCCCCTGCTTCTTCAAACTTATCATAATTGGTAATCACTTGTGGTTGTGATGATGGTGGTGGCGGTGGCGGTTGTGATGGTTGTGATGGTGATGGTTTCTTTTCTTCTGGCATCAGTTTGGGCTTTTTGTGACTAGCCCTGTGCCCACCCAACGCTTGAAACGAAGGGAAGGTTCGGTTACAAGTTTTGCACTCATAAATAAAGAAACCAACTTTGGTGTTGGTAGCGGTGGCCATCTCAGCAAATTTTCGGCTACTAGTACTGCTACCCTTTTCTTTCTTATTACCATCATCATGATCATGATTTTCACCTTGCTGCTGCTTCTGATGATGATGAGAATCCCCTCCTCCTCCACCACCTTCACTTCCTTGAGCAAGGAGAATCAAGCAGTTAGCCATGTCTTCTTCTTCCTGATCGGTGCTCTCATAAGTGGTGGTGGTGGTTGAGGAAAACGACCCATAATCACCGCTAGAATTAGCACTTGAGCAGCTAGATGTCATCACGGTGGTGGCAGCAGCAGCAACGTTAACACCAAAAGGGGACAAAAGCCTCAGCCTTTTGGTGCGTTTGCCCTTGGCTATGTGGGTGGCATCGTTGTTGGACAACCCCACCAGTTGTTCCTCCGTGACCAAACTTTCCTTGTCCATTTCAGACAACACAACACCACACAGCAAAACTACTGTTACTCAGTTAAACCAGAACTGAGACACAAAGACTGAACACAAAAGTTGTTTTTATATATAAAATGGAAGTTATAAGGGTAGTAGAGATATGAGTATGAGTGAAACAAGTTATATATATTTGGTAGTGAATGGCAACAAAAGACTTTGAAGCCGTCCTTCCTTCTTATAACAGCTACTCTCCTCTAATAGTCTGCCACCCAAAATCTTCCTTGCGTTTCCAACCTTCGAAGTGTTACTAACAAGAAAAGTTTTTTCGTTTTTCCACGCGCCTTTTTTTCCACGTCTCTCTACGCTTCCATCATGACCACACTTTTAGGTCTATTTCTGTTTTACCTAGGATAGCAAAATTTCTCTGTATTTTAAGATATTTATGATAATTGTTTCATTTGATGACTCAAATTTAGAGTTTTTTTTTTTTTGTGAAAATGGGAATGGGGATAAAAATTTCTTTGAGGTAGATGCGGAGACGTGAATAGGAATCGTATTTCTTCAATTTCGTATTCGATAAATTATTAAATTATTATTATTAATTATATCAATATATGTATTACTAATATATTTTTTAATAATTTTTATCTATATTACTTTTATATTAATTTAAAATTAAAAAAGTAAAAAATATCGTTTTGTAATAATTTATTATTTTAATTTATTGATATTATTAACTTAAATTAAAATTATTTAAAACTTTATATATATATATATATATATATATATAAATTTTCTGAATTTTTAAAATAATATTAAGATTCTCACCTCTTCATAAGAAACAAGAACGTAGAGAATTTTTCTCTCGAAGTAAGAATCAAGAATGAAGACAGAAGAAAATTGAGAAGGCGAGGCTCCTCCCGCAGGCCCTAGTTTTACTTCTACTACTACTACTATTTTTCTTTTTTGTTTATAATTTATTATTGCTCAGGGTGTTACTTTTATGAACGAATATTTTATTTTCCATGAGTTTGTATATGTTGGTTGCGTGTGCCAAGCACATTGTATAGTGCTTGGGTTGGGATGTCTATGATTCTTCCATGATTAAACCTGCTTTTTATTATTTCCCAATTAATATTGAATTTAATGAGTAGGATATATATATATATATATATATATATATATATATTAACAGTGTAACTTGCGAGTACTAGTATTAAAACGTAATATATAGGTTAGCGTAGTTCTGGACGGTATAGAAGAAAATTAGGTTGAGATTAGAGATGAAGATTAGTACGTGGCAGCAGAGTCCGATTGTAGAGGTAACTGATAAAGTGGAAAAATCTACGAGAGTTTAAAAGAGTTGAGGAAAGGAAGAAAGGTTGGTATTAACCTTCAGAGTTGGTTTCACACTGTCTTTTGCTTAGACCTTTTAGGCCAACCAAAGGGAGGAATAAGAATTTACACAAACCCATTCAAGCAAAGTGAGATTGCACGTTAATTAATTAAAGGCATGTCAACCCTCATAAATTCCATATCTGTTTAAAGAAAAGATTTTTGTTAACAAGTATTCTAAGAATATTTATTAAGAATATTAAAATAATTTTTTTTAAATAAAAATAAAATATTTAATATATTAAAAATTAAAAAAATTATTTTTTATTTAAAATTTTTATTTTAATATCCTTAACAAATGTCTTTAACAAAACATTTAAAAAAGTGCTAATCCAATTAGAATGATTAGATATTCTTGTGGCTTTTAGGCAAACCCCTTGATCACGATCAAAGAAAGAAAAATAATATATGTTCTACTTTGTTAATTGAAAAATAATATATGTTCTACTTTGTTAATTTTTGCTTCTTTATTATTATTATTATTATTATTATTATTATTATTATTATTATTATTATTATTATTATTATTATTATTATTATTATTATTATCTTGGTTGTGGGATCATGGTTGTATATATTATATAGGTATGAAGCACAAACACGAATACGGATTTTATACGAGACACGCACACATACACAAATATTAAGACATATTAAATTCAAAAATTATAAGATACTTGACAATATATATATATATATATATATATATATATATATATATATATATATATATTAATATTAAAATAAATTAAAGAACTTGATTTATATATATAATTATAAAATTTAAGAAAAAAGATTCATAATTCATTAATATCATTTCTATAAGCTTGAAGATTTATAATATTTTAATATATGTCATATGTACTAATATTTGCTACCTAGTAAGTCTCTCCTAAAAAATATAGAGCATAATTTTTATTGACGTTTTTTAAAAAATCTCTTAAATCAGTTTCTCATAATAGAAATAACTATGTACAAGTACATGTGCATTTAAAAAAATTTAACTAGAGAGAATATTGGTATAAGACAAGTTTCGGTGACAATGAACTGGATGACTTGGTACAAGTAGAGGTAGAAAGAGCAGATAAAAATAGTGTTGTATGAAAAGATAAAACTTAAAAGTCTAATAGTGGCATATCCAAGCCGTGTCCTAGATATATTCAAGTGTTTCCGAGACGTGTCTAAGTGTGTTCGAGACGTATCTAAGTGTATCCAAGACATGTTCAAATTGAAAAAAAATAATCTTTTTAATTAGACACATTCAGACACGTAAGACACGTGTATCGTACATGTATCCCCATATATCTGACACGAACACGTGTCTAACACGTAGATACGTCACAAAAACGATGTGTCCATGTTTCATAACTAAATAATATAGGAAAATAGTTTTTGTATAATTGTATTACTAAATTTAATATTTTGTATAAATATTGTATATTGATATGAACGTGTGAGTAGATATCAAAATATATTATATTTTAAAGTAGAATACACATATCATATATCCATATAAGAAATGTATAAATTAAAATCAAATTTTAAATATTATATAATATATGGGACAGAAAGTGACCAGTCCAAACAAGAAAAGAAAAGGACATGATAAGTGGCATGCTAAGTATAGGATTCGGTTATTGAATAAGGACTAAGGAGGGTATCTGTAGCATAGAAGTATGCGACATATGTACTTTAGGATGGTTCCTACTGAAGAGTACGCTTCCTTTTAATTCCATCAGTTAAACTTTTATCTTCTGCTTAAAGGTACTTTGAGCTAGCAGCTCATCTGTCACAATAATAAATTATTGCTAAACTATGTACTTAATGACTTCATATTTCCAAACGGGAGTAATTTTAATTGAAAAACTAATTATCATCAGTTTGATTTAGCTTGTAGAGAAGTCCTTGTTTGTTTCATTATCAACGAATGCGTCTTAAAATATCATTATATTGGAAGAAAGTGTTTCTCACGCTTGGTTGTGAGATAATTAATCAACCATATTATTTAGTGTGTGTAAATCTAATACAATATATGTTTATAATTTATGTTTAAGGAACCATATGTAATCACTGTTGATGCATGTAAATCTAATCCACACCCAAATCACAACTAGCTATATTAGTGAATAAAATGGACCAAACCACGCCACATGGTGATGCCATTGTAGATCTATAATAGAAACTAATACTAATTGTAGATAACTGGATATATTAATTAGCTGAAAGAAGAGCATAAAAGAAAACTAAAGGAGGAAAAGCAAAATGCAGTGCCATTTGGAAGCAGCGGTGGTTAAGAGGGCAATTGGGCATGTATATTGTTTTGATATTATTAGTATAGGTTAGAGACTTCGGAAGAGAGAGATTAAAGCATTCCATTCTCAAGTGGTCCTAAATTTGTTTAATAAAATGTTAGTTACTTGTCATTTTAGATAAAATCATTGACTTAATCTTCTCCACTAAGACATGGTCCACTAGTAGGTGAGGCATATATTACGTACCCATTAATCTGTAAACCAATTAAAAGAACAGTCTAACAATCTACAATTAACAGTGAAAAAAATATACTCTACCCAAAAAAAAAAAAAGTCTCCGTCGGTGGTTGTATAGGATTCTAAATTTCTAATTAATTAACTGTAAATGAAATCTTCAAATCACTGCATTTAGATGGGAACTGTTGGATTTGGTGCATGAACTATAAGTCAATATATAGTTATCGACATGCCATGGCACTAATACTACTGGTGTAAGTTTCGCTCTTACGTTATGACCACTATACTAGCTACTATCTTTCATTTAGTGTGAGGATTTTTTTAAAATTTTTTAGTTTCTGACTTAGATGAGTTAGATCTAAATTAGTCCATTTTCTGGTTCATGTACCGTTGACCCACTTCTTATTATACCATAGTTTGTCGATCTAATAATTAATTTACAGTTTCCCAAAGATCAAGCCAGTTGGTTGGTTTGAATAAATCCATTAACTGATATGATCTATTCAGGTTCTATATGTCCTCTGTATATATGATCGTCTAAATACGTTTGATTAATTATTCAAACTCCTGTAATTTGGAGATCAATTAATTGTCGTGGGGAGAAGTTAATTGAAAGTATGCATGGAGTTATCGGCTAACTGGCAAAATTCAGGAGCTTAGAAACCAAGTCAACAAGTAACTATTAACACTACAAAAGTAACCATTAAAACTTACTCTTTGTCACGTTTTTGTTTTAGAATCTTTGGACAGATCAATCTGTACGCTACCCTCATATTCCTTTCGTAGCTACGCAACGTAGATATATTAATTATATTTTGTACCAAACAAAGAAAATGCGTTATAGATATAAAATTGGTGGCTGAACATGAACCGCAATCCAAATTGCGCTGATGAGTTTCTGGCGAGTCAATCTCAAATCTTGTGTCTACCTAAAACAAGTACATGTTAGGAGGTTTAAAGCGCTAATAGAATCAAGATAGAGAAGAGTGCAGATTTTTAATTTGATTATATTTTTATTTAAAACTTCTGAAAAAAAATTTGGGTAAAAAAATACATATATTAAAGCAATAGTTTTAACTGTTACATCAGTAACTTTTATTCACTTGTGTAAATGGAATGGTTAACTACTCAAACACAATTGGTAGTTTTGTAACGAAAAAAGTTGGGGTGGGGGAACGACGGAGATAGATGATAGATTGGCTTGATTTAAGAAAGGCCATAACCTACTTAAGACTTCATGATCTATATCTATTACATATATACCTAATTAATTACGTTTTCGTATTTGTGTGTGGTATAGATCTGCCAATTGTTGAAGAAACAAAAAACATAAAACGCCGCATATTAGCAGAAATTTAATAAATTACTATTACCAATTGTACGCACTTCTCGTTTCTTCTCTATTTTTGTTGATTAAAAAAAACTGTTATATTAAATGTAAGTTATCCACTCCATTCTGCACCAATCAGCATTGATGATTCATGATTGGTCTAATTGCAGTTTTGATTAAGGGGTTTTAATAAAGTACAAAACTTAAATCTATTTTTTTATATCTATTATATTTATTTTATTAATTATTTATGATATATGTTTATTAATATATTTTTTTATTTTAAAAAGAAATACATATATGTTATAATTTAATTGATGAAATGAATATAATAAATATAAAAAATGAACTTAAGTTTTATCCTTTAATAAAATGCTTAAATATGCAGAAAAACTTCTATAAATAATATGGTATATATCTAAGTAAACTCTGGTATTTAAATATGCAAATTAAGTCCAAATTAATGGCATTCAAAAATTTTCTCCCCATTATTTTTGCTATTCTAAATTTAAATCAAGTACATGTGCCAACGAATATTCAACCACTTAATAGAAGGATATATAAATAGGCAACATGCATTTCATTTCAGCAGCTAGCGGAAAGTTCACTGTACAGTGAAGTTTGCAGAATAAAAAGAACGGAAATCAGAGGAAAAAGGACGGCAGATTCTTAGCGTAGCAAATTGGATGTGGTAAGTTGTGCTGTGTGAGGCACGTAATGTGAGGATTGGATGCTGCCATAACCTGCAACTCTCTTACTGGTATATAAATTGCTCGCCTCTACCCTTTTGTTACGTAGTCCCCTTTCCCCCAATTTTTTTTTTTTAAATGTCAATTAAGAAGATCAAAAACAAAGAAAGAGATTAAAGTAAGGGGGTGGTGGATCAGAAAGTACAGAATTCTTCTTTATCCCTTTGTAATGATCAATTTGAGATGAGAAATGTGACTACGCAGCCTTTTCCAACTAAGGCCATGCTAATATTTAACTTAGCTTATTCAACTTCTCAAAGTCGTAACTTGAATAAATGTTGGTATGCGGTTACATTTATTCATCTGACAACTATATGCACATTTTGCGTCACCAAAGGAAAATAAATAAAAGTTAATTAAGTCAAACCCATGTCTTTGAGTGTAAAATAAGTGTGCTTATAATTACAATATATATGATGAAATAGTAGGATTAGGACATATTCCTTATTAAGGGCAGGAAAAAAAATATTATAGAACCCACCAAATGCAATTGCAAGAAATTTACCAATCAAGACAAATTATAAAAAAAAGGGGTCAAAAGTCCATCTTATATATGATATAATGTATCCTCCTAGCTAGCTAGTTACCTAATGAGATGATAAGGACTGCTCAATTGTCAAAGAGAGAGTTCTCATTTTCATGGAAAAAGAAAGACAAAGAAAAGGGACATCTCGTGCTGCACTTAGACCTTATATTCAATACTTATATATGGTTATAAATAAAATATGGTTTTTATTTACTTTGCTTAATTTGTTAATTTGTAATAAAAGTAATCAATAATAGGTGGGGAAAATTGGGAACACGCTCGAGTGGGGGGACTGTGCCAGTGTGTGGAGCTCATATATTCTTATATATATTTAAGTGATATACTAGCTAGACACACTAGTAGACACTTACACTAGCAATTAGCACAAAGACACTGAAAGTAGTGGACTTAATACTCTAACTCCACTTTAACAGTTCACGCGTCACTGAGGGGAGAAGCTTGTGAACCACTCATGAGGACAAGTTTTGGTTGCAGCTAAAGCATCTCAAGTAAATATATATTGCTTTGATTTATTTATATATCACATATTACAAACAAATACATTTATTTTCATTATTTTTCTTTGGTCAGCAATGAGCGAACTGCCTTTGAAAACGAAAATTTTCATATCATCCACAACAATACTAACTACGCCAAACCCATGCGGTCCAAGACAGTGACAGCCCCAAAAAAACCACTTTATTTTCTAGTTGGAGAAAAATTCCCACTTCACTAGCATAGTTTTTCCTTTTCCCTCTCACTTCATGAATTTTCTTTTTCCGATGGGATAACGAGAATGATGCTGTTGTTGCTAGTTGTAGAATTGCCTTGAAGTAATTAATTCATAGCATTATGTTCCCTCATGGAAAGATGCTTAGATTACTAATTAATTACTTATACAGAAATTCTTGTACTAATTACTTGTTAGGTTGTGGGATTTGCCTAGCTCTGCAGATGGTTGAATGGATTGTGAGAGGAGAAATTCTAATATGCTACTAGAGCACTATAAAAATATGGTTCAGGAAGAATTTTTGTTATTGATTTTAAATAAATTTATATATATTTTAAGTTATTAACTTAAAATAAATAGTAGAGATTTATTTTAGAATATGTATTTATTGTGCTCCAAAGGAATGTAATAATTTATTTTGTGAGAGAATACAGAGAGAAGAAAAGGATAAAGGAAAAGTTGGTAGGATGAAGAAACGAATTACAGCTTACCACAAAGGGGAAGATCAAGCTATAGCCTAATGCCTTCTCTAGCTAGTGGCTAAGAAAAACATAACCGAGCAAGAACTCAAGAAGCAAAGAATGATCAGACTAATAAAAATTGTTCATATTATCATATATAATTTATACTCCATTTGATGGAAAAATTAATAAAAACAATAAAAACTGGATTAGATCTGATCTTTCTTATTATATTATGATGATGGTGGAAAACTTGAATAATAAGGAGCAAGACTTTTAAAGAATATATATAAAACCAAATATTTTATATACATGCTAATTAATTAAAGTGTGCAAAGTATACTCGTTAGGCACTAGCTAGTTGTGCAGTTGCAAGTACAATGCAATCAGCTTGGCATTGCTTATATCCAAA
This sequence comes from Ormosia semicastrata, assembly GCA_029884595.1. Classification (NCBI taxonomy): domain Eukaryota; kingdom Viridiplantae; phylum Streptophyta; class Magnoliopsida; order Fabales; family Fabaceae; genus Ormosia; species Ormosia semicastrata. Next base: position 10,789,330 of record JAQQTO010000038.1, read on the forward strand.
GTCATGTTGAATGGCACACAGAAAACTAGTAAACCTAATACTCACTCCACCTCTAGACGATAAAGACAAAATGGTTCGTTGCAACTAAGCATGCACCATCTCCATTTTACAATATAACAAACAAAGACTCTGCACTCTTCACTTTGTTCTTCTTTCATAATTTCAATGTTCTCGGTTGTCAGTGAAGCAACCGGCTTTGACAGCAAAATTTTAATATAAGACATTCTATAAAAGCACATGTATAGAATATTATCCCAGCAGCTTCCAAAACAGTCATAAAAACAAATAAAAAGGCATAGATAAAATATTATCTATGCATTATAAAGGATATTCTTTCAGTTTGATTATATTTTGGTTATTTTTAAAATGTTAATATAATTCATTTTAAAAATAAATAAAAAATAAAAAACAAAATAATAAAACAATCACATTACCACTTATAATTGCAATTGCTTGAAATTAAAATTATCAATAAAATTATTAGCATTTTATACCCGTTTTCTTTTGAATACACAAAATAGAAAGAAATATGAATTGCAGGCACTGTGATTGTTTTCATACGTTACCTTTATTTATTGTATCACGTTAAATTTTAGAAGTTTTTGATAAATAGTTATAAGGTTTGTTTTAAATTATGTTATTTAATAAATTTTATTTAAATTATAAAAATATTGATTAGAACTTTAAGTTTTTTTATTTAATTATAGAAATATTCTTTTAGAATTTAATTTTAATTCACTTTGTCAAGATAAAAAAATTTACATTGTCATCCAATAATATATTATTATTTTATTTAATGAGTTTGACATTTCATATAAATTTTAATTCATTAAATGATGTAGTAATATATCATTGGATGACTTTTTTAGATTAACAGTTCATTAAAATTAAATTCTTTTAATTTTACATATTTTTTTTTAAAAAGTATACGAAACACAAAGTAAAAGTCCTATATAACTATAATTTTTATTTTTTAAAATATTGGTGTGCAATGCCTACTTGCTGTAAAATCGTAGATCCTTGGCTCGTAATTAATTTAATTTTTCACCAAAAATGTTTAATTATAATAATTGATTTACTTCAATTACCAGCTTCATTTTATTGAGAATGAGGGAACAATAGAGATAGCACGTTCCAAGTGACAATGTATAAGCTTCAATTAGGTTTTATTTTTGGCTTTTATTTTTATATGCTATGAAACAAACTATTGAATACTTTCACAATTAAGAAACTTTCCTAATTATTGTCTTGTCCAGTATTTAAGTTTTAGATCTTTCATTGAAAGTACAATTCGCTTACTACTGTATCTAATTCATGTTGATCATTTAACCTTTTTTTTTTTTTTAATAAAATAGAAGTAATAGGATAAACATAAAAGGACACAGCTAACCCTTTGGTCTAAAGGGAGAAATGACCAAAGCAAGACTATTGGTCATAAGCAAAAGGGAAATAATTTTTACACCATATTTTACACTTTTTAGTTATAACTACTTCTTTGAGGGGAAGATAATGTATATTATCTTTGAAAGAAAGATAATGCATATTAAAACTTGTGTTTTTTCTTATTTTTTATTAAAAAAATAATATAAAAATAAAGTAAAGAAATTTATGTATAAATAACATCACCCTAATGGAAAACTCAAACTCATGGATAGGTTGATCGAAGTCTTATCCAAATCCAATTATCTAGTTGACTCTACAAAAAAGTAACTTCTTTTATTTCTACTCAAACTATAGTTTTTTTTTTTACTAAGCTACTCAAACTATAGTTTGAGATCTAAAATTATGTTCAAACATAACTTAGTCATAGTTTTGTCAAATGTATTATTTATATATAGATGAAACTTAGTTTTCACACATAAAACAAAGGTTTAGAGTGTGCAAAGTGCAAACTATATTCAAACAGGCTTTTAGTTGTCATCGTTGGCAAACAAGAAAATATCTATTATTTCCCTTTTTTATGTTGAAAACCTGAAATTAATGAAATCTACTAGCATAAAATTTTAAATAAGAAGAGAAGACATTAAAAAATTTAAAGTAAATGCTTATTTTAGTCCATTAAAAATATATGCAACATTACATTAGTCATTTATATATCGAGAACATCAAATTAGTTTTTCAATAACAATTAATGGAATCAGTTAATTTCATTCTTCATGGACCAATTTAAACGTTATTTTAAAAATCAATTTAATGGTAAAATGTAATATTAAAACCCTAATTCGATGTTACGTATATAATCAAAGGATTAATTTGATATATTTATATATGAAAGACCAAAGCAAGGTCGCATATATATTTACGGTACCAATTTAGACATTTACTCTTAAATTTATCATTTTCTTCTTCTTCTTCTTCTTATTATTATTACCGTAAGACACCAACTAGTGCTCGGTTGAACGGAGGAGTTTGTTTGAAACTATATTTTATGGTCCCATAATTGGCAGCTCCAAATTGTGTAACATGCAACAGTTAAAGAAACAAAAATTCCGATGTGCTTTTTGCATAATTATAGATGCACTTTAGGTCTGTGCAGACTTCAGAGTCACATTAACATTTTTTTTTACAAGTATATTTTCGATTCAATTACACTACATATGAGTGACGCAAGATTGTAGCTATTCTTCAGGTGTCATCTTCACACACAGAAGCAAAGAAACAACCCAAAAAGAAAGGGAAAAAGAAACCGTCTCATACAACCGCTTAAGGCAGTGTGCTCAACTATAAAAGAAAAAAGAAAAAAAGGAGCTCCATATATCCCGGCATGTAAATCCACTATTGGATGGCACATGAGATTATGAGATCAGTAAATTAACTGATGCAAACTTTAGCGATGTTAGGTTGGAAAGCCACTTGACTTAATTGAGTGGAAGTTGCAAAACTGGAGAGTGAAGACAATGGTGGTCACGAGTTGGCAAATCCTTTCTTTGAACGACAATGACTCGGTGCCTACTCCTACCTTGTGTTATAGGTTTACCGTTTACAGATAACTGTTTCACTCTTTAACCTCTCATGCTTACCTCGTGAGAAAACTTTTCCATCAAAACTCCACACCATCCATCTCCTAACTGCAAGTGCAAACCAATAGGTAATAGCCATAACCATGCATAATTTAGTTACATATAAAAGAAATTGCCAGACCACTTACCTACTTGCCTCCTGCTTAATTTGTAAAGGCACATGCACTTAGTGCCCTTAATTTGTTGATCTACATAAGAATAAGATGTGATACCATATGTTAATAAGGGTTTCATCAACCTGAGGCCGTAGAATGGCCGCGTGGCATATATGTGTATGTAACATTTTCCTACTTCCTAGAGTGAACATGGTTCCATTTATTAAATTTAGGTGAAAAGATATACTGCGATTTCACGAAGTTAAGAAAGAGAGAGAGGGAGATGTGTGGCTGAACTAATTTTGAAAATTTGACACTTCAATTTCTATCCTAAAATGTCTAATCATCCAGTGACTCAGTAATAGATGATAATTACTTGCGTAATCTTTTCAGTCTAAACATATATATATGTTCATCTGAATTTAGGTGTGACCTTGCATGAATTTATCTTTGAACTTAGAGGAATTGAAATCCTTGTATAGTATGTGCAAAGTTGTGATTGTAATATTGCACAAGTATCATTAGTCTAAAGTAAATTCTAACTGCTCATGTTACAGCAAGGCTACTATTACTGGTAGAGTGTAGTCTGCCGACCACCTAATTGCAAGTTGCTTCCATTCTAAGTCCAACTTCTAACTAGAAAAGGTAGTCACTAGCTAAAGTAGTGATGACTCATAATTAATAATGGAGAAAGGCGTCAACTGAACCTTCCAAAGCCACATGATTTCATTTTGCTGATAGAAACATTCTCAAGCCATAAAATCGATAGCTCTTTTGCATAAGTATGATATATATAAACAAGGATTTAACGTTGATGTACTATCTGATATTATCATTTAATCATGTTATCACATCATTAAAAAAATTTGACTTTTATAACAATTATCTTTAAAGTCAAGCTCTTTTTAATTATGTTGCTATGCATGATTAAGTGATAATGTCACATGCATCAAAATTAAACTTAATAAACAAATAAGCATACGCAGATACATGCCACATAAAATAATGCTAAATACACTTACTTACATACACATATTTTATATTTATATAATTTTTACTTTCTAATTATAGTTAATCCCTATTTGTACAGCTTTCACCATCTAATTGTAATTAACCCCACTTCATATCATGCACATATACACTCACACTCTGATTCTACTAACCATTATAAATGTGAGGAGATGTAATCCTTAAAGATCTACAACAAGTATTTCCCACATACAAATAGGAACATGTAGCCGGAAGCTGGGGTAGAGGGCCCACTTGCCCATCGAGTTCTAATTTTCAATTTTTTTACTGAATTTCTCTTCATGTATGATCACTTCCGCATTTTTACTTTTTTACCTTAATATTTCTTTCTTGATGTATCCCGTCTTAACTTATGTCGTGACTCCACTTTTGCACAAATGTATACAATAACGCTAGCCATATGTGAAAGACAGTATATCTAAAATTTAATTTTGGATACACATAGCGACTAACCTTGTGTTTGGATGTTTTTTCATTAACGGAACGGAATAGATACGAATGAAATGGAAAGGAAAGTGTTACGATACTGATTGATTTGTTACGATTGTAAATAATTTATTATGGATTTTTTACGATTGTAAAAGAATTGTTATTTATTTGTTATAATCTTGTAATCAGATTAGGATTAATTAGACTTTATGTATAGGATTGATTTCGATTTTATTTTTATTCTCTCCTACTTTATAAATAGGAACACCTTACTGTATATTGACACTTAGAAAATATACAAAACTTTTTCTCATCTTCCTGTGTTTCTACATGGTATCAAGAGCTTAGGTTCTCTCTTTCAGTGAATTTTTTTGATATTTTTTGGTTGGTGCCCAAGGTCCATTGTCGACCCTTTCTTAAGTATTTCGGTGAGATCTTTTCATTTTTGCACTCAGATTTTGTAAATTCTGCTCCGATAGTGTTATTTTTTTGAGTTTATTGTGCTATAATGGAAAAATCCGATGTCTTGCTTCCTATTCCAGTTGTTCTTAATGGCTCAAATTATTTTGATTAGGTCGAAGCAATGCGCGATTTTTTGAAAGGCCGCAGACTCTGGAGATATGTGACAGGTGATATAAAGACCCCCACCAAAAGCGCTACTGATACTGCTGAAGCCTATGCTGATAAATTAGAGGAATGGGATAGCAAGAACCATCAGATCATTACCTGGTTTCGCAATACATCTACTCCTGGTATTCATCTACAGTTTGGGCGTTATGAGAACGCCAAAGAGGTATGAGATCATCTAAAGCAATGTTACACTATCTCTGATTTATCACATCAGTATCAACTATTGAAGGAACTTAACACTTTGAAACAACAAATTGGTCAACCTGTTTATGAGTTTTTAGCACAGATGGAAGTTATTTGGGATCAGCTGACCTCATGTGAGTCTTCTCTGAAAGATGCCACTGATTTAAAAATGTATGAGACTCATCCGAATCGTACTCATCTTATCCAGTTTTTAATGACTCTTACTGATGATTATGAACCTGTCCGCGCATCCTTACTACATCAGAATCCTTTGCCCACACTTGAGGATGCCCTTCCACGTCTCAAGTCTAAAGAAACTAGATTGGGTCTTGTTCGTCCCAAAGCTGATATTGCCTTTGCCGTTCCAGATAAAACAACCAAATTTTGCCGTCACTGTCGCAAGTTAGGGCATTCCTACTTCGACTGCCCCACTATTGAATGTCACAATTGCAAGCAAAGGGGTCATATTGCTTCAAATTGTTGCCGATATTGCAAGAAACCAGGACATTTAATTCAGAATTGTCCCACTCGTCCTCCCCCACTAGACCAGAACATGAATCAACCTCGTCCTAGTTCTTCTAGGCCTGTATTTGCCACCACTGCTCATATTGGCAAAGTTAATGTAAACTTGAGGAAGTTCATGATGGTTTTTCATCGAATATATCCAAGTAAAGCGAGAATAATCATCAATAAATAACACAAAATATCGAGAACCTCCCATAGTAGGTGTGGGAGCAGGGCCCCAAATATCAGAATGCACAAGATCAAATGGTGAAACAGAAATAGAAGTACTTTTATTAAATGATAAAGCTGGTTGTTTAACAGTTTGACAAGCAGTACAATCAAGAGACTCATTAGTAACAGATCCTAAAAGACCCTGAGATACAAGAGGACGCAGCTTTTCAAGAGAACTATGAGCAAGACGTTGATGCCAAATCTGAATGGAAGAGATGGTGGAAGCAGCGCAAATGTTGGACACTTGGGGAACATGCAGTTGAGTGAGCTCAAATAGTCTTCCAATCTTACATTCAGTCCCTATGAGTTGTCCTGTCCATGGGTCCTGCACACGACAACCAGAGGAAGAAAAGGTAAGTTCATAACCAAGATCACATAATTGACCAACAGAGATAAGGTTAAAATTTAGTTTAGGAATGAGATAGGTGTCAGGTAAACTTAGATTGGACAAGGAGATAGAACCCTTATGACTTACATGCATAAGAGAGCCATCAGCAGTGTGGATAGAATGACCAGTGTCATTTTTAGATAAGGAGGAAAAGAAATGAGATGTAGAGGTCATGTGGTTACAACAGGCAGAATCTAAATACCATGTAGGATTACCTGGTGTGGTAGAAATGACTGTAGGAGTATTACCATTACCAGAAGAAGAAAGAAGTTGTTTAAGGAGAGACTCAAGATCACTGGCGGAGAAGGCAGATTGAGAAGAATCAGGAGATTCATTGGCAGCAAGCTATGCAGGAGGAATTACAGGTATTGGAGAATACTCACACTTGGGACCTTGTTGATCTTCCTTCTGGTAAGCCTCTTGTAGGATGCAAGTGGGTTTATAAAATCAAGACTCTTTCTGATGGTTCTATTGAGCGGTACAAAGCTCGTCTCATGGCTAAAGGATTCACTCAGGAGTATGGTATTGATTATGAAGAAACTTTTGTCCCTGTTGCACGCATCACCTCCGTTCGAATTCTTCTTGCCATTGCAGCCACTCAACAATGGCCACTTACACAAATGGATGTTAAAAATGCATTCCTTAATGGTGAGTTAGAAGAAGAGGTTTATATGCGTCTTCCTCCGGGATACATTTGTCCAGCTAACAAGGTTTGTCGTCTTCGTAAGGCTCTTTATGGTCTCAAACAAGCACCTCGGGCCTGGTTTGCTAAATTTCACAACACTATCAGTCAGTTGGGGTTCTCTTCTAGTGCTCATGATTCTGCTCTTTTTATTCGAAAAATAGAAAATGGTACTGTTGTCTTGCTTCTTTATGTCGATGATATGATTATTACTGGCAATGATTCTACTGGCATTATTGAGCTCAAACAGTTCTTATGTCAACATTTTGAGATGAAAGATCTTGGACCTTTAAGCTACTTTCTGGGGCTTGAAGTTCTATCTTCCAGTGATGGCTTATTTCTCTCACAGGCTAAGTATGCTTCTGATCTTGTCTCTCGAGCAGGGCTCACTGATTGCAAAATCGAACACACTCCTCTTGAACCCAACGTTCGGTTTACTCCTCAGGATGGTACTTTGTCGGATGATGCCACTCTCTATCGTCAACTAGTAGGCAGCTTGATCTATCTTGCAGTTACTCGACCGGATATCTCCTATGCTATTCATCTAGTTAGTCAGTTCATGGCTGCTCCTTATGCCACCCATTATGCTGCTGTCGTCCGCATTATTCGGTATATCAAGGGTACCTTGTTTTATGTTCTTCATTATTCCGTTGCATCCCCTTTGACTCTTCGAGCCTACTCTGATGCTGATTGGGCTGGTGATCCTAGTGACCGTCGCTCCACCACTGGCTTTTGCATTTTTCTTGGAGATTCTCTTATTTCTTGGCGGAGTAAGAAACAAACTCTAACAGCTCGCTCCAGCACTGAAGCAGAATATCGTGCCCTTGCTGATACTACTTCTGAAATCTTGTGGCTCCGTTGGCTTCTTGCTGATTTAGAGATACCTCAGTCTTCCTCTACTGATCTTCATTGTGACAACCGTAGTGCCATCCAAATTGCACACAATGATGTTTTTCATGAGTGCACCAAACATATTGAGATTGATTGTCACTTCATTCGTCAACATCTTCTACGTGGTGATCTTCATCTTGTCTCGATTGGCACTCTTGATCAGCCAGCTGATTTGTTCACCAAATCTCATCTCTCCTAGTCGCTTCAAGACTTTCTTGTCCAAACTCAAGTTGGTTACTGTTGCACCTACTTGAGTTTGAGGGGGGATGTTACGATGCTGATTGATTTGTTATTGATTTGTTACGATTGTAAATAATTTATTATTGATTTATTATGATTGTAAAAGATTTGTTATTTATTTGTTATTATCTTGTAATCAGATTAGGATTAATTAGACTTTATGTATAGGATTGATTTCGATTTTATTTTTATTCTCTCCTACTTTATAAATAGGAACACCTTATTGTATATTGACACTTAGAAAATATACAAAACTTTTTCTCATCTTCCTGTGTTTCTACAGAAAGGAATGGAATGGAACATAATTTCTATTCTCTTTGTTTAGAAGTTTCATTAACGGAACGGAAAGGAATCACCCATGTGTTCCTCCCATTTCCTCTCAATTTTGAAGGGAACAAAAGTTGGGTATTTGAGGGGAAGAGAGGGGAAATGATTCCCCATGTGTTCCGTTCTGTTCCTATGTATTTTAAAACTCCCAAATAAGGGAAGTTATTTCCGTTCCTCCCATTCCCTTTTCGTTCCCCTCATTATCTATCATCCAAACATAGTGTAAAAGTGAAGGCCAATATGATATTTTAAGTTCAGCATCTGACAGTGCCTCATGCTCTACCCTCAAGAAAAATCTATGTTTTAAAAATTAAACCAACTATTAAATTGAAAAAGGAATTGATTCACGATTCAATAATTCAATTGTAATTTAATAATGATCAAACCATATTATAATTATATTATATTTTATATATATAAATGTTATATTAATTTTTATATCAATATCATTAATATTTGAACTCAAATTTTAATTCTCACGTATCTTAGATTCATGTTCCAAAGTAAGTTATATTAATTTAAATTAAAAATATGACTCAAATCTGTATATAAAATATATTATGAGCTAAAAGACCTTCGTTGGAATGCCAGATATCCCACATCCATGGGGTACCAAGTTCAACTCTTGGATCCTTAGTTTTAGTGTCAAATTTGAAGAAAGCTATGTCTGGTTCAACTCAGATTTAGACCGGTTCAAACCCGGTTTGGTGGTTTAAAGATCGGTTTTCTGCACATCGGTGTCCGATTTTCTTAAACCATGAGAAAAGTACAATAGTTTAGCTTTAAGAAAAAAAATGTTTTTTATTATTAAATTTGATATTCTGAATAAATATTATATATCAATATGAATGTAAATAGATATTAAAATATATCATATTTAAAATATAAAATAAACGTATTATACCAATATATATAATAAAAGTATAAATTGAATGACAAATTTTAAATATATAAAATAAAATAATTGTTAAAAAAAATTACAATTGTGTGTAGAGTGTCAAACTATGGTACCAGAAAAGATAATCACAGCAAGCGAATTGAGAGAAATTAAAGTTGGAATTTATAAATCCTGACAGACAATTAACTAGAGAAGTTTCTCTGTAGGCTAGGCAGGTGTCATTACAGCCGTACAGTGAGATTTGACCAGGTGGCATCATCATCGTTTCCAATGGTAGAGGTCCATTTATTCCTCACCACCTGATATACAACATGTTATAAGGCAAGCATATTTTTTTTGTCCAGGCAAGCAAGGTCATGTCTTTTTTATATTATTATGGGCTTCTACAAGCCTCTTTGCACGGAGGCCCTTATTAATCCTGGAAAGCCAGCCTGCTAGATCGCGGGTGAGATCAGTCCTAAAACATTTCACTTGAATAGTAACTTATGTACCCTTTAAAGCAAAATCCAAATCCAACACCCTACCTTCCAACTAGAGCTGGAGAAACGGACTGCGATCCACGATCCCGTTTAATATGCAGTTCATGTGAGTTAAAAGTAGGTATTTTACATATTTGTTTAAATACAAGTTTACAAGCCCGATTCATTAACCCATGGGTTGAATAAGTTTTAGCCCATTAACCCGCAGACTAATCCGTCAACCTGTTAAATATTTATTTTCTAAAAAATATACTAGTTTAACACTTACTCTTGTCTAATAATACAAAAAGTCTCTTAATCTCAAATAATTCCAATGGCCCAAATATCTAAATAAAGTGCAAAAGTAAGTATAAAAGAAAAGAAAAAAATTTAAAAAAAGTAAAATAAAAGCAAGAAAGAAGAAAAAAAATTGTGGCAGGCTCATGGGTCAGCCCGTGGATAGCACGGATGCAAACCACTATTTTGCTGGCCCATTTAAAATGTAAGTCAACTTGATCTAACCCATTTATCTTCAACCTGTCACGGATCGGGTTGGCCCCCACCATTACCTCCAGTTGTTTTAGTGGGGAAAAAAATCCTACACCCCCTCATCCCCTAAAAAAAAATCCTACACCTCAACTGAATAAATGAACATTTACAGTTATAATATTATCATTAACAAGGCATACACATCTTTCACACTCTTTCTAATACTATTTATCATACTTATTTTTTTTATCACTTTTTCTCACTAAATCTGATACTTATAATAAGAATATCAACAATACATACACCTTTAAAAAAAATGTATGATAATCTTTTTCCGAACATTTACACACAAGTAACCAGCTGTTGCACTTGCACCATTACAGCTAAGCTGGCACTCAAGTAATATAGAATATCAACGTAGGTTCTTTTACAAGCAGGCAACAAAGACAACATCAGAAATCAAATTTTATTAAGTAAACACCTAACAGCATGATTAAGCTCTCTGGCAACGGACTAACGTGTTTTTTACGATTCATTTTCACACTCATCATTGTGCTTCATAGTTTATATTGGTAGCTGAAGAAAGCAAATAACAGTAGGTCATCATGCTTCATAGAACATGGGCAACCGAAGAAAGCAAACATCAGATAAAACAACATGAATGCTACAAAAACATTCGTTGCATTTACACTGGAGTCAAACCAACCACACCTGCAAACAAGCAAGCACAACAGACACATTATCATAGAGGATAAACATAAAGTTTATTATACAGAGATATTGAAGTATAAATATTATACAGATTGCAGACAAAAATCAGCAGCAGCTTTTTAGAGAATTAGACTATTGAATGGGATTATCCATGCCCTAAAAGATGATAATCAACATAAGTGCTTCTACAGCTTTTTCACACAATCGTACGTCTTAAGACACATTGCACATAAATCAACAGCAGCTTTTGAGAATTAGACTATTGAATAGGATTATCCATTTCCTAAAGATGACAATCAACATAAGTCCTTCTACAGCTTTTTCACACAATATCTTATATATTTTAAGAGACATTGCAAGTATGATTCATAGTTTAAATCTATTAGTAATTTTAGTGTAATCACTAATCTGTCAGAAAAGACCGAGTATTCAAGCTTCTAATTTCCTTTTTAAATGCAGGGCATAGAGGCCATTCAACATGAAATTTGTTAGATTTAATATCTAGCCAATATATTATTTCCAAGGGAACAAGAAAATGGGGAATTGGAGATATATTCCTTGTTTTAATTGGACAACCCCACAGTTAAATCACTGCGGCAGGTCTAAAAGCATATATACATAGATCTTCTAGACCTCCAGTCACCATTTCTGTATAAGTTATGAGCATGCACTAACATTTAGGAACATATACATGTCAATAAAGCATGTCTCTGTTCAATTTAACAGTAGATGGTAGTCATCTGCTATAGATCAGGACCCAGCTTACTCAGCAGACTTTAAATGCACAACTTTTTTAAAAATCATATACAGAGCTCGATTTTAAATCATATAAAAACTTTGCATTATTTTGAAACCAGTTTGTGAGGATATCATTGTACTTTTTATCAAGAATGAAAATTAATCACAAAATTATAGAAAATTATTCACCTTAGAACATTGCAGCAAAAAGTGAATCAAATAACATATAATCATATTGGAATGGATGAATTCATGAATATGAAATGGATAGAACTGTTTTAATTCATATTTTTCTTCATACCACATGCTAATCTTCCACCAGCATTTCCAGTGGTCAAACTAAGTTCATGCCCACCTGCAAAAGTATAAGCAAATGCAGATGAGACTAAAGTAAAAACACTCCAGTCATGATTATACTTAATATACAAGCCAACAATTGCAACGTGAGATATAAAATGTCAGCAGATGAACAACCAATTTCATTTCCATGTCATTCCTCCCCAGTGATAAGTACATTCATTGCACATTTATCAACTGTTTACTTGGGTAAGACAAAAGTGCTGAAGCTTGTGACAGTAATTTCCTCTACAGCACAGAATTGTAAGGCAAATATAAATAAATATTTAAAATGGAATAGCTAACCCTTTCCAAGGTCATCCTCAAGCTCATGAACCACTAAGGCTCTTCCAACTACTGAATCGGGGCCACTGAGTGGTATCTGCAGGTTTTACGCCAAACAACACAATTAGCTACTATCAAGAACCAACTATAGTTCCTAAAAATATGATTTGGAATTCAGACCCGCAGACATAAGGACAACTGTTTGAAAAACTTATCAAAAAGAACGACTATTATATTAAAATACAAATTACAAAGAGTACCTGATTATCCACGATTGTTGCCTCTGCAACCCCTGTGTTAAAAAAGAAGGACAACATGATACATAAACGAGATATTCTTGGGTGAGTACAAATGTAACACATCATATTTAGTCACACTCACAAAAAGTTGGAGAGAGATGATGGTTTGGTCCCATTAAATCCACTCATCACTCATCACATCATCTCTCTCCAACTTTTTGTGAGTGTGCCTAAATGTGATGTGTTACATTTGTGCTCACCCAAGAATATCTCTACATAAACAAGTCCAGAAAACATTTCAAAGTAGAGGAAGACAAAAGAGAAAGGAAGCAATTATTACCATCCGCATTGGCAACTATGTTTCCCAGGTCACCCGCATGACGGATTTCATCCTCAGGAGCACCGTGTGTCAGGTTATTAGGATTAAAATGTGCTCCTAAATATGTCATTCAAGAAGCAAACATTTCTAAGAAACTTCATCAATTGAACCATAGCTGTGGAAATAAGCTTGCCCCAAAAGGTTTAATATGTTAAGTTTTGATGATGACAAATACAAGACAAAAAAAAGATGCTTATGCTTGATAAATATGCTTTATAGATGACAAATACATCACAAAAGAATATTGATCATGTTACATAGATGTACTTAATGTGATATACTATATCATGCATGATTATGTACTCTATCTAGTTATATTACACTTAATCATCATGCAATGAGATATATATAACATTCATTATATAATATATCCAATAATGTTTTATATGAGTTATAAATGAATTAATATTGGATATGTCTATGAAAGTCTTGTATGCATGTTAGACTAACTAGAGTCATACATTTATGAATCATGCATATGAAGATATTGAGTTATGAATTTGAACTAACTATGTTTGGTTAAGTGAGCAATACTTTGTAGGATAGTCCAAGTACCAAGAGTGAACATTGCAACAAGAAAGTAAAAAGATCACAACTATGCTCAACTCAAGAAAGATGAAAATAATAAAGATGTTCCAAGCTTGTACAAGATATGAAGAGAAGAAAATTTTGGAAGCTTGGATTACATCAAGAAGCCAAAGGATTGAAAGTGCAAAGATCAAGTCCAACATCTTCAAGAATAGCTTATAGGACTTAGATCTTGTGTAAAGGTAAATGGGAATCACACTAAGCTCAAAACATGTTTTAAACATCTTTAAAAATGTTTCTAAAATGTTTAAATGCCCAACAAACTATTTTTGGAAAGTTAGCCATGGTGGTAGTTCATTTCTATGAAAAATAGCAAAGTTTGTGTTTTGTAAAACTAACCTTTGGTTACTCTTTTAATCATATCTTTTAAAATACTTTGAGTTTTGCTCTGAAATTATTTCATATGAAAATAGACTCAAAGATCTTTCCAATGAGTGGTCATTTGCTTAAAACGGATAAGAAATGAAGAAGTTATGACCATTTAAAGTTAGTTTTCAAAACCAGAGTGTCCTAACCGATTAGGGACTTTCCCTAACCGATTATTCACCCTACCAGAAGCCATTTTCACATTTCTGAAATGTCCTAACCGATTAGGAACTTGTCCTAACCGATTAGGATGATTAAAAAGAGCCTTTTTCAAGCTTAAAATGGCCTCCTAACCGATTAGGAACATTTCCTAACCGGTTAGCATATGTTTTTGATTGAAATAACGTTTGGCCATGAAAATGGCCTAACCGATTAGGTCATTTGCCTAACCGGTTATTCTAAATGTCAGAGGCAAATATTTGGACCTCCTAGCCGATTAGGAAAAGTTCCTAACCGGTTATGATAAAACCAGAAACGCACCCAACGGTCACAAACGGCTATATTTCATAGATAATTCATTACCAAACTTTACCCAACGGCTCTAAAATTCTTTGGGCTATAAATACAAGTGTTTGGGCATCAAAGAAATGTTGGAGAACAATATGAAAATTACTCTTGAGCATTAAATTCGTTTTTCACTCTATATTTCTCCAAAACTCTGTTTTGAGCTATAAGTGTGTGAATCCTTGATACCCCTAGTGCTTCAATTTGTACTATCCACTCTTGAGAGAGTTTCTATCAATTCTACCTTTGTATAAACTGTAAAAGAGAGGGTGAGGTATCCCTCAAAATTGTAAGGGTGAGGTATCCCTTGGAAATAGAGATTCAAATACAAAGGGTGAGGTATCCCAAGGTGTGTTGAGTGCTCAAATTTGTAAAGGTCATCAAGTACCCGTAAAGCTTGAAGAATTGGAGGCTCTAGCACAAGGGTGAGGTATCCCAAGGTGTGAGGAGTGCTCTTATTTGTACAAAGATTTTCCTAGTACCCGTGAAATCTAAGAGATAGTGAAGAAAATCACAAGTTAAGCTTGGAGACTGGATGTAGGCCACAAGTGGTTGGTGGCTGAACCAGGATAAATCCTAGTGTTTGCTATTCTCAACTCTATCTCTTTATATTTGTGCTCTTAACTATATATGCTTGAGTTAAATTTGATACCTAACTTATTTGCATGATTTATCTCATAACCCAAGTTATATTTGAGTAATCCTTAATAATTGTGCATTTGCTATGCATGTTCCGCTGCACCTATTAATTGAGTTATTCAAATTGCATAATTTGATAAAGTTGCATTAAAATTTATAATTACCCAATTCACCCCCCTCTTGGGTAATGGTTGCCATGACTAACAATAGCAAGAAAAGAAAACCATGAGGTAAAAATGGAAACTAAGGTCAGGCTCAGGCCTTACCTGTTGATATACACCCATTTGTGGTATCACCATACTCATGCTGCAAGACAAAACAGCACAAGTTAGAAAACTATTTTGAAGGAAGGGATATGAACTAGCAAGGGCAGAAAACACTCACTAGGTGAAAACCATGAAGACCCGGAGTAAGGCCAGTAACACGTACATTAACAGTTGTTGGGCCTACACATCACACACAGGTAGTTAGTTAGCACACAAAGAACTACCTACCTAGTCCCACATAGAAAAAACATTGGAGTTATTGGAATAGACCAACATTACCAAGATTTGGACAGCACAAAAAGCACTGAACCGAATCTAAATAGAACAATTTAACTCAGAATACAATAGTTTACGAATACTTGAAGTTTCAAAATGTATAGTTTATGAGTTCTGATAAGCTTAAGATAGATAGTAGACAGTATTGCACAGTTTCACAATGCATTTATTTCCATTTTCATGAGACCCAACCCAACCAAGCATATGTAAAATTGGAGAAGGGAATGGTTCAAAGTTGGAGCCTTTAATCGAATTCAAGTTATTATTATGTGCAATGGCAATGACCCAATTGAAGATTTGAAAGGAAATGGTTGAATTAAGAAAGAAGAGGGACGAACCATCGTCTTGTTGGGTGAGGGTGACAACGCCTTCGACGGCGGAATTGCCCTTGAGGACGACGACGGCTTTCTTGGTGGCGGCGGCGACGACGAGGAGGGGCTTGGAAGGGGCGGCGGATGAGAGGGTTAGGGAATGGGGAGAGCGGAGCTTGAGGGAGACACCGGGGAAGGATGATCGGAGAAGTGGGTTTGGGAAGGGAGAGAGAACGGCATGGGGTGCCATGGCTGCCAGTGCTGGTCGCATCGTAGCGGAGAGTGAGAGATTGAGGTTGAGGTGTTTGTGATAATGCAACAGCGTAGTCCAGTGTGTGAGATGCGTCAATGGATGGTTGGTGGGTAAAGCCAAGCCATACGATCCTGTCTACTCTAGCTGTCTACTCAACTGTGCCACTGCCACTCACTCTTTCTTCCCTTTGTACTTTCTAGATACCCCTCTTTTTTATTCCCCCCATTTTTGTCTGCTTATCAAATTAAAAAATGCTGATCACACATCTTAAATTTAATTGTGTGTGTATCATTATTGTATTAAATTTAAATAGACACCTCGATCCTTTTCATAGTTTTACTTTAGAAAATTGTGGCAGAGAGTAGAGGGTAAAGAAAAATAAGATTACAAATTAAAATTTTCTAGTAAAGAGAGAAAGAAAAGTAAAAAACTCTCAAAAAAAATTTAAAAAAAATTCTTTTCATTTTAAATTTAATTTTATACTTTTATTTTTTATTTTTATCATTTCTTCATATTTAAATAATATTCTAAATCGAGTTATGAATTTATAGATTTAGAACAACCTAACTCACCAGAGTGACACTCATATGTTATTGCACACGTGAGGTATCATATTTACTATGCGTAACTTCTTCATCAAAAGTCAATTCTAATTATGTTCCGCATAAACAGGAGAATAATGACAAAGAATAATAGTTTCCACAATTTTAAGTAACAACATTCAATACGTATTGAATGTTTAGATTCTTCAGACCCTATATATATATAGATACACACACACACACACACACACACTCAACAAGGTGAAAAAGGTATGACCTAATTCCTAATATACCTACTACCTTCCTTGCACATATACTAACTTGAGCATCGAAGTGCCTTTTGTGGGTACTCACCCCTCGCACTGTTATTGCTACACCACAGAAGAATCTATCATCTCTTACCTTCTTAGGTAACCCTCAAAACTCACTTCTAAGCATTAGCGTCGTCTGTGAGAAAAAAGATAAACTTCTACTCTCAACACTACCATCAATACCCTCATCATCACCATCATCATGGTTAACACAAGAAGGAGACAAATTTCAACCAACCAGAATCGCCCTCATACTACATTCAACCCATCATCTGCAAATCGCCGCCCAGCATCTATCCCTGCTACTCACGAACCATTTCTGGAGCCAGTCGTGGCCCATCCAGAACTCAGCTAGGACGGACCGGAGACTTCATCCATCAGAAAGAATCTCCCCTCCCTTCCACGAGAGTTCTGGTGAGGCAACGCCTTGGCCCACAAAAGGAACTTTCTAGAGATGCTGGATAGTAGTTATCAGCACTACAACACCTTGGAGATCAAATGGAAGGCAAGATCCAAGTAGACAACTGTTGCTATGCTGAAGTAACCCGAGCAGTGAACACCATCTCGGGAAGCTTCGTAGGTGCCAGTGATTCTGGAAACGCCAGGAAGAGGGCCCTCCGAGCAGTGATGAGCGTGACATCTCTCACAGAAACCAAGTAAAGTAAAGGGTCACGAAAATCCCCACCGATCTCGTTTTCTGATGAGGATTATGGAAACATCATCCTAAATCACAATGACCCTATAGTCATTACCAAGATAATTACCAATGCTTAGGTCCGTAGAGTGTTTGTGGATCAAGAGAGCTAGATAAACATTATGTTCATCGACTTGTTTAATAAGTTACGATTATCAAAAGAAGAACTAATCCCATACACCGGTGAGCTTATCGGATTTACAAGTGATACAATCACCCCGGTTGGGTACATTGAGGCCCATCTGACTCTAAGGAAGGATTCTCTATTCAAAATTATCAAGGTCAAGTTTTTGGTGGTTGACTGCCCCTCAGCTTAACAATATTGGGTCGTCCTTCACTCAATGTCTTTGGGGTCGTGATCTCTACCCCCTACTTGACCATGAAATTTCTAGACCAACAAGATAGAGTTGTAATGGTCAAAGGAGACCAAGCTGCAGTGAGAAAATGCTACAATAAGAGGCTAAGAATCACCAAAAACCATGGATTACGGACCGACGCAATGATTTGACCCCAGTCACTACGGGCACGACCAACGTCCTCTTAATCGAGTTGGACGTACACAACAAAATTCATGGTACACGTCCGTAACCTGACGGATAGCTCAAGTCCATTCAACTTAGTTCCAAGCTAGACTAGGTAACCAAGATTAGAAGACAACTTAGTTAGGAGGAGAGGTCCTAGTTGACTGTGATCTTATAAAAAAAATAGGGACCTGTTTGGTTGGACCTCCGCTGACATGTCAAGTTTAGACTCAGACTTTATTTGTCATCGACTCTCTATTGAAAAGAATACAAAATTGATGGCCCAGCGTAAAATGAAGGTCAGACCTGAAAGACAAGAGGCGATCCAAAAACAAGTAAATGACCTCTTAGATGTCGGGTTCATCAGAGAGGTCTCCTACACCACGTGGCTCTCTAATGTGGTATTAGTCAAGAAGGCCAATGGGAAGTGACATAGGTGTGTTGATTACACTGATCTGAATAAGGTGTATCCAAAAGACCCTTACCCACTTCCTAACATCGACAAACTAGTGGATAACTCTCCGATTTTAGGTTACTTTCCTTTATGGACGCCTACTCCGGATACAATCAGATCCCTATGAATCCAGAATATGAGGACAAGACTGCCTTCATAACCGAGATGGGGAGCTACTGTTACCTAATCAAGCTGTTTAGACTCAAAAATACTAGGATAATTTACTAAAAGATGATGAACAAAGTCTTTGAAGAACATATTGGTAAGATGTTTAAAGTATACATTGACGACATAATAGTCAAGACAGCGAACACCGTAATCACATTAAAGACTTTGAGGAAGTGTCCATCGAGGTTCAGCAGCACAACATGCGATTGAATCTGGAAAAGTGCACTTTTGGAGTACAGACTAGAAAATTCTTGGGATTTCTATTAGTAAACTATGGTATTGAGACCAATACAGAGAAATGTCAAACTGTGTTTGACATGCGCAGTCCCCAATCTATCAAAGAAGTGCAGCAGCTCACATGCCGGGTCACTGCTATCACACGTTTCGTAGACAAAGCCTTTCAAAAATCCCTCCCACTCTTCAAAACTTTAAAAAAAAAAGAAAGAACTTTAAGAGGACCTCAGAATGCAAAGCTGCCTTCCAAAAGTTGAAGAGGATGTTGTCCACACCATCTATTCTGATGAGATCAGACCCTGGTGAGACACTTTACATTTACCTCTCTATCAGTAATTAGGCAATCAATTCAGTTCTGATAAGAGAGATAGACGAAGGTCATAGGCCGGTTTACTTTGTCAACAAGGTCCTGTAAGGCCTTGATATCCATTACCAAAAAATTAAGAAGCTACCTCTGGCACTAATAATAACTGCAAGAAAGCTGAGGTAATACTTTTAATGTCACCCCATAGTAGTGAGGACAGACCAGCCAATCAAGCAAATAATGCACAAACCGAATCTCGTGGGAAGAATGATTGCTTGGTCAGTAGAACTCTCTGAGTTCAGAATCACCTATGAGCCAATGCCAACTATAAAGACTCAAGTACTATCTGACTTCTTAGTTGAGCTCACACTCGACTCCAGCTATCCTAGAGCGCATTCATGGAGCATCTATGTTGATAGATCCTCAAATCCCAAAGGGGGTAGCGCCGAGGTCATATTGGAAAATGAAAACATTCATTGATGTTTGAGTTTCTCACGTCAAACAACCAAGTTGAATACGAAGCATGCATAGCAGACATTAACATGGTGAAGGAGATGGGAGCTACGAACATAATTTTATACAATGACTCCCAGTTGGCTACCTCCCAGATACGAATGGAATATCAGGCCAACGAGTCCTTACTATAGAAATACTTTGCCAATGCTAAACAGCTTATAGAAAGTTTCGACAATGTTAGAGTGGAACACATCCCAAGAGAACAAAACTCTATGGTCGACTTCTTATCAAAACTTGCCAGTACCAAGAGCCTCTACAATAACAGGTCTGTGGTCTAGGACACCCTACTAACTCTGTAACACCCTCCCTAGGGCGTCACATTTTAAAATAAAAACTTAAACCAATTATAATTATTTTATAAAAGCTTGAGTTTCAAAATACAAATTTTAAAATTTCTTTTTCGCAGAAATATAAACTTACCAAAAATTAAGAGTAACAATGAAATTAGATTGAACTGATTAACATACATATGCCATTTACATCACAAAATAATCAACAATAAATTAAAACATGAAAATTACAGACTCAGAGAAACAGTAGTAAACCCGAAGAAAGTTACTACTAATAGCACGGTAATAACACTAACGAGGAAGAATAAAACTCAACTAAAAAAATTCCATTTCTTCACCAACTGCATCATGTTGAAACTTGGAAGATTACTTTTGACGTTGTCACCCTCTACAGAATATTGTCTCCAATAAGCCTCAAAATACGCTTCGCCTACTACACGAATTTAAACAATACAAACCAAACAAAACAATACAATAAAGAGGTGAGATCCCCTTTCACCTTTACCAGTACGGTAGCAAAGAATGATACGAATGACTAGATCATTCCATACACACAGTCAATACATGAATTTAGTCATATTATCGATTTACAATTAATTCTAATAAGCATATATTGTAATCGAATAAACCACAATAACATTACCAGGATAGATATAACAATTCACACTATATAAAATGCCATAACAATAAATCATAATAATATAGAATAAAGATTAAATGCAATATCAACATATAATATCCCAAATAAAAGATCATAGGTAAACGATCACAGATAAAAGATAATAATGTACCACATATAAACATATGCAATGTGACACAATCCTACTCCATGGAGCTACAACACACACAATGATATCAGAGAGAATGAGTTGAGACTTCTATTAGTCTTGCCAAACTAATCCAAATATATTGACCTTTGTCAAAACTTTGTGTCTATAGCTTTGGCTACCCCGACAAATTATCAGATCTTGTCAAAACTTTTGTGTCTATAGTGATGCAGTTGTGATTCTATTGATCCTTTGTCAAAACTTTGTGTCTATAGCCCACGAAAAATAATATAATGGCATAGCATACAACCCTGACACACAAATAATTTATTGTATACTACAGCGATCGATAGTCTCTCAAAATTTGATTAAGGATAGTGTTCGTCGAGATCATAAGTGTGTTATCACGCACCAAGACCTGTATGAGCTACTCTCACGTCCACATATGGAATAGTGCACACTATGAACTCCAAGTCCATATCAGGAACTGAACACACTATGCCTATCACATCGACAACACGATGTTATTCATCTCGTCAATTAAATCACCAATTTGGCACGACTCAATGCATGAACAAATGCGTAATTACCAAAATATCCTCAGGTTTCAATTATTTATATATGTGCCATCAATT
This sequence comes from Ormosia semicastrata, assembly GCA_029884595.1. Classification (NCBI taxonomy): domain Eukaryota; kingdom Viridiplantae; phylum Streptophyta; class Magnoliopsida; order Fabales; family Fabaceae; genus Ormosia; species Ormosia semicastrata. The sequence continues at coordinate 10,811,151 of JAQQTO010000038.1, forward strand.
TCCAATTATTTACAAAAATACCATCAAATCTCCATTATTTACAAAAATGCCACTAAACTTCCATTATATACAAAAATGCCATCAAACTTTTCATTATTTATAAAAATGCCATCAAACTTTAAATAATCACAAAAACGCCCTCAGATTTCAAATAATATCAAAAACGCCCTCAATAGCGAAAATAATTACGTAAATGCCCTCAATGGCATAAATCTCAAAATACAAGACGCTCCCACTGCCAGCACTATCTTTTTCATAAAACCAAATCACAATACGCACCCACTTGGCGCAACATAACTTCTCATATATCTGGGTCCACCACATTGGCCCAATAGTAAAATTTGCTGTTTTTGTCAATCGCGTAGAAATTTTATTTTATTTTCAAAATCTTATCGTTTTCACAATATATATCACATTTCCAATCGCATAAATATAATTTGCTGTTTCCTCAATCGCGTAATAATTTTATATCATTTTCTCAATCGCATAAGCTTTTTAAATCATTTTCTTTTTCCGTTTTCCTCAAATAAACAATTTTTGACTAATAAACAAAATTATTAAGCAATTTAAAACCATTTAAAATATTTTTCAAGCTACTGTAAAATATTTCAAATTAATGTATAATCTTTGTAAATACTAACAATACTTAAATTAGTTTCTAAAATTCAATTCGACCATTTCATTTTTAATAATCAAAACATTTTGATAAAATTTCCTTTAACATGCTTACTTACCTTAGATTATTTAGAATCCAATTTTTCTCACTTTTTGGCATGTTGGCCGAAATCTCATAATATAAATAAAATTCCAAAAATTCATTTCTTTGTTCTAATTCACTTGAATTCACTTGATATTCATTAAAAACATTGTAAATCACCTTAATTCCTTCCATTCAATGGTATGACCGAACCTAGGGTTTTGCATTCTTTGGAATGCTCATGCATTTCTAACATTATAATAACACATACAATACATATGCCACATATTTCAACACTATAGGCATGCAAAATATTCTAAAGCTATAATCATGCATATAAAAATAAATAAATCGCCAACCGAAAAATACTTAAATAATCAAATAATTAACACAAGCCACAACAATTCAAACCACCACAATTACACAAACCGAATCCTCATGGATTCTTCATACACGACAAAAACATTCCTCACCACCAACACATGGTTGATGAGGGTAATCTCCCTCTTACCTCTTGAAGCAAAATAACCTAGGTTAGTCTCCTCCTTCTCCTTGAAATTCGGGTAGCCTCCAAACAAAATCCTAACAATTTAAAACAATTAGTAAAAACTCATACAAGGTTTAATATGGAAAAACCATGGAACAATCATGGTTAGAAAAATTAGAAATCTAATTTTGAACCATAAAATCAAGACTTACCCTTAAGTAAGTAAGCAAAAACTTGAATTTTGGACAAGATAGAGTAGGATTTTGGAAAAACTTTGTGAAGAGAAAGTGTTTAGAATAGGATTTGGGTTTAGGAAATATGGTTAGATAAAATTATAGATGCTTGGTGTTGTGGGTAGTGTATAGGCCGAATAGGGTGAGAGAGAAAATAGAAGAGAAGTGTTCTTGGTTCTTGGTGTTTTAGAGAGAGAAAATGGATAATTTTTCTAAGATATGTGTGAAATAAAAGTGAAGAGTGATAGAGAGAGAGTCTGCTGTAGTGGGGTTGGAGAAGAAAAAGAGAAAGAATATTTGAGAGCTTTGCTTGATAGCTTTGGAGAATAGATGAAGACTTTGATTAAATGAAATAAGTCTCCTCCAAATGCATGGCCGTGAATCACTTTGAGAGAAAGAATGAATTATGTTTGATTTTGTTTCCTCCAAATGCATGGCCGTGAAAAGCAAATGGATAGCCACCAATATTGACTCTCCAAGACTCCATCCAAGCCTTAGAATTCACCAAGGGTCAAGATTAAAACTTGATCACCAAGCTTGTCTTCTATTGGCTAATCCAAGCCTTGTCACAAGCTCTTGAATGTTCCACCTTGCCTCCAAATTGCTGCTGCCCAGCCAGTGTAAGTCTTCCTTCATTTAGGTATTAAATTGTTTTCCATTTATATCTAATTATATGCTAATAAATTGGTTAATTAGTTAGGTTAATTATCTTAACAAATCTTAATTAATATACTAATCACATAACTAATTAATTTAACATATATTAACATATATCATAGCCTTTAGTTAATATTAGTATATCTAATTAACATTTAGATTATAATTAGTTAAGAATTAAACTAGTCTACTTAATTATTTATCTAATTACATAACTAATTAATTAGACACATAATTACATATTTTATAATCTCTAAACAATATTAGCACATCTAATTAATATTTAGATTATAATTATTTTATAACTAAACTAGTTTAATTAGTTTACAAATTAAGTAATTAATCTAGTCAAACTAAGCTTAATTAATTACTAATCCTAAAGTCAAACCTACAACTTTGACTTAATCCTACATTGATTCATCTTTAAATCCTATCCATTGATCAAATCCATGGTCATCTTCAAAGCCTTATCCATCAAGATTCAATCCTACCATTCATCAAATCTATGGTCATCATTCAAGCTTATCCACCAAGATTCAATCTTAGCCATTCATCAAATCTATTGGTCATCATTCAACTTATCCACCAAGATTCAATCTAATGGTCCAAAATGGTCAATGCCACTTTTGTTGACTTCTCTTTATTAGTTTGACTTAGGTGTCTTATTTCTATTGGCCCAAGTTTCTTGTTTCTATTGGTTACTTTATTTATACGTGGGTCCCACACACAATGATTCGGTCCACTGTCAAAATTTATACTGAGGAATAAAATAATACTAAAAATTATTTTATCGCACAGTTAAATTCTAAAAATTACGAAACTAATTTATATATCAATCAGAATTGGGTTTAGTAAGATCCCCCAACTCTAATTAATTAAAATAATATTTTTCCGACCAGAAAAATTATTATTTTCCTGTCCCGGAGCAAATCTCACAAAAAGTCCAAATAAAATTACAGACAGTAATATCAAACACTGTATCATGTAGAAAAAAACAAAAACAGTACATTCGGGATGAAATGGTCATTTTTCCATTTTTCCCCATCACGAAGCAAAACACTCAAAACGGTCAAATAAAATAACAGACAGTATTATATGTCTGTATTTCATACAGAAAAATAAGAAACAGTAAAATAAGGATACATCGGTCTTTTACCCAAAAATTGGGGTGTTACAACTCTCCTCCTAAAAAGAATTTCGCCCCCGAAATTGTAGCGATTTCAGAATAGTCTAGGATACTACTCTTGCATCACCGTTTACGTCACCTCCGTCATTCCAGACATTACCTCGACCAACGAAAACTCCTTGCGTCGCGTAAAACATGGAGAACTATTTTAGTATGGTTCCTCATAATTTCAAGAATAGATCAGAATGTCGTTAATAAAGATAATAACAATTCTGTCTAGAAAAAATGAAAGATACTATCCACCACGCTTCCGCTACGCCACTCTGATCAGTATCACTTGAAATTTCCATGCCTTTGTACAACTTCACTCTCTTGCCTTTGCTTTTAACAGGAAGTGTCTCACAATACAAGTTCTCTTTTTCAACAATACTGTATCTGATACCATGACACGATTTTTGACTAAGAATATCCTTTCTTTTTGCAATTGCAATACATAAAAGAACATCACAAAAGTTAGAAAGAAAAGGTAGAGAAACTATTTGAATTGTTACCAGACATGTCCAACAAAGAATTTGACATTGCCTGATTTTAAGGATGAGTTTTCTGGGACACCAAAATTCTACTGAAACAATTTACAAGATATGATCATAATAACCAATCTATATATAAGATCACATCTATCTCGTGAAAGAGGTAGACAATTTAGATTAACAGAAAGGATTGTTTAAGGAATTGGATAGTAACAATGGTTTTGGAAACAAAAGCAGAAATAGAGAAGTCAAGAGGTAACGAAGATTACTGATAGCTCTAATCAACCCTCATAGTCAATTAGTCATAAAAGAATGAGTTAAACCAAAGTATATTTCTACAATTGCGGCATATGAATGATATCATGAAAACATAGAAATAAGAGATAATAGAATCATCCATACCACCGAACCTATCCAATAAAGAAATTGATATGGTCCGTTGAATTTAGAAGTAAACTTTTTAACTTGAACAATTTGACCAACTGGTCTAACAGAGCATAGATGGTTAGAAAAATACCCAATCCATATTTTTAGATTGTGTTTGTTTTGAAAAGGAAGCATACCAATTAAATAAAAAAAATTTAATTATTTAACAGACTTAGGATGGTTTAAGCAACTCAAGTACTCAACCACATGTTTTAGAACCGAAATAGAAACAACCAGGTCAAAAGATAATGAAGACACGAGAAAACTCTAATTGACCCACACAATTATATGCCATAAAGAAATAGGTTACCTTCGGAATTATACAAGATAGTTAAAAGATCACCTTTTTATGATACACACTTCTTTATTTAGATCCTCAGTCTAAAACACTTTTGCTCCACTTGATGAATCGTTGTTCCATTCCACTTGAGATGTCGAAACACATCCTGCTTCCTCACGTGTACGTTTACTACAAATCATCGCCTTTCTTCAAAGACAGATGAATCATAATACAATGGAAACCAAAGTAACCATCTCAAATAACGTTGTCTCCTCTCGAGTCCAAACACGAGAGAGTTACACAACAAAAACAAGACAGACCTAACCACAAACCCCAAAAAGACTCTAACCGTGCTCGATATTAATCGATGTAACACCCTCCCTAAAGGCGTCACATTTTAAAATAAAAACTTAAACCAATTATAATTATTTTATAAAAGCTTGAGTTTCAAAATACAAATTTTAAAATTTCTTTTTCGCGAGAAATATAAACTTACCAAAAATTAAGAGTAACAATGAAATTAGATTGAACTGATTAACATACATATGCCATTTACATCACAAAATAATCAACAATAAATTAAAACATGAAAATTACAGACTCAGAGAAACAAGAGTAAACCCGAAGAAAGTTACTACTAATAGCACGCAGTAATAACACTAACGAGGAAGAATAAAACTCAACTAAAAAAATTCCATTTCTTCACCAATCGCATCATGTTGAAACTTGGAAGATTACTTGACGCCGTCACCCTCTACGAATATTGTCTCCAATAAGCCTCAAAATACGCTTCGCCTACTACACGAATTTAAACAATACAAACCAAACAAAACAATACAATAAAGAGGTGAGATCCCCTTTCACCTTTACCAAGATTTGTAGCAAAGAATGATACGAATGACTAGATCATTCCATACACACAAATCAATACATGAATTTAGTCATATTATCGATTTACAATTAATTCTAATAAGCATATATTGTAATCGAATAAACCACAATAACATTACCAGGATAGATATAACAATTCACACTATATAAAATGCCATAACAATAAATCATAATAATATAGAACAAAGATTAAATGCAATATCAACATATAATATCCCAAATAAAAGATCATAGGTAAACGATCACAGATAAAAGATAATAATGTACCACATATAAACATATGCAATGTGACACAATCCTACTCCATGGAGCTACAACACACACAATGATATCAGAGAGAATGAGTTGAGACTTCTATTAGTCTTGCCCACCAATCCAAATTTATCAGACTTTGTCAAAACTTTGTGTCTATAGCTTTGGCTACCCCGACCAGCCTATTGACCTTTGTCAAAACTTTGTGTCTATAGTGACCGTTGTGATTGCTATCAGATCTTGTCAAAACTTTGTGTCTATAGCCCACGAAAAATAATATAATGGCATAGCATACAACCCGGACACACAATCAATTTATTGTATACTACGAGCAAATTCGATAGTCCTCTCAAAACTTGATTAAGGATAGTGTTCGTCGAGATCATAAGTGTGTTATCACGCACGCACAAGACCGTATGAAGCTACCTCATACGTCACACATATGGAATAGTGCACACTATGAACTCCAAGTCCATATCGTGAACTCGAACACACTATGCCTATCACATCGACAACACGATGTTATTCATCTCGTCAATTAAATCACCAATTTGCACGACTCAATGCATGAACAAATGCGTAATTACCAAAATATCCTCAGGTTTCAATTATTTATATATGTGCCATCAATTTCCAATTATTTACAAAAATACCATCAAATCTCCATTATTTACAAAAATGCCACTAAACTTCCATTATATACAAAAATGCCATCAAACTTTTCATTATTTATAAAAATGCCATCAAACTTTAAATAATCACAAAAACGCCCTCAGATTTCAAATAATATCAAAAACGCCCTCAATAGCGAAAATAATTACGTAAACGCCTCAATGGCATAAATCTCAAAATACAAGACGCTCCCACTGGCGCACTATCTTTTTCATAAAACCAAATCACAATACGCACCCACTTGGCGCAACATAACTTCTCATATATCTGGGTCCACATTGGCCCAATAGTAAAATTTCTTTGTTTTTGTCAATCGCGTAGAAATTTTATTTTATTTTCAAAATCTTATCGTTTTCACAATATATATCACATTTCCAATCGCATAAATATAATTTTCTTTGTTTCCTCAATCGCGTAATAATTTTATATCATTTTCTCAATCGCATAAGCTTTTTAAATCATTTTCTTTTTCCGTTTTCCTCAAATAAACAATTTTTGACTAATAAACAAAATTATTAAGCAATTTAAAACCATTTAAAATATTTTTCAAGCTCTTGTAAAATATTTCAAATTAATGTATAATCTTTGTAAATACTAACAATACTTAAATTAGTTTCTAAAATTCAATTCGACCATTTCATTTTTAATAATCAAAACATTTTGATAAAATTTCCTTTAACATGCTTACTTACCTTAGATTATTTAGAATCCAATTTTTCTCACTTTTTGGCATGTTGGCCGAAATCTCATAATATAAATAAAATTCCAAAAATTCATTTCTTTGTTCTAATTCACTTGAATTCACTTGATATTCATTAAAAACATTGTAAATCACCTTAATTCCTTCCATTCAATGGTATGACCGAACCTAGGGTTTTGCATTCTTTGGAATGCTCATGCATTTCTAACATTATAATAACACATACAATACATATGCCACATATTTCAACACTATAGGCATGCAAAATATTCTAAAGCTATAATCATGCATATAAAAATAAATAAATCGCCAACCGAAAAACACTTAAATAATCAAATAATTAACACAAGCCACAACAATTCAAACCACCACAATTACACAAACCGAATCCTCATGGATTCTTCATACACAGACAAAAACATTCCTCACCACCAACACATGGTTGATGAGGGTAATCTCCCTCTTACCTCTTGAAGCAAAATAACCGGTTAGTCTCCTCCTTCTCCTTGAAATTTCGGGTAGCCTCCAAACAAAATCCTAACAATTTAAAACAATTAGTAAAAACTCATACAAGGTTTAATATGGAAAAACCATGGAACAATCATGGTTAGAAAAATTAGAAATCTAATTTTGAACCATAAAATCAAGACTTACCCTTAAGTAAGTAAGCAAAAACTTGAATTTTGGACAAGATAGAGTAGGATTTTGGAAAAACTTTGTGAAGAGAAAGTGTTTAGAATAGGATTTGGGTTTAGGAAATATGGTTAGATAAAATTATAGATGCTTGGTGTTGTGGGTAGTGTATAGGCCGAATAGGGTGAGAGAGAAAATAGAAGAGAAGTGTTCTTGGTTCTTGGTGTTTTAGAGAGAGAAAATGGATAATTTTTCTAAGATATGTGTGAAATAAAAGTGAAGAGTGATGAGAGAGAGAGCTGCTAGTGGGGTTGGAGAAGAAAAAGAGAAAGAATATTTGAGAGCTTTGCTTGATAGCTTTGGAGAATAGATGAAGACTTTGATTAAATGAAATAAGTCTCCTCCAAATGCATGGCCGTGAATCACTTTGAGAGAAAGAATGAATTATGTTTGATTTTGTTTCCTCCAAATGCATGGCCGTGAAAAGCAAATGGATAGCCACCAATATTGACTCTCCAAGACTCCATCCAAGCCTTAGAATTCACCAAGGGTCAAGATTAAAACTTGATCACCAAGCTTGTCTTCTATTGGCTAATCCAAGCCTTGTCACAAGCTCTTGAATGTTCCACCTTGCCTCCAAATTGCTGCTGCCCACGTGTAAGTCTTCCTTCATTTAGGTATTAAATTGTTTTCCATTTATATCTAATTATATGCTAATAAATTGGTTAATTAGTTAGGTTAATTATCTTAACAAATCTTAATTAATATACTAATCACATAACTAATTAATTTAACATATATTAACATATATCATAGCCTTTAGTTAATATTAGTATATCTAATTAACATTTAGATTATAATTAGTTAAGAATTAAACTAGTCTACTTAATTATTTATCTAATTACATAACTAATTAATTAGACACATAATTACATATTTTATAATCTCTAAACAATATTAGCACATCTAATTAATATTTAGATTATAATTATTTTATAACTAAACTAGTTTAATTAGTTTACAAATTAAGTAATTAATCTAGTCAAACTAAGCTTAATTAATTACTAATCCTAAAGTCAAACCTACAACTTTTGACTTAATCCTACCATTGATTCATCTTTAAATCCTATCCATTGATCAAATCCATGGTCATCTTCAAAGCTTATCCATCAAGATTCAATCCTACCATTCATCAAATCTATGGTCATCATTCAAGCTTATCCACCAAGATTCAATCTTAGCCATTCATCAAATCTATGGTCATCATTCAAGCTTATCCACCAAGATTCAATCTAATGGTCAAAATGGTCAAGCCACTTTTGTTGACTTCTCTTTATTAGTTTGACTTTACAGGTGTCTTATTTCTATTGGTCCAAGTTTCTTGTTTCTATTGGTTACTTTATTTATACGTGGGTCCCACACATGATCGGTCCATCATTGTCAAAATTTATATTGAGTAATAAAATAATACTAAAAATTATTTTATCGCACGATTAAATTCTAAAAATTATGAAACTAATTTATATATCAATCAATGGGTTTAGTAAGATCCCCCAACTCTAATTAATTAAAATAATATTTTTCCAAGAAAAATTATTATTTTCCGTCCGAGCAAATCTCACAAAAAGTCCAAATAAAATTACAGACAGTAATATCAAACATCGTATCATGTAGAAAAAAACAAAACAAGACATTCGGGATGAAATGGTCATTTTTCCATTTTTCCCCATCACGAAGCAAAACACTCAAAACGGTCAAATAAAATAACAGACAAGATATATGTATACGTATTTCATACTGTAAAAATAAGAAACAAGTAAAATAAGGATACATCGGTCTTTTACCCAAAAATTGGGGTGTTACAACTCTCCCTCCTAAAAGAATTTCGCCCCGAAATTGTAGCGATTTCGAGAATAGTCTAGGATACTACTCTTGCATCACCGTTTACGTCACCTCCGTCATTCCAGATTACCTCGACCAACGAAAACTCCTTGCGTCGCGTAAAACATGGAGAACTATTTTAGTATGGTTCCTCATAATTTCAAGAATAGATCAGAATGTCGTTAATAAAGATAATAACAATTCTGTCTAGAAAAAAATGAAAGATACTATCCACCACGCTTCCGCTACGCCACTCTGATCAGTATCACTTGAAATTTCCATGCCTTTGTACAGCTTCACTCTCTTGCCTTTGCTTTTAACAGGAAGTGTCTCACAATACAAGTTCTCTTTTTCAACAATACTGTATCTGATACCATGACATGATTTTTGACTAAGAATATCCTTTCTTTTTGCAATTGCAATACATAAAAGAACATCACAAAAGTTAGAAAGAAAAGGTAGAGAAACTATTTGAATTGTTACCAGACATGTCCAACAAAGAATTTGACATTGCCTGATTTTAAGGATGAGTTTTCTGGGACACCAAAATTCTACTGAAACAATTTACAAGATATGATCATAATAACCAATCTATATATAAGATCACATCTATCTCGTGAAAGAGGTAGACAATTTAGATTAAAGAAAGGATTGTTTAAGGAATTGGATAGTAACAATGGTTTTGGAAACAAAAGCAGAAATAGAGAAGTCAAGAGGTAACGAAGATTACTGATAGCTCTAATCAACCCTCATAGTCAATTAGTCATAAAAGAATGAGTTAAACCAAAGTATATTTCTACAATTGCGGCATATGAATGATATCATGAAAACATAGAAATAAGAGATAATAGAATCATCCATACCACCGAACCTATCCAATAAAGAAATTGATATGGTCCGTTGAATTTAGAAGTAAACTTTTTAACTTGAACAATTTGACCAACTGGTCTAACAGAGCATAGATGGTTAGAAAAATACCCAATCCATATTTTTAGATTGTGTTTGTTTTGAAAAAGAAGCATACCAATTAAATAAAAAAAAATTTAATTATTTAACAGACTTAGGATGGTTTAAGCAACTCAAGTACTCAACCACATGTTTTAGAACCAGAAATAGAAACAACCAGGTCAAAAGATAATGAAGACACAGAAAACTCTAATTGACCCACACAATTATATGCCATAAAGAAATAGGTTACCTTCGGAATTATACAGTATAGTTAAAAGATCACCTTTTTATGATACACACTTCTTTATTTAGATCCTCAGTCTAAAACACTTTTGCTCCACTTGATGAATCGTTGTTCCATTCCACTTGAGATGTCGAAACACATCTTGCTTCCTCACGTGTACGTTTACTACAAATCATCGCCTTTCTTCAAAGACAGATGAATCATAATACAATGGAAACCAAAGTAACCATCTCAAATAACGTTGTCTCTCTCGAGTCCAAACACAGAGAGTTACACAACAAAAACAAGACAGACCTAACCACAAACCCCAAAAAGACTCTAACCGTGCTCGATATTAAGCGATGTAACACCCTCCCTAGTAAGGCGTCACATTTTAAAATAAAAACTTAAACCAATTATAATTATTTTATAAAAGCTTGAGTTTCAAAATACAAATTTTAAAATTTCTTTTTCGCAGAAATATAAACTTACCAAAAATTAAGAGTAACAATGAAATTAGATTGAACTGATTAACATACATATGCCATTTACATCACAAAATAATCAACAATAAATTAAAACATGAAAATTACAAACTCAGAGAAACAGTAGTAAACCCGAAGAAAGTTACTACTAATAGCACGGTAATAACACTAACGAGGAAGAATAAAACTCAACTAAAAAAATTCCATTTCTTCACCAACTGCATCATGTTGAAACTTGGAAGATTACTTCTTGACGTTGTCACCCTCTACAGAATATTGTCTCCAATAAGCCTCAAAATACGCTTCGCCTACTACACGAATTTAAACAATACAAACCAAACAAAACAATACAATAAAGAGGTGAGATCCCCTTTCACCTTTACCAAGTCGGTAGCAAAGAATGATACGAATGACTAGATCATTCCATACACATGATCAATACATGAATTTAGTCATATTATCGATTTACAATTAATTCTAATAAGCATATATTGTAATCGAATAAACCACAATAACATTACCAGGATAGATATAACAATTCACACTATATAAAATGCCATAACAATAAATCATAATAATATAGAACAAAGATTAAATGCAATATCAACATATAATATCCCAAATAAAAGATCATAGGTAAACGATCACAGATAAAAGATAATAATGTACCACATATAAACATATGCAATGTGACACAATCCTACTCCATGGAGCTACAACACACACAATGATATCGAGAGAATGAGTTGAGACTTCTATTAGTATCGCTTGTACCAATCCAAATATTATTGATTTGTCAAAACTTTGTGTCTATAGCTTTGGCTATTACCCCGACCACCTATTACTTTGTCAAAACTTTGTGTCTATAGTCGACCGTTGTGATTGCTATAGACCTTTGTCAAAACTTTGTGTCTATAGCCCACGAAAAATAATATAATGGCATAGCATACAACCCAGACACACAAATCAATTTATTGTATACTACGTACCGATCGATAGTCCTCTCAAAACTTGATTAAGGATAGTGTTCGTCGAGATCATAAGTGTGTTATCACGCACCAAGACCGAAGAATGAGCTACCTGTCATTACATACGTATGGAATAGTGCACACTATGAACTCCAAGTCCATATCAGGAACTGAACACACTATGCCTATCACATCGACAACACGATGTTATTCATCTCGTCAATTAAATCACCAATTTGGCACGACTCAATGCATGAACAAATGCGTAATTACCAAAATATCCTCAGGTTTCAATTATTTATATATGTGCCATCAATTTCCAATTATTTACAAAAATACCATCAAATCTCCATTATTTACAAAAATGCCACTAAACTTCCATTATATACAAAAATGCCATCAAACTTTTCATTATTTATAAAAATGCCATCAAACTTTAAATAATCACAAAAACGCCCTCAGATTTCAAATAATATCAAAAACGCCCTCAATAGCAAAAATAATTACGTAAATCGCCTCAATGGCATAAATCTCAAAATACAGTACGCTCCCACTTGGCGCACTATCTTTTTCATAAAACCAAATCACAATACGCACCCACTTGGCGCAACATAACTTCTCATATATCTGGGTCCACCACATTGGCCCAATAGTAAAATTTGCTGTTTTTGTCAATCGCGTAGAAATTTTATTTTATTTTCAAAATCTTATCGTTTTCACAATATATATCACATTTCCAATCGCGTAAATATAATTTGCTGTTTCCTCAATCGCGTAATAATTTTATATCATTTTCTCAATCGCATAAGCTTTTTAAATCATTTTCTTTTTCCGTTTTCCTCAAATAAACAATTTTTGACTAATAAACAAAATTATTAAGCAATTTAAAACCATTTAAAATATTTTTCAAGCTACTGTAAAATATTTCAAATTAATGTATAATCTTTGTAAATACTAACAATACTTAAATTAGTTTCTAAAATTCAATTCGACCATTTCATTTTTAATAATCAAAACATTTTGATAAAATTTCCTTTAACATGCTTACTTACCTTAGATTATTTAGAATCCAATTTTTCTCACTTTTTGGCATGTTGGCGAAATCTCATAATATAAATAAAATTCCAAAAATTCATTTCTTTGTTCTAATTCACTTGAATTCACTTGATATTCATTAAAAACATTGTAAATCACCTTAATTCCTTCCATTCAATGGTATGACCGAACCTAGGGTTTTGCATTCTTTGGAATGCTCATGCATTTCTAACATTATAATAACACATACAATACATATGCCACATATTTCAACACTATAGGCATGCAAAATATTCTAAAGCTATAATCATGCATATAAAAATAAATAAATCGCCAACCGAAAAACACTTAAATAATCAAATAATTAACACAAGCCACAACAATTCAAACCACCACAATTACACAAACCGAATCCTCATGGATTCTTCATACACTAGACAAAAACATTCCTCACCACCAACACATGGTTGATGAGGGTAATCTCCCTCTTACCTCTTGAAGCAAAATAACCAGGTTAGTCTCCTCCTTCTCCTTGAAATTTCGGGTAGCCTCCAAACAAAATCCTAACAATTTAAAACAATTAGTAAAAACTCATACAAGGTTTAATATGGAAAAACCATGGAACAATCATGGTTAGAAAAATTAGAAATCTAATTTTGAACCATAAAATCAAGACTTACCCTTAAGTAAGTAAGCAAAAACTTGAATTTTGGACAAGATAGAGTAGGATTTTGGAAAAACTTTGTGAAGAGAAAGTGTTTAGAATAGGATTTGGGTTTAGGAAATATGGTTAGATAAAATTATAGATGCTTGGTGTTGTGGGTAGTGTATAGGCCGAATAGGGTGAGAGAGAAAATAGAAGAGAAGTGTTCTTGGTTCTTGGTGTTTTAGAGAGAGAAAATGGATAATTTTTCTAAGATATGTGTGAAATAAAAGTGAAGAGTGATAGAGAGAGAGCTGCTGCCGTGGGGTTGGAGAAGAAAAAGAGAAAGAATATTTGAGAGCTTTGCTTGATAGCTTTGGAGAATAGATGAAGACTTTGATTAAATGAAATAAGTCTCCTCCAAATGCATGGCCGTGAATCACTTTGAGAGAAAGAATGAATTATGTTTGATTTTGTTTCCTCCAAATGCATGGCCGTGAAAAGCAAATGGATAGCCACCAATATTGACTCTCCAAGACTCCATCCAAGCCTTAGAATTCACCAAGGGTCAAGATTAAAACTTGATCACCAAGCTTGTCTTCTATTGGCTAATCCAAGCCTTGTCACAAGCTCTTGAATGTTCCACCTTGCCTCCAAATTGCTGCTGCCCAGCCGTGTAAGTCTTCCTTCATTTAGGTATTAAATTGTTTTCCATTTATATCTAATTATATGCTAATAAATTGGTTAATTAGTTAGGTTAATTATCTTAACAAATCTTAATTAATATACTAATCACATAACTAATTAATTTAACATATATTAACATATATCATAGCCTTTAGTTAATATTAGTATATCTAATTAACATTTAGATTATAATTAGTTAAGAATTAAACTAGTCTACTTAATTATTTATCTAATTACATAACTAATTAATTAGACACATAATTACATATTTTATAATCTCTAAACAATATTAGCACATCTAATTAATATTTAGATTATAATTATTTTATAACTAAACTAGTTTAATTAGTTTGCAAATTAAGTAATTAATCTAGTCAAACTAAGCTTAATTAATTACTAATCCTAAAGTCAAACCTACAACTTTTGACTTAATCCAAACCATTGATTCATCTTTAAATCCTATCCATTGATCAAATCCATGGTCATCTTCAAAGCTTATCCATCAAGATTCAATCCTACCATTCATCAAATCTATGGTATCATTCAAGTTTTATCCACCAAGATTCAATCTTAGCCATTCATCAAATCTGTATATGGTCATCATTCAAGCTTATCCACCAAGATTCAATCTAATGGTCCAAAATGGTCAAGCCACTTTTGTTGACTTCTCTTTATTAGTTTGACTTCTAGGTGTCTTATTTCTATTGGTCCAAGTTTCTTGTTTCTATTGGTTACTTTATTTATACGTGGGTCCCACACACTGATGCTCGGTCCATTGTCAAAATTTATACTGAGTAATAAAATAATACTAAAAATTATTTTATCGCACAATTAAATTCTAAAAATTATGAAACTAATTTATATATCAATCAGAATTGGGTTTAGTAAGATCCCCCAACTCTAATTAATTAAAATAATATTTTTCGACCAGAAAAATTATTATTTTCCGTCCGAGCAAATCTCACAAAAAGTCCAAATAAAATTACAGACAAGTAATATCAAACACTGTATCATGTAGAAAAAAACAAAAACAGTACATTCGGGATGAAATGGTCATTTTTTCATTTTTCCCCATCACGAAGCAAAACACTCAAAACAGTCAAATAAAATAACAGACAGTATTATATGTCTGTATTTCATACAGAAAAACAAGAAACAGTAAAATAAGGATACATCGGTCTTTTACCCAAAAATTGGGGTGTTACAAACTCCAGTATCACAAACCATTGAATCCTCCTAATATAAGATGAAGAAACCTGGATGACACATATATTAGCCTACCTTTGTAGTGGCTCATTGCCCAATGACCAAAAAAAACCCAGAAGATAATACGAACAATGGTCTGGTACACCATTTATGGCAATCAGCTGTATAGCCATATATTCTCTTCCCCCTTTCTCAAGTGTTTTGGTCCTAAGGAGGCAGAATATGTCCTAGTCAAGATTCATGAAGGAAGCTTAAGTCATCATCTCAGGGGCAAGCCCTTTGCGCGGAAGGCATTGAGAACTAGATATTATTGGCCCACCATGGAAGCTGATAACAAAAAGCACATGTAGAAGTACGACCAATGTCAGCGTCACTCAGACATCTATCCAGCTCCATCTGAGGAATTGTCAATGATGTTCGTTCCCTAGCCTTTCTACAAATGGGGAATGGACATCTTAGGCCCCTTTCCCCTAGCACCAGGGTAGGCTAAATATTTGGTGGTGGCCATTGATTATTTCACTAAATGAATTGAGACAGAACCGTTAGCGATAATCATCTTGGTGCAAATCCAAAAGTTCACTTACAAGAATATCATTAGCAGATTTGAGATCCCAGAGTCAATTATCACAGAAAATAGAACTCAGTTCACTAATTAGAAAATTCAAGAGTCTCCTAACAAGGCTCAAGATCAAGCAGTATTTCACCTCTAAAGAACATCAAAAAACCAACGGACAACCTGAGGCAACCAACCGAGTTATACTTAGGGGAATAAAAAAGAGATTTGATGACGCTAGAGGAAATTAGGTGGAACAACTTGACCATGTCTTATGGGCATATCGGACCACGCTGCACTCCTCTACGGAAGAAACCCCCTTCAAACTAACCTACAATTGTGAGGCCATGATCTCGATGGAAATAGAAAAGTCAAGTTAGAGGAAGCAAAACTTCTTTAAGGAAACCAACCCAGACCTCATCCGCCATGAACTTGATTTGCTAGAAGAACAACGTCGAATTGCCCACGTCTAGGAAGCAGCCCTCAAGCATAATGTCATCGCGCGGTACAACTATAAAGTGATCCCGTGTCGGTTCAACCCCGACGACCTCATGCTGTGTAGGGTGGACATCAGAGGAAAAAACGCAAAAGAGGGGAAGCTCGCTCCTAACCGGGAATGACCGTACTTAATTACATCCAAAACCATTATAGGAGCCTACACCCTAAAGACCCTTTCAGGCAACGCAATAACAACTTTTGGAACGCGGATAAACTGAGAAAGTATTATAGTTGAACATTGTATTAAGTTATCACTTTGGGATCATGTAAGAAATATCTTTCAATATGATATGAATAAATTAGTTTTTCTTCAACGTTTGCTCTTTCTACTCTTTCTTTGTTCATTATACAATTACTACAACTTTCGAGTTTACAACACCTCGATGAAGACCTAAGGAATACAAGGTCTGAAGATGATCAACTATTCTAATATCTATATATGAAGGTCAAACAGGGGAATTCACTTGACAACCTTTCAGAGTCAAGCAGCACATTCAAGAGTTTTCACTTGTACTCTTTTGAGTCTGACCTTAACCTATAAACTGACCAGGTTTACAGAGGTTAAGCGTGTTTTAACATGACGACCAAACAAGAGAATCCACTTGACTATCCTCCGAGGTCAAGTAGCGCATTCAAAGATTTTTACTCGTACCCTTATGGCCTGACCTTAACCCATAAACTAACCAACTTTACAGACGTTAAGCATAGCTGACCGTAGCCCAGGACTGTGGACTCCACACCAAGATGCTTTTATGTCACTCTCACATAAAGATCAATGATTTACTATTCTTAAATGAACCTAATTACTGAGATTGAGTTTTGGACTTATCTCGGTCAGGCAAAACGAGTGTTCATCAAATTAAACGAACCTGAATACCGAGAACGAGCTTTAGACTCATCTCGATCAAGCAAAATTAGTTCGTCAAATTAAACAAACCTAACCACCGAGATCGAGGTTTGGACTCATCTTTGCTGGCAAAACTTATGTTTGTCATCAAGACAATGGAAAGCAAAATATTCAAAAGGTAAATTTATTATTATTCACATTTCAAACATCATCAATTTTACAAGAAATACCTATAAGCTACTTTCTTGCAAGAGCGCCCACTTGAAAAAAGCCAAGAAAAAAGCCTGGTTAGATAATGATGATGATGATCAAGCACTAACCATGACTACCTCAACGATTCCTCAAGATGCGAACACTCTTTTCTTCCCTCTCGATCAACATGAGGAGAAGACTTCATAACCCTACACTTCCTAAACACCCCTGCGCACCTAAGGCATGGTGAGCATCTTCAGTGACAGTCAGGAGGGCAGAGGGGGGAGAGCGGCGAAACCCCTTAACGCCTCACAGGAACTAAGACAGAAGCCATGAACCTTTCTTGCGCGAGTAAGATCTTGTTCTGTTGTTGCGTATGCTTAGAAAGGAAGGCTTCTGCTACCTAAAAATGTGTTGACCAAGCCACACAGAGCAGTTACTTGGCTCCCACCTAATCATTACGCCTGGAGAAATGCCTCCACCGAAAAAATATGTAGGAAAAAATGGAACACCTTTAAGAATTTGTGAAAGAAACAAAAGATGATCTAAGAAAGAGACATGCCCTCGACACACTCACAAGAAACAAAAAGGGTCTCCCTCTAAAAAAGACCCAGCTTAAATAAAGCTAGAAAGCGAAAAAAAAGGAACAAGTGATAACCCCACTGCAAACATTTTCTATTTATAAAGAGAGTAATACACTCTAATTGGTTCCCAAAAAGGTGAATCGATTGCATATTCGAAGTCACATTTAATTGTTTCTCCCTTGTGATTGGCCATAAGGACAGCGAGCAGTTGGAAAACAAAGCAGAAAATTGTTATCGTCTTTAAAGTCATTTTTATTCCTAATAAATTCAAAGTAACGATTTACAAGCAAGTACTGACTGCTACAAATCGCAGAGTAAAGGTTGCTAAAAGAATATCAGATCCCTAAGAGTAATAAAGTCCCTACTCTCCTTCAAGTAGCAATCCTCCTTCATGTAGCAATCAACAAAGAGACTACAGAGGAACGTGCTATGCATTAACTTACGAATAACAAACCCCAACAGGGACGTAGACTCCTAAATACTTCAACAATCCAAAGTCTTACCACCGAGGTCGAGCGTTAAACCCATCTCGATAGACTGCACTAGGAAATTGTTGAGCACAATACGAATACTGAGATTAAGTGTTGGACTCATCTCGACTTTACAAAGGCAAAATTTTAACCGAGTGTAAAGGAGGCATCAAGATTGAGCATTGGACTCATCTCGACGAAAGCAAGAAGGCACAAGTATGAAGAAATACTATTAGGATTAAAGGAAGGACACCCGAGACACATTAATAAAACCCCACACGAGGCAAAAAAACAAAAGATAGGCATTAAAAGCTGAGGGCTTGGATCCTCGGATCTCCTCGACCAACTCGATCGCGATCACCTCAGTCACTGCAACCTCGGTCTCTTCCTTTCAACCGAACACTCATCAAACTCCATAAACTATACATGAGAGCAACCTATTACACACCCCGAACCATGGAATGATGACATGAGCAAAGCGATCCAACTCGGATCCCGACCTTACTCATTAACCCCGGAATACATACAATGACGTATCACGGACCTCAGCCATTTGGAAAAAACATCGCAAGATCTTACGTTAATATTATGACTCAGTTCCCTTTGTCCATTGTGCGTTATGTGCTCTTATCAAACTTGGATATATTGATACTTAACTGTCTTATCTAAGCGCTAAGTTGTGAGTCACTATTCTGGACCAAGTTATGGGTCCATAGATCTAGAACAACCCGACTCACTAGAGTGACACCCAGACGTTATTGCGCGCGTGAGGCATCCTATTTACTAGGCGTAACTTCCTCAACAGAAATCAATTATAATCTTGTTCCGCATAAATGGGGGAATAATGACAAGGAATAATTGTCTCCACGATTCTAGGTAATAGCATTCAATAGGCACTGAATGTTCAGATTCTTCACACCTTAAAATGCTCATATATATGCACTCAGGAAGGTGAAAAATATATGACCTAATTCTCAATATACACACTACTCTCATTGCACATATATTGACTTGAGTGTCGGAGTATCTTTTGCAAGTACTCACCCCTCGCTCTATTGCTATTGCGCTATGGAAAAATCAATCATCTCTTACCTTCTTAGGTAACCCTTAGAACAAATGGTATGAAGAAAAAAAATTAAAAATATGTAAAACATAAAAAGTAAAACAATCTTTTGTTTAGTACAGAATGATGAACCTACAAAAATTCACATTTTTATAGTTCAAAATCTTAAATTTTCATCTTCTTTTAATCTTTTTTATTTAGTTTTGTTCTTAATTTTTATTATGTTTTTATTATTTTAATTGTGTTCTTATTACGTGTTTTTATGTGTTTTTGTTAGGTATTTACACATGGAGAAAATTGGACAAATGAGTAAGAAAAAAGAAGAATTT
This sequence comes from Ormosia semicastrata, assembly GCA_029884595.1. NCBI lineage: Eukaryota > Viridiplantae > Streptophyta > Magnoliopsida > Fabales > Fabaceae > Ormosia > Ormosia semicastrata. The sequence goes on from JAQQTO010000038.1 coordinate 10,831,347, forward strand.
TTATCCAGCGCCTGAGTGTTGGACCCCGCCGCTTGAGCACACAACGCGCGCTGGAGAATTTTCCTTTAAGTGTCCCAGTGCCTGAGTGCTGGGAAGGCAGCGCTTGAGTGCTGGTTGCATAAATAGCAATGTGAATTCTTTATAAAAAAAAGAAGTTTTGTCAAATTGAACACACACTTGGACAGAACGCAGCAGCCGTCAAGAGACACAAATCCTAATGTAGTGCGGGCGCAATTATGTTTGAAGATTAGGAATTTTCTTCAACTTTTTCACCTTTCTACAATGAAGTTTATCATATTCTTCCCTTTGTGTTCTTTTTTTTCCATGTGTAACTAATTTTCCCTTTGTTAGGGGAATGATGGATCTTGAACTTTGATGATGTAACTTCTTTTATGACTTTAACTTATGTTTCTATTTCATGATTTACGTGTTTATCTCTATTCTTAATACTTTTCTAAACCTGATCAATTTGAGAATGATCTTTTGAGTTAATATATGATTTAAGAAAATTTGCATGAACCTAGAACATGTGATAAACACCATAATTTCTGCAATCGCTAGAAATAGACACTGTGGGTTATGTGGTCTTTCTTTTAATTCCCTCGTTCTTGATAATGTCTTTCTATTTGAGGTTAGACTAAGAGATTAGTTGATTTCAAACAGTGTAAGAGGATTAATATATCAAGTGATTGAATATTAATTAATTTTGGAATTGACCATAAATCATTAAAATATATAGAACATAGTTAAACCAATTTTTGAATGTGCATTTAAAGAGTTCAAGTGAAGTCTGAACCGTAACGCTTTAATATCATTATTTTTCATCCCTTTGATTTATTGATTTGTTTACTTCCTTTATTTATTTTAATAATATTTATTTTAAAATTTCTTTTTAATTGAATTTGTAACAATTCTCTTTATTCGTTAGCTTAAATAGTATCACTTTCAATAAATTTAGTAATTAATAACTTAATCCTTGTGAAATGATACTCTCACTCACTTTTTATTACTTTTGAGAACATCGGTATCATACATAAATCTTAAGAGTTAAATTAATATTAATTGAGTTACATGTTCGTTGGTAAAATTGTCTTTATATAACATTGTAGTAGTAGATTTGAATTTGAGACAATAAGTTGAAAGAAGTGTTTATTATCATTTTTATTTCATTAATATTTTATTAAGTGTGTTATTTTGAGTAATTGATCAAAACAAATTTAAAGGTCAGTGATAATGGAATAAAAGTGACACAAAGGAGTGATAATAGACCTTCTCTAAGTTGAGGAGCAAATTTTCGTGTCATATAAGTCAAAAACCCGTTGTAAAAGCAAAATCAATTTTTTGTGTAAGTTAATTTGAATAAATACGGACATCTTTTATTTTGTACATTGTGTATAAATTTTCCATTTCATGCTAAAGTTTCATGTCAAAGTTGAACAAGAAAATTTGCTTCTCAATACGAAACTTTTAATTTGAGTATTGCAAACATCTCAAGATTTATGTAAGACTTTTTTTTGCTAAATGATATGATAGTTTAAGTGAGCATCAACATCATCAATCAATTTTTTAAAAAATAAATTAATAGAAAATTAATCAAATATAACCTTTTTTTCTATACATTTTTTTTTGTCTTTAACACTTTTCCAGATTTAATTGATGAATGTGGCAGTGCTGACTTAGATTGTCGCATCCATCAGGTTAGCATATATTTTTATTTTTAATACATTTGGGATAGCAATTTTAATAGGAGTCTTGGAATAATCTTATAATTTTAAGATCCGCTTATAGATAAACAGAGGCATCACTATAAACAGGTGGATGTTTTTCTGGGGTTTTGATTCATCTTTGTACACATACTACTATTTGTTTAAAAAATTTGATACTGCTATTATACTGTATGATATGGGCTCAAAGTTGACAGTTATATGTCAATTGCTCATAGTTAACCAGCACTGAGAGGCATGTATATTAATAGAGTTTCGTGCCGCATCATAATCGCTCTAATGCAACCTTAATTAGATTACAGCATACATTTTATAGTTTGAAAGAGTCAGGCATGAAAAGATGGTATGAATTCAAAGCCTTGGTTCAGAAAAGCGCCAGTCACCCATAGCTTCAAATTGGGCAGGTTAATTTCTGCCTCGGAACCTTTCACCTGTTTTCAACACATCAATGACTAAATCAGTAAGCAAAAAACATGACTCATAAATAGGAAGATTAGATAAGTAAACTACAAAGAAGAGGATAGCTTACATTCAATGAAAATGTAAGTAGAAAACTGTCAGAAACTGTGGCCAAGTTTGAATTCTGTACATTGAAGCCTGCCAGAGACTCAAGAGACCTGTACAGTGAAGCAGCCACCCCTTCTCCTTTATTGCACACTATTTTCACATAAAACCCTCTTTCATCCACTTGAAACGTGTCCATCTACAAAGCCACATTCACAAATGTTACAATAGCTTGCAGAGACTAATCTAAAAACTTATGGAGTTGACAGGATTTTTATCAAACAAACCTGGATGATCTTCTTGCAGATTGGACAGCTGCTGTCGGTGAATTGAACCTTTTTGGGGTTTTGAATTGGTCCTTGATAATCGTCGGACACTAATAAGGATGCTTCAAGTCCTGCAACCTCAGCCTGCAGCTTCTCAGCCTGTGCTTGAAGCTCATGCACATATGAAACAGCATCTCCAATGATAGAGGCCTTATCCATCTGCGCATATAATTTTCTCAGTTATATTTAACTCTCAAATGTAAAGCATGTCAGAATTAATACACTTTTTTAATAAGCCACCTATCAAGTTTGTTTTGTATGAAATTTACAAGGGCAAGCCTTCTCAATGATGAACCTTAACCTTCTGAAAGATAAACTATAAATGTTCTTCAGTTCCAATGCCAAAATTATCTTTGCAATTAATGACATGCAAGGTGTAGAGAGTCATTAAGCCTTCAATCTTGACTAAGAAAGATTATAACTTCAATAACAGTTTTACTAGCTTATATGTATAATCTAATTGCTTCCCTTTTAGGTAGTCTCAAAATTTGTAATATAGAAAATCGAACTTATCATAGAGACTCTAATACCATCTCATAAATAAATTCAAACTCAAGCTGTTACTTAAAGAAGGCAAATGAATAGTATTATTATATATATAACAACTCGTACCTTAGTTATGTTGGGAACTAAAGAACGCAAAGCGTAAAGCTTCTCCTTCATTCGGCCTCTCCTCCTCCGCTCTGATATCAAATTCTTGGACCTATCAGTTTTTGGCCTTGGTTTGGTATTAGCACTCGTAGTTGCCGTGGTGGTGGTTGTTGTTGCAGAAGAGTCCTCCCCATCATTTTCTTCTCCTCCTCCTCCTCCCTTGACTTCCCCATCGAAACAAGAGAAGGAACTAAGTGTAGAGCTTGGATCATAAAGATTCAAAAAATTACTATTGCACTGATCAAATGGGTTTGCAGAGCATGAAAGTAATGGATTATCAACGAAGCAGCCATTGATAAGGTCAGAATAGAAGTTACAGATGGCATCTTCATTCTCCCCACGAATCAAATTGATAAGCTGATCAAAGTTGGGATCATCGATGAAGTCGTGCAGCTCAAAGTCATTAATGTGCGCCAGATTCTGTTGATGAATATCCATTGTGTCCATGGTTGGAACTTGGATTGTCAGAGGTCTAATTGTAATATATCATATATGGAAGGTTGACACTTTTGACACGGTTAATTATTAATATGATAATTTTGGTGTGAATGAAATAAGATCGAGTTCCCTACACCAAGGTCTATTTTTAAATTCTGATAGTTAATTAACTACTGGTCGAGATGTATTAATTCGAGTGTGGTAGATAACTACAGAATGTCAATGATCGACAAAGGTGTGACCTACTGTGTAAGTAAATTCATACAAGATAAGATCTTCTTAAAGCTAGTTTCTAATGTATAACATATATAGTTGGATTGTCCTGACCCAATTATCATCGGACCACTCATAAGCTTGATCAATCTCAATGATTGACCAAATTGAGAGACTGCAGACCGTCCTGACCCAATTATTATTAGGTCACTCATAAGCTCAGTTGTGAGCTGTCCTATTCCGATAACAACAGTTGACACAACTGATAAGGTCAAACCCAACAACTGTGTTAGGCAGACCCATCCTTGAATAACGAGCTCACGATGGTTCGAGGCAACTCAAGCCCTTTCCAGCTCTAAGACCCGACCAAGCTGAACCCAAGCGGTTGACAAACTTTTCATCACGAGCTTTGTCATCAACGGTCCTAGGCCATTGATGGCTTGAACGGTAAGAATCCGATGAGTCAGTCCTCAGACTTCTATATAAGTTGTTCTGATAGCCTAGGTCAGATATGTTCCATTTTTACCCCAAACACTCTTATCGACCATACTTCTCGATCATTTTGCTGACCTGCCTAGATATTTTTGGCCTTGTTGTTGCTTCGTCTATATGTCTCCAGTGAGCCTCCTTTTTCCTGATTTAGGTCTCAGTCAGTACCCAGAACAATAATATTAATTAGAGTTCCATTTGGTGTGTACAATTAATCTTGAATTCCAAGATTGGTGAATAAATTAATTATCCCAATGAATTCTAAAATTGATATTTGAAACACATTTTAGTAGAAAACAAAAATAAACTTTGTTGTAGCCTGTAGCTGATTATATTATACTAAATTAAAATTCAACTTTTATGTAAAAAAGTGGAGGCGGCAATGATCAAGCTTTTTATCATTTAATCATTAAAGCTCTACTACCATATAAAAGACTAACTCTTCTAAAAGCTTAAACTATTAAGAAAATATTCATAAATAGTTTTTATCTTAACACTTACTTCATTTAGGTTGTAATGATAATAAAGTTATTACAATTCTCAATATAGAGAATGATGCAAGTGAGTACTACAGTCACAAATTTCATTATCATATCATGCTGGTTAGCATTGATATTGTTATTTAGTTTTACTGAGTGATGCCCCCGTGCATGAACACCTCACGACTTGTATAATTAATTAAAGTCGGTGTTATTGCCTCATTGGTATAAGGGTCACTATTTGATCATGGCCTCGGCTACTTTTTCTAGATAAATGACGGACGTGGTTTCTCTTTCATGTATATATTATATATACCATTATTGTGTGAACGGAATCAAATGGGAACATAATGACGTTATTCCCACATATATTTTAAACTTATTGAACAAAATAAATGTGAAGTAATGTGAAGGGGATGGGATCACCTATTCCTAATTCTTATTTTTTTTTTGTTATTTCACTTAAATTTTATTAAATATTTTAAACTTAATTACATATTTTAAATTTTTTTTCATATTTTACTTAATAAAATTTAAATAAAAAGATAAAATAGAATATAAAAATTGAAAATATGTGATCTTCACCACTGTGAAGGGACGCCAGGGATAGCAATTTAATTTACAAAATAAATATAGGACACTTACGTAATTGCTGACTTACATGCAAGCTGGACCCAAACGTTTAGCTTAATTAGCCAGTGATCATGCTTTTGCTTTATTTTTACCTACTGCACTGAAGATGTAATGTGATGATTAAATCAGTATAATATTTAAAAAAAATACATGATATAAAAATTTGTCATATGTCTTGGCAGTTATTAATTTATTACTTTAATTTTTTTACATATGACGTTTATAATAGTTATTTTTATGCTATATATTATTTGATGTAATAAATTTTTTCATATGTGATCTAATATGATAGTTGTCACATGCAAAAAAAGCAAATAATAAAATTACAAAAAATATCAATAATCATATTATAAAATGGAGAATGAAAAAGAAAAAAAAAGCTTAAACACTCAAATAAGTTAAAAAAAATAAATCAAAATGGATTAACATTAAAAAAAAATCAAACACCTAAATAAGTTACTTCATCTATTCTATTCATTTTACTTCTCCTAACATTTCCTGTAGATCAAAATGAAAATGTTATGAAAATCAAAATGTCTGATGAGCATAGCCCTAACCATTTCTAGGTTTTAGAATCTTCTTTTCACTTTACTTCTCCTAACATTACTTTCTTGTTCTTCATCATAACTTGATCAAGAATTCACTATGTCTCTCGATCAAGAATTCACTATGTCTTGAGTTTTATGCAATTTTTTCTTATATGGTAGAGTTTCCTATAATTTTTCCCCAATCTCACATTCGGCGGGTGCGTGGGCTCTTGGTGGATGATTTTCAGATTGGGGTCTGGAGTAACAGGTGGCGGTGTGCGATGGTTCGCCAAATGCTGGCTCCGACGATGGCTTCGGTTCATTATATGGATGTGGCAAGGAGCCTATAGTGACTATTGTGAACACCCAATTTTGTCCGGGGCGTTTTGTGAATAAATAAAAAAAATAAAAAAAAATAAAAAAATAATCTTTCAACCCATTAACCCCTAAACCAACCCATTAACCCGTAACCCATAAACAAACCCGTTAACCCATAACTCATTAACCCATAACCCATCAGTTATCATAACACTTATCCTAAACAAATTTAAAGAACTACGTGACTTTGATTTCCTCATTGCAGCCGGAGATACATAGGAGTAGAATTTCTATTCTATTAAGCCAAAAATTAAATTTTCATAATTTATTTGTTTATGTCATATTTTTTACAAAAGGGGTAAAATAAATATTTTCAAGGATTATTGAGAATTTACATAATTAATTTAGGTACCGTCTTAGGACGGGTGTGTTAGGGGTGCTGTGGGATTAAGTTTCCGCCCTTCTCTACACATAACCGACTCCCGAATTCAATCTGGTTTCAAAGACTATTTTTCTTGGGTTTTCCAATTTTTCCTAATAAAATAAAATAAAATTGGTGGCGACTCCTAATTAAATATTTTTTTTATGTTAAGTTGTTATTTCATCGCGATTAATTTGATCGCGACAGATGGCGACTCCACTGGGGATACTTGAGAGTCAAGCCTGTAAAAGTTAAAATATGCAAAAATTTTGGTGATCTTTATGTGTTTGTTTTACCTTTTTTTTTCTTTTTCTTTTTATTATTTGATGATTTTTTTATATATATTATTTTTAGTGTTAATTGTTGTACTATCTGAACCTTAGGGTAGAAAACTTTTGGAGTTTGTTTTGTGTTTGCTTCATTTTGCAGGATATGAATAGTCCTTAGGATTGTAAAGGTTTATACGCTCCCTACACTCACCGCACCTATACATTATTCATACACATTCGAGTGGGGCCCTATACCCGGGTCTGAGTGAAGCCTAAGTTAAGTAGAGGTTGCGTAGTGGTAGCCATTTTGGATGTACTTCCTGTTTGGTTATCGCGAAAATCTCATCTAGAGTGTGCCTTTTTAATGAATGTCCCACACCTAGTGGTTTACCCACTATTTCGTAGTCAACATTCTGAAATAGGACTTAACTCTAGAGACTTCTAAAATAGAAGAGCCACCCTATGGAAGTTCTCATGAACCAGAAAGACTCTTAGATCCTTAGGATAGAATTTCCAAGTTAAAGGCAACCCCATTAGGACACAAAGGGAGCGTACTTCTTCTTTCCTCATGCCATCCATTCTTGCAAAAAAAAAAACTTAAAAAATACATTTTCTTACATTTTCATGGCATTACTAGCATTCTTAAAAAAAAAATTATCTTGCATTTTCATGGCATTCCTAACATTCTTCAAAAGAAAAAAATATCATTTTGCACCTTCATGGCATCTTTAGCATTCTAAAACAAATATAGAAAAAATAAATCATGCATTTTCATTCCATGCATTTAAAAAATATTTTCATTTCATCTTATGCATGACATTAATCTCATTCATTTCATCTCATTTATTGTATAGTGTTACCATGTTCAGCAACTATTGCGCGACCAAGGAAAGAAAACACCAATCAAACCCGTGTTCACAATACAAGGGCTCGAATAAAGTTGCTTGCAGCGATGGCAGCTGAAAATGAAGGCAGGAACCTAAGTTTGGAAATGGATGAAGTGAAAGGAAGGGTGAATGAGGTGACAGAATCTCAAAGAAGAATTGAGGAAATGTTGTCAGCCATAAGGGAGACCCTCACCTTGATGGGGGCAGTTGGAGGTGTAGGAGTAACCGGGGCACATTCACACCCACTGAATACCATTTCCATGAGGACAAACCTTGGAGTCACTACTGAGATACCTTATGTGGGAGGAACCTTAAACACGGCATCAGTAGTGATTCCCATTGGAGAAAGATTTCATTCATTGGAAGGTACTCGAAATGAGGTTCATGGTAACACCGAGTTTACGTGGGAACCACCACATATGTCCATTCAGATGCCAACTGGATTTCCTACCGGTAATGGGCACACAACTATTCGGAATGATAAGATGAAAGAAAAGTGGATGGAAAATATGGAGGAGCAAATCAAAGCGATCAAGGGTCCTAGCACCTACGGTCCCCTTGGGATAGAAGAATTGTGCCCCACTGCTAACATCGTCATCCCCAAGGATTTCAAAGTCCCAGAATTTGTCAAGTATGACGGGAGTACCAATCCCTTTTTCCATCTAAAAACTTACATTACCAAAATATCCATTTGGTCAAGGGATTGGAAGTTCCTCGTCAATTTTTTTCATGAAAGTTTGACTGGGCCTGCTCTGGAGTGGTGTATCCAATAGGACCTTTCGAAAATCCCTTCTTGGGATGATTGGGCAAATTTGTTTATGGGACAGTATCAGTTTAATTTGGATACAGCTCCAACCCGAGAGCAGTTGGAAACACTACAGAAGAAAAATGAAGAGATATTCAAGCAATATGCCCAGAGGTGGAGAACTCTCGCAGCTCAAGTGCAACCGCCGTTAACTTTGACAGAAATGTGCTCATACTTCTTAGGGACTTTAGGAGCTCCCTATGTTGGAACAATGGCAGGTGCTGCTTACCAAGACTTTGCTGAATTAATTGCTGCTAGAGAGAGGATTGAAATTCTGGTAAAGGCTGGCAAATTGCCAATTAGCAATAATGAAGGTAGTTTCAAGAAGGGATTTTTCACTAAGAGAAATGAGCCAAAAGTGAGCTATCTGCAAAGTCAATAACCTTCACAACCCCGATATTCTCCATCCTACCCTGCCCATCGAGCACCCCCATATAACTCAAACACTTACCCTTCTGCACCGTCTCATCTACCTGGCCTAACTGCCCCTCCCACGAATGCACCTCAAACCCAGCCACTCCAAATCAACAATGTTCATGTACCTCAACCATACGCACCAGCTCGCCCAACCAATACCCAATATCCACCTGCAGCTTCACAAAATTTCCCAAATCACCCACAGCCTCGACCAAACTTCCAAAATCAAGGTCGTTTTCGTCCCCAAGGCCTACCCCATTTCCCAAAACTATCCATCTCAAATGCAGACTTATTCCAAAGACTATTTGATGCCCACCTCATATCTACAAATCCTGTACGTCCCTTAGAACCACCATTCCTGACGTGGTATAACCCAAATTTAACTTGTAAATACCACAGGGACATCCCAGGGCACTCAATTGAAGATTGTGAATCCTTTAAGATTTTAGTAAGGAAGCTAATTGCTTATGGGAAGCTTGACATTGAAGAAGTAGCTGGACCCAGTATTGTCAATAACTCTTGAAGTGATTGTCATAAAGTAATCAGTGATATTGAACTTATGTTAACTTTCTTGAAGCATTAATGTAATAAATTTGCATGGGTACATTGTTTCTTTTCTTTTCCATCACATTGTCTTTCTTGACATTTATTCGCTTTCATTTCTTCGAAGTGTTTTCCTTATATTTGGATCCCATTGAACGCCAATTCTTGGCAATTCTCAGTTTGGTATATGTCAGTAAGGTTCACGCCTACAAGTGCCTTTTGCAAAAAAAGAAAAAGAAAAAGAAAAAAAAAAAGAAAAAAAGAGCAAAGAAGTAATCACTTAGTGTGCACTATCTTTTTATCTCAAAATTAAAGTTTTAAAAATAAACAATTATGATTTGAAAATGAAGACTGACCATTTTTCTCTATCTTTTACAAAATTTCATCATTTTTATCCCTCGTTACCCCTTTTGAGCTTGAAAATTTCTTCAATAAACCCTTGATAAGGATCACCCCTACACTAGGGGATAGCACAAAGCAAAGATTGATTGTCATGGTGACTATTTTGAAGCATAATGAAAAAAGAAAAGGTGAAAGGGGCAAGAAGTAAAAAAAAACCAAAAAAAAGGAAGAAGAAAAAAATGAAACAAAAAAAAGAGAAGAGAAAAAAAAGTGAAATGAAATGGGTCATGACAAAGGGGAATGAAAGAAAATGAAATGAAATGGGAAGAAATTGAGAACAATAAGAGAAAAGCGTGTTTAAAAGTGCAAAAGCAGTTGACAAAGTTCAATTTTGAAAGTGTAAGGATCTTTAGTCCCATTCAACCCTTAAACACTTGTTTGAGCCTTATATCTATCCTTTCATAACCCCTAGCCTTAGCCACGTTACAAGTCTCAAAAAGTCCATTCTGATCAATGAAAGGTTGTTTTCATTTTCATTAACTTTAATTTTGAGACAAAAGTTACACTCATCTAAGTACATAGTTCATTGCTCTTAAAAAAAAAAGAGGGAAAGAAAAGGAGAAAAAAAAAACTTTCACCAGGGCAAGTTTCTACCATGTTCGAGCTGGCCCTACACTGGGGCATTCTTTTCCCTAGTTCAATTTAACTTACATTAAGGCAAATCTTTTGGTCACTAGAGTGAGTTCCTGTTCTATTCAATTCAGTCCTAAACTAGGACAAATTTCTCTTTGGTTCAATTTAGGCCTTACACTAGGACAAGTGTCTACCCTGCTCGATTTGACTCTAAACTAGGGCAATTTTTCTTTTCCTTGGTTCGATTGACCAACACTGGGATAAATCTTTCGGTCACTAGAGTGAGTGTTAGCCTTATTCTATTCAATCCTAAACTGGGGCAAATTTTTCTTTGACTCAATTTGGCTTGATGTAGATGCTCAGTAGAAGAAAATCCTTGGTCATAATGTGTAGTGAGCAACTAAAGATCGTTTTCATGAGAATCAAACCAATCCATATCAAGGCAACTCTTCTTTGAATCTCATACCATCGTTTGTGTCTTATTTCATATGTACCCTTTTGTGTTATCAAACTTACAATGCCAATCTGGAAGTTGTTCACTTAGTTAATTCCTGTTTTTTTGAATCCATGTCTATCTGTTACGTAATGCTTCAGGTAAGGTGAACATGAGTACAACGTCATGATTTGACCATCTAATGGTAATCCCTTGATGAACAATTCAAACTAAAAAGAATTTAGAAGTTTCAATTAAAAGGAAAAATGATATCCCAGTGGATAATCCAGAAACAAGAGGTATCCGAGCAAAAAGGAAAAGAGCCCTGAAAGGGCGCTTTAAGCAAAAGTTGGGGCAAATAAATAGGAAGATGACCTGAAACCCCTTGAAAAGTTCACCAAACTGGAGCAATTTTGTTTAATTAGTCATACTGGGGTAAATTTTTGAAGGATTAAAGAGAAGATATGAGTAATCAAGTAGTTGCAGGAAATCAATTGGATGAGGGACAAAGTTAAATACTGGAGTAAAATTTTCTATCAAGGACTCAGCCAAGCAAGGGTTCATGACAAGAGATGGTCATTTCATTTCTTAAAAGGAGAGTTGGGAGTGGCAAACAAGGAAATAAAAAAAAAGGGAAGAAAGGATGAGAACCGAAGTTATCAGGTCCAACGGGCTAAAGCACGTGAACGAAGGGTTAGATTGGTCAAAGCTTTCCAAAGTCGTCCTTGGTTCAAATGATTTTTTTTTTAAAGAAAAGAAAAAAGAGAGGAAAATAAAAAAGAGAAAAAAAGAAAAAAAGAAAGAGAGAAAAAATATAATAAAAGAAAAAGAAGATCTTTTTGGGTCAAAATGCCTATTGTCTTTAAAATTTGTCTTTTGGGACTTTATTGCCCATTGTCATTTAAATTCTGGGACTCTGTTGCCCATTGTCTTTTAAATTCTGGGACTCTGTTACCCATTGTTATTTAAATTCCGGGACTATGTTGCCCATTGTCTTTTAAATTGGGACTGTTACCCATTGTTATTTGCCCATTGTCTTTTAAATTCCGGGACTCTGTTGTCCATTGTCTTTTAAATTCTGGGACTCTGTTGCCCATTGTCTTTTTAATTTTGGGACTCTATTGCCCATTGTCTTTTAAATTCTGGGACTCTGTTGCCCATTGTCATTTAAATTCTGGGACTCTGTTGCCCATTGTCTTTTAAATTTCGGGACTCTGTTGCCCATTGTCTTTTAAATTCTGGGACTCTGTTGCCCATTGTCTTTTAAATTCTAGGACTCTGTTGCTCATTGTCTTTTAAATTTCGGGACTCAATTGCCTATTGCCTTTTAAATTTCGGGACTTAGTTGCCCATTGCCTTTTAAGTTTCGGGACTCAGTTGCCCATTGTCTTTTAAATTCTGGGACTCAGTTGCCCATTGTCTTTTAAAAATTCCGGGACTCAGTTGTCCATTGCCTTTTAAATTCGGGGACTCAGTTGCCCATTGTCATTTTAAGTTCTGTTGAGCGCATCGGCTCCATGCATTTCATGCATTTTAAATTTGTCTTTTGCTGTTGAGCGATCGGCTCCATGCATTTCATGCATTTTAAATTTCTGTCTTTTTTGCTCTTGAGGGCAATCGGCTCCTGTCTTTTACTTTTGAGCGCATCGGCTCTGTCTTTTAAGTTTCTATCATTGAGCGACGCTCTTTGCATTGTTTTGTTTCTTTTCACTCCCGAACAAAATTGAAGTTCATGTCTTTACTGTTCCTTACCATGATAAAATGAAAAACTACGGTTATTCTTTTTATCTAATAAGAAACAAGTAAAGAGGGGCAACTGTGAACACCCAATTTTGTCCGGGGCGTTTTGTGAATAAATAAAAAAATAAAAAAAATAAAAAAAATAATCTTTCAACTCATTAATCTCTAAACCAACCCATTAACCCGTAACCCATAAACAAACCCATTAACCCATAACCCATTAACCCACAACCCATCAGTTATCATAACACTTATCCTAAACAAATTTAAAGAATTACGTGACTTTGATTTCCTCATTGCAGCCGAGGATACGTAGGAGTAGAATTTCTATTCTATCAAACCAAAAATTAAATTTTCATAATTTATTTGTTTATGTCATATTTTTTACAAAAGGGGTAAAACAAATATTTTCAAGGATTATTGAGAATTTGCATAATTAATTTAGGTACCATCTTAGGACGGGTGTGTTAGGGGTGCTGTGGGATTAAGTTTCCGCCCTTCTCTACACATAACCGACTCCCGAATTCAATCTGATTTCAAAGACTATTTTTCTTGAATTTTCTAATTTTTCCTAATAAAAAAAATAAAATTGATGGCGACTCCTAATTAAATATTTTTTTTAATTTAAGTTGTTATTTCTCCGCGATTAATTCGATCGCGACAACTATTTGGAGTTATGGTGGTGGAAAGGAGTTGAGCTTAACACGGATGGGTGGTTAGTCATTTGTTGTCAAGTAAAAATTCATGCTCATAGTCATTTGATTACATTTTTTTATAAAAAATTTGAAAAAATTAATTGATTTTAAAAATATTTGTATTTTAAGATTTTGATTTGGTTATTGGTCAAATAAAAATGTTAATTGACTACACTCCTTGAATTGCGACTATTAATTCTTAAAAAGTGTCCCTAGTCACCTTTTTAATTAGCTAACTTACATGATTTGATTAAATTTAAAAGAAAAAATCTTTTTTATTTTGTGATTAGGCTTTCCAGTGATATTTGTATGTTTTATGGGTTCAAAATATTTAAAATTAACCATAAGAGGCAAAATAAGTGTCATTTAATAATTTAATAATTTATGTTTAAATGTAGATACAATATAAAATTTAATTATGAGTCATATAATTTAAAATTGAATCAGTCATCAATAATTAATTAATTGTCACTTTCCATAATTTTCTCTATGTACTCCATTGCCTTTAGTAGAATCTCATCATTGCAATGTAATTTCTCACAGGTTTAACAAAGTATCTCTAAGTTTTCCAGTATTTGAACCAAACTATTGCATCCAGCATCTGACCTAAACTACTTGATATTATTATCAATCAATGCATTGACATTTTAATTACTTAGTTGTCTGAATTGAAACGTGTGTTCTAGTTAATAAGATTATGATGATTTGGTCGGACATTTTAATTGTTAATATATTACTGCATATCATAGTTGCTATAATTAGCTTCCTAGATCATACATTTAGTGTTTTTATTAGATCTCCTGCAAAAGTAATATTTCTTCCGTTCTTTTATGTGTGGATAGCCATTTTCTACATTTTTAGCCCCTTTATATAAATAGTTAATGAAATTCATATGTAAAGTGTCTAATTTCATTCAATTCTATTGTAATTATAGTCCTAAACCATAAATCCTAGATTTATGAGTATTGTTTTTCTTGATAAATTATTACATATATTTTATTTAATAATTTTTTTATTTAAATTATATTTATTTTTATCACTTAATTCAAAATTTATCTATATATTTCACAGATGTAAAATCTAATATATGTGAACTCCAAAACTTTCAAGTGTTGGAGTATTTAGCAATTGAACTCTGCATATACATACTCCTGCTACTCACTTATGAATAATATATTTGAACATTATTTTTTTATATTATTCTTATATCACTTTTATTTTGAATAATAAAACAAAAAATACACATATTTTAATATATTTTTTCTTTACCTTTTATTTTAAAAAATATAAAAAAAGATGTAATTTATTTTTTATGCAAATTTCGTTAGTGTTATATTCCTATTGCACTCATTGACTAAATCAAATTATTGAAGCTCTAGATCTTGTTAATTGACTTTGTTTTTTTTGGAGAATCTAAACTGAGATAAGAGAGCACTGCTTTCTTTTTTTTTTTTAGAAATGTTTTTTGCCCACTTAAAATATGATAAATGTATGTTTATTATATTCTGTTATAAGATAGATATTAAATCAAATTATATATAATTATAATATTTTTATAATATATAAAATAAATTTATGAATGAGTTAAAAAAATAAAATTTAAAAATTATACGAATAGTAAGAGAAATTTTGTTCTAACAATCAATATCATGGTACAGCAACCAAGGAAGAAGCGCGCCGAGCCTGAGCTGAATGCAGTTTTCATCGACTCCATTTCTATTTTTTGCACAATACTTAAAACGAAGAATACGGATGACACGCAAAGGGGCGTGGGAGACAACACATTGAGCTGATGCTTACGAGTGCCTTGGCCAATCGTCCAAGTTTTTTTTGCCCCAAATCGTAGTCAACATATTCAATAACGTCAGAGATGGACTTGGCCACAGTAGAATCATTGAGTTAACCGTCCCATCGTACGTTAATCGGTCGAACTCAAAAATTTAGACAAATAAATAAATAATTTAAAAAATATATTATATAAAATTTATTTGATATAAAATATATTATATTAAAAAATATTAAACAAAAAATATTACATTAAAAAATACTTTTAAAGAAACTATAATAATAATTTATTAGTTACATAATAAATTAAAAAATTAAAAATAATATTTAACAAAAATATATATAATCTAATGATAAAATATAATTTATAACAAAAAATTTTAAATATAATTTTTAAATTTTAAAAATTATATTATTTTTTTAATTTATGTAAAAAATAGTTAAACTGCTAAGTTAATCACCAAATTACCCAAATAAATTTAAATTTGTCTAAGTTAATTAGAAAAATGATCTAATAAATTAGTCCAGTCGAGCGATCCCACTGCTCCAATCCATACAACTATCTATATAACAGGAAATAGGAATTATAGTTAGTTCTAGTTCTACTTCTAGAACTCTAATTAATAAAATCACAAGCAGCAGGCTTATTCTGCACAAAAAGGAAAAGATAATAAGGTCCGAATTTTTTTAAACCAAGTTTCTTAATTTCATCTGACGTTGGGTAGCGTAATCTATTCAATTAAAAATAGCATAAAATTTATATATATGTGGTAATATATTTATTATTAAATTTTATAATATACATATATTTATAACTAATAAATATCTCATACATTACATGAATTTTTTTAAATTTAAATATAATCTAAATAAACATAGATTTAAAAATAAAAATATTTAAAATTATTAAAATATATATATAATTAATTTATTCAAATAGAATCTAAAAGAATTAAATTAAAAGAAAAAATATTTAAATTTATTTAAACTATAAAAGCGATATGCATAATCAATTAAAAAAATAATTTGAATTTAAAATTAAAAAAATAATATGTGTCATTTTTAAAAAAGGTTTAAGAGATTAAGTTATTTTAAAAAATATTAATTAAATTGTTATATTAAAATTATATTTTAAATTATATTTTAAACGATAAATTTGTCACATGTAGGGTTTACGTCAACCCTAGTGTAACACTATTCCTCGATTAATGCTCTTCCTTCGCTAAATTGAATCACCAGTGGCATTATCTTTTCTGTCTCAAATACGGGCCTTGTGGGCTAGCCCAGTATATATGAATTAGGCCCTGTCTTACAAACTAGCTGAGCTTCACGTAAAAAAAAAAAAACATTATTTTTGAATGTTTTTCCATTAATGAAATAGAATGGAATAAATAAAAATAGACTAAAAAGAAAAAGAAAAGAATAGAACATAATTATCATTCTCTTTATTTAAAAGTTTCATTAACGGAACAGAACAGAATAAAACTTCATTACTCATGTGTTCCTCTCATTCCACCACAATTTTAGAGGAAACAAAAATTGGACATTTAAAAAAAAATGGAGGAAAATAGTCCCCCATATGTTTCATTCCTTTTTTATGTATTTTAAAACTCTTAAATAAAAAAATATATTTCTTTTTCCCTTATTCTCTTTATATTTCTCTCATTATATATCATTCAAACATAATATAAAAAGAAAAGAACTAGGCTGAGATTGAGATGGACCATTATAGAGTTGGGTTTGGATATAAGAGATTTTTAAATTTTTATTTTTTGATGAAGATACATGAGAATTACACTTTCGGAATTTTCATTATATTAATTATAATTATAATTATAATTATTTTGTTCAATTTCATTTATAAATTATATTTTTAATTATAATTATATATCTTTAATATTCTATAGGATCCAAATCCCTATTTTAATATTTACTAAAAAAAGTGCGGATTGAGAGACAACGTAGTGTCCATTAAAATGCTAATCATAATTAAATTGGACAAAAAAAATCAATGACTTGGTCACTTAGTTGGTCTAATTGAAGAATTTGATTTTTTTTTCAACAAATCAAGTTAAATCTAAGGACATCAAATTAATCAGTTTGACTAAGAAAAAGCCCAATGACTTGAAGGGATTCAATAATTCAAAGATTGATCAAGTTTTAAGACAAGTTTGGATAAAACTCGAATACACTACCTTCAGGTATAGGACAGGGCAGGGTATGGTAGGGTGGGGCTGGGCAGGGCGGGGCGGGTATAAGGTGACCCACTCCATTACATTCCCCAAACTATATATAGAGTAAGTGGTAGCAAACTGCTTAGGAGATTTGCCTTTAGCCATACCATGCGTGAAGACAATTAAAGAGTTGATAACTTGACTAATTTGAATTTATATCATGATTATGACCTCAGTTTATAAAATTTCCTTATTCATTTTTTTTTTTGTTTTTGAAGCTTTTTGTTGATGCTACAAAGGTTCTTATACCCTGCAGATCATCCTAAGTTTTTGGTTCTTTTTTTTTTTTGCTTAGGCCTACTTCTGTAATAGAAAATAAAAACTAATTGACAATATATAAAGTGTGATTTGGGGTTGGGTTGGGCTGGGTGGAGTAGAATGAGGACGAGGACAGGGCTGATAAATCCCTACGAGTTTGGATATAGGGCAAAAAAATAAACCCCATTAGATAATGGGGTGGGAAATAGAACAACATGTGAGTAAATGAGACAGGGACAAATAGTGAAAACTCATCCCGATCTGTCCCATTGCCATTCCTGGGTAAACATCAATTTTGTGTGTTTTTCTAATTTTTTTATTTAATTTTTTCAATTAGAACATCGTGGTATAGGTTGCATTGATGACTTGATTAATTGGTTTTAAAATAAAAAAATTAAAAATAATTTGATCTGATTAATTGATTTGATTTCATTTGATTTAAAAATGAGTTCTCTTGTTTGAAACTCATTAAAAAAAAAAAGATAAGATTTAAATTGATTTACAAATTTAATTCCATGTTTGGAACATATTTTTTGGTCTGTGATCATTGTATTATCACGTATATTGTTTGAGACTAACCCATTGAGCATTATTTTGATTAAGAGATAATTTCAACAATTATTTTTTTTAAAGTTTGAATTTTAATCTTCTTTTTAGTGTGTAGTTCGCTTCTCACCATACCGAACTTTATTGGTCTTAATTGGAACACATTAAAGATGAATTAATTAAATTGATTTTATAATATTAGAAATTTATTTTATTATCCTTACTTAAAATAAGTTAAATGACATAATTAATAAAGACTAAAATGTTAATTTTAATAACTGAAACTAATTCAAATTCACGTAAATCCAACCAAAATTTGTTTATCAAATTCTCTATTATACAAAAGCAATCCGAGTATCTTAGCTGCAAGTAGACTGCCTAATAAGTCAAGATGCATACTAACATAATCAAATAAAAAACATGAAATCACAGTTTGCAATAAGGCAAGAATACTAAACACTGGGACATAGTCAACTTCATGTATGTATTCAATTGGGACACAGCCTCTAAATTTCTTTTGCTGGTCTGTCCATGATATTGAATATTCCTTAAGATGAAGCCACTGAAAATTGTGCATCATCAAATAAGCATTATCTTGTACCTCTATGGTGCCACTATTAAGGTGCTCAGAATATGCAGAGGGAGAATTACAAAACCTGATCAAACTCAAATATTAACCCTTACCAAAGGTTTACAAGACTCTTGCCCTATCTATTAGATGATTAGATGGCTTTCATAAAAAAAATTTCGTTCTTTCTTTTGTTTTGCTCTGGCTGGAGGAAGAATACATGAGACGCGTGGAGATCGGATTTTTTGTTTTTTGTTTTTTGTTTTTTGTTTTTTGACATGGAGATTGGATATTGAAGATACTTGAAACCAATTATTTTTAGATAAAGTGCAGAAGATATGCAGCCCGATGACCAAACTTTGAGTGAATTTCTATTTTTATACAACTAATTTTTTTAAAAAAATCTAATTCAAGTCTTCTTTTTTTCAGATAAAAAAAAGTCAAGTCTATTTTTTAAAGCCAAAAAAATATATAAATTATCAGATCAATGCTTAAAATATTTAATTTCAAACATTCTTTTAGTTTCTTGGTGCATTGGAAGAGATAAATTACTTATTATCCAAAATAACAAACAAAAACAATTATAAAAAGAATTTAGAGGAGAATAACGGATGAACTACTTTTTTTTATTATGTATGTATTATCCGAATCTCAAACCATTTCGTGTCATCGTGTGTTGTAAAAAATCCAAAATCTATTCTATACTCTACTGCTATTTTTTTTCCTCCTATTATTCTTCTTATTCCTTTCTCTTTTGTCAGCTTTTATACAGCCTTATCCACGAATACCCATCCTCATGACGTTCTTCACCATATTCCTCTTTACTTTTATCTTTTTGCTGTGTATATGAAGATTGGCTGATACCCATTTTTTGCTTCAAGGCTACATGTATCTTTGCTGATTAGGCTTCATATTCAACCATTAAAACATTAAAATAAAAATAATAAAAGAAGATTAGACACCAAAATAATAATTGAATCCCTTGATTCTTTTTAATGAGCACTTACAGTTTTACAATGACTTTAAAATACACTTCTCACTTATCTTATAGCTGATCTCAAATGAAATACACTTCTTTATTTCTATTTCTTTATACCAACCTACTTTTTTTTCGTGTGCTTTGTGCAAGAAAATACGACACTTTAAAATGATTATCGGGTCGAACACATATCAAGTGGATTACTTCTTGGATATCTTTAGAACTTCTAATCTACATATTTCAATTATTTTTAAATTTTTAGACAATTGAGATGTCACATTGATTAATAATGATAGTACTTTATTATATTTTTTATGATTAATGTTGATTTATGAAGTATTGATATGTTTATTCTAATTTACAATTTGAGTTTTTAAATATTATTTTTATTTTATATGTTGCATTTTATTCATGTTGTACCTTATAATTTTTAGAATTTGACATATCTATGTGTTAGTGTCGTGTCATGTCTTATTTTTACTAATATTTTAAAATTTTTATTTTTATTTTAATTAATAAAAATAAAAATAAATACTTATTTATCAAAATATTCATGAATATTAATATAAAATTTCTTTATACTCACAATACATACTAATTAAATTTATTAAAATTATATAACATTTTTTTTTGGTAACTATTTTTTTATAGTACAAATGTAACATTGCCCTGTTAATATTATAACTAAGGGACCCGGATCCCTGCGGTGCCGTTCATTTTTTAACCGCAGGTGCAACAGTTTTCCAGTATTCAGTATACCATATTTTTTTTAAAAATATTTTATGATAGAAAACTTTATTTTTAAGGGTTGAGATAGGGCCTACCAAAAAAAAGGAGTAATATAGGATCTTGATCCATAACTAAAGTGATGCAGGTCAGAGAAATTCTCTTATTTCGAATACAGCTATTAATCTTTCACGAATGGTATTGGATAGGATAGGGTAGAAAAAATTCGAATCAATTTTGAGTTTAATCACTAAATTTATATATATATATATATATATATATATATATATATAATATTATTAAAAAAATCTTAATTATATTTTAAAAAACCAACCTCTTAATTATTAAGTAATAAATATTATGAAAAACTAAAAAAATATCAATCTCTCTGTATTGATTGGAGAATGAAAGAGCGCATAATTGCTTTGGTTTGAGTGTCACATGACTGTGAGGTGATTTGTTGTTGCTCGTTTTTCCAGACAAGTCCAAAGGACATGTCATCACCACTACTACCCTCACCTACTGTTTCTCAGTTTCAGATTCACCCGCAACTTGAAACCACTCCTAATTTGCCACGTTTAGCGTTAGTGGATAGATAGCAGCATCACATCACACGGAAAGAAACCGCGCGACCATTTGACAGAAAAAATGCCCATTTTCAATCCAATAATACATTTTCTCTTATACAAAAAAAAAGCTCGATAAATTATCAAAATTTATTTTTTTGATACATATGAAAATTTATTATTTATAAAATTATTAGTTTAGTTTGGAGTTTGGACACACAAATTCCACTAGCTCACATTAACTGTGCTTAATATTTAATTTGTTCTATTAACCTATTTTATTTTAAAGTTAATTGGGATGAATTCACGTTTTTAAAAATTTGATTTAGTATATTTTCATGTCAAGTTTAATTTTATCTAGTTTGGTATTATATATTATTTTAAAATTATATTTTATTTTATAATTAATTATAAATTATAAGATTTTTTATTTAAATTAATAATTTTTATATAACATAATAATATATTTATATTAATATTATTTATTTTAAATTTATGACTATATATTAAGTCAGTTTGATTCTAATTTAGTTATTATTGATAATGAATAAGTCAAGTTTAGATTTAGAAAAATGAGTTAGTTAAAATATCAAGACAAATTTGTATTAAGTCTAACTTGTCCCATGAATATCCTTAACTCATGTAATGGATTGAGCAACATAAATAATATAATTTATGCATAGTTTATAAAAAAAATTATGTAATTTATATGTAGAACTAACTTATTTTATATAATTTATAAAAAACAAAATATATAGATATTTTAATAAGCAGAAAGTTTGATTGGTATCATATTGAGAAATGAAAAGAAAGAAATATCATGAAAAAGAAAAAAAAAGAATAAAATGTGGAGAAGTTATCACTATTTTTATTTAATATCATCCAATAAAAAGAAAGAAGACTTTCCTGATTTCATATATATATATATATATATATATATAATATTAAATTACTTTATTACCCTTCATCTAATAAATTTAATTTAAATGCAAAACTAATAAAAAGGATAAAAAAAAGTGAGACTCATCACCCAAAACTCACCTTCTCTTCCCTTCCAATTCGTTGAAGCAAGGATGAATGAAGAATCCGTGGGATCCCCAAAAAACACAACTCCCCAACTTCCTTCCTTTCTGCTGTCAAATTCTTACCAAATGTGGAAAAGCCTCAATCCTTAAGTGCTTTCCTTTTCCTTCTATCCCAAAAATGCATATAAATAGAATGATAGTGTTCAATAAGAATATGTTTGGTATCATAGAAAACAAAGAAAAAGAAGGAATATCACATAAAAGAAAAGAAAAGAAAGGAAAATATAAGTAAATGAGTTATCTTCTTCTTGTTTGATATCATCTAATGAAAATAAATTAATGTTTCTCTTCTTTTATTTTATTTTATCAAGGAAATGAAAGAAAATATATGTAAATGAATGAAAAATGTGCATATATTTTTGTGAGATCCACAAAAATTAATCTCTTCCCTTTATTTTCCCTTCATTTCCATCCAATAATGGAAAGATGAAAAAATTGTGAGACTTATAGATAATTATCCCACCAAATTGTTTTATTTTCATTCACACATACATACCAAATAAGAAAGAAATGTTATTTTTCTTCCTTTTTTATTTATTTTTCCTCCTCAAAAGTCATACCAAACAAACCATTAAAGGAAGAATGTAAGGATTTTTGCACTCTGCTGCACATAATGAGCTTTTTTTAAAGAAAAAAAAAAACCAGTACAACATTCCAAGGACTTTTATCCATGTTAATATCTTGTGTGGTTACATATTCAATGATTGCTTCAAATTAGTTTTTGGTGAATGACAAAAAAAAAAATTGGCTTTTGGTTCAAAGTGAGACCATATTGCTTGTGCATTTACAAACTCTCGTAGTAGTATAAAGAGTAAGAGGAGTGTTAAGAATATATTCTTTAATATATTTTTTTTAACACATTTTCTGTTATTAAGTCATGACATCTACTAAAATATATACTTAAATTTGATTACACGTTACTCGGGTTAATTATATAATAATTGAGATAATTACATGTTAATCGAAGTTAAATATGTAGTTTAATGTGTGACGTGGTCTAATAAAAAAAATGTGTTAAAAAGAGTGTGTTTCTAGCATTATTCTAAAGAGTAAACTATCATTAGGCCCTAAGATTTTGTTGACATTAATTTGTTTTTTGAAAGATAAGTGACATTAGTCTAGTACTTAAAATTTGAAGAGTGACATTAATTTAATCTTTTGATAACATAAAAATAATATCAATTTAGTCATTTAATTATAAATAGTTGATATCAATTTAGCTCTTTAATAATAATAAATTTTATTAATTTACTACCTTTAATCTCGTGATTTACGCATACAAAAATAATTTTAATGTCACTTTTTATTATTGAGGTATTAAATTAATATCAATTCAATCTTTTAAGAATCAAAATGATAATTTATTATTGGATAAAATTTTCTCATATCCATTTTACCCTTATTTTCACTCTTGCCTTCACTCTAACTCTTATGACTTGTTGTCTTTCCCTCCATTTTATCTATTCTCAAGGATCTCTTCCTCTATTTCTCCCGAAAAATAATTATTTTCAATCCAATCAATATAATTTTCCTCTATCTTCTTTGAAGCCTCGGAACTTCATGGTTATTGAGCACTAGGAGATTTTTATGTACTCATTGATTAAGATATTTTTCTTACTTTACATCATTAAATATATAATAAATTAGTCATAATATTAAAAATATAATTGAAATAAAAAATGATAATAGCCCACAAAATTAATATAACACGCATTTAATAATCCAGATTCTCTTGCTCTAGAAACATCAAAGAAATTCTCATACTGTAGATGGTTATCGAGTTTCTGTCTGTTATCCAATTTCCCAACTTGCCTTTGCTTTCTGGCTTTCCATTTCCCAACTTTTGTTATGATTATTAATAAAAGCACTGTTCCTTCTCATTATAAGGTGCCTAAAAGGTTCCAACAGAAATTTGTATTTGTGGCTAAAATTAGTGTCATGAAATAACACACGCATCTTTACCATGTATTATTTAGAACAATGGAGCGGCAATGATAAAATTCTATACTACGTTATAAAGATTTTAATATTATATTATGAATCAATTTTCCAAAAAAAAAATTAAGCTATTAAATAAAAAATATGAATAGTTTTATTATATTCCTAATAATTAAGAAACAAGACTGCAAAGACAATCGTAAATTCGTAATGGAGGACACTCCCCCAGCTTCCACCTCTCATTTCCAACCCATCCTTGTCTAGCAAGGAAGTATTTGATTGGATTTTATATTGTAAGAAATATAGAATTATTTTGATTGTTTAATTGACCATCACCACTGATATTAATCTTATGTAATTTATTGTTTAATATATAAAATATTATATTTAAATTGTAAAATTTTCAAAATATAATACTTATAAAATTTAAAATATATCATGTAAACTTTATATTTTAATGTAATAATAGAAAAAATAAAAAATATTTTAAAAATATTATGACATTTTGTTAAAATATAATTTAAAGAAATTTAAATTAAATTTTTATTTTATATAATTTATACTCATTTTTAATTCAATTTTTTATATATATATATTTTTAAATCAGTGTTTACACTTATAATTTTTTTAAAATAGTCATTGTCATTCATATTTATTATAACACTGTATAATATAATATCGTCAAGTGACTAACAAAATAAGTATTTATTTATCCTATAATAACTTATTTAGATGTTTATTTTATCCGTAAAAAGTTAAATATGATGTTTATTCATTCTATTAAGTACTTATTTATTATGAGTAAGTGCTCCTTTGTTCAATAAATGTTCTTTTAGATGTTTTATTTTCTCCTTAAGATGCCTAGTAAAGATTAAATTGATGGTATTATAAAATGAAAATTAACGAAAAAGATTATTTTAAAAATATTTGTAAGTATGAAGATTGATTTTAAAAAAAAATTAAATTGAAAATGAATATAAATTATAAAAATAAAAATTTAATTTAACCTAATATTATTTTAATAATAGTACCTTAATAAAAGTATCACATAAGAAGTAGATGACCTCTAAATCAACATATTAATAGTCGCAAGTTAATTCATGTGTGTTGGTTCAAATAGGAAGAATTTGATTATTTAACACGTGATTTTAAGTTGATCTTAAGATTCGTATGTATACAAATAATATTATTAAAAAATATTTTTACTTAAGTACTTAAGTGTAATCTGAAAAATTAATTTTTCATTTATAAGATAAGAATACTCTAAAAAAAAATAATAGCAAGTATATTTTAATTCTAGCTATCTAGCATTTTTTTTTTCTGTTATAGTACATATTCTGCATAGATGCAAAGCACTCTTTTGTGCAATATAATTATGTTAGTAATTTTGAAAAATTAGATTCAAAATAATAATTTAAGAATCACAACTTACAAACTTATCACTAAATTTAACAACTACAAAATCCAGGTGCCAAACACAAACATACAGCCGTTGGTTCCCGCAGTCCCACTGACTAATAATAAGTTGTAACTTATCCACAGTCCACACATGACGCAAGCAATGAATTCACCCTTGTCGTAATCACTTTTATTCATTCATTAATTAAAACGAGTCATGTTGCCGTGGATTCAGATATGAGAAAATCTAATCTATTCTATAAATCCTTCAATTACATAAGTTCAATTACTTTATATATATATATATAACAATTTTATTATAATAAAACTTCTCCCTTCTCCTTTCCTGGGATATTATTGAACTCTTTCATTCCACTCGGTTCCAACTCGTTTTTATGGCTGTCCCATACCATACCATAGATATTTTATACTTTTATCTTCTTCTTTGTATAAACTAGTGCGACTTATCATCAGTTATCTTTCTTACGTGTAGTCGAGTCAGCTCGTGCAGACAGAGAAAACTTTCAGATACAGAAAGAAACGGTGAGTCGTGGGTTGGCTACAATAATTGATATTATAATTATAATATTTAAATGCCACTTTCTCTCTCTCGTATACACAGTAAAGAAATTCTTATTCTTATATATACACAAATACATCATACACAAAGTCAACTACGTGAATCGGGAGTCCTGTACTCCAAACTTCTCCTTCTATTCTATTTCAACAAACTACCCCATAACTGCAAACTAGTAAGTGGTTTTTGTTTGCACCTGCACCTGCACCTGCGCTGCACACAGTATTATGGAAACCAAGGCACAGCTTGTTTCATCTCTTTCGCTTATATCACACTCTTCTGATTCTGAATCCAGCCCCACACACGTTTCTTCTATGGAACTTGGATTTCAGAATTTTGGGTATGTCTTCATATTTTAAGTTTATTTTATCATCTTCAATTTTCATCTACTGTATTTGGTTGGGTTGGGTATTTGCTTTTAATAATAAAAAGAGATAAATTTCTGATATTATTTACCCATTTTGTTTGAGTTAGCTGCACGCATTACAGAAGGAGATGCAGGATCAGAGCACCATGTTGTGATGAGGTTTTTGACTGTAGGCATTGCCATAATGAAGCCAAGGTATAAAGTAAACTTTTGTTCTGTTTTTCTCTGGCCTTCTTTGGGTTGCGAATGTTTCTTAACTCATATATCTGTCTTACCCTTTTTATTCTTATTTGAACAGAACTCTGAGGAGATTAATCCTCTGGATCGCCATGATATTCCACGCCATGAAATTAAAAAGGTTCGCGTTTGTTTACTCCTTATTACTACTCACTTCTTTAATTTGAATTGGATGTTATACTTATATCTTTTGGCAACTGTTATCTTGTACCTTCTTGGAGTAATTCATATGCTCTGCTGTAAAATAATAACGAGCTCAATTTGCTGTAATAGCCAGAGAATTGTCATTTTTATATATAAGGTTACAATTTCATTAGAGCTCTCTTCTTTTATATTTGTTACAGTATATTAGGGTTAGTTAGAGATCTCTTAGTTAAATTTGCTTAGTTAGTACACACTTATCCACTCATTCAGTAAAATTTCAATTTGTGATTATTTTAGTTATCTCCTCTCTACCATG
The DNA here is from genome assembly GCA_029884595.1 of Ormosia semicastrata. NCBI lineage: Eukaryota > Viridiplantae > Streptophyta > Magnoliopsida > Fabales > Fabaceae > Ormosia > Ormosia semicastrata. Next base: position 10,858,558 of record JAQQTO010000038.1, read on the forward strand.
TTTTCCAACGAGATTAAATAAAATCTTAATAATTATCTGCTTCTTATCATATTTTTCTTACAATGTTATGCCATAATTGACGCTGTTCACTCTCTTACTTCATCCAATTTCGTTGATTTTCAGGTCATCTGCTCCTTATGTGATACTGAACAAGATGTGAGTTTTTAAAATCTGAACCATCAATAGATACATATACATAAATATGCCTGCGGATATTGATGTGTTGATTGTTTCTCATGTTCTCAGGTTCAACAGTACTGCATAAACTGTGGAGTTTGCATGGGCAAGTATTTTTGTGCTACATGCAAATTCTTCGATGATGATGTAAGTTCTCTAGTGTAATAGAAATTGAGTCAGATAATGCATACCAGTTTCCTTGTTTTCTTTTAGTGTAAGTCTTAGTTGTGCATGCTCAATCTTTCAGATTTCAAAGAACCAATACCACTGTGACGAATGTGGCATCTGCAGGTAAAAGTTCTTTAATCAGTTTTGCTAACCGTTATATTTAATATTCCGTAGTGCTTAACAGAATTTGATCAATCATCCCCTTTATATAATTACTTTCACAGAACTGGAGGCAAGGATAACTTTTTCCATTGTAAGAGATGTGGTGAGTTTACTGTTCCAAATGCATAGTTTAAAGTCACCTCTCTGACCCCCCCCCCCGGCCAAATCCCTTCTTTTTCCCTTCTCCCCATAGTTTCTTCCATAATTTTCTCCATTAGCTGATCATTGTAAATCTGCTAATGTTTGTTTTAGGATGTTGCTACTCCAAGGTAATGGAAGAGGGGCATCGTTGTGTGGAAAGAGCAATGCATCACAATTGCCCCGTTTGCTTTGAGGTAAAACAAACCATTAGTACTATTATAGTCTGTACTTTTTAGAAGAACCTGTCTGATTCCAAGTGAGATGATTTCATTTTTTTGTTTTTCTCATTTGCAGTATCTATTTGATACATTAAGAGATATTACGGTCTTACCTTGCGGTCATACTATACATTTAGAGTGTGTTAAGGAGATGGAACAACATCATAGGTAAGACGTTTATATGTCCCCAATGAAGGATTGAAATGCTATAATTCTGGTATACCTTTATGAATTCCCACATCATGCAATATCCATCTTATGCTGCCATGAGGCCAGCGTTGTCTACCTTCAGGCAATCTTCAGCGTAGTTGTTAATTCATTCTTTGAACATTCTCAGGTACTCATGTCCTGTTTGCTTAAAATCCATCTGTGACATGTCAAGTTTGTGGAAGAAGCTTGACGAAGTGGTATGTAGATGACATTTTTTTTTTCTCTTTTTCTTTAAGAGCACATGATTACATCAATATATTCGGTCTTCATGGAATGATGACATTCTTGTATTAAAACTTTGTTCAGATTGCCTCAACTCCAATGCCTGAAACTTACAAAAATAAGATGGTTAGTAACAATCAATATAGCTTTTGAACTATTAATTAATGTAACTTGTCACTTGTCAAACATCTCTAACTGAGGTCCTGTATGAAATCAGGTGTGGATACTCTGCAATGATTGTGGAGTAAACTCTCATGTGCAATTCCACATTGTGGCGCACAAGTGCTTAACTTGCAACTCATACAACACAAGGCAGATACAGGGAATCCCTGCTACCTCATGCTCGTCTACAGTGGCTGAGATGGTAAGATGAGCATTCGGTTGAGGAGAGATCTCTACTTTAGACCTTGCCTTTCCTCTGGGGTGGAAACATCTCTTGTTGAGCACCCTTTACTCAAGACAGTTTCTCGATTCTCATTTTGTAGAATTCTTTTGATGATAATGGAAGAAGGCAGAAAGCTTGCTCAAGAAAGTCAAGTTCTAAATTTTGTACATAGTAGTATTTTGTTTCTTTTTGCAATGTTATTGTTTAATCATTCTTTCTTCTGTCTTTTACTTCATCTTCCAAAGGAGGCATAATTCCAGATGTTTTCCTGCATACTGGCTCCATATGGTAAAAGCGTAAGAAATTTTCTTTTCAATGTCTATCAGTGTGGTGTTTTTTGGACATTGAAATGAAATCAAGGTTTAGCAGTTGCTTGTGCTTGGAGCAGCAATACCCCGACTTACTTCCTGCACCAAATAATGCAGCTTTATGAAAGAGTGATGTTATTCACACATAAAAAATTCTACATTAACTTTACATCATGAGGTGTGCTATTGCAGCTCCAAAATTGTGGCACAAGTTCAGATTTTCCCTAATAAGGGAGTTGCATTAACCCAATGTTGTTTTCATACAAAAATAAAATAAAATATTACACTTAAAATCAAATTCAAGCGGCTAGATATTACGACGATAAACGCGGTTTAGGCTGTGTTGAATTGGTGTCGTGTTGTGAAACATAACAAGAAACAATTAGGTCTTGTTTGCATTCTCGTTATCCGAAAATCAAACCGCTAAGTTAAGACACAGTTGATGGTATCAGTTCTTGTATGTATTTTCGGTATGACTAGCTTTAGCTGATAAATGAGTGAAAATCTTGGAATAACTTAGTCACGGTGTCTACAAATATATAGAAGGTTAGAGGTTGAAAGATAATTTGGAGATTGAAATAGAAAATATTTATACCGGTGATTTTCTTAAAACATTTATCTTAAATGTCTTAAGGCTAGTAGTAAGTAATCTATATCTAAGCTTATATATTAAGGGTGCGTTGTTTATACCCTTTTTTTTTGGGTAAGAAAAGTATTTTTTTAAACGAAAAATGCATTTCTAAAATTCTTTTAACTATTTGGATAAAGTTATTAAAATAAGTATAATATAAGAATAATCAATTTTTCTATTTTTTTTTTAGAAATTAGGATGAGGTACTTTAAAAAAAAAAATAAGACTGAGAAATATATATATACACACACTAAGAAGAAAGGAATATATTTTTTTACTAAAAAAATAAACTTATATCAAATGTAAGACTTAATATACTTACAACACTTAATAATTTTTTATAAAATGTGATTTTTATCAATTCAACCGTTGAATTATAATTATTCAACATTTTGATCATTTGTGTCAAATTTTGAAAAAACTAAACATCAATATAAATATAACCAAATAATTCTTATTTTTATATATTTCAAAAATATATATTACATTAATGTTGACGTATTTCAATAAAATAATAAATAATTTTAGATTAATGTAAATTTTTATAAATATGATCAATATGATAATATAACGGTTTTTTTAATATAACGATAATTTAATAATAACTTTGATTTAAAAATTATTCAATAATATAATAATAATTTGTTTTGATTTATATCATCTTCCTGTGTTTATTCGGTTAATTTCGCTTACATTACCGTGTAAATTCATCATTTCTCATCTTAAAATTATTGTTTTAAAATTTATCAAAATGCACCCTAAAGCAATTTCTCATCTAAAATTATTGTTTTAAAATTTATCAAAATCCACTATAATTATAGTCTCCACTATAACGATTCACCAATAGCCATTATGCTTTTTTTTTATAAAAAGAAAAAAGAAAAGAAAACAACTCAATAACAATTAAAAGAAAAAGAAAATAAAAAGAGTCACCTTGAGAAATAAAGCAAACACCTGTTTTGTATAGATTACATGTATTGGTTCAATACAAGCACACACCTACGTTTTGGTTTAAAAAACTTTGTAGCTCAAAATGCTTTGTACTTCTAAAACTGCACGTATTTCATGTCTAATTTCATAATGTAAATTATATGCATGAAAAAATGATAAAATTATGAAAAATAAATGTTTTACAGATGTATGATTAATTTTAATCCTTTATAGCCTTTAATGAATAATGCAGAAGACTACAATTTGTTATTTTCAATATTAGTAGTTGGTTCTATATTAGAGTGGTAGTAGTATTCACAATTATTGCTCATTGGATGACGTGATTTATTGACCATATTTGGGTGAACGTGGGTCGAAATTTAAAAGTTGGTTAAGAGGATGAATGAGCATCTTTTAGACTCGTAGCCCAATTTCAATGATTAGATATTTCATTTTTGAATTTGTTGTGACATGTCTTAACTTCAAAAAAAATTTACATTTTTATTTAATCATGTGTTGTTATTAAATTTATGTTATATTTTTTAAATCTTAATCTAAATTATTAAGAAATTTCAAATATTCAGGATTATGTAGGGTTTAAAAACTTTATTAAGAATAACAATAAATTATTTCTATGGGCTAAAACTTCAAACTAAATATTGAAAGGTTTACTAATTAATATCATAATTCCCATATAGATTGCTATGTTTCACCACTGGAATGAAAGATCCACAAACAACCAAAAGGAGAATAAGAAGATATAAGAGGGAGGGAAAAGGGGAGATTGCAGAACAAGCACAACTCCTTGATAGATAGACTGGCCTACTTGTCCTTTGCTTTGAGTGAAACCCAAGATTTGTTAATTGACAAACGAATAATGTTTCTGGGTCAAGATCTCAATGGCCAGACAAAAGCATGAAAGGACTAACCCAGATACACCTTTCCAGACAAAAAGCCATCAGACAGAAACTTTATGATCCTCTCTCTCGGTTTGCAGCAAAAGACAGAGGATGGGGACCCATTCAATAGGACTATGAATAAACTGATGTACACACATTATTTTACTTCTACATAGTTTTTTTATTATCTAATTTTAACTAATTTCACATTATTCTTTTTTACATCTACATTTTAATTCTACCACTTATATCTGACAGAGCAATGTGTACATACACAAGTGATATGCAACAAGCTTTGTCATAGAACTACAGATGACCCAGTTTTGAGAGTACCCTATTTTTCCGCCTGAAGCCTTGGAATAAAGTTGTCATGCACGTGAATCTATTCAAGTAGCCCATACATTTTTGGAATAAGATTGTCTAAGGAGCATCAAGATTCTTATTGTTGTTTGGGTTAATGCCTTCCTTCAAAAGAAGCAACTTGTTACATAGAAATCACAAAGTTTAAATTGTGCACTGTCAACATAGAACCAACAATATAATCATGTCCTCAAATCCAAACATAAAGGACTTGCAAACAGAATCACAGCAATTAAACCCGACCCTCCAATCACCACCCCCCAGTATGATTGCGTATGAGTTAATGGGGCCTCTAGGCTAGAAGCATTAAAATGGTCAATTTGTCAAAAGCCATTTTGATTTCCCAAAAAGAAAATCCCAGCTTTTTTAATCTTGACTAGAAGCTCCTTTTTTAGGCTGAAAAGGGTCCATAAAATTAGCTTTTACCCACCTTTTAGCTTTGAGAATTACATCTGGTCATCCAAGTTATGTTAATTAATTTGAAGTTAAACACAAGCGCATCCAATGTCAAATTCAAGCTCACATGCTTGGCATTTGACAGATTACAACATCAGCGCCTATGCCAAGAGATGGGTTTGAAAACGACCCGCACCTTTTCCCCTTGGAGGTGCAAGCTATAAGTAGCAACCAATAATTTGAAGCAAACAAAAGCAGGGGTGCAAAAAGAAGATACTGTATCTGTAATTACAACAAAATGTGCAATCACTTCATTTCTGGATAGCAGTCCATCTCTAACCAGCGCAATATATTTACAGGAAATGGACCACTGGGACCACACCTGCACTATTTGCTGCCTTTGCAATGAGTCATCTGTCAAAATATTTTTTTTTCCACTTTATAGGCTTACGTAAATGTCATATACAATCATGTTGAATTCAAACTAAAGCTGAAAGCCAGCAGTTTTGCTTGTTGCCTAAGAGCTGCTAGATGCTGTCACAAAATGGTTTAGATTGGATTATAACCCGAGCTCCTGAAGCAAGCCTGTTGAGTAAAAATCAAATTTATCAGTCTATATTTCTGAAAGATGTAAGAATATATTGATAATGTTAATAGAAACAAGATAGAGTCAACACTTAACTTTCTTCAATTTTGATCACCTCCTCTTCTCTAAATGAATCTATCCTCTTTGATTGCTTTTTCCCTGATGAAGGTTCAGTGATTCTTTTGCTGCTACCGTTTGATGTTACTGGGGATATGCCGGAGCCATCAATTCTATCCGATGAGTTTCTTGGTCCATCAGAAACGGGGGATCTCATGGATTCACTTCGTGGCTGCTTGGTCAATGAAGCCTTAATTGATCGTGGAATGCATTTTGAATGTCCTGTGGATGATTCCTCCTTGTCTTCTTGTGGTTTCAGTTCTTTATATGTCCTGCACATTTGTGTACTGGTTTTGTTACAGATGAAACATCGGCCAGGATGTGATGACTACCGTGTTCCTATCAGATGCCAATCAAAACCAACTACAAAACTTCAAAACATGACTCCGCAAAGCCAACCACAATAATTCTTGATCCCAAGTCATTTTTAGTGGCATGTCTAAGTCTCCAAGTAAGGAGCTCATTTCGTAAAAAAGAAAGAGAACAAACAGTAATGAAGTTTATAAAACCTGATGATAAATGGGCTTCTCTTTATTATTCCACAAATTCTTAGTCCAGCCTTTTTATTTTATTTTACTTTCTATTTCCTTCTGTGGAGAACAGGGAGCGGACCTGATAGATGTTTCAATGATTCCTATTTTTTATTTAGCATGCTAGCTTCATAAAACAGCAATGAAGCCCTTTGTTTGGACCTCCATTTCCATGAGACATCTCACACAATCACAAAGATCTAAAGAAGCATGTGAAAGTACTTATATTCCGTGAAGTTCTGTTAGCTTTAACAACCAACTGACAAAAGACATAGGAAAACATACACTTTGTAACCCTTGTACTGAACACATACAGAACTGATGAAGTGATCAGAGAGATAGAAGATGTGCAAGTGATATTTTTTTTTATCAAAAATGAAAAGAAAAAAAAAAAAGTTAAGTGATATTGTTGACATTTAGAATCTTGTAAAAAAAAATGAGTGAAAGCATACTCACAATGTGGAAGTAGAGCTGCAGTCACTTTTGGTCTTAGCATCTGAGTTTTGAATTGTAATAATGTGCAGCTCATCGGATGCTTTGTGTTTATAATAATGAAATCATTCACTTAATGTTTGTGTGTGTGTGTGTGTGAGAGAGAGAGAGAGAGTATAACTCAATCTGGAAAAAAATTTCAGATCTGAGAGAAACTCAATTGGCATTCTATGACCAGATTCAAGCATTATCACCTTCTGACTACTGCACAACTTATCTGGTTTTTCAGCCTAATCTAGCATTACTCACTATCTAAATTTTAAAGAATGATTACATTCCAAATATTAGTCCTATTACTACATCAGAACTGAAGTAATCCATATCACCATATGCCCTTTCCTCAGCTTTGAGTAAGTGTTAGGTTATGACTAGTGCAGTTCATGTGCAATCAAGAAACAGCAGCATGTATAACTCTTCCCATGCTAAATTGCAATGTTACAAGAAAAGAGTTGAAAGCAAAACCTACCTCTCATCATTGTAGGAAGAAGAGCGTTTCAGAACATTATGTCCATCTCCTTCCTTCAGTTTAGTCTCGACTAAGCTCCCACTAAAATATTCTTTGTCGTCCAACCTGAGGCTCATCAGCTTTGGATTCTCTGCCAAGCAATCAAATTCCCCCAACATAAAAGAAGTTGAGAACAGTGGGGAAGGGAATTTTGAATGGGAAAACCTAGGCTTATAGGAAGGAATAAGGCCAAAACTATGGTTTTTCACTGATATTGAGCCACACGAGATCAGTTGCATCAGCAAATTTGAGGCCTTCAGCCTTGTGTTGGTTGGCATCCGAATGTCCTCCTCTTCCATAATCCTAAAGCTGTTCATTTTACTAGCATCAGCTCTAATCAGAGATTCCAAAGTTTCACCCTTCCCTCCAAAAGATGAGGGACTTGAAGTTGAGAGAGGAGGAGAAACAGTATCCGTACAGATTTCTGGATTATCTTTCACTTTTGGAACTCGGGTTTGACATATTTCACGGCATTCAGATTCTAATGACCCATCCTCTGTTGATACACCCCTTGTACAAGTTTTCTGGGCTTTGGGTCTGCTAACATTTTCTTCTGTCTGAGTTGAAGCATCTGCCAATCCATCAGTCTTATAGATTTTGTACTCTGTCAATGCCAAGCTTAGAGAACCACTCTTTCCAGCTCTAGACTCTGGAGAAACATCAGAGGAACCACTATGTGGTTCTTGGGAAAGCTCATCTTCTTGGGAGTGTCTTGTCTCTTTTCCATTCATGCTAGAAGAGCAGGAAGCTTCATCATGGCTCCTAGAAGAAGCTGGCCCTGGCAACAGCTTTACGCTTTGTATTTTGGCATTGCTAATGGGACTGAAACGATCTGTAAAGCAAAATCCAAAATGACTGAGGTAGCAGGCAATCCATTCACTCAGGACCTAAGAAATTATCATCTATTGTTGAACATAAATAAAATAGATATCTTCTTTACCTGAATTGGATTCATCAAAGAGCTCAGAGCCTTTGAGGACATACTCATTTCCATGCGCTGGTAGAATTAGATCATCTTCACATAGATCATGCCACACAAATCCGTTCTTGTAGCTTCTGAATTACACCAAGAAGAACAAATATCAATAATTGCCTCATCTAAAATTGTAAACTTTAAGCTGCCTAGACATTCCTAAAATTCAAGAGGGAGACAAGGAGCAAGGATATTAGAGCCTATCAACTATCAATATCAAGTCTCAGTTTTTTTATTTTTTATTTTTCCTTGTCTCACTCTTTTCTCAACATACAAACTGAAAATGTAATAACTTGCTCACCTCTTGCAAGACCATGAATACAAGGAAGCCATACCTCTACCTCTCAAAGCATTCAGTCTGTCAATCACATCTGCACACAAAAACAAGCTCTCAAAAACCACAATCCAAAAAGAAAAACCAAATAACAAAATTCGCAAAAAAGTTTTTGTCTTTTCGTTTTTCTACCTCTCAAGTATAGCCCATCTGGGGAAGCAAGGGGGACCTCCATGAAATGAGGGTGCTCTAGCTGCCTGTTTCTAGAGAGATAGTAAATGACCGGTACCTTCCGATTCTGGTGATACTTTGGCGACTTTTCAGTCCATATTTTGGCCCTCTCTGGACTCACTTGCCGGTACTTGTTCATCCGCGCTTCCATTCTCACATGCACAACAACCCCACCACCACTCGTTAAAAATGCAACCTTTCTCGAGAGCTTGAAGCGTCTAAATCTTAAAACCCTATCAAGATGAACCCCATTAGCTTCACTCTGTGTGAAAATGTTACTGGGTCTGGGTGGAATTTTTGTACTACTACCATCACTGAGAGCATACCAGAAATCAAGATCTAACTAGCTTGGAATATGTGTATTAAAGCTGGAATCTTTAACAATATAAATGCAAAAATAAATAAAGAATAAAGGAAAATACCTTGAAAAAAAAGGCACCCAATTAGAAACTGGGAGAATAATCTATCTAGTATGTACGAGAAAGGAGGTATGTGTTTGGTTTTGGTACAAATTATGAGAGGTTGAGCTTAGAATAAAGAGAAAGTGAAAGTGGGGAAAAATCCAAATGACGGAAATGAACGCCCGCAATTGAAGTGTTGGGAGGAGGAACGGAACAGTGAGTGTGGAAGAAGATGGAAAAGAGACAAGAGTGGAAGAGGAGCTCAGTATTTTGTGATGTGTTTTGGCTGATTTGATGGACTGGTGTGGTGCGTGCTTGAGTTGGGAGTTCAGATTTCGGTCTTGTGATTTCTGTTTTCCAACTTTTATAATACAATACTATTTTTTCGTGTTCTATTCTTTCCCCAACTACCATAGTTGCCCTTCAAATCATGCGCGGTAAAATTCAAAGACTAATGTTGACTTGCACTCACTATTATGTTTTAATTTTATTATGTATTGGTTATATATTACAAGTAGTATTACAGTTCCGCAGTTAGCTTGACTTCCACAGGCAGCATGACTTTGGTTCAAAATTGCCATTGTGATACCGCTTACAAAATCTCATGACCAATTTTGCATAATTAAAACTGTAACAATCATTTAAGTATTATCATTTTAAAATTTGAATAGTTTTATTGTAATAATGTTTAAAGCTATTAACGTTTAGGTGTTTGTATATTTTTTTATTTATTATATGACTAAAAATCCATTACAAACTATTTAAGTTTTTCACTGCAAGCACATTCTTTGTTACTTCAATTAAGTCTTTGTATATGAGTTATTTTTAAAAAAAATGTGAAATCAATTACACCTCAATAAAACACTACAGATAAAATAAAAAAAAATACACCTCAATTTTGAATATTGTGAAAGTGAGAAGCAAAGATGATTAGGAAGTATGGTGCAGTTATGTATATATAGATTTATATATCATTACAGCCTATAAACAATTATTTGAACTCCATGACATAGTTTCTCCCAGCTGCCCTCCCCTTTTTAAAAATGGAAATTTTTATATGGAATGGAGATACAGGGTGGCCTTTCAAGGGGGCCAACTCACTTGCAATTAGGGATACATAATATTAAAAATCATATTATACCAATTTTAAATAGTGATAATATCATGTAACCATTCAAGTATATATATATATATAGAGGAATTTACATCACATTGTAAGTTTTTTATATTTTTATATATATATATATTTCATATATATATATATATATATATATATCTGAATCGATAAATTGATCCTCCTCATATATATATATATATATATATATATGTAATCATGTAACCATAAAATATCCAAATGCAAATCAAATAAATATTGTTTGCATTTTATTTTCTTTTGGTGTATAAAGTAAAACTGGAATCTACAATTCATATGAATATCATGCTAAATGGACGGAAAATGGTTCTTACTTTCACCCAATGCTTTTTATGATTTTTTTTTTTCGAGACTTCAATACGACACATTAAATTATATTATGGGCAAGTCTCTCTCCCTCTACATTTTCAAATTTAATGAAAAATAAAATAACAGTTATTCTTATTCACATCTCAAATAACGTAATTAAAAAAGGTGAATTTAAGTTCTTCGTATTCTTCAATCAGAAAAAGCAAAGAAAAAAATTCCTTATTTATGAAAAATAATTGTTATGACTATATTACTCATTAAAAATGAAGATTTAATTTTAATGTATTATTAGTATAAACAAAATTTACACTTATATCAAATGATTTATTATCACGTTAAGAGATTAAGGAATATCATCCATCTTCCTTTCATCTTTCCAATGTTGAATTTTTACCCATTTTACTACCACATACCAAACACTCGCATGTGTGTTTTAATGTGCATTTCACTAATCTCTAATTCGATCAAAAGTAAGTCATCAAGAATTAAAGAATTCACAAAAATATTTTTTACAACTTGACCTCAAGAAATTGACATAGGTAAGTTTTGAATCTGTGACTACTGACTATGCGTCTACTTATACATCACATGCTCATTTACCATTAAGTCAACCCCTTAAAATTGTATACAAAATAATATGGTAATACAAATAAAAAATAATAACAAAATATAATTCAATGATTAAATTAATATAAATATATTAATTATTATGTGTAAACAGATACTCTCTCACACACACCACTCGTACATGTAAAGAGAAATGGATCCTCTCAAGAGAGGTCCTCTTCATTTGTAAAGGAAAAATTTTACCGCATACAATATATGTATTTTTAACTAATAAGATACTCCTTATCTCACTTAAAGAAACAACTCTCTTTTATCCCTTTATTATTTCTAATTACGAAGATAACATAATAATCGTGTGTGGGGAAGTTGCATGATATGTGAATACATTTGTCAATGACTTGAATATCTTTTTTTTTTTTTTTTAAGTTAAAGAGCAGTTTTAGAATTATTTATCTTTCATCCTCACTCGATCGCTTTATCGTCTTTATATGTTAAGTAAAGTTGATAAGCACACGAAACTTAAAATAATGAGATTTTCTGAACCTTGCAGGCCATTGTGCGCCTTCACTATGGGATATATAAGGATCACATTCCCACTTTTGTTACCCTTTGCACGAAGTTTCTCCATGGGGCAATTGGTTTCACTTCCCTTAACTACTCTGTTCCGTGATTCTTAAATTTCACCTTACTTCTCAACGAACGTTAGTAACAAGAAAATGAAGGGTATTAAAAGCAGCCCTGAAAGTTAAGGGCCTCGAAACCAACCTTGACCCCAAACCAACTTCAACTCTCAGCATGGAAATCTTACAGCTGTTCGGTTGGAGACTTGAGTCCCTTAAATAAGTTGTTAAATGACGCTGAAGCCCTAAAAGCAGAAGCAAAATGGAATTGCTCAAAATGAAAATATATCATGGTGATGACTCACCTAATCAAATGAAAAATATATGGGATACCTTACTTTCCACTAATGATTTGGCTGTATCACCTAATTGTCATCTTCCCAGGATAGGTTCACTATAATGTATGCAAAGGGGGTTAAAAAATAATTGGGAAGGACTAAGCATGCGTCAAACATGTACATTGCCGTAGATGGTGAGATTAGTAAATGTTTGGCATTACAATCAGTTTATAGTATGTGTTTGATAGACATTCTCCATCATGCAACGAGACTAGATTGGACAGATTAGGGAAAACGAAAAACGAACATGAACATATCTGAATTGTATAATATAAATGAACGAACAGATTCCTTAATTGACTTGTCTAAAAGTAAGATTAATTAGACACTAACAAATTAGAGACAATGTCGTGCACTCATGGAGATTCCTTTTTTGTTTCATAACTTTCTCCATCACATTTGATCAATCACCTGCATGATGCAGATTGCAGCACGTAATCATCCGCCATAAATAAGTATACCATAGTGGGCAGTAGTATTCATTATGCTGTCTCAGCCAATTAACCAGCTAATTAAGTGTTGCACATCTGGAGCTATATATGGATAACATATCCATCATTTTTTGGGGCCTTCAAGAATACGATAGGTAGAGATGCATTAAAAAGCACTCTAAAGACTATAGCCTTGACCCTTGAGAAGGCATGTCTAGCATTACTAATTCTGTTCTACAAGCCAGTTTAAGGAAAAATAGGATCATAAGACATAAGGTCTGCAGATACTAATTTACTCTGCAGGTCGGAAAGCAATTCTGTTATCATAAATCGCACGCTGATGTGCAATAAAAGGGTTTCATCTTCATAATTTTACTGGGTGAACTTATAGGTGAGACTGTGAGAGTCATTATATCATGGTGTATAATTGTTCAAGTGTACACATGCACTTGAACGGCATGTATCCATCATACCAGCTGCTCATGATCAGGGCAACTAAACCAACAGGGACAAGTGTGTGTAAGAGACAGAAGAATCCAAGGACTCATAACTATTGGAGGGCACTTCTCTTCTCTAAGGGCAAAACTAATTAACTTTGACTGGATTTCAGCAAGTAATAACTTATGGCAATAAAGAAACATAGAGATTAAAAACTTAACAGGGAAGACTAACCAAGTGTCAAGTGATCATGAAACAAAAGGTTATATTTTCCGCTCCCTTCTCTTTGGTCCTAGAGGCCTGCTTCTAAGTGGTCATTTAGTGCCACTGACACATAATAGTAGAGCTAAACAATATATTTATTGTCTTTCTTGAAGTTCATAAACACGCAGAATTGCTATGATATTTACGAGTTTTTTGAAAAGAGATATTCATGAGTCTAAAAGAAAGAGTAATGTGCACTTCTACACCAGTACACCACTTATCCATGATGTCCTAGGTGGCTGCCTGCGAGTTCAAGTCTTCAAGTAGTCTCACTATAATTTCAAATTCAACCACTTGAGAAGTTTGTGTGCAATTATGCATCCAAGTGTTAGGTAATTATTATTTTCTAAATAAAGTTTAGGTATAGCCACTTGAACTATGATAGACACTTGAAACAACATACACAAGTGCAGTAATTTGGAAATATATTGGCTTTGAAAATAGCATTACTTGAACTCAATAATATATGTGTGGGTACTGATAATCTAAAAATTGGAAAAATAATGGATGCAAAAAGAGATGGCTACGGCCCTCCTTTACAAAATTACAATCGCTTCATTAATCTGGTTGTGTATTTTGGGCCTCCATGTTTGTTTGTGGGCTTCTGACGAGATGAGGTCTGCATTGACATAACAGTAGCCAGTAGCCCACAATCCTTTTTTTTAAGACCAAAAAGAAAAACCATTCTACTTGAAAATTAGAAACAAATGAGAAATGTCATGGAACCCATATTTTTTCTCTGAGTACGGTACACAATGCAAGTTATCAAACATTTTATTGATTATTAATTATTTTTAAATATTTATTATGAAATCAATACTTAATGAATATTTGACAACTTAAAAGGGATGCTTTTACTAAAATAAAAACAAATTACCATACAAAATTGGTGTTATCTTTTATAATCTTCTAAGTTAACTGACCCATTTTAGGTTGACAAAAGGGATGCTTTTGAAAAATCAATAGAAATCCATACTTTGAATTATTTGCTATAAATTGTAGTTTTTTTTTAATATAAAACAAAAATGTTTTTATCCACACCATTTGTTGTACACAATTTTTACACTAGCAAATTTGATAAATGATCTATTATGGAGTTTTGAACCTCTAAAGCCAAACTCATTAATAGTGAAAGTAAGATTTGTGACTTTTGGCAAAATGAATCATCTTTACTAAACCAATGAGTCATCAACAAACAAGTTTAAGGAGAGCTCTACTCTAGAGTTCTTTTAAGATACAAGTTTTTTAGCACACACCTAATTGTCATAAAATTTTTTATTATAAATAATAACATTAAAGATGATAGTAAGCATATTTTCATACTCACAACAAGACTTAATATACCATACTAACTTGAACAATGAAATATCTTTACAAATATCTAATTCCTTATTTTTAAGACCTCCAAACTTAAAAAATACTTAACAAGAAAGTAGTTTTTACTCAAACAACTCAAGTGCATCAATACAGAAAAATAAATAACAATGGAAAAGTCCAACTAACAAACTACAAAAACAAGGGAAATGAATATGACTATAATCTGCCATATAACAAATCGATAAGAAAGAAAGTGAAAGAAAATAATAACTAACTGAATAATTATTACCTTGCTTAAAAATAGAATAGGTACAAGTATTGGGTTTTCTATAGACATGACAAAACTTCGCCTCCTCCCATATTTGGTAATGAGCTTTTTTACTGCATGCAAACGACCTTCGCAAAGGTAAATATGAATGGATAAGACTAAGAATACATTAGAATTGATTTGATTAATAAATTAATAACTTATATTTCAGCTCATGTGTTGAATATTAATTAATTAAAAAATAAGAATACAAATAATAGTATGAAAAAATTTTGGTTGATTATTTGAAACATGATTAATTAAAATGTATAAAATAATATAGCAAAAGTAGTATATAATAAATATTTTTTGTGAATTTTTAATCTCATCTTGAATGACAAGTTTTTTGATCGACCTGAAAAAATAAATTAATCAATATATACACAAAATAATTCATATATCATTTGATTGCAATAAAAAAATTGATGTGCAAACACAGAATGAATAGAATACCTAAATTAGTTGATTAAATTCACTCTGCTTGGTAAAAAAACAAAGGTTTACAAGATTTTACAACTGCGAATTGAGTGTCAATATTATTAATTAGTTGCCTGTGCTTCTAACCGGCGCCTAAAAAGAGAGATTAGTGAGTGGGAAATTCACTAATCTTCCCGCCATTTATATCATCTTTTCCCGGCACTCTCACTGTCCACTGTCCGCTGACCTCTCCCACTATTTTCCGACAAATAGCAATTTTCTCTCTCTCTTTCTCATCCCATTCTTCCATTCGATGCTCGCATTCCGACCATGCTTCTTCTCTCGTCCGTTCTTTCGCCCAATTAGGGTTACTTCTCTCGCTTTATCTTTCTTCCCTCTCACTCTCTCTCTTTCCTCAACCCCACCCTTGACCTTCCCTCATCGCACCACCATGTCCAAGCCACCCTCCGCCTTCGACGCCCTCATGTCCGGCGCACGCGCCGCCGCCAAGAAGAAACCCCACAGCCTTCCACATCCCCCAAGAAACGAAAATCCCCACATCCCCCAATTCCCACTCCCACTTCAACCCTAAACCCTAGCAACCTCAAAACCCCCGATTCCTCTTCGCCGCCCCAAACCGTAACCGTTCCACATTCCGACAAACCGCAGGACTCCGCGAAGCCCGAATTGGGGAACGATGTCCCGGTGAACAAGATTCGCAATGTGTCTTCTTCGCAGGAGAAGATCGCTGAATTGAAGAAACGAGTTCCGCAGCTGAAGAAGAAACCTTCGGAATTCAATCCCGACTCAGTAGCTTGCTGGGAGAAGGGCGAGCCAGTGCCGTTCCTGTTCCTTTGCTTGGCGTTCGACATGATTGCAGAAGAAACGGGAAGGATCGTGATCACGGATATAGTGTGCAATCTGTTGAGAACTGTGATATATGCTACGCCCGAGGATCTGGTTCTGGTTGTTTATCTTTCCGCGAATAGGTGCATCTTTGGTTTTGATTAATTTTTAGGGAGGAATCGCTTTGTTTTTTCAAAAGCTTTCTTAACAAGATTTTGATTATAAACTGTTTTGAATACAAAATAAGCTAATCTCAACATACTCTAGAATTGCTCCGGCTCACGAAGGGTTGGAATTGGGAATTGGCGATGCTTCCATTATTAAGGCACTCGCGGAGGCCTGTGGAAGGACTGAAGCACAGATTAAGAATCAGTATAAGGTGATTCTTTTGGCTGTTCTTGCATTTCCACATTTTTTCTTGTCTGAACCGAAAGCCTTGTCTGCAGTCTTTAACCGTTGCTTTTTTGTAATGGAAATTGTTTTGAAGAGTTGGAATTTTACTCAAGAATTAGTATCAGTTAGTGCATATATGTTGTGATGTTCTTGTTCTTGTTCTTGCCTTTCCACAATTTTTGAACCGAAAGACTTGTCTGCAGTTTTTAACTGTTGCTTTTTGTGATGGGAATTGTTTTGAAGAGTTGAAATTTTACTCAAGAAAATGTTATTTGTTGTTTGTTAATTGGCAGGAAAAAGGTGATTTGGGCTTAGTTGCCAAAGCAAGCCGTTCGTCTCAATCTATGATGCGGAAGCCTGATGCGCTGACTATTAGGAAGGTTTTTAACACCTTCCACCTTATTGCCAAGGTACAGTACCATCAATTTTGTATCTCATGCAATTTGGGTTATTCACATTACACCTTCCTACTCATTCTGTCTCAAGCTTGTGGTTTGTTGTTTTAGATTTAGGGATGGATTAGTTTTTATTATTGTCTTGAGAAGTTTAATCTTCTCAAGTATTTTAGTCCATTATATATAATTTGTTTTAATGGTGTATGCAATCTAAGCTGATCTACTGATGCATAGGGTGGAATTTGAAATTATTAGATTACATTACATGATTGAAAATGGTTAAAGAGACAAAGTAAAAGCACAAGCCATTTTTGGGATGACTAGCTTAATTGTATTCTCCAATGATGGTAGAAAAGTAATGTGTGCTAAAAAAAGAGATAATTCACAAATATGAATTCTGAGATGATCTTATATTGAAAACTTGGAGTCTGTGCTATTGGTGCCCTTTTCGGATATTGTTCATAAAATATGACAACCATTTTCAGCTCATTTTGTCAATACTTGTCAAGAACCCACTCTCCTAAAAGCTTAAGCTGTTAGGTGAAGGCTTATGAATGGTTTTATATCTAACATGCTCCCTCACACAAGAGTCCCTGGGCTCGAAGTATGGATAATGCAGTGCTGAAATTCAACTTCTTTTATCTAGAAGAATGGGGGCTGCAAGGATTGAACTCTTAACCACTTGGTCATAAAGGCTCTGATATCATGTCAATCACCAACTCTCCCAAAAGCTTAAGCTGTTAAGTGAAGGTTCATGAATGGTTTTATATCTAACAATACTCAATTATAGTTGGAAGTTTATTTGAGTTTAACATGCTATACCAAAATAACATGTTTGGGGGATATTTTAATTTGTTATTGTTTTTCTATCTTGCAGCCATATATCTTTTGCTAAAAGCTATGGCTTACTAAAAGTTATGTTGTATGTTTGTTTTGATCTTTAAATCCATTGTTCTGTGTTTGGTGAGTATGTTGTATGTTAATAGGCACAGTCTGTACCCTGTAAGAGAAGGAAAGAGGAATTTATTGGGATTTGAAACAATTTTTTTGTTGAGAGCTAAATGTTGCTAGAGCTTGCTACTAATTTGCCCTTATTTCTAAATGTGTACAGGAATCTGGAAAAGACAGTCAAGAGAAGAAAAAGAATCATATCAAGGCACTTCTTGTTGCTGCAACTGACTGTGAACCTCAATATCTAATCCGTTTGCTACAGGTTGAAATTTTACTTTTATTGAAATAATGTGGTGGGCTTACTTCTACATGTTAATTACTTTGTGGGTTTGTTTTCTAGACAAAGTTGCGAATAGGGTATGCTGAGCAAACTCTCTTAGCTGCATTAGGCCAAGCTGCAGTATACACTGAAGAACATTCTAAACCGCCTCCTGAAATTCAGTCTCCTTTAGAAGAGGTAAGTTAATCTCATTGAGACTGGGACATTTGGTACAGAGATTGAATTGGTTTAAATAGCTCATTCTTGTGAGGCTTGGGTGAATGGCAATGTGTGCTTTGGGTTTTAAAACTTTGGGGTGCATCAATATTATAAATTGGGGGTGGGGGCCTGCTGCTGAAATAGGTCTTTTGTGCAGGTATCAGTGCTTTGTGGTGAAGATACCAACCTTTTTTCCTAGTTATTCTGCATTTTAAGAAATTTTAGGCTTTAGTAATTTATAAATATCCTTTCCTATTAGATTTTTTTTAATTTCTGGTTTCATTTTGGATCAGGCTGCAAAGATTGTTAAACAAGTCTATTCTGTTCTTCCTGACTATGACAAAATAGTATCTGCACTGCTTATGGATGGTGTATGGAAACTTCCAAAGACATGTAATTTTACTCCTGGTGTTCCAGTTGGACCTATGCTGTCAAAAGCAACCAAGGGTGTATCTGAAGTTCTAAATAAATTCCAGGATGTGGAGTTTACCTGTGAATACAAATACGATGGAGAGCGTGCCCAGGTGATACTTCATGGTCAAATTTTCCATCAGAGATATACTGCTTATTATACTTATTATGTGCTATAACATTAGCTTTATTGAGACAGATACATTTCATGGAGAATGGCTCAGTTGAGATTTATAGTAGAAATGCAGAACGGAACACTGGGAAGTTTCCTGATGTTGTTGCTGCAGTTTCAAGGTAAAAAAAAGTGAATTACAGATATTATATTTGAGGTCTGGTAGCATCTTTTGGGTCTGTTATGAACACTTCCTTAACAACATGAAGCTGCATTTAATGAAACAAACAATCTTAATGACTTGTGATTATATTGAGATAAGTACACCAATTGCTTCCCAGTACTTTTTTTTCCATCTTAGTTTCTGATATTTGCTGTCAGTGAACAGGTTAAAGAAATCAACTGTATCATCATTTATTCTTGATTGTGAACTTGTTGCATATGATCGTGCAAAACAGAAAATCCTTCCTTTCCAGGTACTCTTAATACTGGTTCTGTATTTTTGTGGGTGCCAATACATAGTGTAAAAAACTTTTATATTTATAGTCGATCAAAATTAAATCTTTTTGTATATTATCTCTGTGTTGTTTTATCTATCTTGATGATGCAACTTTTCAATTACTGATATTTTGTATAAGGAGTTGAGATTAGACATATCTTTATGACCTAATATCTTGACAGGTTCTTAGTACTCGGGCTCGCAAAAATGTAGCTGTGAGTGATATAAAGGTTGATGTTTGCATATTTGCTTTTGATTTGTTGTATCTTAATGGCCAAGCACTTCTTCAGGAAAACCTGAAAATTCGTAGAGAGGTATCAACTTTTGTCTTTGCTCTGCCAATAGTTTCATTTTATTGTTTTCTTTATTAAGTAATTGAAGTCCTTGATATATAGTTGGCTGAAAGGTGGAAGCCTAAAAGAAGCTGTTCCACTGTTTTAAACAAAATTTAAAGTGTGTCCACAGAAATATAAGAGGTTCTGGGTGCAGGTTTTGGGTCAGCATCCTGCCTTGATAAGGCCTAGGTGGATTGTAGTAAAATCGCACTGTAGTGCTTGGCTGGTGCACTTCGGTAAAAAAAGTTGCGCCTTGACTAACTGCCATAGCATTTAATTTAGTAGTAAGCACTTGATTCAATAAGTGCTATCAAGCTGAGGTCAGGAGTTATATTCCCTAAAAGGTATGGAATTGCATGAGGTAGGAACTGGGAAGGGAATTGTTGGCTTTGGGCCAGTATATTGTGTTGGCAACGTCTAGGTGGGTTGGAGTCTATGAAGCATGGACACATCATTTTGATGCCGTGTTTGTGTGTCGGACATGTGTCTGACACGTACAACACGCTACGACACGCGTGTTGTACGCGTCTGTGTGTCCAATTAAAACAATAATTTTATTTTGGCTTGGACACAGTGGGGACACGAGTGAAACACAGTGGGGCATGGCTAATTTATTTTTTTTTTAAAAATTCAGTTACCATTTAAAATAAAAAAAAAGTAAAAAATAATAATATACCCAAATACCAATTACCTATTACTTAAGCCTAATTACTCAATTACCACCTAATCTTTAGATACTCACTCTAGTTAATTTTTTTGGTTGTACATATATTTATACATGGCTAGTTCTAGTAAGACAAATTAGTTTAGGAGATTGTTTGAAAAATGTGATTAGAAATTATGTTCCATGTCTTTTGGGAGGGGCTTACTAATTAACAAATATTAATACATATGACATATATTAATATATTGTAAATCTTGAAGCTTATATATATAATATTATGAATTATAAATCTTTTTCCTTAAGTTTTCAATTATATATATATGTCATGTCATTGTCCTACAATCCTTAGAAATTGGTGTCCCTGGGTCTGTGTCGTGTCGGTGTCATAACTTCATAGGTTGGAGTCAAATTGTATTGTGGTGCTTGGATGGTGCATTTAAATTGAAAAAGTTGAGCACTGACTAATAGCAATAGCTTATGGCCTTTTGGTAAGTACTCAATCCAATACATGTTAGAAATGGAAATGCAATAAATCCTAGTTGGGGAACTCAAGAGATTGGGTTCTTAAGATTTTTTCGGTTTTACTAGGGAGGCTAATCGGATCTCTTTTATACTGTTTCTCAAATGTTAATGTTCAAACATAATTAATCATTGAATATCATGTATTTGTTATGAACTGTCTTCTCCCATTAATTATGGGCTTTATATAAGTAAGAACTATATGTTGAAGAGTGCCTAGTTTTCTCTCTGCAGCATCTCTATGCCTCTTTTGAGGAAGAATCTGGATTTCTTCAGTTTGCAACAGCAATAACATCAAATGATGTTGAGGAAATACAGAAATTTCTTGACAAAGCTGTTGATGCAAGGTCTTTATTGATTCTTCTAGTTAATTTAAATTCATGTAGATTGAAATGTCATTGAGTTAATATTATATACATCATTTCAGCATAATTTAGTATACTCTGTAAGTTATGTTAATGTGGTTGCATTTTTTACTAAAAGCATTTGATAGGCATTGATAAGGCATTAGACTACTTAATTGTATGTCTAACTTTCATAGCTCTTCCAACTTTGGTTTTTCTTGCAATGATTTGAATGAGAATTTTTATCATTTATCATTTGACTTGTCTCTTGATTTGCAGCTGTGAGGGATTGATTATTAAAACATTAAATGAAGATGCTACATATGAACCTTCAAAGCGGTCACTCAACTGGCTAAAACTGAAGAAAGATTATATGGAAAAGTAAGGATGTGATATTTATTTTTCTTAATTCACTTTTATCTTAATGGATTACTATTTATTCATTGGCTCTAACTTGCAGTATAGGGGACTCACTAGATTTGGTACCTATTGCTGCTTTCCATGGTCGTGGGAAACGTACAGGTGATCATAAAGTATACTCTTTTTAATATGGTGATGCCTATATTTTGTTACTTTTATTATCATTTTAAAACAGCTGCATCCAATGATTTTTGTCATGTATGAATAAGGCTAGGCCCGTGGGATTTTCTTTATACTTATTATAAACTTTTAGCTCAAAGCAGTCTGAAATGAAATAGTGGCATGATGTCTTGTAGGAGTCTATGGTGCTTTTCTCCTTGCTTGCTATGACAACAATAATGAAGAATTTCAAAGTATTTGTAAGATAGGTGAGTGTTTTCATGTTGTTAAGTCACTACTCACTACAAAGTTTTTTTGTTTATTAAATTTAATTGTCTCATAATATTCATGTTATGGTGGGTAGGAACGGGATTCTCTGAAGAAATGCTTGAAGAACGTTCTGCTAGTCTTCGTTCTAAAGTGATTCCCAAGCCAAAGGTCTCTGACTCTCTTGTTTCTCTTTGAACCTAGTTCGATTCTTGCTTAATATTTTGTGGTCTAATTTAAACATGCTTCTTGATTTCAGGCATACTATCGATATGCAGAGACAATCAATCCTGATGTCTGGTTTGAAGCCAGTGAGGTAAGAATAATCTTGACTTTTCTTGGTACTTTTAGTAATTTTGTTTTCCAATGCTGTCCCTTAATGTACTATTGATTGCCTCTGGCACGTGATTATATTAATTTAGGCAATGTTATTGCAAGTGCATGAATTGAACAAGTAAAAGAGTGAGTAGAGTATCGTTTCCACGAGAAATTAGTTTACTAAGTATCACTTCTCTAATATTAATACTATCTAAACAACCAATAATTAAGAGTGATTCAAAGCAATTAAAGACATAAAATTATAAAAGACAAAAAAACACTCAAGAGCACACGAAATTAAGAGGGAAAAGAGAGAACAAAGCACATGAATGCAAAACACACTAAGGATGTAAATACATGAAATTAAAACATTAGGAATTTGACTTTACTAGTATTCAACAATCTATCATAGACAATAAAGTAGCTTCGGAATCTTCATTCTTATTAATTTCTAGTCATTCAGTTGATGGGGAGAATCCCTTAATTTATTAAGACAAAATTTATTGGCGAGTTAATTCTCTTTAATTATTAAAGTCTAGTCAATTCCTTAATCTAAATTTTAACTCTTAAGGACATGACCTTTGCTATATGAATTTTCAAGGAAATTACCACAATCCTCCCACACAACTTATAACCTCCATTCCTAGATGATTATAAATATGACACTTATTATTTATAGTTTAAGTCATGTAAACTTTCCAATTTTACATACATTTCACTAGATCAATTTATGAAGGGCGCCTAATTCATAAAAGTATTAAAAATCATAAGAAACACTCAAATTGAATAGAAAAGAAATTAATTAAAAATATAATCTTAATATATGTTGATTTAATCAAGTTACATATTTACACTAAAAATACGAATTTAGCTACTCATGACAAAGGAGAAGAAGAGATAGGAAGAGGAAAGAGAATTCATCATAATAGAATCGTAGAGAAGAAACCAAAGTGCTTTCAATAGCGATTCAATCTCCAACCCCATGAGAGCTCCATGACGACTCCTCCTCCTCTCCTAGGGCTCGTCCCCTTGCTTCCTTTGAGTCTCTAAAACTCTATATTTTTTGTGTATTTTCTGAACCAAAAAAGAGTTCCTTTGCTAAACTCGTTTTTCCCCTTTCATAGAAAAGCTGACAGTTTTTTGTATTTAACTTGCACAATTTTTCTCGCCCTTCAGATGGCCGAATTTGCCCTCTAGCTCAACAAAGAAGTTGTTTGATTTTTTGTTAGCTTTTCAACGCCGCAAACGGCGTGTCGATCTGATCTCTGTAGTCCAAGATATGACCCAATTATTGAGGAATGATTAAGATTATCCGAATTTTGCTCCAAATCTAATTTTTTAGAGAATCATTATCTAATCTCTTAGAGAATTCTTATCAAATCTTCAATCCAATCCTTATTTAAGTTTTTGTATTCAATTAGAACTCTAATTGACATATAAGAATAAGATAAGAATCTTTTAAATATTTATTTTTAGGATTTTTTTATTTTTGTATAAAATCTAATGATTTATCCTAAAAATTCAAATATGATTAAGTAAATAAATAATTATTTAAAATTAAATTAAAAATGATAAAAACTAAATAAAAATCTCAATAAATAAACTCAAAAGATGAATGTATTTTACACTCATCAACTATCATTAATGAGTTGTCTTATACCTGCCTCTTACTGGTGTTACTGTGCACTTGTTTTGAATTTCCTGTTACTTCAATGGAAGATCTGGAAGCATTTTCATACTGTTGGGATACTATCATGGTCTTATGCCACTTAATCATGGCTGAAAGGTCTCCTAATATGATCAAGTGATCAGACTGGGTGGAGAATTTATATGTTGTCTACCATCCTCTTGTTTTACATTGCCTTCTGGTTTCAATGAATGTCCTTGAAGGTGTATTACTAATTACAATGAGGAGGATAATGGGTGCAACTAGCCAACTATGGGATCATTTTCTTTTTTATAACTCCTCGGACAGTGTAGTAAGCTTATGATACAAAGTGCTTAACCATTTCCCCCAAGTATATTATTATGGCAAATTAATTTTTAAACAAGAGGTGAAAGATCTAGAGTTGACATGAATTTTTTGTAAATGCCTTGTTGATTTTTTTTTTTGGAAAATTTATTATCCAATAAATTGCATTATGCTCACTGTAGCAAAGCTTTTTGTTTACTTATATGTTTTCTTATTTCAAGGTGTGGGAGGTGAAAGCTGCAGACCTGACCGTTAGCCCCGTTCACCGTGCTGCTGTGGGCATAGTAGATTCGGATAAGGTATTAGAAACATTGAATTGATGATTGAAGCTACAAGTTTCATTTCGTTTTGGAATCTGCCTGTTGTCATTGTTTAATTAATAATCATAGCTGCTTTTTTTTTTTAATGAAGGGCATATCTCTTCGGTTTCCACGTCTACTTCGAGTTCGGCCTGACAAAGCTCCTGAAGAGGCCTCGTCATCTGAGCTGGTAAAGTACAATCTTCATTATTTGACTAACTATATATGATAGAAGATTGAAAGATTAACATGGGAATGGAAAATTGAATTCTTGTCATGCTTTACTCACTTGTTTTCAGGTTGCTGAAATGTATAATGCTCAAAAACACAATCACACTAACAACCAAGATGACAATGAAGATGATTGAGGGAAAAAGTTTCCTTGCTTCTCTCATGCTGTTAAACCATAAAATGTCAGCATTATTTGCTGATAATCCCATGTGAGATGTGTAGATGCCAATTCTTTGCCTTTTCAAGCATAGGTCAGAAAGCATAACTGCTTATTCAACATAATTGGATATTTGGAAATTTGGTGTGCAATGTGGATTAAGCTCATGGAGGGTCCAAACAGTAGGCGTTTGCGCTTAAAGCACAATGTTATTTGGTTCATTTTTCGAAAGGGACCCTGTGCACCTAGTGCTGCTTGTAATCTTGTATATATTTCCGTTTTGTTCCTTTTAACTTGGTAATGCAGTTAAGGCTGCTAGCATTTGGCAAAGAACACTGCTTAACAGTTTGCACATGCTCATGGCATCTCAATATTAGAGCTCATTTGTCAAATGATCAACAGGCCAGATATGTCTTGAGCTGTATCCGTTTTCCAATAGTAAAATGTTGTATTGGGATTTCTTTCTAACTCTAGATGTCGCTGTTTCTTAATCTCCAAGTCTAATGCCCCCTTTGACCTGATGCAGAAGATAAGATTGAATATTATTTCCACCATGGAGTGGTGGCGAGTCTTCTGGAAACCAGAGAAACTTAAAAAGAGAAAAAGGGCTGGGTTCAATGATTGCCGTGAAGGAGACTTAGGTAGAGGTCTGCCTAATGTTTTGAACAATGGGTATGAGTATCTAGTCAAGCAAGTGATCATCTTCAAGCCTCCGCGTTCTGTGGAATAAGCCCCCAACAAAACCGTTTTCACTTTGAACCCAGTTTTGGATTCCTCTTTTTGCATAATTGAAATAGCCATTTTTCGGGGGATTTGCTGTGAGTAGAAACTGGTTTTTGTTCTTACTTTTCTCTGAATTTGTGTTTATTTAATTATTATTTTGTTCTTTGAACTTAAGCGGTTTACGTGTTGGCCCGTCGCATAATTATGGGCCTGGGCTTCGTGTGCTTAGAAATTTCTGTGATGTGAACTTGTGTCTCCTCTTATTGACTAAAAGATCCGATGTCTCGTCTTGTAAGGCATGAGTCGCGGCATTTGCGCAGCCTGTGTTCACTGTTCAGGATTGTGGTGTGGCTTAGCGTGTTTTCTAGGACTTCTTGTTGCCGTCCCTGGCAAGAATGCATTGACGTAATGTTTATTAGCAGAGCTAGCTGGATGAAAGTAACAAGTGTTTTATTTTTTCTTTGCTTCATGTATCTTGCGCTAACCTCGCAAGAGAGGACAGGAATGATGTGGGGTCAAAATGCCAGAAAATCTTTGAGGTTTTTGAATAGGAACAATATAAAATCATGTACTAGGTAACGCTAATATAGTATAACATTTGGAAATTACATGCGGTGCGCACTATTTTTGAGCAAAGCCATGCACTCTTTGCATCTGCCTGTCTGCTCTGGAGAAGACTATCCATGTGACTTCCCTTTACCTGCCCTTGAACCTGTCACCTTGAGCGAGCAACGTAACATTGCCACAGTTGCAGAACATGGCTAGGTTTTCTGTATGAACTGTGATGCTTACATCCTTCTATAGGATCTTGATAAATACAAAATTGGGACAGAAAATAATGAGAGTTTGGTAAGAAAAAAGGTTTTGTTAGATAACACAATCGCACTAGAAGAGAAAAGTGGCATACGATGAAACTGATGGATAAGCAACTTGCTGCAGTAACAACAATTGTTATAACATCACAGATAACCTTTTTCTTTCTTTTTTTTTGGGCACAGTATAATTCAACTTTTTATACCATAATTTAGCATGCTTCGTTTGTTGGTTGATTCTATGATTTTTTCTTTCATTGCCATGCTTTCACCGACCATGATAGGTAACATTGAGATATATTAGTCAAAATTATCCGCTCTTCTGCCTCCTCGAAAAGGAAGAAATATTCGCGCGCTCTTAATGGAATCATAAACAGGTTGAGTGGGAGCAGATACAAAAAAGAGGCTTTAGTGAATTAGTATTACAAAATAGAGAAGAAACAATCTTTCAGAAAAACATAAGATTAGACTTGAATAATCATAACTTCCCTAACAAAAGCTTAATATAATCATACATCACACCAGTAATAGATCCGGATTCTGATTTGTGGGTCCACCCAACCCGACAAGCAGAGCTCAAAGGCCTTCCCTTTGGTTGTTGGCCACACCCATCTCCCATCCCTAACGACTCCACACCCAATCACCCTTCCTCTTAATTGTTGATGTGATCTTATAGATCAATCTCACTCTCAGTCACACACACATACACACACAGCACACTCACATCACTTGCTGGACTACAGTATCTTAGTTACATTACATTACAAGTTCAGTGACCCTTTCACTTCACACCAAACAAAAGTAGAATGTGAAGAGGGGAAAATGCCAATGATAAATTCTTCACCCAAATATTACTTACTAGAAAGCCAAAATCAAGCATTTCTTCTTCTTCTCCCACTGAGTTAAATCCGGATAACTTGTGTTCTAGAACAAACGAATGTACATATGCTAGATCAGTCGCATACCAGCTTGCTATTCCTAACCTTAAATCCTATGAACTTGTAAATATATAAATTAAAAACTAAGTGGGTAAAGTAAATCATCTGACTTAGTAGCAGTGGTAGTCACTGGTCAGTGGAATACAATTCTTTGGTACTTGGTCTCTGTGGGAGAATCAGAGCCCTCACAGAAGACCCTTTTTCTACTGACTCTTCCGCAGTTGGTAGGAGTGCTGCTCCCGTTAGTGTTAACAAAGGAATCATGGTGGAGGAGCTGTGGTGTTGGTGCTGGTGCTGGGGGTGAAGGAATGGTCACAGGGGGAATCTCAAAGGACTCCAGTGGTGGTGGTGGGTGTCTCCATTGAGGAAGTGGTCCTGCAAGGAGCAGGGTCTGAAGGAGAGGGCCTGCTTTCATCACTGCTTGTAAAAGCTTACCCTTTTCTGGTAAAGGTTTATCAGGTGCTAACTCAATCATTGATTCTGTCACAGATGGTAATGGTGGTGGTGGTGGCTGTGGCTGCAACTGGGGTTGAGGCAAATGGTCAATAATTGGAGAGGAAACAATGCTTTCTTCACAATCTGATGATGACAGCCCACCATTGTTGGAGTCAATTCCTCTTCTGGGTTCATCTTCAATGCTGGAAATTCCAGACAGAGGAGCTGTTTGTTGTTGTTTTTGATGCTGTTGTTGCTGCTGCTGGAAAACAAACTTCTCCAAGAGAAGTCCCTGGCATTTCTCTTGTGCTTCATCTCTTTCTCTTATGACTTTGTTAAGCATATCTTTTAGGCTAAGTAGTTGATCATCCCTCTTTCTGAGTTCATCTTGCACTGCGGCTCTTGTTTGTTCAAGCTCCAGAGTTGTGTACAAGAGGTTCTGCCTCAGCTCCTCCATTGACTGTGTCATCAAAGTTATACAAATACCAATGAAGAATTAGTCCTCAAATTCCAAACTTTTATTAGCCCCATTAAGTCCATTACTCGTTTTTATGCCTAAAACATGCAACTAAGCAGCATCAATATATGTAATCAACGGAAAGAGATGAAGGATGAATTAAAGTAGCTACCTTTCCCTGGCAGTAGTAAGCCCAACTTAGAAGAGGGCTGCGTTGATTGTCCATGCTCTCAGTCTCAAAATGACAATTGAGTTTGTGGCTTTTTGAAAGAAAGAAAGAGAAAGGGAAATGGGGGCAAGGCAAAGGGTGAGAAGGGAAGAGAAGAGGGAAAGAAGAAAAGGAGAGACAGAGTTAGGGGGTTTTTGGATGATGGTTGAAGCTGTTTTATAAGAACAAGTCCAAGTCACTGTTGGCCCTTGTGGGTTGCTTTCTCACCGGGGGTTGGAAAAAAAAGCACAAAAAAAAGCCAAAAGCCAAACTGTGGCCAAATCCTACGTCCCCTATGCTCTCCATCGAATAATATCTACGTATGAATGAGAATGATGAATCCCTCTCCATAACCAAGGATTAAGGAACTAAGGAAGAGTCAGTACAGTAGAATTATCATTTGGCAAGGTCTTTGGTCAGTTTAATGGCACTGTTGCACAGGAAAAATTCTTGAGAGATTTTTAAATGCTATTACGATAAGAGATTCCTCAAAAATAAAAATAAAATACAGATTAAGTGACTTTATTTTTAAAGTAAATATGTAAAAGTATATTTATTATTAAATTTTAATAAATTAAGATCACGATATAATTTAAATTAAATTAATGTTTAAAACGAATTTATATCTAAAATAAATAAATAAAAGTATATTTATTATTAAATTTTAATAGATTAAAATCATGATACATTTCACATTAAATCAAAATAAAATATGCCATTATTTGCTTATTCTAAAGATAAGTAATTTAAAAGAACTTTTTCCAAAAATTACAATTATAATAGGATACAACGTTGACCTTTGTAACTAAAACTATTTACATTCAATTGTAACTCTCTTACTTTGGAAGCATATAAGAATTTATATTGAGACTAATAGTTTTGACAGTTAATTTTTTTTCTATATATGACTACTAATACTGCATGTACGGCTTGTCAGATGTTGTAATTCATTTCTATTACGATTAATTATTGTTAAGTTAGTTAAAATTTATTCTAAATTTGATTATGTAATATTTTAAATCCAAGAACATGTACTATTCACATGTTACGTTTTTAGTAAACTTTAAGTGTAATACGCATGAGAATATCAGAATTTCTGTGCACAAAGGGAAACTACAACAGCGCTGGTAAGCCAAAATCAGAGATAAAAGCGGGACCAAGAAGCCAGTTATCCATTATTCTACTTTTTTGTTTTTTAACCTTAGACATGTCCTCTTCAGGTCTATTACTATGCTTTTCTAGCCTCTTGCATACTATTGAACAAGAAAATCTAAAAGAAAGTGACCGTAAAAAACAGTGATCGCCTTTCAACTATAAAATAACAATAATAACAAAAATGAAGAGCTGGACGTGACATGTCTCTTCAAAAGGCCAATTATATTCAAATGATCTTTCGTTCTTTCTTTTTTGAAAAATAAATTTTGTATGAAACTTGAAAATTTAAGGAGTTGTAGTCTCCCAAAATTGTATATACTGTTGGTTTTGAACCGAGTTATGAGTTTATAAAATTGGAGTAACTCGATTCATCAAGTTAGCACCCAGACATTATTGTGCACATGAAGTAGTCTATTTATTAAGCGTAACTTTCTCAGCAGGAATCAATTCTAATCATGCCCTACATAAATAGAGAAATAATGATAAGGAATAACGATTTCCACAATCCTAGGTAACATCATTCAATACTCATTGAATGCTCAAATTCTTCACACTTTTAAACGCTCGTATATATACACTCACCAAGGTGAAAGATGTATGACCAAATTCCCAATACACATTACTCTCATTGTGCACATACTGACTTGAGTGTCAGAGTGTCTTTTGTAAGTACCCACCTCCTCACTCCATTATTGTTATTGTTGCGCCACGTAGAAATCTACCATCTATTACCTTCTCAAGTAACCCTCAAAACCTAATTTTGAACATTGACGCCATTTGTGGGGAAGATAAATTTCCACTCCCAACACCACTCTCAACACTTCTGTCACAACCATTATCATGGTTAACATAAGGAGGAGATAAGTTTTAACCAACCAAATTCATGCTTCTGCAATGCGAAACCCACCATCTTCGAACTATCGTCCAGCGTCCATCCCTACTCACAAACTATCCCCAAGACCATTCGTAGTTCAACTGGAACCTAGGCAGGATGGGCAGGAGAATTCTTTCATTGGAGAGAATCTCCCCTTTTCTCCCCCACGAGTTCCGGTGAGACAACATCTCGGTCCACAGAGGGCACCTTCTGGAGATGCTGGACAACGAGTGTCGGCGCTGCAATGCCTTGGTGACCATGTGGAGAACGAAGCTCAGTCTCGCCCTGCTGAAATTGACCATCAAGAGCTATTCAGAGCAGAACAGCTCTCTCTGGTTAGACTTCAGGATGAATGAATTCAGTATCAAGATGAAATGATTCATAACCTAGTGAGAGCTGCTAACTAGGACCACAAAGATGAAAACCAGTCCCCAATGAGAAATCAGAAAAACAAAAAAGACTGACATCAGCATAATGACCGCCATCCTGAGAACTTGAAGATCGCGGGTCTCAGTCATAATGTTGAACCTGCTCATTCAAGAGAGCAAGAACATAGAGCAGCAAACATGGTTTCGCAAAACCAACCTTTTTCTAATAGATTAATGGCTTACGAAATCCCTAGGCACTTCAAGTATCCTGCCAACATTGAAGCCTATGACGGAACCACGGACTCTCAGGAACACTTGGATGCCTATGTTTTTGCACTCTTATTTGTTGGGGACGATGACTCTCTCATGTGTCATGCTTTCCCCTTTTTTTAAAGAAAGTTGCCTTGAGATGGTTCACCACCTTAGCTTCGAGGTCTATGGATAACTGGGGAGCTTGTTCTTGAGATTTTTGTTGCACTTAACTACCAGTAAAATGCAATCTAAATCCATTTCATGCCTCTCCCAGATTAGGCAAGAAAAGGAGGAATCTCTCTGAGACTTTATATCCCAGCTTAACAAGGAGATTGTAAATGTGCGTGATTGAGATGAAAGACTCGGACTGTTCTATATCAAAGAAGGGCTCCGACCAGGATAATTTTCTTTCTTACTAGCAAAGAAGGAACCCAAGATCATGGACTAGTTTTGTGTCTGTGTTGATAAATATATCAATGTTGAAGATGTTCTTCTGGCTAGGAAGCATCTTGAAAAAGAGGATGCTAAGCCCAAGTCTAAAGAGCAATCAAATCAACAGGGCCGAAATTCCAGATCACCTTCTAAGGGGAAGTACGAGACTACATTCCCCTCAATACACCTCCATCTTAGATCTACCAAGAGGTCATGAACATTGAGCTCCGAGATGTACATAGACTTCCTCCTTTGAAGAAGCAAAAGGACAAGTCTAAACACTACGCTTGGCATAAAAACCATGGTCACAATACAGAGGATTATACCAACCTCCAAGATGCCATCGAGTATCTCATCCGGGATGGACATTTGGGCCGATATGTGCGCCAAACTCAGAACAGCGATAAGAGGAGAGGTCACTATAGGAACTGGAGTTATAGCCCACAAAGTCCTTTTTCCTCCCTATCGAAGAAGATATTCTCCAGCTAGGGATGAGAACCCCGACCCACGCTCATCTCGGGCTAAAGCCCTAAATCAAGACAGAGTATAACCTCGAAATAACAACTAGGAGGATAATCATCATCACACTGAAGTAACCTGGATGATTTTGCAGTGCTTTGTAATTGTTACTTCTGCTGTGTAAAAATTTGGAAAAATCAGCTATTTTTCTAATTGTTATCTCATCTAAAGCCAGTACCTCGATCGTGACCTTGGATCCATGGGTACTTCGGCTCATTATTATTTAAAGTTAGTATTTTGGTTGTGATTTTGAGTCCACGAGTACTTTGGCCCAACACAACCCACAAGGTTACCACACCTTGGCAAGGTCCAAGGAATGCAAGGTCTGAAAAGAATCAATTATTCTGATATCTACACATGACGACCAAACTAAGGAATCTACTTGAACACCCTCTGAGGTCAGGCAATGCATTCAAGGGTTTTCACTCGTACCCATTTAAACCCGATCTTAACCCATAAACCGACTAGGTTTACAGCGGTTAAAAATATTTTCACTTGATGGCCAAACAGGGGAATCTATTTGACCATCAATCGAGGTCAATGAGTGCATTCAAGGGTCTTCACCCACAT
The DNA here is from genome assembly GCA_029884595.1 of Ormosia semicastrata. NCBI lineage: Eukaryota > Viridiplantae > Streptophyta > Magnoliopsida > Fabales > Fabaceae > Ormosia > Ormosia semicastrata. The sequence goes on from JAQQTO010000038.1 coordinate 10,891,488, forward strand.
CCTTATGGCTTCACCTTGACCCATAAACTGACTAGGTTTACAATGGTTAAGCATAATTGACCGTAGCACGGGATAGTGGACTCCACACCACACGACTACTGCCTCGCCTCTACTATTTCAAATTGACCCATAAGCCTAAAAAGGTTTAACGCGATCAAATATTCTTAAACGAACCCAACCACTAGGATTGGGCTTTGGACTTATCTCAGTCACGTAAAACGAGTGTTTGTCGGACTAAACGAACCTGGTTACCGAGATCGAGCTTTGAACTTATCTCGGTCAGGCAAAATGAGTGTTCGTCAAACTAAATGAACCCGACCACCAAGATCGAGCTTTTGACTCATCTCAACTGGCAAAACGAGTGTTCGACATCAAGACAATGGAAAACAAAATGTTCAAAAGAGCAAAGTTATTATTAATCACATTCTAAACATCATCTATTTTACAAAAACCTATAAGTTACTCTTAGACAAGAGCGCTCATCTGAAAGAAGCCAAGAAGGTAGCCTAGTTAGATAATGATAATGATCAAGCACTAACTACAATCACCTCAATGGTTCTTCAAGATGCGAGCACCCTTCTTCTCCCTCATAATCAATATGAGGAGAAGGTTTCACAACCTTACACTTCCTAAATACCTTTGCACACCCAAGGCATGGCGACAATCAGGGGAGCAAGGGAGAAAGGGCAGTGAAACCCCTCCACGCCTCACAGGAACTACAACAGAAGTCGTGAGCCTTCTTGGAAGAAGTAGGATATTCTACATACGCCTGGAAAGAAAGGCTTCTGCTACTCAGAGACGTGTTAACCAAGCCACATAGAGCAATTAGTTGGCCCTCACCGAGCCATTACACCTAGAGAGAAAAGCCTCCACTAGAAGAATATACGAGGAGAAAGGGACCACCTTTAAAAATTTGGGAAATAAATGGAAGATGATTCTAGAAAGGAACACGACCCTCAACATGCTTATGAAAAACATAAAGGGGCCACCCTTTGGAAAAGCTCCATTACAAGCATTCCCAAATTATAAAGGTGAACCGATTGCATATTCCAAGGCATGTTTAATTGTTTCTCCCCTATGATTAGCCGCATGGGCAACGGGCAGTTGGAAAACAGAGCAAAAAATTGTTATCGTCTTTAAAGCAGTTTTAATTCCCTATAAATTAAAAGTAACAATTCCTAAGCAAGCATAGATTGCTACGAATTGCAAAGTAAAGACTGCTAAAAGGACAATAGATCCCCAAGGGTAATAAAGTCTCTACCCTCCTTTAAGTAACAATCAACAGAGACTACGAAGAAATATGTCAGACATTTACCTATGGTTATGGATGATAGATCCTAACCTTTTTATGAGACTCTTCACTCTAACTTTAACAATCCAAAGTCTTGCCACTAAGATCGAGCGTTGGACATATCTCGGTGAATTACACGAGTAAATTGCTTAAGTGTAGAATCAATACTGAGATTGAGTGTCAGACCCATCACAGCGTTACGAAGGCCAAATTTGACAAGTGTGAGAGAGGCACCGAGATTGAGCGTTGGACTCATCTCAACAAAAAAAAGAAATCAATATGAAGAAAACTAGTATTGAAATTAAATAAAAAATGCTCGAGGTCAAGACTTGTCCAAATACATCAAAAAACTCCTCACAAAAGGCAATGAAAAATAATTAAGTTGGATATCAGAAAGTGGGGCTTCAATCTTCCAGAGTTGCTATCGCTGCCTCGGACTATGCCGCCTCGGTCTGCATCTCCTTAACTTGTACCACCTTGGCCATAACAACCCTAGTGATGAACCTTCAATATCTCATATTTTACGGTTCAATTCCTTAGTTTTTCATGCTCTTTTGATATTTTTTTATTAAACTTTGTTATTAAGTTTTCTCATGTTTTTATCATTCTTTAATTTTGTTCTTATTATGTATTTTTATGTATTTTTGGCAAGTAATTGCACATGAAAAAGACTGAGCATTTAAAGAAGTAATAAAAGAGAAATTTTTCATCAGACGTCCAGCGCTCAAGTGTTGGATGCTCACCGCTTGAGCTCCTAAAGAGTATGCAGCATCATGATTTCAATGTCCCAATGCTCAGAGTGCCTAAGTGTTGGGAAAGGAGCGCCTGAGCACGCAACGCGTTACACAGTGCGTTTTTGATTAAGTGGCTCAGCGCTTGAGTAGCCGAAAGCCAGCACCTAGGTGTTGGTCGCATAACAGCAGAAATGATTTTTTATAAATAAGAAAAGTTTCACCAAATTCAACACACTTAGCACACAACGTAGAAAATCCCTAATCCTGATAGAGCACTTTCGCTGCAGCAAACTTTGGAGGAAGGTTTCAAAGAAAGGATTCAATTCTCGAAGGCTTGAAGATCATAATCACTGTAAAAAGGGTTTTGATTTCTCTTTCCCTATAGTTTTTCCCTTTCTTTGAGTTTTCTTTCCATGAGTTTGTATTTTGATATGAGTTTGTTTGTATTGAACATGAGTAACTAAACTCATAATTAGGGTTATGGGGGATCTTATTTTCCTAATTATTTGGGTTTGATCTCGAATTTGATTAAGGTAATTTCTTTTAAGGTTTATCATATTGCTTGCATTCTTGTCATAACTTGATCACTTTTAGCATGTTTTAATTCATTGTTTAACCGGTGACCATCCGCATTCAATGAGTGAATCTATATGATAAATTTAGGATTAGATTAGTGAATGACCAAATATCAATTTATCCTACTAATGGAATTAATAGGTATATTAGTTCATCTCTTGAATTGAGACTTAATGCATTCCTAATTAATTCAACTAAATGACCAAATAAGTGATTTAATTTAGGAATAGAATATTATTTCATCAATGACCATTGGGAATCAATAGCAAATAAGAGAATATTAGCAAGATAATTACCTTACATCATAAATAAGTGAAAATCTGATTAATTGGATTCAAGTGAACTTTGCACTCCAGTCTCTCTTTAATTAATTATCTTTACATTATTTGATTGTTCATTATTTTTCTTTATTTGTTTTTTGATTTTAAATTGAATTTCTCTTCACTTTCGATTGTCGAAATAACAAATAGTTTTATGAATTTAGTAATTACAGCTTATTCCTTGTGGGATCGACAACTGAGACTCAAGTCCTATATTACTTTGCGATAGAGTGCACTTACTCTTAGTGTATTTTACGGGCATCACCTAGCCTCTTATCGCCCAATCTCCGGTGTAACCTCTGGCCCTCCTCCGCCATCCACCCTTTGGTCCACTTGATCATTTGGGACAGCCACTAGAGTAACCATATCCACAATTTGGCCATCCCGGACCTCCCTCAGTGCGTTTACCCCATCATCTTTAAGATCGAGGTTAAGAAGGTAAAGTTAGTTAAGGGCATTCTCAAACGATTCCTTTATTGACTGTGACCAGTCATCTACCATTTGGGTAAGTTCTTCATTCAACCTGGTCTCAGTCTGCCGTAGAAGTTCACACGGAACCCAAACATCAGTGAGGGTAGACTCAGTTGAGGCTAAGTTCTCCTTCAATGCATTCTCCCGAGTCGTTGCTTAGCTAAGTTGGACTCGTAGCGAGTCCATCTCAGCAACTTGAGTCCGAAAAGAGGTGACCACAACATTATCTGCGATAAGGCAGATGACCTCAGACTGGAGCCTGTTTATCTTAGAGTCACTTGACTTGAGTTTTTTATCAGCCTGGGCTAGCTGCTCATCCTTCTAGGTGACCTCCATAGCAGCCTGAGCTAACTACCTATCCTTTTGGGGGATATCTAGCTTAAGTTTTTTCTTTTCACCTCGAAGGGTATTAAGTTCTCCCTCCAAGCTTGTAACCTCCCGGATTGACTCCCAAGCTTCCTCTATAAATTGAAGGAAAGAGACGATGCCCAAACCCTAAAGTTAAGCCTCACAAAAAAGCTCTGTCATGTTGTGCTCAATTAAGATGTCGGTCTCGGCAAGACTCAACAAGGTACCATCAATAAAAATGGTATGATCAGCCTCTTTAGTCCACACCGACCCAATTGGAAAGCAAAGTGGAGCACCCCTAAACCGCAGAGCCCTCTCAGGCCCCGAATCGGTTGAGACCTCGAACACCTTAGGCTCCTCTAAAATGCCTTCAATGGTCAGCCTCTTCCCTCTGACATCCCTGCTGCTCTCAGTCTACCTCTTTCAAGGTTGCAGCGGCAGAGTAGAAGAACTTTGTTCAGTATCTTGGACCTCGGTGTTCGGGGGAGGTAGAGGGATCACCACGGCTACAAGAACAGGGACCGCACTGCTCGAAGGTGTAGGAATAGCAATAGTTAACCCTTGAGCAGTCGTTGGGCCCCGAGATCTAGACGCCCCACCGCTCTTAACTGCCAATTTCTTAGTCAGGCGTCGGAGTTTGGTATGTGGAGCTATGCTTTCTACAAAAGAAGAAAATATGTTACAAGACTTACACAGATGTTAAGTGCAATAAAGAAAAATGTGCAGGACGAAGTACCTAGTAAGGTCTTTACAGAATCAACGAACTCATCCAAAATATCCTTAGTCCTTACAATCGATGGCCCCATTTTTGGTCCAATTAATCAGGAAGTGCAGGACCATAGCCTCGGGAAGAGAGATCTCAGACATTGGAGTCTTTATCTCTTCATGACTCTGCTCCCAACCATCTTTGGTCCAGTATAGATAAAGGCACAGTTGGCCCTCCGAGGTGACGAAAAAAGGTTTCGACCCCGGAGCCTATTCTATCCTAAAGAAGTCCCTTTTGAAGTTTTTAAAAGACTCTTGATAGAGCTTAAAAACTTTGCGCCCGCAGGGTGACCCACCCCTTAAGTTGGTCATCCATAGAGGTTGAAAGCCGGGAAAAAATTAGAAGAATGATTTGACCAAGTACGGCCACTCAAAAACCCAGCACACAAGCTCGAATGCTCAGACAAACCCCTAAGCATTCAGATGGAGTTGAGTAAGCGCCACTCACAAAGGAGTAAAGACCTATCTCTAACTTGGTAAATGACAATTGTACCTCGATTCAGGTGAAGAGAGCCTCGTACATGTACATGAAGTGTCTATCCGCTATATAGATCGAGCACACCCTTTCCTCCTCCAGCGCGTGCCAGATTACAAATTCACGGTCTCTAAGCCCTTCCACAGTGAGCTATAAATACTGTTGTTTGTTGTAGGCATCCTGAGTCATCTTTATTTTGGAAAGGGTGCCTAAAACCTCTTGGTCCACCACCGGTATATGCTTGTGTCCTGTGGAAAGATGAATCCCCTTGTTTTCGCAGGAGCAGCCCTCCGGGTTCGTGCCATACCTACAGAGGGTGCACCCAAGTTAGACTCTAAAGAATCATTAAAGTCTCCTAACATCAACAAAATCTTAGAGAGCGGATGAGTAGGCCTACGCTTGGCCAGCTTTCTAGCTTAATCTACTCTCCGGAGTGCCTCCAGGATCCTCACCCTGATCGGGGAACTCGGACCCTCATCAAAACCCCCACTGAAGGCTTGAAGCCTCTATTATGGTTGAGGTAGTGGGGATGACGGAAGACTCAGGACCTCTACTGAAAGACCACTGTTCTGCATCATCTCCTTACTCCCAGGAATTTCCCCCCACTTAATGTTCAAAGAAAAGGGTTAAAATGAGGTGTACCTTGAGTTTTAGAGGAAAAAAGAGATTTTGAACGGTGAAGAGAGTGCTGAAAAATGACCTTGAATCACCAACAACCGTCGCTAAAGACACCGAAAATTGCCTAAGTCACTGGAGAAGGAAATTTAAAGTGCAAGAATAAGCAAAGAATGGGAAGGGATAAACCTCATTCCTATTTATAAGTGCAGAAAGTCACCCCAAATAATTATCATTGATGGAGGTAGATACGCCTTTTCGGTTATAGCGCCTCATCATAACGCCTCTTTTTTGAAATTTGAAAATGACTAATCATGACGCTACAAACCCCAAATGATGGCTTCCACTATTCTCCTACCACATGGCGTATTGTTTCTGAACAAACACATCTGAAAGAACAATGCGCAGAATGTTCAAAACTTAAACAACGCATGGCATTTGAGAACATCCAAACCCGGATTACAGACCCTCAATGAGATACCACAAATCTTGGTCCAAAATCGAGGTACATTCATACCCCACAAATTACACGTGGAGGCAATTTACCACCTACTACAGACAATGGTATGATGACTTGAGTAGAGTGATCCATCACGGATCCCAACCTTACCCATTGGCCTTAGGAGCTTATCATGATACATCATTGACCTCGACCATTTAGAAAAATATCACGAGATCCGACGTTGACACTATAACTCTGATCCTTTTGTCCATCGTGTGCCATATGCTCTAATTGAACTTATATCTTGATACTTATTTGTCTCATCTAAGCACCAAGTTATGGGTCCATAGAACTGGACTAACCCGACCCACCAGGTTGGCCCCCAGACGTTACTGCGCGTGTAAAGCAGCCTATTTACTAGACGTAACTTCTTTAACAGGAATCAATTTTAATCATGTCCTGCATAAACAGGAGAATAATGACAAGGAATAACAGTTTCCACAATATTAGGTAACAACATTTAATACGCTTTGAATGCTCAGATTCTTCACACTTTTAAACGTTCATATATATACACTCAACAAAATGAAAAATGTACGACCTAATTCTCAATACACATTATCCTCCTTACGCACATATTGACTTGAGTATCAGAGTATCTTTTATAAGTATTCACTCTCTCGCTCAACTACTATTACTGTTGCGCTATGAAAAAATCTACTATCTATTACCTTCTCAAATAACCTTCAAAATCTAATTTTGAACAATGTCCAACCTGTGTCTAATGGTAGGAGCTATCAAGATCTTTGCTATGCTAATCGTATTCTATATAATAATCTTACAATGAAGTATCCTTGAATGCTAAACATCAATTGTTGAATATGATAAAAATAAAAAATAAAACCTCTTATTCCTCTTAATTATATTCAAATGAAAAACTTTCAAAATGTAGTTATTTTCAAAATTATTATATTTTAATTCCAATATGAATATCATTAACGTCATGTTGACTAATATCAAACTTAGACATATGCTGGGCTTTTGACTAAGATCAAACTTATTTAACGATAGTAATTTGAATCCATCGTGCAGGCTACAATCCTCCAATGCAGATAACTTAAACATATGCTTCTCTTTCCCAAAATATTTTTAAAAGAAATTAAAAGAGGATTAAAGCATGTTGTTGTGCTCTGCCCACCTAAACCGTAAATTAATGCTTTTTTTGACATGCATAACCATTTTTGGTCAAGCATTTTTCATTTTCCTCACACGTGGGCTGCGTCGTGCGGTAAATCCAAACAGTTATTTTGTTTTTATTGCGCAATTCCAATTGGTTCGATCGACATGAGTGCCTCTGATTTTGCTTCTGCCTAAAATGCAAGAAAATAAGATTTGTTGCACTAATAGTTAATAATAAGATTTTTATATAAATGCTTTAAATATTATAATAATTTTATTACTAATGTATTATACTTTTATAAACAATTTTTTAATAAAAATATTTAAATATAATTGTTTATTTCAAAAAGAAAATTTATAAGAAAAATTAAATCAAAGACACAATTGATTATAAATATTTTTTAATTGATTTATTTTCTTGCTCTATAACATCATAAAAACAATTTAATATTAATTAGGCCATCATCAAAATAAGTTTTACAAGGTATTAATCAGAAAATATATAAAATAAGCATTTCTGTAAAACTTTGGATTCTGCCATTAGTGTATAGAGAACAAAAGCTTTGTATCATATAAAATTAGTAGGAGAGAACCCTTTTTTTTTTAAATTCGGATAAGGTATATAAGAAAAAGTATAAACAAAAATTTTGAAAACCAAATAAATGAATAGAAAGTGAATTATGATATTACGAGATGTACCAAAAAAGCTCATATCTAACAGAGATTTTTCTATATTAGTGAAGTATTATTCTGTTTTAATAAAATTGTAACATGTAAATATTTATAATTATACAAGTAGTTAAATTTAAATTTAAATATTTTTAAATCAAATCTAAACAGATATAAATTTACCTAAAGTAATACTTTAGAAATATTTTAAATTTTTTCATAACTAAGGTCGAAATGTGCCAACTTCTCCTTGTGCGGAGAGGAGCTAGGTAAAGGCGTGCGCCTTACCCAAGAGGTGAAACTCCCTCTTTGTACCTCTTAAATTGGATAAGGTGCATATAGATGCCTCTACACCAAAATTGTGCGCAATGATTTCTACTATTAATACTTGGGTCATTGGTTAAATTAAAGCTAATAATGGGTAATCTCTAAGAAGAGAAATTTTTAGGTGTTCTAAAAATAAGAGTTATAATTTTGTGAATTATCATTATCTCTCATTTTAAATTTATTTTTATTGTTATATCTAATTTATCATATATTTAATGGTATAGAATAAAAAAAATTTCTTACTTTGACAACAATTAAGAATCTCTCATCTAAGAAATAAGTTAGGTAATATGATTGAAGAGGTGGAGAGAATGTTATCATGGTGGATCTCATCTCAGGAACATTATGATCAGGAAAAATAGGAAGGTTCAGTAAAGTGACAAAGTGTAGAGAACGAACTTCTATAAAATCAATCTCTTGATAAAGGATCAGAGGATATTTCAATTTGAACATTTTTGGACCATTTTTAGTATCTTTTGGATCCCTAAAATCTGAATGTCTGAAAGGACACTTGAACTCTCAAACAGTTAGCATAAATTGTGATCCAAGTCTCCTGTTCTGTCTAGAGTACTCATTTTTTCTATTATATCTTTGACTTCTCCTTGTCATTCTTTACTCTGCATTCCTAGCTTGCCTCCATCTTCATACTTGTTCTGAAGTGGTTATAGAAAAGTACCTGAAATAGGTACGTTGTGGTGGTTTACTCCTCAAGTAGCATTGACAAAGCGTCTTGAGACAAGTGATTAGTATCTGTAAAGAGATTACAATGTTCAAGTCAGATTGTGCACAAGTAGGATTATGTTATAAGTGATAATTTACTTATACTTGTTTAAGGTTATTTACCCTAATATTTATAGAGTGTAAAATTAATGCAATCTGTATTGAATGCAATTATTTAGGATTAGTATCTTGATAGATATTATCTTCCCATTATTGTTGGGATAAATCCCTATAAATTAAGAACTTAGATATAGAAACTACTTAACAGTATGAAACAGTTATGAGTTATATAATATCGTAAAATGATGATTGACAGTTACAGATACTTTGAGATAAATCTTATGCACAAATCTAGCAATCTTAATTTTATGGCCAATATTGCTCAAGGTGCATGGCTCCGAGGTCCGAATTGTTATCAAGGCTTTGAGCTGTCATCCAATACAGAGTCCAACTGTATGCATGTTGAGTTGATCCGCTAGATAAGATCTCGAATCACGGTTCAGAATAATACTTAATTTTAGAATAATCAAAATCAGAACCTTCACTTACAAAAAATCATAAAATATTAAAATTTAGAGAATCCTATTATCATAAACTAAAATGCTAATTTTTTTTTACATGATGTTCATTCTATGAATTCTACTTTATTGAAAAATATATATTCAGGAAGATTTTCAAAAATTTACATACCGAGCATCTTTTAAAAAAAAAATCTTAATGAAGTTAGTGAATCCTCTTAATTAAGTAGTACTTACTTCACGTCCTCATTTAAAAAAAAAATTAAGTGGAGTATATTTTAATTTATTTATATTTGGACAATCGAATTAATATATAATGCAGTGAGATAGAAAACTAAATCTTTTATTGTTTTCGTTGAAGGCATTTTCTCCACTATTAAATCAGACTAATCTCAGCCCTCCATCTAAAGAGTTTTAAGATCAATGCAATAGAAAAAATTCACTTGATCTCCACTCCCTAATACCAAGAGATATTATTTATGATATTTTAACTATCGTAGTCTTCTCTTAGACCTATGACTTCCAAATACTCATAAAAGTTTTCTCTTTGTCTCTCCAACGAGATGTTCACCAGCTGCCACTATGGATAAATCTAACATCAACAGTTTAAATGTAAGAACGAGATAAAAATAAGAAAAGAGTTTTGTATTAATCTATATATTATGTGTCAATAGCATGCGTAGCTCTCTAGCTAATTGTGTTTGTTTTGGTTGACGATTTCAACAGTTCAGCGGGGCATGCTTGCCATCTATGTTGACAAAATGAAGTGGTTCTGTGTCAACATTACCAGCTGCTGTGTGTGTGCAAGATGATTAATCTTTAAAGTAAATTGACGTTAACCAGTAATTTAAATAGTAATCATTTTAAACTACGATCTTAAAGTTCAATTAGGTAGGATTCTTTTAACTTTTACTTAGAACTTCGAGAGAATTTTTGTTTGCTAGCTGGAATAAATTAACAATTGGTTTCCTGTTGAAAAAACCACTCGCCGGTCGTCTCTTCATTCCCCCATTTTCTTTCATCCTTGGAATGACTCATTGATTTTTCTATTCAATCATGTTGGCTATCAACAACTAGACTAATCCACTTAATCAAATCAGATTTGATTATTTATTTATCAAATTTTCACACGGCTAGTTAACACACAATACCATTTTACTAAAAATAAAAAATAAAAACTACAACTTCTTAAGTTGTGAATTTTTTTTAGTACATAAAACATTTAAGTTGAGAGAAAACTTTCTTTATTCTAAGATCAAGACAAATTATTAATCTTAACGAGTATTTATAATAAAGAATACTTATCAAATCATGCTTTTGTCATAAGCGAAAGATCAATCACGTGAGCTAATACTCATTGGTTAGGTTATAAGATATTAACCCTTTTTCTTTTTCAATTTCAAGATATGGAAAGAAAAAGGGTATTCCAACTATGATAATTTTATTTATTTATTTATTTTGTATGCCTACTTACCAAATGCTATTAAATTCTCGTTTTCAAAATTAAATTGATTGGTTTAATATGTATGAAGAACGTGGTTTGGTTAAGAGATATTAACAAATTTTTACTCCAATCTATTGATTTTCATTTTGGATTTTGATATTGACAATTTTAAGAATGACACGAGTCATAACTTATTAAACACAGCATCGGTGAATCTTCTTTTTCTCTAAAAGAATTTGGTATTTTGCAGATGTTCTCATTATTAGAAGCTTCCACACACATGCCTTTTTTCCTCTGTCAGATGCTACCATTTCTTGAAAGGTAATCATATATATAAAGAATTCAAAGTCTCTTAACTGTATGAAAATTATATTAAATATTAAATTATATCTTGAAAGCGTGCCTATGAGAATAGATTTTCTGGTACTTTTAATTACTATCTATTGATTATATGCCTTTTCTTGTCGTGCATTTTGGTACATATATATACGAAGTCTTTCTGATATTTAAAATAATTTTTTTTAAAGAAAATAAAGGGAAACATTGTTTTCCTCGGCGTGTCATTTTTGACAAACCAAATAAAAGAAAGAATATGTAATTTTATATATATATATATATCATGGCACTCAACTTTGACTTGGGAAATAGGCCTGCACATATGCTTTAGCAGACTACCTCAGAATAGCACCCTAAAGAATAGACGTTACCAATTTCAATCTTTGTCTGTCTCAGTCAGCATGGCAATATCATATACAGGGTCAAGAGATATAAGTTTTATTGGTCACAAAAAGTAGCTGGTAACCAAACTTTCCCACCAATATTTGCCCAAAGAAAGGTGAGGGACCCCTTTGAAACAATAAAGTCCTGCTAGAAGGAAAGGAGGCTTACAATTTGACTAAATCAAGACCCTAACACTGTAGTTTGTGGGAATATCAAATGATATTTTCATTAAGTTCTACAACTATATCAACAATATCCTCTGTAGGGTAGGACACGTGTTCGATTTCAACATTGAATACATGCCATTTTTTAATCATTTATCATGAATAATGGCCGTTAAACTTATGATGAGGGTAAATTAGTTAATTCCATGATGTGTTATCATGTAGGTCACCTACTAATTGCATATTTAATTAATGGCAAAAATCTTATCATTGTTTTCTACTTTCAAGAATGAGAATGGTAAATCCAAATTGATAATACAAAGCCCAAACCCAAAAGGAGTTGAACAGGGCGCCGCACCTTTATGTCCCATCTGGGTTTGATTAGAATCTTCGCAATTTGGCTTCACCTTTCTCAAATTACCTGCATGCTTAGTGTGCCGATTACTGCCTAGGAAGCGGCAAATTTAAGCATTAGAAGGGCTGGTGAGTGGTGATAGCGCAAGTGCACCTTAATTCGTGAATAAGCTTGCTGGGTAGGGAAGATGCCAGACAGGAAGTACCTTGAAACCATACTTATGTTTTTAAGACTTTGATTTTGATCTTCATTAGTGAATAGTGAGGCTACAAAGATTGTTTAGGGGTATGCCCACCCTGATTTCTCCTACTCTTTTTTCGTTGAATATAATATTTTTATAAATGGTACAAAGAGATATGCATTGATATGTTGTCCACTTGTGGGGTTCAAGAATTTGAGGAATTTTTGGCCTTTGTGCTGTCCACTACGGGTCTTATTACTTATACCATTGATTAATTAATGTGTGGCATATGTTGTTGATGGAAAATGGCTAAATGTCTCGAAGAACTTTTCTATACAAATGTATAAGAAATTATATGGAAAAACTAAATAAAAGAGAAATTGAATCTTGTAGGTTCTATAAAAAAAGGTTGAGAGTGATCATTAATTGTGAATTTCATTGGAGAAATTAAGGTTAAAATAAACAATGCCACACTTTTTATAACTTCAATTTTTTTGTGAAATTGCACTACTCGTTATCGATACATCTTAGCAAGCATGCAGGGAAGCCGTTTTCCTACTTGTATATTCAATAAAATTTCATATCCACAATTAATGTTTCTTATTACAAAACCTTAAAATTAGTGCATGCTATATGAATTAATTGAGTGTTAGTTAGCACACTTACTTTGCTCTAAAAAAGAGAGAATAAGAGCAAGATATGGCATTGCACTATTGCAGTGACCGTCTTCAAAGTCATATAATTATTTGTCTTAGGGATACACATTGTAACCAAAAATTACTGATAGACATGGCATGATACTAGTGCTATGATTATTAATTTAATCAATCAATAGCAAAAAGAAAAGCCAACGACCAGATAAACTTAGACTAACATGAATGTGTTGGGTACGATTTTTGTTAATTGGTAGCCCTTCATTTATTATTACTTTTTGTTGTTTTTAGGAGATTTTCTTATATTCTTTAGATATGAAATTAATTCTTACTTGCGCATAGAATTGAGGCTCATCTCTATCAGTGTTTTCTTGCAGGTTTGAGTATCCAACATTACAGAAGCTTTTTAATCATTGAACTCAAACTTACTTATCATTTGAGTCAATTTCTATAAGTCATTGTTAAAAACTTATAATGAGGCTTAAATAGTTACATGCTATGTTTTTAAAATAGGAGAACTTATCATCCTCTAAACTTTTAACAACCAAGGGGGGGAAAATGAACTTGAGACCCATCTAGTTGATCTTCGTAGAATAATGTAGAAGAAATCTTTGGGAAAGTCATCCCAACATGAAGAAAAGAGGGAGACATCCTATACCATAATTACCATATCACCTTTAATTACTAAATAGTTGCCCACTCTACAATACGTTATCAATATTTTAATACACTAATTATATTATAATATTATATAATTTTGCAAGCATTAGATCTACAATATCTAACTTGGTGGGGTGTGGGACCAATTCATCTTTGGCCCCACATTATCTTATTTGTGGTACCTCTTTGGTTGAACACATACTATTAATTAAGTTACAGCAAAGGCTATGATCCGGTTGGAAATGTGGAGTGCATAATTCTAGTGGTACTAATGAGAGGCAATAAGTTTGATTCCTTTACAAGCCTACAAGGTATCCCAATTTGTATCCAAATATGCGAATCAAAAAAGAAAATTACGAATTAGGGTCCCCCCACTTAGGTTGCAATTTGAGATATTATTAGCAGTACTTTGTCGGCCAAATATGGTAATGTCGGTTTTGTGTTCAGGCATGGATAAGAAATTCATTGCGAAGACACGAACACGTGAGAGCCAAAAGTGGTTCCTCTCCATTGATTTTGGCATCTGTCTTAGGAGTGACATTTACTCCATCTTCATGTCAGTTATTTTGTTCCGTTTGGGGGGAAAAAGGAACAAAAAAAAAATCATAGTTGAATTTTAGGTACCCTTCGGATCTTAAAAACTACTGTATTGCTTATACTTTACACAGTACGTACATTTCAAGTCAGATTTGTCAATTTTTTAATCCTAAAGCGTCCTACGTGGGGAGGGGTGTGATCTGTCTCAATGGTTTAATGCTGCACGTAGTGTAAGTGAATAATACAATATAATAATAAAGAAAACTTGTACGAATACCTCTTGGATAATTTTCAAGAAAACGAAGTATCCTATGCTTAACTCAATCGGTTTGTATGTTATGCGTACAAGACATTTTTTACGCTCTAAACACTCTATTCATAGAAAAAAGAACAATAAAATACACTTCGTGCATCACATATATTCTCCATGCTTTGCTCTCTCTCACTCTCTTGCTTGCTTACGTATGGATTGTCAACCCAAGAACGAAATTGGGAATTTTTTTCTTGAGGAGAGGGCAATGACTAATTTTACTTTTTTTTTTTAATGGACAACCAAGTATAAGCTTATATTAAGATTTTTTTAAAAGTTTAGAGTGTTGGAAGTTCCAGTTCTTGCCAACCTCTTCCATGCGCCACTGATCACATGTATACCTCCCTTTTATATAAGAAGTTCATAGCAACTCAACATGTTTGTTAGCCATATGAATGGAAGAAAACTCCATCAATTATGGGTGACTCAACTAGGTTAACTAACTGGAATTATGTGGGTGGTGACCAACATTTAGAATAGGATAATTTTTGAATTATCCTTAAAAAATAATGGTTAAAATATTTATGTATTATTTTATATGAAAACTTGTATAAAAAGTTTATTCATGAATTTTTTCACATATCAAACTGACTTTAAATATTATTGATGCAACTCGGCTTGATGAAGAGAAGTGCTGATTAGGGTGCATGCTTTTGGATGACCAGAAATTGGTCACGAGGGGAAGAGGGATCCCTGGCGTAATTAAACCTTTCAATGGTTAAACTTAAATCAGAAGTGATATTCAAAAGTTAGAGCTTAGAAACATACTTGTGTGCTTGGACAGAGTAATTAATGATGGTGGAATGAATAGTAGTTCTTGATGAATGTTATGTACTTGGCCCGGCTTTCTCTGAATTGTAGAAATGGTAGAGCAGATTGAGTGGTGGCGGCAGTAGTAGGTGCAGGGTCACTGTTTGGGATATCTCTTTTATCTGTTGCCTTGTTACTTGATATGTAGAGAGTGTAGGGGCCATCAGTACACTAAACCTAACATATATTTCTCCCTCTAAAAGCATTTCACCCTAAAGAAATATATTTAAAATTAAAGTATGAAATATATTAACATATACTTTTACCACTTGAGTTAAGATTTTTGTAATTTTTTTATTTCCTTAAAATATTTCATTATTACGTATATATACAACCATAATTTGATTTCGTTTTAGAAACAAATTCCAAATTTGAGGTTTTAATTGTTTCGTTATGAGATTGAAACTACTGTCCCTGCTTGATTTAAGGATACAAGCCATTAGGGAATCGCTTTATAATCTTGTGTTGATAACAAAAGAAAGGGAAAGATAATACTTAACTAAGGGGTTTAGTTGCCAAAGAATCATTATGCTCGCTAAAAATCAAAGTGATCCCAATGTTAATTGCTTTGTCTCGAAAGAGAAAACAATGACTCTAGAAAAGATTTAACGAATTTCTTTTGGGGGCAGTTAAAGAGAGTCATATCTCTGGTCTAGTATCAAAGGGTAGATGAATAAAGTCATATTCTAACCTTTTTGACTCCTCTACTTTCAGTCTTTTGCACACACAAAATCATACACCAAAACAAAATGCAAGAGAGAGAGATAACAAAATGCAAGAGATTGAGAGATAACAAGTTTTAGAATTTTTTTTCATTTTTAAATCAAATTTATATACATTATGCACAGAGACTATACCTGGAGAGTAGGCTATTGATCATGTCTCAAAATCTCAATGATAATAAACAAATGGATTCTCTAATAATGTTGAAGTAACCATCAACTTCACTTTTAGCGTGCAAACAAAACTTCGTGCTCAACATATACGTATTATCTATTATTTTCATTTTTTTCCCATTAGCACAAAAGCAAAACTTTTAAAGTTTTATATTAAGTGCATGTTTCGTTTAAAATAATTTTTATGGAAAAAATGTATTTTTTTTTTAAAAAAAGAAGCTCATTCAATAACATTTTGATTATAAACTGTTTTTTAATATAAAATAAATTAGTATAAACACGCACTATATGTATGTTTGGATATGATTATTTATTAGAGAATATATTTTTTTCAAAAGCTCTCTTAATAAGATTTTAATTGTAAGATATTTTAACCATAAAATAAATTAATTTAAACACAATATATCAGTAAATAAAGTGTTATTATTTTTGAACAATTAACTTTTTATTTTTCAAACCGTCTAAAAATCTAAATCAAATAAGAAGTGGGTGTCCACTTCAAAACCTTCAATTAGATCAACTATAAAAGACCAGACGTTACTTTCAAGTACGCAAACATATCAATTATCAAATCTTATAGTTAATTGGTGCACCGTTTGAATATGACCAATTTCAGTAGTCCTGTAATGCGATCAACAAATTGCATTTACAGATTGAATTATTGTAAACCTAAATCAAATCAAACTGATTCATTAGGGTTTGTAAAAAACAAACAAGAGTTAATTTATATAAGCTTGAGGTTACATCAAAGACGGAATATACCTTTCATGAAGTTGGAAGGGATTAGATTAACCCACACATGGTAACATAGCAAAGAGGAGAGTACTTAGTCCACCATGAGTGGGGTCCTAACGGCTAATACCTGTCGGGAGGAACCCGAGAGAATCATGGATGCCAACTTTGTTTAAACCGTGTGGGCTCCATTAACTCAAAGAAATTAAGAGAAGGAAAAAGAAATTAATAAGAAAAATAATTCTTAGAGCCAACCCAATCTTTTTATTAAAGTCTTTTAGGTGGGTCGTCAATTCCATCACCAATCATATCATGTTTTGTAGATCTTTGGAATCCCATGCGGTCGTTAACACAAAAGTTGGAGTCCCAATTAACTTAAGTTAATATTTTTTTATGTGAATGGCTAATTTATTAACTTAAAAAATCAGCCAAAAGCAAAGGAACAATGGAATCGGGGGATTCTCAAGCCAAACATCAACATTCGCAATTTTAGCTTGGTGAATAAGAGAATCAGCCACCTTATTACAATCTGTAAGAATAATTTTACAATCAAATTTAGAAAATTATGAAACATATAATGAAATATCACTCATGATTGAAGCATTGTATAAAAAGTCTTCTCTTCCTTTAAGGATAGCACATTCACTTTCTTTGCATCACCTTCTATATTACCTAAAGTTAATATTAAATTAATTCCATTATATGTTTCATAATTTTCAAAGATTAAATTAGGAAATTATCACATAGGTACCCTCTCCTTGTAAGCAAACTCTACTAGGATTATGACTTCAACAAGACCATCTTTGAAAGATCTTATCGATGTGATTTGTAGTTAACTCAATCTGTAAGTATATAGGAGTGTTATTATAGGGTTAAATTATAAGGACTTCCGTTACTTTTCTTAAAGGAAAAAAAGGGGGGGAAAAGTAATATTTTTGTCTTTGCCTGGTATATGAATTAGATAACGTGGGAAATTTCTTTGTTTTTTCAACAAATAAATAGATGACAATCAAAACGATAATTTCAATCGTTAAATAACTTAATAAAATTCTCACTTGATTGTACCCCAAAAAAAAAAACTCACTTGATGAAAGGAACAAGTAAATTTCTTAAATCATTCTTTGAAATTATTGCTATCACGTTTTCATTTATAATATTAATCATAAATATAATATCATATACATTTGAATGTGTTTTTTTTTAATAAGCAATGTAATTTTTTTTAAATATATATATATATATATGAAAAAGTTTCTCTAAAGTAAAAAAATAAGAATATATTTATTTATAATTTAATTTAAAATATGTCGTAATTTTAAATTACTAAAATTTAATAACAAATATACTTTTACTTATTTATTTTAAAAATAATTTCATTTTAAAATAACCTTATCCATATGTATAACATGTACTATGAGTTTAGTTTTTTATTTTAAATTTTGATTTATTATTAGTGAAAAAATTTGTAAACTAACAATATACGAAATTATGTACCAAAAAAGAAATAATATACTAAATTAAATTTTTTTTTGTCATGAGTAATTATTTCTGCAATTTCGAATGGAAAATAATGGTTAAATAAATCTATTTTGAAATAAAGATTCTGGAGGTAATGTTTGCTAGGATTGTAATCAACTTTTACTATGATCAACTGTTGATATTAGATATTTAATTTATTTCTTTAATATAGTTAAAGGCAATCTATTTATGTGAGAGAAAAAAATTGTATAAAAAAACCAACATCACATGCTCTGCTCGGCTCAAAAAGTAACTAGTCATTTTATAATCTAGTGAATTCATTCAAACGGTTTTAGGTCTCGAAGGGCAATAAAACGACGGCCCGTTTGTCGCATTGTTCTGACCAGATCTTGCATGTGAGCAACATAGATTGGTCGATAACGTTGCTTAGATACTGCCGCGTGGCCCAATCTGATTTCCAACAAGAACAACAATCCCAAATACAGAAGAATAATGATCATCTCATACTTTTTTTTTAAAAGCGTAAGATTATTGACATTTTTTTTAAGAGTGTTAATTAAATAAAAAGAAATAATAAAAAAATAAATATAATAAATAATATTAAAAAGAGTATAAAATATATATATTATTAATGATAAGAATATTAAAGTTAAATACGAAAAGTGGATGTTTTTATGCATTGGGATCTGTGAGGACGATGTGCATTCCTCCACATCTCACGAGACTCGTTCTAATATTTAATGAATATTTTTGGGTTTTGCTAAAAAAGAGTATTTAATATTTTTATTGTATTTTTAATTATTTAAAGAATTTTTCTCTAGAAAAGATTATTTAAAGAAGTTAAAATTTTTGTAATCCTAATGTATGTTTGAAAAGATTAATTTTTTAAAATATTTTTTTAAAAAAATTATTTTTAGCATATTGTGAGATGTTTGAGAAAAATATGTAAAATTAATTATAATTTAAAGATTATTTATTTTACAACTACATATTGATTATAATCAAAAGCTTCTTTTTAGCATTTTCATGATAATCAGAATTTAAAATTTTTACCAATACTTTATTATATTAAAATATTTTTTATACAATTCAAACAAAATATATTATCTTATTATTTTTTCTATTAACATATTTAATTATAAAATTAAATTTTTTATCATAATCAACTATAAAAAAATTAATTATACATATAATTGATTATTAAAATAATTTTTTCATAATTAATCCAATGATTATTGAAATAATCTTATTTTTGTTTCCTTAACTAATGTGTGCTCGTTAGTAAATCTCATAATTTTATATCATAACAAATATTTTAAATGCTTTATTTTTTGATATTGTGATAAAGTGGTGTTTGGACCAACTTATATGCATCCCTTCATGCTTGGACTAGAATTCAAATTTATGATCATACGCTTATCTACACATCACTTGCTTGGTCACCGCTAGATTAATCCTTCAGGTTTTAAATGATTTTTTCTATATTTTATCCTTTTAATTCTTTAATTAGAATCCTAAAAGTATTGATTAGCTATTTCTATATTTTATTTCAATTTTTAAAGAGAGGAAAAAGGAGTAAAAGAAAAGATGCAAGAAAATCCAGGTGAAATCTGATTATTATGGATAGAGTAATCCATCATAAGGACAAGGATTAAGGGGCCAGAAAAAAGTGTATGATTTTGGTTTGTGGGTTATAGTGTAATAATAATATAATAGAATGCACATCATTGTCTAAACAAACACCAAAAGGAAAGGATTACCATTGTTATTACGCATAAAAATGGAAAGAAAATAGCCTAGGAGGGGGGCCCACACGGTTTCTCCATAAAGCCTTTGGTTCATGGAAGAACATGGATGATGCTACTCACAAAGCACCGAAGCATTGTGGTATTGACTATGAGCCTCATGTCACATGGCTGCACAATTTCTATTTGGTCAGAAATCACTTGTCAAGAAAAAGTTCACATGGCTTTAAGACCTTTAAAGCTGAAAATCATTTCTCTTGTCATTTTCTTCAATTTAATTTAATGTTCTGTTTTCTTTTTTGTTTTGTTTAAATTTGGGGTCTGTTTTTTTGGCCGTTGGATAAAAGTTAACAAGATACAAGAGTTTCAGTATCCAAATACAAACACCGGCCCAACCCAACAACTACTCTCATGTACCTCACCCATACAGATAACATCAGACAACTAGTGCAACTTGCCTAGATACGAAAGCACAGAAATTACCTAGACACAGCATTCCAATTATTCAACAACAGAAAATGACATATCCCAGTGGTACCGTAACAGCCCATCTTATCAACAGTTTCCATACTCCAGAGGGTGCCAAGCTAGCAAAGTGAGGATTCAGGCCTTTATAATTTGAAAGTTTCTTTTTCTTTATAAATACATCAATTTGATGCTCATAATTTCTTTTTATTTCTTTTCATTTTAGGACGCAAGTAAAAACACTGGGAAATTTCTTCTGCTTTAGCTTCTTGTGGAGTTTCTTCCAATGATTTTTCACTGGAGGTGATAGTTACGGATTTGTAAACTTCCTTACATTTGGTCTAAAAGCCTATCAAAACCAGTGTGTTATTCACTTATATTTTATTAAATTATTAATGAAACAAAAAAAAGAAGGAAAAAGGACTTATGTGATAGAGACTGATAGTATTAATAAGAAAATAACAGCTCCTTATAGAAGAACGAGACCCTGTAGATTTCTTGAAATGTAAAAGAAAACTGAAATAAAGAAGAACATTACCGACAAAAGAAAAAGAAGAACATTGTAATGGACTCATGAACCATGACTGACCAGCCTTTCCTAAGGCTTACTCCTCTCACTACCTCACTTCTTTCCTACCTTAAATCCATTAATTACAAATTGAAAATTGAAAATTGCAAATTCTTTTCAAATTCATTACCTCACTTTTGGTGTATTTCATTGCAAACTCCAAGTGCACAAAGTTACCTACTAAACAGGTAGCCAGCACTCAATGACAGTCATTAATTACAAATTGACTAATATCTAATGGCTTTAAATTTAGATATCACCGGTGCACCCCTTGGAACATTAAACTCGGCCCCGCAGCACCGAAAGCTAAAGAGAGAGGCCAGAAAGAGAACGCAAGGCTGAACCTAAAGCGATCTAAATTTGGGTTCAACTTCTTTAATGTTTAATAACTCTGTCTTGGACCTTATAATTAAAACTCGATGGGCTTGGATCTGGAGATGCAATTGGGAGTTCAACAATTGATTATTATTATTATTTTATCTGACAACAGTTATCAATTTTTTGTGAGATGCAAATTCAGCAAAAATTTTGGAGGCCCACATATGACCACCCTAACAGAACAGAAGAAATCCCAGTCCAAACACGCCGTAGGCGCTAGGTAACCAAATTTAGCTGCTCAGATATTGTAATCGTAGTTGAAACTCTCCCTTTAAACTGGTGACTGATTGACAAGGATGTTCCAACTAATAGTTGGGATTTTTTTGGAAATTAATTAGGGAGTGTTTTGCCTCCCCCAAGTTTTCCCAGTACATTGGGCCTGTGACTCTGTTCTGTTCTGTTTCTGCATGCCCATCTGTTTCTTTTGGTCACTTTATCTATCAAGAGCCAAGACAACTCCCAAAAAAAAAAAAAAAAAAGGAAGATCTGATTGCAGAAGAAAAAGAAAATTGAAGTCAAATGAATTAAACATAAATCAAACCATGAAAATTAAGACTTATTATCCAGAGTGACTTTTTTCTTCACTTAATAAAAAATAGTATTAAAATTACAAGAACTTAATTAATGATAAATGATTAAAGAACATAGGATACAGCTTACAAAAATCAACATAGGATACAAATGATAAATGATTAAAGAAAGAACACTAGATATAGTTCTTCCAAGAGTTCCATCAGTTGATTTAGCTTATTCTAGTCTTCGCAGCTTGACATTTAGAGGAATCTCCTTGTAAGATTGAACCTTCTCAGCTGCTCTTCGCATGGGTCTTCCAAAAGAAGATCTTGGAGCTTCATTTCTTAAAGCAAAGCTTTCTCCTGTTTCATCTTTAACAGCTGGAGAACTCAGCATGTTAGGTCCAGATTCAATGACAAGATATTTTGCATCCTCTATCTCAAACAAATTTTCTAGAGGTTCATGCTCATGTGCTTTGAACGTAGAAGAATGTCTCCTTAAACGTATCCTGTGCACCAAAAAAGAGGAATTTGTCATACTAATTTTATTTTTCTAATATTAGCATTTTGGAATGTTGAGAATATTCTCAAGAAAGATAATGATGAAAACCCTTGATGCAATCTCAAGCATTTCATGCGACCATCATAACTAAATTTACATGCTTTGTTCAATGAGCTTAGGCATCCAAGGAGTCAACTTGAACCACGCATTGTTTATCTTGAACTAAAGTTAAGCCAAGCGTCAATCGCAGATGCTGTTTAAGTGTGAACTAACCTATTGTCTTTAACCTTGTCTTTGCTTGCATTCTTTGTGGAAGCAGTAGAAGAACCAATAGCTGCAAATTTCCATAACAAAGTTAAACAAGATTAAGAAAAATAAAATGTCAAAAATACTTACATGAAGAAGGTAGGTCCTAGCATTTACATCTACTCCTTATGCGTCTTCTATTCATATAGCTGTGTTGTTCATCATTGCGAGCGTTAGTGGATGGCTGCCCTGCTTTTTCATCTCCTTCCTTGAGCCAATCAAAACAAGCAACAAGAAGGAAATCAGAAAAACCATTCGTCAGTGCTGCCATCAATATGGCAAACAAATAACTGAAGGGTTTAGCCCAGGCACCTGTGACCGTGACAATGACGCAATCTTTTCATAGTCCATCTCCACTTTTTCCTGCAAAAATGGTTTGTTAATAAAACTAACAAATAATTGTGAGGTCCAGTTC
Source organism: Ormosia semicastrata (assembly GCA_029884595.1). Lineage (NCBI taxonomy): Eukaryota > Viridiplantae > Streptophyta > Magnoliopsida > Fabales > Fabaceae > Ormosia > Ormosia semicastrata. The sequence continues at coordinate 10,914,770 of JAQQTO010000038.1, forward strand.
ATTTATGATGATAAAAGGAAAGAGGGACCATTGTTTTAGGCTTATATTGCGTATCCTGGTGGAATGTTTTAATTCTATATATGTATAATGTATAATGCATGATTATTTGGATCATATCACTAAAACTAAAATGTTTACTAGGCCTTTTTTGCACATAATGAGAATTCTTGCAAAATTGACATCAAATATTGAAGACAGATGTAGCATTTAGAAAAAAAAGACAATCAGTGGAAAACTTCATTAGGACAAAGACAACAAACCATTTGAAGATGCATTAAAAAGCAACAATCTGCATTCTTCAACTGGGGACAAAATACATATTCACAATGGCTATTGAATCTTAATTCTTCAATAAAAACTTTAACTGTATATCCTCAGTTAATTGCAAACGGTAATAGTTCTTCATTTGGAGTTATTCCTTTAAACTCAGTACTTGATGTTGTCATGCAGTGAATATTTATGTCAAGAGAAAAACTTTCTACCCATTTTCTTCCCAATATATAACATTCTACACTCCAATTTAAACATGGTTGAGTGCATGGTGCAATCAGTGTAATTGAGATGAAGTTCAGAATTCAAGCTTAGAGCATACCTGCACGTCCATGTCCTTTCCTTTAAGTAAAGCAGCCCTGCATAAAATTTCATGTTGCAGCGTTTTTATCTGAAATGAGTATCATCAAATTCAAAATGCGTTTGTAAGACAAGCAATGTGAGTTGCAGTCCACACTGGGATTCCAGTAAAATTGGAGGAATGAACTCACCCTTTCCCTCCCCAAGTTAAGCTCCTGCAGAATTAACTTATCACGATCAAGTCAAGAACAAGAACAATTAATATTTATTGACTATGCAAATGGAACGTTGTAAAGTGTAAACTGACCGCTAACATTTGACTGTTTGACTGAGCAAGATTCCAGTTTTGCAGTTGCAGTTTCTTGATATCGGCTCGCAGCCTCTGCAGCTCAGCACCACTCAATTCAATCGTTTCACTGTTCAAATTTTAATCAAGGAAAATCCCAGTTTCTCTTTCTTTCTCCCTAATAAACAAAAATAATCAAATTTTATTACTTTCTCAGATCCTTAAATATGAGTATGAGAGGATACTCTTTTTCCGCAAGGAGTTGCATCAAAGTCACTCTTTCCTGCATCAAAATTCAAGGGAAATAAAATGAACAACATGACCAAAATAAAGAATAAGACAAACCGAAATAAAAATAAAAATTGAACCTTTAGGAGTTGCTGAATGCAATGGTTATCGGTGGGAAAAGTGTCAAGTGGGTGGTTATGTTGCAGAGTTGAAAGTTTGTGTTGCCCCCCTTGCGACTGAGATTGAGAGTTAGTGATGTCAGAAAGCTTCTTGCGCATTAAACTTCCAATAGATCTCTTCGCCATTCTATCCTCTCCCATACTACTGATACTTTAATTCAACTTCGATTATCCAAATGCCACATTCATTTCTACAAAGTGAGAGAGTAAATGGAGACCCAAGAAACGAACCACACTTGCTTCAACGTTGGATGTGGATTGGAAGAAGGAAAAGAAGACAAAAAAGGAAGCAACACACACAGGTTTGGTAGCCTAACGGCTCCACGAAGCAACATTGCCCAACAGGTACCATCGCATCTTCCGAACCTAATTTCAAATATTTCAAAACGTTCCATGCCTCCATTTCAAATTAACTAGTGACAATATATACATACAGCGGAACATATACGGTGAGAGGATGAGTTTTTATTGCGATAGAACGATAATAGTAAATTTTGATTATATAATCATATAATATATAGATAATTAAGATTGAAAATTATTTAAAAATTATATATTATTTAAAAAAGTTATATGTATTTATATTTTAATTTTAATTATTAATATAAAATTTAATGATCAAAATTTATTTCTCTCACATCGATAATAAATACTTTTCTTATTTGATACAAATTCTATATATATATATACACACACTTTGTGACAAATAAATTTATTATTAGATTAAATAAATAAAAATATATTTATTATTAATTTAATAAAGTATATAAAAATATTAACTCATTAAATTAATGTTTTAAAAATTAAATAAAACATTAAATCGATAAAACTTTTAAATTATGATTTAATTAATTAATTGATTAAATTTATAATTAAATTATAATTAAATTAAAAAAATATTAAAATTAAAAACTAATTCATGATCCAATCGATTCTAATTAATTTGATTTAATTTTTAAAATATTACACTAAATCATTTAAAAATAAATACGTCATTTCTTACTCATTTTATAAATATAATTCACTTTAAACTTTTTTTTCTAAATCCGCATCACCCAATTTTTTAATCACTTTTTTCACGTGATTGTTTTTTTCTTTTGACTAATTTTTCACGCAATGGTATTGGTAAAAGAAGTGACATCACTAGTGAAGGAAAAAAAGTCATCCAAAATTCTATTTTATAGAAAAAGAAAAGATTAAAAAAAAAAACGCCTTTATATATATGTTTCTTGGCCAACCGTGGTGCTCTCCCGAGAGCAGCCCTTTCATGTTACCACCAAAAAAAAAAAACCCTTGGCTGTCCCCTACTGATGGCTTAGGGAAAGTTCAGATTCTGGTGTTTTGCTTTGCTGGATTTTAGTTTTCTTTCCTTGTACTCTGATGCACCAAACAAACACTAGGCTGAAAAAAAAGTAACTCTGGCTGATATAATATGAAGTTCCTGCATCACGCTTAACAGTTAACACCAAAGTTGCTGCAGTGGCTAGTTGTCTATACTCCATAGTTTGCAGACACCTGCAGCTAGGAGTATTGCCTTCAACATAAGTAGCGGGCGGCAAAGGAAACTAGAGAAAATAAGGTACACTTATATTTTAACTTAAGGTACACTTGGACTTTTAACATAAATACATAATGGCACAAAGACATTCCGTTTTAACATAAGGTACACTTGGAATTTTTCTAAGAGAAAGGTTGATACTTGTTAGCAATTTATAGCCTAGGATGAGCAACAGAACTTGATTCATGCCAGCCAAAAAGAAGCAAAAACAACCAACATTCACCATGCATCATCTTTGCTATTAGATCGGCATCAAAATATCTCAAGCTTCAGGAAAGGAGTGCATTCTGGGAGTCCGAAGAATCGGATTTAGTCAACATAAGGTATGTAGTCATGCGTGCCAATGCAATGCGGCATTCTTGAAGCTTTCACCCTTTAATATTTGGCCATCTCAGGCTACACAAGAAAGACTACTTAGTTTATCTGATTCTCTATTCAGTGAAAGCAACCCCTCTATCTTCGCTGCAAGTAAAATGCCTAACAAGTGAAGATGCACTAAAATTTAAAAAAGAAAAGAGTAAAAAAGAAACCACAGAGTTTGCCAGGCAAGAATGCTAAGCATTGGGACATAATCAATTTCATGTATGTATAACCATTGGGACACAGCCTCTAAATTTCTTTTGCTGGTCTGTCCATGATATTGGATATTCGGGTTTAGATGAAGTCATAGAGAATAGTGCAACATCATTCATTTGACCAAGCATATGCACTATCTTGTACCTCTATGGTGGCCTTAAGGTGCTCAGAATATGCAGAGGGGAGATAGCTAAACCTCCAAACTCAGAAAACCCTTACCAAAGGTTTACAAGACTTTTGCCCCATCTATTAAATGATTAGATGGCTTTCATTAAGATATTTTCATTCTTACTTTTTCTTTGCTCCGGTTGGAGAAAGAATACATGAGAGACTTCTGGGGATAGGATACTAAAGATACCTGAAACCAATTACTTCTGTATGGAGAAGTGCAGAAGATATGCAGCCCTATGACGAACCTGAAACAAAATTATTTCTGTAAATTAAATCACACCAGTAATCAAATCACTGGTTAAAAATAAGAAAGCAGTTTCATTCACCTTTGATGCATAAGATCGTAGGTCTGTGACTGAAATTAAGCTAGAACAATGTCTAAGATAAAGACCGAACATCTCATAGATTACTGGATTGTCTTCAATTAATGAGTTGGACAAAGCCCAATTCTCTGTTAAAACTAAGTGAATGTACATCTTGAAGAAATCACAACTTTTGTCTTTGAAGTTAATTGCAACAAGTGATCTGATGATCTCTTCTCCACTGTTGACCTGAGAAAAAAAATAAATATCAATCTCACTTTCTAAAAGTTAGGAAGCGAATCTGTATCCAGATTTCTGAGATACCACTGCAATTAATTTGGTAGTGTTCATTGCTGACTTGTTTGACAGATATTTCTCATAGTATTTTGTTATTGAGAGTCAAGTCTAACAGTTGAAGTTACTCATGCATTTTGCAAAGTGTTTCATATTGCAATATACAAAATATTTTAAAATGAATATGAAACTTTGACAAATAAACCAATAATGCACTATATTATTGAACTATAAATCTAACATAAGGATACTAAAACAATTTAGACTATATTTGAAATTACATAATATTTTAAATTGATGAATATAGAATTATTCAGAGCCAATTTGAAAATTTAGTGGTGGAAAAGTTTCAGCACTGAAGTTTATTTAACGGTGCTTGTTAGTACCAAAAAAATTAATGAGTGAAAAAAGTGCCTAAACATTCCACATATAAAAGGTCATTGAATGATTTCAGCATCAACCTTTTTTAAAATTATTAAATAACAGTTTCATTTAATACCCATTGATGACTTGAAATACAAATATTTTCAAACATTACAGACACAGACAATGCTTAAAGTTTTCATCCATAAAAATTTGATACTCGATTTTCAGTGCTAAATTTTTCAATTTTATCATCACACCCCAAATATTGAAACAAGTAACAGCTTAAATGGAGACATCATGTATAACTTGCTGCCCATATGCTAACTTTCCATCACATGACCTTCACTGTACTTATATGTACAAGCATAAAAAACTTGATGCGAAAAGGGCAAGTAGCATACTCCATCAAAACAAGAAAGCAGGCTTTGATAAGCAACAGCACTCCTAAGTTGCTTACAACGAGAGCTGACTTCTGATATGCATTCAACAGCTTGGATGCAATTCAAATCCTTTGAGACTCTGCACATCCAAGACATCAAAGATAAAGCATTGAAAGGGCAAGAACTACAGAATAAGTATCAATATACACTTCAGCTTGTTCATTTACAGTACACACTAGTTAATGGTGACCCATTCCATTAATGATAACCTTATAAAGAACTCTAGAATGTACAAAAATCTATTCTACTAAGAATTAAGCATACAAAATTCTGGATTCCAGATATATATTACATCACTAGCACAGAAGTATCACCAGCACATGCCATCACCATCAGCATCATAATTAGCACCAGCTCCAAAGAATTCCCCTTAAAAGCTACTGCCAATTGATCTTTCTTGCCAAGGACTCAACTGCAGATTATGAACAGATCATTCTGGTGGAATGGTCCACAAAGATGGCAATAGTATATTGTCTTTGCAGCCCATAACAGAATCCTCTAATAAATTTTATTATTCATCATTAACCCAGCCACAAGCATGCAGAAAAATGATAACTACTATATACATAAGCCTATTTTTATGCTGCAATTTAATGATTGGCCAACATATCTAAAGTAATATTACTGAAAAGAAAATGTATTATATACTGTTACCAACATATAATAGCAAGAATGCCAAGAACAATCAATAAAAGTAATAACCTGCAAGCAACGAATTTTGCTATGTTCTCACAGCTTGAACACCATTCCTGGTCTGAGAAGTAATTGACAATTGCTTGCAAGCAGTCATTCAAAAGCACCAATAAACCTTGAAACTGGCGATCTAGGAATAGACATATAATAATTTCAACAATCTCTTCAGCTTCTACAGCAGAGAAGATAGGTTTTTTACTCCTGAAATGAGAATCAAGAGATGAGAGTTGACATCATCATACCTTCAAAATACTGTCACTTGAATTATCAACAGGCAATCTAATCAATGCAACCTAAAACTCAAATGATAACTAACAAAGAAAACAAAGTAACAGAAAAATTATTTAGGTCATCCTCTAAGTAAACTCACTGCTATTGCTTACCTTATCAGACAACAAGCAGTGACAAATCGAACCCAAGCTCTAATATTTTGAGGTGGTCCTCCAGTGTCGGAATCTAGAAGACAAAGATATAGATTGTTCTTAGAAGCATGGCAATAAATGTGGCAAGACTTTAGCTCTACAGCACTGAAACTTAATTAATTCCTATAATTATTTTCTTTACAAGGCAATTTGTCTCCCACACTGGATAGATAGACTAGTATAGATAAGAGTTACCTGAATTTTTAGGTTCAGCTCTGGATGAAAATTTAAAGAGAAACCCATAAATGTCAAGAGCTCTTCTCAAATCTGTATACTCAGGAAACCAATCAATTTTGACAGGCAATTGATCAACCTGGTAAAGAATGATTGATAACCATAATGATATAGCATCAATAGAGAATAAAGGAATTAAAAGAAACATACCAAGTCATCATTTTTATTGATGGTAGCATCAAACATTGCCCAAAGTAAACATAACAAACAAGTTTACCTCTTTTCTAGAAGAGAGGATCGCACACCAAAAGTCAATGGAAGAGTTTTCGAGCTCTTCTCTTGATGAATATAACACTGAAAGAACAAAGTAAAACAGATGTATAACAAGCTTGCCACTATGCTTAAAGCTAGTAAACTTATAAACATGAAAAGCCATGCTTTCACTCACTTGTGTTGAAGGCCCAAATGGCTACTGGTTTTTCTACATGACCACAGAGGAAAGCTAATTTTGGAAGCCAACCATTGATGAGGAAACCTTCCAGAAAGATATCTCCTGACAGAATATATGGTATTAACTGAGATAACCACTTAGCATATTAGTTGTGGCTTAATTCAGTAATTTGCATTACTAAAAAGATATGGTTTCTTGACATTATGAATTGATAAAAAGAGACAACATTATAGCCTTAACAAACAAAAATTTCAGAGCAACCTTTGTCTGCATCCAATTCCACCAGGGAATTTAGCTTGTTGTTCAAAAATGACCGTAAAAGGTTGCAACTTCCAAGATCAGGAAAATCCATTGATGGAAAGGCTTTCTGCGGTTCAGGAAAAAAAAAACATTACTAATCTCAAGTATCCAAACAATTAAGAGATAAAAGTAGCAAACCATATATAGAGAATGAGCGAGCATTTAGTACAATAACCTGATCTCCAAAAACTTTTACTCCCCAAAGTGGAACTTCTTCTTCTTCGCCAAAAGCTTTCAACTGGATGGGAAAGAACAAGTAATCAGTAACAGGAAATGATAATTTTTTTTTCTTTTAAATGTAAACATTAAAAGGGCAGAAAAGGGAAAGTTGGTGTGCCTGATTGTGACATTTCTCAACTATCCTACTCAACAGAGCTTCCTTGCGATCTTCATCATCATAGGAACGTTTATACTTCTTTGCCTTTGCCTTCGCCTGCTTACTCTGCTTCTCTAAAAGCTTGTTCTGTTCTCTGTAATGATCTTTAACAAGATCATCCAACCCAATAACCTTCTTCCTGGTTCACATGCAAATTTTAAACACCTGTTAGAAACCGCCATTGATGAGATGAAGGGAAAGTTTTCATTTTTTTAAAAGAAAAACATGGGCAATTGCTCTATCATGAAACCCAAATAACTTAGATCATCGATTAGCATAAAAGTTACAGTAGGGAAAGTGTAAAACCCTAAAACCCAAGGAAAAAATTTGGTAAAGATTGAAACTTGGAAGAGTTGGGGCAGAAAGTAGTAGACTTAAAACAAGTTACAGAGAAAGAAAGAATACCTTTTATTGTTAATGGGGGGAGATTTTAGAAGTTCGTCTTCTAACTCGAAATCCAAAGGATCATCTATGTTCATATCCATCATGTTAAGTGTAGGTTTGCAAAGTATGTGATAACTCAAAAGCGCCAAAGTGATCAAGCAGGCATTTTGATGGGCTTAAATAGGTGCCTGCCCAACCCGATTGAAGAGGAGGAGGGTTCCTTCACTCAATTTTTTGGAGGGAAAATCTTCTAATCCCCTTTATCTTCGGGAAATGGATGGTGAATTTTCCCTGCTATAATATATAAGCAATTTTTTTTTTTTAGACTGAGTTATCCGCAAAGATTTGGTCCATTTAAACTATTTATGAAATTAATCTCTATTTAGCAAGTTGCATTATTGGATTTTCATTTATGTATTCAATGTGTTGATTAATGGGAGGTTATATGACGCAAGGCAAAGAAACAACTTGAGAAAAGTGATGATATGTTTGAGGATGGAGGGCTAATATGCTGCGGAATAGATTGTCATAGATTCACTTTTGTCATTTTTGCCACTGTCATACTCTTTAGGTGCTTTGGCTTCACTTATTTTGGTCAACAGCATAAGTGAATTTATAAAGTAGTTTTAATATTTTTATTATTAATAGTATATATTTATTTTTTATATTTTTTTAATATTATTTATTATATTTAATTTTTTATTAAATTTGACACATTTAATAAAAGTGTTAACAGTATATATATCTTTAAAAGAAGTATGATAATCTTTTTCTTTTATAAAAACGACACATATGATAAGTTTAGTGGGGATCATGAAGAAGAAACAGGGTCATAGACTTCATCTTCTCACGAGAGCGATGAGAGCATCAATGAGGAGGTAGTTGTGTACTTGCGGTTGCAATTAGTTTAGGAGTTAAGAGTATCATCACCATGAAGCCATCCAATATCCATAGATTGGTTTTGTTGTATATATACAGCTATACTGTGACTTCATGCATTGCAAAATTTTACCTTATCAAAGAAAATCATTTGTTTAAAAATATACCATCATTGAATGCCAATATCTTTATTTCCAGAATTTTTTTTTTGTTTTAGTTTATGTAAGAGTAAATAAACAGCTATTGTAACCTAATGGAGTTTGCTTAGTGCTAAACAATCATGAACATATGATGTATTATAATAAGTATACGGTTATAAGTGTAAATTTTAATTATGTTAATTACTTAAGTTTGGGAAAGTGCATTAGTTGAGTTACATATAAATTGATTCAGATATTACCAATCCCAATAAATAAATAAATAAAACAGCTATTGTAATTCAAAGTGATGTATTTTGTCAATTTCATTATTGAATTAGCTTTCAATGAAATTCACAAAATAACAAGTTTTTAATGATTATTTTTTGTAGGATAAGTTTTTAATAAATTTAATAGGATGAAAATGGTTTTGAAATTTTGACAGGCTCTTTGCAAGACCAAATTTCAGATTTAATAGGAAAAATACTTGGATTGATTTAACTTTTCAAATGATCCACGTTGATTTTTGGATTGTATGGCTTAAAACTGTATAAAATTACACAAGTTATTATAGAAATTGATGAGAAATTATATATATATATATATATATGTGTGTGAAATAAGAGTTTAATTGATTTGTATTATCAGTGTAAATAATTTTACATTGAGATTTACTAATCTTTTGACAAATTAATAATTATTATTATTTTTTTTTCTTAATAATTCAAATATAAGCTAATGTCTACTTTAATTCATGTAAAAAGTATATAATATATTAACTATTTTAAATTGAATAAACTACCATTTTGATTTTTGAAAGATATGGTTGATATCAATTTGATTTTTCAAAAATAGGTAACATTAATTTAGTTCTTCAATGATAATAAGTGACATCAATTTAGTCTTATAAAGAAATTGACATTAAATTAATTCCTTAATAATATAAAAATAACATCAATTTAGTCCTACATTTATAATAAGTTAACATCATTTTAGTTTCTTAATAATAGAAAATGGCATTAGTATCAATGGGGCTTAGCCACTCTATTACGTACAGTTGTCCCAATGATACTAATAGGTGAGTGATTAATGTAATATAGGAATAATATCTCTCATTCACCGAAATTGATTTTAAAGATTTTAACAATGACTTACCCATTGACATTTTTTTAATGTAACCCTAAAACTCTTTATATATTTTAATATGTCATAAATTTTATGATTAATAAATTCGAAAAAAATTTACAATTAGTATCAGAGAGTCTTAATCCTAATTATGATTATCAATTTTTTGTTTTGCCTAAAAATCTTATGAGGTTTAAAATTGAAGAAAACTTGAAATCCTAACGTATGTGATGTTCAATTTAAATTTTTTTATGATTAATTTTGAAAATTGGGTAAAATTTTTTGTAGATCGAGCTATCTTGAGTTTAGAAACATATATATTACATTATAATATTGTGAATTCATAAAGAATTTTGTTCAAATCCGTAGAATCCTAAAACGTTTAAATTTTATAATTTATTTTTCTTTTGGAGATCAATTCAATAAATTAATTTAGGGTTATTATAAATCATACTTTTCTGATTCTAACAATATTTGGATCATGAATTTTGGTTGAAAAACAACCTAGAATTTTGAAAAATATCATAGGAGTTGAAAAACAACTTACAATATTGTGATTTTAACAATATTTGCACATGCCTTCACTTTACCTTTAAACTTTTATTTGACCTTATATAGATATATGTCTTTTTTATTATTTTATATGTATAAATTTTACTCTCATATACAAATAAATTAGTAAATTCATAATAATAAAAAATAAAACTCATATAATATTATTAAATGATTATTTAGTTATATATATAGAGAAAAAAATATTAATAATATTGATAATGAAAAGATCATTTAACATTTTTAAAATATAAAAATACAACTTTACCCCTATTACTTACAAATCCTAGGTCCATCACTGCTACCATAAATGGTGCAAAGTCAATAAAGGGTACCAACATTGTATGTCTCCGGAAGTTATTTTGCATACAAGACATACAATGTAAGTGTATAACTAATTCTTTATTGATGATGTATATTATTGTTCCCTTTTTGAATGAATGTAGGTATGTGGTTCCTGCTAATCTGATTGTTGGCCAGTTTGTGTATGTGATGAGGAAGAGAATCAAGCTGAGTCCTGCAAATGCTATTTTCATTTTTATCAATAACATTTTGCCATTGCCTATTAATATGTTTATTTTGTGTTTTTGTTTCTTTTTTTATGACAATCATTATGTGTACTACATCTTATTGAGATAAGTAGGTTTAATTTTATTTTTAATTTTTTTTATAAATTTATTATGTATTTTTTTTATAAAAAATTAATTATTTAGTTGATTTTTTTGTTTAAAAAAAAGGTTAATCTGATCATCCGAATCAAATTAATCTATAAATATTTAATTCGATTCGATTTGGATTTGACTATCAAAAAATAAAAAATTTAAATCAAATCAAAATAATTAATTTTAATTGATTCAAATTTATTTTCTCTTAAAAATCAAAGTAAACTGATTTGATTACACCCTAGTTGGAGATGAGAATTATTTGGAGTTGGCAACGAATTTTCCATCGAGGTCCATGATCCGTGGCTGCCCACACCAGGAGCATATCATTGTTGTTTTTTACTATAAAGGAAAAAAAGGTTTTATAGCACTTGTAAAGGATCTAAAAGAGAAATTTTTTTTTATAAAAAATAAAGTATTTAATATTTATGAATTGAAAAAGTTTTATTTTTTATGTAAAACTTTTTTGTTATTCCTTAACAGGTATCTTTAGCAAAAAAAAAAAATCATTAAAAATAAAATTTAACAACACTTATAAATAAAAAAAGATTCATCAGATCTGGAAAGAATAAAAAATAAATACATTTGCTTCTTGCTCGAATATGTGGTAGTTATTCTGAAGTGAATAACGAATTGGTGTGTCATTCCATTGGAGTCGAAAGCAAGGGGGCTCTTGACAAAAAGCTTCAGGCTTCTGCAAGAGAACTGTTGAATGTTTCACCATTTCATCAACAATTCTTGATTCATTTATTTGTTTCATTCTCTAGTTCGACCAGAATACCATCACAAATTGGAAAATTGCCCTTTAATACTTAAATATATGATTCCAAAAAATTTGGCTTACGCAAAAAATTGCCCATCATTAACAGCTTAGAATAATAACAAACAAAGCTTAAAGTTTGAGGACACAAAAGAGGTGCTTTTTTTTAGTTTCACGTTATTATAAGACTGTGTAGTGGGTTATACAATATTAATAATAATATTCTCATCATATTTTTTTCATATTTTTTTTATACTATTCTTTATATCATTAATTATATTACTTTTTTTCTATTATTTTTTCACTTAATTACAATTATTAAAAATATGATAAAAATAATATATTTTCAAAAATGATGCGAGACAATTATTTTTCATACAATATAGTGAACACAATTGAAATAGTTCCACGACGATATCTATAATTACACCGCACGGAATTTTAATCCTATTTAAATATACAAATCAACGACACCAAACGTTAGACTGGTAATTCATGGCTAAAAAAGAAAAGATATACATGAGACTGAGAAGAGTGAAAGCCCTTTTAAGCCCACATAAATCTTCGGCCTGTGTCAAGTTTGCCAATCATCGAATTGGACAGCACCCATCCCTGCAGAATATTGGGCCTTATTCGCCAAAGTTATTGGTTTCACAGGCCCATGAGAAATGAGCCTTTCTGTAGTATTCTGTGTTGGGTTGGACTGGGGACAATAATATGATGATTCATAGGTTTCCCTTTAATTCTCGGATTATATAAGAAAGAGGGCAATTTTTCTTGAATATGAATAGCTGAAGGCTGAAGTTACACGGAGAGGGCCAGCATACACGCCTCACCTACTACTATATGCACAAATACTCTTTATAGCACATATTCAATGTTTGGCAATCGTTGAATTAAAAACAATTAAAATGTGCCTCAGTTGTCATACTGAAATTCACAAGCAGAGAAGAGTGAGGGGATATACTTATTCACCATCCAAACCAAATCCAACGTCCCCACACCCTCAAAACCCAAACAAAGGGAAAAGAAAAAATAATAGTAAGACTTGCCAAATTGCCAATTGCCAGACTTTAAATTGAATTGATATTCCAATTCAGCTTTGTTGTTCCATCTGCGTCTCACATGCACACATGGAACATGTTCTGGAAGCCAAAGGCAATTTTTCATTGAACTTTTTTCTCTAATAATTTGGAAGATTCTATCTTTTAAGACAGGGAGGGCACCACTCCCTGTGTTTAGTGTCTCCTGTCCTGTCTTTTGTTTTGGCTGAGCATGTGCTAACACAGCTCAGACCGCAATGCAGTAGGGTCAGTGCATAAACAAATTCTGGGGCATTTTCCATTTCAAACTCCTCTTATTATGTATGGGGCGGTCTTTTCTAGTTTATCGTAGCCTTTCATTTCATTGCATCACTTTTAACTTTATCAAAAGATATTTGTTCAATTTGAGGAATATTACATTGACAAATGCATAAACAGTGTATGATGAAAACTGTTCAGTAGTGTGATTGGTCTAAGTTTCCAACTCCAAATTAGGGGCAAAGGGGGTGGGGAGTGAATGCATTATTATCAGCATTAGTTATGTCTTACTACCTGTAATTTACAAATAATCTGTATTTTAATCAAAATAGCTTTATATATTTACTAGTGGTTGGTTTTCCTATCACTTGGGAGGGTGATGCGGTGAAATTATAGCCGTATATGCTCTTAATTTGATGGAGTAGCCATGTCAATATTTTACCATAAATTAATATATACACCATTATGAATTAAATACTCGTCCTGTTTTGCTCGATAGCGTATGGTCAACTTAAGCCATGTCATCCAAAATAGTTAAATTTGAAAGACAGAGACTCATGGTAGGGTAGTATTCATTTATGTACAAAACTGTACATTGCCCTAAAACCTCACTAAATTATAATAATAAAAAATTGTTTGGGGAATACCAAAAATATTAAGACCAAATTTGATTAACAAGATGGTCAAACATTATAAACGCCTGCATAGTTGCGTTGTCTAGGTTATTGGCTTAATGTTTGAGTGGGATGGGGTGAAGACGAACTTGAAGCCAAGTTTCCAAATTTTTCAGCAAATTAGACAATAGCTTAAGCGATGTTATATCGATAATAACTCATAGAGTTGGACTCAAGTAAAGTAATACTATGAAGATCCACCCTATTGTTGTCATGATGCTAAAATCTAAACTGAAAAGAAAGCTTTGTTTACAATTAAGTTATTAAACTCATGATGGAAGTGGAAAGCGTTATATCACCCGAGAACACAGCTGGAGAGTTCTGCCATAAGGCTTTGTGTTTGGCAGCCACCCCACCTAGCAAAAGAGAAAACAACAATCAGTAATGTATTATGATTTATGAGATTTAGCCATTTAGGTGTGTGCAGCCGAAGTGCATACATAGCGGGACCCGATCGACCCCTGCAATCATCACTTGAACTGTGTTCCTATTCTATTCTATCCACTCCACCGATTCAACATACTTTGCAGGAGGAATATGGGTCACCGATGCCGTCTTGGTGCCACTGAACAAAGAGACTCGTTCAATTTTGTCACTATTTTAGATTTTAGATACGTATTTATATAACTCTTTTTTTCCATTAAAATCTTTAAGATTTTTTTAACTAAGAACATTTGTTAAGAAATTTAAAATAAAAAAGTTATATAATTTTTTAATTCTTAATATATTGAATATTTTATTTTTTATAAAAAAATTATTTTAAATCTTTAATAAATATTCTTAGAATCTTTTTTAACAAAATTTATATATAATTACTTATTTAATTGTTTAAAAAACTGTTAAAATATATATTTAGAGGAATTTAACTTTTCTTAAATCCCAATAAAATAGAATCACCCAAAGGCAAAGACCTTTCGCCTTTGGTACTTTTCCCCAATCATGTTCTTTTTATCCTTTTGTATTTTTCTTTTAGTGAGCCAATAAAACCTTGTGTGGCTCAAAACATGAAAGACTAGTTTTAATTGGCTTAGCTTTCATGCGTAATATTATGCTTGGTCCTTGCCGGTTTCCTTAATCGGCAAGGGAAGAAGACTTTAACTGAAAACACTAACCTCCTTCTACCAAATCTTATTTATTATTAATCCATCTATTAAGAAGAATTAAAAAAGAAAGAAAGAAAGAAAGCCAATGACATTTATATGGCGGTTAATTATAATTTCACGAGTGGCAGCCATGTCTTTTGTTACATATATACCACCAAATAGACCCATTAATTAGTATTTGGCAAATAACAGTAGCAGCCACAATATTGGGATGTCTATGGATTAAGGAAATAATGATGGCAACGTAGGCTAGACGCATTTTTGCGCAATGTTTAGGGGTGGCTGCTCAAACAAGTAATCTAATTGTATTTTGAATGCTTATCTGACCAAAAATCCTACCAGAAAATTCCTCCAATGGCATGATATTTCTCATAGAATGTCTCTGTTGGATTTCATTTTAGGTGACGCATACCAATCCTATTGCCTTTGACCTTAAGACAACCAAGTTGCTCATTCTTTAATACGTATGAATCATGTAAACCAACTTGGCCGGTGAATAAATTAAATTGTGTTCCCATACGTCAACTTTATATAATGCTGCTTCTTTGATAGCTTAAAAGCCTTTGAACCCATCTAAACCATTTAGTTTGATCACTTCCACTACTATGTCCTATTTCCTTTTCCCCACATATATGTGTTGCTGAAAGAGCAAATTCTTGGCTTGCCGTGCACGAGACTTATTAATTATAGAAAAATCATGTCCCATACTACCCCTTTCTCTTTGCCCATACACATATCATCCTAGCTATGACCTTTCATTGTGGGTTGTGGCTACTGCCTACTACTGGTAGGGAAAGGGAACGAACGATGTTTCCAGCTTAAGAAACTACTGTATACGTAGGAATGATTTTGAAGCTTTAGATGCAATTTTTATGAGTAGTGATAATAGGCATATAATTAACTTTAAAGTTACTAAAAAGTAAATAATTTTCTTTATTTTATGTTTTGATACATAAATTTTAGAATAATCCTTAGCCATTCAAATTTATTATCTTGTAATGAATTTTGAAATTAAATGTGTGTGTATATATATATATATATATATATATAATATATTTAGTGAGATAAATATTTATTGTATGAGATGAAAGAAGTGATTTTATTACAAAAAAAAATCTCGACTCTTTTGTATAACATACTTTTTTTAATATTTTATTAATTTTCTCTTGAAAGCTAATTTTATTACTTTTTATTTTTAAATTATTTTAAATTTTTTTAAGTGTGTGATTTTTTAACCTAACCCTAATAGAAGAAAGGGCAGAACCATTTTCATGTGGCCTTTTAATCCATTGACAAAGTGCTATGTTGTTGTTCTTAAAGCAATAGCTGCAAATGCTTCTCATGAATCGGAAGAGTGTCTACTCCAATTTTCTCAATATAATATATATATATTTTTTGGTGTAGACGTTTCTCAATATCATATATATATATTACTTCTTTACCTATAAAAAAAAACAAGTTATCATATATTGGCATAAAAAAATTCTTTTGAACAAGTAAATATACATTAACTATTAATTTAATATAAATTATATCATGATCTTAACTTTTTAAAATTTAATAATAAATATATTTATTTATTTATTTAAAAAATCTTACTTTTAAATAATTTTATCCAGTTAGCATCTATATTATTTGAAATGACTAGTGAGTTTATTTTCGTCGACTACTATAAAATTATTGATTGTTTTATTACTTAAACAAATTTTCATCACTCTCTTCAAGTCGGCTTCGAGAGAGATGCTCGATCTATTCAATTTAGATCTTTTCATAATGAAGTGATAGAATTTAGAACATTCACGTAACTAGATAATTATTTATGACAAGAGACGAACAAAATATGGCCCTAAAAAAAATCACATGAAAATGCTTGCAAAATTTATTCAATTATTAGACATGAGTTATAATACGATAAAATGAACAAAATAATTGTTTGTTGAATGGGTCAAAATATAGGAAAATAAAAAGAAGAGGTCATAAGTTTTGTCTCTTTCAAACAGTTGACAAGTATATCACGACATAAAAATTAATTACTTTACTTACCTTTATATATATATATATATATATATATATATATTCACTTAATAGTTTTATAGTAAATAAATAGCTTTCTTTAGAATTGTGGTTATCTGACATTTTCCATTTTATTTTAGAAGTTTAAATTATTGAAGAATAAATAATTTTATGTAATGTTTTAAAAATTAAATTGAATCGATCGATTTCAACTAGACAGGTTATGAATCAGTAATGTTTTTAATAAGATTATTATTTATTATGTTATTTAGTTTCAATCAAAATTAATTAAATTAGACATTTGAATTAATTGAAACTTGTACCCGATAAAAAAAATAAAACTATTTGAAACTTGACAAAAAGTTCTCGTCAGTTTATTTTTTAATTTAGTTTTTATAACATTGATTTTATAAGAGACGAATTTTTTTTTATTCATAGTGCTAATTTTACTTTAACAAATAAGAAACTGTAATTTTACTGTGACTTTTCCTTTTATGAGCAGTGCAGACAATTTAGTATGAGATTTATGATTGGGATGGAATTGCTAAAACAATTGTTGGATCAATTAATCTTAAAATTTAAGATATATTCAATAATATATAATAAATTATAGGATTATTTTGATTATTTTGGATAATATGTATCTATGAAGTGAAAATAATCACAGAATACAATTATTATAAAAAAACCTTAAAAAGCGTAAGAATTTCTCGATAAAAAAAAGATATTATTTTTATCTTATAATAATCACTCATATGTTAATATCAATGAGATGATTAGACTTATTAGAGTAAACAAAAATAAATCTCTTTTTTATATATATAGAATAATTAAAATAAATTAAATTTATTTAATATAACAAATTCATATATATAATTTATAAACAAAACACATATATGAGTAATATTTTAATAATAATAAATTCAATGATAATATTAATCATAATTTAGATTAAATAAAATATTCTAATAATTTTAACATTTAATTAATTTAAATTTTATAAAATTATAATATAATTTATGTTAATTGATATAACAAATTCTAACAGAAATTTAAGTATTCGTGCTCATCCAATTAGCTTTAGAATGAGAACTTTCGATGTACATATCGGGATTTTTTTCCCCTTCATTTATTTAAAAAAATTGCTTTTCCGGCACCTTTGTAAGTGAAGTGCGAGGTCCACAACATCTTTGGCTCTCAAATTTTATTTGTTTACTTTTAGTTTGTCCTCTACGTGGCCGTGTTTTCAAACTTTTACGTCCTTCTATATATATTTATATATTCCATTCCAAATTCTTTACCCCATATCGAACTTTCCAACTGTTTAATTTTAACAGGTCCCGGCCATTAATGTATAGGACTCAATCACTACTAATCTTATATATGTTGACAACTTTTTTTAATTTAATTATTTAAACATCTTATCCGAATTTCCAATAATAATATTAAAAGAAAAAGGGAAGGGAATTTCTCATAAACTTTTTTAAAAGAAGAAAAAAAAAGGAACCTTGTTTTTCTGAGCATCTGCCCTGCATAATTGCATAGCATTGCATCAAATGCGATCCACGGTTTTCAGCTACTTGAACCTGACCTCATTAGCTGTATTCGCCGAGTTTCTTCCTCAAGAATGATCATCAGACAGAGGTTGTCATGTTGATCTTGATGTTATTAACTTATTATGATGCTGATTGTAAACCGTGTTTAAGACAACCTTCAGATTAAAAAAAGACAACCTTATCTCATTATATAATAGCACCACAAAAATTGGTTGGACCGAAAAGCACTCACAAGAGCTCCAACACCGGCACCGCACACGTCAAATGGGTGCCACTCAGTTATTTCACAAGATAAATAGTTAAACAATCCATTTATTTGATGAGATATTTATTGAAAAGGGTAATAATAAAGTGATAAATGATGATTTGAATTATTTATATAATGATATATTTTTTATTATATATATTGAATTAAAATTAAAATTTATTATATTTTATATAAAATTATTATTTATTTTAGAGATATTTATTATTTAATAAAATATATTTTTTAACACAAATTAAATATATGATAACCAATAAATATTTTTTAATTTAACTTAATTAAATTTTACTATATCTTATATAAAAATTATTATATATCTTAAACACGTTCATCGTTTGTATTTAATGAAACGATGTATTTGATTGACCGCTTTAATTGTAAAAAAAAAAAAGAAGTATTTTTGATAGTTAAATAATCGAAAGAGAGAGGACTAAAAGCTGCAAAATAACTAAGACCCTCGCCAACCTCCATTCTGATCCATCACTAGTTCACTACCATCATTCACCATGTGACCTCTGAAACAATCCCTCTCTCTCTTTATATGCTTGTCTTTGTTCCACCATTTTTTTTCCTATTAATCAAATCAATAATTAGGAAAGAATCGGAATTTGGAATACAACTAGAGCCCGTAAGAAAATAACAAAAGCTATAACGATTTTCGTTTGAACGTATTAATTAAATCAAAATCCCAATTTTCCAAAATAAAAAAATAAAAACCCCCCATTTGTTTATTTTTTATGCAAAAAGCAAGTGTTAACAAAACTCGTACCTTTCTCTTCCTGTCACTGTTTCTTCGTCTCCACTTCTTCCCATACCAGAATCCGAAAGCACTATGTGAACTACTCGTGCTGCACCTTTCATCCCCCTCAACATCTGAGTTGGTTTATTGTTTTGATTTTAAATGAAATGGTGGAGCAGAAAAGAGACCCAAAGAGGAGGGGGTTGTATGTGAGGATGAAGCTCCTGCACAAACATGGCAGGCCTCAGCAAGAAAAGAGCTGCTTCTACACATATTACAAATGGCTTCTTTGGCTCTCTCTATCCCTCTATTTCTTCACCTCCTATCTCATCAGCAACAATCCCCACACTAAACCACCCTCCCCAAACAAAACCCACGTCTCAAAAACAACCAAACCCTCAGTCATCACAAGAGCACTTTTCGAATCCACCAACACCACAACTCCACGACACACTCAAAACAAACAAGGTACAAAGCACCAACAAACTCATGACTTGTTGAAGAACCTGAAGGTGTTTGTGTACGATTTGCCTTCCAAGTACAACACGGATTGGCTCACAAACGAGAGGTGCAGCACCCATTTGTTTGCGTCGGAGGTGGCCATTCACAGGGCACTGTTGACCAGCGACGTGCGTACCTTTGACCCTTATGAAGCTGACTTCTTCTTCGTCCCCGTCTACGTCTCTTGCAACTTTAGCGCCGTCAATGGGTTCCCGGCGATTGGTCACGCGCGCTCCCTCATCGCCTCCGTCGTGAAACTCATCTCCTCTGAGTACCCGTTTTGGAATCGGAGCAGAGGTTCCGACCACGTCTTCGTCGCTTCTCACGATTTTGGCTCTTGTTTCCACACTCTGGTGCGTAAGCTGTAACTTAGCAAGTTTATGTTTTTACATGTCTTGTCTCGAAGCGTTGTTCTTATGTTACTTTCCTACATTCGATTCTTCGAATGATTTTTTTTTTATGTTTCTTATTTTTTTGGGTCTGTGAAGGAGGACGTGGCGGTGGCAGATGGGGTGCCAGAAATCATGAAGAACTCGATCGTGCTACAGACGTTTGGTGTCGTGTACAAACATCCGTGTCAAGAGGTTGAGAATGTGGTGATACCACCGTACATTTCGCCGGAAAGCGTACGGAGCACGATGGAAAAGGCTCCGGTGAACGGGCGGCGAGACATTTGGGTGTTCTTCCGGGGAAAAATGGAGGTCCACCCTAAGAACGTTAGTGGACGATTTTACAGCAAGTAATCACTAATGACTACTTTTCACTTATAATTATAAAATCCATATCAATTTACTCGATTTTTAGTGTTTTGTAAATTTTCTAAGATTAAAATGTAAAAGACAACTAATTTTAGGAATGAAGTTTTAAATTAATTAATCTCTCTAATCAAACTTTTAATTATGCATTTATTATTTGTTTTGATAAATTTACCGTTTTGACCTTTTAAGGAAAGTGCGTACGGTGATATGGCGGAAGTTCAACGGAGACACGAGGTTTTACCTGCGGAGGCACAGGTTTGCCGGTTACCAGTCAGAGATTGCGCGTTCAGTGTTCTGTTTGTGTCCTCTTGGGTGGGCCCCGTGGAGTCCAAGGCTTGTTGAATCGGTTGCTTTGGGTTGCGTGCCGGTTGTCATAGCGGATGGTATCCGGTTGCCGTTTCCGTCCGCCTTGAGGTGGGCGGAGATATCGGTGACGGTGGCGGAGAGGGACGTGGGGAGGCTGGCGGAGATACTGGAACATGTGGCGACGACGAATCTGAGCGCCATCCAGAGGAACCTGTGGGACCCTAGGACTAGGCGGGCCCTGCTTTTCAACAATCGGGTCCAGGTAGGTGATGCCACGTGGCAGGTCCTGCGTGCTTTGAGTGAGAAGCTGGATAAGTCTTATAGGAGCTCGAGGGTTTCACGCCAATTGGAATTTGACACGTAATGGGTTTGAACTGGGCGCGAAGTTATGAACTCACAGATGAATGGCCAATTAAATAATTAAATAATAATAATAGTAGTGGAAAACAGCTGGAATTTTTTTTTTTATGGGTCATGCATGCTGGGGCCCAAAGGAGCAGAAGTTAGGCTTATTTGAAGATTTTCTTCGGGTATATTAATGGTGACGTGGAGTGGTCTGGATGACATGGCTAACATTGATTCATTGCCTTTGCCGTGCGGTCTGAAAAAGAGTAAATGGATTCTCCTACAGTGGAAACGTGAACACTGAACAGAAATATCAAATATCTTTGAAGTTTGATCTAATTTTGTAAAATCATTTTTGCTGTAAATAAATATAAATCATAAGAGGAATACACAACTTTCAAAATTATAGTGCTGCTACTGCATTTTATATACTATTATTATTGATTTGTTAACTCGAAACTGGGTAAAGGATGAGTGAGTTGGCTGACAAAAGTTTTGGAAAAATGAAGGTGCGATGGGAAAGGGTAGGAGAGTTTTGCAGTTGGGTCAGTGAAATGATTAATGAGCATGAACATGGATGGAGACGGGCAGTGGGGATGTGGGGTGCGGGTGTGTCAGAAGTGTCAGAATTTTTATAATGGTAGTTTAATGTGAACTTTTGCAAGCTTAATGGGGGTGTCAGTGGTCACGGATACGGTATTGGTGTCAAAATCAACGCACGCAGAGAGAATCGAACCATGCGATGCCAAGACAGCACGTAGTTTTGAGTTATGGGAATCATTGTTGTCTGTCTTCATTGTTTGCTATGTACTGAATTGAGCTAAACACCGTCTCCAAAGAACTTAACTGATTTTGCTCGAGAATGGTGATACGGATGGGGCCTTAATCGTCGAATTTGTTAAAGAATATTTGCCTATACTTATAAAATTAAAAATTAATAGTTTATGATCCTATATTAGTAATTTGTTGATTGTACTGTGCATATTCCATTAGGTAAGGTCTGCTTGGTATAGTAATAAGTCACTAAAAGAGAGATCTGATACCTAGAAAATTGATGTCACTATTATTAAGTAAAAAATAAACTTCATCACGAGTGGTATGATTATAGCTCCAGGACAGCAACTCTGCAGTACAACTTCCAATGGCGAAAGTCTTACTCCCACTTGTACTTTGATGTACATAGCAACCCAAATAGATGAAATTGAACATGAATATGACAAATTTGTTAATTTAAAAATTGAATCCTGTGCTACATATAAAAGCACAATAGAGTCAATGATAAAATTAAAAATAAAAATAAAAATAAAAATTGCTTGTAATGGTTTTTTCATTCTGCCATAATGTCTTCACCGTTAGATAAAATATTCCTGCTGATAAAGGCTTATCCCACAAATTGGTATGTTACTAAATATTCATTTTGTTTTGCTACTGTACCCATTACCCTGTTGGCTAATGTGCGATTTAGTTCTAGTATAATAACTTCAGTCTTCTTTCTTCCCGAAACAACTTTGATTTGGAACAAATTTGACAATATGCGACGATAAAGACGAAATCCTAACCAATGTAATAAACGAAAATTTTTGGTGCCCAAACTTAGCCTAGCCTGCTAGCCAACAATACTTTCATTGGGGTAGACTCTTTTATGTGGAATTTTCTTTTTATTTATCTTTGGGTCAAAAATGGAATTTGCTTTAAACTTTAAAGCATAGTCTCTAATTTTTCTTAGTTCGTTTTACTTTTTCCCTTTTTTATCCTAGATTCCGGGCCCAATGTTTAAGGTTCAGACTTTTTCATGATTCATGATGTGATAAGGTTCTGGGCCCAATGTCCCAACCCTTACTTGCTGATGCTACAGGGGCTTCTTTGACCCCGCCAGATCCATTCTATCTTGTAGTTTTTTCTGTTTTTGGGCCTTTGGCCCTCAATTGTACCCCCCAAAAAAAACGTATTTTCAAATTGAAAGACATTCTACGACCCAAAAAAATAAAATAAAATTGAAAGACATTAATATATGTAGAGAAATGTTTTTTTCTCGCAAATCCAAATTCATAAAACGACTTACAAAATGTCAACCCATTTGCTATTTCTATGCATTTTGTCAAATCATTAACCCATGATTCTGATTAATTATAAAACTGTATTTTTTTCTTAATTTTTATTGATCCAAGTTATTCGTGGATAAAATTCATAGAAAGTAATCGTGGGATATAACACTACTCATATATGTATGATAGAAAATTAAAAAAAACTGAAAGACATTAGTGCAAAAAGATTACAGAAAAGACATGAGGATATAGATCAAATTAATATTATTCACGAATGGCACATTATATATATTTCATATTGTATGTAAAATCATGGATTAATGTTTTCGTTCTATTAAAATTTAAACATTAATGCATGCAGGCCACCTTCTCCCACCTTTCTTTTCCTCTTTACTTGGAAACCTGAAGATGAAAAGCAGTAATGATGTTTCCTTTAAAAAAAAAAAGTAATGATGTAGACTAACATTGGTGGTTAGAGGCTTAGAGCAATAGGTAAATCTATACTATTATTGTTGAACAGTCTTGAATGTTACAAATTTGTTTGGATTTTGCAACTGAGTCCTTTTAGAAAGATCTTAGTCCT
Organism: Ormosia semicastrata; assembly: GCA_029884595.1. Lineage (NCBI taxonomy): Eukaryota > Viridiplantae > Streptophyta > Magnoliopsida > Fabales > Fabaceae > Ormosia > Ormosia semicastrata. The sequence continues at coordinate 10,938,844 of JAQQTO010000038.1, forward strand.
TTTTGTTATGATCTCCTCCAATTGAGTCCGTAGATTATCGTAAAACTTCTGATAAATTCCAATTGATTAAGTAGTTGCTTCCCTTCGCTTTATTTTAGGTTATGTTGGAATTCAAATACACTACATGGACGAGAAGGCATCTTTTGGGCCTGCCAGCAGCAATCATTTTGTCCTTTAGGCTCTGTGGGTATGTCCTTCTTGTTTTTGTTTGGCACATCTGTGGAAAAAAAAATTCAGTCAGATCAGTTAAATTTTTAATATTTTAATTATAAATTTTTATAAATTATATCAATTATAACCTTTCTCTTCCTCCTACCATAAAGGTGCCTATTTTACATTTTAAAAAATTTCAGTGAGAAACTCTCAGTTAAATTTTCAATATATTAATTATAAATTTTAAAACAAAATAATTTAATTCATGTACACATTTAAATTTAAAAAATTCTCATGAAGATGTACCAATTTTTTTTTTTCTCTTGAAGATATTGAACCAAAGTGACGAGCAAACAAAATAGACACACAAAACAACACTAGAATTTTGACAAAATAAAAATTAAACGTTACAAAGATATGTCAGAATAAAAGGAATATTCAAAAGACTTTCATTAGATCTTTGATAGAAATTGATAAATCTCACAGTATTACTAAGAAATAAAAAGAAAGACAAATGTAAAAAAATATATATTTAGACATTTTTTTCTCCTCACATTCTTCACGTATCATAAGTTGAAAATATTACCACTATTCATCATAAGTCCTCACTTTTGTACGCGTGAGTAATATTTCTATATCATGATATGAGAAGAATGTGAGGGAAAATAATACATGCAAATATAATTTCTCAAGGTAAAAAACCAGTGTTTGAGGGATTGTCACCTGTTGTATCTAGTATTATGTTAAAAGTACTTTGCATATACTTTCATAAAGTTTAATCCTTTTATAAATGGATGGGTAGTAGGTTAATAATTTGTCGGTATTGTATGATTAAGCTTGTCTTTGCCTTATCCGTACTCTTTCAATATGTTTTTGAACTACAAAATGTAAGAGTTAATTTAATTTAAAAATGAAACTTTTTATTTAAAAAGTTAAATTTTAAAAATATGAATTGATTTAATCTTTAAAATATTTTTTAATTTTAGTTTTGTGCATATAAAATTTCGTTTAATGAAACCAAAAAAAAAACTCGTTTAAATCCAGTCAAATTGAAGTGAATTTAATTTTTAAATCAAATTAAATTAATTCTATTTTTTAAGCATGATGTTTAGTTTATCCTTTAGTGGTAGGCCAAAATTCACCCATTCAACCTATATTAGTCCAAGTGCATATAAATTAAATTAAGGTGTGGCCCATTTTGTTATCCTTCTTGTTGCTACACATATTTATAAACAGTCCTTGGCATGGGCCACGGACGGTAGAATAGTAGAATTAAGCCATTCCTGTGACATCACAGAGTGAACAACAATTAATTATGGTGGTCCACCAATGTGAGCAACAAAAATACATCAGAAAGTTCCTTCAAAGGGCTTGGTTTTAGGTAACATGGTCCTTTATCCCTTCGCACATCCATACACGTATTGACAAAGCACCTAAATTTATTTCAACAGGAATATAGGACCCAAGCAATAGTACAACACAATTACAGAAACAACAAGAACATTCCAATCATTGGGGGGCTCGGACGTTCATCTGCTCATGCAATTACACTTAGCAAGGGGGACCATCTCAAAAACTACCCCATGAATAAACTGTTTTATAACTAAAATATGCAAAGTGTAAAAGGTAACTTTGAATTGAAACACGCCAACTTGAATCAGACCCTAGCTAGCACTCTGGGGTAAGTGTGTGGTCTCTCCTAGGGTCATGGCAATAATTGTAGACCAAGTAGTTGTTTTGGACCCATTGCATGGCCGCTAACTGCTGTGGGCTCAGACTGCTATAGCCGGATGGTGAGTCAGAGGGTGGCTGGCATGAGGCAGGGCTTTCAGCGGTGCAGCCTTGAAGTTTGAAGTTTCTGTACCTACCAATGAAGGGTTGGTATTTATAATCAGCTTTGTATTTTCCATCCTCTGTTGCCCAGGAAGATGCATCCCATATTGATCCGTACACATACATTTGTCTTGTAGGGTATGTAACATCACTCTTCCTAGGATACCTCCTTATGGGGACATCATCCACTAAAAATCTGCATTTATTGTTTCCATTGTATGACAAACTAGTAAGCAACATACAAAAACCAGATCCCACAAGCAAGATTTTATTACATGAGTAGTTATTGCTCGTGAAAAATCCTAGTCATCATCCTATAATGCGCCATGAATGATTAAGTAGCGAAAAGAGCCATATGTATGATATATTTCTATTAATAATAAATATCATAAAAAGTTAGTAGCTTTATTAGACAAGGGATCATATTCTAGTATTATTGTATAAAATCGTCTTTTCAACTGAATTATTGTGAGGAAGCATAAGTAATTATGAATATATGATTGGTAGTTGAGTCATACACATAAAAGTATAATTCACATAAATCTTAAAAGGATAAAGCTTGTTGCACATCGTATGTGTACACACATTTCTTCATATTTAAGGTATGTGACATAATTAACGTATAGTTGTATAAAAAATGAAATAAAACTAGTTATAATGAGATGGTAAAAAATATGCAGATGTGAGGTGATATATAAATAAATATATATGTAACATTATTCATCTTAAAATAAGGGTTTTAAGTTAGATTCTTTGGAATGCAAATTTTATGTGTATCGTAATATAGGCACGGTTATGGACGTGTAGACAAATAAAATCATAATTAAGGATGTTGAAACAGGTCAAATTATGAGCATGATAATGCATGAAAATATTACATTATCTCACTGGGTTTCCATATAATAGCGTAGTTGTGAAAATCTTGTGTTGGGTCGAACCAAAGATGAAACTTCATCTCTCTTCCTATAATATTCCCATCTCCAGTTCCTCTGATGTACACATTTGTCTGCAAGACATATGGCTTATCTGGCGTGGTACCAAGGAACTCAATGTCAATTTCATCATGGTTTCCCGGGTGGTCTTGGTTGTTTGAAAGCTGCAATTCTCAAATGACAGAACAAATAAAAATTAAGGGGATGAAGAATTGCACTTGAAAAAACAGATTCAATTTTCCACATTAGCTGAAGTTGTAGAGTAATCCTCACGTAGATAGATGTAATGACTCCTGCAGTGTAACCAGGTTGAAGCTTAATTGCTGCACCAAAGTATCCAGATCGATAAGAGTGAAGTGACTTGAATCCACTCCCTATGTTTCAAAAAAAGTCCGGATAAGAGTATGCCAGTCTAAGGTAGTAACAGTGAAGAATGGACTTCTAATAAACAACAAAAAATCATAGGTGGTTGAATTTAAGAGAAATTGGGAGCTACATGTGAGACAGATTTACATACCTGAGGTAGTGTCAAGCCAGATTGTCAATGAGCCTTGGTCTAGTCTCTGATGCTGAGGTCCCCAGAGGTTTCTAAACCCTTGATCAAAGCTAACAGGACTAATTGTGGAACTGGGGTAGTAGCCAGGTGAAGGTGGACCCTGAGCACTAGAACAAATCATGAGTGAGAGTACAAGAAGAGAGAAGAGAGGAGCCATATGGAGGAAAGAGGATAGTGATGATGCCATTGTAGTAAACAGAGTGACTCTGCTAAAATGCAGGGTGGGGCACAAGATTAGAGGTTAGTTGGTGCACATGAAAGAGTATGGCTACACAGTTGGATATATAAAGGGATTTGGAGGCCCTACAGTACCACAAAGGTGATAAGTTAGTTGATTGGGGAGTTACAGGCTGACAAAAAAAATATCACATTTGTGATAAAATTGGGGAAAGTAGTTCAAGTTGGGGTGTGGGCTTTTTCCTTTCAATTTGTTCATGGGAGGGAACTTCCTTTTCAAGTGAATACCTGTTTGTTATAAACTATAATGCATCACTTAGGTAGGCAAACATGGAGGTGGAATGACATTTTATAGTTTCCTTGATGACATCGATTTTGTTACCTCTGACGATGTCACATAGAGGGCAGGGATAACTTAAGATATATATGGTTCGACTTACCAAATCATAAAACATTATCATAGAACACTAGGACAAGGAATATATTGAAGAGAAAAACGTCGGTAACTAATGTATCGCCATGCTTTCTTTGGGAAATGTGATGGGAAAGGGTAACTTCGTAATGAAAGAGAATTTTCTTCTGGTACTTTCTCACTATTGCATTCAATTTCTTCTTGCAACTATACAATCAAGATTGTTATAATGATATTAATTTAGGCTGATACAAAAATGAAATTCAGTTTTGGATGCCGGCTGCTAAAATAGTTTGGCAGGCTCTCTTTCCAGCATAGTGCCACAATTAACGGTAAGTGTTAGTATTATAAGGCTCCAAAACCCAAACTATAAACCAATGCATTTTGATTTTAGAAACTGATTCTCCTTGTAGAACATTATATTACATTAACTTTTGTGTCTTTTCATGACTGTATTTGTCATATGCTATAGAGGGGTTAATAATTGGTGGAACGGTTTTCAGTCAACACTTATATTAACGGTGAGGGTTAGTATTATAAGGCTCCAAAACCCAAACTATAAACCAATGCATTTAGATTTTAGAAACTGATTCTCCTTGCAGAACATTATATTACATTAACTTTTGTGTCTTTTCATGACTGTATTTGTCATATGCTATAGAGGGGTTAATAATTGGTGGAACGGTTTTCAGTCAACACTTACTAAGCAACTTGGAGAGGAACTTATAACCACCAAAACCTCTTCTACTCTGCATGTTTTGGCTATTTTGAGATTGGGAATATCAGCACATTTACATTCATGGTTACATTTTAATTATGTGACTTCACCATTGTGTCTAAAATTTCAACGACCTTGGAAGTTCTATCTAACTACCCCTGGTCCACTGCTAATCTAAAAATGCAACAATGACATCTCAGCAACTTAGATATAGAAATAGAACTTACGGTCGTTCTGTGAACTTCAAAGAAAACCTGCCTCATAGTAGTTAGCAAAATGTGGAGGTTATGTGAATGTATAACTGATGACGACCAGTGTACATTGGAAGGGCGTTGACAAACTGCCATATAGTGCCATTTTTAATCTACAATCTGTCGGCAACTTCTCGAGGTCACCACTTCAATGCCTAAGCCAAGTCTAGTTTTTTAAATAGGGAAAGTTCTTAGTTCATGAATTAAGGAAGATTGCTCTTTCACATGAAGCACATCCTTTTTTCTGGTACATAATTTTTGCAGTGTTAAATAATTGCTCACGTAATTCCGGACTAAGGATGGTGGTTAGATAAAGTTCTCCTCAAAGTGACGATTCAAGAATTTGAACCTACAACCCTAATATTGGAGGTAAGATTCACTTAGGTCGCAGTTTACTTCTATTGCAACCAATCACTTTTGGGAGTTTCTAATACATAATTTGAAGGAACAAATAGATTGTTCAAAATTTCAAGAATAACACAAACATAGATAGGTGGCTATACAGTTTAATCTCAAGCTTTTTGAGACTGAGCAACACTCATTGGCTAGGAAGCACATCTAAAAGATTATTAGAGTATAACAGCCAAGTTAATGAAAGCAAATATTAACATATAGGTAGGGATGGCAATTTTATCCGCCCCCGCGGGTACCGGCGGGTAATACCTGTGATGGAGGCGGGTAATATCCGTTAAATTTCTTCCGCGAATATAAATACTCGTTTGGTGTTATTCCTGTTTAATAAACGGGGCGAAGGAGGTGGTTCTCTCCCATATGAGATAAAGTAAAAAATTTATATAAATATTTTATATAAAATTATTAAAAAACTTAATTATATAAATTAAAATATTGTAAAGTTATATAAATCAAAAGTATTTTAGGTGTTTGGCATTATTTTTGGATTAAATTGTGTTAGACAAAGTTTAAAAAATTATAGTATTATACTTTTTTTTTAATTTTATTTTTTTGATTTTTTTAAATTTTTTTTACAATTTATTAGGTACCCGCGGATATCCGCGGGTATCCATTTACCTGCAGGAGAAAGATAAACAGGTACCCGCGTGGATATGGAGAAAGGGACGGGGACGGATATTATTCGCGGGAGCGGGGTACGGAGGGCTACTATCCGTCCCCGTCCTACCCCGTCCCGCCCCGTTGCCATCCCTACATATAGGTATGAATTTACGGGCGTATTTAGTTTTTTTTTTCTAAAAAAAGAAAAAGAAAGAAAAGAAAACAATTCAGGTACACAAGTTGTTGTCCACATTATCATCTGGAAGATAAATGCATATGCCATATGTTTCGCAGCTCTGTTTCCATGATTTATGGTTATGGTACATAATAATTGTCAATCCTTCCCCTGCATGGAAATGTATTCTAATTATGTAAAGACTTATTGCTCTAATATGACGATGCTATATCCAATTTAAAAGAAAGCTAAATCATCGTTCAACTAATTCAGATATTAATTAGCCGGCAATAACTTCTAGAAATATATTTTGAAATCAATGATATCAATTATTTGTATGAGGTAGCCCCTTTTATAGACCCTGCCAAAAAGATGAGACAAACTTGTTTATTGGATCATTGTTTGGTGCCTGTGGCCTACAGCCTATGAATTTAGTGCAGAATCCTTCTGGTCAGAAATATGAAGCTCTCTGAAAGTTTATGTACCACGTTATTCTGTATGACATCAAAAGTAACCAAATAATGAAATTATGGGTACTACTAAGTCTGTGGGAGCATTTTGCAGAATACATGTAAATAATTTTAAGGACCATCCGGTGTGTGTATGAAATCTCCCTACCTAGTACAGACCAGGTAGAATTTAGAATGGTTTCACACTTGCGCTTTCCAGATATGGTGAAGAAAGAGTAGCACTGTCTGTTCATTCTTGGGCTTAAATCTTCCATAATTGAAACAAAATGGAAAGGCTGTTTATCTACGACCTACTCAAATTCAAAGGCACAAGGCTCCAAATAATTAAATTTTTGTCTACGTCTACCACCGTCTAGCCATTGCGAAGAAAGTGGTCATTCTGAAAGCTTCAAGCCTTCAACCTTTTGGTACAAAAATAGTTTTGGGACAAAAAATATAGTTTATTTTTAATTCAGTATATCTCGTGATAATCAATATGTGCTTGAAGTGTAAACTAATATCATGTTAAAGAATTAAATATATTCAGTGTATCATGTAAACTCTAATTTAGTGCTTTGATTACCGGAATGGATTTTTCACATGACATAAGAGTATAGTCATATAAACCAGATCCAAGGTCAATTCAGTCATAAAGTTAAATTATTAGGTCAACAATACGATTATGGGTCAAGTAGTTGAACTAAAAAAATCTGTAAAATAAGAAAATATTTTTCTAAAAAATATTATATAAAAAATTACTTCATAAAAAAATATTATATTAAAAAATATTTATAGTGATAATAATTTATTGGTTGAATAATAATATAAATTAAAAAATTATTTTTTTAACATAAACATGAGATCTAATGGTAAAATACATTTTATTACAAGAGATTTAAGTTATGTTTAGAAAGACAGAAATAGAGAGAGTGACATGGAATGAAATAATCAAACTTAAAAATAATGTGTTTGGGAGCTATTTAATTGAAGAGAATAAAATGTTTGAACTCTTAAACACTAAATAATATTTTAAAATCGACCCAAACAATAACACGAAAATGTTATAAGGTCATGGGTTAATTAATCAACTAGTTAAATTAATTTTATAATTGAACTCAATGACATTATAATTATATTAAAATGATTTTTAATAATTAATACATACATACATATATATTATTGATTAACTGCATTATTCTTATAAATATAAAAATTCAAATAAAGCATAATATACAAATTATAATGTTATTTTATAATCCGGACATATTTAGTTACAATTAAAATTTATAAGTGAAAAATAATGTATCATTCTCGGTGCATAATAATAGTATATTAAAGCCACGTTAAAAAAATAATAGTATATTAAAGCATTACTTAGTAAAAATTTGATATACAAATTAATTATATCATTTATAGTTATATTTATATAGTAAATAACTTATTATAATAATGTTTGAACCAAACAAATAGACCAATCCATAAGACCACAATAACGATTGGGTACCATTAAGCCAAGCATATTTTCAACTTACACCTCTTTAAGAAAACATTTTCATTCACAAATAAACAACATGCTTTATCCAATCTAGCAATCTAGCCATATATCATAATATTTTTTGCTAGGCTTTGGTTTTTCCTTGCTTATTGACAAATTAAAGATGATATCAAAGAGGCGACAGGATAAGGAGTGTTGTATCTGCAAAAGATCTTTGTTTTGTTTGTTACTTTGTTATGATATGTATACGGGACAGAAGCAGAGCATGGGAAACATGCTTACGTTACTATATAGGTCGCGATTTTTAAGTTCTCAATATATTAATTGCAAATTGCCATGGAATTAGAAAAATGAGTCCTTGTTAATTAATTGAAATGCAAGAGAGTATGAATCCAGCTTTTGAGCTTTGGCTATCTCAATAAGCGAGTGGCGATATTAAGAAAGGGTGGTTAGTAGGAGTGTAAGTGGGTGGTTTGATTTGATTTTTGAGAGAAAATAAATTCGAACTAATCAAAATCAATTGGTTTAAATAATATTTTAAAATCTGAACCAAACCCAAACAATTCATGGATTGGTTTAGTTAAATTGGCCACTTTTTTTATACAAAAATTAACTAAATAATTAATTTTTCATAAAAAAATACAAAATAAACTAATGAAGAAATTGTTAGAAATAGAATCAATATATTAATTTGAAACTAATAATTATTTCTTTTAAATGTGTAAAAAGGTTTATAAAGGAAACAATAAACATATTGATATTTGTATTAAGAAATTATATTTGAATAAGTTATTTCAAGATAATTCAGGACATATTTATTACTACTATTTAATTGAAAGTTTATACTAGTGGAGGTATATATGTAAATAATTAATCTAATTCTCGGTAAAACTAATAATAGACTTATATTAAAGCCAATCAAGAAAAAATAAAGTCTATATTATATTTTCATCTTAGTAATTTGACTTCAAATATACAATAGGAATTAATTATATCGGGTAATTATATATTATATTTATATAGTTAAATAATTTTATTTAATAATCTTTGAACCAATACAAATCCCATTACCAATCCATAAACCACAAGAATTTATTTTTTTAAAGTCAATTAAACATTTAGCATCAATTTTCGACTTCAAGTTTAGAGATGTTTTCTTATTACTTTCACTTTTCATTCTTTATGTAAACAACATGCTTTAGACATAATATAGCAATCTAGCCATGATATCAATACCTTTTTTTGCTAGGCTTTGGCAAAATTTTTATTACCTTCTAAATTGACAAAGCTTTTAGAAAAAGAATGATAAATCATTATAAAGATTAAAGTTGAACATGTAAATTTTGAAAAAAAAGAATAGATCAAAGAGGCGAAGAAAGATAAGGAAGTTTTCAAGTTGTATCTCTAAAATTTTTAGAAGCTTTGATAACATATACTTTGTTATGAACTATACGGGAGTAGAAGCAACATTTTGGGAAACATTTTACGTTACTATATATAGGTCGCGATTTTTAAGTTCTCAAAAAATAAAAAAAAAACAAGTAGTAGTCAAAAAAATTGTAGCATAATTTTTTTAAAAATAAAATGTATAAAATATGGTTTGAGTTCCTTGTTCGGTTTTGAAATTTTGAAATGCAAGAAGTATAAAATTTAATTGGTTTGAATTTTTGAACCAATCAATATATCAAATCAATTTAATTGGTTCGAGTAATCGGTTGGTTAATTAAGAAAATTTACACCTTTAGTGGTTAGAGTATAAGTTTAAAGCTCAAAGGATTTGAACAACTACTTTTGGAAAAAGAAAGAAAACTTTCTTTGCCAACAAATATTTGCACAACTAATAAGAGTGGAACACTTCAATTAAATTAACTAGATTATCTATAAATACTTTTGTAAATGATCGTTGAGTTTAGATATTTATCCTGATCTTAATAGGTAGCCACTCTGACCTTAAATTTTCTTCATACAACAAAAATGAAAACTTTATTAAAATTAATTATTTCAAAAGTTTAAGGTTGTATTTGTTTGAGTATGTAAAAAATGAGTTTGAGTGTAACATACTTATAGATTTTTTTTTTGTTGGTGTTGAGGTTAAATGGTGTTTGGGTCAATTTACACACATTTTGATTAATTCATATTTTTTATTTGATCAAAGGTAAGTCATCTACATCAGAATTAAAAGATTCACAAAAATATTTTTTATGATCTAATTCAAAGAAATTAATATAACGATATTTAAATTTATGCGTATACTCACAAATTACATGTTCATCTATATTAAATCAATCTTTTGATGTTAGATATTTTTTTATATATATAATAAATGGTGCTAACAACCCAAAACAAACAAAACTAAACAACTATATGTAGGTGAGTTACACTAATAGAATCTTGCCAAATTAAGATGACTAAATCCTAAAGGAAATTTTTAACAGTAAAACATAAGAAAGGACTTAATTAACCAAGTGTAGCAAGAATTTTTTTTATACTATTACTTAATTATATATTATTATATCATTAAAATAGTTTACCACTTATTATAATCAAACACTTTTAATGATACAAAACATAAATACGTAATAACATAAAAAATATTTACACCGACAATAAGTACATATTTCATTTTTTTTTTTAACAAAAAACCAACATTTTTTAACCAAAAGTATTTTCTACAACATTTTGATTAATTTTTTTGAAAATAAGATAAACTAATATAAATACACACTAAATTACAATTAATTTCGTAAAATGTTGGACTTGGAAGCAAAAAAATTATTATGAAAACCACTTTATTATTTATGATAAATTTTTGTATAAACCTAAAGTACTTAAGTTGAGTGTACTAAATTTATCACATAATTAATTATGAGATAATAACTATAATTTATTAACTATTAATTATTATAATTTATCATAATTAATTATATAATTAACTTAGTGTACAAATTACATGCTATAAGTTTATGCAAGAATTTTTTTACTTTTTATAAGTGCTTGACAATGTAAAATAAGAAAAATTCTTATATCCTACTTCGAGTGAATTTCAACCGTTCATTTTAAAAAGGTAAAGAGAGAGAAAGAGAACAAGAAAAGAATCAATGGATGATGGAATAGAATGAAATGAAATGAGATGTGATGGAATAGAATGAGATAAAAATATTATTTCATTTTATTGTTTAGATATTTTAAGATGGAATAGAGTAATATTACTATTCATTGTTTAGAAAGTAAATAATTTTTGGTGGAATAAGATGAAATATTAATTATAATAATAAAAAAATATGATTTCATATCATATGAGTTATGTTTGGATATTTAGTAATTGATAAAATGAAATATAATGAAATGAATGAGATGAGATGGGATGTAATGAAATAAGATAAAAGTCTATTCCATTGTTTGGATAGTTTAAGATGCAATGGAGTAAAGTTATCACTTTATTATTTGAGAAGTTGATGATTTTTTGTGGGATGAGATAAAATCCTAATCATAATAATAATAAAAAAGATGATTCCATCTCATACTCCTCAAATTAAGGGAGGGAAAAAATTGATAATTTTTTATGAAATGGGATGAAATTCATCTCACCTACTTTCATTTCATTCCATCATTTTTTAACATATCCAAACAATAAAACATATGTCTATTACATTCTATTCCCTCCGTTTCACTCAATCCCACCAATTTAAACATACCCCAAATTAGGAGAGAAGAAAGAAAATTAATAATTTTTTATGGGATAGAATAAAATTCATTCAACTCACTTATATCTTATTCTATTATCTTTTAATATAACCAAATAATAAAATATATCACTATTCTATTTTATTCTATTCTATTACACTCAATCTCATAAATCTAAACATAACCCAGTGTAAGGAAGAAACACTTCTAAAATAGTTGAAAGTGGAGTACACTTCAATTCACTTAGAATCCGCCTACAACTTTTGCAATATAAAAATGAGTTGAAAGTGATTATTCACCCTCTAACAAATAACAATGAGTGAAAAAGAAAACTTTTCTATCTCAATCCACTTTCTCTCATTTTCTTAGTATCTTTTTCACTTACTCAAACAAACACATCGTAAATACTCTTAATTATGTTTTCTTTAACAACTTTAACATTTTACTCGAATGAAAGCCTTTTAGGCTCGAAACATGAATTATTAGCGTTTTTAACAAGACCTGACCTGAAACCGTAAGAACATGATACAAATAGATATCTTTTTGTGCTTAAGCATAATATAAGGAGAGTGACACAAAAGATACATGTGGTACTCTAAACACCAAATTCCTGTACATAGACATCAGACACATTATATCAAACTTGAGTTTGTACCAATATTACATTCCGTAATTATTTTGTTGAAGCTTAAGGTTTCTCAATTGTATTATGAGTGAAAGAAGAATAACAATTATTGCAGAAAACGATTAAATACTTGTAGGGCCATTGGATTCTCATGGTCCCATAATATTATTTCAAATTTTAAACATGGAGATCAGGTATGAATTATTGCATCCTAAGTACATGTTTTCTGCTTACCCAAAATAATATCCCCACCACTTTGAATATATCACTTTAGAGTTTTCCGTTAAACTTTTAATTCAGAATTTTGCTTGTCAAATACATTGCTTTCACCTAATCTTCTGATGAGATTTGGGAATACAATGTGCGACTGGATTTTGAGTCGACGAACACAATATGTCCTGAAATTTTTTTTTGACATGGATATGTCCTGAATATTGATTAGTATACTTCAAGTGCTGAATCCATGATGATGTACATTAAATGGTGTATTACTAATATAGTAATATGCTATGGCGATGGATGGCATCCATTAAAACCTCAGCAAATTGTCAACATGTAGAGATCAAATTCCAAATGCTTTATTTTCTGTAGAAGTTCATGTCTTTTGCAATTGACAACTGATAATGGCCCTTTGTACTCATAAGCATTGTAAGCTACTCTGCCGACAGGTTGATAATGCCCTTGCACCCAATGCAAGACTATTCTTTGGCTTATATGAGGTTTTGTATATATCCCTTTCTCTTCTAAATCAGTAATGTCTTATTTTAAGGAAACTTATTACATACAAATTAAAGTAATACTCTAGATGGTTAATTGTCTAAATTTAATTTAATAATATTTTAATTTTATTTCAATGGTTTGTATGGTTATATATGTTTACGTGTAATATTTTTATTGGTACAATGTACTCTAAAATGTAGAAGAATTTTTCATATTTTTATTAAGTACTCAAATAAGTATTTTAAAAATCAGACCAAACTGATTGATTAAATCGTTTGGACCATGAACCGGTCATATATTCGATTCAAATAATATCCAGTTCAATTACGATTTAACTACAAATTTAATCGGTTAAACTAATCAAATTATGATTAAAAATATTGTGATTAAATCTTTGATTTAGCTTTTAAAACATAGCTCAAATAGTAGGCAAACGATGATTATTTTTTTCATTTTTATTATTAAAGTAATGGTTCAAGATAATCAAAATGCTTTCATTAATGTATTCCGCTGATGAAATAAGCATATGTGAGGGTTTAAGAGTTTGATTTCTATCAGAGGACATATACAAAGAGTTTTACTATATTCTCTTATAAAATTTTCTTAATTATTCTCCTAATACTTAAAATAAAAAATATTAAATAAAAACTTATCATCATTTATTCACCCAGTTGAAAACTTTCTAATTTTTTCAAGGTTTTCTTTTTCTTTTATTTTTTTGGTGCATTATTCTTTCACGTATAAATCATATTTAAAAATAGGGAGAGATTTAGCAAAAAAGTAAATGTATCTAATATCTTGGGAATATAAAAAATATTTAATACTTTTTTCATTTAATAATTAGGAGGATTAGTAGAATGATTGAGTAGGAGTAGGGATGAAAATAGGCTAGTCGGCCTGACCTATTTTAGACTTGGCCTGACCTAACCTGTTTAGAAAACGAGTTAGGCTCAAGCCTTTGTAAAAGCTTGTTTCATTTAGTAGGCTTTTAAAAAAATTGAGATTATGCTTATACCAAGAATTGAACTTAGTATCAAGTGATGATATAAACACTCCATTTACCAAAAGTTATGCTTAGTTATTATACTTATAATTGTATATTTTATAGTTTTATATTTAAGTTATGGTTTTTAAAACTCCTCTACAGATCCACTTAAGCTTATTTATTTAATATTTTAATTTTCATTTTTAGAATGGCTCCTTTCCTCCATGATTATATACCGAACTCCTCCACGCACGACCATATTTTTATTAACACAATATCCCTCTCGACCCAAGGAATGTAGAAGATCTATATCTATTTCTATGCCGATCTGCGACCAAGCAACGACCGTCCTCCAGAGGTTGCGAGCCTATCAAAGAGCAGTTTCCCATCTTATCCTACGCTGATTTCTACTATGTAAGAAATTCTTGATCATATATGTGTGTGTGTGTGTGTTAAAAAGTTTTAATTACCTTATTAGAATTGATTGTTATTTTATTAGATTATATCTGAAATATTCCTATCCTTTGTTTTTGGTGGTTTTTGTGCTTAATGTTATTTTGTGATAAAACATTGACTGGTGTAGTTAGGTTGAGAATGGTGACCCGAAATTTTGATTTGTTCAAGGCCTTCAAGAGAGCATGTTTGTTTGTGTAATGATAAAGAAATTCAATTCAAATTTCGTGATCTATTGATCTTCTAGAACTAATGTGAAAAGAGGCAAAAATTCTTGGCAAGTTAGTAGTTTTTTTTTATGCAAATCTTGTTTGCTGCTAAGTGTAACGACCCCTAACTATAATAACTCTTATAATATTCATAATAATAATGTTAGTGAATATATTCCATAAAAATTTTTGAACAGGAGTTAAAATAAGAAATCGAAAATATATAAAGAAAATAAGTATCAATACATAATATTCACAAAGTTGTAATACACATCTATTAGAAACTCACACAGTCTTAAAGCTCACTCATAAATACATATACACATATTTAAAATAATTTCTTTTGGAACAACAACCTATCTTGATCTGAATGGTGAAATCATATTTAATAAATCATGTGGCTAGTCGAAAAGCACCAAAAGTAAAGTGAGAATTCTAAAATTCTCGTAGGAAATGAACCATTATAAAAATATTTAAAACACATTTTGATTTTAATTAGGAAGATAATAGAAATCACATAGAACCAAAGTATAACAAAAACAATACAATTCAACATAGTAGAACAAATGCTAAATAAATCACTGCAAAGTTACAAATATATATATTATTATTAACAAGTTCTTCCAATATCGAAATCAAGTACCAATTATTCAACCATCAAAGAAACATTATCAACCATCGCAAGCAAGTTCCTCATTACAGGAATCCACCATTTCTTTCCATGTCTACTTGTCTCACATTTTACTCGAAAGTCTTCACTTTTATAAAGTCCACCCCATCTCTCGGTGTTATGCTTTTTAACATTTGACAACAAAGTCAGACATACCACACTAACCAGGTTACCACTAAGTTATGCTTAGTTAGGTGTAAACTTTTTCATGAATTCCTTGCTTGTCATCACACGCAAACATAAGCAAAACAAGCCACTAATATATCACAAATAAATTCATCATATAAATAAATCATGGTAATTCGTAAAACTTAGAATAATAAATTTAAATATCAATTCTTCAAGCGACCGATTATGATTTAAAATTAATTTCATAATTCTCTTAATAATCTACATCACAGACCATAATTTGTCAGGTCCTTATCTTAGTCAATATGTAGTCAGATTTTCATCATAGTCCATAGTTTGTCCTGGTCCTAATAGTTCATACATTACGCAAAAGTCCTTTCATTGCATAGGTCAAAATAGAGGTCAAAAAATTACTCCCAAGCAAAGGTAATTATAGGTCAAAATAAAGGTCATAAAATTTCTCCAATGTAAGGTAAATAGAATAAAGTTCATATAAATTTAATGATCAATATGAGTAAATATATATATATATATATATTTAACTTAAGCCTTAAATGATATTTTAATTTATTATATTGGTCCCATAAAAGAGTTAATATTCAAATTATAATAATTTAAATTTTATCAAATATCATAAATATTTTAAAATTAAACAAATATCAAATGTACATAATAAATTTAACAAAAGTGATAATATGCACAAAATATATTAAAATAATAAATTAACTAATAAAACCTATAAACATACAAGAAACCATGATTTTATTTTTGAAAAGAAGATTCAGTTCCTACCTCTTACAAAACTCTTTCTTTCTCCTTTTCTATTTCCTCTTTTTCTCGATTCTGACCGTTTCTTTTCTTTCTTCTCTTTCTCTCCTCTCGGTTTTCGTTTGCTGCTCCTTTTTTTTTTTCTTCCTATGTTTCTGATTTTTCTATTTCTCTCTTTTTCTCTCTTTTCTGCTCTTCAACAGCATTTCATTCCTTATTTTTTTCTTTGCCTTGCGTCACGTTTTCTGTTTCATCTTATATTTATAGCAAATCCACTTGATTATGAGTGGACCACATTGCATTAGATTTCTATAAAGCAATAATTGCTTCTTATCTGATCTTAGACACGTTGCTACATTATCTTCTTTTTTTAACAAGATATTTATCTCTTTAATAATGATTAGTTTTATATTTTTTATATTAAAAAATAATAATTAATCCATAAATATCTTATTATAAATATATATATATATATATTATAAATATCTTTTAAATATATTACTTAAAATATTTCTAATCTTTATTGTTAAATTTTATTTCAATAAATTTCTATTTCTAATTTCATAAACTATTAAATTCTTACAAACTTTACCTAATCTCCTTTTTATTAGTAATAATTATTGCAAGAATAAAATATTCAAGTTAAAATTTTATTCTTCACAAAATATTTTAAAGAAATAGGATGTTACATTCTCTCTCTTTTTAAGAATTTTGTCCCCAAAATTCACTAACACGATCGAAATAACTCTGGATAAGACTAACGCATATCATTTTCTAATTCCATTGTTTCTTCTTACGGTGGTAGTCCTTAGATCACTTTAACTAAAAGAATTTCTTTTCCTCTCAAGTGTTTGATGATCTATCATGATTCATATTGGTTTTGCAATCATGGTACATAAGTCAAATCATTTCTTACTTGCATTGTTTCATATTCTATGATGTGTGAAGAGTCAAAACAATATTTTCTGAGTTGAGATACATGAAAGACATCATGAAGATTTGAAAGATTTGGAGGAAGTGCAATTTGATAAGCAACAAGTCCTACCTTTTTAAGAATTTGAAATAGACCAATGAATCTGGAATTCAACTTTTTGGTTTTAAGGGTTCTGCCAATCCCAGTAGTAGGAGTGACTCTGAGGAAAATATGTTCCCCTTCTTCAAATTCAAGAGGTATTCTTCTTTTATCAGCATAACTTTTCTGTCTACTTTGAGCAGCAAGTAATTTTTCCTTGATAAATTTGATCTTTTCTGTGGTTTGTTGCACTATATCAGGTCCTAATAGACTTTTTTCTCCAGTCTCTAACCAACACAAAGGGGATCTACACTTTCTACCATACAGAGTTTCAAATGGTGTCATTCCTATGCTGGAATGGTAACTGTTGTTATAGGCAAACTCTATTAATGGTAGATGGGTATTCCAACTTCCTTGAAATTCTAACACACAGGCTCTAAGCATATCTTCCAAGGTTTGAATGGTTCTTTCAGTTTGGTATCCGAGAGAGTGATAAGATGTACTAAAGCGAGCTTAGTACCTAAAGCTTCTTGTAAGGCTACCCGAATTTTGAGGTAAATCTTGGGTCTCTGTCTCGAAACTATGCTAGTTGGTACACCATGTAACCTTATAATTTCCCGAATGTAATCCTGAGCCAACTTGTACAATGGGCAACTAATCCTAATAGGCAAAATGTGGGCAGACTTAGTTAACCTGTCAACAATTACCCATGTTGCATCATAACCTGATGGAGTCCTAGATAATCCTAACACAAAATCATTGATATACTATCTCATTTCCATTCAAGGATATTCAAGGGTTGCAGTAATCCAGCAGGCTTCTGGTGTTCTATTTTAACATTTTGGCAAACTAGACATTTAGCTACAAAACTAGCTATGTCTCTTTTCATTCCATTCCACCAGAACAATTTCCTGAGATCCTGATACATTTTGGTCGTATGAGGATGCATAGTATACTTACTGCAATGTGCCTCAGATAAAATCTTCTTTCTCAGTTCTTCATTATTGGGTACACATAATCTTCCTTCGTACATCATAGCCCCTCTTTCATTAATATGAAAATGTTCAAGTTATTCCACTAGAATTCTTCTTTTGAGAGATTGCAAAAACTCATCATTTTCTTAGGCTTGTCTTACTTAGTCTCCCAAATCACACTCTATTCTTAGTTCACTGGCATACAAGCAATAAGGTTGTAAAGACACAAAAATCTTCAAGTCCCTAAAATTTTCTAACAACTTTTGTTCCTTTATCATCATTGAGAACATGTGCAAGGACTTCCTACTCAAGGCATCAGCTACTATATTGGCTTTACCAGCATGGTATTTCAATTCAAAATCATAATCCTTTAAAAACTCAATCCACCTACGTTGCCTCATATTTAACTCTTTTTGGTCAAAAAGATACTCTAAACTCTTATGATCACTACATACCTCAAACTTGACTCCATATAAGTAATGCCTCCAAATTTTCAAAGCAAATACTACTGCTGCTAATTCTAAGTCATGGGTTGGGTAATTTTCTTCATATGGTCTAAGTTGTCTGGATGCATAGGCTACAACTCTACCGTGTTGCATTAAAACACATCCCAAACCTTTCTTAGATACATCACAATACACTACAAAGCTTTGTCTAGGATCACGAATTATTAAGACTGGAGTAGAGGTAAGTCTGTTCTTTAACTCCTGAAAACTTGCTTCACAAGTTGAATCCCACTCAAAAGGGTGATTCTTTCTAGTTAACCTAGTTAGAGGTAAAACTAACTGAGAAAATCCTTTAATGAATCTCCTATAATATCCGGCCAATCCTAGAAAACTCCTAATCTCAGTAATTGTCTTTGGTCTTTCCCAATGAACTACTGCTTCAACTTTACTAGGATCCACAGCTACTCTTCCCCGAGTAATCACATGACCTAAGAATTTCACTTCACTCAACCAGAATTCACACTTTTCTAACTTGGCATACAACTGCTTCTCCTTTAGGATTTGTAGCACTGTTCTAAGGTGTTGTTCATGTTCCTTTTTAGTCTTAGAATAGATGAGTATGTCATCTATAAAGACTACTACAAATTGGTCAAGGTAAGATCTAAAAATCCTGTTCATGTAATCCATGAAAATTGCAGGAGCATTAGTGAGTCCAAAGGGCATCACAAAGTATTCATAATGCCTGTATCTAGTCCTAAAGGCTATCTTGGGTACATCTTCTAGTTTTACTCTTATTTGATGATATCCTGATCTCAAGTCTATCTTTGAGAAGACCGTGGCTCCCAACAATTGATCCAACAAGTCATCTATTCTAGGGAGTGGATACTTATTTTTAATTGTGACTTTGTTCAGTTTCCTATAATCTATACACAACCTCATGCTCCCATCTTTCTTTTGACTAATAGAACAGGTGCACCCCACGGTGATACTGGGCCTGACAAATCCTTTGACTAATAATTCTTCTATTTGTTTCTTAAGTTCACTTAGCTCCAAAGGGGACATTCTATAAGGTGCAAAAGATAGGGGTCCTGTCCAGGAATTAAGTTAATGAAAAATTCAACTTCCCTTTTAGGTGGTAAGTTCACTATCTCTTTGGGAAATACTTCTGGAAATTCTCTTGCTACAGGTATGCAGTTTATTTCCTTCCCAACCTCTGAATTTGAAGAAAACAGAAGAAAAAACCCTTGATCTCCTTCTAAGTGGCACTTCTCTGCCTGAGTGGCATTAAGGAATAGGTATTGGTGGATTTTGATTCCTTGGATAGATCATTGGGAAAGTGCTTTAAAGTGTATGATTTAATTTTTATTTTATTTAGTCTAATGAGTCTGAAGATAATATCATTAGTAGACAACCAGTCCATTCCAATTATGATATCAATACCAATAAAAGACAAACAAACAAGGTTCAAAGTGGAAGTTTTTCCTTCAATTAGAATAGGACATTTTAAACAAGCTTGAGAAGTAGAAACTTTTCCCCCTGTGGGAGTTGAAACTAACAGATCATAAGACAAGGAAGTTACAGGCAAATTTAACTTCTTCACATAATCAATAGATATAAAGGAATGTATAGCTCCTGAATCAAACAATGCAATTAAGAGTGTGTTTTTAAGAAAACATTTACCTTGAATCATGTTGGAGGATTGATTTGCCTCTTCTCCACTTAGAGCAAATACTCTTCCTTTAATTAAGGTGAAGTATAGGATTATTCACCATCTTCTCGGTGGTACAATTCTTGGCGAAATGTCCTGGTTTTCCGCATCGAAAACACACATAGCAAGGTCTAGGACCATGAGATTTCCCACACTTATTGCATACAGGTGGAAATCCGCCATTCTTCATTTGCTTATCCTTCCCATGATTTACTCCATTCTTAAAATTATTTTCTTTTGAAATATTGCCACCCTTTTCGAGAAAGTTCTAACGTTCTCTTTCAAATTCCATCTCTAGATAGCTCTTTTCTGCTATCCTACATTTGTTTACTAAAGTGGCATAATCTTTTACTTCCAAGGTAGACACTTTCTCTCTTATTTCAGGCCTCAAACCCCACTCAAATTTGGTAGCTTTCCAGTGGCCATCAGGATTGTTTTTCAAGTAGGAAGAAAATTTGGAAAGTTCTTCAAATTTGGTCACATATTGCCCTATAGTCATATTTCCCTGTCTAAGTTGTATGAATTCTGCTTCTTTTTCATTTTTTACATTATCAGGGAAGTACTTATCAAAGAATGTGGCTAAAAATACCTCCCAGGTGATTTAATCCTCTAGACTCTAATAAATGCCTAGCACCTTTCCACCAGTGTTCTACCTCCCCTTCTAACATGTAGGTGGCAAAAATTACTTTTTGTGCATTTGTGCTTCCCATGACTGTAAAAATCTTTTCTAATTACATAACTCATTTTTCAGCTAGTATTGGGTTATAATCTCCATGAAAAGATGGCGGTTTGACTTTCCTAAATTCTGAAAGACCTTGATAACTTAGGTTGGTCACGAAAAAAATTTCTTTGCCTCACCACCGGGATGATTATGGTTGTGATTATTGTTCCTATCTTGAGTTTCGCATGCGTTGTAAAATCAGATTGGTTGACTTGTCCTGGGAATGACATGATAGCAATCCTTTCATGACTAATATGTTTCTGTCAGAGTATCATTTTGTGAACTCTGTCCTTTTGGGTGTTCTGATGCCATATGGTCCTACATTATCATGAACAATTCAATATTGAGGTGATCAGTCTCAATATTGCAAGGTTAATGTGATTATAATTCTATATGGCATGTATAAGTTAATAGGAGTAGATATCATGCATAAACTCAACATAGGCAAGAATTCAATACATAGATATAATTTTCTAATGCTAGAAATCGATGCTCTGATACCATAAATGTAACGACCCCTAACTATAATAACTCTTATAATATTCATAATAATAATGTTAGTGAATATATTCCATAAAAATTTTTGAACAGGAGTTAAAAACTGAAATCGAAAATATATAAGAGAAAATAAGTATCAATACATAATAACACAAAGTTGTAATACACATATATTAGAAACTCACACAGTCGTAAGGCTCACTCATAAATACATATGCACATATTTAAAATAATTTCTCCTTTTGACAATGATTTTTTATTGATGAAGTCCATAATGATAAACATTTGTTAAAAAAATATATATTAATATGATAATGGAAATTTATGGAAATGAACCATTATAAAAATATTTAATTGAATTTAGTTTGGTAATATAATATTCTTTTAAGTATTTTAAAACAATCAATTAGAACATTGAACAAAATTAAATAAATATGGTAATACAAATTTATATATATTATTATTAACAAGTTCTTCCAATATCGAAATCAAGTACCAATTATTCAACCATCAAGCAAACATTATCAACCATCTCCTATCAACTTGAAGTTCCTCATTATAGAATCCACCATTTCTTTCCATGCCAAGCATTTCACATTTTTCAGAAAAACACTTTCTAGAGCCCCATCCCTTGCCGGTCCCTTTAACATCATGAATTTTTTCAGACATACCACAGATAAAAAAGGTAAATAATGATAACAAGTATTTCCTGAATTTACATACACTTATATTTAACTTTTATACAAAATTAATTTTAATATATTTGAATAAATTATCATATAAATAAACATTATTTGTAAAACTTAATCATAAATTTAAATATCAATTCTTGAGGAATAGATTATGATTTAAAATTAATTTCATATTCTCTTAATAATATCACTTGAAATAATTTGAAAGAGTCCTTATCTTATTTCAATATTATTGGTCTTCATCATAGTCCATAGTTTGTATCCGATTACGATAGTTATACATTACGACAAAAGTCGCTTTCGTTCATAAGTCAAAATAGAGTCATAAAATTATTCATAAGCGAAAGTAATTATAGGTCAAAATAAAGAATAAAATTTCTAAGATAAGGTAAATAGAAGAAAGTTCATATAAATTTGATGATCAATATGAGTAAATATATATATATATATATATATTTAACTTAAGCCTTAAATGATATTTTAATTTCATATATTGGTCCCATAAAAGAATTAATATTCAAATTATAATAATTTAAATTTTATCAAATATCATAAATATTTTTAAATTAAACAAATATCAAATGTACATAATAAATTTAACAAAAGTGATAATATGCACAAAATATATTAAAATAATAAATTAACTAATAAAATTTATAAACATACAAGAAGCCGTGATTTTATTTTTGAAAAGAAGATTCAGTTCCTACCTCTTACAAAACTCTTTCTTTCTCCTTTTCTATTTCCTCTTTTTCTCGATTCTGACCGTTTCTTTTCTTTCTTCTCTTTCTCTCTTCTCGGTTTTCGTTTGCTGCTCCTTTATTTTTTTTTCTTCCTATGTTTCTGATCTTTTCTATTTCTCTCTTTTCTCTCTTTTCCGCTCTTCAACAGCATTTCATTCCTTATTTTTTCTTTGCCTTGCTTCACGTTTTCTGTTTCATCTTATATTTATAGCAAATCCACTTGATTATGAGTGGACCACGTTGCATTAGATTTTTATAAAGCAATAATTGCTTCTTATCTGATCTTAGACACGTTGCTACATTATCTTCTTCTTTTTTAACAAGATATTTATCTCTTTAATAATGATTAGTTTTATATTTTTTATATTAAAAAATAATAATTAATCCATAAATATCTTATTATAAATATATATATTTTTATAAATATCTTTTTAAATATATTACTTAAAATATTTCTAATCTTTATTGTTAAATTTTATTTCAATAAATTTCTATTTCTAATTTCATAAACTATAAAATTCTTACAAATTTTACCTAATCTCCTTTTATTAGTAATAACTATTGCAGAATAAAATATTTAAGTTAAAATTTTATTCTTCACAAAATATTTTAAAGAAATAGGATGTTACACTAAGAAGCTAGAATGGTACTAAATATAAAATTGTTCATTATCATCCAACAAAATACTTATTGCCCTAATTCCTATACTTATTGTCTACATATTTAAATCTTACTTCTATCACGTATGAAACATATTGTACTTATGTTACAGGTATAGTTAATGTCTTCTTCACTTGAGGGAATAATGTCATCTACTTCTCACCCCCTTAATGAATTCAATGAACAAGTACCAAAAATTCAAGTTAGCTTGGAGATAATAGAGTTGATAGTGATCAAAATAAAGATCAAAATGATAATGATTATGCCATTATTATTAAGAAGAAGAGGCAAAAGACATCGGCTGTTTGGAATAATTTTGATGAAACAGAAGTATCTCAAGGAGTGATGAAAGCTGTTTACAAGTACTGTAAAAGGCATTTTACTTGCATAGGGAAGGGAACTAGCACTAGCCATATAAAGAGACATGCAGATTCTTGTATGCAAGGGAGGTTGCACATGGCTTCACAAAAGAAGCAACCCACCGTTCAATTTCAAGCTTTCAGCTTAGGTATTAATCCTTTTATGGCACCTGGTGTTAGGTATTCAAATGAAAAGATGAGAGAGATAATTGATACTACAATCATGGCACATGAGTACCTTTTTAGCATTGTTGAGGATGATGTTTTGATCTGGGCATTCCAATATACTAATCCTGAATTTCATAAAGTTTCTCGCAAAACAGCTAAGGTGATTGTTTGGCAATATATGAGGTAGAGAAGAAAAAATTGAAGGCTTTGTTCAAAGGTGTAAGCAATATTAGTTTGAATATAGATATGTGGAAATCAAGTCACCAAGTAGCTGAATACATGGTTATCACTGGTCATTTCATTGATGCGGGATGGAATATTCAAAAGAGGGTTTTGAGTTTTGTGAAAGTGTCTGCTCCTAGACGTAGAATTGATGTGGCAGATGCGATTTTCAAGTGTCTAAAAGCTTGGGGGATTGAAAACAAAGTGTTTTCTATGTCAGTTGATAATGTTTTTTACAATGACTCATGCCTAAGGACTCTTAAGGACAACTTATCACTCAATAGTAAGTTAGTCATTAGTGGTAATTTGTTTCAAGTCAGGTGTTGTGCACACATTTTAAATTTGTTGGTGCATGATGGCCTTGGTAGAATTAAGGATATCATTCATAATGTTCGTGATAGTGTCAAATATATTAATTATAATGATTCAAGGTTGAAGCAATTTTGTGATATTGTTGAGCAGAAACACTTGAAAGAAAGAAAGCTCATTATTGATTGTTTAACAAGATGGAGTTTTACCTATAAAATGTTGTCTACTGCTTTGAAGTTCAAGATTGTCTTTCCAACTTATAAAGAAAGAGAGCCACATTATGACTATGAACCATCTCAAGAGGATTGGAGAAAGGTTGAGAATGTTTGTCAACTTTTAGAAATGTTCAATCTAGCCACTTATGTTATCTCAGGCAGTGAGTATCCAACTGCAAATTTGTATCTTCTTAAAGTCTGGAGGGTGAAACAAGTAATTGATAAAGCCGCAGAGGATGATGATTACTTCATGAGAGAAATGGCAACCCCAATGAAAGCAAAATTTGACAAATATTGGGGGGAATGCAATATGCTAATGGTCATTGCAAGTGTTTTGGATCCTAGGTGCAAATTCCATGTTGTTAATTATTGCTTTCCGTTGATGTATGAACCAGATTATGTGGCTAAAGAGAATGTGGATACGGTGATGAATGCGTTGGAAATATTATATGATGAGTATGTTGACTTCAGTAAGAAAGAAGCATTTGCTAGTGCCAATGGTGAAGTTGATAGTGGTGACAACAACTCTTCTACCAATGTGCCTAGTTCTTCAACCACAGCAATTGCTTGTAAATCTGAGGGCTCTTTCCTCTTCTGATCTAGAGCTAGTAGTTAGGGTGGTAAGGGACACATTCCATTGTCACTGGATTTGACCAAATCATGAGTATTGTTCGTGAAAAGTAAGCAATTCCCCCAATAAAATCTGAATTAGAAGCTTATCTTGAGGAAGGCCTTTATATTCCTGATCATATTTCTAATTCTTTCAGTGCCTTGGAATGGTGAAAAAATAATAACTTAAAATATAAGATTTTATCGAAGATGGCTGCTGACATTCTAGTTATTCCAGTCTCAACAGTAGTATCAAAGTCCATATTTAGTGCTGGATGAAGAGTTATTGATGAATTTCGTTCTACATTGAATGGAGAATCTATTGAAGCACTCATTTGTGGTGGGGATTAGTTTCGCAACAAGTATAATTTGAAGAGACAGCAAAATGTACAAATTTTAGATATTAAAATGATATTTCTTTTTTCTTATAGTTGTTAAATTGTGTTATAATCTAATAATATAATTAATTTATTTTTTTCAAGGTGTTTGAACAAGAAGAGATCACCTTGAAGATTTGACACTTTTTTAGTTGGTTGGTTGGCTGGTTACACGTTGACACTTTATTGGTAGATTGCACTTTGCTATTTAGATTGAGTTATTGTGTTGTGTTGTTGAATTTGATCATGTGATAATTAGATAATTTGAATTTGTTATTATTGAGATGTATTATTGATCTTGAGACTATGGTGTTGATGATGAGTGATGACGAATTAGTTATAAATGTGATGTGAGAACAAGCTTGAAAGAGGTATTTTATATGCTTGAAAGAGTCTCATTTTTTATATGCTCAAGTGACTTGAAAGAAGTGTTTGAATTTGATGAATTTTGTGTGCTTTGGTTGTGTATGATTTAATTGTATAATGATATTTTATTTAGTCTAATGAGTGATTAGTAATGGTATTTAGAAACAAAAGCTATACTTATATGGTATTTTTTTTTCAATGGCCTTTCAAGGCCTGTTTAAAGACCTAGACCTATTTGAGGCCTATATGAAAGCTTTGACTTGTTGAACTATTTAAAAGCCTTAATATAAATCAAACTTTTAAATAGATTTTAGGTTAGACCAAGCTTCTTAAACATGTCAAGTTAAGTTAAAAAATTTTTTTTTAATAGGTTACAGGTCAAATTCAAACAAGATATTTATAATACAGATATGACCTATTTAGAATAAAACCTAACCTGTTTCAATTCCTAAATAGGGGGATAAAATATTTCTATTAACGAAAGAAAAGATTTATCTGATTGTGTAACCCGTATTGATGGAAAAAGCATCGTCACGTTCTAAAACTATGTATGAACTTTTTTCCTTTTCTTAATAAAATATTGCACCTGGCTGAGTACGGATAGGTTACCAATTTCCTAAGACCAAGTCCCGTAGCTCCTTGGGTAGAAAAATAATCCCCGTCCTCTCATGGATAGAGATATAGAAATCAAACCAAATCGTGAATCCTTAAGGATCAAATCAAATCATAGTTCACAATTTGGTTAGCTTCCAAAAAGGCAAACACAATTCATCCGCGTTTTAAAGTTTGGCTAGTTACCTGTTAATGATTAACTCAAAATACATGCAACAGGTATCATCAAAATGACAATAGTAAAGTAAAATAAAACAAAGAATAATAATGCTCTAACATTTTAGAACAAATATTTTTTAAAGTGTGAATTTTTATAAAGTAAATAAGTAAATTTATATTAATTATTAATAATTAATGTAAATCTATTTATCAATAGTTGATGTGTACTTATTTATTTATTTTATAAAAATTTTTATTTTAAAAGATCTTTGTTTAATATTTTATTTATGAGTTTAAATTTAATCTATTTTTAATATAACTTTTTTTACATTATCCTTTAATGGTATCATAGCATACCATTAAAATAATATGATTTTTTAGATACTTGTTGTGATAGTTGAATTACTTAATAATTTGATAACAAATGATTAGATGATAATATAAAAAAATTTATACTACCAATTGATTAAAATTAAATTATTTATATATATTGTATACTAAAAAAATTCTCCCTATATATACTTGCATATGGACTAACAGTTTAGCACTACATGAATTTTTTTCCTTTCTGTTAAGATAAAGAATAAATAATGATAAACAGTATTTAAAGTGAATTTACATATACCTATATTTATACTTTTATACAAAAAAATAATATTTTTTTTTTTATATTTGACCAAAATATCTTAATAAATTGTTGTGAGATTAATCTCTCTTAATAATTATTTTTTCCAGATTTTATATAAAAAAGATTTCATACTTTAGTATCTAATTTTTTATTTTTTGAAACTATTATTATTAATTATTCATTTAAATAAAAAACTAATTGATTTCTCAAATAATTATTGCCATGATAAGTCGACAAGAATAACATTTTATTTTTTAAAATTTTCTACCGATAGTACATTTTGTGGAATACGCGTAATAGGGGAAAAAAAAGGAGGGAGCTTGGTGACAAATCAGATGCCAGATGGTGGTGGGTGTTCGGAGCCATCACACGCGTGATTCCTAAGCTTTTTTGTACGTATATCACTGAAATCGAATAATCATCTTTGATGAATTGATTGTTTCAGTAGGATCTGATCTTCATAGAATTCGAAAGATTTTGCCAAAAAGAAGATATTTTGAAGCTATTGTTTTCGTGGGTAATTAAATTCATTCCTTCCGATCCCTCAAAAAATCCCTATTTTTTTGGTTTTGGGATCAGTGGAAAATGGAGAAGGTGATGAACATTCTGAAGCCGAAGCCAAACCCACAGCAGCAGTTGAGAGATTGGCAGCGCAGGCTTCGCCAAGAGTGTCGCAACATTGAGCGCCAAATTCGGGGTAATTTTCTCTCTTTTAAACCCTAATTTCTTCATCTTATTTGTGGTTGATTTTTATGTTCATGGGTTTCGATTAGATATACAGAGAGAAGAAAAAAATGTTCAGAAGGCGATTAGAGAAGCTGCAAAGAGGAATGACATGGGCTCTGCAAAGGTTTTTTTTTTTTTTTTGTAACTCATAATTCTGTTTCTTTGCTGTTGATTTCTGTTGTTAGTGCCAGTGAGAAATGCTTTTTTGCAATGCCATGCAATAATTTGACAAAGTTTGAGGTATTGAGAAATGTGTGTGAATCGTGATCACCACCACAAATGTTTTTTTGGAGAAATTCTGATGTGCACCCGGAGCAGAGAAATCTCTTGATCTGTAATGTAACATTAAAGAGAAATTATTACAGTAGCACCAAAGTTGTATGTATTAGGCCAATCACAACATTAATTAATTATGGCAGTTATCTATTAATTAATGATGTGATTAGCCAAGTGCACCCAAGTTGGGTGCACATGGTTTATGCAAGAGTTTCTCAACATTAAATGTGTACCACTTTAGTTATGGAGTTTTGCTATATTCTCCTAATACATCCTCCTAATAATCTTCAACATTAAATGCAAATAATATATTGGGAACATACCAATACTTTCTTCATTTAGTAATTAGGAGGTTAGGAGAATGTGGATCTTCTTAGTTATGTGGATCTTCTGTTCCTACTTTAACTACATTTTAAATGCCATAGCTGATGAGGTAAACATTTGGTATAGTGAAGAGATTTCTCAGACTCCAGGAGCGCCTAAGAATATCTGGTTTGTAGGGGGGAACATATGGAATCCAACCCAAGACCTCTACCCAAACCTTCACAACCAACTACCGAGAAATTATTACATGCTCTTAGAGCAGCAATAAATGCATGCTCGAGGAAGATATTCACCATTGATTTTAAGCACATTCACGTGAATTTTAAAGAAAATAACTTACATCAATTTGGAGCATGCATTTATTGCTGCTATAGGAGCATGGTATAATTTCTCACCAGCCACCTGACCTGTGAGCATAGTTGGTCCTAGGCATGCTATATATGCTTCAAGGAAATGGCGGTAAGAAAATTTAATGGTGTCTTCATGTCTAGAATACATTTTCATCACATTTCTTGTATTGTGTGGATATGGAGGATATTATGTGCCTTTTTATGAGATATTTTGCTGTAAGTCCCAAATGCTTGGGATTATTAGGGGGGAAAAAAAGGCAAACAGTGTATTCATTTGTCATGTGCCCTAGCACACCTGAAGAGGGAGGAGGAGAGTGGATGGGAGAAAAACCTGGAATATGGGGTTGCCCAAGCATTGCAGGCAGAACTGGATGGTTATGTAGCTAAAAGTTTCTATGAACTATGGGTCACTTGTTAGGACTAGTCAACTAGTCACAATATTCAATAAACTAATAATGAAGCTATTTTTGGTTTGTGCTAGTGTATAGCCTTTTAGGCAGTGATTTGTTTTCTCTTTCGAGACTTCAAGGTTCAATGTATAAAGTCGGTATTTTGAAAAATAAAAATTCTTAATTTTCTCTTTCTTGTGACATTTGTGCAATTTGCAGACACTTGCTAAGGAACTTGTGAGATCTAGGGGAACAGTGAACCGTCTTCATGAAAATAAGGCACAATTGAATTCAATATCAATGCACCTTGGAGAGAGTGTTGGTAGGTTTTGTCATGTTTTATTGGCCTTAATTTTTCTACATAACGAATAAAAGCCTTTGTCCAAGACTCCAAGTCTGTTACTTGTGCTTGATACCAGTTGTTTGATGCTTAACTGAAGAACTTTAATTTTCTTTAATCCCTCTTGTTAACTGATATATGGTATAGGTAAATTTGTCAACACTATTGACTTTGTTGATGGTCAATTTTTTGGTTATGGGGAAAAACCGAAAAAGATCAACTGACTATCTTGCTGCTTCAGTCTTTGGGATTTTTGGGGTAGAGGGGGGGAGAACTGAGTCTGATGTTAATCTGGTGTGCATTAACATATAGGTGAGTTTGAATTTAGTTTTTATAAGGCATTTAGTGTTAACTCAGGTAGAAACTCCAGCATTTAGGAGAAAACAAGGAAAATCATTGGAAAGATAATTGATAAGTGAAAATATAAGTTGTATCTTGTTTTACAAGTATCAGGCCATTTTATAGGCATAACTGAACTTGACTGGCAAGTAAGAAATCTTCTAAGACTTTCCTAACCCATATAGTATCCTGATATGATTCCTTGAATCTTCTAAGACTTACCTAAAATAACTGAATAAAATCTCTAAAAATAAATTCATACGAAAATTACAATAAAATGATTAAAAAATAAAACATCATTATAATTGACATCCCCCTTGTGCTGCATCATTATGGTATACTGAGGGCAGGAAATTGTTTGGGCCTATTTATAAGCTGAGTGAGGCTTTAAAACCAAAACAAAAAGAGAAGCGGAAGGGGGGATGAGGGTTATAGGCTGAGTCAAGTTTTATCTGGTTCACTCAGCTCTCTCTTCTTCAGTATTTTTTATTTGACCTGATGCAATGACTCTAGTATGACAAACCACATACATGTAAGGGGGGTATTGGACTATTTGGTTTGCTTTCTGCTTTCATTTTTAGTTGGCATGTTTTCATCAATAATTACAAAAGTTCTACTTTGTTTCAATATTGTTTCCTGTTTACAAAGTTTTGTGAAGGAAATGATGAAAACAAGAACAATTGACAACATTTTCTTGTTTTCACCGTTTCCTTCACAAAACTTTGAAAACGGGAAATAGAATGAACACAAGGTGACATTTTTGTAATTTTCAATGAAAACATATCAACTGAAAATTAAAATAGAAAACAAACCAAACACCACCTAATATTCTCACTATAATTGTTTTTATTGAATAATTAAGTGTAATAGTTAGATCAACCATTTATTGTTTTTCCTATGGATTCTTTTGCAATTAGTCATCATGACAGATTCAAGTTATTAGAATTTTGATCTTTGGAAATTCATGATTTTGGTTGCTTTTGCAGCAATTGCTCGTACTGTGGGACATCTATCCAAGAGTGCGGAGGTTATGAAGCTTGTCAATAACCTCATGAAGGCTCCTGAAATGGCTGTGACAATGCAAGAGTTCAGCAAAGAGATGACAAAGGTATGCCTACAGTACTTTCAATTTTGGAGAAAGAAACCACTCTTGTTCTCCTCTCTCCCCTCCTTCTGGTTAGAGAAGATAGCTGCATTGTAGTTATCAGGAATGTTGTCTCTTTTAGGCAGGAGTTATTGAGGAGATAGTAAATGATGCTGTGGACACAGCACTAGATTCTGAGGACATAGAAGATGAGATAGAGGAAGAAGTTGATAAAGTCTTAACTGCAATAGCTGGTGAGACAGCCGCACAACTTCCTGAAGCTGTCAGGAAAGAAAGGGTGAAGCAACCTGCTCAAAGGGTTGGAGCCGCAGACGAGGTATGTGCAATTCATTTTCCTTGTAATAAGGCTCTTTCCTGCCTCAGAGTTACACTAATTATGAAATACATTATTATGTGCAGGAAGAGGCTATAGCTGAGGGTGTTGATGATGAGGAAGAAATGGAAGAAATAAGGGCCCGACTTGCTAAAGTTAGGTCATAAACAAGGTTCTAGTCTTGCAGCCTCTACCTCGTACCCTGGTAATATTATAAGAGAGATGTTGACAGGTGTGTATCTTATTTGTCATATTTAGGTTGTAAAAGACAACCAACATTACTAATGGGAAAGAGAATACTGGGATGGGCAGTTCGTATGTAAATTAAACTCAAGTTCTTGAAAGTGGTATCAAGTTGTAGATTTTTTAAGTTTTTATATGATTAAGCGCAAAACTAACTTTATTCATGGTTTGGGATGTATTGTGTAGAAATGCTAGTATACACGAAAGTGCTTTTGCGAATTGTTATAGGAACGTGTAATTTGAAAGTTCAGATCCACCATGAAGGGGGAAGTTGTTAAAATTTAAGGCTAATACTATCAGATTTTATCAGTAATTTAGTGGTTTAATTTAATAGTATAATAAAATTAAGTTTAATATTTTTATCTTATTTTAATCTGATTATTTTATCTTCTTCTCACTTGATTAGATTTGATAGGATATCTTTTCTCATCTTATTCCTCAATTTTATCTCTCTCACTTCAACTCTCTCCTTTTCAACTTCACAATGTTTGAATAATGAGTACCAAATTCTCTCTCTCTCTCTCACACAGAGCGGGATAACAAGAAAATTGAAAATAAAAGTATAATCGTCAATTTCAGAGAAGATGCACGTCAATCAACAGAGGCATGGAATTCAACTCAAAATTCGAATTGAAGAAACGAAAATGGAAGAGAAAGTGCAACAAAACAAATTGCAGTGAAATTCATAAACTGAAAGAAAGAACAACAATTAAGAGCTAATTATCATGAAGTGGTGATTCTAAGAATTATTGTTTCAAATCGATTTGGTTTCTATGCATTTTCTTTTTTGAGTGACCAAACAGAAAGAGTGCCAGAACAGAAATTAGGGATCGGTACCTTTTAATTTCGGAGTAGCAAACAGTGATTGTGCAGTATAAAATACAAAGTTAAAGTTGGTTTGAATGTGTTGATTTATTGATTTACTGATTTTTGCTTATGAGTGAGAAATGATAATATGGTCATAATAGATAGTTATATATGCTATCAAGTTATTTATACTATTTACATCAAAGACTTACACATTATTTTCATTAATCTAGAAAAAGTCTACGATAGGGTACCGAAAGAGGTCCTGTGGAAGGCTTTGGAGAAGAAATGAGTTCGTATCGCCTATATTCGAGCAATCCAAGATATGTATGATGAGGTTAAAACTAGTGTGAAAACATAGGGTGGGGCCGCAGAAAATTTCCCTATAACTATAGGACTATACCAAGGGTCAGCTTTGAGTCCATATCTTTTTACCTTGGTCTTGGATGTGCTTACTGCGCATATCCAAGAGCATGTGCCACAATGCATGCTTTTTGCAGATGATATAATCCTAGTTGGAGAGTCGAGAGAGGAAACAAATGGGAAGCTAGAGCTATGGAGACGAACTTTGGAAGAACATGACCTTCTTCTAAACAGGAGTAAGATGGAATATATGGAATGTAAGTTCAGTAAGAGGCGTGTTAATACTAACTTAGCAGAGAAAGTTGGAGATCATACAATACCATAAGTCACACAATTTAGGTACCTTGGATCTATCATACAAAATGATGGAGAGATAGAAGGAGATGTAAACCATATGATTCAAACTGGATGGATGAAATGGAGGAGTACTTCAGGAGTTATTTGTGATAGAAAATTACCTCTCAAACTTAAGGGTAAATTTTACCGCACAGCTATAAGACTCGCGATGTTGTATGGTATTGAATGTTGGGCGGTAAAAGGTCAACAAGAGCATAAGATCAGTGTTGCGGAGATGAGGATGTTGCGTTGGATGTGTAGCCATACAAGATAAGATAGGATTAGGAATGAATGCATTAGAGAGAAAAGTAGCACCTATTATTGTGGAAAAGATGAGAGAATCTCGCTTAAAGTGCTTTGGACATGTAAGGAGAAGATCCTTAGAAGCCCCTGTAAGAAAAGTAGATCAAATAGATAATAGCCCAATAACTAGAAGTAGAGGAAGACTAAGAAAGACTATATATGAAACGATTAAAAAAGATTTAAATATGAATAACATCTCTGAAAGCCCAATAGCACAATGACGTTATTTGGTCCATGTAACTGACCCCACCTAGTGAGAAAATGCTTGGTTGTTATTCTTGTTGTATTTGATAATATAAGAATTTATCAGTTTGTTTATACTATCAACTCTTATCTTATTATTTTATACTATTATATTTTATACTATCAAATATATCAAACACACCTAAAAACATAGGATCTGATTGGTTTAAAGGAGAAGCCACGTCATTGTATGTAGATTCGTAAAATTGTTTTCTTAAACATAAGAAGATTCATTCCGCACCTTATTGTAAAGTGTTCAAAATTGGCTCTAAAGTAAAAATTAGTGCATGGCACATGGTGTTGTCATCCCCACCTCCTCTCCTCTTCTCTATGCACTCCCTATCCCTATCCAGATCTCAGTCGATCCGCATGCATGAGATCTCCATCTAATAAATTAATCAGCAACTTATTAAACATATACTTCTCGAAGAATTCTTGAAATTCTTTAGGATCTGGATCTGCCGTGCAAGTCACTACTCACCACTAAAAAGGGAAAAGAGGGGGGGGGAACACTAAAGTTGATCAGATAATAAAACGTGTCATGTTTGCGTTAGTGGTAAATTACGCCCAAGGGGGGTGTTGCTAAAGGTTCTTTCATTCATGAGATGACAGATTCATTCTACACTAGACATGTAAGAGTTACCACCTCATTTTGTTTTATTAATGGACTCTTAAGCCTAATTGCAAATTACTAAAAGAATCCCAATGAAACACAACAAATTTGAAATGGCCTACGTCTCCTTCCCCCTTTTAATTGTTGCTGTGGCTCATTGATGACCAGTGTCACCACCACTATTCTCCTCTGTCGCTGCTTCTTCCTGCTATGACTGCTCACATAGTCAAATACTCTATCGTTTGCTCATATTTTCATGGGTCGTTTTACAGTACGCAGTCCGGTCAAATGAGCACCGGTGCGCATTGCTGTTGTAGCCGTAAATGTTTAATAAGAACAGATCGACGGTTGCAATACTGTAACTGGAACCTGTAGCCACGGTAATATATGAGATTCAATTTTTTTTCCCCCAAAATTTACTCTTCTAACAAATGCCTGAAAGTTAATTTATCATAAATTTAAGTTATTAATTTTAATTAATATTTTAATTCATTTTTTTTAAAAAAAATTGTCCATGGCGTTGAACACTGCCATCCTCAACACCTGCAACGGCCTCGTTGTCAGCTCCAGCGAGATGCTTATCGACTTCATCCCCACCATCTCCGGCGTCTCCTTAGCACCGCCACTGAGCTTCCTCAACGCCCCATAGGCTCACGGTGGCGGAGGTGAAGATGGCGGTGCGCGGCTGGGCTGAGGAGTTTGGTCGATCTGAGGTGAGGGCAGGGTGCGTTGCGCGGTGGTGTGGGGTCTGGTCGATCTGAGGTGAAGGCTGGGATTTGGTGACGCGGTGGCGCGAGTGGCGGCTTCATGCTGGTTTGCAGTGGCGCAAGCGACGGCTACGCATGGGTGATCGGCGGAAGACAATCGATCAATGCTTCGCACTGAGGAATGGGAGATCGGGTGGATAGTGAGGGGGGAGAGAGATGCTTTTTACTTTTTTTTTTTTTTTTGTGACGGACGACAATTCAAAAGTTGCTTCAATATAAAATGAAATTGAGGATGGAAGAGAGAAGCCTATTTTATTTTTTTGTTGATACAACTCACTATTGTTGGGTTTCAAATGTAACCGGACCACAATGGCCCAAAACTTGCCACATCAAGTCACTAACACTCCATAAAACGACCCTATTTTTATAACGATACCTTTTCAGTAACAGATTCACGACATAGACACGTGTGGACTACTGTTTTACACGCATTTCATCATCTATCATCCTCATTAGTCAATAGCATAGAGCACGCCTAGTATAAACTACAAAGTGAAAGGCGTGCAAGTTCAAATGCATGTATGAGAATCAAAGTGCAGTCTTCTGGATGTATCCATCGTTGAGACCAGCAAGTTGAATTATGTCAAAATTCTTTAATATAATTGAGTTTGGGACACGGCTGTGATTGAATTAGGATGACAACATTATGTCATCTCATCATTTCCCATAAAAAAAAAAAGCATAATTCTCTAATACTGAAAGTCGACTTTCTTTGTTTAATAGAAAAATAAATTGTCTAGCTTCTTTTGCAAGGAAAATCACATGCTTTACTCGTTTCTGATGTGAACTATCGGGATCTGAAGGAAGAACAAAAGATGGGAAGCCATTCTTTGAATATACGCATAAAGCAAATAAAGTTGACGCAAGTTCCCACTCTAAACCTCATTGTTTTTTTTTATCTCCCTTATTATGGATTTACGGTAACCATATCCTATTATTCTTCTTTCTACACTTAAAAACAGAAAAAGGGATTGTAAACCGCCCCTTTTAGACTTGTAGTTTGGGATTAAAAAAAATTAATGACAACTCTCAAAAAGGCATGAGCTGATCATCTTTCTACTGTTATATAGTTTGGGAAACAAAAGTTGAGTTCATTTATCTGACGTCATCTCTTCTGATGCGTGAATTAACCCATGTCCTGATCACAAACTTGAGCTTTGAGGTAGAATACTCTAGCTGCACTGTTATAGCAACCACCCCGTGCAATTTCTTGTATGGAGAAATATTAGTAATATATTTTTTGATATTTTTTAAATATTTATTTATTATTAATTTAATAATAAGTGTTGTTAGTATTTTTTAATAATTTTTAAGTTTATGAAATAAATTAATAATAAAATAATTATTAAAAAATATATCTAAAATAATATATTACTAATATTCCTCAACTTGTGTGTGACCCTAACCCAATAATAATAATGACTAAGGTGGCCGAACAGCCATATAACAATAATAGGGTCTAACTATGCTAAGCTGGGTTCACTTTTTTACGTAATCTTACAAAAAAAGAAGAAGAGGAAAACAGTTTTTTTTTATCATTACAAGGGAAAAATATATATATATTCTGATCACGGAAATTCCGTTTAAGGTATCTAAAGTTTTTTATTTTTTATACTTTTTTTTTCCCTGGCAAATGTTGATACAGAAGGATGAATAGGACAAATCTACGGTCTATTTTAAGTAGAGTTGACAAAACGGGTTCAACCCGTTGAGTTAGCTTCGTCAACAACTCGTTATTTTTTTACTGGTTAAGTTTAAGAATTAAATTCATATTTTTTTTTTCAATGCTTCATAACTCGCTTCATATAACCCGCGGGTTAAGCGCATGATGCGGAGTTAGTACTGTGAGTTAATTCTCTTTTTTAAAAAAAAATGATAAATAATATTATAAATAAAAAATTCTTTGATGTTATATAATTTATATTTGAATATTTAATTAAAATATTTTAAAAATTATATTTTAGATATGTAGTTTGTAATTTTTTATCATTATTATTTATTATTTTTTTATAATATTTATTAATTTTTATATAATTTTTTTTTTTTTAGCGGTATTAAGCCGATTTACCCGCTAACTCATCTATTTTTTTTCATTTTATCTTTTATATGCTAATGGCCAACCCCACCTTAAAGAAAGTGAGTTAATTTCTTCCAACCTATTTTTTAAAACAGGCCAACCCACTCTACCCCATATTTTAATGAGTTGAAGTGAGTTGGGATGGGTTAACCCATTTTGTCACCTCTAATTTTAAGTCCAAAGATGTTTATAGTCTTCTACGTCACTGACTATATAACACTTTGAAACAAATGGGGAAGGTTATCATTCATTCATTTTATTTGAGTTCGTAGATAAATTATTATTATTTATTTGATAATATCTATATATAATTTAAGTGATATAAAAATTATCAATTAAAATTTATAAATTTTTTATAAATACAATTATTTATAAAAAATAAAAAAATAATTTAACTAAATTTTTATATAAGTGCAAGTATTACTAATTGAATCTAATATTTTAATCTTAATTATTAATTTATTTTAATAATAAATTAATGAATAATTTATGTTTAATCCATCCATAAACCACCTACAAGTGGTGTATATTAAAATTCTCCAACACAAATATCATCAACGGAAATAAAAATATGAGTTTAAGCCTCAAAGGTTATGCGAGTAAACACTAAACCGTGGGGTACATGAAGCTTCCCTTATCTTCATTCAACTTTGGTCAAATTTGCGTGGGCATGATTTGAAGGCACTAGTATCATGGCTTACAAGCAATACTTACCTTTAGTTGTCATACACCCTTCATTGTTGTGGTCCATTAGTGCACCTTTAGTTTACTTGAAATAACGAGTCTTGAGGACATTTTACCAGTTGACATATATTTTATCTTATAACTCATTTTGACTCATTTTGATCAATTTTATTATTTACATTCTAATTCTTAATGTATTGTTTTTGGCACTTAACTCCTTCAGGAAAAAATGACATTAATTATTTTTTTTAGAAATTTATTGTTTGAAATATGATAAAAATTACTTAATTGAAAGTTTTTTTTTTTTGCTTTCCTTAATTTCCTTAACATGTTAGTTTTTTTTATAATTTTTTTTTTGTTAATGTAATGACTTCTTTTGCTTTCATCAGTTGGTCAAAAATTAAGTTAATTATGATAAAAAAATTAACTTAATTAATTAAATTTTAAAAGTTGAAAAAACAAAAACAACTATTTATAATAAAAAAGAAGAAGAAGAAAGTAAATAAAAGTTGTAGTTTTCAATTCCTAAGTTAAGGCCGTGACATTCCATTTTTCAGGCATTGCCACAAACACCAAATACAGAAGGAGATATGAAAAGCTGTGCATTTCGAATGCAAGGAGTGACCTAAGTGAGCTAGGATGTTTGCTGCATGATTCGCCTCCCTGAACGTGTGATAAAGCACCACCATCCAGTCACGCGCTGAAAGAGAGTCTATACCAGAAACAATGGAGTAAGCTGGATGAGAACGAGAGTGCTCTGAGAATCAAATTCCAAGTTCACCTTCCTCTGAAAGTAATAATTCATGCTACCACCAGAACAAGTTAGCTCCAACAGATTTCTTTGCAATTGCCAACACAAAGTTTCATGTTTTTTGGTGCATCTGTTTAATTTTACTTTCTCACACTTTTACCAGTTTAACATGTTACCCACGCCTATTTTAGGCTGTTGATGTTTTTCTACATTATTTTCTCTAATATCAATGACTAGTTTTAAACGTGTATCAATGCACTCCACGATATCAGGATGCATTTACGACAACCTCTCGTAATGTAAGAACATGCGAAATGGTTAGAAATTTTTTTGAATGCTATTTAGAACAGTTTAAAATAATGTCATCATTCTGATATTTTTGTATCACAAATAAAATATAATAAAATTAAAAAAATGGAAAAAGACTTATTGACAAAACGTAAAGATAATTTTTCGTTTACGAACTTATTCGTAGGATTGAGCATTTTCCTTTTTTTAATACACTAATTTTCACACTATTTTTTAATGATTGTGATTAAGTGAGAAGAAATGATAAAAAAAGTGATATGATTAATAATATAAGAAGTTGTATAAAAAGTGATGTGAGAAAAAAATAATGTAAGAAAATCATAGTTGAAATGGTTATAGTATGCTTTGACGCTTCCTAAGAAAAAAATGACAAACTTTAATTGCATTTGCTTAAGGATTGAACATATTATTCTCAAATTAATGCTTCCATCTTTAAGATTACTTTACATCTAAATAACAAATTAACAAATGTTGATATTTTGGGATAACACGAACGAGGCATAGAGAATAAGTGTTTTAAGAACAAATCCATGGATTAAAATTATTTTAACAACCAATTTTGTTTCTTTTTTTTAATTGGCAAGCAATTTTGTTTCCTTAGCAAAACAAAAAGGAATTAAAAACATTAACTATATCTTAATGCTTGTTCTCTTAGGAAGAAATTCTTATATAAATTTAGTCTTTACAAAATGTGTAGACTAAATCAATAAATAATTTACACATTATTATAAATTAAATAGCTACTTAAATCTTTGTGTTATAAAATTTTTATATTAAAAATGATTATGTGTTAATTGATTATTGGATTATTTTATACTATTGGTATAAATTAAGTTTATGAAGTGTGTTTGAAATTATTAGAAATTGATTTGATTTGATTTTAAAATAAATTCTTATATTTAAAGCACAATGGTAAAATATGAAATTTAAATTAATTTAAATAAAAATAAAATTTATGAATTTAATTTTGATGCATTATTAATATAAATTTTTTGATATTATTACTCAATTCT
The DNA here is from genome assembly GCA_029884595.1 of Ormosia semicastrata. Taxonomy (NCBI): domain Eukaryota; kingdom Viridiplantae; phylum Streptophyta; class Magnoliopsida; order Fabales; family Fabaceae; genus Ormosia; species Ormosia semicastrata. The sequence goes on from JAQQTO010000038.1 coordinate 10,979,398, forward strand.
GCATTGTCACATCAATAAAACAACATACTTTTGTGGTAGTTGTTGCGCCAATCAAATTTTTTAATGATATAATAATATATGATTGAGTAATAATATATAAATTTTTACATTGATAATACATCAAAATTATATCCATTTCATATTTGGAACACATAAAATAAAAAATAAATTGATTTGATTTTATATTAGTAAGTTATTTTTATTACCCTTACTTAGAATATGTTAGGAGTTTAATTTAATGTATTATTAGTGTAAAATTATTTTATACTATCATTCAATCTTGTGTTAACATATTATTTAATGAGTTTGATAATGTTAACAAGTATAAAAGATGTCAAATTTTTTTAAATAATATAATAACACACCATTAGATATAAGTGTAATTATTTTTTTTTACACTAACAATGCTTCAAAACTAAATTCATATGTTGAATAACTAATTAAGGGAAAAAATCAATTCAAATCTAATCAAAATTGAATTGATTTCTATATACACAACTAAAAATTAACAAAAAGATTTTAAAATTATATCAACTATTATTTTATTTCTTTCCAAACAAAAAATATATATATATTTACAAATCAAATCAACACTCAAAAAATTTCATTCCAAAGAAAACTCTACTCGAATCTCTTTCTTAATATACATTAGTATAATTGCTCTTGAGATAAAGTTAATGTGAATTTATTATAAGATAGATATTATTTATTATTTTAAGGAATGATTTAAAATATAAAGTGTATTAATTCTTAAAAAAAAATTAAATTCTCTTAAGATATTAACATAATAATTTCTCCAACTACCCAAAAAAGGAAAGAATGAAGTATTGTTGCGGAATTTTGGCAAGTGTATCAAATTGACAAAAGTAATAAAGAGTGAGTAGAGTATCGTCCCATGATGATTAAGTTATTAATTACTAAATTTACTAAATCGATACTATTCAAGCTATCGAAAAGAAGGTTGATGCAAATTTAATTAAAAAGAAATATAAAATCAGCAAGTAATAAATCAAAGGGATGAAAAAATAATGATGTTAAAGAGCTAGGGTTCAGATTTCACTTGAACTCTTTAGATGCACATTCAAATATTGGTTTAACTATGTTCTATTTCAATGGTTTATGGTCAATTCCCAAAATTAATTAATACTCAATTCCTTAGTATATTAATCTTCTTACGCTGATTGGAATTAACTAATCCATTAGTCTAATCATAATTAGAAATGCATTATCAAGAACGAGGGAATTAAAAGAAAGAACACATAACCCACAACGTCTATTCTTAGCGATTGCAGAAATTATGGTGTTTATCACATGTTCTAGGTTCATGCAAATTTTTTCAAATCATACATCAACCCAAAAATCATTCCCAAATTGATCAAGTTTAGAAATACATTAAGAATAGAGATAAACACGTAAATCATAAAATAGAAACATAAATTAAACCCATAAAAGAAAGTTACATCATCCACGAACAAGATCCAGCACCCCCCTAACAATGGGAAATTAGTTACACATGAAAAAAGAAGAACACAAAGGGAAGAATATGACAAACTCCATTGTAAAAAGGTGGAAAGGTTAAAAAAAATTCTTAATCTTCAAGCTTAATTACTCCCACACCACATTAGGGTTTGTGTCTCTTAACGACTGCTGTGTTCTGTCCAAGTATATGTTAAAATTGGCATAACTTATGAATTTATAAGAAAATAACGTGGGCTTTCTGCATAGCCAGCGCTCAGGCGCTACGTTACCAGCGCCTAGGCGCTGGCCTATTAAAACAACGATGTTTACATATCGAGCGCCTAAGCGCTCTTACTTCAACGCCTAGGCGCTGAATGCACAAAAATAAAACCTCCTCTGCCTTTCCAACGCCTAAGCGCTGGCTTTCTAGCGCCCAGGCGCTAGACCACCAGAATGCAAAATTAGCTCTATCTCATAAATCGTCCAGTCTTTTTTCATGCATAATTACCTATCAAAATACATAAAAAAAACACAATTAAAACATAATTTATAAAAACTAAAAATAAAGAAAACTTGAGACAAACTCAATCAAAAAGATTAAAAGAGAATGAAAACCCAAGACTTTTGAACCGTAAAAATATGAATTTTTGAAGGTTCATCATTCTCCCAAATTTAAACTTTTGCTTGTCCTCAAGTAAAAAAAGAACAAAAACAAAAAGATTAAACAAATAACAACTTAAAACACACAACCAAAACGTGGCAACACCAAGTAGTGAATATCATACATATTCTTAGAAATTACTTCAAAATCTAATTTCAAAGTGTCACACATGAACAATTCAATTATCACATCGTCTCTTATATGCAACTCTCATACACAAATGACTTCTCAAAAACATGAATGAAAGACACAATTTCCTCATAAAGTACAAACCTAGATAGATTTATAAAACTGTAAATGCACATCAAACTCACATCCATAAGGTTGTTCTTCATCTCTCTCTCCACTAATGTAAACAACACACAACCAATAATCAAAAGGGACTTTATAAGTTTGTAATATAAAGTCAACGGTATGGGTTAAGAAAGAAGTGATAGGAAAATAAAAACAAAAGTTGAGATACAAAATCAAGTACAATTCAAAATTTAAGTCTCAAAATACTGAACAAGTGTAAAACGGAGCAAAAGAATCAACATAACATTCACTTTGTTTCTTTCTTTTCTTTCTTTTTCTTTTTCAACAACCTCCACCCCCAAACTTATTTCTTTACAATATTTTGGGTAGACTTCTCTTCTTTTCTTTTTTTTTTTCAAATTTTTTTTTCTTTGAAATTTTTCAGCTCCACAAAATTTCATGCACAAAAATAATAAAGACTTGAATAATAAAATAATACAAGATATACACTTAACAAATGTTATGTAATAGAGGAATTTTTTTTTTCATATGGGTATGAGAAAAGGAAAATGTGGGTAAAAAAAAAGAAATAGATGCCAAACAATAACAAGGCTGCAAAAGGGATTTAAGAATATACTGTTTATACAAGTTAACTTGAAAGACTCAAACGGTCCAAAGAAGGCCCTTATCATTTCCTTAACCATGCACTGTCTAGGATTTCACCTTAAGAGAGAATCAAACAACTTCTAAATGCAAATCATCCGCACACATGCAATCCCATAAACTTTCTCTAAGCTTGACATACAATTAAATTCCAAGGTCTATCAATCATAAAGATAGGAAGAACATCCATACACAATCGAAACAATAGAGATAAACATAACTCATAAATTCTCATGTGCTAACCCAAGAAATCAGATCAATCCACAATTCAAATAATTATTGGATATTCAATTCAACAAATCGGTATACACAGTTTCAACACAAAGACTCAAAACACAAAATGAGTGATGATGACAAAATCAAAATCAATAAAAACAAGTAATTAAATGAAATAAAAGTAAGAAAGGAAAAGAAAAACTCTTTTTTTGGCAGCCAACAACTATATACATCCCCCCTACAAAGGCTCTGAATTCAGGGAGGCACTTAAGCCAACTCAACACTACCTTTAAAACAAAAACAAAAAAGATAAGAAATAACAAAATAACAAAATAACAAAATAAAAAAAATAAAAGAGAAAAATAGAGAAAATTTGGGTTGCCTCCCAAAAAACGCTTGTTTAACGTCATTAGCTCGACGTTGCCTGTTCTCAATTAATCATGGCGGCTTGAAACAAGAAAAGTAAGATGACATTTTTCTCTTATCAGCTCTTTGCCTCTAGACTCTGTCACTGCCCTTGGAATCAATCTACAATAAATCAATGGAAACTGGAGGATCTTTTTCAATTGGAGTAATTTTTGAAAGAAGATGACCTTTCTCCTTTTCATCCACAATGTTGGGAGTTAGAAAATCCACATTGACTGATGATGAAGGACTCTTACTAGCCAAATCCTGTAGAGGCTTATCTTGAATGCATTTGACAGGGGAATAAAGATCTGATGTCAGTGCAGATTTATCAAAAATATTAATACTCACCTGATTACCATCCACCCTCAAAATGAGCTCTCCTCTAGGTACATCAATCAACGCTCATGAAGTAGCCAAGCACGGTCTTCTAAGAATCAAAGGAATATCAGCATCTTCATCCATATCCAAAATCACAAAATTAGCTGGGAAAATAAATTTGTCAACCTTCACTAGCAAATCTTCCACTATACCATATAGATGTTTAATTGACCGATCAGCTAGTTGAAGAGACATTGTAGTTGGCTTCACTTTATCAATCCCAAGCTTGCGGAGAATTGACAATGACATTAAATTGATGCTAGCTCCTAAGTCACATAGAGCTTTTTCAATAGTCAACTCACCAATAGTGCACGAAATGGTAAAACTACCTGGATCTTTCAATTTTGGTGGTAGTTTTCTCTGAATTATAGCACTGCACTCTTCAGTAAGTGCCACAGTCTCATCCTCTTTGAGCTTCCTCTTCTTTAAGAGCAAATCTTTCATGAATCTAGCATATGAGGGCATCTGCTCAAGTGCTTCAGCAAAGGGAATATTTATCTATAGCTTCTTGAAGACATCTAAGAACTTTCGAGAATTGCTTTTCTCGATTCTCCTTCTTTAACCTTTGAGGAAACGGGAGTCTAATATATAATAAAGGATCAACTATTTTCTACTCACGTTCCTTCTTCTTCCTCTACCACTTTGGTTACTCCTCTTTAACTTCTTCATTACAACACTCTTCAATTGAGACATCCGTAACAGGAACATTAGTTTTTTTCAACTTCTTTAACTTGCCCTTCCAAAGTCTTGCCACTTCTCAGTGTAATTGCATGACATTGCTCCTTTGGATTGACGACAGTATCACTCGGGAAGGTACCTGGAGGTCTCTCTTGAAGCTGTTTTGCTATCTTCCCCAGTTGATTCTCTAAATTTCTAATAACAGCTCATTGATTCTGAAAATTTGCCTTTGTTTACTCCATAAAAGTAGAAGTCTGTTACACAAAAGCAGATGTTTATACAGAGAGTTTCTCAAGTGTAATCTCAAAAGGAGACTTCTTCTCTGGTTGAGGATTCAGTGGCACTGTTTAATTGCTCTAAGAAAAATTGGGATGATTCCTCCACTCTGGATTATATGTATTTGAAAATGAAACACTTTGAGGTCTGAAAGGATTACCCATATAATTGACATGTTCTTAGGAACTGAAACCAAAATTGCTTGCCTCACATCCACCATTAGCATGGTTACCTCCATAGAAGTCACAACTTAACACTTAGTGGTTCACAGAATTTACCTACATACTCTCAACTCTCTTGGTGAGGTTAGCTAACTGCTGAGAAATACTTTTGTTTTGAGCAAGTAAGGCATCGAGAGTACCAAGCTCCATCACTCCTTGTCTGACTACTGCTCTCCCACTAGGCAACTGATATTCATTGGTTTCCATGGTCTCAAACAATTCCTGAGCCTCTTCAGGAGTTTTGATATTTAAAGATTCACCTACAGATGCATTTACCATAGCTCTGGTAGGATGATTTAAACCATTATAAAAAATTTGCACCTGCTGTCAAACCTCAAATGCATGGTGAGAACATCTCCTTAACAACTCCTTGAATCTCTCCCAAGATTCATATAACGACTCTTCTTGATTTTGAGTAAAACAAACTATTTCACCCCTTATCTTCACAAACATTGATAGAAGGAAGTATCGAGTCAAAAATTTACTAACCAAGTCCTCCCAAGTAAAAATGCTCCCTTGTGGCTGGGCTTGTAGTCAGCTATTTACTTTGTCTTTGAGAGAAAATGGGAACAGTCGTAATCTAATGGCATCATCAGTAACGTCATTATACTTAATAGTATCACAGAGCTGCAAGAAGTTTGCAATGTGCAAGTTTAGATCTTCTGTTTGGCCTCCCCCAAACTGATTATGCTGCACCAACTATAGAAGTGTTAGTTTAATCTCAAAATTATTAGCTTGAATAGCAGTGCGCACAATACTGGTAGAAACATTCTCAGCAGGTGGGGTAGCATAGTCAGCTAATGTACGTCTTTGCTCTGCAGTTACAACTATTTCAGCTATCTTTTTTTCTATTTCTTCAAGTTTTTTCATTTCTCTAGCTGCTTTCCTGTTTGCTCTAACTGTTCTTTCTATCTCTAGATCAAAAAGTAATTCTTCTGACTCCAAAGAATCTTGCATAAACAAACAAGCAAGCAAACCAAAGTGAAGTAAAGAAAATAAAATAAAAAAATAAATGACTAATAAAAATAAACAAAGAAAACAAAAATAAAAAGAAACAAATTAAAAAGAAAATTAAATGAAGAAAAATAAAATAAAAAATTAAAATAAACAATTAAAAATAAAATTAAACAAAGAGAAATAAATGTTTAAATTAGTGTATTTTCAACTACTATTTAATATTAATAACAATAATCTCCAGCTAACGGTGCTAAAAACTTGTTGTGAAATTTTGGCAAGTGCACCAAATCGACAAAAGTAATAAAAAGTGAGTAGAATATCGTCCTACGAGAATTAAATTATTAATTACTAAATTTACCAAATTGACACTATTCAAGTTATTGAAAAGAGAGTTGATACAAATTCAATTAAAAAGAAATATAAAATCAACAAGTAATAAATCAAAGGGATGAAAAACCAATGATGTTAAAGAGTTAGGGTTCAGATTTCACTTGAACTCTTTAGATGCACATTCAAATATTGGTTTAACTATGTTCTATTTCAATGATTTATGGTCAATTTTTAAAATTAATTAATACTCAATTCCTTAGTATATTAATCATCTTATGCTGATTAGAATTAACTAATTCCTTAGTCTAACCCAAATTATAAAGACATTATCAAGAACGAGGGAATTAAAAAAAAGACCACATAACCCACAACGTCTATTTTTAGCGATTGTAGAAATTATGGTGTTTATCACATGTTCTAGGTTCATGCAAATTTTTTCAAACCATACATCAACCCAAAAATCATTCCCAAATTGATCAGGTTTAGAAATGCATTAAAAATAAAGATAAATACGTAAATCATAAAATAGAAACACAAATTAAATTCATAAAAGAAAGTTATATCATCCAAGAACAAAATTCATCATCCCCCTAACAATGGGAAATTAGTTACACATGAAAAAAGAAGAACACAAAGGGAAGAATATGACAAACTCCATTGTAGAAAGGTGGAAAGATAGAAAAAAATCCATAATCTTCAAGCCTAATTGCGCCCACACCACATTAGGGTTTGTTCCTCTTGACGGCTGCTGCGTTCTGTCCAAGTATATGTTAAAATTGACATAACTTATGAATTTATAAAAAAATAACGTGGACTTTCTGCACAGCCAGCGCTCAGGCGCTACGTTACCAGCGCTTAGGTGCTGGCCCATTAAAACAAAGGTGTTTACGTATCGAGCGCCTAGGCGCTCTTACTTCAGCGCCTAGCCCAGAAATAAAACCTCCTCTGCCTTTCCAGCCGCTGGACCACCAGAATGCAAAATCAGCTCTCTATCTCATAAATCGTCCAGTCTTTTTTTATGCATAATTACCTATCAAAAACATATAAAAACACACAATTAAAACATAATTTAGAAAAACTAAAAATAAAAGAAACTTGAGACAAACTCAATCAAAAAGATTAAAAAAGAATGAAAACCCAAGACTTTTGAACCGTAAAAATATGAATTTTTGAAGGTTCATTAAGTATATTATAAAATAATCATTTTGATTTTTTTTCCTTTTCTCTTTGAGTTGTTAATAGGACTGTTAGACTAATTTTTTAAAAGAATCATCACTCGTACGATGCACCGAGTTATAGTACAAAGAACTTTTGGAGTTCCAAAAATACTCTATGCAACAAGATTTAGTCTTAAAGTGAAAATATAATCGACTAAATTTAATAATCAATAATAATCATTTGTCTTCTAAAATCTAATAAGAGGATATTTATATTTCTCTTAAAAAAATAATAATTATTATAACTAAAATAGATAATAGATTAATTATATTTTAATTTAAAATCTTAATATAATTAATTAATGGCAAAATTTGGGATTTCAATAAAACTAGTTAAATTTAAAATCCTAAAATAAATAAAATTTCTAAAAATATTGAATGATAAAATCTCTGAATAACATAATTATCAATAAAATCTTAAATTATCAAAATAATAAATTATCAAAAAAAAATGTCCATGGCGTTGAACACTACCATCCTAAACACCTGCAACGGCCTCGTTGTTAGCTCCGACGAGATGCTAATCGACTTCACCCCCACCATCTCAGGCATCTCTTTAGCACCGGCACTAAGCTTCCTCAACGCTCCATAGGTTCACGGTGGCGGAGCTAGATAAGGAGTTTGGTCGATCTGAGGTGAGGGCTAGGTGGGTCATGCGGTGGTGTGGGGTCTGGTCGATCTGAGGTGAAGGCTGGGATTTGGTGATGCGGTGAATCGAGTGGCAGCTTCATGGTGGTTTGCAGTGGCGCAAAAGGCGGCTACGACGCATGGGTGATCAGTGGACAACAATCGATCAAAGCTTAACATTGAGGAATGGGAGATCGATGGGAAAGGGGAAATGTTTTATGTACACTATAATACGCATATCGTATTTGTATTGTATGTTAACGTGAAAGAGATGTTAATAATCTTATATACAACTGTAGCATTTCTATAACATACAAAATAATCTTATAAGTGAATTAAATAAAATTAATTATATTTTAATTAAACGAATAACAAGACGAATGGAAAAGTGAGGGAGAAAGAGAAGCTTTCCTTTTTTTTGGTGTGACAGACGACAATTTCAAAGGAAAAATGATAGTCTTACACTCCTAAAAAGAGGTGTATCACTATTCATATCCTTTTTAAGAATTATGATTAAGTGAGAGAAAGTGATAAAAAAATAAGTATAATGAATGATATTAAAAAATATGTGAAAAAAAGTGTATATACTATTTGTTGTAAGAATATCAGAGTTGATTCCAAAGTTACTTCATCTCAAAATGAAATTTTGGAAGGAAGAGTGAAGCCTTCCTTTTTTTTTTGTTGATACAACTCACTTTTGTTGGGCTTCAAATGTAATCGGACCACAATGGCCCAAAACTTGCTACATCAAGTCACTAACACTCCGTAGAACGACCCTATTTTCATAACGCCACATTTTCAGTAACAGATTCACGACATAGACAAGTGGGGACTACTGTTTTACACGCATTCCATCATCTATTATCATCCTCATTAGTCAATAGCATATAGCTTCCTCAACATTTTCATAAGATCAACCACTGATGAGCACGCCTAGTATAAACTACAAAGTGAAAGGCGTGCAAGTTCAAATGCATGTATGAGAATCAAAGTGCAGTCTTCTGGATGTATCCATCGTTGAGACCAGCAAGTTGAATTATGTCAAAATTCTTTAATGTAATTGAGTTTGGGACACGACTGTGATTGAATTAGGATGACAACTTTTTTTTCCCTGACAAATGTTTATACAGAAGGATGAATAGGACAAATCTACGGTCTATTTTAAGTCCGAATATGTTTATAGTCTTCTACGTCACTCACTATATAACACCTTGAAACAAACGGAGAAGGTTATCATTCCCTCATTTTATTTGAGTTCATAGATAAATTATTTTTTATTTTTGACAGTATTTATATACAGATTTAAATATATACAAAAATTATCAATTAAAATTTATAAATTATATATATATATAAAATTAATTATTCATGAAAAAAGTTAATTAAATTTTTATATAAATTTAAGTATTATTAATTAAATTTAATATTTTAATCTTAATTATTAATTTATTTTAATAATAAATTAATGACTAATTTATGTTTAATTCATCCATAAACCAACTTAAAAGTGATCTATATTAGAATTCTCCAACACAAATATCATCAACGGAAATAAAAATATGGGTTTAAGCCTCAACGGTTATGAGAGCAAACACTGAACAGTGGAATACATGAAACTTCCCTTATCTTCATTCAACTTTGGTGAAATTTGCGTGGGCATGATTTGAAGGCACTAGTATCATGGCTTATACGCAATACTTACCTAAGCTCCAATAGTAACGTAACGGAGGACTCTGTCATACACCATTCATTGTTGTGGTCCATTAGTGCACCTTTAGTTTACTTGAAATGACAAGTTTTGAGGACATTTTACCAGTTAACATATATTTTATCTTATAACTCATTTTGACTCATTTTGATCAATTTTATTATTTACATTCTAATTCTTAATGTATTGTTTTTGGCACTTAACTCCTTCAGGAAAAAATGACATTATTTAATTTTTCAAGAAATTTATTGTTTAAAATATGATAAAAATTACTTAATTGAATTTTTTTTTTGCTTTCCTTAATTTCCTTAACATGTTAGTTTTTTTTTATATTTTTTTTAAAGTAATGACTGCTTTTGCTTTCAACAGTTGGTCAAAAATTAAGTTAATTATGATAAAAAAATTAACTCAATTAATTAAATTTTAAAAGTTGAAAAAACAAAAACAACTATTTATAATAAAAAAAAGAAGAAGAAAATAAATAAAAGTTGTAGTTTTCAATTCCTAAGTAAGACCGTGACATTCCATTTTTCAGGCATTGCCACAAACACCAAATACAGAAGGAGATTTGAAAAGCTGTGCATTTCAAATGCAAGGAGTGACCTAAGTGAGCTAGGATGTTTGTTGCATGATTCACCTCCCTGAACGTGTGATAAAGCACCACCATCCAGTCACGAGCTAAAAGAGAGTTTATACCAGAAACAATGGAGTAAGCTGGATGAGAACGAGAGTGCTCTGAGAATCAAATTCCAAGTTCACCTTCCTCTGAAAGTAATAATTCATGCTGCCACCAGAACAAGTTAGCTCCAACAGATTTCTTTGCAACTGCCAACACAAAGTTTCATTTTTTTTTGGGAGCATCTGTTTAATTTTACTTTCTCACACTTTTACCAGTTTAACATGTTACCCATGCCTATTTTAAGCCGTTGATGTTTTTCTACATTATTTTCTCTAATATTGATGACTAGTTTTTAAGGTGTATCAATGCACTCCACGATATCAGGATGCGTGTAAGACAACCTCTCGTAATGTAAGAACATGTGAAAATGATTAGAAAAATGATGTTCCTATATATTTTTTTAATACACTATTTTTATATTATTTTTTAATGATTATGATTAAATAAGAGAAATTGATAGAAAAAAAAAATGATATGATTAAGGGAGTAGTGAAAAAAGTAATGTGAAAAAAAATTAATGTAAAAAAATCATAATTGAAATGATTATAGCATGCTTTGACACTTCCTTTAAAAAAAAAAGACAAAATCTAATTGCATTTGTTTTAAAGATTGAACATATTATTCTCAAATTAATGCATCCATCTTTAAGATTACTTTACATCTAAATAACAAATTAACAAATGTTGATATTTTGGGATATCACAAACGAGGTATAGAGAATAAGTGTTTTAAGAACAAATCCTTGGACTAAAATTTATTTTAACAACCAATTTTGTTTCTTTTCTTTTTTTTTTTATTGGCAAGCAATTTTGTTTCCTTAGCAAAACAAAAAGGAATAAAAAAAATAACTATATCTTAATGCGTGTTCTCTTAGGAATAAATTCTTATATAGATTTAGTCTTTACAAAATGTGTAGACTAAATCAATAAATAACTTACACATTATTATAAATTAAATAGTTACTTAATTATTTGTGTTATAAAATTATTTTATATTAAAAATGATTATATGTTAATTGATTATTGGATTATTTTATACAATTGGTGTAAATTAAGTTTAAATTTAATTTTGATGCATTATTAATGTAAATTTTTTAATACTATTACTTAATTATACATTGTTACATCAGTAAAACAACATGCTCTTGTGGTAGTTGTTGTGCCAATCAAATTTTTTAATGAGATAATAATGTATGATTGAGTGATAGTGTATAAAATTTTATATTGATAATACATCAAAATTATATCCATTTCATATTTGGAATACATAAAATAAAAAATAATTTGAATTGATTATATATTAGTAAGTTATTTTTATTACCCTTACTTAAAATATGTCAGGAGTTTAATTTGATGTATTATTAGTATAAAATTATTTTATACTATCATTCAATATTGTGTTGATATATTATTTAATGAGTTTGATAAAGTTACCAAGTATAAGAGATGTCAAAACACCATTAGATATTAGTATAAATTTTTTTACACTAACAATGTTTCAAAACTAATTTCATATGTTAAATAACTAATTAAGAAAAAAAAATCAATTCAAATCTAATCAAAATTGAATCAATTTCTATTTATACACAACTAAAAACAAAAAAAAAATTAAAATTATATCAACTCTTAATTTATTTCTTTCCGAACAACAAAAAAAAAAAACATTTACAAATTAAATCGACACTCAAAAAATTTCATTCCAAAGAAAACTCTACTTGAATCTCTGTCTTAAGCTACATTAGTATAATTGCTATTGAGATAAAGTTAATGTGAATTTATTATAAGATAGATATTATTTATTATTTTAAGGAATGATTTAAAATATGAAATGTATTGATTCTTAAAAAAAAAATCTCTTAAGATATTAACTTAATAATTTCTCCAATTACCAAAGAGGAAAGAATGCAGTATATTCTAAAATAATCATTTTGATTTTTTTTCCTTTTCTCTTTGATTTGTTAGGATTGTTATATTTATTTTTTTAAAAGAATCATCACTCATACGATACACGAAGTTATAAAACAAAGAACTTTTGGAGTTTTAAAAAATACTTAGTATTAAGAAACACAGTTTTAAAGTGAAAATATAATCTAATTAAATTCAATAATTAATAATAATTAATTATCTTTTAAAATTTGATAAGATGATATTTATATTTCTCTTAAAAAAACAATAATAATTATAATTAAAATAAATATTAGATTAATTATATTTTAATTTAAAAGTCTAATATAATTAATTAATGACAAAATTTGGGATTTCAATAAAATTCATTAAAATTGAAATCCTAAAATAAATAAAATTTCTAAAAATATATGATGATAAAATCTCTAAATAACATAATTATTAATAAAATCCTAAGCTATCAAAATAATAAATAATCTAAAAAAAAGTGTATTACGACAAGTATGGAATAATATTCAAACTCAGAGATATAAAATCTATTAATGACCAAATTAAACAGCAATCTAAAAGGCCAAAAAATAAAAACAAATTCCTTACCTCGAAGGCTCGAACGTAATACTGGAGTGTATCACGGCAAAATTCATTACCATTACCGAAATAAAAATTTGTGGAAAAGAGCAAAAAATTAATAGAGAAGTCAAAAAAAGAATTAATATAATGATAGTGATTTGCAGTTAGAAAATAAAAGCAAAGTATATTTAAAAAATACTAAAAGCTGATCTAAAAGTGGAGGAGACGCTAACCCGCTCATACTGCACCTTCCCTTCAGGCTTCGTGCTATAAATTCAGAGTCATTGCCACACATATTCCACAAAGGCAAGCAACATGGTATCATTAACCCTCACCAGAATCTCTGTGTCTCTTCTGCTGTTCTTCTTTATTTTACCTTCTTTCTCTTCTGCAAGAGCAATCCCTCCCACCACCAATGACCTTAGCCTATCTCCAACAACCTACCTCCCAAAACTACAAGCAGAAAGGCTCATAAGAAGTCTTAACCTATTCCCAAAAGATCCAGTTAACATAAGAGTAGGTGACCCTGCTGGTTTTGTCCCTGGAAAGATCGTAGAGAAGAAGTTTTCATTTCTAGGTGATTCTGGGCCTTCTGTTGAAGAGCTTGGTCACCATGCAGGGTATTATTCACTTCCTCATTCCAATGCAGCAAGGTAAAACCTTCTTGTGTAAACTCTGGCATGTGTTTCTTTTTCAAGTTAATTGGGTTTTCTAGTTTCTTTGCTTTTTCCCTCTTGTCCAGCACATGTGATTTTAAGGGGTTATTTAGTTAGTATACTGCTCTATATATCCAGAGTAAAGAGAATTCAGTAATGGCAAAGTGCTACGTAATTCAGAGTAATGTGGAAAAAACAGTGTCAATACATTGCTTAAAACTATATCTAAATAGTTAACTAATCCTTATTAGTTATTATACAATTAAACGTCATGCGATGGATTAAACTAATTAATTTGCAAAAAAAAAAAATTATGTTCTTTATAATGATTAAGGTCAAATGATGGTTGCACCCTTTTATTCTTTTTTACATGTGGATGTTATCTTGGTTTACTCATTATTATTATTTTTAATTGTGAATTGTGAATTGGTATATTTTCAAAGTGACTACAGATCTTAAGGAATCATAAATATTGTCCTACAACTTTGTTGACACGTCATATGCTTAATATAATTATATAATTATATTATAGCTAATATAATTTCACAAAGTAATATCATTGTGCTTTAATCTCAATAACCCTAAATTTATTTTGACATACCCATTATTGGTTTAGATTGGTTAATTAATGCAAGGGCTGCTTGTATTGCTAATTAATAAATTTAAAATTTGTTTTTTAATTACGCGCTAATGTGTGGTCTTGATTTGAATTGCTATATTCTCTTCTACGATTTGCAGGATGTTCTACTTTTTCTTTGAATCCCGGAACATTAAGGATGACCCAGTTGTCATATGGTTGACTGGAGGACCAGGGTGTAGCAGTGAATTAGCGTTGTTTTACGAGAATGGTCCTTTTCATATTGCAAATAACTTGTCTCTTGTTTGGAATGACTATGGCTGGGACAAGGTAGCAATCAATTCCCATGTCTTTTTCTCACCATAGTTTCCACTCAAGTATAACCATCTCTATACAAATTTCCCTATTTTTCTATGCTCATAATTTGCTCCATTCAGATTCTCCTAGAAAAAAAAAAGATAATTATGTATATTATTCCTATTTACACTCGTAGTCATACCAAAGGCATTGGTTAACTCAGAGAATCAAGTTATAATACCAGCTTTGTTTTCTTATTGGCATCAACAAGGTGTTTTCTAATTTTGCAGGCATCAAATATTCTATTTGTAGACCAACCCACTGGGACAGGTTTCAGCTACACTTCTGATGAAGCTGACATTCGCCATGATGAAGGGGGTGTTAGCAATGATTTGTATGACTTCTTGCAGGTAAAGTAACATCCCTCCTTTCCCTCGTTTCCCTTAAAGAATAAAAAATATGCTTGTTAGAGAAGTATATGTGGTGTGTGTATATATATATATGTAAGATCCACTAATTAAGTTCTACTACAATGACAGGCATTTTTCAAGGAGCATCCTCAGTTTGTTAAGAATGAATTTTATATTACTGGAGAATCATACGCTGGACACTATATTCCAGCTCTTGCATCTCGGATTCAACAAGGAAATAAAGAAAAACAAGGAATTAATATAAATCTCAAGGTCTTACGTAATTTCTTATATACTGTTTATTATGATATGACTATGAAAGGTTAATTAATTGTTTTGTCATGCTTGTATTGATTCCTTTGATCCTACATAATTAATAACAGGGTTTTGCTATTGGTAATGGGTTAACCAATCCTGGAATTCAGTACCCAGCATACACAGACTTTGCATTAGACAGGGGATTAATTACAAAGGATGATTACCAAAGTATCAACCAGCAGATCCCACAGTGTGAACAGTCCGTAAAATCTTGTGGTACAACTTCTCGAGTTCTTTTTCCTTTTCACTCCCACATCCCTTTTTTTTTCCAATTTATTGCACTTGTCACAAATGTAATTATTTCTCTGTCACATTCATGGACACTTAATTTGTGATTGATTTGTCAGAAACTGAAGGTGGAGAAAGTTGCCTGTCTTCATTTGATGTTTGCAATAACATATTCGAGGATATCTTGTCCATTGCTGGCAACATTAATGTAAGAAATCATAAAAGAAAAATATGTTTGAGAAAATAGAAGTGCAGTTTGAGTTTACTTATTGCATTCTGCTAATATGCAAATTGCAGTACTATGATATCAGAAAGCAATGTGTGGGATCGTTGTGTTATGATTTCTCAAACGTGGAGCAATTATTGAACGAGGAGACGGTCAGGGATGCTCTAGGTGTGAGGGACTTGGAGTTTGTTTCGTGTAGTAGCTCTGTGCACAGTGCTCTGATGCAGGATTGGATGAGAAACCTGGAAGTGGGTATTCCTGCTCTTCTAGAGGATGGGATCAGGATGCTTGTGTATGCTGGGGAAGAAGACCTTATATGCAATTGGCTTGGTAAGCTTACTCCATTCATTTGAAATCGACTTGCTTTATGTGTTGAATAACTTGCATCTCAGTTTGCATTGTTAATGTGCTTCTCATTTGACAGGTAATTCAAGGTGGGTTCATGCCATGGAGTGGTCAGGACAAAAGGAGTTTGAAGCGTCCACTACAGTCCAATTTTTGGTTGATGGTGCAGAAGCAGGGTCGTTGAAAAGCTATGGACCTCTCTCTTTCCTTAAGGTTTGTGTTCAGGGGTGTATTCTTGAATCTTGAGCAAGACATTGTTAATTCCACTTTTGCTAACTTTTAATTTTGTGGTATAACAGGTACATGAGGCTGGGCACATGGTCCCTATGGATCAACCAAAAGCTGCACTTCAAATGCTGAGAAGCTGGACGGAAGGGAAACTTACCGTGACAACGAAAGGAGAATAATGTCTCTCCTAATTGATGCACTCATCTAAAAAGAAAACCAACCTCTTCTTCCATAGATAATGATCACATTTTCTTGTATACATATCTTACTTCATGAGTAATATTTGGAGGGCGGAAAATAATTTTTTTTTTTTTCTGAATCTATTCTCAAATTCCTGTTATTTATGTTTCTAAAACATCCCTATGACATAGCACTCTGCATTCAAGTATATACAACTAAACTTCTACCCGTCTTTAACAAGTTGTGGATAACTTTGTATTGATTTTTATGCAAGCAAATGTCAATTTTTGGACAAACAAACTCAAGTAAAGTCTTCGACTAATATAAGAGAAATGGAGCTTATATTTGTTTCTCGTTAGCCTTGAGAGTTGAGACATCTCTTTACCCCAACTGTCAGATAAAAAATGATAATGCAGAAACAAAATATGTTGTGATTGGATTTGCAAGGGAAGAAGGCCCAGTGCCCAGTGATGTGTTCTCGGATTTGTTTTGCTACTTGCATTTACAAATTTGAAAGATTAAACAGAGGTTCAGGTGCTGAGTAACAGAGAATTGTTGCTCTTGCTTAGAACATGATTAATGATGCTATGCAATAGCCTATAGAGTACAGAAGTCCCCAACAACGCAATTGAGCCCGATAAATCAAACCCAAGATGCCTAAAACTCACCAAAAAAATAAAGTTCAAAGATGCCTATGTGTCTGGGCTTGGACACGGTCTATTTTACACTTGAGCCCAGCCCAAAGCCAAC
Source organism: Ormosia semicastrata (assembly GCA_029884595.1). Classification (NCBI taxonomy): domain Eukaryota; kingdom Viridiplantae; phylum Streptophyta; class Magnoliopsida; order Fabales; family Fabaceae; genus Ormosia; species Ormosia semicastrata. The sequence goes on from JAQQTO010000038.1 coordinate 10,996,798, forward strand.
AATATTTTAAAATTAAATCCTTTTAATCAAAAAATGTGAGAGAAATGTTTTATAAGAATTTCAAAACGTATTTTTATAAAATTTTATTGGTTTATTAATATATATTGGAGACAATACTTCTATACAAATATTTTTTCTCTTTATCTTTTTTTAATTATCTCCACATAAATGAAGCCATAAGAAGTATATATCTCTAAACTCAAGAAAAATAAATAAACTATGTTATTATATTACATACAATAATTTATAGAAAAATAAATAATTATTATTATTTAATTATTATAATAATTATAATTATTATTACATATAATAATTATCAGGCTTTTAGACGACATGGTTAAGTATGTTTCTTGCCCTTTTATCTGCTATATTTGCTTTCATATGTTCCTTGGTTGCAATTAACCAGAGGCAGAGCATAAGTAAATAGGATGGGATAATTAGATAACTTCTTAGCGGTTCTAGCCGTTGGTTAGTGATTGCAACATGGTGAATAACGAAAATTATTGTTTTACCCCTTCTCATTATTGGCGTTTAATGAATAAAGATGGTATTTTTATTTTTATTTTTTTGTAAAACAGATAGTATTGTGGAAATAAGAAATGTGGACACCAAACTTAGCCATCACCATTATAATAGTAATATATATATATATATATATATATATATATATATATATATATATATAAATAATTTCCCACATTAATGAAGTTATAAAAATTTTGATATTCTTATTACAAATAGTGCATATACTTTTTTTTACACCTCATTTAATACTATTTATTATACTTATTTTTTTATTATATTTTTTCTCTTAATTATACACTTTTAAAAAAAATGTGTACAGTATTTACACTTCTAAAAAATGTGTAAAATCATCATTTTCAAGTTATAAAGGTAGTTTTTTTTTCAAACAACTTTAAAAAATTTCTTATCTCTACATAATGTTCATTTTTTGCATTGCTTACAATTTTTTTTTCAAAAGTTCATATATTAAAGACTAAACTCTTAGTTAGTACTCCTCTTATAAAATTATTAAACGGTGTGAATAAGTAAAGCAAGCTATTAAGAACCTACAACCTAATCTAATCTAATCTATTTTAAGTCTATTTAGCCTATAATAACAGGGTTTTGTCATGCTTGTGTATTGATTCATTTGATTCCATATAATAACAGTTTTTAGGCTTGAGAATAAAATCTATTAATTTTTAATTTATCTAATTTATTTATATTAAAATTAATTTAATTCATCTAATTAAAATAATATATTTTATTAAATTAAATTTAATAGATTAAATTAAATTATGAATAATTAGTAATCTAATCAAAATATGTATTGAATATTTAATAGATATTCAATTAAAAATAAATTCAATGAATATTCAATATATTTTATATATTTTTTAATTAAAACAACTTAACTTTTTCAGGTCACAGTTTTTGAATTTTTGAATTTACTATTATCTTATTTGGATACACATTTTAACGATTTGGAAAACAATTTCATGGATGCTCCAGTTAAATTAAATATAGGTAGTGTCAGGATATCTTCTCAGACATTGCTGGGTGATATTCATTGGAATGAATAATATTAATGATGTTGAGTCTGTAGTCTGTAGCTTCTCCTGATATGACCCCTTGACCCTTGAGGAACAAAGACCATTGTTGAAAATGAAATCAAAAGACCATCCTTTATGTTAGGCTGCAAAATAGTTGAGCATTGCTGTTAAATGCTCCTTCTTAACATTAATTTTTATTATAAATTTCTAAATCATAATATGACTGTTAAGAATTAATATTAAAAGAATTAATTTATGTTTACGAATAATATTTTAGAAGTAAATTTTGTTTGGAAAGAAATTTTTTAAAGCGTGAAAGAAATCTTTCTTAAAGAGATAAATATTTTAAAAAGAAGAGAAAAAATTTAAAAGAAATTTTTAAAGAGACAAATATTTTTGTAGAGAGAATGAAATTTCTTAAAAATAAAAAAATTAGAGAGAGAAAGAAAATTTTTAAAGAGAGAATAAATTTTTTAGAGAAATAAATATTTTTTAAAGAGAAAATAAAAATTTTTAAAAAGAGAAAATAAATTTTTTAAAAATAAAAATATTTTTTAAATAAGTGAATTAGATATTTATTTATTTAATTTATTAAAATAAATTAATAAATAAATTAAATATTTATTTATTAAATTAAATTATAAATAAATTAAATAATATTAAATATTTTATAATAAATCTTAAATAAATTAATAATTTATTTTAAATCTATTTATTATAATCTAATTTAAAATCAAATCAATCTTTTCATTTATCACCCTTTTGCTAATGGGTGGGCCAATCCTAGAATTCAGTAACCGGCATACCCAGACTTGGCATTAGACAAGGGTTTAATTACCAAGGATGATTACGACAATCTCAAGTTGACAATCCAAACTGTAAGCAGGCCATAATAACTTGCGGTACAACTTCCTGAGTTCTTTTCCCTTTACAAATCCATTTTTACCAATTTATTTTTGCTCATTGACACTCTTAATTTCTTTTTGATTTGTCAGAAGCTGAAGGTGGACATAATTGCCTGCTTTCGTTATTGTTTGCTATGGCAGCGTATTATATGAGACCATAAAAGCGATCAGTGACAACTATAGAAATATAGAAAGATGAAAAAATATTTTGTATATTTTTTTGAGTGTTAATGTATAATAAAATACTCTTATTTATAAGGTAGAAGCTGATAAAACAAAATTAAAATTGATTCTATATATAAAGTCTAATTAATCTTAATATGATTACAAGATAATAACAAATAAATAATAAATCATTTACAATCGTAACAAATCAATAATAAATTAATTACTATCGTAACAAATAAACAACAAATTATTTATAATCGTAACAAATCAATTACTATCGTAACATCCCTCCTCGAACACAAGTAAGTGCAACGGTAACCAACTTGAGTTTGGATAATAAAGTTTGGAAGCGACTAAGAAAATGAGGTTTAGTGAACAAATCAGCTAGCTGATCAAGAGTGTCAATCGAGACAAAATGAAGATCACCACATAGAAGATGTTGACGAATGAACGGACAATTAATCTCAATATGTTTGGTGCGCTTGTGGAAAACATCGTTGTGTGCAATTTGGATACCACTACGGTTGTCACAATGAAGATCGGTGAAGGAAGATTGAGGTATCTCTAAATTAGTAAGAAGCCAACGGAGCCATAATATTTCAGAAGTAGTATCAACAAGGGCACGATATTCTGCTTCAGTGCTGGAGCGAGCTGTCAGAGTTTGTTTCTTACTCCGCCAAGAAATAAGAGAATTTCTAAGAAAAATGCAAAAGCAAATGGTGGAGCGACGGTCACTGGGATCACTGGCCCAATCGGCATCAGAGTAGGCTCGAAGAGTCAAAAGGGATGTAACAGAATAATGAAGATCGTAAAACAATATACCATTGATATACCGAATAATGCGAAAGACAGCAGCATAATGGGTGGTACGAGGGGCAGCCATGAACTGACTAACCAGATGAACAACATAGGAGATATTTAGTCGAGTAACTGCAAGATAGATCAGGCTGCCTACTAGCTGACGATAGAGAGTTGCATCATCTAATAAAGTACCATCCTGAGGAGTAAATGTAACACCCCAAATTTCCTATATCTTAAACAGTAATTTTGACAGTTAACAGAATTTTACTGTTTAGTAAATTCTGAGCGCTGTAAAATTATTTTGAATATCCCATCGACGTAATTAATCGTTTTGAGTGATTTGCTCCGTGTCAGGAAAATAAAAATTTTCGGGCCGGAGAAAACTTTACGTAATTTAATTTTTACCATTAGGTAATTATTTTACGTAATCTGATCTGATATTTGTGTGTTTTCTAATTTTTGTGATTTTATGTGTGATTTTAAATTTTTTTTCTGTTTGTGGGCCCCACGAGGGGTATGTGGGCCCAGGTGACCATACGTGGGCCCAGGTGGGTCCCGCAAAGTGAAAAAAAATTTTACGTATAGAAAAATTTGTACTGTTTAGACGGAGACAGGAGATCTTACTAAACCTGAATCCGAAAATAGTTTTAGAAAATTTGTTTTGTACTGTATTTATTTATCGAAAGATAAAAATACAGTAAATATATTCTTTCGTTGAATTTTTAGTAGATAACAATAGAAATTATATTGTTAAGTCAACATTAGTGATTTAGATATCCACCATTAATTTAATTAATAGTTAAGAAATAAATTTAATAAAGAAGTATAAGATAATCATCATTAATTTAATTAATGGTGTTAGAATAAAATTAAAAGTTCTTCAATATCAATCGTAGATTTAATCAATGGTGTAAAATTGATGATATAAGGTGACCATTTACAACCATTAGATTTAGACTAAATCAAAGGTGGAGATTTAGTCTTAAAAAGTGAAGGAGACCACTTATGACCATTGGATGAAGAATTAATCAAGGTGGAGATTTGGTCTTAAAAAGTAGCAAAGACTAATTATGACCATTGGATTAAAAGTAAGAAGAAGCAATCTTGACTCTTAATTTTGGAGATACATCTTATGGTTAGAATTTCAAGTAGGAAGATCTAATGGCAGATTTAATCTTCTAAAATAAAAAAAAAAAAATCTACCTAAAATCCTAACCATTGAATTAATCAATGGCTAGGAATGCTTCACATAATTGCATGGAAAAAGATGACCATATTATTGCATGCATAATGAGGGGGACGGTTTTGGCTTGTTAGGAGACAAAAGAAAAAGTTTTGATAACTAATAATAGCTTACTTTATGTCATTGTTAAAAAGTCTTGATCAATTATGTACTACATTGAATTATTTGCACACTTAGAATGCATGGAAGGGGGAGGCTACGGTGGTGGATATAGAAAAAAAAAGTTTGATACTATATTATTTTATTATTGATTTCCTTTGTTTCTCCAAACACAATAACTCCTTAAACTATTTAAGTCTAATTTGATTAATCTCTTGGCCTAATTAACAAGTTAAGTAAACTAAATTAAATGTTAAATTGTTATAATCTAATTCTTAATTAGATATCCTAATTTTAATTAGAGATTATAATATATGAAATAATATGTCTAATTAATTAGTTATATAATTAGAAAATTAGTTAAGATTGATTAGTAATGCTTCAAATAATGCATGAAAAGATGACAAACTTCATGCATGCATGATTAGGAGGGGGGCGGTTTTGGAAGCAAGGAAGAAGGGGAAACATGTTTAAGACATGTTGGAGTAGCCTTTTTAGGCCAAAGAAAAAGTTTGAAGACTTTAATTGGATGCCTTGACCAATTATTAGTCATTTTTCTAAAACCAAATTATTCCTTCCTTTCTCTCCATGCAAGGCTACGGTTTCCACTCCAAAATGCAGCATCCTTCTTTTCATTTTATCACACTTAACTCATTTTCTCTCTTCTTTCTCTTCTAATTTGTCAAGAACACCAAGAACACAAAGAACAACACCATTTTCTTTCCTTCCTTGAACCATTCGGTCACCACCCATGGAACCATTTCTAATCTACCATAATTTTATCTAGCTACATATCTTGAATCCTCTCATCAATCCAAAACACTTTCATGTTGGGAATTTTCTCTAAATCATTCATCTTCATCACTTAACCAAGCCAAGAACACAAAACAACCATTTTCTTCCTTTTCTCTCCATAGATTCGGTCAAGCAGCCCAAAAACACCATCCATCACTTTTAATTTCATCCAACTTGATTTTCTAAACCTAAACACCATTCTAAGAACATCTCTAGTTATGAGTTTTTCCAAAATCATTCATCTTGAGCTTCAAATCCAAGCTTCAAGTTTCTATCAAAAAAATCAAAAATTCAACCTTTGTGCTACAAGAGAAACCATTCGGTCAACCTACCAAAAACCACTCTCCAATATCTTTTAATTTCATCCAACCATAGATCTTGAATCTACATGAGATTCTAAGCAACTTTCATGTTGGAGACTTTCTCTAAATCATCCATCTTCATGGATTTTCTTCAAGGTCAAAGTTCTTGGGTATTTATGGTGAAGTTTACTAATCTTCACTTTTCTTTTGATTTTCAAAGTTTTAAACCATGTTTGATCCATGGTTCCTCTTAATCAAGCTTAGTATACTAATTTTTATGTATTTTGTTTTGAATTTGAGAAGCCCTTGGTGGTGAAGGACTTGGAAAGAGAAGCAAAATCAAGAAGCTTTGAGGATTTTCAAGAGGTAAGAGGGGGATCTATCTCACCAACCAAATATGGTGGTGAGAGATGGTTGTATATTTGATGGATGTTGAATCCATGTGAGGATTCATATCCATGGTCTTGTAATTAATTTGTGGTTGTTTATGTGTTTTAATTATTTGCCTATGCTTGGTATGCTTTGCATGAGTTTATGATTTTGATGGTATGCTTATACTATGTATGATTTATTGCTTTTAATTATGGCATGCTTGTGATATATATGATTATATGTATATGTATGTCATGACTTGATGATGGAAAGAAAATCAATTTTTGGTTTCAATGACCAAAGAGATGACTACGATTTTGGCACCCAAGGTTAGGGTTCCATGTTGAAATTTTTCAAGAACAAGGAAATTAAATTTTGATCCTTAGAACAATGACAATTTCGGCCAAGACACCTCAAAATGGGTGTTTACAAATTAATATGTTTATGAAAGAATAAAATTGGATTGATTTGAGGAGTATGGAAAATAAACAAATGGTTTGTTTTTCAAGAGAAACAAGAATGGAATTTAATTAAGTTAGAAGAAAAATATTTCATGGTTCCAATGACCATCTATAAAGTTTTGATAATTTAGAAAAATGTTTTGATGCTATGAAATATAAGAATTTTTCCAATAAGGATTTTTAAAAAGGGAATTAAAGTGTTATCAAGTGGAATTTTCATAAATAAAGGAAAAAGGTAGATTGAAGGTGTTTGAACTTCAAATTATTTTAAAGAGAATTAATTTTAGAAGTGATTTAGAAATATAAAAGAAAATGTTTGTAACTTAAATTTACTAACGTAGAATTTATTTAGTGGATTTTGGAAAACGTTAGAAAATTTAAAGTTAGAAACAATAATTAAATCAACTAAATGTGATTGTGTAAGACTAGATCAATAAAAAGTGATTTTGAGAAAAATATATTAAGGAATTTCTATTAATTTATTTTGTGTAAAAAGTTTCTAAGTGTTTTACTAAACATGAGTTTTAAATGAAAATAGCAATGTTGATTTTAAAGATTTGCAAAGAAAGTGAAAAAGAATTTGAACAAATGGATTTGGTTTTATAACCAGTGAAAATATAATTGATTTAATACAAGAAGTTTGAAAAGAGAATCAGAGTATTTTACTCACTTGAGTAATTAAATTTTGTAAACAAAAATATTTTCAAACTTCAATTTATTTTGAAGAAAGGATTAATTGGAAATGATTTGGAAAAATGGAGAATATAATGGTATTTTGAAAATTTACTAACGTATGACTTATTTTCAAGTTTGGAAGTACGTTAGAAAATATTAAGTTTTGAAATGATGATGAAAAAGAATTTCTTAAGTAAAGAAACGTGGAAAAAGCTTTTCTTGAGTAAGAAAATGTGAAAAATGAAATACAAAGTCATAATATTTTGAGAAAGGATGAAATGGAATTTTTGAAGATTGAGAAATATTTTCGTAATAGAATTATGATAAAAAATTATTTACGTATCTTAAAAACGTATTGAAAATGATATTGATTTATTTGAAAGTCCAAATAATGTTTAGAACATTGAGAAATATTTTGAACTACTGTTGAAAAATCACTAAGTGATTAAATATTTTTACGCGATTATGAAAAAAATGGTGAAAAATTATTATGAGATTTGGAAAGTGTTTTAAATATTTTGAGAATGATAGAAAATGATTTACGTAACTTAAAAGAATGATTTTTTAGTTATGCGATTTTGAAAATGATGAAAAATCATTACGCGATTTGAGAAGCGTATATTTTTATGCGATTAAAAAAATGTTAAAAAATTAGTACGTGATTAAAAGGTGCAAATGAGAAAAGTTGCAGTATTTTGAAAATGTAATAAAAATGTTTTGGAGTTTTAAAAGCGTAACAAGAGTGTTACGGTGTTGAGAAAATGTAAAAGAAGTGTTGTGGAATTGTGAAACGTAATGAAACGTTTTGGAAATTGTGAGAATGAAATAGAAATGTTGCACAATTTTGTGAAAAACACCGCGAAAGTGTTTTATAACAATAAAAACATGATAACATGATTTTGTGTTGAAAATACTGATTATAATTATCTTGTTTAATCGGTGTATGGACACCTTGTATGAGAGAATGACGTGTTTTGCCTATGATTGGTATTTGGTGCATTTTATATGCATTGGAAAGAGATGCTTGTATTTGAAATTGATGCATTATATATGCATTGAAAAGATTTGGCCCGTTAGGGTTGGACTTGCACCGATATAGTCGTGCATTGTATAAATGAAATTGAAAAGATTTGGGTTGGGGTTGGACTTACCTTGATATATTCGTGCATTGTACAAATGAAAAGATTTGGCCCGTTGGGGTTGGACTTTACCGATAAATTCGTGCATTGTATAAAAGATAGCTAAAAGCTATTATGACCCTTGTGGTTGAAGAGGGAATGAGAATTGATAGTGAGATCTATGATGGATCTTGGGGTGTGTCGAGTAGCATGCGGTCGACTAGTGGACGGTGGCGAGTACCCTGTGCCACAGCGATGCTGATCCGTTACAACGCATTGACGATACCCGACAAGAACACGATTCTTTTCTACTCTTGGGAGATTGTCTTGGAATAAATTTGAATTGGCGAACATTCTTCTCGAAATTTGGAAAACCTCCATGGAGTTATTTTTGAAAAAGCGAGTCTTTATGCACATGCATAATCTGAACATTTATATCGTGTGATATATTAATTGAGGAATATTGGTTATGACGATTGTTATGAATACTTGGATGATGATAATGATAATGGTGAGAGCATTGTTCATGATTATTGTTGATGATGATTGAACTGATAAATGATTAGATAATGATAGTTGATTAATGCTGATAGCATGATTATGATATGATCTATCTGTATGAATTGTTGGCTGTGTGTTATCTCTGTGCTGCCATGTTGGTATTAGTGTAGGTGATCTCACCTCTTCGTTATATTGTTTTGTTGTGTCTGTATTGTTTAAATCAAACAATAGAAGGATCGAGTTGTTTTAGACATAACGGGCGATAAATACTCTGAGATTGGTGACAACAATAAGGAGTGGACATTCAGGACTCAAAGGTGTGCAGTGTTGGCAAAGAAACAGATGTCTGATGTATCAAGATGGACAGAAAAAGGAATAAGTATGTTAAAGTTTCTCGTTAGTGTTGTACCGTGCTATTAAGTAGGACCCGTCATGGGGTTTGCTACTGTAAAAAAAAAAGTATGTTAATTTTATATTTCTCTTTAAATTGTGAAATTTCAAATTATTAATCAGTGTCAGTATTGTATATTAAGCTCTTTAAATGTATTGTTTGCAGTATGACCTATAAATTTTAGTAAGTTTATATTTCCGCAAAAAGAAATTTTGAAACCCATATTTTTTTTTATAACTCAAACTTTGTGCAAACTTATTTTCAGATTATGAGTCGGAAGTCAGAAATGTGATGCCTTAGCTAGGGTGTTACATTAGTTGGTAATCATAGCTAGGGTGTTACATTAGTTGGTATCAGAGCACGGTTTGAGTCTTTTGGGGTTTGTGGTTAGGTCTATGTTGCTTGTGTTTTCTGTGATATTGTTTTTTGAAAGGAAACAATGTTATTTATAATGGATATCAGATCCATTGTATTTCGATCCGCACGCCTTGAGAAAAAGAAAATGGCTCGTGATAGTTGTACCTGTGTGGAAGTGGAACATGTTACTAGTAATGCAGTGACAGCTACAAAAGCATTGTGGAAGAATGATTGGCGTGACAGTACAACAGGAACAGAGGATCGTTGAACGGTGGGAATTGGAAGTTGAAGTTCAGAATCTGATGAAAGAGAATCAGTCTTGGAAGAATTGTAATTTTGGCACCTGATATTTCTTCTTAGGAATATTGGGAAAGTGATTGATTTTGATGGAAAATGTATTTTCGACCATTGAGAAACCAGAAGCAGTAAGTGATGTGGAAAGGACCATTGAGGAAACCAAAGGAAGTAAAAGATGTGAAAGAAAGTGTTTAATGAAGTATAGTATGTCAGGAAAACAACTTATGAAAAGTTTAGACACATTTTTTTTTTTTAGAGATTGTGTTTCATTGAAAACGAGTTTTATGTTAATAAAAATCTCTGATAGTGGGGAAAGTTGTTACTCTAAATGGAACGGGAGTGTTCGAGCTGAAGACTTAAACAATGGAGATCGTGTCATTGGAGCTAATGCTATAAACTATCCTGTATACTTCTGGGGGTAACCTATTCTTTGTGGCATATAATTGAGTAGATCAATTATATGTTAGAGTTATTCATAATCCTCTGATTTATTTATTTCTAATTCTTTATGACATATGATTATGTAGATCAATTGTATTATTTGGTATCATGTGTCTTCGTTATCCTTTACCTTGTTTACTTCTATACCTATTCGTAGCCTATCAAACTACTTGTATTATTCAAATTATTGTTATGGATCAAATTTTGTATTAGTTTAATCTGTTTATTTCTTTCATAAAGCAGATCGATCTTTGAAAAATGGATTGGTTATTTTCCAACCATATCCCATGAGATTGTCTCAATAAAGTGTTAGTATTCCGAGAAAAGTTCATTCTGAAAATCAGACAAAATCAAATTCTTGTTGAATATGTTTGGTAACATATTTGATCGTCTTGCTATCTTTCAAAATGTTCTTTCATATATTGCATTTGCATGAAAGAATATGTTGCAAGAAAGGATATTCCTAACCATGTCATAGTATCGGAGTGACGCAGCGGAAGCGTGGTGGGTTCTTCATCTTGTGGAGAAGTTTGTCAATGGGAAAAGTTGAAATGGTAATGGAAAAATTTTTGAATCATAAGACTTCTCACTTAGCTTATCAGAAAGTGAAGTGATACAAGAATAAGGAAGTTTTACGTGATACGTTACAGTTGTTGGTATCAAAGCTATGGAGATACTTTCTTTCTGGAGTAACATACAATATCTTCCGTAATTATAAGAGTATTGAGATGTCTGTTTGATCAGTAGAAGGGAACAAGAAATAAATGACTTTCATTGGATAAAATCATTTGGAATGACGTAAGAGGTGAAACTACGTGAAAGCTGGAATAAAAGAATAGGAGAAGGATATCCATATTTATTTCGTGGGTGTGAAATCATGTTCATCAAATTTCGAGGACGAAATTTCTTTTTAGAGGGGAGAATTGTAACACCCCAAATTTCCTATATCTTAAACATAATTTTGTGATTAATAAAATTTTCTTGTTTAATAAATTAAGCTATTGTAAAATTATTTTGAATATCCCATCGGCGTAATTAATCGTTTTGAGTGATTTGCTCCATGTCAGGAAAATAAAAATTTTCGGGCCGGAGAAAACTTTACGTAATTTAATTTTTACCATTAGGTAATTATTTTACGTAATCGATCGATATTTGTGTGTTTTCTAATTTTTGTGATTTTATGTGTGATTTTGAATTTTTTTCTATTTGTGGGCCCCACGAGGGGTATGTGGGCCTAGGTGGCCATACGTGGGCCCAGGTGGGTCCCGCAAAGTGAAAAATTTTCTACGTATAGAAAAATTTTTGCTTGTTTAGGCGGAGACAGGGGATCTTACTAAACCCTGAATCCAGGAAATAGTTTTAGAAAATTTGTTTTATCTTGTATTTATTTATCGAAAGATAAAAATACTGATAAATATATTCTTTCGTGAAATTTTTAGTAGATAACAATAGAAATTATATTGTTAAGTCAACATTAGTGGTTTAGATATCCACCATTAATTTAATTAATAGTTAAGAAATAAATTTAATAAAGAAGTATAAGATAATCATCATTAATTTAATTAATGGTGTTAGAATAAAATTAAATGCAAACTTCAATATCAATCGTAGATTTAATCAATGGTGTAAAATTGATGATATAAGGTGACCATTTACAACCATTAGATTTAGACTAAATCAAAGGTGGAGATTTAGTCTTAAAAAGTGAAGGAGACCACTTATGACCATTGGATGAAGAATTAATCAAGGGTGATTGAGATTTGGTCTTAAAAAGTAGAAAGACTAATTATGACCATTGGATTAAAAGTAAGAAGAAGCAATCTTGACCCTTAATTTTGGAGATACATCTTATGGTTAGAATTTCAAGTAGGAAGATCTAATTGCAGATTTAATCTTCTAAAATAAAATAAAAAAAAAAATCTACCTAAAATCCTAACCATTGAATTAATCAATGGCTAGGAATGCTTCACATAATTGCATGGAAAAAGATGACCATATTATTGCATGCATAATGGGGGACGGTTTTGGCTTGTTAGGAGACAAAAGAAAAAGTTTTGATAACTAATAATAGTTACTTTATGTCATTGTTAAAAAGTCTTGATCAATTATGTACTACATTGAATTATTTGCACACTTAGAATGCATGGAAGGGGAGGCTACGGTGGTGGATATAGAAAAAAAAAGTTTGATATATTATATTATTTCTATTATTGATTTCCTTTGTCTTCTCCAAACACAATAACTCCTTAAACTATTTAAGTCTAATTTGATTAATCTCTTGGCCTAATTAACAAGTTAAGTAAACTAAATTAAATGTTAAATTGTTATAATCTAATTCTTAATTAGATATCCTAATTTTAATTAGAGATTATAATATATGAAATAATATGTCTAATTAATTAGTTATATAATTAGAAAATTAGTTAAGATTGATTAGTAATGCTTCAAATAATGCATGAAAAGATGACAAACTTCATGCATGCATGATTAGGGGGGCGGTTTTGGAAGCAAGGAAGAAGGGAAACATGTTTAAGACATGTTGGAGTAGCCTTTTTAGGCCAAAAAAAAGTTTGAAGACTTTAATTGGATGCCTTGACCAATTATTAGTCATTTTTCTAAAACCAAATTATTCCTTCCTTTCTCTCCATGCAAGGCTACGGTTTCCACTCCAAAATGCAGCATCCTTCTTTTCATTTTATCACACTTAACTCATTTTCTCTCTTCTTTCTCTTCCAATTTGTCAAGAACACCAAGAACACAAAGAACAACACCATTTTCTTTCCTTCCTTGAACCATTCGGTCACCACCCATGGAACCATTTCTAATCTACCATAATTTTATCTAGCTACATATCTTGAATCCTCTCATCAATCCAAAACACTTTCATATTGGGGATTTTCTCTAAATCATCCATCTTCATCACTTAACCAAGCCAAGAACACAAAACAACCATTTTCTTCCTTTTCTCTCCATAGATTCGGTCAAGCAGCCCAAAAACACCATCCATCACTTTTAATTTCATCCAACTTGATTTTCTAAACCTAAATACTATTCTAAGAACATCTCTAGTTATGAGTTTTTCCAAAATCATTCATCTTGAGCTTCAAATCCAAGCTTCAAGTTTCTATCAAAAAAATCAAAAATTCAACCTTTGTGCTACAAGAGAAACCATTCGGTCAACCTACCAAAAACCACTCTCCAATATCTTTTAATTTCATCCAACCATAGATCTTGAATCTACATGAGATTCTAAGCAACTTTCATGTTGGAGACTTTCTCTAAATCATCCATCTTCATGGATTTTCTTCAAGGTCAAAGTTCTTGGGTATTTATGGTGAAGTTTACTAATCTTCACTTTTCTTTTGATTTTCAAAGTTTTAAACCATGTTTGATCCATGGTTCCTCTTAATCAAGCTTAGTATACTAATTTCTATGTATTTTGTTTTGAATTTGAGAAGCCCTTGGTGGTGAAGGACTTGGAAAGAGAAGCAAAATCAAGAAGCTTTGAGGATCTTCAAGAGGTAAGAGGGGGATCTATCTCACCAACCAAATATGGTGGTGAAAGATGGTTGTATATTTGATGGATGTTGAATCCATGTGAGGATTCATATCCATGGTCTTGTAATTAATTTGTGGTTGTTTATGTGTTTTAATTATTTGCCTATGCTTGGTATGCTTTGCATGAGTTTATGATTTTGATGGTATGCTTATACTATGTATGATTTATTGCTTTTAATTATGGCATACTTGTGATATATATGATTATATGTATATGTATGTCATGACTTGATGATGGAAAGAAAATCAATTTTTGGTTCCAATGACCAAAGAGATGACTACGATTTTGGCACCCAAGGTTAGGGTTCCATGTTGAAATTTTTCAAGAACAAGGAAATTAAATTTTGATCCTTAGAACAATGACAATTTCGGCCAAGACACCTCAAAATAGGTGTTTACAAATTAATATGTTTATGAAAGAATAAAATTGGATTGATTTGAGGAGTATGGAAAATAAACAAATGGTTTGTTTTTCAAGAGAAACAAGAATGGAATTTAATTAAGTTAGAAGAAAAATATTTCATGGTTCCAATGACCATCTATAAAGTTTTGATAATTTAGAAAAATGTTTTGATGCTATGAAATATAAGAATTTTTCCAATAAGGATTTTTAAAAAGGGAATTAAAGTGTTATCAAGTGGAATTTTCATAAATAAAGGAAAAAGGTAGATTGAAGGTGTTTGAACTTCAAATTATTTTAAAGAGAATTAATTTTAGAAGTGATTTAGAAATATAAAAGAAAATATTTGTAACTTAAATTTACTAACGTAGAATTTATTTAGTGGATTTTGGAAAACGTTAGAAAATTTAAAGTTAGAAACAATAATTAAATCAACTAAATGTGATTGTGTAAGACTAGATCAATAAAAAGTGATTTTGAGAAAAATATATTAAGGAATTTCTATTAATTTATTTTGTGTGTAAAAAGTTTCTAAGTGTTTTACTAAACATGAGTTTTAAATGAAAATAGCAATGTTGATTTTAAAGATTTGCAAAGAAAATGAAAAAGAATTTGAACAAATGGATTTGGTTTTATAACCAAGTGGAAATATAATTGATTTAATACAAGAAGTTTGAAAAGAGAATCGAGTATTTTACTCACTTGAGTAATTAAATTTTGTAAACAAAAATATTTTCAAACTTCAATTTATTTTGAAGAAAGGATTAATTGGAAATGATTTGGAAAAATGGAGAATATAATGGTATTTTGAAAATTTACTAACGTATGACTTATTTTCAAGTTTGGAAGTACGTTAGAAAATATTAAGTTTTGAAATGATGATGAAAAAGAATTTCTTAAGTAAAGAAGCGTGGAAAAAGCTTTTCTTGAGTAAGAAAATGTGAAAAATGAAATACAAAGTCATAATATTTTGAGAAAGGATGAAATGGAATTTTTGAAAGATTGAGAAATATTTTCAATGTAATAGAATTATGGTGAAAAATTATTTACGTATCTTAAAAAGCGTATTGAAAAGGATATTGATTTATTTGAAAGTCCAAATAATGTTTAGAACATTGAGAAATATTTTGAACTATCTTGTTGAAAAATCACTAAGTGATTAAATATTTTTACGCGATTATGAAAAAAATGGTGGAAAATTATTATGAGATTTGGAAAGTGTTTTAAATATTTTGAGAATGATAGAAAATGATTTACGTAACTTAAAAGAATGATTTTTTAGTTACGCGATTTTGAAAATAATGAAAAATCATTACGCGATTTGAGAAACGTATATTTTTATGCGATTAAGAAAAATGTTGAAAAATTAGTACGTGATTAAAAGGTGCAACAGAAAAGTTACAGTATTTTAAAAATGTAATAAAAATATTTTGGAGTTTTAAAAACGTAACAAGAGTGTTACGGTGTTGAGAAAATGTAAAAGAAGTGTTGTGGAATTGTGAAAACGTAACAGAAACGTTTTGGAAATTGTGAGAACGAAATAAAAATGTTGCACAATTTTGTGAAAAACACGGCGAAAGTGTTTTATAACTATAAAAACATGATAACATGATTTTGTGTTAAAAATACAGTATAATTACTGTTTAATCAGTGTATGGACACTGTATGAGAGAATGACGTGTTTTGCCTATGATTGGTATTTGGTGCATTTTATATGCATTGGAAAGATATGCTTGTAGTTGAAATTGATGCATTATATATGCATTGAAAAGATTTGGCCCGTTAGGGTTGGACTTGACCGATATAGTCGTGCATTGTATAAATGAAATTGAAAAGATTTGGCGTTGGGGTTGGACTTGACCTTGATAAATTCGTGCATTGCATAAAAGATAGCTAAAAGCTATTATGGCCCTTGTGGTTGAAGAGGGAATGAGAATTGATAGTGAGATCTATGATGGATCTTGGGGTGCGTCGAGCGGCGGTCGACTAGTGGACACCGGTAGCGAGTACCCCGTGCCACTGGCGATGCGATCCGTTGCAACGCATTGACGATACCCGACAAGAACACGATTCTTTTCTACTACTGGGAGATTGTCTTGGAATAAGGCTGAATTGACCGAGCATTCTTCTCGAAATTTGGAAAACCTCCATGGAGTTATTTTTGAAAAACTGAGTCTTTATGCACATGCATAATCTGAACATTTATATCTGTGTGATATATTAATTGAGGAATATTGGTTATGACGATTGTTATGAATACTTGGATGATGATAATGATAATGGTGAGAGCATTGTTCATGATTATTGTTGATGATGATTGAACTGATAAATGATTAGATAATGATAGTTGATTAATGCTGATAGCATGATTATGATATGATCTATCTGTATGAATTATTGGTCATGTGTGTTATCTATGTGCTGCCATGTTGGTATTGGTGTAGGTGATCTCACCTCTTCGTTATATTGTTTTGTTGTGTCTCGTATTGTTTAAATCAAACAATAGAATGATCGAGTTGTCTTAGACATAACAGGCGATAAATACTCGAGATTGGTGACAACAATAAGGAGTGGACATTCGGGACTCGAAGGTGTGCGGTGTTGGCAAAGAAACGGATGTCCGATGTATCAAGATGGACGAGAGAAAAAGGAATAAGTATGTTAAAGTTTCTCGTTAGTGTTGTGCCGTGCTATTAAGTAGGACCGTCATGGGGTTTGCTACTGTCAAAAAAAAAAGTATGTTAATTTTATATTTCTCTTTAAATTGTGAAATTTCAAATTATTAATCAGTGTCAGTATTGTATATTAAGCTCTTTAAATATATTGTTTGCAGTATGACCTATAAATTTTAGTAAGTTTATATTTCTGCGAAAAGAAATTTTGAAACCCATATTTTTTTTTATAACTCAAACTTTGTGCAAAGTTATTTTCAGATTATGAGTCGGAAGTCAGAAATGTGATGCCTTAGCTAGGGTGTTACATTAGTTGGTAATTAGAGCTAGGGTGTTACAGTAAACCGAATGTTGGGTTCAAGAGAAGTGTGTTCGATTTTACAATCAATGAGGCCTGCTCGAGAGACAATATCAGAGGCATACTTAGCCTGTGAGAGAAATAAGTCATTGCTGGAAGATAGAACTTCAAGCCCTATAAAGTAACTTAAAGGTCCAAGATCTTTCATCTCAAAATGTTGACATAAGAACTGTTTGAGCTCGGTAATGCCAGTAGAATCATTGCCAGTTATAATCATATCATCGACATAAAGAAGCAAGACAACAGTACCATTTTTTGTTTTTCGAGTAAAAAGAGCAGAATCATGAGCACTGGAAGAGAACCCCAATTGACTGATAGTGTTGTGAAATTTAGCAAACCAGGCTCGAGGTGCTTGTTTAAGACCATAAAGAGACTTATGAAGACAACAAACCTTGTTGGTCAGAAAAGTGTATCCAGGAAGAGGACGCATATAAATCTTTTCTTCTAACTCACAATTAAGGAAGGCATTTTTAACATCCATTTGTGTAAGTGACCATTGTCGAGTGGCTGCAATGGCAAGAAGAGTTCGAACAGAGGTGATGCGTGCAACAAGGGCAAAAGTTTCTTCATAATTAATACCATACTCTTAAGTGAACCCTTTTGTCACTAGACGAGCTTTGTACCGCTCAATAAAACCATCAGAAAGAGTCTTAATTTTATAAACCCACTTGCATCCTACAAGAGGCTTACCAGAAGGAGGATCAACAAGGTCCCAAGTGTGAGTATTCTCTAATGCCTATAATTCCTCTTGCATAGCTTGCTGCCAATGAGGGTCGGCAGAGGCTTCCTTATAGGACTGTGGTTCATGAAGGTGAAGCATAGTAGAAAAATAATGGTAATCACGAAGATAGGTAGGTGTAGTTCTTACCCTATGAGGACGCTTAATGGTGGGAAGTGCAGGATCAACAGTCGGAACATCATCGGAAGCAGAGGGAACATCGAAAGAGGCTGGGAGCTCACTGGAGGTACCTGCATCTATGTCACTGGGGAAGTAATCAACATCAGGGTTAGTAAAAAGAGGAATAGAAGTGGACGGAATTGATGTAAACTTGGATAATAAAGAGAACATTATATGTTCCCCGAAGACAACATGACGAGAGATATGGATACGCTGAGATATCGAATCCCAACAATGGTAACTTTTGTGTTCTGTGCCATACCCAAGAAAATAACAAAGACGGGCGTGAGGCTCAAGTTTAGTATATTCAAGAGGTTGGAGGAGGACAAAACAAGCACAACCAAACACCTTAAGTGAATGATAATCTGGTATAGTGTGATAAAGACGCTCAAAAGGAGAGACATTACTAAGGACAGAGGAAGGAAGACGATTAATAACATGGACAGCAGTAAAAGCAGCTTCACCCCAGGCACAGACTGAGTTAAGAATGAGACAATACTTTCTTTCAGCGCGACTATTCTGTTGAGAGGTATATGGACATGAAAACTCAGACAAGGTACCCTGTGCACCAAGAAAAGATAAGAGTTTAGAATCACGGTATTCCATGGCATTATCTCGATGAAAAACTTTAATGACTTTAGAGAATTGTGTTTGAATCATATTGGCAAAGTTAATGTAAATTTGCAGAAGTTTATGACGATTTTTCATCAAATATATCTAAGTAAAGTGAGAATAATCATCAATAAATAACAAAATACTGAGAACCTCCCATAGTAGGTGTGGGAGCAGGACCCCAAATATCAGAATGCACAAGATCAAATGGTGAAGCAGAAATAGAAGTACTTTTATAAAATGGTAAAACTGGTTGTTTAGCAGTTTGACAAGCAGTACAATCAAGAGACTTATTAGTAACAGATCCTAAAAGACCCTGAGATACAAGAGGACGCAGTTTACTAAGAGAACTATATATGAGCAAGACGTTGATGTCAAATCTGAATGGAATAGGTGGTGGAAACAGCACAAATGTTGGACACTTGGGAAACATGCAGTTGAGTGAGCTCAAATAGCCTTCCAATCTTACATCCAGTCCCTATGAGTTGTCCCGTCCGTGGGTCTTGCACACGACAGCCAGAGGAAGAAAAAGTAAGTTCATAACCAAGATCACATAATTGACCAACAGAGATAAGGTTAAAATTTAGTTTAGGAATAAGATAGGTGTGAGGTAAACTTAGATTGGACAGGGAGATAAAACCCTTATGACTTACATGCATAAGAGATCCATTAGCAGTGTGGATAGAACGGGCAGTGTCATTTTTAGATAAGGATGAAAAGAAATAAGATGTAAAGGTCATGTGGTTACAACAAGCAGAATCGAAATACCATGTAAGATTACCTGGTGTAGTGAAAATATTAGAATTTGAAGAATATGAACACTGTATATTATTTCTCTATAGAATGCTTACAATTGAGGTAATATATAGAGGAAGCTGTACATTAAACTAGCCTAGAGAATAAGCAACACTAAAAATAATGTCTACACTAAAAACATGAAAATGTGGGAATAACGAGGCCACCGTCCATTGTCCACCATCCAACACACCATCCATCGTCCACCGTCCAACACTGGGCTACATGAGTATTACCATTACCAGAAGAAGAAAGAAATTGTTTAAGGAGAGACATAAGATCACTGGCGGAGAAGGCAGACTGAGAAGATTCAGGAGATTCATTAGCAGCAGCAGTGATGGCAAATATACGCCTAGAATAACTGGGATGAGGTTGATTCCTGTTCTGGTCTCATGGGGGAGGACGAGTGGGACAATTCTGAATTAAATGTCCTAGTTTTTTGTAATATCGACAACAATTTGAAGCAATATGACCCTTTTACTTGTAATTATGACATTTAATGGTGGGGCAATCGGAGTAGGAATACCCTGACTTTCGACAGTGACGGTAAAATTTGGCTACTTTATTTGGAACGACAAAGGCAAGATCAGCTTTGGGATGAACAAGACCCAATCTAGTTTCTTCTGACTTGAGACGTGGAAGGACATCCTTAAGTGTGGGCAAAGGATTCAGATGTAGTAAGGATGTGCAGACAGGTTCATAATCGTCAGTAAGAGCCATTAAAAGCTGGATAAGATGAGTACGATTCCGATGAGTCTCATACTTTTTTAAATCAGTTGTATCTTTTAGAGAAGGCTCACATAAGGTCAGCTGATCCCAAATAACTTCTATCTATGCTAAAAACTCATAAATAGATTGACCAATTTGTTGTTTCAAAGTATTAAGTTCCTTCAACAGTTGATACTGATGTGATAAATCAGAGATAGTGTAGTGTTGCTTTAAATGAATACCAGGAGTAGATGTATTGTCAAACTAGGTAATGATCTGATGGTTCTTGCTATCCCATTAATTTATTAGCATAGGCTTCAACAGTAACAATAGTACTTTTGATGGGGCTCTTTATATCACCTGTCACATATCGTCAGAGTCTGTGGCCTTTCAAAAAACCCCATATTGCTTCGACCCAATGGGAATAATTTGAGCCATTAAGAACAACTGGAATAGAAAGCGAGACATTAGATTTTTTCATTATAGCACAATAAATTCAAAAAATAGTACTATCAAAGCAGAATTGATGAAAAATGAATGCAAAAATGGAATGATATTACCGAAATACTTAAGGAAGGGTCCACAAGGGATATTCAACACGTGGTCAACAAAGTCAAACACACAGTCAACACGTGGGTAGCACAGGCACGGGTTAGACACGGGTGAGACTTGGAGGCAGCTGGAAGGATCAGAACGGAAGAGGGCCAATGATGGACCTTGGGCACCAAACCAACCAAAAAATACCAAAAAATTCACTGGAAGAGAGACAGAGACCTAAGCTCTTGATACCATGTAAAAACACATGAAAATGAGAAAATATTTTGTATATTTTTCTGAGTGTCAATGTACAATGAGGTGCTCCTATTTATAAGGTAGGAGAGAATAAAACAAAATCGGAATCAATCCTATACATAAAGTCTAATTAATCCTTATCTGATTACAATATAATAACAAATAAACAACAAATCATTTACAATCGTAATAAATCAATAATAAATCAATCACTATCATAACAAACAACTCATTCTGATATGCGAACTGTAGTGCTATGACATCAGAAAGCAATGTGGGCCAGAAGATATGTGTTTTGACTTCTCAAACACAGAGAAATTTTTAAACGGGAAGACATTGAAGGATGGTTTAGGTGTGGGGGGCTTGAAGTTTGTTTCATGCAATAAAACAATGTTTAATGCTATGGTTCAGGACTGGGATAGAAACCTGGATGTGGGTATTCCTGCTCTTCTTGAGGATGGAATCAGGATGCTTGTGTATGCTGGGGAAGAAGATCTTTATCGCAATTGGCTTGGTAAGCCACCTCGATTCAACTGAAATCCAAATTGTTTTCTGTTTACGTGGAATTTTGGTTTAGAGACTTAGTAATAATTCCAACAAACAAATAATGAAAATCAGATGAATGTGGGTTTCGAGTTATGCAGTAATCTCGTAGGATTTGAGAATTAACTTAAAATAAATAAAAGAAGCTTTAATACAAGTTTAAAAAAAAAAACAAAAGTTCAAAAAAGAAAGCTTTGATAAATTAAAGAAACTGATGTAGAAAATTAAAAGCGAAGTTTAAAATAAAGCATGTAAATGACAATAGAATGTAAAGTGCAAGAAAAATAAAGTACAAAAAGTTTAAATGTGCAGTGAAAGTAAAGAACGTTAATGTAAAAGGACATGAATTTAAAGTGCAGGAAAAGTAAAGGAAATTAAAGGACAAGTGCAAAAATGTAAAAATGTTGAATGTAAATTGCACGGAAATTTATCTTGCTTGAAAGTAAAGAGTGGAATGAATACTTGATCTGTATCCGTGTATTTGCTTGAGTGAAATGTTTAGGATTTCAACCAAGTATCCAACCTTTTGTACATCGTGAATCCTAATATTTATAGGTAAACTATGAAAATAACTGATTCCTAAAAATTAGGCACGTATATGGCAGTTATATGTCACATATTCGACACTAGTACTTTGTCCAACTTTTGACAAAACCAACTTCTAACCATTTAGTACTTTCGTCGGTTCAACACTTAGAATATTTTTCCAATATCAACATCCATCCATCGAATTAGATTTTCTGTTGATCTTCTTGTATCTTCGACAGCTTTATACATCATTCGAATAAAGTGATCTTCAGCATATTCGACATGGTTTATGCATCATTGAACTAATCTTCTAGCATCTTCTGTTTTTTATGCATCAGAAACCTGATTTTCTAGTCATTCTTGTCAAATAATATTCTCCTGTCAGCATTGATTTTGTCAAATTGTAACTTAGCCATTTTTATCACTAAGTCACATTATGACTGACATCTTTCATCATTCTCTGTCATGTCATTTTTCGTCGAAAGGTAACCTCACATTTATACACTTGAGGCATTTTCTCTGTCGAATCCAAAATTAAGATTTATCACCGAACACTTTCGTGTTAAACAAAATGTCTTTGTCTGTTTGCATTCTTAATGTTCTTTTCTCATTGGGCCGGGTATTCAAGGTTGGTTCATGCCATGGAGTGATCAGGTCAAAAGGAGTTTGGGGCGTCCAATTTTTGGTTGATGGTGCAGAAGCAGGGTTGCTGAAAAGCTATGGACCTCTCACTTTCCTCACGGTTTGTGTTTAAGGGTGTATTCTTGAGCTTGACATTGTTAATTCCACTTTTTCTTACTTTATTTCTGTTATACAACGTGTACATGAGGCTGGGCACATGGTCCCCATGGATCAACCAAAAGCTGCACTTCAGATGCTGAGAAGCTGGATGGAAGGGAAACTGACAATAACAAGGGAGAGAGATAATGTCTCTCCTAATTGATGCACTCACCTCAAAACCAAAACCAACCTCCTTTAACATGGATGGTGATCAAATTTTCTTGTGCACATGACTTCATGTATAATATTTGGACCGTGGAATATATCCCTTTTTTATTTTCCTGAAGCTGTTCTCAAATTCATGTTATTTATGCTTGTAATATCCCTAAGATAGAGCACAGTGCATTGAAGGATAAGCAGCTAAACTTATACCCGTGTTAACAAATTGAGCACAACTTTGATTTTATGCAAGCAAATGTCAATTCTTGAACAAATATATTCAGTATGGTCCCAATTCTCAAGTGAGTGATGAGGAACTCATTATTTGTCATCTCATTATATTGGCTGTGAAATATGGCCAAAAACAAAAACAAAACAACTAAAGGCTGTAAAATGAGAATAGGATTAGGAAATTTCAGCATGCAGTGGAGACTTTGAGCATTTAAATTTAAATAAAGTAAGCTGAAATGAAGTTTTATACTAAAAAGAAAAATGTAGCTTATATTGGTTTCTCATGAGTCATGAGTGAGATATCTCTTTAGTCATTGGGTCAATTAATGACCGAGATTAGATTGACTTAATATTTATATAAAAATAAAATGCACAATTTTAGATGTTATATTTAGTTAAGTTATAAAATTTTAGAAGTATAAAATTAAAATTAAAGTATATTTTATAATAAATATTTTAAAATAAATTATATCAATATAAAAATATTATGTTATTTAAAATATATTAATTTATGTCTAAAAGTATTATAATTTATTATTAATTTTTTAAAAATATATAAAATTTAAAGTATTATGTTATACTAGATCAAGTCACATCAACTAAGAGTATGACTCAAAACCTAATTCAAAAACACATCGGATCAAATTTTAAAAATCTAAACCTAACACACAATAAACTTCAGATTGTGACAAGTAGTTGATGCGGGACGACTCATGAACACCCTACACTTATGATTGAAACTATAGGAGACAGGGATTGAAGTCACAGGATATGGAAGGGAAGAAGGTCCATTGCCTTTGGTGGGGTATTCGTATTTGTATAATTGTATGCGACTTACAATCTCAAATTCGAAAGATTACACAGAGGTTCGGTTACAGAGTAACAGAATTATTGCTTTTGCTTTTAGACTTGAGCCCAGCTCAAATGAAATTTATGAATAATGAAGCTCGGCCCAAAGCCAAAAAAATAAATTAAAAACTATTTTTTAACAAAAATGTATTTAAAAATGTGTAAGATAATATTTCAGAATGTGTTTTTAACATAAAAATAATTTTTTATTAATATATGGGAGATAATACTTTTATAACAAAATGTTAATTTTATATTATGTTTATTATCTCCATATAAATGAAGTTATAAGAAGTAGATACATTTTTTCAGAAACAATTTTAAAAATGTAGTTATCTCTACATAATATTCTCACCCCCAAAAAGTAGTTATATAAGTTTTATTTTGCATTGCTTGAAAAATTATTTCAAAAGTTCATATAGTAAAGACTAAACTCTTACTATAGTTCCTCCACATACAAAATGATCATCACTTTGATTCTTGATAGGTAAATAATTTGTTGAAATTAAGCACTTCATAAATCAAAGGGTGATAATGTCACTCTTGCTTCCGTTAGAAATTTTTTTGAAAAAAAAGGAAAGAAGTCAATTGCTAATATTTTAAATCCTATTAACATTTTCTCTCGCCATTTTTTTTATTTAGGTATGTTTCGTCTTTTTAGTTTTTTCAAGTGCTTTGTGATTTTTATTTTGTTTTGATTTGTGATGCCTGAAAAAAAAGAAACAAACTAAAATAAATAGCAGCAGAAAAGATACGAAGTTGTACCTGGTGTAACCACAGTTGCTCCGAAGTCGAAGTCGTACCTGGGTGCCTGCTGTCACTGCGAACCATAAAACATCCTGTTGAATCAGTTTGCATTCCTCTGAGCTCAACCATGCAGCTTGGTTCAATCTGCAACCTTATTTTTCATTACATATATATTTTTTATTCTTTTGGGTCGCTTTCCTTTCATTTTTTTTATTAATATGATACATATTTTGAATTGGTTAAAACTTAAAAACGAGTGAAAAATTATGGGATTCAACTTCTATCAATGAATTGAAAAAGTTAGGGTTTTGGTTAGGAAAAGCATCCTCATACAGTCATACTTGAAGTTATTTGGAGTTAAATTCTTTCAAATTATGTACCAACAAATAAATAGATAAATTCTTCGAAATTATCATAATGCTTGAATGTTTTTGCTCCCCACTTCCAAGTGTGTTCGTTTTTCTGCGTAGTTAATATTTTTTTTTTTTCAGTGATTCAGAGCAAAACATGACCTTAGGTGGGAGATAAAGCTTCTAGATTCGTCTTTCGTATTAAGGAGTTTTTCAGAAGACTGTGATCTAATGGAACCTGACAGGTATCCTTCTTAATCAGTTATATCTCTGATCTTTCTCTGTCTTTCTTTTGAAAACAAAATAATTGCATCTTTCCTCGCAAATCATAATATAGATATTTGAACTTTTACAGTAACTTTAACATATGAGCATCAGCAGATTTTTTCTTCGTATTGCCACTGTAATTTTATTATTGATAATTAGTTATGATATTATGCCTGCCTGCATTTCTTCAACTTGGCATTCAAGACTAAATTGCAATGTTCATGGAATCATGGATATCTTTTCTAATTTAAGGCTTCAAGAGATGTGTTGTAACATTTGTTGATTGAAACATTAGCTTATTTGTTTTTTTCTGGATGAAGACTGAAGGTTATCTATATGGTACTTGGCTGTTTCTGTTGCTCCTCTTTGATTAAAATGAGCTACTCAGCTTTGACTTTCTCTTGTTATGACTTATGATGGGTAGCACAAATTGCTATGGATTGATGGAATTTGTTAATTTTGCAATACCTTTGAACTCAATATCTGTCTGCAGTGTTCTTGCAATTGGCTTCTCTGAATTTTGATACCCAGCGAGCAGTGACCACTTGAGATTAGTTCTTTTCTGCCTTTAGCATGCCATTATGTTGTTAAGTTGATAATTGGATACAACTTTCTCAACACAACTAAAAACTCTCATTTTTCTATTTAGGAAACATATGGTGATATGTATCAATACATCTGTTGTACAGTAACTGCAGTTGTACATGCAGAACCTGTAGCGGTCAAGACAATTGAATGTTCTTTTATTATTGTTACTTTTTTTACTATAATTTGTTATGTATCATAAATACATCTTTCATACTACTCATGATTGTTTTACCAGGTTAAATTCCCCGACCACGTTTGAAATGCCATTAGAGGTTTTGGGCCATGAGTTGCAGTTCTCTCAGGTATATTTATGATTTTCAAGTATACTGTTTTTAAAACTATCATTTTTTGGAGGGAGCTTTGAGGAAGGCGTTCTTTTCTGCAATAGGCCAATGGAACTTGAGTTATGTAATCTTAATGCAAGTATATTAATGTGCAGCCAAAGCCTTCTTTCTTCTAGCAAATTCTAGATATCCTTTAAGCAGTGAAAGGTTTAGCTTATTTCATGCAGTTCATGTCAGCCAAGTCGATATTTCATTAAAGAAGAGGCTCTCTTGTGTCAATTGTTTTTTATTTTAAGTAAAGGAGATGACCTTGATTTACTGAAAGGTTGAATCCAAAACCTTAATGCATCACAGTGAGGGATACTTTGAGTAGGATGACTATATTCCACAGGTGTACCAAAGACTTTGAATGTGCATTAGAGACTTTTAAGTTTCTGCTTAATAAGTAGGTGTTCTGAAAATCTTTGGAATGAAAGGAAGAACCAATTAGATGTAGGGCAATGGCACAAAGCACTAGAAATGAACCTCCTTGGAAAATTTTCAAACCATGATTGATCAATGTGCCATGTGCCTACAAATTTTATATGTTGACTTTGAGACGCTTTCTTGTTGCTTCTGCTTCTAGGCATTGACTTGATTATGATTTTATTGAAGATTGATACTCTTAGATATATTTTTTTTAATGTTTACTGTCTTTTTCTTTCGTATCTATAAAATCTCTGACAATGCCAATTTCGTTTTCATTAGGATCCCAATTCCAAGCACTTAGGAACTACGGTGTGGGATGCATCACTTGTGTTTGTCAAGTTTCTTGTAAGTTGTGTATCCTCCTCACATGCTCTGGGATGTCCTGTCATTTTTTCATGAATGAAAAATTGTTAGATCTTAAAGTGTTTTTTTATGTAATTGTAGAATTTAGCTGGTTGATTCCCAATTGTTAAAGCATTGATGATGTGTATCTTGTAATTTTGGAGTCTTGTATACCAAGTAAAGAGATAAGGAAAAAAAAAGAAAACAGATGGCCAGATAGATAAGCCTTGGACTTGAACTTATTCTAGAACCTGTGCATGAATAAAATTTGATATGAAGGTGTAGAGCATACCTTTATCACCAATATCTCTTTGCTTCCGGGAAGTACTGAGAATTGGGAAGAGAGAAAACTTGTATGACATGAATTAAAAGTAAATGCATTCTCTCTTCTTTGAGGACATGATCTTATCTTAAGTTGAAGTTAGATCCTTTCATACTAGAGGATGAACTAGGTCATGAAGTTTTTTAGATATTGCATCTGGTTTCTGTAACCTTGTAATATTTCTAAGTTCCCATTATTTTAATTCCTTGGGGGTGCATCTTATATTGTTTCAGGAACGGAATTGCAGAAAGGGAAGGTTTTCCCCGGCTAAACTTAAAGGAAAACGTGTAATTGAACTTGGGGCTGGCTGTGGTGTTTCTGGCTTTGGTGAGTTTTCAAATTATTGTTAAAAATTTGTTTATTTAATTAATTAACTGGGCCTACATGGACTCCTTGATTGAAATTGATCTAGCTTTACAGTACTTTCAGTACTTTGGTAGGTGGGTGATGCCTTGTCTGATCTGCATTTCCTTTGCAGGCATGGCTTTGCTGGGGTGTGATGTCATAGTGACAGACCAAAAAGAGGTTTTGCCGTTATTACAGAGAAACGTTGAACGTAATATTTCAAGGGTCATGCAGAAGAACCCTGGTGTGATTTGAAACTCTTGAACCATCCTCATTGCCATATGGATGTGTTAGTTTTTTTTTCCCCGTGGATTGAATATATTTTTGAATCTCGCCATTGTACTTAGTCCTTGGTGATTCTGTTCTATGGATTATTGGATTTGAATGATCATAGTATCTTACAAGGAAATCCATTGTTTCTAGAGTCATTTGGTTCAATCAAGGTTTCAGAGCTTCAGTGGGGAGATGAGAGTCATATAAAGGCTGTTGGTCCTCCATTTGACTACATTATTGGCACTGACGTTGTAAGTGTTAAACAGGCCTTTTAGCATACAAAGTAGAGTGAATCTAACTCACTCATTAATAAATTATTAATTGTCATTTAAATGTCATTCTGCCCTCAGTGGAACATTATGCTACTTTTTGTTTTGCTATATTCCATTGAAGGTTTATGTAGAGCATCTATTGGAGCCTCTATTGGAGACAATACTTGCTTTATCTGGACCTAGGACCACAATTTTGGTATGTCTTTTAACTGTTCAATAATTAAATTATGCACTTATTTCTTATAGTAGAGTTGGATAATTCACTTATTTGTTTTTTTAATTTGAATTTGTCCATGAAGTTGGGCTATGAGATCCGTTCCACCTGTGTCCATGAGAAGATGCTTCAGATGTGGAAAAAAAACTTTGACGTGAAGACTGTTTCGAAATCCAAGGTATGCTATGTGTTCTTTTGACTATCACTACATATATATGTCTTGGATTTGCAACATTATTTTCAGTTATGTTGATAAATAGGTTTTGCAGTTGCACTGAATTCTTCAATTTGTGCAGATGGATGAAACATTTCAACATCCAAGTATTCAACTCTTCATTATGGGATTTAAAAATTCAGCAGAATGCACAGAGAGCTCAGATCAGGCGACTGCTGAAAAAGTTGATGTTGAAACTTGTGTAGAGGATAAAAGCAGTGAGGAAAATGTTGTAGTAGAAGGAACTGGTCTTGTTGAAGAAATTGTTGAGGATCACAGTAAGCCAATCCCCCAAAATGCAAACCTTAGTGAGTGGGAAGCCAGAAGGTATGGCTCAATGGCTGCAAGGATTCTGCGAGATGTAAAAATATCCTGATTTTGAGAGTTGGTATGGGAGATTCGTAGTCCTAGGAAATATCATTGTGGTCATATGCATAGGCTTCAAATGGTGGTGTTCGCCTTTACTTGACCCACTTTTTGATATGATTTGCTGGATTCCATCCTTTCATGAAGTGTAAGCGTGCCTTCCACGAAGCAGTAACCATATTAGGTTTTCCAGAACTAGAAAGCATTTGCATTATGCTTGGTAGCTGCAACACGTAATATATTAATTATTATCCTGCATGACAAGAGAATGTATTACATCCCCTAGAGGAGATCTTCAGAACATTTCTGCCTTCTAGAACTATAGACGTAACCATCTGTTTCTGCATTAGATGACATCTTTGGAACAATGATTCTCTAAAGTGAGAATTTTTGTACAGTGAATAACTAAGTTTACATTAATTATTGATGGTTGATGTAGGTTCGTCTATTAATGGTTAATGTAGACTTATTTACTCACTTTATAAGAATTATCACTTTAGAGGATCTTTGTTCACATCTTTGATATACCTATAGAAAATGATTGAATTTTGAGCAAGTTGATATCACATGATGTCTCAACCAGATTTCCTGTTTATTGCAATTCCTTTGTTTTATTAATCAGCATGAGAGCCGGTTATACACTTCATATGGAACCGTCTACCAGTCGAGAAAAAATTAGTGCATATAATCAAAACTTCTTGGACAATATTTAGTGCATAAAATCGATATTTAAATATGGCAACTAGTGGAACAATAGCTACCACGAAAACGAAGCCCTCTGACTCGGATGGCACATCTTTAGCGCGTTAGTTTGGTTGACGTAGTTAAGTAACTTGCTTTAAGGAAGTAGGAACTGTTAGAATTTTGTTTGTGGACAAACATAAATCATATTATATAGAACCCAAATTAATTGGATGTCAAAATTGTTAGAGCATTTTGTTTAGTCCAAATTGTGATCAGTATTGTTAATGGCCTATTGTTGTTAAGACTTTGTTCATATATGTGGGTTTTGTTTATGGATCCTGTATATGAGTTTGTCATAGTGGGTAGGTTTAACCCATTTTAATTATTTTATATATATAGGAGAGGCCTATTCCTAACCACTCTATGCGTCTGATTGCCCATTGATCTTGACGCGTGGCGCTTATTGTGGGATAGGAATAGTATCTCTCCTCATCGTGTTTTACTTTTCAGGATTGTTCGACAATGTCTTCTTCATTGATGCCAGGTAACTCTAAAATCTTTTATATGAAATTGATATGTCATAAATTATTGAGATTAATAGATTCGATAAATATTTTCTTTCAATTGGTATCAGAGCCAATGTTTTAATCCTGATTATGACTATCAATATCTTGTTTTAATCCTAAAATCATAACATATGTAAGGTTTAATTAATTTTATTTTATAATCGATTTCAAAGAATAAAGTTAGGGCTTTTATACATTAGGTTGTTCTAAATTCAGAAACATATTTATTGTATTTTGATATTGTGAATTTACAAATAATTTTATGCAAATCTATTGAACCCTAAAGTTGCAATCCTTATATGATTCGTTTTCCTTTTGGAGTTTTTTCAACAAATTGACTTAGGGCTATTGTAGATCCCTGTCTCACGAGTCTAAGCACGTATGGATTGTTTCTTTTGGTTGTGAAAAAATGGGAAATTCTTTAACAAACAGTACGCACGTTGTTCTTCTTTTGGTTGAGAAAACCCATTTTTTTGTGTCGTTTTTTTTGGAAATTAAACTAGGGAAATTGTAGAGCCCGTTTTTCTGAATCTATAGGCACCAATAAATTGATTTTTGGTGGAGAATCGAGGGAGAAAATCAGCGCGACCGTTCTGGATGAGCCGGGTCGTGCGACCAAGTTCTAAAAAACGGGCGAAGAGGAGACCAGACTCGACGACGCCCACTCGCTCTAGTGGCGCGTGGGGCGCGTGCGGCGTCTTAAAAAGTGATTTTGAACTGCATTTTTTTGGGTTGTGCTCCACGCGCCTGTAGTATTTTTTGGTAATTTTTATTTATTTTTTAATGCCATTTAATATTTATTTTAAAATTTTAGAGGTTAAAATTATTAAAAATATATGATGTTTGTCCTCTTTTGCTTTCGAAAATTTTTGTGTATTATTGTGATATTGTTGGGCATGATATATATTGCACACTCTCGAATTGATGTTGTTTGGTTACTCAAATATTTTGGTACTATTTTGTGCATAAATTAATATATAATGTTTTGAAAATTATATGTTTTGTTGTTATTTATGCAATTAATTCGAGAATTGTTGTTTAAAGTATTATTGTATTATTGTAATCTCACCTTCATTTGGACAAATTATGTTGAGGTGTTAATATTGTTAATATTTTGTTAATAATGTTGCATTAGGATTTATATTAATAATGCGCTTACCCTATCGGTTTACCTTTATTAATGTAATTTCTAGTGATTTGTTGAGTGATGTTATTTTGGGCACTTTTCATAATTGTGAGCTCGCCTTCGTGGGACCAATTATTGTAATGTGTTATTTTATTGATAAAATATTGTTATATTGTGGCTTTGGGGATTATATTGGTAATGCGCTTACCCTATCGGTTTGCCTTTATTAATGTGATTCCTAATGATTTGTTAAAGGCATTGAGGTTCTGACCTTAGAGTTCTCAGTATCCTTTCGGTACTAGCTTTAGGGACATGATTTTGATATCTGTGGGAGTCTACTCATGTATTGTAATCCAGGACCCTTCGGCGGGATTGCAATCGCATGGGAAACTCAATTATGGTTTTGCTCAAATGTTGTACATGTTGATATGCTTAACAAAATCTCCCTTTAATGTATCGTTCTTTCAGCTTCATCGATGCAAATGAGTGCTATAACGAAATTGAATGGGACTAATTTTGAGGACTGAGTGGATTCTGTGAAATTATTCCTGGCTGTCTCTAATGTTGATATTGCTCTCACTGAGGATGAACCTCAGAGACTCACAAATGCATCTTTTGCTACAGAAAAGAAGAAGCATGAAAGGTGGGTTCAATCCAATAAAGTTTGTTTGATGACCATGAAGTATAGCATGGAAAAGACTATTAAAGAGAGTATTCCTGAAACAAATAATGCTAAAGAGTTCCTCAAGTCTGTTGGTGAGAAATTCAAGAAGTTTGATAAAACTGAAAAGGCCTATATTACCTCTCTTTGTTGACAAAGACTACATATGATGGTGTGAATGGTGTTCGTGAACATGTTTTGAAGCTTGTGAACTGGTACAACAAGTTGAGGTCCATGAAAGTGGAGTTGGGAGAGGATTTTCTGGTCTGGTAGGTGTTTGAGTCTCTTCTGGCTAGTTTTGATGTCTTGAGAACCACTTACAATGCTCAAAAGGAGGAGTGGACTGTTGATGAACTTATATCTGTTCTTACTCAAGAGGAGCATACCATGAAGAAGGGCAAGGCTCACAGTGTGCAGTTTGCTTCTCACAAGAATGGTGAAAAGAGGAAGAAATTTACTAAAGGGAAGAACAGTAAGCCTCAATTTAAGAAGAAGTGGAATGATAAGCCTGGATATTCTTCTAAGCCATCTTCTGGTCCTGGTGAGACTTCTGGTGTTAAACCCAGATATCATTTTAATGGAAATTGTAAGTTCTGTGATATATATGGACATAAGCAGTCTGATTGTTTAAAGTTTAAGAGTTGGCTTGAGAAAAAGAAATGTAACCCCTTGGCTCTAGTATGTTTTGAATCGAATCTAGTTGATGTTCCTTTAAATACCTGGTGGCTAGATACTGGTGCGACTATTCATGTTACAAATTCATTGCAGGAATTTAGAAGCAGGAGGAAACCAAGTGAAGGGGAGTTGATGATCACAGTAGGAAATGGAGCCAAAGTCAAAGTAGAACATATAGG
This sequence comes from Ormosia semicastrata, assembly GCA_029884595.1. NCBI lineage: Eukaryota > Viridiplantae > Streptophyta > Magnoliopsida > Fabales > Fabaceae > Ormosia > Ormosia semicastrata. Next base: position 11,030,106 of record JAQQTO010000038.1, read on the forward strand.
AGTGGTTTCATTAAAGTTATGTACTGGACATGATTTAGTTTTGAAAGATACAGTTTATGTACCTTCTATGAGGAGGAATTTGATTTCAGTTTCTGTTTTGGATAGTTGTGGCTATTCTTTCCATTTTAGTAATGCAAAAGTTTCTTTATATTATGATTGTGTTCTTGTTGGTTCTGAAGTATTGTCTAATGGTTTATACATGTTGAATGTTGATTCTCTTTCTGGTAATCAACGGGATTCAGATATCAATAATGTTGTTGGAAACAAGCGTGGTAAAGTTGCTAAAAAATATTCTATGTTGTGGCACAAACGTTTAGGACACATCTCTAGGGAGAGAATGGAGAGGTTGATCAAGGAGAATATTCTTCATGACCTGGACTTCTCTGATTTTGATACCTGTGTTGATTGTATAAAAACGAAACTCACAGCTGGAGCCAGGAAGAGTGGGGTTACCAGGAGCGAAGGAATACTACAGTTGATTCATACAGATATTTGTGGGCCTATTACTCCTATTGCTATGGGTGGTTTTAGGTACTTTATTACGTTTATTGATGACTTCTCTAGATACGGGTGGATTGATTTACTGCGTGAGAAATCTGATTCTTTAGATGCTTTTAAAGCATTCAAAGTCGCTGTTGAATTAAAATTTAGTAAGCAGATCAAATGTGTGAGGTCTGATAGAGGTGGTGAATACTATGGCAGGTATGATGAAACTGGTAGAAATCCTGGACATTTTGCTAGGTTCTTTGATGTGTGTGAAACAACATCATATTTTGTTCTTGTTTTGCATGCATTCTTGAGCATTTTAGGCATTTTAGTTTTCCTTTTGGTTTGTTTTTCCCTTAGTTCGGATAACTGCGGTGTTTTTGGTGTTCTTGTGCAGGATTAATGTTGAATTGGCCTTGGAATGAATGGAAGCTTACATGATTGAAGTTGGAACTTTATGGAACTAATTTAGGGAAAGATAAGACAATTATCTACAACTTTCATGAAGACCTCAAAGGCCTGATCACACGTTTGGATAACTCAAATTGGAGTTGAAGTAAGAACTAGGGCGCTGATCCTGACAGCTTGACCTTTGTATACTATTCATGACATTTCTCGAGCTACAAGTTGTCAAATGAGCTGAAATTTTGATGGTTGATAGCTAAGATCCAAATCTACAACTTTCATGTTGAGCACTTTTCCAGATTCGAAGGTCTAATGGGTCAAATTGAGCTTGGAAGGCCATTCCAGAACCAACCACGGCCTGGCCGTGGTATACACCACGGCCGTGGTTTGAAGACAGCAGCAATGAAATCTCCAACTCAGAACCAACCACGGCCTGGCCGTGGAATTAACCACGGCCGTGGTTCGGGGCGCGCAGCAGATTTTAGTTTTTGATTTTTATTTCTTTTGGGGGCTTTTGGCCCATGAAAACCCTAAGCTATTAATAGATGTTCTGAATGCAATTAGGGTATTCAAGCTTTGATTAAAACCTAGTTCTAAAGGAGGCAAAGTGGAGGCTTGGGTTCTTCATCTTCTTCTTCTTCTTCTTCTTCCATTGTTACGGGTTTGGGATGTTTTTAAGTTTGATTTCTGTTTCCTTCTTCTCTATGTCTGAGTAGTTACTTTTGTTTCTAGGATTGATCAATGCCCTTTGATACATTGATAATGATTAATTGACATTGTTTTCCCCTTTTATTGATCTTGATTGTTCATTGATTCAATTCTTATTGCTTTTATTCATGTGAATTTGTTGGCCACTTATTTGCATCTCATTGGCATTTAGGGACGTACTGAGAGGTGAACCTAAGTGTTGGAACCATTAGAATTGAACTTAAGGTCTAAATCACGAGAGTAGTTTTAGCCTTTCGAGGAATCAATGAATTATCACAAAGCGTAATGGGTTCAATTTAAATTCAATTACCACGAAAGTAGGAATTTGTTTAATTGGGCACGGGTCTTGTATCTTGAAAGAGAATATTAACTAATTTTGGGTAATTCACCTTCAATAGAATTTCAGATTTAATAAAAGGGTTGTCAATTAGGATTTGTCTTGTATCATTGTGGTACCCCAATCTTGGAAGCTTTGTTAAATCTGAAAACCCCTTCTTGATAACTTACTGTTTTTTTTCTAAATTCTATTTTCTTGATTTTTATTTAATTGTTTTGTTACTACGTTCTTATCAATCAATAATCATATTCACTTTTATTTAATTTAATTAAATTAATTAATTAATTGGTATTCATACACACAGTCCCTGTGGATTCGATCTTTTTATTACTTGACGACGAAATCGTATAACTTGCGGATTCGGTTTTTTTTTATTCGATCTTTTTTTTTATACTCAAAAACATATATTCTAAGCACAAGCTTCAAACCGAATTTTTGCTCCATTTAACATTCTAGATGGTTACCGACGGTGTATCATCATAGGTATCAAGGAAATCAATTATGCAATAGGCTCAAGATGGGCAACTAGTGGATGAAGATGTGACAATAATTTCAGAAGGCCAGAAAAATACCTAAGATGCCTTAATCACATTCAAGCATGCAATCAAAAATTTCGCCTCAAAATAGTTTCAAATCAAGTTCTAAAGTACCAAATCCAAGAGTACAGAATTTCACTCAACAGAAAAGAGGGGTTAATATCAATGTAAAGCACATACCCCTTATTAGGCTCAACTCTCACCTTTAGTAGCAAAATCAATGAAAAGCACAAAAATAGAGAACCTTATGCTAATCATTGCTATCAAAAGATCAACTCTTGCAAATAGCCTATCACAGGAATAACAATATGGGTTCCAAATTCACTTTTCTTTTAAATTGGCATGAAGTTCATACACGAGGATGTATGGGTAACAAGATGGTGTGATCATGCAAAAGAATGCAATATGCAATATGAAAAAGCATGAAAATCCTAAATGCAATCCTAAATGCAACTAAGTATGCAGCATAAAAACATGAAAATAAATATCCCACCCCAAGCTTAAGATTCACATTGTCCCCAATGTAAATTATCAAGTCAGAGAGAGAAGAAAAAGGAATGGACTCACTGCGGTGGAAAGTGGTGCTGGCTCATATGCCAGTCATACATGGCGCGGATCATGGTCTCCATACTCTGTCCCTGCTGCTGGAGTTGCTCCATCATCACTCTCTGCTGAGTATACGGTTTCGTCGTCAAGTTTTTTCGCAAGTATACGGTTTCGTCGTCAAGTAATAAAAAGATCGAATCCACAGGGACTGTGTGTATGAATACCAATTAATTAATTAAATTAATTAAATTAAATAAAAGTGAATATGATTATTGATTGATAAGAACGTAGTAACAAAACAATTAAATAAAAATCAAGAAAATAGAATTTAGAAGAAAAATAGCAAGTTATCAAGAATGGGGTTTTCAGATTTAACAAAGCTTCCAAGATTGGGGTACCACAATGATACAAGACAAATCCTAATTGACAACCCTTTTATTAAATCTGAAATTCTATTGAAGGTGAATTACCCAAAATTAGTTAATGTTCTCTTTCAAGATACAAAACCCGTGCCCAATTAAACCAATTCCTACTTTCGTGGTAATTGAATTTAAATTGAACCCATTACGCTTTGTGGTAATTCATTGATTCCTCGAAAGGCTAAAACTACTATCGTGATTTAGACCTTAAGTTCAATTCTAATGGTTCCAACACTTAGGTTCACCTCTCAGTACGTCCCTAAATGCCAATGAGATGCAAATAAGTGGCCAACAAATTCACATGAATAAAAGCAATAAGAATTGAATCAATGAACAATCAAGATCAATAAAAGGGGAAAACAATGTCAATTAATCATTATCAATGTATCAAAGGGCATTGCCCAATCCTAGAAACAAAAGTAACTACTCAGACATAGAGAAGAAGGAAACAGAAATCAAACTTAAAAACATCCCAAACCCGTAACAATGGAAGAAGAAGAAGAAGATGAAGAACCCAAGCCTCCACTTTGCCTCCTTTAGAACTAGGTTTTAATCAAAGCTTGAATACCCTAATTGCATTCAGAACATCTATTAATAGCCTAGGGTTTTCATGGGCCAAAAGCCCCCAAAAGAAATAAAAATCAAAAACTAAAATCTGCTGCGCGCCCCGAACCACGGCCGTGGTTAATTCCACGACCAGGCCGTGGTTGGTTCTGAGTTGGAGATTTCATTGCTGCTGTCTTCAAACCACGGCCGTGGTGTAGACCACGGCCAGGCCGTGGTTGGTTTTGGAATGGCCTTCCAAGCTCAATTTGACCCATTAGACCTTCGAATCTGGAAAAGTGCTCAACATGAAAGTTGTAGATTTGGATCTTAGCTATCAACCATCAAAATTTTAGCTCATTTGACAACTTGTAGCTCGAGAAATGTCATGAATAGTATACAAAGGTCAAGCTGTCAAGATCAGCACCCTAGTTCTTGCTTCAACTCCAATTTGAGTTATCCAAACGTGTGATCGGGCCTTTGAGGTCTTCATGAAAGTTGTAGATAATTGTCTTATCTTTCCCTAAATTAGTTCCATAAAGTTCCAACTTCAATCATGTAAGCTTCCATTCATTCCAAGGCCAATTCAACATTAATCCTGCACAAGAACACCAAAAACACCGCAGTTATCCGAACTAAGGGAAAAACAAACCAAAAGAGAAACTAAAATGTCTAAAATGCTCAAGAATGCATGCAAAACAAGAACAAAATATGATGTTGTTTCACACACATCATTCTTACAGGACTGCGGTATTGAGGCACAGTACACCATGCCAGGCACTCCACAACAAAATGGAGTTGTAGAGAGATGAAATCGTACTTTGATGGATATGGTGAGGTGTATGCTTAGTCATTCTACTCTTCCAGAATTCTTGTGGGGAGATGCTTTGAAGACTGCTGCTTATATTTTGAATAATGTGCCAAGTAAATCTGTGCTGAAGACTCCATATGAGCTTATGATAGGCAAACGGCCTACCTTGAGGCATTTCCGTGTTTGGGGATGTAGGGCAAAGGTGAGACCTTATAACCCACATTTAAAGAAACTTGATCCCAAAACCATCAGTGGTTTCTTCATTGGTTATTGTATTGGCTCAAGGGGTGCTAGGTTCTATTGTCCTTCTCATACTACTAGAGTTATTGAATCCGATCGGGCTATCTATTTTGAAGGGGACTTAGGACATAGTAGAACTCAGGAGCCACGTATTGTTGATTTTAGTGAGGAGCATGTTGTTGTTCCTATTCCTGTTGATCCCTTTCCAGGGATAATGACATCTCCTCTTATCTATAATGATAATATTGTTGATCCTGTTGATGTTGTTGATATCCCTCAACAAGTTGAAAATAATGTTCAGATTCCAGATGTTGTTGTGACTCCATTAAGAAGATCTGAGCGGGTTCCTATATCCACTGAGTCTACTAGATTCAGGGACTATGTTGTGTACTTGCAGGAGCATGAGTTTAATTCAGTTGAGGATTCTCATCCTATTTCTTTTCAAGAGGCCATGATTAGTCCCAATAGTGCACAATGACTAGTGGCTATGGAGGATGAATTGGCTTCTATGAGAAAGAATAATGTTTGGGAATTGGTAGAATTACCTACTGGTTGTAAAACTGTTGGTTGTAAATGGGTCTTTAAGACTAAACGTGATGCTAAAGGTGAAATTGAGAGGTATAAGGCCAGACTTGTTGCTAAGGGATATAACCAGAGGGAAGGCATTGATTATAAGGAGACTTTCTCACCGGTCTCCACTAAAGACTCTTTTCGTGTTGTGATGGCTTTGGTTGCTCATTTTGATTTGGAGCTTCATCAAATGGATGTTAAGACCGCCTTCCTAAATGGTGATTTGTATGAGGATGTGTATATGGATCAACCTAATGGTTTTGTTGAAAATGGTAAAGATCATATGGTATGCAAATTGAGACGATCCATTTATGGATTGAAACAGCTTCCAGTGCAATGGTATTTGAAATTTGATTATATTGTTAGTTCTCTTGGTTTTAAAGAGAATACTTGTTGACCAATGCATTTATCGAAGTTTAGTGGGAGCAGATTCATCATTCTTGTTCTATATGTTGATGATGTATTGTTGGCGAGTAATGATTATGTTTTTCTGAATGAGACAAAGCAGATGTTGACAGCACATTTTGATATGAAAGATCTTGGTGATGCCTCTTTTGTGTTAGGTATTGAGATTCACCGTGACAGATCTCGTGGTATTCTTGGCTTGTCTCAGAAAGCTTATATTGAAAGGATTCTGAATAGATTTAATATGAAATCTTGTAATTCTTGTACTGCACCTATTCAAAAAGGTGAAAGACTCTCTAATACCCAGTGTCCTCAAAATGATAAAGATGTTGCTGAAATGGAGAAAGTCTCATATGCTTCCGCTGTTGGCAGTCTTATGTATGCTCAAGTTTGTACACGTCCTGATATTGCTTTTGTTGTTAGTGTACTTGGGAGATACTTGAGCAAACCTGGTGTGGCTCATTGGCATGCTACAAAACGAGTTATGAGGTATCTACAAGGTACCAAAAACTGTATGCTCACCTATAGGAGGTCTGACCGCCTTGAGGTGATAGGCTATACTGATTCTGATTATGGTGGTTGTCTAAATGATTACAAGTCCACATCAGGGTATATATTTATGTTAGCAGGAGGAGCTGTTTCTTGGAATAGTGTTAAACAGACACTTACAGCTACTTCTACTATGGAGGCAGAGTATATAGCTTGTTATGAGGCTACGCGTTAAGCGATATGGTTGAAAAATTTGATTACTGAATTTCTTATTGTGGAGAGTATTTCCAGGCCTCTTACTATTTATTGTGATAATTCTGTCGTAGTGTGCTTCTCTCAAATTAATAAAAGCTCAAAGCGTTCAAAGCATTTTGATACAAAATTCATGTTTGTTAGAGAGAAGATTCAAGAGTTTCAGACTCGTGTTGAGCATATCCCTGCAGAACTTATGGTTGCATACCCACTAACTAAAGGTTTAGCTGTTAAAGTTTTTATTGATCATGTGACCCGTACGGATATAGTGAGGTCTTTTGATGTTTTGGGTTAGTGGGAGTTTAATTTTGTAATTTTGTTATGACCTCATTTTATTATGTCTCGAGACAATTATATTATTATTATCGTTGTCATATAATATTGTTATTGTTATTGATCTGTGCAGTTTTGTTTATTTATGATATAACATATTGTGGAGACATTTTGGACCCAGTCTCATTTTGTTGTTGTGCTGAGATGTTAAATCTCAGAAAGCATCTTAGCGGATGCTTGGGGTCATTTTGTTAGGAAATGCACTTTGATCACATATTGGCATGCAAATTTTGGATGTGTTTTCCCATTATTCATTTACCGCATTTTGATGGGTCACCGAGATATGAGTATGTTGCGTGTATGATATCAATACTTCTTGAATATGATTTTCTGCATTATTGGGATACTTGTAGTCTCATTTTGGACCATTTGTTGAGAGTGCTAGCTCGATTTTGACATCATATTGTGGCCACATATTGTTTGATTAATCTGGATAATTGTTTTCTTATTAAAGTGATATAATTTGACTTATGTTGTCCAAGTGGGAGAATGTTAGAATTTTATTTGTGGACAAACATAAATTATATTATATAAAACCCAGATTAATTGGATGTCAAAATTGTTAGAGCATTTTGTTTAGTCTAAATTGTGATCAGTATTGTTAATGGACTTATTGTTGTTAGAGCACTGCTCATATATGTGAGTTTTGTTTATGGGTCCTGTATATGGGTTTGCCATAGTGGGTAGGTGTAACTCATTTTAATTATTTTATATATATAGGGAGAGGCCCCTGTTCAACCAGCCTTAATGCGTCTGATTGTCGTTAAATCATCGATGCATGAGCGACTATTGTGGGATAGGAATAGTATCTCTCCCTCATTATATTTTACTTTTTAGGATTGTTCGATAATGTCTTCTTCATTGATGTCAGATAACTCTAAAATCTTTTATATAAAATTAATATGTCATAAATTATTAAAATTAATAGATCCGATAAATATTTTCTTTCATGAACTCGTGGGAACAATCATCCAGGTGATATTATTTGTATAGTTGCAGTATTAACGCCCAGAGGAGAGAAAAGCTTGAAAATGATAAAGGATATACAGCGTGATAATATCCTTATCTCTATAAGGAATTATATCGGAGCTAAGAAAATTGAATGCGTACTATTTTCCATGACTGAGTTGGATCTTGGATGCCAAAATTCAGCAGGTACTTACATACTTGTTAAATAGATTTTTTTTATAGGAGAAACAAAGTTCGAACCTTCCAGTAGGCGCTTGTTGATAAAATAATGCAAGTTTATTGGTATAATTATTTAAGTGTTTTTTTTCTTCTTCCTTAATCGACTTATCTCAAATCAGCTCCTTATCCAAAATCTTATATGAACCAATAAGCTTTTAGAAAGACTTTATGGGGGCCCGCCTGTCATGTTTGAAAATAATAAACAAAGCTTATCTGAATTCTGAAGCTCCTTTGCTGGTAAAAGATTAGCTTTCGATTTACCTGTAATAATAATGCCTGTAGTTAAAAGATTAGTTTATAATAATGCCTGTAAAAGCACTTCGGTCAAAGATAAAAGGAAACATGTTTACATAGGCTAAGTGTAGTACATAACTACATATCTTAAATATTGAACAAGCCATTGTGAAGTCCTACATTAATTTTTTTTTTTTTGCCATTAACTCCTAAATTTATTACTGATTCATTAAAGAAGGGTCTAATGAACAAACTCTCTGTGCCTCTGGAATTGCTCAGGAATGAGTAAAATTTAAATTTAAAAAACATTGTAAGTTCGTAACACTTAGAAATATGTCTAGGCCTGCCTTGGTAATTGAGCGGATTTTTGCTACATTCAACCAATGTTTTAAAAATTAATTCAACTACTGAATCGAAATATAAAGTGATTTATAATTTAATCGATTCAATAAATTTAATTAATGGTTGAATTAGTTTACAAAATAATTAAATTTAAAATATATTATATACATTTATTAGTAATTATATATAAATAATTTATATTTTATAATTATATATAAATAAAATTTAAAAGTTAATTACGTAAGATATTTATGTGAATGCATATGCACTAGTTAGGTTGTTATAATCACATTAAAAATAAAATAATGCAAGTTTATTGGTATAATTATTTAAGTGTTTTTTTTCTTCTTCCTTAATCTACTTATCTCAAATCAGCTCCTTATCCAAAATCTTATATGAACCAATGAACTTTTAGAAAGACTTTACGTGGGCCCGCCTGTCATGTTTGAAAATAATAAACAAAGCTTATCTAAATTCTGAAGCTCCTTTGCTGGTAGAAGTCTAGCTTTAGATTTGCTTTTTGAACGTAGAAAGCTGAAGTTGTACCACAATCACAAGGCTTGAAGTTGAAAAGAAGAATCAAACCTTGAACGAAGGAGAGGAGACGCAGGCTTCAACGAAGAAGAAGTGAACCAAGCTCGCCAGAATGCAGAACCTTGTTGCTGAAATCGCGCAGAAGCTCGCCGGGGACCCAGAGCAGGTCGCCGTGAAGATGTGAGCGAAGGAACTAGAGAACCGTCCGGTTGGCCTGTTTTTACCGGTTTTTCCCGATCCAACCTTCCAGACGGCTCTTTGGCCCATTCAGAACCTGTCAATGGTTCGACCGGTGGTTTGACCGGTTCAACCAGACCGATTGAACCTATTTTTGAAACATTAAATTTAAGAACAAAATTTGTTTCTAACTCTTCTCCTCTAATCATTTTTTTAACTCTTTTAATAATTCTTTATTTGTTTATTAATTCAATTAAGTGATATTTAAAGTAAAAAATAGCGAATAATTCAAAGAATTAAAATCAAATTTTATTCTAAACCACTTTGTATTTTAGGATATGTTTGCGAGTTAAAATTTTGAAAAAAAAATTATTTTTTATTTTAAGTAAATATTTTTTATATTTGATATTTTTTTTAAAATAAATGAATAATATAAAAAATATTTAAATAACATTTCAAACATTATTTATTTATATTTATAAATATTTTATAATTATTTTAATTTAAAAATAAAAAATAAATATTTTTTTCTCTTAAATCTTTTATCTAAACATATCCTTAAGGATTAAAACTTGAACATGATTTACAAGCGAAATATTAAAATAAGCACATGTACTACCATGTCTTAAAATTTTACATTAAATTTATATAACATTTAATCATAATTTTAAAATTAATCATTCATCTTATATAAATTAAAAGTATATTTAGTATAAATGTTAAACTAATAAAAATTAGTTAATGTAATCAACTTTATTAATAACTAAAGTAGACATAATATTTTTTAACTTTAATTTTTTTACATAATTTTTTTCTCTCATAATTTTATATTATTTTTTATATAATTAATGATATCATTTTTTTATTATTATTTATTTAATTATAATTATTTTAAAATAATATAAATAATAATGTCTGAAAAAAAATGACCTATGATCATCTTTTTTCATATTTTTTTAGTTGTGAAAGACAAGGTAAATTGATCAAAATCTACACCAATCCCACTTTGCAGCGAAAAGACAGCCCAACAAAGCCCTATAGCCCTATACGATCATCAGGGGCATAAAGATACTGCTTTTGATGTAAAACGCACCTGAATACTTCTTTGACTACGATCTGATTAATTAGACTCTTCTGATCGTTTATCTTAATTTTTTAAATATGAATTATATATTTATTAGATTATTTTATTTAAAGTTAATTAATTTTATGGTGGAATCTTATATGATATTAGAATAAAGATTTTATTTCTGTCGTTTATTTCATTAGGTAAAAATGTCTAGTGAGTCAGATCAATTCATGAATTCGAGGATTTTGATCCAACCCAACCCAACCCATAAAAGGCAAGTTTAATTAGGTTTGCGAGTTGGGTTGGATTGAAAAATGCTTCAACTCGCAGTGTGTGAATTAAATAGCAAGTTGGAACATGTTCAACCCTCACAAACCTAACTCACCCATGCTTTTTTTTAAAGTAAAAAGTTGTTTAGATGATAAAGAGTATATGAAAAAAATTGATAGTAAAGTCAATAATAATGTCAGTATATATGACATGCGTGATGACACTGATTTCGATTGGTTAGACTAATTTATTGTTTGAGTTATAACTAGTTTTATTTAATTTATTCTAGACTTAATAAGACTTGTTAGTTATTAATTTATTATGCACTTATTGACTTATGGTATTTAATTTATTTGATATTGAAACCTATTATGTTTGACTAAAGTTGATTGAGACTTATGATATTAATTTATTATATTGAGACTTATTATGTTTGAGATTGAGACTTATGATGTTAATTTGTTAGATTTTGTATTTTAATTTTTTTTAGGATTTTTTTTAAATATGTCGGACCCACGAGCTCAACCCAACACAACCCACTCTTGAGCGGGTTGGGTCGGGCTAAGCGAAAAATTCTCCTCGACCAACCCAACCCAATCCACTGTTTCAGTGAGCGAGTCGGGTCTAAAAACGTTGCTAAACTCACCTAACCCACCCAACGGACACCCCTACCACTAGGCTTCTCCGTTGCCTATTCCATTAGGCTTACCAGTTGAATCACTCCACTTAATACCAATTGATTTTAGGTTGGGCAGCTCAAGAACTATAAATGCCTAAAGCTGGATACAAAAATAGGGCTTTTTAAATTATAGAGGCAAATGAAAAAACTAGTAAGTATTTTATTAATTATTTTAACTTTTGCATATTTTAAATATAAAATAAGATAAATAATTTAAAATTAATAGGAATGTGAGATGTGAAAAAATAAATAAAGATTTAGAAGTTTTATTAATTATCATAACTTTTGTATTTTTAAATCTAATTAATATTTTAATGCTAAAAAAATATAATAAATATGTTATTATAAAATTATTATTATGAAGTCTAGTGCAAATTGGGGCCTAAAGCCATTATTTTACTAGCCTCATGTTAGAGCCAATGTTAACAAGAAGAGTTTAATTTTGATGTGACACCAATCATAATTACTACATATATAACTTTTGATATGATTATTTTAGAAGTTAAATATTTTTTATAATGTAATAATACATTATTAAATGATAGTGTAAAAAAATTTATACTAACACTACATTCAAATTTGTTAGTGTGTAAAACTAACAAATTCTTATGCCAATTAGGGTGGTTTCTCTACTAGTTCTCCCCTAATTCATCCTTTGAGTTTATTGTAATGTTGATTTGAGTGGTGATCCAATTGATCGTCGTTTTGCCACTAGTTAATTATAGTTGTCAAAATGGGTCAAGTCCAATGGTTCGAATAGTCTTGACAAAATAGGTGAGCTGGGCTAATAAAAGTGAATACAAAATTAAAAATAATCTGAATTAGTCAGATCCGAATAGGTCAGCCCGCTTTGATAACACTACATAAGGTCATGCTGGGTTAACAAAATGTTAGTCTGAAACTCACACAACCTGATCGATCTGACCCGACCCGTTTTGATAGCTATAGTTAATATATCTTATTTGGTGACTCTCTTATTTCTTGGCGTAGTAAGAAGCAAACTCTGACTGCTCGCTCTAGTATTGAAGAAGAGTATCGTGCTCTAGCTGATACCACTTCTAAGATACTTTGGATTCGATAAGAACTTGAAGATTTAGGCATCTTTCAGCCTTCTCCTACTACCCTCTAATGTGATAACCAAAGCGCTATTCAAATTATCCATAATAATGTTTTTCATGAGTGCACAAAGTTTGAGATAGATTGTCACTTCATTCACCAACACATCCTTCTTGGTACTCTTCGTCTCATCTCCATCAACACTATTAATTAGCCCGTTGATTTGTTGACTAAAGCTCATCATTCTAGTCTGTTTCGTACTCTAGCATACAAACTTAAGTTGATTTCCTCTACACTCACTTAAGTTTGAGGGGAGATATTAGTGTGTAAAAATAAAAAATGTGATTCAAATGTAAAATGTGTGTATCATAAGGTGTAGCATGTATACAATGAAAATATTTTATGCATTGTACTTATATTACATATGCATAGTCTTCGACTTATAAATAGATGCAAAACTCTTTGTATTCTTCATATTCAAAAATAAAGAAAATCTTTTCAATTTCTATGTTTTTAGTTGCTAACAATATTAAATTCTAACAATAATTATTGTTTCTATGAATAAAAACACCGAGTTTCTAAAAGTAAGTTTATGCTATGTTAATGGTTCCAATTGGGTATTTTTGTTTATGAAACTCAAAGTTTATCAGTGAATTTTAATTTGTACACAATTTAAAAAAATGAATCAATTTTTATTTTATAACTTTTTAAATAATTTTTTTATTTATTAATAAATTTAATTTCTAAATATATATATATGAAAAGCTAATTTCTAAAATATTTTATTCCCAACATACTTATAATAATCAATTTATTTTTTTCTCAAAATATCTATTACTTAATAAGTAAAAAATTAATACCTCATAATAATGTCAAACATTTAAGCAATGATCTTTTTTAATAGTATTATTTTTATATACACAAAATTCAATATTAAACTTAGAATCATATGATTTAAAAACCCAAATTCTTTTTATTCATACCAACACTTTGATAATAGACAATTTCTCTTTGAATTTTCGTTTTGTTTATTTACTCAATCAAAACTTAATGAGATCATGTTCAGCGAGGTTTTACAAATAATGAAAAAGATGTCATTTTCAATAAATTGTGGAAATAAAAAGAGTCAAACTCAGGCCTTTAATCAATCAAACTGATTATTCTGACATAAAATAAGGCACAAAAAGACGAATTGGTGATCATGAAATTGCAGGGCATTTGCCAATAGCTGGTGGATGGTGTCATGTCATAAGATTAACGTGAGAAAGCGGACAACATATATAAGGGGTAACTTATCAATGAAGGCAAAAGACCATGAAATTGCTGTCAAAGTGTCAACAGCACCAAATCATTGCCATTTCTTTGACTATGGCTCCAATGTGTGTTTGTTAGCGAGGGGTCGTTATTTTTATACCACTTCACTGGGTATCTAGTTCTAAATTCAAAGTTGTGAACCAATCTTTACCAACCTCATCAAAAAATGGAAATTTGTAATCCAGTAGTAAATATAGTTTCTTTGTTTAATCTGTCACAAATTACGTACCTAGGAGGAGAAACAAAAGAAAGTCAATATAACGAAGTTGGAAATTAACCCTTGCAGTTTTCAATTTATCTGCATAAGATGACTGATTGATTGGTTTCCCTAACAACCACCCCCCCCCGGTATATATATAATGAAGTTATGATATACCTTGTTTAGATTTATAGGAAGAACTTTTGTGTAAGAAGTGTATAAGACATATAATTCATATAACTTTACTTAATAGTTTAAGCCTTTAAAAGGATTGGTTAATGACGAAATATATAACAACTTTTCTATTACTGTTAGAAAGCGTGGATGCTAGTGGGGAAGATTGAGCCACTCCCATCGTAATAAAGGATACATTTGGGGCGTCCAAACATTAAAAAGGTTGAAAGGTTTAATGAAAAAATGAAGGAAAATTTATTTTAAGGACGGATAAAAAATAATATTTAATTTCAAAAAACAGTAAACAATTCAAATTATTATGAATGATTACACAAAATTTACTTAATAAATTACATAATTTTGTCGTCACTGGATCAACAAGGATATATTTGTCCGCCGAATCTCGGTTTAGGTAGGAGGTCCTCTTTGACTTTTACTCTCCTCTTCTTTTCTTCTTATTTCCCTTTCACAACTCCGTCATCTTTCTTTTTCTTTTTCAAATCACCCTCTAAAAAACGAGCCTCTAGCTCTAGGCACTGGACAAAACTTCAAGTTTTCATGGCAATAATGCAAAGTTAGGCTAATTAATCAATGCCACCTGGAATGCCATTTCCATATCATGACATAAAACTACAACTACACCACTCTTAAAGCTGTGCAAGACCGAGATCGAGATCGATACTGCAAATGTTTTGAAAACGTTAATATTGATTGATGTTATAATGTGCGTGCATCATGTTTTCTACGGAGACTGTTCAAAGTCGTGTCTTGAAAGAATAATAGATACAACTTTCCATCATATGCTTCTTAGCTAGTGCTATATACGGCCATCTTTCATTCTCCCTTGCTTCGGATATCAACGCAACTTCATTTGTGTCGGCAAATTAAAATTTGACTTTGAATTTGTATGCTGTTCATGCATCCGAGAACAGAGAAGGGAAGAGGCTTCCAGACTATACATATAGGATAATATTCCCTTTGTCATACTCACATACCAACCAAACTTGGTGAACTAAAATCTTGCCTACCTATATTTCTTCCAAACACACCCTATATAAAGTTCAAGCCAAAATGACGAGGGGCTGTATCGTACGTTTATACTCTTTTGTCTTATAATGAATTCCAGTTTTACCCAAAAAAATAAAATAAAATAAATAAACATCCTACATAATAGAGATTTCACTTTCACATATTGTCTATATTATATTATTGATTTATTATATGTTCGCTTTGGTTTATATAATGTATTATCCATCAGCACCAAGTAGTAGGGGATTTTAAATTAAGGCCACAGAACAAGGGCACAAGTGCAAACGAAAAGGTCGAAAATGAATATTAAACCTACACTGCTTAATTTCATTTTTATTTTTAATAAGAGTATCATATCATTTGTCTCAATATTTTAAGTATATTTTATATATTTATTAAACTACTTCATTTAATACTAATTGATTTTAAATTAAAATTTCACATGATTTTCCGTTGACTGATCCGTCCAGGCATCTGTGAAGGAAAGTGTTAAGAGTTTCATATCTTCTACTTTAATCTTTTGAGTACTGTTTATATATCTGTTGAGTCACTCCACTTAATGTTAATTAATTTTTGGTTAAAATATCACAATTTTAATTATTTTAACCTATGTTTAGTGTACCTTATAAGATAATACCTTATAATATAAGGTAATTGGATAAAGGTTGATAATAGTATAAAAGAATTAATAAGCTCATATTCTATCAAGTATTTGACAATTATCTTATAACCAAACTGATTGTAGATAAAAATATTTAGCATTACAAAATTATCCTTTATAAAAAAAAAGTAAAAAAAGAGAATAGCATTCTTGGATAATCCATCAAACTACACCGTGAATAGACTTTATATTAAATCTGCACTGCTTGAATATTTCATTTTCATTTTAATCATTTTAATGAATATTATTAATTATTACACTAATGCGAAGACGATCACAGCCTAAACAAAACTTTCCAGCTTCATTTGCCAACCGATGAGAAAAGGGCGGGGAAGCATCATTTGCTGTTTGAGTTAATTATGCAGACGAGACTAAGACACTTGTCCTTTTAATTTGTTTATGAATATGATGAATGATTAATTACTTTTTGGATAACCAATGATTCATATGTTCGTAGCTTAATTGAATTGGGAGATGATGGCCCATTATGTTTTTCAATTCGAAGATTCCACAAGTGAAAGGAAAAGATAGAGGAAAGAGATTTTGCTTGACAGAAACAGTTAGTAATATGAGCAAAATAATCCTCACCTTTTCTTTAGATGTTAAACTATAGCTCTTATAAATTAAATACTTTTATTAATGTGGAAAAAAAAATTGGATTTAAGGTCCATCCTAGCATGCTTGTGTGTGTGAGTGTGTGTATGTATGTACAAAGTACAATATGTATACAAATGGGCATATATGGTGATCCATTATTCATTTTAGTTGTTGACGTATTTATGCACATGCAAGCATATACAAAGAAGTCTATAATTGTACATAGAACTGCCAAGCACTTGTAGGGCTAGTTCTAAAAGGAAAAAAAAACTCATCTGAGTACAAGAATAGCTTATATTAATACTTCTCAAGAATATGTGATTAACGATTAAATATGTCTGTGTTTATGAGGTTTTCTACCTCTTTTTGTCTATGGCTAAGATATGCTATTCCGTCCAATTAATTGTTAAACATATATGTGGGTATATATTGGTTGACTGAGAATACCTCCCATGTACAATCTCAATTTCGGACCACTGATGCATTAGAACAATATGCATACTTGAATCAGTTTTTAATATTTAAAGCGAGATTAAAAACTTTATAATTTAGTTAATTCAGCTTTTTATCAGCATCATCTCATGTATTCAATGACATGGTAAAACCTGGGTCGATGCCACCTTATTTAAGACCTAATGATATTAAAAATATATGCTCTACTCTTGCCCCATATCCTGTCACCAGATTGATGCTGCTGCGCTTTTGAACTGCTTGTCACAACTTTATACAGCATCACATTATATCACAGGACTACTGAAATATTTTGGGTACACAAGCAAGAGATTTAGTCCAGTTCATAGCCCCTAAACCTCATAGACATGCCTCTATGTTCTCCAGAATAAATCTATTATTATATATATCATCGTCCTTTGTAGTATTTTCAGTTTGAAAGCAGAAGAAGATCTTGAGTATATACGTGCAACTGTAATTAAATAAAAGATGACAGAAAGGATTGGGTGGGTGCCAGCAAGAAGGATTGACTTTCCGTGGGTTGATTATGATCTGGGGGTGATTATGTTTGGAAGGTGAAAAAGTTTCATTTCATATGGATATAATGATTGCCTTATAATTGTTAGATAGTAGTCAACGATTAGTGTTACTGTGAACAAGCATTATATACAGTGATATATATATATATAAGTAGAAAGGTAGAATTACAAAATGCAGGCATTATATGTAGCTAAGCTAATTACAAAAAGAGATCGAGGACTTTAAAGCCAGCATATCTTCCTATATCCCTGCCAGCCAACGGCCGGAGATGATTATGTTGCTTTAATCCATAAAATAAAGTTAACTTTATGACAGCCAGTGCACTACAATCTTCCTTGTCTACATTCATTCATTGATTTAAGTAAAATCAATTAACAAAAAAGGACCATGTAACCCACCAAAATATAAAAGAAAAAAAATAGTATATCAACATTAACTTTTTCTTCCTTTGTTTTTTAGAGCATCTCTCATTTAATATTTAATAAATAAAAGATCAATTTTTTAAACTATAATTAAATATTAAAACAAAGACATTTTTTAAAAATATTATTTTTCATATATATAAATTTTAAAATCGAATCCAACATCCCATGTAACATTACTTTGAGATAATTAATTATAAAAAATCTTCCTGTCGAAATATGGAGGAAACCCTTCATTTTGAGTTTTTTCACCGACTTTACTTGATAAAATAAAATAACTCTGCATGAAGACATGTGGTAATTATGCGATTGCCACCGCGTTCTTTGTGACCAAAGAAATCAAGAAGAGTCGAGCTTCATCCTGGTTAATTCTGTCTAAACTATACAGTATAGTTGTAAAATTTTGACTGATGTCAAATCAATTATTAGACTGGTTCGCCAATTTGACTGTTCACCCGGTCAGAAAAAATCAGTTAAATTAAAAAAGTTGTAGAATTAATCAATTTGATAGAAAACCGATTGATTTTAGTGTATGTGTGTTTAGTTTAATTATGAAAATTTTAATTATTTTAATAATTAATTATAATAAAATTAATTTTATGTATAAATTTATTAATTGAAAAATTATTTTAAAATAATTTATTTCATTTAAATAATATAAAAAATTTACTTTTATACATTAAATTATTAAAAGAGATATAAAATAATTTAAAAAAATATTTAATTAAAAATAAAATAATATTTACATATCAAAATTTTTAAAATAATTTATAATCTAAAATCATAAGTTTTAAATTTTAAATTTATAAAAAAATTATTATAATATATTAAATTTCATATAAAAATTTTAAAAAAATGGTCAAACATATGATGTGTAATGAAAAAAAAAATTTTAAAAAAAACTATTAACATAGTGATAAAATCTTTGTCTAATATGTTCTTAATTTATGATTTTTATCAGACTTTCAACCAATCATATTTTTATTTATTTTTTATTCTATTCGTTGTATTTAATAATAAAAAAATGATCAGCACAATATTAAACCTGATCGACCAGAAATCTGAGTCATAGATCAAGCGGTTGGTCCAGATTTTATAATTTGACAAAAACTCGTTATGGCAAATATATACTATCACACTCTGACTTGAAGGAGTTCGTTGCTTCGAATCTAACAGACAAAGAGAAGATTAAGAAGAAAAAAAGATAAGAAAACTCATACGTACGTACTCATGTGCATCACGTATATTTAATTAATGCCTTATCTTACAATTTCCATAATTAGGAGATGCAGAGAAACTGCACACCCAGTATAATTGTTACAATGTTACGTGAGCAATGACACAACTGATTCATTAAATAAATAAATTAAAGTATAGGACCACTACAAAGTTTATTTAAGATGGAAAATAAAAAGTAAAGCTTCTATCATATCATTTAAATAATGTGACTTCCATAATATTCTTCGAGTGTGTGGAAATGATTATTTTTTATATTTTAATATTCAAAAAATAAATAATAAATACTTTATTAACTTTTATTTAAAGAAAATGAAAAAACACTTCTATATTCGTGGAACTGATTTCACATAATCGTTTGCCACATGCCCACATCATTTTTTGTACGAAAATAATGTGGGAGAGACTACTTCTCTTTTCTCAGTTACAAAAAGCAAATGATTTTTTTTAAATAAAAGTAAAAATCAATATGACAAACGCCGGTTCTTTGATGACATTTTTACGAATAGTTTTCATACATCGTACTATTTATCATTTCCTTTTTAAAAGATATAACATGCACCTAAAGTAGATAAAAGGTACCATTCAACAAACTAGATTTGAAGAGTAATATCACTGAAAAAAGATTATCATATATTTTTTTAGAAATATATAAATTGTTGATTTTTTTAAGAGTGTTAGATTTAGTGAAAAAAATAAAAAATATAAATATAATAAATAATATTATAAAGAGTGTAAAAATATATATATATACACTATTAATAAAAATATTAAAACTAAATATCACTTATTATTGAGTATAAAGCCATTTTTTGGTGGCATGTTTTTTCAACAAAGAAGGCAAACAAAAGACAATAAAATTTTTGATGGATTTGAAAAAAGGAATGCAGGTGGTAGTTGGCATTTGTTCTTTTTCTCAATTGAGCAGGAGGAGGTTCTCCTATAAATAGGGACATCCTTCATTCAGTTTCATCATCCTAAAATTTTATCTTCTTTCTCTTATTGTTCTCTCCTTGTAGTTAGAGAGATGACTTGTAATTTTTTTCTACATAGTAAAAATCTTCTAATTTTACCCGTAGTTTTTCCCTTATCATCAAAGAAAGTTTTCTACGTTAAGTATTTTCTGTCAGTTTTAATTTTCTCAAATCTATTTTAGTTGTGTGTTACTGTTTTCATAACTCTGATACCCTATAGTGATATAAGAGACACGGTTACTACGGTGTAGGGTTTAGAAGAAAATTCTTAGTATGCTCTGTGGTTGCAGCATTGACTGATCTTTAATATCAGAAAAGAATTATTCTTGTTGCTAGAAATAAAGTGTGGTAGTGTGGGAGTGTATGTCTAAAAAAGTTCTGGCTAAAAAATTTTTGGTATTTAAGCGTGTCTATTAGTGACCTACCTCTCTTTCTTGGGAACTTATCTGGTACACTGTTCACGGTCTACAGTTACTATTCTAGTATACAGCACTATTCCAGTATATGATACTATTCACGCTGCAGATACTATTCACAGTGACTATTCATATGTGTAGTTGTATACTTTTATAGTGATTGTTAATACTGGTTTTGTTCTAGTATACGGTAATACATACAATATTGTTTACGTATACGGTACTATTCAAGGTGAAATAGTGTAAGCCGGTCTAGTTGAGAAACATATTGTTGTCAATATCATGGCGACAAAATATGAGATTCAGAGGTTCAATAAGAGTAATTTCTCCTTATGAAAACTGAAGATAAAGGCAATCTTGAGGAAGGACAATTGCTTAGCAGCAATTGAAGGCAGGCTCACTAGGATACCTAATGACAACTGGAAGTAGATGGATGACAATGCTATTGGCAACCTACGTCTAGCCTTAGCAGATTCAGTTTTGTCAAGTGTTGCAAAAATGAAGACGGCGAAGGAGACTTGAGATGCACTCACCAAATTATACGAGGTCAAGTCACTTCACAACCATATATTCTTAAAAAGGAGGCTTTATACTATTCGAATGAGTGAATCCACGACAGTAACGAATCACATCAACAATTTGAATACGTTATTTTCCCAGCTAACTGCATCAGATTACAACATGGTGGAAAATGAACGTGCAAAATTTCTACTTCAAAGTCTACCTGACTCTTATGATCAACTCATCATCAACATAACAAATAATAATATTCTTGATAGTCTTCAATTTGATGATGTTGCTGCTGCTATTCTTGAAGAAGAATCCAAGAGGAAGAACAAGGAAGACAGATTAGAAAGCTCAAAACAAGTAGAGGCTTTGTCGATGACGAGGGGAAGATCAACGGAACGTGACTCTAGTGGGAGCCGAGATCAAAGTAGATCAAAGTCACGAAGAAGGAAAAACTTCAAATGCTACCATTGTTGCATGAGAGGGCACTTAAAGAAAGATTGTTAGTACAACAAGAAAAATGCAGGAAAAGCTCCTGAAGTAACAACCTCTCAAGGATGTGTTGCGAGTACCTCTGATGATGGAGAAATCCTTTATAGCGAAGTAGCAATTGGTTCCAAAGGCGGAAAACAACTCACTGATGTTTGGATAATGGATTCAGGAGCAACATGACACATGACTTCACAACGAGACTGATTTAGCTCTTATGAACCTATCTTAGAAGGATTTGTGTTCATGGAAAATGATCATGCCTTAGAGATTGTTGGAGTTGGTACTATCAAAATAAAATTACACGATGGTACTGTTCGCACAATTCAAGGGGTACGACATGTGAAAAGTTTAAAGAAGAATTTATTGTCTATTGGACAATTGGATGACATCGGGTGCAAGACCCATATTGAATGTGGGATCTTGAAGGTGGTTAAAGGTGCTCTTGTGGTGATGAAAGTAGAAAAGATCGCAGCAAATCTATACATGCTTCAGGGAGAGACATTGCAAAAGGTAGACGCATCAGTTGCATTAGCCGGCCAAGAAGAATCAATGATAATGTGGCATCGCAAATTAAGTCATATGTCAGAATGTGGTTTGAAGATTCTCGCAGAACATGATCTCCTTCCTGGGCTCAAATCGGTAAACTTACCTTTTTGTGAGCACTGTGTTACAAGCAAGCATCATAGATTAAAGTTTGATAGATCAACTGCTAGAAACAAGCGCATACTAGACTTGATTCATTCTAATGTGTGGGAGTCACCAGAAATGTCCTTAGGAGGAGCAAAATACTTTGTATCATTGATTGATGATTACTCCAGGAGGTTATGGGTGTACCCTGTAACACCCCAAATTTTAGACTATGTTGCAAGAGCTGACAGAATCACACTACTTTGTGTTTTCTGTGCATTATAAAAATAATTTGATTATTCCGATACTATTTGTGATTATTTTGTGTGATTTGCTCTGGTCAAGAAAATAATAATTTTGGTAGGGAAATTCTTGTCGATTATTTAGAGACGGGGATCTTACTTAACCCGAACCGAGTAACACGTAAAAGAATCTATTAATTTTAGAATTTATGTAAAATAATTCTATTTCTACGCGATAAATATATGTTGCTTGATGCATAGTGTTATTGCTATGAATTATTTTGACCGGTATAGTTTAATTTGCAATTATACTCACCGACCTGGAATTCTAATTCAACCAAAAGAAATCCCAATCCGACAGAAGTTCTTCAACATTTTCCCAAATGGTTTTTATTTCAAAACTGTTTCGACAAGAAAGATTCGACAATTTCTTTTGAGAATAGATTCTTGTCGATCCGACTTCATTTCAAGCCTATTCCAACAAACAAAGCTCGACAGTTTTATGAATAAACTCCTGTCGATAGACTCGGTTTTTCTCAAGCCTTATAGGGATCCAAAAGATCAATCTCACGTAACTCATTCGACAATCCAAGATTTTTGAAGGTCTTGACATCGACAGAATTTGGACAAGATCCAAACACTAGAAGAAATTTTCCTAACATTTTGACCCCGTCGGATTTAATTACTAAATGCAAGCATAAGTTAAATAGTGAGTTGAATTCGACACTTCCAGAGCATTTTCCGACAACATCAATCGATAGTTCGACAAAACCCAAAATACCTCAAAATTCGGATGAAATGATTCTCAATTCTTGAATCGAAATCAAAGATTTTGGTACGTTATGGTTTGTCTCTTCCGACAAAGACCATCTATTCCGACCAAGACCATCTTTCCGATAGAAGACCATCTATTCAAAACGTGGGAGAAGTCCTCAGATTCGACAAAGCGATGGACGTTCTGTTAGCAAAGAATCAATTAAGAAAAGTATGGTTCTCTTTTTCCCTCAATCTTGTCGGACGATTCTCCAAATCAAAATGAAGATGACTGCTATGTAATCGACCTAACTGATCATAAATAGTATTACTATTCATTGTTGAACACTATTTTATGTCGAAGGTTGCTCATTGTTGGACAAACACTTATCGTCGAATTTTATCTTCAGACCATTTAGGACAATGTTAATATCTGTCGAATTTGATCCTCTGATCATTTAAGACAATGTCATATCCATCGAATTTGGACTTCTATCCAAATACGTCGAATTTCATTTTTTTACTATTTGGTACCATGTTAAAATCCGTCGAATTGGATCTTTTAATTATTAGGTACCAAGTTAAAATCTGTCGAGTGAGATGCTAGTATCAGTTAAGTGAAAATGTCAATATTCGTCGAGTGAGGATGCTCATGTCTGTTGAGTTAGAATGTCAATTTTCGTCGAGTGGGGATACCAATGTCCGTCGAATTTGAATGATAATGTTCGTCGAATTATGGTGCTAACGACCGTCGAGTAAGAATTCGATTTCAAGAAGAAAAACTTCTCTAATGTCAAAATCCGTCGAATTTGATCTTCTGACCATATAGTATTTCGTCGATTCGACAATTGGAAGAATTCTCCAACATCAACATCTGTCCGACGAATTAGGATATTTGTTGACCTTTTCAAGTTCATCCGACAACTGACCTTTCATTTCGTTTTGACAGTAATCAACATTCGACAGAGTTCTCATCCGACAACACTTGATTTTAACCATTCTTGGGGAAATGATGTTCTCCCATCTTACCGAATTTTGTCATGGACTTCGAAAATTTCCTTGGAAACTCACGTTCATGCAAAGCATTTTGGAGGGTTCTACATCGGCTATGTAGAAAGCTTGAAGGAGGTTCTACAAGGTTCTTGAACAATCCAATAACCTTGAAAGTCAAATGAATGACAGATCACGTGCATTGAGAATAAGATATTTTACTTCATGTAAATCTAGAACTTTATTTAAGCTTATTCCACGGCAAGAACCGCCTCATAATTTCACTCTCATAAATTACATTTTCTCTCACATCAAAAAAAGTATTCATCTTTTTCTCTCAAATGAACACGAGCACCATTTTTCTTCCTTTTCTCTCCATTTCATCCTCACAAATTCACCTTCTCTCACCCAAAGATTTCACTCCATTTTCTCTCAAAATGGTTTACGACCATGCATAGTCAAATTCTTTATCTTTCTTCAAAATTCTCCAAATAGCAAAAGCTCTCAAATTTCCTTCTTCTTTTCTTCTCCAACCTCACGGCCTTCTACCCTCTTTTCATCAATCACTCTTCTATAATTCTAAACTACCTTATTTCTTGCTTTCCTACTTCATTTCAAGACATTTTGTAGTTAAAACCTAAGCCTAAATCATCTATTTTTTTATCTTGTTCTTTAAAGCTCAAGTTTGAAGCCTTGAAGCTCTTGGTGGAAGGAGTTTGCTTGAAGGAGACATACAAGGAGCTTTGGAGGTTCTTCAAGAGGTAAGAGAGAGATTTAACCTCACCAACCAAGTTTTGGTGGTGTGGAGATGGTTGTGTCTGGTGAAAAATCCCTAAGGGTTTATTCACTTATTGTTTAATTACTTCTTTAGTTGTGATTGTGTTGTTGGTGATTTTATGTTTGTGATTGTGGTGTTTATGGCTTTGAAATTATGATTTGTATGTGTGATAATATGTTTATTGTTTTGATAAATATTGGTATATATGAAACTGGATGCATGTAAGTGTATGTGTAAATTAGGATG
Source organism: Ormosia semicastrata (assembly GCA_029884595.1). Lineage (NCBI taxonomy): Eukaryota > Viridiplantae > Streptophyta > Magnoliopsida > Fabales > Fabaceae > Ormosia > Ormosia semicastrata. The sequence continues at coordinate 11,055,382 of JAQQTO010000038.1, forward strand.
TGAATAATATGATGGATTAAACTGAGAATTTAGAATTTGAAAGAAAAGGAAATTGAATTTGGAAGAGTCAAATCAAAGAAGATGAAATGATTTTGGAGAAACAATCTGATTATGATTTTATAGAGCAATATTGTAATTTTTGTGTTTAATAGGGACTTGTTGTAACTATTGATTTTTGAATGGTTATATTGTAAATATGATTTTTATAAGGGACTATTTAGTAAATATGGTTTTTGAGGGACTATTTCATAAATATAATTTGTATGAGAAACTATTTCGTAAATGTGATTTTATGAAGGACTATTTCGTCAATAGGATTTTTATGAGGGACTATGTTGTAAATTATGAATTTTATGAAAGATTATTTCGTAAAAAGAATTTTATAAAAAATTATTTTGTAAATATGAATTTTTGAGGGACTATTTTGTAAATATGAATTTTATGAGGGATGATTTCGTAAAATATGAATTTTTCAAGGGACTATTTCGTAAATGTGACCTTTATGAGGGACTGTTGTGAAAATATTATTTAGATAAGGATTATAATGCAAATATTATGTTTTGAGGAGTTATTATGCAAATATGAAAAATGAAGTTTAGTTTTGGTGTTAACCGAGGAAACTAGTATTCTTAATTTTAAACGTGTGAAAAGTATTTTACGTGATTGAAAAATGATGAAAAATTAATACGTGATTTGAGAAAATGCGAAAAATATGGTTTCGCGATGAAATTACAGTAATAATATTGTTGGGCCTATATGAGGACCCCGAATATGAGATAAAGAAAATTGAATTGAGAAGATGAGAGAATGAATTGAAGCGAGAAAGGTGCATTTGAATGTGCATTGAAAAAGTCGATGGGTGAATATGGTGATTGTCGAAAGAAGGAAAGAACACACCTCCTGAGTGGGTGCGATGTGCGTAGTGTAGGTCACTCGTTGACCTTGGGGGCATCGGGGTGCGGGTTGCCTACAATGGACAGAGAATAAAGCTTCTGTACCGTAGGTTAGACCGATGCAACACACCGATGATCCGAACCGAGACACTATCCATAATCGAGATCTGATAAAGACTGTGATGCATATGCTAGATGTGCAAATGCTAAATGAGCAAATGCTAAATGAGCAAAGAGAATGAGCACGTGGTCCGAGGCATGTTGTGCGGTGCAGATTCTTTTCGATCACTCTTTTCGACACGAGTTTTAGCTCCATGGAGTAGGAAAATTGAGTCTAGGTACATGAGTCTAGATGCATATACGAGATCGAGGGTATTATCATAATTATTGATTTTGATAACTGAATTATTGAATAAGTGAATATTGATAAGGACATGGACGTAATTATGAATTATGATGATAAATGATATGTGTTAGATAAATGATGTTGGTAGCATAATTGTAATTATGTATGATGTGTTGATATGAGATATGATGTGTGTTAGATAAATGATATTGATGATATAATTGTAATTATGTATGATGTATTGGTATGAGAATTTGTATGTGTTTATCTTCATTGCTACCATACTGGTATTGGCGTAGGTGATCTCACCTCTTTGTCTGTCTATTTCTGTATTGTATTTATAATTGTAAAGAGATTGAGCAAGACGTTGAGTGAGAACGCAAGGAAGATCAGATTTTCGAGAAGGAAGTTGAGTTCTAAAGAGATGGAGATGTTGAGTTTTCGTAAGGTTTATGGGAATCGGAGGCATAGTGCGTCGAGCTTGCTGGAAAATGTATTTCTCACATAAACAGTAATATGGAGCTTACTACCGTACTCTTGGTACGGTTAGTATTGTATATTTTGTGTCAAGTTGGATTCCTCCCTGTTGAGGAGTCTGAGGAGGACCCGTCTGAGGGTTTTGCATGTTTAGAGTTACTTGGGCATTATGTAATTTAATTAATGTGTAAATATTTTAGAGTCCAATTTGTAAATATTAAAGTGTGACAGTACTACGACTTACGTATATATAATGTAAAATTTTATTGTAAGGATGCTGTAATGTTTTAATTTCCGCTAAGTTTATCTTACTATCACCAAGAAATTTTACAACTCGTATTTATATTACAAGCACGATTCATAACGAAGGGGTGATATGATAATTGAGTAACACGAAGTGTGACGCCCTAAGGAGGGTGTTACATACCCAATCAAGAAGAAGTCATATGTGTTTCCAATTTTCAAGGACTTCAAAGCAAGAGTAGAACTTGAATCTAGAAAAAGGATCAAGTGCTTGAGGACAGATAATGGAGGAGAATATACAAATGGTAATTTTCTCGTATTTTGCAAGCAACAGGGTATTCAAAGACAATTTACAGTTATACACACACCTCAATTGAATGGTGTAGCAGAGCGGATGAATAGAACTCTCCTAGAAAGAACAAGAGCTATGTTACGAACTGCAGGCCTAGCCAAGTCCTTTTGGGAAGAAGCAGCCAAAATTGCCTGTTACGTGATAAATCGGTCGCCATCAACTGCAATTGGTTCAAAAACACCAATAGAGATGTGGAATGACAAGCCAGTAGATTATTCTTCCCTTCATATGTTCGGATGTCCTACATATATGATGTACAATTCCCAAGAAAGAACAAAGCTAGATCAAAAATTCAGGAAATGCATATTCTTGGGTTATGCTGACGGTGTTAAGGGGTATAGCCTATGGGATCCCACTGCCCACAAGGTTATTGTCAGCAGAGATGTGATATTTACAAAAAATGAACTGTAAAGTAAATAAAAAGATGTCAGCACTTTGAAAGATACTACTACGGTACAGATAGATAGAAAATCTGGAGAAGAACATTCCTCTGAAGCAGAACAAGAACCAGAGCACGAGGAACAAGAACCATATGAGGCCAATGATACAGAAGTTCGGCGGTCAACTCGTCAAATAAGGCAACCATCATGGCACTCAGACTATGTTATGGCAAGCCACAATGCATATTGTCTTCTAACAGAAGAAGGAGAGCCATCAACCTTTCAGGAGGCTGTGAGTAGCTCAGATGCTTCTCTATGGATGACAGCAATGCAAGAAGAAATGAAAGCCCTACATAGAAACAAGACATGGGAACTTGTTGAACTTCCAAATGGATGGAAAGCTATTGGTAACAAATGGGCCTATAAGATCAAACGAGATGGCAACGATCAAGTGGAACGATATCGTGCAAGTCTGGTGGTCAAAGGGTGTGCTCAGAAAGAAGGAATTGATTTCAATGAGATATTATCTCCAGTTGTCAGACTTACCACTATCAGAGTAGTCCTAGCTATGTGTGCTGTATTTGATTTACATATTGAACAATTAGATGTGAAAACAGCTTTTCTTCATGGAGAGCTAGACGAAGAGATATATATGCTCCAACCAAAAGGTTTTGAAGTAAAAGACAATGAAAACTTGGTTTGCAGGTTAACTAAATCTTTGTACGGTTAAAGCAGGCGCCAATGTATCGGTACAAGAGATTTGATTTCTTCATTATTAGCCTCAAATACAACAGACTCAGTTCAGACCATTGTACATATTACAAGAGGTTTGGTGACGATGATTTATCATCTTGCTGTTGTACGTGGATGACATGTTGGTGCCAGGCCTCAACAAAGACTGAGTCCAAGAATTGAAGGCATAGTTGGCTAGGGAGTTTGATATGAAGGACTTGGGACCAGCAAACAAGATTTTAGGGATGCAAATTCACCGAGACAAAAGATTGGAAGATTTGGCTTTCTTAAAAGAACAACCTGAAGAAAATCTTGCAGCGCTTCAACATGCAAGATTGTAAGTCAATCTCTACCCTACTTCCTATTAATTATAAATTATCCTCAAGTATGTATCCTAGCAATGAAGCGGAGAGGATGGAAATGTCTCAAGTACCATATGCATCAGCAGTGGAAAGTCTTATGTATGCTATGATCTGTACTAGATCAGATATTGCTCAAGCAATTGGTACGGTCAGTCGTTTTATGGTAGATCCTGGCCAACAGCATTGGAATAATGTTAAAAGGAGCCTAAGATACATTAAAGGGACCTCAGGTGCTGCATTATGTTTTGGAGTATCAGAGTTTGTTGTCAGGAGATATGTTGATTCAAATTTTGTAGGTGATCTTGATAAAATGAAATCTACTACAGGCTATGTGTTTACACTTGCGGGAGGAGTAGATGTTATCAAAAAATTGTAGCTTTATCTACTATAGAAGCTGAATATATGGCAGCTAAGCAAGCATGCAAGGAAGCAATTTCAATTAAAATATTAATGGAGGAACTCGGGCACAAGTAACAAGAGATTTCTTTGTATTGTATAAAGTGCTTTAAGAAAATTTTCATTAGACAAAGCACATAGGAGTTCAATATCACTTTGTTCAAGAAGTAGTAGAAGAAGAGAGTGTGGATATGCAGAAGATTCACACCAAAGACAACCTAGCAAATGTTATGACAAAGCCAATCACCACTAACAAGTTTATTTGGTGTCGATCCTTCTATGGCCTATCAGAAACGTAAACAACATGAAACTGGCAAAATAAGAAATGTTTTGAAAGCTCACCAAAAGTGACTTTAAGTGGGAGATTACTGAATATAAAACCACTTTTCGGTGGCATGTTTTTTCAACAAAAGAGGCAAACAAAAGTCAGTAAAACTTTCGGTGGATTTGAAAAAAGGAAGGCAAGTGGTAGTTGCCATTTGTTCTTTTTTTCGATTGAGCAGGAGGAGGTTCTCCTATAAATAGGGACCTCCTCCATTCATTTTTATTATCCCAAAATTTTCTCTTCTTTCTCTTATTATTCTCTCCTTGTATCTAGAGAGAGGTCTTGTAATTTTCTTCCACATAGTGAAAACCTTCTAGTCTTACCTGTGATTTTTCTCTCATCATCAAAGGAGGTTTTTCACGTTAAATATTTTGTATCAGTTTTAATTTTCTTAACTCTATTTTAGTTGTGTATTACTATTTCTATAACTCTGATACCCTACACTTATACATATTTTTACTTACAACAATTTATATCTTTATAATTTTTATTATTTAATTATAACTAAGTTTATTTTATTTTTTTGTATATTTTTATTTTCCTTCTATCACATAAATAAATATACATGAGATATGAATCTAACCATATATAACTAAGATTATTGTGATTTGAATACCATGGTCTCATGTAAAATTAGTAGAGAGCATAAACTAAATCAGCCCCTTCTGTAATGACTTTCTCCTTTCTTGTCACGACACTGCAATAACAAATCGACATTTACTTGCTAAGGAATCCCAACTGACTGATCAACAAACATTTTGTTTACCAATGTGTATTGTTGGTCCGAATGGAATGGACTTGGATTTCTTAAATATATGGTATTAAGTTTAATTTTTGAATTTATGTGCATATAAATAATATTGTTGAATGAAGTTTTTACTTAAACATCTGATCATATTTCGAGAGATTAATTGGTTTCTCATCTATCGAGTGAGTATATTAATTTCTTATTTATCGAATGAGGAAATACTCTGAAAAATAAAAATAAACAAACATTTTGTTTTACTTTATTGATTTTAAATTTTTATGATATTACGTTTATATTATGATAAAAAATTTGGCCATATGATAAAATTTTGAGATAACCAATGAGAAACCATTATTGTCAATGGCGAACCTAGATTCCAGAGGTTTAGGAGGTATAAATACAAAATTTTATAATATAAATTTGTTAACAATATCATACTAAAAAATTATTTTTGTTTTAAGAAATGTATTCATTCTGACATACTTTATTAAAAAATTAGTATCATATTATTTAAATAATTATAATTATAGTACTTAAATTTTTTAACAAAATTATATTACAAAAGTTGAGTTTCTAAATATCAATTCCATGAAAGAAAATTGTAATGGGAAAACCAAATAATTAAAAGAAAAAATAATAGATATATTACCTAAAATGAAAAAAAAAACAATAGAGACAAACAAAAGGAAGAATAAATTAAAAATTCCACCACTATCTTAAAGTAAAAATAGAAATTATATACCCAACAAATCTTAGAGTACGTGATAGATGAAAAAATAATGAATACCTATGGTTAAGGAGAAAAAAGGCTGAATTATTGTCTAGGAGGAGGGAGATGGAAAGAAGGGTCTTCACTCTTGCAGTCTTGCCAATTTGTGTTAGTAGATGAATAAAAAATTGTGCTAATTTATTAAATTTGTAAAGAAAGGATAATATTATCTTTTTAAAAACATTATAAAGTCTTTAAGAATTTTTTAGCATACTAATTACTTTTAAAAAAAAATTCAGAGAGCCATAATGTGGCTGCACCACTGATTGTTGTCCTCATAATCCATTTAATTCATGTCTTAACCAATATTAATATGAAATTTTAAGTGCAAACCTTAGAGCACTTTGCGTAGTTTTTGGAATAACTGCAGGCTAGTATTTTATAACTGTCCAACGCACGAGATAATCAGAAAAAAAATTAAAATAAATAAATTATTTATATAGTTTTACCTAATTATAATTTTAGACTATATATTTTTTAAATTTTTTATATCATTTACTATATTTTTATATATTCATTTAGATTTTTTTTAAGATCATTCATTTGGATTTTAGTCCATACTATTAACGTATCAATCATTATATTTTTTACTTATTTGAGTTTTATCATTATAGATTCTCTTCATTAAGATATTAGTCCATAATTTTCATATGAAAGATTGATCGTTATAATTTTTAAGATTCGATGGTATTAAATCTAATTTAAAAATATAAATCTTGTCACAAACATGTTTTCATAATACTATTCTTACTTCTATCACATTGGTCCCCTATTTATCTATAATTAATTTATCTCATTATACAATTCAACTGCTTAATCAATATTTCTAAGTAGTACAATAAAAACTATTTTCTTAAGATTATACCAAAATAATTTATAATGTAAAAATTATATTATCATTTATATCATTTTATTGTATCATCAAATAAAAAGATTTATAGATATAATACAAAAGAAATTATAATGAAATTCTTCCTTTAATTTTTTACCTCTATTTTTAAAAAGTATACCGGACTAAGTTTTAATACAAAAATTTTATCTTCTTTTAATTACATATCTAGAGAAAAGTTCATCAATGACATTTTCATATAAAATTATATTACAAATTAAATCCTTAATTTTTCAATTCGATATCAAAGTTATATCAAACTAACTACTAATGTTAAATTTTATCCCAAAAAAAATCTTAGGTTGATAGATATTACAGTGATAATTAAATATATATATATCTGCCAAAAATTACAATAGTCTATAATAATATTGTCAAAAATACGCAATGCATTTTAATTCCTTAACACTCGCTACTCTATACATTTAGTTCATACAATTTAAATAAGTTAAACAAAAATAATATATTAATTAAATCAATCATTTGACATTTAACTTATTAGGTTCTTTGACTTTTTAATTCATTTTCTTTGTAATTTTGTTATTTCTTTCTTTTTGTAATTTTTTGTTTTATTTTTTTATTTTTATTTTCTTTTTATGTATATGTGACATTTTTTTTACGCATGTTTACATTTCTTTTAATGTTTCTGTCATATGTCAAAAACGTAATGTATTTACTAATTAATTTAGATGAAGTATGACAAAATTTTAAGTCATGTATTATATATATATATATATAATTTATTATTATTATTAATTATATTTTTTGATTGTTTGATTATATTGATGTATATGTGACAATTTTTTTGTTCATGTGTCAATATTTCTTTTAAATTATTACATCATATGACAAAAAATTAGGTAATATATTTGACACATGTCAAAAGTTTAATGCATTTATTAATTGACTTAGATAACATATGACAAAATTTTAGTTCATGTATCTTCCTTTTCTATATTCCTAGTATTTTGTACCCTTGCAACGCACGGGATAATTAGAGAAAAATTTAAAATAAATAAGTTGTTTAATCATATAATTTCAATTAATTTTAATTTTGAACTCTATAAATTTGTTTTTCATATTTTTTATATCATTTACTATATTTTTATTCATTTATATTTTTTATTACTCATTTGAACTTTAGTTCATACTGTTAAGGTATTAATTTTTATATTTTTTACTTATTTGAGTTTTTATCACTATAAATTCTCTTTGTTAAGGTGTTGGCTCATATTTTCTATAAAAGATTAAATATTATAATTTTCAAGATTTGATAGTATTAAATCTAATTTAGGAATATAAATCTTGTCACTAACATGTTTTCATGTTATTATTCTTACTCCTATCACATTGATTCTCATTTTTTTATAATTAATTTATCTCATTATACAATTCTACTACTTAATCAATATTTTTAGGTAGTACAATCAAAACTCATTTCTTAAGATTATATCAAAATGTTCTATAATATAAAATTTATATTATCATTTATAGTCATTTTAGTGTATTATCAAATAAAAAGATTCATAGATGAAATACAAATAAAATTGTATTAAAATTATTCTCTTAACTTTTCACCCTTATTTTGAAAACGTATATCAGATTAAGCCTTAATGTAAAAAAATTATATTCTTTTATAATTTTTATCGATATTATTAAATATTAAATATCTAGAAAAAAGTAATGACATATTTATATAAAATTATATTACAAATTAAATCATTAATTTTTCACTTCTATTATCGAGTTACATCAAACTATCTACTAATGTCAAATTCTATATAAAAAAAAAAATTCTTAGGTCGATAGATAATCCAAAGTGACAATTGAAAAATATATATCGTAAAAAATTATAATAGTCTATAATAATATTACTAAATAATACTCAATGCATTCTAATTCCTTAACACTCTCTCGACATATACATTTAGTTCATACAATTTAAGTATTTAAATAAGCTAAATAATAATAATACATTAATTAAATCAATCATTTGACATTTGACTTATTAGATTCTTTAACTTTTTAAATTCATTTCTTTGTAATTTCTGTTCTTTCTTTCTCTTTGTAATTTTTTGTTTTATTTTTTTTTCTTTTTATGTATATGTGTTAATATTTTTACACGTGTCAATATATTTTTTAAGTTGTTACATTATATGACATATGATAAAAAATGAGGTAATGTATTTGCCACATGTCAAAAGCTTAATGTATTTACTAATTAACTTTGATGAAGTATGACATAATTTTAGGTCATGTATTTTTTTATTTATTAATTATAATTATTGTTAATTATATTGATTAATATTCATTATATTTATGGATTAATTATATTGATTATATGTGATAATTTTTTTACACGTATTAATATTTTTTAAAGTTGTTATATCAAATGATACATGACAAAAAATTAAATAATATATTTGTCACGTGTCAAAAACTTAATATATTTATTAATTAACTTAAATAACACATGGTAAAATTTTAGATCATATATCTTCTTTTTATATTATATTAATTAAAAAGTTACTAAAATATTCACACATTACATACCTTTATTTCATGTTAATTTTATATAGACTAAATTGTACCCTTGTTAATTACTGCAGCCAAACATTCTACTATATAGCTGCTTGGGTATAATTGAAGTAGCTACTATAAATGAAAATTTATATAAACAGTTATAGATTTTAATTATAATAACTATGCTTTGATATAATAAAAGAAATCTTATGTAGAAATTTCAATTGAAACTCAATTCTAATGTCATAGAATAGCTTTTTTTAGTTCCTGTAGTATATGCAGGGCTGATGAATATCAGCACATCTTATGGTCTACGAAATCGAGTAGGGTCTTTCCAGAGAGTCCTTAGGTCTCTATTCCTATGTGTCGCCAAGCAACATGATGCTCCCAAGTAGGAATGTTATAATGTGGCAGGACATATCTGTGGAAATTGTTTTGCCTATTTTTCACAATACTGCTGGTGACAATGGCTGGCTAGGCATGAAGATGATGTACCGTCACTCAAAAAACGTGCACAAGCTACCATTGCGTTGATTAGTCAATCCCAAACCCCTGATCAGATGAATCTAACTGCAAAGAATCTGATTCATAGGGCCCATCCAAATATGAAACGTTATGATCATGCTCATGACACTTATGTGTGTGGATCATGCAACAGTACACCATGTTAGTTCCTCAACAGTTAACAGTGCATGCTTCTCCAATAACACCAATATTAATTAGCTACGCAAAGTGTAGGCAGAAACAATTATTTCAGATTTAGCATATTATTAATGTCAAATTATTTAATTTAGCTAGACATCTATAAATTTTTATCTCTTCCTAGTATAGTTTGGGGACGTGTCATAGGTACGTAGATCCAAAAAATAAACCTAGTGTTGTGCATAATGTTTTTTCTCTGTTCATTGGAAGTGTAAACACTTGACACCACAAGATGCGGCAAAGTAGATATTATCATCATATCCTAAATATAAAATTTAAGTCGGTATCAATATATTGAGTTATAATCTTGTTTTCAATGCAAAATGTTTTTAAGACAACTTAAATAATACTGCATAATTAAGCCCAATAACTTTATTAATGTTCAGGTGCGCCCTAATCCAGCGCATCCTTTAGTTGGATTCGGATATGGATTTAGCGAAAAAGATTTAATATTTTACTTAATCATGTACTCCTTAATTTTCAATTTCTTTTGTATGTCTTTTGCTAAAAATACACAAAGCTTTTTACTTTTTGCAAAGTGTCAATGCATAATATGCGCATTCATTACTAAATAATAATATTGCTATCAATTAAATAATAAAGTAGGCGGAAGAAAACTAAACCAATCGTCATTTTGGTCCTGTGTTTGGAAACTGTCACAATTCTGGTAGCTGTAGCCATCAATTCGGTAGCCCTGTTGTGTTTTTATTTCTTTCTATGACAAACATTGGATGCTTTCTCTTTGAGAGGAAGAAGAGACTGAGTAAGGTTTCATAGGGCCTGGCCAGGTTCCAAAGTTGAAGATTTGAACGTTCTCTCTGACCCTTAATACCCTTCTTGTATATTAGTTAATATCATTAAGAGTGGAAGATTAAATTAAATTGTATATATAATGTCCTATCCTTGCTTTCATTTGACTTGTCACTTGTGTATATGGCGCGCTCTCTCTCTCTGAAATGATAAAATAATATATTTTTTTAAAACTGTCCAAAACGCAGGTCTCTTATTTATAAGGCACAAAGCACTACCCACCAAAGTTTCATAGATTAGAAAGTGAGAGTTTGGATCGTCAAAAACAGATTGAGGACTTGAACACACAGAGAGAGAAAGAGATGGGAAGAGCTCCTTGTTGTGACAAGGCAAATGTTAAGAGAGGGCCATGGTCAACGGAAGAAGACACAAAGCTGAAGGAGTACATCGAGAAGTATGGGACTGTTGGGAATTGGATTGCTCTTCCTCAGAAAGCTGGTAAGATCAAGTTATGATTTTATGATAAAATGCTTCAATTTGTAAAGTTGAAACTTATATGTATTTCTGTGAGATCTCATATATATATATATATACATATATACTTTCTCTAGCTAATAAGCTTTAATTTGATTCTGAATATGATCAGGTTTAAAGAGGTGTGGGAAAAGTTGCAGATTGAGATGGCTTAACTATCTCAGGCCCAACATTAAGCATGGAGAATTCTCCGATGAGGAAGACAGAATAATTTGCAGCCTCTATGTTAATATTGGAAGCAGGTACTTGTTACTACCGTTTAATGCAACCACTAGCAGTAGTACGGAACAATTATTTTAGCACTTTCTGACCAATCTAATCTGAAATTAATGATCTAGATCCAGAATATTTATATGGACATATTTCTTTTCCCCTCCTTTTCTCCTTTAATCATCATCAACTACATGCTCTGGTGAAATACTGATAAAGTCTCCATCTATCTATCTAAAAGGGGTAAACTGAAAAGAAAGGGGAGAAAAAGGACAATAACTAGTTTTTCTTTTCTTTTCTTTTTTCATTTTAAAACCTCGTAGTTATCTACAATTAATCTGCCTATATATATATGGATAGCACTTCCACATGCATGCCAAGTTTAGATCCAAAATCAGCACCCACTTGCGGATGTTTAATTAATTAAGACATTGAGTTTGTTTGTCGTTCTGTGGAAACTTAATTAGCTTTCATAATCATATTAACAGGTGGTCAATTATAGCTGCTCAGTTGCCAGGCAGGACTGACAATGATATCAAGAACTACTGGAACACCAAGTTAAAGAAAAAACTCATGGGGTTACATCCTGCATCTCACCATCAGAGAAAACCTCCGTTTCCATCTTCCCATCATCAAAACCCACCACACTCTCCTTCTTCTCACCCACTACTGTCCTCAATGTACAGAGACTACTGCGGCTCATATTACACCCCAGCAACCGTATCTTTCACAGGTCTTGAACCTATTTCACTTCCTTCAAGTAACTATGCAAGCACAAGCTGTACAACAACCTCGGTTTCTGTCCCCTTTTACCAAAACCAAGAGTCCCCCATTGTTAGTGTTAGTCCCATGCAATGTTATTACCCTAACAGAGACAGCTTGCTCATGTTTGGAAGTACTGAAGGAAGTTGCAGCTCCTCTGATGGGAGCTGCACTCAAGTCAGTAGCCATGGCAGGGAGATGATCAAGCAAGAAGAAATGGGCTACCAGAGCTACATGTCTAGCGTATTTGACGAGTACAACAACAAGTTTATGCTTAGCTACAACAGCATTAATGATGGTGGTGAAAATATTAACCAATGGGATGAAAAGTCAAGTGAGTGCTTTGGCCAAACGCAAACCATGTTGGATTATGATCTTGAGGATATTAAGCAATTGATTAGTAGTAGTAACAGCAGCTTCAATAATATTGATGAAAACAAGACAGATGAGAAAAGCATGTACTACTACCACTACTGAGTGCAACTGATGACTGACTACAAGTAAAATCAGAAAGATGTGATGGGGTAAGGGGTATGTTGGTGGGGAAAGGTATTCAGAAAAAGACTTTGAGCTTTCTGGGGTTCTGCGTTCTCTGATAAAATGAAACATTTCTTATTTTGACAGTACATGGTAAAAAAAGTTTCTCTATATTTTGTGCATATCATCTCGGAAGTGATGATGACGATGATGTTAGATTTTTTTAAGTACCCTCTCAGTGCATGTGTAGTGTAACCCCCAATCAGAAATTAATGGTATGAAAACTAGAAATAAAGCTTTTTATATTACGAAAAACTAGAGGAGAGAAAAAATAAATAAATAAAACCAACCGGGGATCGATTAAAATTATTTTATATTAGAAATTATCATATAGTTGAAGTACTCATGATTGTTATCAATTGATCTTTATTATCTCTATATATAATATATATGATAATTTGAGATTTGTCAGACACAGCATTATTGAGTTAAGCTCCCCGCTGAAGAATCTTTTGCGGAGTAGCGAGGTCGGACTTAAGGTGGAAACTTGTTTACCACAAACCTCAATTATATTAATAAACAGGAAGCAATGATATGTGGCCAACTAAAAAAGGCAGACTATGATGGTAGCGAAATTTTGTTGTCTTGTGTGGAAGTCTGGGGCTGAAGCTGTAACAATAACTGAAAGTATTGAATATAATATTAGTCGTTTTGAACAAGTTCTTTAAATTAGTATGATGATATAAGGAGGCAAAAGCCGGGAAACTTCTTATAAGATTCCACTTATATTGGTATAGTATCTCTTATAATGATTACACTTTTCTCACATTAAACTAACTTTTAAAGTTGAATTAAGCTCAATTCATTCTCAATTTCAATATAGTATCAAAGTTTATCTCAATCTTAATATTGGACTACCATTTGTTACAAATTTGTTCCTCATCCTCGAGTTAATTTTTAAGGTTGAATTAGGCCAATTCGTTCTCAATTCTACATAAATAAATAAATGTGCATATAAATTCAGCAAACAATGACCACTACATATGATATGAATCTTTTCTTTGTAATTTGTCAATGAAATTTATCTAGTCTCACGAGGGAGTGATTTTTATTATTTTATAATATATTTAGCTAAAATCATCTCTAAGATTTAATGGTATATATAACTATTGAAAGATCATTTAGTGAAAATAAAAAATTAACATATTGAATTTGAATGGACCATATACATGAACCTCCCCTATAGCTCCTGCTGGCAGCTATTCCTTTTGTTTTAAAAACCGAAAGAAATGTAAGATAATCAACAACAAAATAGAAAACTCCATAAAAAGTACTTATATTTATATCATATTATCATCTTTATAGGTAACCTATCGGTCTCAATGTGTAGTTTATTATCCCATCAGTAATCTTTGGGATCACTTAAAAAAGAAGGAAAGAAGAAATTATAAATTACAAAAGATAATTTGTTGCAAAGAGAGCCCTACGGTGGATCTCGACAATTGCTTATGCGTTTAGGAATAATATAAGAGATGAAGTTAATTATAATGAGTTAATTAATTAATTATATTTGTTTATAGGTTAAATTATAATTTTAATTCTTATAATTTTCACATGTTTTTAATTTATTCCTTATAATATTTTTTCTTTATAAATCAATCTTGATCATATTTACAAACATTTTTAAAATAGTTCTCTACATCAACTTTTGTTATAATACTATTAATTTAGGCTTTATTAAACATTTTAAAAAAGCATTTTTAAAAAATATTTATTAAACATAAGAACACTTATTGAAATAAAAGAATACCCATCGAGTATTTTTTTAAAATCTAAAATAGTATTTATTATAAAAAATATTTATTAAGTTAGTTAATTAATAGTATTATAATGACATTATAATAGGTATTAATGATAGTGATTATTTTAAAAATATTTATAAGTATGAAGATTGGTTTTTAAAAAATAAAAATTATAATAACTAAAATTATAATTTGAATTTATTTATATTATTGACATAATATGGTTGTTCTTTTATTTAAGAAATTAACCAGCAGCGTCGACTATGCCATTGCCGTATCATATTCGGGTCTCAGGATTCTCAATCTTGGTTTGTTTCGAATGCATTGGGGATTGGGAGTGCAGTGCAGAACAGAAACAGCATAAGCTTATGGAAGCGACAAAAGGTTGATGCAAGTCCTTTTATGGAAGCGAGTGTAAAATAAAAGGTTGATGCAAGTAAAAAGACAGGAAAGAGCGAAGAAAATAAAAAAAGTGATCCTCATTCTTTTAGGGAACGTCTTCCATGTTCACTTTTGAGTATGACTATATACTCACAAAATTTTAAATGGTTGATCACTATTAATACAATAAAAATAAATAAATAGGTGAGATTTATAGTTTGTAATTTATTAAACAAGTAATAGGTATAATTCATATATACATATAATTTTTTTATAAATTTTAATTGTTAATATTTATATATATTTAGATTCACATATAAAAATTGACACTATTTTTTTTATTTATAAATACTATACATACAAAAAAATTCTATAAAATTTAGTTGATAATATTTATACATATATTAATAAAATTATAAAAAAAATGCTATAACATGTCAAAATTTAGTAAGGATTGACACTCTTGGTCAAATGTGAATATTGTAGTCTTCTCCGTCTTTTTATATTAAAGGGTGTTGTGGTGGAATCACTGTTGAACCCAATCAAAAAGGTTCCAAAATAATATGATCGCCAATATTTCTGCCAGAGTTTGCACTTGCGCAATCTTCAAATCTGATACATAGTAGTCAGACTAACATAATTTTTGAATAGGAAAATTCTATGTTGCCCTCAAACAATTTTTCCTAGTTTTAAGTGATTTTGATATTAAGAGAATTCAAAGTCACATATTTAATAGATAAATTATTGTATACTTTAATAGTAACATTCTGTTTTAATAAGAAAGTGTCACATAAAATTATATAATCATACAAATTGTCGAATTGAAGATTTAATAACATGGGACTCACTTCTGTTCCTTAAAATACTCAAGACCACATATTTAATTATATACCTAAAATTTACTTGGAGTTTGTATAGCTTTTCTTTTTTTGTTATTAATAATGATATTGCCACATACTTTATTCTCATAAACTTTTTACAAAACTCTAATGTGGACTCATTTACACCATTAAGAAAATGTTAAAGTGTGACTAGATAATGACCTAATAACTTGCAAGGGACTATGTGGAGTTTGTAAGGATATTGTGTAAAAATAATTTTCTTACTATTTTTCTTAAAACAAAATTAATCTTTTGCATATACTCACTTATTAGTTATAATAATAATAATAATAATAATAATAATAATAATAATAATAATAATAATAATAGATACTCAATGATTTTTAATTAGTTTTATAACATTAAATTTTAAAATTATTTAACTTGATTTGAAAATCAATTTTTGGAAGTTAATTACTTTCCCATTTATTATTTTTTGGGTACATTTTTCCCATTTCTTTAAAGTTTTTTGTATGTAAGTCTTATTTAACTAGTTGATGCTGGTTACATATATTAATCTATATGATTAGGTTTGTGCGCAGATTTTTTAAATTATTATTCAATCATATATTATCACATTTTTTATATAATTTGAATGTGATGACAATTATATAAGAGTTTAAATTATTTTATAACTTTACAATTATGCTTTACACAGTAAACATGTTATTTGGTTCTTATATTATATCTATTGAGTAAAACTAATTTGTTTGAATATTTGAGTGAATAATTTAATTATTTGATAATTAAAACATCAACTTACTGATTAGTATATATTATTCAAACAAGTATAACTGAAAAAAGATAACAGAATTAAGTTTTAAAATCATTGAAACTATTAAATTAATCATTGGTATATTTAATTAAATAATACTACTCATAAACATTTACACATATTATTTTATATTTATATATTTTTTACTATCAAATTATAAATGATTTTATTTTATTTTTATACAATTATATTATTATTCTGTCATTTATATATGATGTGAAGGGATTCACTTAACAGATGTATACGAAACATTGTTTTATTTAATCTAAGAATAAAATTAATTTTTTATATATTTTACAAATATATTGTTTTAATAAATTAGAGATTTTTTTTTCGGTTTCGAGAAAATATTTTTTTCTTGGGAATTAATGTATTTTATCTTAAAAGTCAAAGGTATGGCCAAGCAATAGTCTGACATATAGCTAATTGTATGGTACACCCCTACAACTACAAAGTGGGTGCCCCGGTACAACATCTGACAGGATAACCATACACGCCACTTGTCTATAACTCTATATAGATGGGTCCTGTATAAATTTTTTCTTATATGTAATTTTGTTTTGCCGATTTGTGAGTATTGGACCAATTTGTTTGGTGAGTTAGGTAGAATTTCTAAACTTTCTTTTGTTTGGACAGCCATTATCACTCTTTGAATTAAGGTAAGAGTTACTTAAATTTTTCAAAATATGGGTCAGACAAAAAAATAAAATAAAATATGTGAACAAACTCTTCTCCTTATCAATTAAGTGGATTATATATAGTTTGATATATACATCAAGTGTATTATTAAACAGGTTAAAGTCACGTGCTAATCGATTGACTGAATTAAAGACTTTATTTACAAATCTTGAAAAAATTATTAATAAAAGTTATTTGGATTAAAAAATGATTTTTTGGATTATAACTTTATAATTACTATTTTGATTAAAATGAAATAAAATCTTTAAAAAAAAACTGAAATAAAAACACTGACTTTTTAATAAAGATGCAACATTTGTAACCTCGCCCGTTGTAATGATGCTCGGTATGTTTCGGATTTAGATTTAGATGGAATAGTTTGAAGAGTAATTGTAATGTTAGAAGTAATGAAAAAAGAAGAGAAAAATAATTTTTATCTTTAAATTTAGAAAATTAAAAAATAATTAAAAAATATATAATAATGTCCTATATTATCTATTTTATTTTAAAGATTTTCAAATAAAAATATTTACTAAAAGTTACAAGAATTTACCCTCCTTTCCTTTTCCTCCATACTTTGCCATTTATACATATCAAAGATTATTGTGTAAATTTAATACATCATCATTTTACATTTTAAAATAGTTTAATATAAATTTATGATATATAATTAATTCATATATAAAATAATAACATATCAAATTTTTATTAACTTAACTTATATAATTTGTGCAAATTAATCAAATTATAGAAATTTAGTCATCATTGTCGTCAAACCGCACCGTAGGTCCACTGGACTTTGTGTTTGTTTGTGTAAGCACAAATAGAATTATTAAAATGCAAATAACTTAATAAAATTTAAGTTTAAATTTAGTTTAACTCGGCCTCAACTAGCTTGAAATCAAATTGGTTCACTTCAGGCTGAGCCAACTTGTTGGCTGAATTTTAATTATTTTCTAATTCAACAAACTACACAATTTTACTATTTAAAAAAATAAAATTCAATTGATAATTAAACTAATTCTTTAATTTATTTAACTTTAGTCTAAAATTAAATAATCTAAAATTTCCATTTTTATTGATTTGAATTTTTTAAAAATTGAATTAATTATTTAAAAATATAAAAAAATTATTAGACTGATGAGTCAGCCACAACAAATTGAGCTGGACTAAGTAAAGGCCATCTCAATGCATAACATACTAAGTTTGACTTACCCTAACCCATTTTAACGTCTCTAAGAACTGAGGCTGCTAATTAAGAAGTGCTTTAAAAGCCGCACAAGTGGTTCACACAATTGTTTATCAGAAATCTCACATTACCAGTGAGTCTGATATTCAAGAATACTATTAAGATGATACTTGTTAGGAGTAAAAACGAATCAAGTCAAATCAGGTCTTACTTTAAATCAGTTTGACTTGTATCTTAAATGTAAGATATGAGTCTAATCTATTTATTTGACATATGTCAATTTTTAAGGTTTAACTAAATTTTTTTAAAAATTTGACATAACTTAAATTATTTAAAAATTTATTTTATAATAAATTTTTTAAATATACTAATAAACATACCTCTAAATAAGTTAATGAGATAATCAAATGGACCTATAATTTTATGTAAACTAATAAACTTAAATTTTAAAAAATATTATATTATTTTTTTATTAAATTAATTATATTATATAAATATTAAAATTTTATAATATATATAAAATAATAATATATATAATTAAATATATAGATTTATTAAACTTAAAAGATTTTTTAAATTTTTAAAACTTGATTTATTTAAATTAAATAGACTTTTTAAAAATCTTTAATTTTATTTTTTATTAAATGAGTCTAAGTAAAACTAAATCTTAAATAGGCCGTAGTATATATTTCCGATGAATTGTTTGACCGACTTCCACCCGTCATGGGTGTTGATACTTGAGAAGAGGCATAACATCCTCAATTTCATTTTAGGGGAACACATGCAAAAACTGATACTGTCGAAAGGAAAAGAGTCAGAAGATTGGCATATCCTCCCCTTAGTCGATGTTTGGTATCGCTTTTTAGAATGGGAAAAAAAGAAAAGATTATTTATCTTCTTTTTCTTTTCATTAACTCCATATTATTTTTTTTCTTTTTTTTTAAGAAAATGAGTGGGAAATGAGATTTCTTTTCATTTTACTTATTTAACTTCACTTGACTTGCTTTTCTAATTTATGAGATTAGAGGTAATAAAATAATTTTACATTTATTTATATATATATATATATATATTTTACATTTAATGATATCAAATAATATGAGTAATAACTCTAATTTTTCCTTTTTTTCTATTATATTCCATTATTTTTCTTTCCTTACATGATACTAAAGAAAGCTTTAATCAGTTTCAAATATATTATCCAGATATACGACTCTAAATTTGATCACGATAAACCCAAATTATATATGACTTTTGTTTAGTATCATAAGAGAGAAAGAGAAAGGATGAAGAAATAAAATAGTTCTTACTCATCTTATTTAATATCTTTCAATGAAAAAGAACTTTTTATTTGTTTGGTTTAAAAAAAATATGTAATTAAATTGAGTGTAGATTGGGTTCAACCCTGATATGTATTGACAATTGACATTGTTCAACTTTTATTTAATTAATAATGAATTATTAAGAAGTTATTAGTTGTCAACCAACTAGAAGAATTTGCCTAACAGAACAGCTGTTTTGGGTCTTAACCATCCAGCTGGTGGACTCTGATTGACCATTGTCTGCGACCTATAGAACAGTCGTCACATCGCGGGTTATTATATTTTAGGGAAAAATTTAGAGAAAGGTTTTTTTATATGTTTATAGTGTTATTTTTTAATAAAAATATAATATACGTTTTATTTTTTTACTTATTTTATTATTTTTTTTAAATTTTTATTAATGAACACATATTATATTTTTATTAAAAAATAATACTACAAATATGTAAAATATTTTATCTAAATGTTTTACTATATTTTATTCATTGAACATAATTTCAACTTGTTCATGGAATATTTTCCACATATAATACATTGAATGACGATCATGGTGGAAAATTACAAAAAGCAACTGAGTTTAGTGTAAAACCAAAATATTAAGTATTCTTATTCAAATATAATTTAATTACGTTCATACGCATTGGTAAAAAAGCAAACCGAACACAATTTGACTAATTAATCCCTTTTTTTTTTCTCACCGGGAAAGTTCATTACCGACTTCTTACTGGAACATTAATAAGCTCTCTCTCATTGTTTGGACTTGGACAGACACCGCATATTGCCTGCAGGCCTTCATCAACTTAATTAAATTTGGTATGCAACCGAAGTTTTTTATGTGGTTGTGCTCTGCCCATAATAAGTGTATAGTTTAAGTTTGAATCTAGAGTTTTTTTGTTAATGGGTTGTAAGTCTTCTCTACTAAGACAACCATCCCTTCGTCTTAAGTTTTTGTATATAAAAAATAATTAAATTTGGTATTAAACATTTTCTACACTGTTGAGGTTGCGGACAGTGCAATAGTAGGTAGGTGAAATTTCTTTTTGATTATATGAGTAATAGAGTCCAATCCTGAAATTAGAAAAAGAGACCACGAGTGAGATGACTTAGACTCATTATAATGCTCAAATCAGTAAGATCAGATAACTCAAATAGTTAGGATTCGAAGAAAGCCATTACTTATTCACACTTAAATGTTACAAGCTAAATCCGATACATAAACATACTGATAAATTATCGATAATTAGCATCTATTATCTGTAGGTATGTGGAGGGCTGTAGGAATCAAGCCACCCTAGATTAATATAAGGATTAAAGTTTTAATTAGGCACAAATATAGATATATTGGACAAGATAGTTACTTTTAACAGGTCAAGCTGCTGTTGCATTGACTTCTGAGTATGAACAGAGATCAAAAGGCTCCTTTTCATTTTCAACTCGTCATAATCATGAGTTTCTCGGGACTGGTTGCACCTCTCAAAATCTTGTCTCTTCTGACTACTATGCCAGAGAAGTCAAGTTTACAGTCTGCGCTAAGATCACCACAACAAAAAACTATAATGCACAATCTGTAAACTTCAGAAGAAAGTTCGTGCCAAACTTTTGTGGTTAATTTATGTTACTATTTGGGTAGATTATCTTATCAATATCATCAAATACATCAGTCATGTTGAAACTCATGTAAAATAATTTTTTAAAAATAATTAAATAAATGTATATTTAAATTTGATTTAATTTAAAATATATTATAATCACAATATTCTTATTTATTTATTTTACAAACTACTAAAAAATCTTGTCCTCCGTAATAAATGCGGTTTCAAAAAAACAAAAAGCTAATGATATCCAAACTCGAGTTGAAATAATAACTGTGATTTGTAATATATTTAATGTTTTTATTTTTACATTAAAAAGTTATTTAAAGTTTATGGGAAAAAAATATTTCACTTATCTGTCTCATTATGGTTTTTAATTTTTTTATCTGCTTATTCTTAAAAAAATTAAAAATAATATAATTAAGAAAAGTTAAATTTTAAGAATAATGTTACATATGAATTGGCAATTACCAACAGTTTAGGCTCAAGTGGCAATTACAAACAGTTTATCGTGCACTATCAAATTAGTTTCACACTAAGGGTGTGAAAATATTAGAGCAAAGACTAAAAATATGAATTAGTAATTGAGTTAGTATTCAATGTTATCTTAAAATCAATAAGAACGACTTTAATCTTTATTCCCTAAGAAAATAGATGCTAAGTTATGATAAATTTCATATGAATTCAGCCACTTGAATGATTATTAAGGTCGTTTACTGACTCAAAATTCATTTAAATTTGGTTAATGTTCAATGTACTTATCTTAAAGTAGTCAGGGGATGGAAATATTAACTTTAATTTTGGATCACTTAAAAGATCATTAATGCATTTATTGATGAGTTGAAGTCAATTTTGCTATATGTATGGATAGATTGATAAATAAATTATCATTTACCAATAAGGGTTGGGCTTGCATAGTGGTAAGCAAGCCACATATAAGGGAGGACTAAAGTTGAAACCCAAAAGAGAGAAATTGTTGAAGAAACTTTTTAGTTAGTGACGTACTTAAGGGATTAGTCACCTAGATCAAAGACAAAAAAAGAAGAAGATAAATACATTGTAATGACTTAAAGGTAGAAGTGTCAAAATCGGTTCATACGGCCCATTCGGGCTAGGTCACTTTCAAGTTGGGTTAATTTTGGGCTTAATATATTTTGAGTTAGTATTTTATTCAACTCTTATATTCTTACATCAAACAGTGTATATACCTCTTTTCACACTTCATCTAATATCATTAATTATACATACTTTTTTATATCACTTTCTCTCACTCAATCACACTCCTTAAAATAGGTGTCAACAGTGCTTACACCCATTTTTAGGGGTGTAAGAGTAACATTTTCCTATTTTATTAGTCCTAATCAAATTTGTTGTTGGCTACAGGTTGGGCAGACCGACCCTCCAGCTTCCCTTTAATCTTTTTAAAAAATTGAACCAATGAAAAATTAGAAATTTGATCAACTTAATTTTGAGTTAATGACAAATAAATTAAGAAATTAGCCAAATTGTCAATTGAGTTTTAATTTTTTTTTAAATGATAATATCATCTTAGGTAATAGCTTGTTAAGTTAAAAATAAAATAAAATTTAAACCAACGAATTGCCCTAGCCCAAAGCGGACTAACCCAATTTTGGGTTGGTCCACGTCAGCCTAAAATAAATTAAGACTTGAATTCTGTTAGTCTAACTCACATATTTTATTGAAGGACCTACTCATTTTGACAACTTAACTCTACTTAAACGGTAGATGATAATTATCTCATGTCTAATGCAAAAGGTGGGAGCAATTTAGAACGTTTAAAAGTAATTTATGGAATTAATTATTTTTAAAATGATTTATTTAAAAAGTGTCTAAAAAATATGGAAATAAAGTATATATAAAAATGTAAATTGCAAAAAAGAAAAAAATGTGTAAATAACATCATTTCCATTTGAGCTTTCTAATCTCTAGGAGAAGAAAGGTTGGGTCCCGGAAAAATATATGTTGGTCCAGTTCATCTATAATACGATAATTATTGACAAAGAGGAATTATTATAGGTTCGATTTGGTATAGTTTATCAAAATATTACTCTGTAAGCTCCGATCTACTTTGGAGAACAAATGAACAGAACCATGTGAGGAAAACCAAATAATATATTTAATTTTTTATTTTAAATAATATATGGGCTTAAGGAGTTAACCAATCCTCCATGGATTTTGTCAAGGTTGTTCTTTGATGATTTGTCGGGGCCTCTTACCTCATGAAGTTCCTGCTGCTTAGTTGTTTTGTTTCCTTGGGCTTTGGCCTCTTTATATATATATATATAGTTAATGTTGTTTTGTGATGTGTTTTGTACACAACTATTTTATTCCACCACTTTGATTTATCCAACAATTACCCTTGAATCTTGATAAATTCCAACTGACTTCTATCCTCTCTCTTTTTTTTTGGC
The DNA here is from genome assembly GCA_029884595.1 of Ormosia semicastrata. Taxonomy (NCBI): domain Eukaryota; kingdom Viridiplantae; phylum Streptophyta; class Magnoliopsida; order Fabales; family Fabaceae; genus Ormosia; species Ormosia semicastrata. The sequence goes on from JAQQTO010000038.1 coordinate 11,079,304, forward strand.
TGTAGCATTACTCATACAAGAAATCAAGACTTTATTATCTAATGTTTACTATCATTGTTAATATAATAATCAATGTTAAAAATTTCTATTCAGTTACTTGCTTTTTTGGTTTCCCAAGTATCTCACACTTCTTAGGTGTTTGGCTAATCCTTTCAAGGATAGTTGTTTTAATTTATCACACTTTTTGATAGTTTGTAAAATTTATAAACCTAAGCCTGACCCTAAAACTAAACCATAAACACCCGGAATCACACATACAAACTTAATGAAACACTAACAAAATCACAACACACATACAAAAATGTATCACCTTGTCTAATTGATTGCAGAAACCCTCAAAATATATTATCAAGTAATTATAAGGCATTTGGAAACAAAATATATAAGGATTCACAATACAATCCTTGGTATTCTGTTTTGACTTCAAATTAATCATTCTTCACGGAAAGTTGGGAAATACTAGCCACTTCAAAAGCAATTACACCGGAGCAGTGTCCCAAGTAAATCTGCAAAGATATGAAACCGGTGATTACAAAGGATTGCTACCATTACTAATATAATTTAGGGCGCACTCAGTTACAGAAAATTTTCTACGAATTAATATAATGATCAATTGTAGATTTGTATAATCTTACTTTCCAGAAAAATATTTTTTCATTCCCTTATTTAAAAATGTATTTTAGTGTTGAATTTTCCATCAAAATAGAAAACCATGTGGTTTCCAAATCAAGATTAAACATGTGCATTGGATGGGCCAAGGATAAAACGTGGTTAATATATATATATATATAGAGAGAGAGAGAGAGAGAGAGAGAGAACAAGAATTTTTTTATTAGAGGGAAAGGAGGAAAACCATAATTAGGGGAGGATAAGAAAATCTCCAAATAAGCAGATACCACATACAACAAAGAACATGAAGAAATTCAACAATCCAACAACTCTGTTCAGTTTCTCTTCATATCCGAAATAGCAACTCTGTTGAACAGCCGTGGACCAGAACACCAAAAGAGAAGACAAAATCCAAATCCTATCCCATAACAAATTTAGCAGTGAAGAGACCCCATGCTAGCATTCCACTCCAACCAACTCCACCAAAGAGTTGCAAACAAGTGTTTGCATCCTTGTTTTTACCAAAGTGGAGGAGCACACCCAATGCTCACTAAAAATCACAAAAAGGTTGTTCCGAAGAAAAGTCACAATACAAAATCGAGTGGCTTATTGTTTCTGAACTAGATATGCAGATAGCACACACATATTTGGAGAAAGAGCAATTTGACATGGATATGCATAATCCAGCACATTGAAACAAAATTAGACATGCATGCAACCTGGTTGTTAACAAATGCCATCACAAACATTACAACCTAAGTTTATAGATATCAGAGAGAATATTTTGTAAGAGAAAACAACAGAATCAGGAGGGAAAACATAAATAAGTAAATAAAGGCAAAAGAATGGAAAACCAGAGTGTCTACCTGAAGGTGGTGTCGCATTATCTTAAGCAGCACCTTGTGTTATCTTTCCAATTGTTTTTAGATCAAAGATTTCAATCCAGTATCCATCAGGATCCTTAATAAATGCTATCCCTTTCATTTTCCCTGCAGAAAATTAATTAAAAAATAAAGAAAACTTGAAAGTTTATGTCTGAAGCGTTAATGGTGGGAAAATTCCCTGATGGGATCAGCAGAAGAGTTCAGACATTTACCATTGACATGATAATTATGTTATGTTAATCAGACGACCTACCAGAGTAACTGTGTCAATGATCACACCCCATCTCTTGCACTATATATTTAAAAATAACAAGATGAGAAAGCCTAAACAGAACAACCCCCCCCCTCCCCCCAAAAAAAAAATCTCTCTCTCTCTCTCTCAAGAAAGTTTTTCTTTTTCTTTTTTTAACCAAGGTAGGGAAGATCTTTCAACAAATTAAAAGCACTCTTTGGATAATTACATTTAATCCCAAGCAATTCAGATATGAATGACAACTATTTAGCCAAAGAAAAACTAGCCTAATAATTTCAAATCCATGTTTTTAAAATTAAGATTCCATCCTCAAATTTCTAACCATTTCACAGCCAAGATATCTATCATTTAGAGAAACGATTCAAACCCAAACAAACAAAATATATTATCATGTAGGGAATAGAAACAATTCAGATAGTTATCTACTGGATAACGGACCTCAAGCACAAATCATCCATAGCTGTTAAAAATGGCGATGATATATTCATAATGTAGTATCTGGGCACTTCTAGAATGAATAAGAAGATTGTTACCATCATCTGGTTTCTTAACAAACTCAACTCCCAGATTCTGAAATCTTTCACATGCCTTGTAGGTGTCATCAACAGTAATGCCAATGTGTCCTGCAAACAGAAAGACAACACATCATTAGAATCCAATTTCCTATTTATCACAATATGACAAAGAACAGTATAAATATTCCCAGTAAATAGCTGTGGGAAAAAAAATTAATTACAGCCATGTTAATGACATGAAAACTAACAGTATAAAATAAAGCCAGTAAATAGCAGTAAAAAAAAATTATAGCCATGTCAAGGACACGGAAACTAGGTTACCAGAGAGGCCAGGAACAATTCAGTATCGCAGTCTATCTGCATTTTTGGGGTAATGCGTAAAAACTTAAAAAGAATGATAACTTGCAAACAAAAGTGATGACAATCCCCTCACGTGGACAATAACAACTTCTTAAACAGCTAGTAGGTAGGCATGGTTTAACTGTTTTTGTTAGGCTTTTGGTTTAACATGTGTTACCAAGTGTAACAAATAAATCTGAACCTAAAAGAATGCAAATCATATAACCTAAAACAACTCAGGAAATGCTTCCCATTTTCACCTTCAAGAGTTTTTGTGTACTATAAACATTTCAAAAGTTACAGCCTACTAACTTCATTTAATAAAACCAATGCCTCTCTTGACGGTCTCTGTTCAAAGGAAGCAAATACACACTGCCACTGTGTCACAGTGTATGAGATAAATTTTTAACAATAGGTATTTACAACGACCACACCTAGTGGGAAAAGGTTTGGTTGTTGTTGTTGTAAGTATTTACAACGTATTTCATAAAGCATGTTCCCTCAAAGCATCAAATAAGGACCTAGCCTTCACGACTACATAAGAGGACAAGAATAATAGTCAGTATTTTTCCAGGAAAATGGATTCAAAGTGTAACTAGCAAATCAAGAAAGGACTAAGGCTTTGGAGTCAAATTCAGTATGTCCAGATATTTTCAAATTAAATGAGATAACACATACCAAAGCCACGAGGTTCAGAATTGCCATTGTGGTACCCTTTGAACTCTGGATCACTTTCAGTACCCCAATTACTGTACATTACTTTATTGTTAGATAATTTTAAGAGACACTGAGATAAAGAAATATGATAAATCTATATTCCTTACTGTGTCAGTTCAATTGTAGCCTTCTGAGAAAAGGTCCAAACTGTTCTATCAACTGGATCACTTGGAGCTTCGGCTGTATCCTAAACAAGAAAAGATGTAAGAAAAAGGTTAAGAGCATATCCATGAAAATAAGAATACTCAGAAGTTAACTGTATATATAAACATAGAGATAGTTGATGTTTACAAATTATTTAGAAGAGATTTAATATTGCCAGCACAGCATATGCATATTGCACATCCAGTACGCAATTTCAAGCTACTAAATTTTCACTAGCAAAGAGGCACAACAATGTAAGCCATACCTCATAGCCCAAAAAGTACAGGCTGAACTTCATCTCTGGAAAATCCAATCTCTTAAGCAATCTAAATCAACAAACAAACTGTCATCAGCTTTCATAAAGTGGATGGTAGCATTGTCAACAAAAAAAAAAAATCAAAATAAATTAAATTTTGTTGCTAGACAGTAGACATATAATATTTGCAAATATATGAAATCAGACCAATGCAACAGAATACAAGCATTACACTAGACTCAACATATTAGTTATGTGGAAGGTGAAGTATATGTATATTGGTGCAGTATCAGTTAATTAATAACCGTAAGAATGGAAAGAGAGGAAGTTAAGAACCTTCATTTTACCCTTATATATATATATTTGATTCATCCAGAACCAGAAAGAAGCTACATTATGCTCACATCACATCGCAATCAAACTATAAAAGGAAAGCCAAAATGATAATATGTGTGTGTTTATTTATACTTGTTTCTCTTGTACATCATCAAAGAAATATCAGACACAAAAGAACAGTATCAAAAGACATATTAACCCGTAACCCCCCCCCCCCAAAAAAAAAGAGCTGCATAGTATCATGGCAGAATTTTATGAGCCAAAATCAGTGAAATCATAATTGAAGTCCATTTTCAAGCACTAATAGTAAATAACCAATAAAAAAATGTTGTATTCAAAAGAATCACTTACGACATGCCCAAAACGCGGGAATAAAAATCAAGGCTCACTTTGGGGTCTTTGATTCTAAACATCTGCAATCGAAACAAGACTTGAAATCAAAATTGAACACCTGATGATAATAAAAAAGTGGATTTACAAAAATGAGGTATGATAATATGATAAAAGCTCACAGTTTGCTGCATGAAGTATCCCTTAGTTGCTATGTCTTTAGTTGCATGGAGACCCGGGTTGTTAGCAGGCGACTCCTTCGGTTCCGCAGCCATTGTGAACAATCGGAATTGACTTGGTTTCTGCAAAAAAAATGGGAACGTTCACGACATAGACATACAAGTAAGGGCAATGAAAGCATCGATGAAAAGCACAAATTTTGAACCTTTGTTTTGGGGATGAGTGAGAAATAGAATGGGATTGAATGAGGTGATAGGAAAGGTTGGGGCTTGGCGATGAATCCGAGGTGAGAAAGGCAGTGTAAGGTAGCGGTGAGGGAAGATAAAGCTGCCATTGGTAGATATGGTATTAGTATTTATATAAGAGTGAGAGAGAGATTACCTACCTTGTGATTTTGAAGCAGATGATATGAGACCCATTGGAGAAATATTTAGGTATATTCTATTTATTTTATTGTGTGAATTAAATTAATTAATATTTAATAATTTTATAAATTTTTATATTACATAATTGTTTTATATTAAAAATAATGATATATTATTTATTAATTAATTTAATTCATATAATTTATGTCTATACAAGTATTTATCTACGTTGAGGTAGTGTTATCGAGTGAAGATAAGATTTGTTTATATAAATAAATATTTTTATTTTATTTTATTTTATTTTATTTTATTTTTAATTAGTAATTAATTAATCAAAGGATAGTTTTTGGGTGTCCCACCCCAAGTTGCATTTGCACAAATGCCACAACTAAGTTGCAAAATCAGGAGCATACACACTTAAAAGTCAATATTATATTATTTCATGATATATTAGAAATTATGATCATACAGTCCATTGTGCTATGTGTACCACTTGTTGCATAAATAAATTATCCTTAATTTAAAGATATGTGCTTTTACATCTTAGTGATTTAGATGGAAAGGAAAATTATAAACTATCTAAATATATGCGATAAATTATTAATGAGGGTTGGCCCAAATGCATAGTTGAATATCATCGATAAATTTTTTTTATTAAACTTAGTAATCGTATAGGTGGATTTTAAGGTTAATCAGCTTCACTTTGCCCTATACACTATATGTACAAAAAAAACCCTCTAAGTTAATTTCCTACTTATTATGATTGATTATGTTATTGATATACATTTATGTTTGAATATTTTATAAGTGAGAGGTGATAGAGTACGAGTTTTAAATATTTTTAGTTTTTACATAGGCAAGTCTAGGTTTTCAACTCAAAATCCCGTAGGTAAGTAAAACGGGTAGGGTGCTAATATAAAAATTATAGGGTAAGATCAACTTGAGCAAAAACTCTCTCCTTAACTAGTTCCATTGCCATACCTAACCAATTTAATTCCTTGCTAAAACTTGTCATATCCTAGTCTTAAAGTGGAATAATATCACTTTCTTGAAAAATAGTGTAAACTCATTATAAAAGGAATGTATTTTATTTTTAAAATTTAATAATTCTGAATTCCTATGAAGGGGTAAAAAAAAAAACTAGATAAGATATTAATTTTCAAACTTCAAATTTTTCACATTTTGAATTGAGTAGGAAAAGAAAAAAGAAAGAGTGGTGCGGATATATACAAAAATCCCAATCTTGTGGATCCTATTTGCTTGTCAACAATTGACATGGCAATGGAGGTGGATTTTTGCCATCCTTATAATGCACTCTTAAGATTAAAATTCGTATTTGTCACATAAGAAAAAATATTAAAACCTGAATCTGTTATGCTCCACCTTATATTATAAATATTTTATACTAAATTTATACAATATGTAATCACAAATTTAAAATTAATCTTTAATCTCATAAATTAAAAAATATGTTTAAGATAAGTGTTAAAATAATAAAAATTAACTAAGATAATTGACTTTATTAATAATTAAATTAAAAATATTTTTTATTTAAATACAAAGTAAAGTGGGTTAAAGTAATCAAAACTCGCACTCGTCCACCCCATCTCGCAATCGAGCAGGTTTTAAACCCATTCTACGTGACTTAAGAAAAGTTTCGGAGGATGAACTCAGATTGCCAAGCCTAATCAACAATAAAAACCTTATTATGTTGTATATTTCCAGAGGCAGCTTATGCGCCCAATATTTTATATATATATATATATATATTCGTTGTGCCCTATGGTTCTATTTGAACAAGAAACAATCCTCCTATATTGGTTTAGTAATCCTCCGCGGCTCTGCTTAGTCCACTATTTCTGATTTCATCATGTAAAACGGAAAGCGATCCATCACCTATCTTTTCATAAAAAAGGTTTGGGTGGAAATTTTCAATATACTATCAGATATTTAAATTGTATTTAATTGCAGGTTGTTTAGTGATTAGGCCAGTTAGTTAGTTTGTTAGTGTATTTATTAGAGATAGTTTAACAGTTGTCATAGTTAGTTAGACAGTTGTCACTGTTTCATCTTGTATATATCATATAGCACAAGGAATGATGTTAAATGGATAGTACTACTGTAAATAGCTAAGGAAACATTACCATTTGGTAGAGAAACTGATATAGGTTTGATGGCTTTGTAATTGGTAAAGCAATGAAAAATAGAAGTGATATAGTCAGTTGCTCCAGAATCAACAATCCAATGAGTAAGATTGTTACCTTGTGAAGATGTATTAGAGGCAATGTTGTGTGCACTGACTAAATTTGCAGAAGTAGCAGTTGCTGTAGGTGGCGTGGAAGGTAGGAGAGCCAACAAGCTTTGGATTTGCTCACGAGAAAAACCAAGCATGGAATCAGTAGGCTTGTCTTCAGAACCAGAAGCATTGCTAGATGAATCTGTGTAGACATTGTTGGCAATTTTCTTGTACTTATAACCCGGAGGATATCCATGCTTAATGAAGCATGTGTCAACAGTGTGATTGGTTCTGTTATAATAAGTGCACAATCTGCTAGATGAATTCTTCTGTTGAAATGGTTTTCCTCTTCCATAACCACGACCTTGTGAAGAGAAGGTAAGGGTTCCATCAAAAGGATTTGGGATTTTACATGTGCATAGTTGTCATTAAGGCCTTGTAGAAAGGAAATCACACAATCGTTATCTCTATATTGTTGAACAGTCTTGGAGGTGTTACAACAACAATCAACAGAGGATGCACAAGAGGGAATAGGCCTGAAATTGCAGAGTTCATCCCATAGAACTCGCATCTTGGTGAAATAAGTACTGATTGTCATATCAGCTTGTTTAAGAGAGAAAATATCATGCTGCAATTGAGCAATTCGCATGTAATCACCTTGAGAAAATCGACTCTTCAATTCTTGCCAAACATTATATGCTTCAGTAATCCAAAGGATGCTTGAAGAAATTTCAGTGGAGACTAAATGATTAATCCAAGACAAGACAAGCATGTTGCACCGCTTCCACAGCGAGAAGTTTGGATCTGTTCGCGACGGTGTCTGGACAGAACCATCAACGAATACAAATTTATTTTTCATTTCAAGAGGCATGGTCATGGCTTGAACCCAGCAATGATAATTTGGACCATCAAGAACCGGTGAGACAATAATCAGCAATGGATTTTCGTTAGGGTGAATGTAATAGGGATTGAGAGATTGCTGATGATGATCAAAAGAGGAATTAGGGTTAGGAACCTGATTGGTATCCTTGTTTGAATTCGGCGAATTCTCAAAATGAGAAGGCGAAGATGCCATTGGAAGGATGAGATCGAAGAAGAAAAACAGAGAGAAAGGTGCAGGAATCGCAAGAACCGCGAATGAAAATCGCGGTAGCAGAAGAACTCAAGAACCGCAAAGGAAGAATCGCGAGAGAAGGGATTTCAGAGAGATGCGGAAGTTTTCTCAGTTGATACCATGTGAGTTTGGTAAAATTGATTCTCAATTTTATTTCAATGAAGAGTCAACATATATACAAGATGAAACAGTGACAACTGTCTAACTAACTATGACAACTGTTAAACTATCTCTAACAAATACACTAACAAACTAACTAGCTGGCCTAATCACTAAACAACCTGCAATTAAATGCAATTTAAATATCTGACATATACATGTAAATCAACTTTTGATATATCAGAGTTATATATAACATGCTAAAAAGGAGAAATTATTTCATGTACCTAGAACAATAATAAATACATGTTTTAGGATAATCTTCATTATTAATTTTAAGCAAACTCACCTAAATTTTAAATAAAATAACTTATATCAATGGTAAAAAATATTTGAGAACATGTATTTATTGTTGATCTAGGAAAATAATAGAGTTTATTATTCAAAAAACAAATATCTCTATTAACACAACTTTTATTTCAAATGTTGATTTACATACCTAAGGTAGGAAGTTTCAACCCATAAATTTATCATTTTTTATATAGAGAAATACTATATTCATAAATATATCATTTATATATCTAAATTAATTAACTTCAAATTACATTTAGAATTTGATTTTGATGAATTATTACTATAAAAAACTTTTACACTTGTATTTAATAATGTGTTATCACATTATTTCATGAATTTGACATTTTATATAATTGATAATATATTATCATATCATTTAATATGTTTGATATTGTATATAATTATTAACATAGTCAAATTCATTAAAAATGTATCAATACAATATTAAATAATTATATAAAAAGTTATATTAAAAGTGTATCAAAACAAAAATTTGTTTTTTTCAAATTTCAAAATAAATATCTAAACAAAAAATCCAAAAACAATCCACTTGTCTATAGTCATAAATGATAAATTATTGAATGAAAACTTTTTATATGCAAATTAATTTTTAACATATATAAATATATGTGCCATATATATATAGTTAATTTTTAACATATATATATGTGTGTGTGTGTCTTTTAACACACATTTACATATGTGCAAAGTTGATTTATATAATCGAGGGATAAAGTTTCGATTGATTAAGTGTATATTTAGATTAGAATTATATATTATAATATATATATATATATATATATATATATATATATATATATATATAGATAGTCAAGATTAAAAGTTATTTGAAAGTCATGTGATTATTTAAAAAGTCACATGCATTTATCTTCTAATCTTGATCATTCATGAAAGATTCAATGATCAAGATTTACTCCTCTCACCTGAGTAAGATCCTATATATATATGTGTGTGTGTGTGTATGTGTGTCTTTTAACACACATTTACATATGTGTAAAGTTGATTTACATAATCGAGGGACGAAGTTCCGACTGATGAAGTGTGTGTTTAGATTATAATTTATAAATTTAAGTTTAAATCAACTTAATTTTATAAATTTAAGTTTAGTTGAAAGTAAATTTATAAAGATACGATTTATGTTTGACAACTTATGTCTCAAAAATAAGTTGGTGGTTGCTTTGGTGCAACTAAAAACTGTTTGTCAGTGGTGGCATCCTACAATCTTTCAACAGTATTGTAAAATATAAGCAAGTAAGTTCAACTCATCAATCCATACAAGAGGGGTATTTTACAAATTTTTTTTGCTGTACTCTCCTTAAGGGCTACTTTATAAATTTGTAAACACAAAATATAATCCTTCTTAATGCAATTATAATTTAAAAATAAATTTTAGACAAAGGAAGTGGTGGTCTATTACAAACAGAGTCCTGCAGATTGAGCAGATTGAGGCTATGACCTTAAAGACATTGAGTGGTCATATCTGTAACCTATCAAGTTTACTGCTATTCTAGCACCCAATTATGTTGTCCCCAGTTAGACTTTGTTTGGGTGCTCGACTTAATACACATGGAACAAGCATTTCAGCCAAATATACGTAAAGTGGTAACATAGAGTTGATCTACGATTTTTCAAGCACCACCTCTCCCGGAGCTCCACCACATTGCCGGAAATAGAACACTCCAACGTTTCTACTTAGAAAACTTCTAAGACCTATCTTGTTTATCTTCTCTCTTCCAAAATGAGTTGGATCTGTTTTAATTATACCATTATTTTATTTTTACAAATTTATAAAGTAGTCTTAAGGAGAGTATAGTAAAAAAAATTATAAAATATCTCTCTTTCATAGATTGATAAGTTAAATTTACTTGCTTATATATTAAAATATTATTAAAAAATTATAAAATATCACTAATGATAAACAATTTTTAATTATAACATAACAACTATTAAATAAATTTGATAAAATAAATGTTAGAAATAATATTGTAACTAAAAACTCAAAAGTAAGAATTTATGATAGTTAGAGGCAAGATTTACGTTAAAATAATAAAAGCTAAGTTTTATCAATTTTTACCCAAATAAACTTTTTTTCTCTATACAAATGAATTTATGTTTGTGGTTTCTAACATGTGTATAAAGATTTTTTAAAATAAAAATTTTTATAAAATAAATAAATAAATTCACATTAATTATTAATAATAAATTTATTAATTTATTAATAATTAATATAAATTTATTACTTACTTACTTTATAATAATTATTAATAATTATGACTTTGGAGATCTTTATTCCTAACGTGTTCCCAAAGACACAATTTGTACCGGTATATTGTTTCTCACAAAGTTACATTGGCTATTTCTACTTGTTGACCTGTGCTCCACTTGCACGTAAATCCAATGGCAACAACTCTTGTCCTCATCCCCCCGAATGTCACAATCCACGACTCTCGTGTCAAAAACTGCACGCCACCCATTCATTCATTCTTAATGTCACTTCCATTCCATTTGAGCTCCACACTCACAATTAACATTCAACAACCCCAACCAACATCCCTTTCATATCTTAACTTTCTCATCCATTACCCCCAATGCAAAGATCAGGGTATGGCCGTGATGGAATCTACAGGTCTCTCAGACCTTCCCTCGTCCTCCCCAACGACCCCAACCTCTCCCTCGTCTCCTTCCTCTTCAAAAACGTCTCCTCCTTCCCCACCAAAACCGCCCTCGTCGACGCCGACTCCTCCGAAACCCTCTCCTTTGCCCAGCTCAAATCCAAAGTCGCCAAGCTCGCCCACGGTTTCCTCCACCACCTGGGCATCAACAAAAACGACGTCGTCCTCTTGTTCGCCCCCAACAGCATCCACTTCCCCATATGTTTCCTCGCCGCTACCGCCGTCGGTGCCGTCGTCTCCACCGCCAACCCCATTTACACCGTCGCAGAACTCTCGAAACAAGTGAAAGATTCCAACCCCAAGCTCGTGATCACCGTTCCCGAATTATGGGACAAAGTGAAAGGTTTCAACCTCCCCGCAGTGATTCTCGGTTCTCAGAACACGACGACACTTGTTGAATCTTCTTCAAAGATCAAGATCACGAGGTTCAACGCGTTGATGGAGTTAGCGGGTTCCGCAATGGAGTTACCGGTAAACGACGTGAAACAGAGTGATACGGCGGCGCTGCTGTACTCGTCGGGGACCACGGGTGTGAGCAAGGGTGTGATCCTCACTCATGGAAACTTCATTGCGGCGTCTCTGATGCTGAGCATGGACGACGACATGGCTGGAGAGAAAGACGACGTGTTGCTCTGCGTTTTGCCCATGTTTCATGTGTTTGGGCTTGTGGTAATTTTGTACTCGCAGCTTCGAAGAGGGAGTGCGGTGGTGTCGTTGAGGAGGTTCGAGTTCGAGGTGTTTCTGAAGGCGGTGGAGAAGTATAAGATCACGAACCTGTGGCTCGTGCCTCCCATCGTGCTTGCTCTGGCGAAACAGAGTGTGGTTCAAAAGTATGATCTTTCGTCGTTGAAGCGTATTGGGTCTGGTGCTGCTCCTCTTGGGAAGGAGTTGATGGAGGAGTGTGCTAGACGTTTCCCTCATGTTACCCTTTGTCAGGTAATTCTTCAGCTGGTTTTGGCTTTGCCCACTGAGTGAGCTTAATTTAAGCATTAATGGATTGAGCAAAATTTTGCTCCAAACCTTTCTCTCTAACCTCTTTAATCACTATTTATGTGTCTATTAACTCAATTAAGTGAGGTTGAAAGTAATAAATAGAGAATAATTAAAGAGGTTAGAAGAAAAATGTTGGATACGAGTTTTGTTTTAATGTATTTGGATTCTCTGAGGTAAGTTTTTCACATACAGTTCAGATTCGCTATTTGTACACTTTGGTTGCACTACACTTACACACCTGCTGATTATTCATGTGTAAATCGGTGGTCATTTGTGTGTATTATATAATGACTGAAAATATTAATTGATGTGTGAATAATTAATGATTAATGTATAAATAATTAATAATCAACATGCACTATGTAATGATTTAATTACCTGTTATTTACACATTTATATATATCTCAATCACTACTTAATAACACTGATTACATGTTAGTTATTTACATGTGGATGTATAAAAGGTATGCAAAAGGAATTTTCCTTTCACATAATAGAGAAAAGAGGTATACTCTCTTTCCCTGACGCTATCGTGAAAAACTCCCGTCATAGGATCATGAATTGTGATATGCTTCTATAAAAAGGGGAATATTACTCTGGTACATCTTTTTTTCTGGGTACCGGTATCTAGAATTAGCTGTCAAAAATTTTTTTTTGATATGATCTGTCAAAATATTTATTGGGTGCTGGTTATATTTAATAAACTTCTAAATGTTTATTGTAAAACAAACGTCCAATGAGTTAAATAATTGACTACTCATAATGTGTACCTTATTCACGTTACCATGGCAACGCTCATAATCATAAAAGAAGTTATCCACTTATTGTTCTTGTGGTTTCAGGGCTATGGTATGACAGAAACATGTGCCATTGTTTCTGTGGAGAATCCAAGAGTAGGGATTCGTCATACTGGCTCAACAGGAATGCTGGCTTCAGGCGTCGAAGCTCAAATAGTCAGTGTGGATACACAGAAGCCCCTCCCTCCTAGACAGTTGGGGGAGATATGGGTACGGGGTCCTAATATGATGAAAGGTAGAGTGACATGTAGCATTATGCTATGCATTCAATTCCTATCCTAGTATTCACTCAGTGATTAAAAGAGGGAAAAAAGAAAGAGAGATTAATGCTTTCTGTTGGAAAGACGAGAGTCAGATAAGATAACCCTTTACTGGCTGAAAATGTAACAGAGGCCAGCAAATGGTGTCACATTTTATTGCACTTGGATCTTAAACAATTAATCATGGTAAAAGAATTTCCTAGGCCAGACAGGTCAAACACCACCAGTATAATACTATGGTCTGAATCTGCCAATTCTGTTCACTTTGTAGAAGCTTCAGCCGACACAGCTTGACCATGCTTAGTCCCAGTTCATACAATTTTACATTATCTTTGTTAGATATGAAATCATTCATGAGCCCTTACCTAATAGCTTAAGCTTTTGGTAGAGTTGGTCCATAACATGGTATTAGAGCCTCTATGACCAAGTGGTTAGAAGTTTTGATCCTTGTCACCCATTTAGCATAGGTGAGGTAAGCCTGTGCATTGTCCACACTTTAAGTCCAAATGGTTCTTGCTTGAGGACGCATGTTAGACATAAAATCATTCATAAACCTTCACTTAATAGTTTAAGCTTTTGGGTGAGTTGGCTTGTGACTATCTTCTCCGCCCTTCCCTTTTGTCTTTCTTGTCTAGAAAACACAAACTTGTTTAAGTTTGATGTCAAAGAACATTGGCTTGTAGGAATAAATTAGAAAGCAGGACAGATTACAACTACTGCAATATACTTTAGTGATGACCTTTACCATATTAGTCCTATATGAATAAAGGAAAAGATGTAGTTTAGCTGGATTCTTAGAAACACCCAATTCCTTTTCCAACAGAGTACGATCATATTCTAGTGTTCTTGTTATGCTTCTAGAAATATAGAAGAAGGGGAGTTGCACTTGATGGAAGATGCTGCATAAACTGTCTGATGTGGTGTCCCTCTCTAACCTTTCTAGTCAAGACTTTGAGTATATTTGTAACTTCTCTGCCAATGCTACTGCTCCTCCTTGAGTTAATAATTAGGTTGGAACAGCATCCTCGATTAACTGTTAGCATTCCTGCTTCATGCTTTTCAAGTAATTTTTGTAATCATATTTCATCTTATTTTATCACTGATTTGTATAAGTCATTATAAACTATGGTGGACAAAATCATTCTGGTACAAGTCTTGAAGTTTTTATCTATCCGGCTTTTTGATTGGGGTTGTAATTCAGATTCTTCCTGTTTCACTCAATGTTTTCCGCTGGGATGTGGGGGGTCAACATGTGTTTACTTTATATGGAGTTTGGCTTTAATTTGTATTCTGTAGGCTTTTCCTGGATGAAATTTAGTACAACTGTTACAAAATTTTTCAGGTTATCATAACAATCCACAGGCCACAAGATCGACTATAGATAAAAGCGGGTGGGTTCATACAGGAGATATTGGATATTTTGATGAGGATGGGCAACTTTATGTTGTTGACCGTATCAAAGAACTGATCAAGTATAAAGGTCTTCAGGTATGTAATCCAAATGGCATGTGAAAATGAAAGTAAATTTTGCTGGCATGCAATAGATTGCATGGTTACATATCTGAAATCTTAACCAAATCCCTGTGTTTAGTTGAGTATGAGAAAGATAATGTGGTGTTGGGGTGCATTATACATATGTTCCGAGCCCCAAATTATTAATATGTCAATTGTCAAGGGTAGTAATTTCAGTCCATAATAATGCATGTGCTGCTCTGTTTGGGTAATTATTTGTTTATAACCCTTCTGGTTATACGTGACAGTACTTATGATCAGGGGGTTCATCTTACTAAATTATTTGCTATTTATCTCATTGTTGTAACTAGGTTGCACCAGCAGAACTTGAAGGGCTTCTTATTTCTCACCCTGAAATACTAGATGCTGTTGTCATCCCGTAAGTATCACATACGGGATCTGAAGTTTAATTTTACCTGCATAAGAAATACATCTTATGTTATCTATTATTGGAATTCATAGTTGACTTGCTTCCTTTCTGTAGATATCCTGATGTTGAGGCTGGTGAGGTTCCAATTGCCTATGTTGTTCGTTCACCCAACAGTTCACTGACTGAAGAAGAAGTTCAGAAGTTTATTGCTAATCAGGTAAGAGAAAGATAAAGAACGTGCTTGATCTCAGACTTGCGCTCATAAAATAAAGAGATTTTGACTTGTCAAGATATAACTCAAGTGGACTGAAAACATAGTTCGGAGATTAAAAAAGTGCCTGCTTTTAAAAAAAAAATTGCTTCTCTCTTCCTTTGGATGAGAAAGTGATCACATCAAAATTTCTCCTCTACAAATACTCTATTTTGTGGATGAGCATAAACACACCAAAATTTATTAGCTACTGTATAATGAGCTTTATAATCCTCAGATTAAGCAGGGAAAATATGGGTTTTGAATGAAGCATTTGCTCTGTATACCTATTTTCACTGCTGTGCTGGTCAATTCATCGCATCTGAATGATTGGTCTATGTGGAATTATCAGTTGTTACCCAATTTTGTACTTGTTTACAGGTTGCACCTTTCAAAAGATTGCGAAGGGTGACATTCATCAGCAGTGTTCCTAAGTCAGCTTCAGGAAAAATTCTAAGAAGAGAGCTTATTGAGAAAGCACGATCCAAAATATAATATATTACAATTTTGTTTTAGTCAAGTTCTGAGATAGAATGCAAGATCGAAGTGCCTCCTTGTAAGATTAACAGATTCTGGACAATCAAATTTAAATTTAAAACCGGATATGCTTTGCACATGAATCTTGTGAGTTACAATAAGCACAAATAAATTCCAATGACTCTTACGCAAGGAAGCCTTCTCTTTGTGACAACTAATTGCGTCCATACGACCATAACTCCATGCTCTATGTTGGCATCGTCCTATATCGGTTATAATGACTTCCTAGGTGAAAAATGTTCCTGCAAACCTAACGAGATTGAAAATAGCAATCGTCGCTGAAACCCATGTTGCCAAAAGAGGCGGCTCAGTCATCATCACTATGATGTGAAGCGAATTGACGTCATTTTGCTTAAATCTCTGAACAGGGCATGCATGCATGCAAATAACGTACAGGATAATATTATATATGACTAACACTTAAAAGATAATAAATGTGTAAATTTATTAAATTGTATGTATTTATACAAAAAAGAAAAAGAAATAATGTGATATTGCATATATATTTAAAGATAAATATAACAATATAGAAATGAATATGAATTTTCGTATGTGTAAAGTGTTGTTTATAAAACATTAACTAAGGTATAATTGAAGGCTCTCAACTTTCTGACGCACTTATTTAATCAATAACATGAAATGATTTATGCTCTGAAAAAAAGAAAAAAAAATTAGTTGAAATGATAAATAATACTTCTCTTATATTCCTATATAAGTATATATTCGTGTTATAGTATCCAACTATTAGAATGTTCTACTAGAGACTTCATGGAGTCAATTTTAGGATGAAATATGAAGATAAAATGAAACTCCTAACTATAGTTCATGAATGAAACATGGATTTCTTTGATAAATTAAATTTTAAAGAATTTTAGTGTCAAAAAAAGAGAAAGAGGGATGCTCAATGAAACATAGGCCAGTTATAATTTTTTAAATTATATTTTTGGGTCGAGTTTAAGTTACACTTTAAGTTGGTCCGGTCAGGGCCTGATACCACATAATACTTAATTTTTTTTAAAAATTAATCACAAATTATGAGATTTTTAGATATAAATTAATACCTTATGTATAACAAAATAATATTTTAGTATTAATATAATTTGTTTTGTAATATATTATAAAATATCCTTTAACTTTTGTTTTTACTTCTAAAATTTTATATCTTATTTATACATAACATCTAAATTTGTATACTTTGTCTAAATAGCAAGTCAATTTGGTATTGATTTGGGTCACGTCAGGTCTAAGTCCAAATAAATGACCCGATCAACATATCGAGTTAGGTCTCTAACTAGGCTAAAGTCATCCCATGAACACACCTAAAAAGAAGGGTAAATTATGCATTACTTCCTTTATGTTTAACTTATTTTTACTTTTCATGTATAAACTTTATTTTAGAACCCCTTAAATTATGATAAAAAATTTGTAACTTTTATTTTTTATTAAGTTTAATAGTGATTGTACTATATTGAAAGGATCACATGCTTCTTAGATATAGATTCTCACAATTAAAATTGATAGAAAATAGAAAGTTATAGTTTTTATTATAGTTTAAGAAAGTTATGTATTACAAAATAAAGTTTGTGTATGAAAATTTTAAATAGGCTAAATCTTAGGAGATAATGTGTAATTCACCATAAATAGAAAATAAAAAAGAAACTTATTTATTTTACATTTCTACCCATCTTTGGAATTTGGGCTACACAGTAGCCAATAATAGTTCAACTATGGAAAATTTTTACTTCTATCTTAAAGTAAGTGTATTTTCTTCCTCAAAGAGAATTATCACCATTTGATTATCATTTATCAATGAGATTCACAGTTCACACGGTCAGTAAAACCACAAGATTTAATAATAGTAGTAATTTGAAAAAAAAAAAAAAGTCAATATTATGTGTAGTGTCAAAACAGGTCAATCATACTAATTATGGCATGTGACCCAGTTGAAGTTGTTACGAGCTATCAATTTGTTAGTCTTGTGCAGTATTATGTGAGTAATGAGTTGGGAGGGCTGACTTGTTGACTTGAATTCTTTTTTTTTTTTTTTTTATATTTTTAATACTTAAAAATTTTATTTTTATGTTTCATTATTATATTTTTCTTTTACATACTTTAAATATTAATAAACATAAAATAAAATTGATTTTGTGATATAAATATTAATTTACATTTGAAAAAACAAGAATAAAATCTTTTATATATCATACAAATTATTAATTAAATAATTAAAAGTAAGTTGGCCTTGCGCACTGTGAGATGACCCAGAACAAGCCAAAATCATGCTAGCCTAAGTCAGGCCAAAATACATTTATGTTTTAACTTTCTCACCTTACCCCACATATTTTATCGAATTATTCAAGTCGACTTATTAAGTTCAATTCATTTTGAAACCCAAAGCTCCAAGTGAAACATGTGTCATTCATCTACTCACGTAAGTCGCACTCCTCCCACTCATTGAGTTTAGGACTTGAAGTTCCTAATTTCCTAAATAGCTAAGCATATTTAGATTAATTTATTTTACATTTAAAAAAGCTTATTTTTTTTAAAAAACTTGAACTTTTTTTAAAAATATTTTTTAAATCTGAAACAATCTAATCCAAAGGGTCTCCTATAAACCCCATCCCTTTTGATTTCTAACGTATCCCATTCTTTAAGAATTTTGAATTAAAAAGTAACTGAAAGGAAAAGAAAAGAGTAATGAAAATCTTTTCCTCAAATAACCAGCCCACACAGACCATAAAAATGTAAACAGTTCTATAAGTAAACCTTGAAGAGAAAGTTTTCAAGGATTTTCTATTTGAATAAATCCTAGACGTTTGGATACTTGTTTGGTATTTCCTGATTTTTTCTTAATTGCATTCATCAAATTGAGTAACGTAAGCTATTTCCGTTAAGTTTGTAAAAGGCTATTTATAAGCCTAAGATTGTTCAATAAGAAGCAAGTCATTCCCAGAATTGTTGAGTACTTTTTATTCTGTTCCTATTCTTAACATTTTGGTATCAAGAGCTGGCACTGGGCCTGACAAAATCAAAGTAGCGGTCTTTGACGTTCTTGCAGCAGTAGAGAAAATGACTTTCGAAGGAAATTTTGTTCAGTCATCCATTCCTCGTTTTAATGGTCATTATGACCATTGGAGCATGTTGATGGAGAATTTCCTACGATCTAAGGAATTATGGGAGCTAGTGGAGACTGGCTATAAGGAACCAACAAGTGAATCAGTGCAGACAGAAGCACAGTGGAAGAGGCTAGAAGAATTGAAACTAAAAGATCTGAAAGTGAAAAATTTCTCTTTCAAGCAATAGATCGGACAATATTGGAGACTATTCTTGTGAAGAAAATTTCCAAACAAATTTGGGAGTCTATGAAGAAGAAGTTTGAAGGGAGTGCTAGGGTCAAGAGGTCACATCTACAAGCTCTCCGCAGAGAGTTTGAAATCCTAGAGATGAAGACAGGAGAATGAGTCTCTGAGTATTTTTCAAGAGTGTTGTCAGTGGCCAATAAGATGAGAACGTATGGGGAGTAGATGCAAGATGTCACAGTGGTGGAGAAAATTCTCAGATCGCTGAGTGAAAAGTTCAATTATGTTGTTTGCTCGATTGAAGAGTCCAAAGACATCGATCAACTCTCCATTGATGAGCTGCAGAGTTCTTTGATTGTTCATAAACAAAAATTCCAGCGACATACAGGAGAAGAACAAGCACTCAAGATCAATTATGAAGATAGATATGGTGCAAGAGGACAAGGTCAAGGTGCGTACAGAGGCAGAAGAAGAGGGAGACGCCAGTCCTACAACAAAGCAACAGTGGAATGCTTTAAGTGCCACAAGCTTGGACACTTTCAATCTGAATGTCTAAGCTAGAATAATGAAGCCAACTATACTGAACTAGGAGAAGAAGAAGAGATGCCGCTCATGTCATATATGCAGATGAACGGTGCTCGAAGAGGAGATGTCTGGTTCTTAGACTCTACATGTAGCAACCATACGTGTGGTGACAAGAGTTTGTTCACTGATCTGAATGAGGACTTCAGGTAGAAAGTAATGCTGGGAAATAACATAAGGATGGATGTGTTAGGAAAAGGCAATGTGAGATTGAAAGTAAGTGACTTTACACATGTTGTTAGTGAAGTATTTTTTGTGCCTGAATTAAAGAACAATCTGTTGAGCATTGGTTAACTACAAGAAAAAGGGTTAGCAATTCTTAGGGATGGCAACGGGGTGGGGCGGGGACGGGGTAGTAGCCCCCCGTCCCCCGCCCCCACGAATAATATCCGCCCCCGCCTCTGCCTCCATATCTGTACAGGTACCCGTTTATCATTCTTCCATGGGTAAATGGGTATCTACGGATATCCGCGGGTACTCAATAAATTGTAAAAAAAAATCAACAAAATTAAAAAATAAAATGAAAAAATGAAAAAATAAAAAAAGTATAATACCATAATTTCTCAAAATTTGTCAAACACAATTTAATCCGAAAATAATGCCAAACACCTAAAATACTTTTGATTTATATAACTCTACCATATTTTAATTCATATAATTAAGTTTTTTTAGTAATTTTATATAAAATATTTATGTAATTTTTTGCGAGTACCTGCGGGTATAGGAGGAACCACCCCCGCTTTCGCCCCGTTTATTAAACGGGGATAACACAAAATGGATATTTATACCTGCGGAGAAATTTAAACGAGTATTACCCGTCTCCGTCACGGGTATTACCCGCGGGTACCCGCCGGGGGGGGGGATAAAATTGTCATCCCTAGCAATTCTCATCCAATATGGAATGCTCAAGATTTATCATCCAGAGAAAAGGCTCATAATACAGACCGAGATGTCAGCAAATCGGATGTTTGTGTTGCTAGCAAAATCACTGTCATAGAAGCCAGCTTGCCTCTACACCTCCACACAGGATATGGCACACTTATGGTATTGTCATTATGGACATTTGAGTTACAAGGGGTTGAGGACTCTCCAGTGTAAGAAGATGGTGCATGGGTTACCTCAGTTCAAGATTCCAACAACAGTGTGTGCAAACTGCAAACTGCATGATTGGAAAACAATACAGAGATCCAATCCCAAAGAAGAATAATTGGAGGGCCACAGAAAAGCTACTGCTTGTTCATGCAAATCTCTGCGGACCAATCTCTCCCATTTCTAACAGTATATAAGAAAAGGTACATTATATGCTTTATTGATGACTTTACTACAAAACATGGACTTATTTTTTAGTAGAAAAATCTGAAGCATTAAGCATGTTCAAACGTTTTAAGAGTTGTGTTGAGAAAGAAGTAGGAGGATATATTAAATGTTTGAGAACATATCGAGGAGGATAGTTTACATCACTTGAGTTCAATGAGTTCTGCACAGAGCATGGCATCAAGAGGCAACTGACTGCAGCGTATACTCCACAGCAGAATGGAGTAACGGAAAGGAAAAATCGAACTATGATGAACATAGTTCGATGTAGAGCTAGTAAAACAGGTTCAACCTGTTAGGTTAACCCGTCAACCTGTCTTTTTTTTGCGGGTTGGGTTAAAGGTTTGAACCCATATTTTTTTTTTCAACCCGTATAACCCGCCCCGCTTAACCCACGGGTTATGCGGGGTCGGGGTGGGTTAGCTCGTTGGGTTGGCTCTTTTTTTTTTAAAAAAAAAATGACAAGTAATACTATAAAATGAAAAGCTCTTTGATGTTATAATTTATGTTTGAATATTTAATTAGGCTATTTTAAAAATTATTTTTTAGATATGTGGTTTGTAATTTTTTACCATTATTGTTTATTATTTTTTTAAAATTTTTATAGTATTTTTTGGTTTTTTATATATTTTTTTTTTATTTTTTAGGCGGGTTAAGCGGGTTGACCCGCAAACCTATCTATTTTTTTCTCATTTTATCTTTTATGCAGACCAACCTGTCAACCCGCTAACCCACCTTAAAATGGGGTGAGTTGGCTCTTCCAACCTATTTCTTAAAACGGGCCAACCCACCCCATCCCGTATTTTAGCGGGTTGAGGCGGGTCGGGGCGAGTCGGGTCGGGTTGGCCCATTTTGTCACCTCTAGTTCAATGCATGCTTTCTGAAAGAAGGATTCCAAAAACTTTATGGCCAGAGGCGGTGAACTGGATAACACATGTTCTGAATCGGAGTCCTGCATTGGCTGTGAAGAATCAAACACCTGAGGAAGCCTGGAGTGGAAGCAAACCCTCGGTTGAGTACTTTAGAGTTTTCGGATGTGTGGCGCATGTGCATGTTCCAGATGTGAGAAGAAAAAAACTAGATGCAAAGAGCCTTGCTTGTGTGTTATTAGGAGTAAGTGAAGAGTCTAAGGCATATAGACTCTATGATCCAATTGCAAGGAAGATTGAAGTTAGCAGAGATGTAGTGTTTCAGGAAGATAAGTCTTGGAGCTGGGATAGGAGTTATCAAGAGCACATAATGGTTGATTTGGAATGGGATGATAAAGAAGATAATAAGGCAATGAAAGCAGGGAATGAGGAAGCAGTGAGTGGAGAAAAAGAAGAAGTCGTTGAACTGGTTGGTAGTCCTCAAAATGGTGAAAATGGAACAAAATTGTCTAGTTCTAATGAAGGAAGAAACAGAGGGCCTCCAGGGTGGATGAGAGATTATGTAACTAGGGAAGGACTTTTGGAGGAGTCAGAAGAAGAAGATGCAAATATTAATTCGGCTATGTTTGCTTCAGCAGATCCAGTGTATTTTGAGGAGGCAGAGAAGTATGATAAATGGAGGACAGCTATGGACATGGAGATACAGGCTATAAAGAATAATAACACATGGGAACTCACTGATCTTCCTAAAAGTGCAAATAAGATTGGAGTGAAATGGGTTTATAAAACCAAACTCAACGAGAATGGAGAAGTGGACAAGTTGAAGGCTCGTTTAGTGGCAAAGGGGTATGTGTAACAACAAGGGATATACTACATAGAAGTATTTGCACCAGTTATAAGAATGGACACAGTGAGAATGATTGTGACTCTAGCAGCTCAAAAAAGGTGGATTCTCTATCAACTTGATGTCAAGTCTGCCTTCTTGCATGGGGAACTTAATGAAGAAGTGTATGTGGAGCAGCCGAAGGGTTATGAGCTCGAGAATAATCCTCAGAAAGTTTATAGGTTGAAGAAAGCCCTATATGGACTGAAACAAGCTCCACGAGCTTGGTTCACTCGTATTGAAGCACATTTCATAAGTGAAGGGTTCGAGAAGTGTTATAGTGAGCATACTTTGTTCATTAAAACAAATAAAGGAGGTAAGATTCTCATTGTTAGTTTATATGTTGATGATTTGATATTTACTGACAATGATGAATTGATGTTTGCTGAGTTTAAGAATTCCATGTTGAGGGAGTTTGATATGACTGATTTGGGGAGAGTGAGGTTTTTTCTTGGCATAGAAGTTTTGCAGAGGTCAGATGACATTTATATTTGTCAGAGGAAGTATGCTTTGGAGGTGTTAAAGAGGTTTAGGATGGAGAATAGCAATTCAATTCATAATCCCATTGTTCCAGGTTGTAAGCTTTTTAAAGATGATATTTGGGTTCTTATTGATGATACTTTGTTTAAACAAATGGTGAGATGCCTCATGTACTTAACAGCTACAAGGCTAGATTTGATGTTTGTAGTAAGCTTGATTAGCAGGTACATGGCTAAACCAACTGAGTTGCATTTGATGGCAGCCAAGAGGATACTGATGTATTTGAAAGGAACTATATATTGGACTTGGACTTTTCTACAAGAAGGGAAAGTGTGAAGGTCTGGTTGGATATGCAGATAGTGACTATGCAGGAGATATAGATGACAGGAAAAGTACATCGGGCTATGTTTTCATGTTGGGATCTGGAGTTGTTGCCTGATCCTTAAGAAAGCAACCTATAGTCACACTTTCAACCACAAAAGCAGAGTTCGTGGCTGTAGCTGCTTGTGCTAGTCAAGCTGTTTGGATGAAGAGAATAATTGAGAAGTTGAATCTAGAAGAAAGTAAGTGTACTACAATTCTTTGTGATAACAGGTCCACAATTAAGGTGTCAAAAAATCCCATGTTACATGGTCGAAGCAAGCACATTGATGTGCGTTTTCATTTTCTTCGTGATCTCACACGAGAAGGAGGAGTTGAATTGGTTTATTGTAGAACACAAGATCAGCTAGCAGATGTGATGACAAAGCCCCTCACAGTGGATGCATTTCAGAGGTTTCGAAGTCAATTGGGAGCCTGTCAAGTTCCTGAACTAAACTAGTTGTAGTTGGTAACTAGTTTAAGGGAGGGAATGAAGAGAAAGTTTTCAATTAGGATTTTCTATTTGAATAAATCTTAGACGTTAGGATACTTGTTTGGTATTTTTTATTTTTTCTTAATTGCATTCATCAAATTGAGTAACGTAAGCTATTTCCGTTAAGTTTGTAAAAGATTATTTATAAACCTAAGATTGTTCAATAAGAAGCAAGTCATTCCCAGAATTGTTGAGTACTTTTTATTCTGTTCCTATTCTTAACAAACCTTAAGTTTATATTTTAATTATGAAATTAGAAAATTTTAAAAAACGATAGTTGTTGTACTTGAAATGTAATATAAGAAACCAGAATAAAGGAGACATTAATATTTTTATTAGTGAAAATACGGCATTGTTTAATGCTCGATGCATTTTGCTAACAGCTCAATTATAATTTTGTTAGCTTCACGACTTTAACCATTCAACCATTTGTCATAGGATGCGGTTTGGTTTAGAACAAGGTTGTACAATAATTGTTGTTCTATACTAGAGAACATATTTTTTTTCTCCAAAAGATATAGAATAAAAAAATATAAATAATATGAAAAATCACAAAATATTAATAAAGATGCTACGTGTTTATTATAGTTAATGGCTTGATCAATTATTAATTTCTTGAACTTGTACAATAAGAACTCACAAGAAGTTAACTCTCTTTAGGATAATTCACACACTCAAGTAAAGTCCAAATTTACTACATAAATTGTATGGGCCTGGATAATAAGTTTTATTTTTCTCAATTTTTATATTTTTTACGTTTGGACTTATATATTCTTAAACTAAGTAATTACAAATATACATCCTATTTTTATTTTTATTGTTAAAATATATGATTAGTAAATCCCACCATAGCCATAAAAGTGCAGATTTATTTTGTCGTTGGAATTAGGCAGAAAGTCAGCAACCATATCCAGCTTTATTTTCACTCTCAGTTTTTACAACAGAAATACAGAATGATATTTATCAGTAAAAGAAATAATCCAAATAATTTATAAAAAAATCCAAATAATATTACTCTATTAGTAAATTTTGTGTAAACAACCTACTTTAAATTTTAAATTCTTTGGTGATCAAAAAGTTTAGGGAGGAAGAAGGTTACCTAATCCGAAGTTAGAGCATTCACAAACTTCATCAATAGCTTACAGTAATAATTATATATACCTGCCAATGAAGAATATTATCAATATATGGAGTATATGTTGTACATCGATCTAGTTTACACATAAAAAAAATTCACATAATTTACACACGGGAGTGTATGTCATGGTGAGAAAGAAAAGGAGAAAAAGAGAAAGATGGAAAAAAAATGGCAAATGATATGTAAATTATGTGTAAAAAATATCACCTTTCACTCCTCCTAGTTAAAGCTCCTCAATTAAATATATGTAACTGTGTTCAAACTGAAGCATTTTATATTTGTCTCAGTATGTACGTATATTCAGGAAGTTTAAACTACAATCTATACCCAAAACGTGTGTATGTGTGTGTGTTTTTGCGTTCTTCGATCGTCAAGCCTAGAATTAAAATCAGTGAATATCATCGTGTTTCGTGTGCAAGTCTGTTCTCTGCAGATTACCAAATGAAAATGGGATTTATCATATCAGTATGTTTTGATTACTGGCTAGGGCATAGCCTTAATGCTCTCTAGCTCATAAATTCTTTCTTTTTGTCAGTATAATAAAGATGAGCCAGAACTTGACCAGAGGTCCATAGCAAGAAAAAACTATCGGTTGAGAAACAACTGGGTGGTCCATCGTTTCTTTTTACGGTTTAAAATATCAAAGTAGTGTCGCTTTTCATAAAGCATAGGCCAACAAGTTGCTAAGATTCAACTTGTATCGTTTTCATAAGCACAATACACTTATGGATCGAAAGGAAAAGGAAAAGGAAAAGGAAAAGGAAAAGAAAAGAAAAAGAAAGGATAGGGGAAAAAAAACAAGAAACTCGCAAGTCTTGTATTTCTTTCCAATGATGAATTCAACCAAAGGACACCAAATCAGTGGTCTCTTAGCCTCCTGGAAAGGCCAAAATCCATTAGGATCGTGAATGGTTTCATTGTTTCACATCCTCTGACTAAATTAACCATATTCGGGTGGCATATAACTTTTCTGATCAGAATTTGCTATATAAGTTCTTTAATTAAAATCATCTCTTGTTTCAAAGGGTGGCGAGAATAGGTTATCTACTTGAATTTTTAACCAAATTTTAACATATATAAACGACTCCACTTTCATATCCAGATCTGGATCTGCACAAGTACGTACTGTATATATATTATGCTATATAACATGTTGTGGTATGTAAAGAGGGAGAGAGAACCTACTCAAGAACCAAAAGGAAAAGGTAGCCTCCATGTATATATATATACAGTGGAGAGCCAGTGATCTTACCCTTCTTATTCCAAGCGCAAGCAGCACACCCACACAGGGTAACACAAATAGTTGCAGTAAAGTTGATCATAGCCAAGATGGCATTCACCTGCAGATGCACCTGCACCTCGTGCTTGGTCTCTCAGACTCTCACATACTACGTATTTTTCCTTTCTCCATTGACATGCTTTTGTGGTAATTGAGACATCTAAGTTGAACAGAGAAAACCAAGTAAAGTGCAGGTGCAAATGCAGATAAAGGCAACATATTGGCACGAACATAAAATGGCCAGCTATGGCAATCTTTATATATAAGGATTCCAAGGGAGTAAGAGGGAGAGTGAGAGAGAGAGAGGATGGTGAGTTAATGAGATACATAAGATAACATGACAGTACTTATTTAGAAGTGTTCCACTCAAATATCAAGATTTGGAACCAATTCAAGTAGACATGATCTATCCAAATGGCAAAATTTTGTACTAATATAATGCATGTAAGGAGGGGGAAGTCAGTAGAAAGTGAATGAGAAAATGGTGATTAATTGATTATACGTTGGATTATGAGTGGATAAGGATTTGATGAAGATCACCATTATTATTTTTTGTTCTGATATCCAAAGTAAGAAAGGGCTATGCACCCGCATGTCTGCCACACAACAACCTGGTCTATGACCACGTGAAGCAAACCATGGCAGGCACGTGGGATTTGATGCACTCACCAATGGGACACTGCCACGTAAAGGATTGGACTGACGTTTCACTTGATTTGACTGTGTCCCTGTGGGTATTGTGTTTTTAGTGTTAGCATATATAACAGTAGGAAGTAGGAAGTGGAGAGCGATTAGGGGCCCAATGGTCCAATAATCTGTTTCTCCCATGTATTATAGCCTGCAAATGGGCCTAACCTTCTCCTTCTTCCTTCCCCTCACTTACTTTCTTCATAAAGTCCAAGTACAAACTCAGTGGCCACCAGCTCATACAAAAACAAGGGTTTAATTGTTAACATGTGCCCTTATAGTACATATCTAACAAATTAAAATAAAAAATATTAAATAAGAAATAAAAATATTTAATATTTAATATTTTTAAAAAAATAAATAATAATTCCTTTTTAATTAATTGAGATGATTTAATAAAGGATAATAGATGCTTCTTAATGTGTAGCCTAAGGACATACGTTAGAAAAATCATAATTATTTTGCTGTTATAGACTTTGGGATAAACAAATTATTTCTTTTTGTTATAAATAGTCTAAGATTTGGTATGAAAAAAAAAAGATTTTGCTAAGGAGTATCCCAAATATATTGGTTAATGAGCATTTAATATCTTTTAGTAAATGTCTTAAATTATTTAAAGAAAGTATTAAATATTTTTTGAGTTCTTAAGACAATTTTATGTTCATATTTTTTAAAATATGATACTCATCAAATATTTTATTAGCTATTAGTTATTTTTACTAAAATTTTAAACATTTATTACAAAATCAATATTCATTAAATACATAATAACTCATTCTGAATATCATAATAATGAGAATATCATAAAAATTCTTGAGTTCTTAATATATTAAATACTTTATTTTTTATAAAATACTTATTATTTTTATTTCTTAATTAATACCTTAAAGACATTTGTTATTAACTTTATTTAAAAAAAATAAAAAATGAGGTCAATGGATAATATTTAATTGATTGAATGAGAATCGAAGTTGTCAATCTCAAATCATTTCCTTCTTTCGTTGATGGAGAAATTTTAGACACAACGTGTATCCATGAATTTAGATTCTCTCCTATATATTGTTAATTGTTAAATAATAGGAGTGGGCCTGTTAAAAACATAAAGATACATATTGTTTTAACTTTAACTATTGCACCACATAATGTTTCGTGGTGGGTCTTGGCATAAAAAATATGTTTTTATTTCTCTTCAAAAGGTTATTTTTTTTAATGAGAGGATCTAAATACATGCATTTATCATCAATAAAATTGCTTTTGCTATAAAAAAAAAACTAGATTAGTTAAAGGCACATGTTCAAAAAGTAAAAAATAAAAATTAAAGTAAATTTATTTCTAAAATAAATAAACAGAAATGTATATATTCTTAAATTATTTAATAAGTTATGATTATAATACATTTTATTAAATTAAGGATAGAAAAACGTTTACTTACTTACCTTGTAAACAAGCTTATTTTAAAAGAGTCATTTTCCAAAAAGTCATACTAAATTTATTAAGTTACATAACAAATTTTAGATAACGCTACTAACATGACAAAATCTGACATCCATTATTACACTAACAGATGCATCCTAGAGCTTACCTTACAAAAAGGAGTAAATGGTTCAGTCATACGGGTGATAGTCTGATAGATTTATATGCATGCTAAAATTGTAAGTTGAGGGTTATTACTTAGTTCTTACATTATTTTGATGGGTAGCAGCTCGCTAATAAAGTTTATGAACAAGTGCAATTATACTGAGTAACTACCAAACAAAAGTATTTTTCCCTTGCAAGAGTCATAAATCAAGCTTGTTAAAGACTTAAAGGAACTTGTGACAACTGACAACGTTATTTTTTTCTGGGTCTTGTTTAGTGGTTACAAAAGTGGGCGTAGGATCCTATAGGCCCAGAGGACAAGACAACATGTATAAAGGAACCCAACCGAGGGGGCACAAGCAAGGGTTGGCTTGGTATATTGGTGGAGGCCCAACCCAATTAAAGGTGGGATGGTGGATGACACACAGACTTGCTTGGTAATAGCAAGTAAGAAGTTTCTTGGTCTTTGCTCAACTTAAAATATAAATAAACAAATAAAGGTACTTGTGAAAGAAGGAAAGCGGAAAAAAAGTGAAAGATGTTACGCGCAGCGTGGGTCCTCTCCATTCCTGATAGCATACACGCAGCATGAACACTGTTTCCATGCTATATATAGGCCTGCATTCAGACTCGTAGTTACCACTGCTAAATTATAAGTTGATAACCATAACCGTACTCTCTCCCTCTCTCTCTCTCTCTCTCCCTCTCTCTACAAGACTACAACAATATAAAAGTAACACAATGGGCCAGGTGCTCGTTCGTTTTCTTTGTTTTTCATGTTGATGTTGCTAAATAGAAAATGCTAACCCTCTCTATGTTGATGTTGCAGAAGAAGAAGAACACCGGCGGCGAAAACAACAAGAACGCCGATGCAGGAGCAAAGAAGGAGGACAATCCCATCACCCTGGTGTTGAAGCTGGACATGCATTGCGATGGTTGTGCTTCCAAAACCATCCGTTCCCTTCGCGCCTTTCAAGGTTCATTCCTAAATCACCTCACCTCCCTCCGCTTCCTTCTCTATTTCTCTCTGTTTTCTTTTCCAAATTTCATGGAATGTTTAATCTTCATTCATAACAAAAACCGATTTGGGATTTCATTTATATTTTTAATTAACATACTCTGCTATTTATTACTGGGTGGGTTTTTGCTGAATAGCGTTGAAACTGAAACTGAAACTGAAGCTTTTTTTTTTTTTCCCCGAAGGGGTGGAGACGGTGAAGGCGGAGAGCGACACCGGGAAGATAACCGTGACCGGAAAAGTGGACCCCACGAAAGTGAGGGACATGCTGGCGGAGAAGATGAAGAAGAAGGTGGAACTCATCTCTCCGCAGCCCAAGAAGGAGAAGGAGAAGGAGAAGGAGAACAAGGACAACAACAAAACCGAAGACAAAAAACCCAAAGAGGTTGGTTCCTTCATCACTGGTCCCTCCTTTGTTCTATGATTATTGCATTTTCTCTGCCATTGCCAGCCTGTGATTTTTCTTTTCTTTCTTTTTCCCTAATTTGTTTCTATTAAATTAATGCATGAATGAAGTGCTGATTTTTTCTTTTCTTTTTTAAAAAAAATTGTTCTCTTATTTTATTTTATTTTTTTGTTTAATGTAATAGCCTCCGGTGACCACGGCAGTTCTGAAGGTGGCACTGCACTGCCAGGGATGCGAGAAAAGGATTAGCAAGACTGTGTTGAAAAAAACCAAAGGTCTGTGTGACTGTTTTTTATCATTAACGAGTTTTTCTCTGTGATTTGTGATTTGCGTAATTTGCCATTGATTTTGATGTAAGTGCAGGTGTTCATAGCATGTCCATAGACAAGGAGAAGGAAACCATCACTGTGAAGGGGACAATGGACGTGAAAGCTCTGGTGGGGAATCTGATGGAGAGGCTGAAGAGGAAGGTTGAGGTGGTCCCTCCCAAGAAAGACAAGGTCAATGACAATGATAAGGAAGGTGGTGGCGAGAAAGAAGGAGGCAAGAAGAAAAACAAGGGTGGTGGAGGAGGAGACAATAATAATGAGAAGGATGAGGAGGGAGGAGGGAAAATGGAGCAGGGCAGGATGGAGTATTTGGCACCTCCTGCCTTTGGCTTTGCATATGGATATGGCTATCCCAACGTTGGCGGCTATAACTATAACTATGTGCCAGTCTACCCGCAGCACTTGCACTTGCATGCACCACAGATGTTCAATGACGAGAACCCGAATGCTTGCTCTGTCATGTGATGCTGTCAGAGGATTCATTCAACTGGGTCATCATGTTGCTCTTTGGCTGATTTGTGGGCAGGACAGGGGAAAGAGACTAGAGAGTTAAAAACTATAGTCTTTCTTTTATTTTCCACTTTAGTTTTTTTTTTTTTAAATTTCCATGGAAGGGTTTATGCTTAATAGAAAGGGTTTTTATGTGATTAACCAATAGTCCAATACTGTTTGACATTATCTGGCTATACCAATTTCAGAATTTGTTATTAGCTAATGTATAATGAACATGATGAAATGGAATCTCTGTCCCACTTTGGTTTAATTTGGTCCATACAGTGTTGTAGAACGAAGGTGCTGCCAATGTTCCCATAATTTAATGATTGCATTTGGAATTTGGAAGACGGACAGAAAAGGCCTAGCCTTTGCATGTCCTTATTAGGTGTCCTATGCCCCCAAGAAGATGTTGGTGCACTCATTAGTCATTAGGCTCATTCCTACAAGTTTCTTGGCTGTCCTTCCCTTCTACCTTTATAATTTGTCCTATTCATCGGCCAGGTCCATTGCCTGGAAACCAGCCTCGTTACTGGATTTTAAACCTGTCCTTTCCCACCTTTATAATTTGTCCTATATGTTTGTTCACTGGCCTTTCCCACCTATGTTTCCAATTTGGCTATTTCGTCGTTTTGTTTCCAATGCCCCATGAAAATGCTACTTTGCTCTCCTTCATCGCTATGGCTGGGCTCTGGTGCAAATACAATTTGGGTATACTAGGAGTCAGATTTTAACTGTAACTTTCATTGCATTGCATTGACGTGAGGTGAACTCCTGCTTTATTCCTGCAAAGAATTGGGGCTTAACACTGTACTGGCCGCTCTGTTGCTCCTCAGCATAGTCTTTGTGTACAACAAATATACCAATACAAAAAACAGAGCAGGACAAGCAGAAATATACACGACATGAAAAAATAAAAATGCATAGAAGTGGGATTATCCATCGTAATTTGAATGAAATGATCTTATTCTTAGCCGCTATTTGAATAATCATGTAGTGGTATTCATATCAATTTTTAGTCAAGATGTAAATCTAGCATACTTCTAAGTATGGCCAAGCATTCACTACAATATCAGCCATTTGTTTTGATATATGAATCAGTTTTAGTAAGGAAAAAAAATCCTTAATTATCACTGTTATGTTGGAATTATCTATTAATGACTATAAAATGCTGTTTCTGGATAATGATTATTATAAATGACTCATGGATTCACTCCATGACTTAACCTGCCTTTCGCATTTATTTGGGCACAAATGGAAGTTATGAGTTACATCACCTTGTACATTTGGGTTGCATGTGCTACATGACCCTAAAAGTACCAACGTGCCTGATCATGATGAGGATGCATTGGGTTTTATGCATGGAATATGTCTTGCGCGATGATGATGCTATGCATTACCACTGACCGCACCACCATGCACTCCAACCCCTCTCGATTTTTGTCTGCCTTTGGGAAAGAAACAAGAACCTTCATAAAGTTCAGTCAAAAAAAGAAAAGAAAATAAAAACTTCATAAAGGATGGGAAAAGCCAACAAGCAGTGCAACAAGATCACTTTCAAAAGTCCATTTATCTACACTAATTTGTTAATGACTAAAAGAAAAGAAAAAGTAGCGCCAGCAATTGCACTCCTTTCCCCCTTTTTTCTTTTGTATATTTTGGTGCTAATTTTGTGAAAGTGGATTAATGAAGAGAATTCTTTTTAATAAAACAAGAATATTCTGCCCACTAAATAAACCTTGCGAGGGGTCAACCTAATCAAACGGTGAGATACTTTTGGGCTTTTAATAAGGTGTATTCACAAGTAGGTATGCTTTCTTGTATATTCACAAAAACAAAAGTGTATGCATTTTTAAGATTCCGTATCCATGTGGTTTATTAAAGTGGCAATTTTGTTTAGGCTTTTACATTAGTCTAGCTCCAAGACGTGACCACGGCATGAGCGTGAAAGGTATGCGATGATAATCAAGCAGTGCGTATAATAAATAATCTCATTATTCGTTTAATTTTTGTAAATTTAATTTTTTTAATCAATTCATAAATTTATTTTATATTATATGAAAATGTTATAATTATATATAATATAATTTAATATATCTCTCATACGAACATATGATAGAAGTACAGTGACCCAAATATTATCCTTATCAGAAAGTGGGCTAAAGAACAATACAAACAAATAAGCAATAGAAAAGGAAATTTTGAGATGATAAATATCAGGCAAAAGTTTATTTCCGGTCTCTCTTCTTTGGTGGCCACTCCTTCCTTGACTTTCATGACTTGCCTTTATGTTCAATCAATTATTTGGGAGCAATGAAGTCTATTATTATTTGTAGTTATAGGTAAGTTTTTCTTCGATAGAGCAATAAATTTCATCAAAGTGTTGTGAATTATTTCAACAAATAAGGCACACATTGCTCACAATGATGGCTAGCTTGACGGTAAGGCACATCATAGACAACACCATTGTACCTTAAATTTTAAGTACATCTAAAAAATAAATAATGTTTTGTTAACAAGTGTCTTTTATTAAAATAGAAAATTTTAAATGATTTTTAAAAAAATTTTAATGTATTGAAATTTCTTGCATAAAAATCAAATAAATAAAATTAACTTTATTCAGAGTTGAATTTCTCCTAAGGGGGCCACACACGTAATGGGTCTGGCACTACACTATTGGACCTTAAATATTCCTTTTCAGGTGTAAATTCTGACAAGGAATGGTTGAGGGTTACAAAGATTTGTTCAGCTAGCAGACGCCTTGTTGGCAAACTATGTTCATTGTGATGGTATATGCAACCACTATCTGTCAAACTTTCTCCTCCACAGTCCCTCCTTTTGTGCATAAAGCAAAAGGAAAAATCAGAATTCTTACAACCATTTTGCTTTTGCTTTCAATTGCTCCCCCGTAATTTACAAACAATATTCACCTAAGTTGATGATTGTTTGGCCAATGTAGCAATTCATAAGCCTGTTCATCAGAAGTGTTGTAGCAAAACTGAGCCTATTCATGTTTGTGGTTCTCAGTTAAGGAAGAGAGGCATTATCTACTTGCTTTGAAAAACTTGAGCCATTAAACAGTGACCAATTATCTGCTTATTCTTAAATCTTCCTAATGAAATGATTATTGAGGAAACACAATTGATAGCTGAATATGACAATTGCCGACAAGAATCATTGGTCAAGTCTTCTTATCTTCTTTAGCAATCGAGGATCTCAAGGGTATCGAGCTATAGTTAGTCTGTAAATAATTGAAGTTAAGATGGACATGAAATTAAGCAACTTGCAGTACGGGTCGTGGGTTTAATTAGGTGCAAAAGCTATGCTATCTATTGAATTGGATGGGTATCAAACGTGCAATTTCCAAAGTTCAGTGTCACCTTTTATTTTCCATCATATCATGGCACACAAAGTCCTCGCATACACGACTTTTAAGTCATTCGATTTTGTTAACAAATGTCGTAAGATTATTTATTAAGAAACTAAAAATAAAAAAAATTATTTTTTTTTGAATTTTTAATATATTAAATACATTATTTTTAACAATAACTTTCTATAAAGACATTTGTCTAAAAAATTCTAACTAAATATAACTGAGAGGCAAACATGACTTTTTATTGGTAGTTAGACGATAGAAAGCAGACACAATTATGAAGATGACCTCGCTACAAAAGTTTTTACTTTCACTTTTTTACTAAATAAATGGAAACTCTTCATAGTTATGATTAACTAAACGGGCAAAAGAAAAAAGAAAAAAGAAAAAACTTAGGTCATTACAGAGGCAGGCAGGGGGGAAATACAATGCTGATCCTCTTTTACTTGGAGGACAGTTGTTTTCATGCTAGGTGTACTAGTCACTAGTTTCAAGCATTCCCTTAGAAAAGTCGTGGATAATCCTTGGCTGCAGCAGGTGCTCTCCACCGACCATCCCTTAGTAAAGACCACGGCCACAAAACTTTGGGGTCAATGTCTACTCAAAAGAAGTATTGGCTGGCTCCTTCGGAAGTCTAGCAAGTAGCAACCTTACAAATATGTCATTTCCTCTCTCGATTCTCGATAACTTGGAACTAACAGTCAGGGCTGTTCTATTCGTTTTGTCTCTCTCCTTCAACAGGTTTTCCTGAAGCTATTTAGTTGTGCAGTGTGTGTGGGTCCTTACTCACTATAAACTTAGTTGTTCTCCCTTTTATCTGTTAATTGAAACTTGGGATGATGGGATCTACATTTGCTAAAGGAGAGGTCCGGTCCTCTGTATCTGTAAACTTAAAGCATGTCATTTGCTGTTTGGATATACATTTTCTGAGTTTGGTGCCTACTATGCGAAAGAAGTGCTCAAAATAACCAAGTATATGTCAAATGCAAGAGATGGTAGCCCAAATTACAGAATTCAGTGGTTTGTATCTCAAAAAAGATGGTAATTGGTATATGTTAGTCAGATTTTCTATAAAAAAAATTAAAATTAATGCTTTCTCAATTGCGTCTGACTCAATGTTTCTAAGAAACGGGAATATACCATACTTCCATGTATTTGCTTATTGCAAAGATGTTCTTAGTACAAGACTCACTGCATTCCCATTTTCTCATTGGCATACAAAACCAACATATGTATAGAAATTTTATGAATGACTAGGCCAAGAATTATTGCCATCATCTTCATCATCAAGGACGAGTTTAACTCCATTATTCTTAAGAGCATTAACAATAGCCCAAACCTTGGTTTGGTTCTTAAATCCTTTCTTCTCTATTTCCTTACTTACATTTACATGAAGACCTCTTCCCTGTCCCTCGTTAAGCCCCTCAACTTTGAGCCGCATGGCCAATACCTCCCCAACAACAGCAGCTGCTTTTGCATTGCAGGACCGGCCACACTCAAGTGACTTTTTAATGGATTGTTCTACAGAGGATGACGTTGCTACAATTCGCCCGTTGTTTCTATCTACAACGTTTGCAGTAATGTACTTCAATGATATGAACAATCTCAGCACATACCGCTTCATGACTGTCATATTTCAATATCTAATAGTGGATGGAAAATCAAGAATAGAAATCAATTTCAAGAAAAATGAAAGGAATGACTAAGCAACGCCACACAAAATAAAAGAAGAAAATTTAATGTACTGAATGCAAACAGGTTACCATTTCGTCTTTTTAATCTAATGAAAAGAATCAAATTAATTATTAACAAAAATATGGTACAAAAGTTAAATGTGATAAAAGCAAACGTTTATGCATAACACAAAGCTATTGAAACACCTGCAATGCATCAAGATGAAAAGAAATGTCTCAAGAAGTTGAATCTGGTTCCAGAAATCCCCTATGAACCGTGATCCTTAAGCATAACGACCTTGTCACGCCAGAAACAAAACCATCAAATAGGAGAATAAGTGACAGAACAGAATAAATGGATCAAACTTGAGGAAATCTGCACTAATATATGAGCTAGCTTATGAACATTTCCCAAACAGGTAGCGAAGAAATCAACCCCAATCCAGTCATTGACAGACACTGAAACAGCTAGTCAACATGTTTAAACAAGAAAACCAGTAATAATAACTTGAAGCCTTCTTTACCAAGACAGATCAAGCCAAGGTATCAAAGACGTCCAAATTACGTAAACATTTAAGGAACCATTATTTCAAGTAATCACTAACAGCTCACTATTTCAAAGACAATCCAGTAAATAAATAAATTCATTAATTCAACATTCAAGCATATGTAGTTCACGCATTTCATCAAACACAACATGAGCAACCAAGTGTCCTCAAATCAAAACAAAAGAAAAAGAGGGGAATACCAGACAGACACTGCATCAAATTTACTGCCGTTAATCAGGTATATAAATCATCACACATCCAACTTAAGCAGTCACTAAAATTAGTAATATAAAATTAAAAATTATACGTTGGAGAAACACAACATAAGGTTTAATTTGAACCCAGGAGATAAAAAGAGAAATAGGAATACCTGGGAATTTACGACGAGGAGAGATAACTTACATAAGAAAGAGCGAAACAACACCATCCAACAGCAAGAAAAAAATTCCGTCTATCAACTGCAAGCAAACAAAGTCAAGAGTTTTTTTTTTTTTAAATTGAAGCAGATCTAGATAAAGCCCATTATGATGAGCCAATAGTCAATAGATGAACACAGCGATTAACCTGAGCTTTGAACATGGATTTGGGCCATAGCCCAGTACCAAAGAATGGGTAAAAAAAATTACAGGCATGAGCTGGGGTTTAGGCCTAAGTCCAAATACTTGAAAGAAAGCCCATAGTCAGTAGCCTTAGTCATGCTACTCGTGTCTCAAAAAAATCAGAGAGACCTCACCTCTCCGTTGGTTGTTGTTGACTTTACCTTTTTTCACAGTTACAGTCCCATACGCAACCATAACCAAAGCCCACACATCTCTATATATATGCCAGACTTCACCCACTTTCTTCAACTGAAACTTCGAACCCTAAGCCCTCTTCTCCGCTAACAACGAAACCCTAGCTACTCTAGATCTATCTCCTTCTCTCCTCTCCGATCTAAGGTTAGGGTTCGTTATCCTTCACCAATCTCCTTTTTTCGAATTATTATGATTATTGTTGTTGTTATTGTTATTGTTATTGTTGTTTTGTTGAGTGGAGTTGCTAATGCTAGCTGCGATGCAGGGATTGGAGATTGAAAATGGTGTCCGACGCCAGCAAGAAGAAGGCTGCTCAGAAGAAGGCCGCTGCCGCTGCCAAGAGAGGCGGCAAGGCCGCAGCCGCTGCAGCTTCATCGAAGGCGGTGGTGGAGGCTCAGAAGGCGGCCGATAAGGTCGCCAATGGGATTGCCGATATTCAGATATCGGATCGGACCTGCACCGGCGTCCTCTGCTCCCATCCTCTTTCCAGGGATATTCGGGTCAGTAACAAATTTCTATATAATACACAATTCTCAGACACTATGCCCTTTTTACGCATCTTATATATATATATATATATAGCTGTATACATGTATCAGAGTGTTATCTTATTGTCTAGTTGATTTATACTTAAATTATTGTAAAAGCAGCTGTAGAATGTTCGATTAATTTGGTGATCCAATTCTGTCAGTTTGCATTCTTATACAGTCGGTCCTATTTATGATTTGTATTTGTCATTTTGGGTTCAGTAAAAAGGAAGCAATTAACAAAACTTTAAAAGTAGGAGGAGTTTGTGCTGAAAGAAAGAGTATAAGAGGGTAGATTACCCTAATATTTTTAAATGAAATGAATATGTGGTAGTGCATCCTTCAATGTGTCCCCATAGAGTTTCTATTATTTTTTATTCTACCAATTTTTTCATTTTCTTTTTCATGATAGAAATTGAAAACTGGAACAGAAAACTGAAAATATGTTTGCTAAACAGCATAATATTTTACTTAATGATTTTTGCTTTAGGCCTTTTAAGAGATTTTCTGCCTTGGTTCATCAATTGAAAATGTTGGGCTGCTTGTAGGGGATAATCTATCCAGAACCTTCAGTAATTATTAATCCAGATTTTCTTAAGCTTGATAACGTATAAGTTTTCTAAAATATGGTAGACATTCCCGGTTTGGTGAGTCTTACTTCTAGCTTATTGTTGCTAGCGTGGTGGGTGCACGTATTTGAGCGCCTAGCCGAGCAGCTGGGTCTGTAGCATGGGCATTCTACCATGTTGCCAAGGTCAATAACTTGGTTCTCCTTTGTGAATGTAACCAAATACAAGTACCTAGTACAAATTCTTTGGAGGTAGGTAATATTGTAATACCGTGCAGTAAAAGGACATTTCTGTTTCTGCCATATTAATTATAACTAATTGTTAATGCTGAAATGATCATTGTTGTATTGATGCATTTGTTTGTGTTTTTGTTACAGATAGAGTCTCTATCAGTTACCTTCCATGGACATGATCTCATAGTTGATTCTGAATTGGAGCTAAATTATGGAAGGTTTGTTGTCCTTGCCCAATTGGCTTAAATAGGATGCTATAATTTATACGTAGAATTTTTACCAATGGTTGTGATTACTTTGAATTTCATTCAGACGTTATGGTTTACTTGGATTAAATGGTTGTGGAAAGTCTACTTTGCTTACGGCAATAGGTTGCCGTGAACTTCCGATTCCAGACCACATGGATATTTATCACCTTTCCAGGGAAATTGAAGCCTCTGACATGTCTGCATTGGAGGCTGTCGTAAACTGTGATGAGGAAAGGTTGAGATTGGAGAAAGAAGCTGAAGCTTTGGCAGCACAGGTGTGTTTAAGTAATAAAGCATCTGATTTTTTCCCCATTTTGTTTTATGTTTTTGGATGGCTTGCTAACTATGAGTAATTTTGGTTCCAGGATGACGGAGGTGGTGAATCCCTTGAACGTATTTATGAACGATTGGAAGCCCTAGATGCATCAACTGCAGAAAAGCGTGCTGCTGAAATCTTACATGGCCTTGGTTTCAACAAGCAGATGCAGGCAAAGAAGACACGGGATTTTTCCGGTGGCTGGAGAATGAGAATTGCATTAGCACGAGCTCTGTTTATGAAGCCAACCATTCTTCTACTTGATGAACCAACCAATCACCTTGGTATCCTTGCTGCCCTGCAAAAAAATCCCTTTTATTTGTCTGAATGATTTTTATCACCTTGTCATGTTTTATGTACTAAATTAATTGCAATGGTTATTTTTGTTGGATCTCTTCATTTTTAATTAAAGGTTCTGTTGATGCTTTATTTAGTTGTTTGAGTTCCATTAGCCATGATCATTATTGAATCCTTTCTAACCGTTAGGTTGGACTCTGGGTGTTGCCATGGTGGGATTACTTCCAGTTGGATAGTATAATTACTAGTAGATGCTTCATATCAACATGTTTGATATGTGAATGCCAGATCCAATCATTTGCATCTTGTCATTATCTATGCATTATGCACTGTCTTCCTTGTTATATCATGCTATGGAAAACTTCTCAACCTTTCCCTCTTGTGTCTATTATGTGCATTATCATTTTGTTACAACTTACATGTTGGGTACGTTTCTTCTAGTGCAACTAATGCAATATTTACTCAGGTAGGTAGGCAGTAGGCCTGTTACTTGTCATGATTTCAAATTAGATTCCATTTATTTGTTTTGTACGTTTCTAGTTGACTTCTGCATTTTGTTCTTTTATTTATTTATTTAGTTTTGGGGAAAATCCTGTCTATATTTTGTAACTTAGTTCCTGGAATAATTTTTGTGCATATATGAATGCTTTTGTTTTTTTGTCTGTTTGCAGATTTGGAAGCTTGTGTATGGCTGGAGGAGAATTTGAAGAAGTTTGACCGTATTCTGGTTGTGGTTTCACACTCTCAGGATTTCCTTAATGGTGTCTGCACAAATATTATCCACATGCAAAGCAAACAACTGAAGCCCTACACTGGTAACTATGATCAATATGTTCAGACACGTGCTGAGTTGGAAGAGAACCAGATGAAGCAGTACAAGTGGGAGCAGGAGCAGATTGCCTCAATGAAGGAATATATTGCCCGATTTGGCCATGGTTCAGCAAAACTAGCTCGCCAGGCACAGAGTAAAGAGAAAACACTGGCGAAAATGGAACGGGGTGGACTTACAGAGAAGGTGGCCAGAGACAAAGTTTTGGTATTCCGCTTTACTGATGTGGGAAAACTTCCGCCTCCTGTTCTCCAGTTTGTTGAGGTGACATTTGGTTACACTCCTGATAATCTCATCTACAAGAACATTGACTTTGGGGTTGATTTAGACTCTAGGATTGCACTGGTTGGACCCAATGGTGCTGGGAAGAGTACACTACTGAAGCTAATGACAGGTGATCTGGTTCCTATTGATGGCATGGTCCGACGTCATAATCACCTTCGAATTGCACAATATCACCAGCACTTGGCTGAAAAGTTAGACTTGGAAATGCCTGCTCTCCAGTTTATGATAAAAGAATACCCTGGAAATGAGGAAGAGAGGATGAGGGCAGCTATTGGGAAGTTTGGGTTGTCGGGTAAAGCCCAGGTGATGCCTATGAAGAATTTGTCTGATGGGCAGAGGAGCCGTGTGATATTCGCTTGGTTAGCTT
The DNA here is from genome assembly GCA_029884595.1 of Ormosia semicastrata. Taxonomy (NCBI): domain Eukaryota; kingdom Viridiplantae; phylum Streptophyta; class Magnoliopsida; order Fabales; family Fabaceae; genus Ormosia; species Ormosia semicastrata. Next base: position 11,120,713 of record JAQQTO010000038.1, read on the forward strand.
ACAGGCAGCCTCAATTGCTACTTTTGGATGAGCCAACTAATCATTTGGATATTGAGACAATTGACTCGTTGGCTGAGGCATTGAATGAATGGGATGGTGGCATGGTGCTTGTTAGCCATGATTTTAGGCTCATAAATCAGGTGGCCCATGAGATATGGGTGTGTGCTGATCAAACTGTGACCAGATGGGAGGGTGACATTATGGAGTTCAAGGAGCATCTAAGGGCAAAGGCGGGTTTATCTGACTGAAGCAGATAGTGGGACATTGGCTGTTGTCCGACCAAGGATTTAGTACTTATATTACAATATATAGGTGGGTGCTGCCGTTTGAGTTGGATTTCTCTCAAGGCTGATGATTGTTGAGTTAAAAGGGAGAGTCGGTGCATAAAAACTTGGTATAATTTTTGTTTGAGCCGAGATGTCTTTAACCCGCGTTAGATTGGTAATATTTATGTTTTTATTATTTGTTGTGCTTATCATTTATTTGCTTGGTTGTTGACCAGCATGATAGATAACGGGATATCACCTTGTGGTAGATGTGATCCCTATCTGAATCTACGCACGCGGTTTATTCTATCAAATGATGATATTGTTGTACCGAGATTATTATATTTATGGTATTATTAGTAGTTACTGTTAGTTTCCTCTCTTACTCTTTCTTCCTAATAGGTCTTTATTATTCACGTAAGTTTCCTTCTCCACGACCTTTTTAGTTATTACTTCCTTTTTTTCGTTAACGGAAAAATTATCAAGGGGTGTTAATTATCAAGAACACACCCCATTTTTTTAAAACGGATTGCGGTCGATGGATCACCCTAAATTGTCTGGCAAATGAGTGAATTACACAGGCAGAGAGCTGGAGGGGTTGACTCAAAGCAGAGTGGTATATTCATACGAATGAGTATGCGAAAAAAAAAGGCGAGACAAATAAAATAAGTGTTGAAGAATTTACAAGTTTATTATGTGTATCAGGATATCATAGAAATAGAAACGTATGCCTAACAGTGACCTAACCTGCAGCTGCTAACTACCACGGCGGGGAATTGCGTGAACCGTGAACAATTGCTTTGCACAATTTTACTGTACCAAAAAGAAATGGAAACGTATTTGAGGTTTATATCTAACATCAAAGAAGCGGAAACATAGCTAACACTTGACATTTCTTTCATTCATATATATAACGTTGAGTACTCGCGCCTCCTTTCATCTTGTTATTGCCTTTTTCAATTGTGTACACCAAGTAACATTGCAAAATCTCTAGCAAGGCATAACATGGTAAAGATCATTGTTTTTACCTTTTAGCATATGTTCCACAATTAACACCAATAAATATAATAAGATACCAAATTACACTACATTATACAATTACGTCCCGAAGGAATACCATCAACAATCTCATCCTATAAATAATCAACCAAAATATTATTTTTTTTAAAAAAAACCTATATTAAAAAGCGAAGTACAGGAACAATTATGAATAACACCTGATTTATTTTAAAGGGAGTTACCAAAAAGAAAAAAAAATATGAAAAGTAACCATTTTCCATATGGCCAATTTGTTTTATTCTACCCTCTTGAATTGTATGAAGATAATCTCGGAAACTATGAACTTGTATGAGTAAGTCTTAGTTATCAGGGTGTTTGTGACATCCCAATGCCACTAGAGTATACAAGGAGAATTGTTATGGTAAAAAATCTAGCTTTTCGACAACAATGGTTTGTTAGTCAAAGAAACAACTTTGACAGGTTCAGTGAAGCAAGGAGTCAGTTGACAAATTACGAAGCTTAGAGAAGAACGTCAAAAGTAGCCTGAAAGAATGATGATGACATTTAACAAGGTCTAAAGGAGTTTGACGGCTTCAGGAGAAAATAACTAGAAGGAGAAGAGTGAAGTTATTCGACCAAATAGAAATTCAACGAATAGAGGGTGTCCGAACAATTATCGATAAAGATAATGTTTCTCGTACAATCAACATAAGCACATCGTATTTATACCGTAGATTTATGTGAGAAAGATGTCAAATCAGACTGTACGTTACTGCAACTTACTTGCGGGATACAGAATGAGTTTGTGAGAGAGTTAGATGAAAGTTGAAGTATTTTGATTGGACGAATAACGTTGCTGTATCGATAAATAGGTAAAGACTTTGAAACTAAGTGGACAAAGTTACCAACACTTGGAGAAATTTGCAAGGCCATGTGATTGAAGAAGCTTGATAAATGCGAGAGCAGTTACTGGTTTGAAATTCAAAAAAGGAGTAGGCTAACAGTTATGAAGAAATTCAAATTCAAAGTGAAGAATTGTAATCAAATTAAGTATAATTAGATGGTGTCAACAATACTGATAAAAAAAGATGGTGTCAATAATGCATGTAGAACACTTGTCCAATAGACATTTAGATCTGTAGCAAATAAGGGTATGTGTCAAAATTTTGGAGTATAAATTTATCTATAAATAAGCCTTGTTGCAAAGACAGAAAAATGGTTAAAAACATACTTGAGAAAGTACCTTACATTTCCATACGTCGCTCTGCCACTCAACAAAAAATAAGAGAAAACCAAGTATGATTCTTCCATCCTTTCATGCATTTTCAAATTTAATGCAATGTAATGTTATTTCAATTCCTCTCTTCATCTCCTTACATCGAGTGATTAATTTCACTTGATGTTCTTCTTTTTGTTTTTGCACTTTACTTTCATACACGTTTGAATTCATGTTCTTTACTTTCTTTGCATGAATTATTATTCCTGCCTTTTAATTCTTGTTTATTACATTTCAGTCAAATTGGTTTCTTGCATTCTACTTTTCAGTTGATTAATTGTTGCATTTTCTTTGATTGTCATTTAATTCCCTGCACTTTAATTCTCCCATACTTTAGATTCATCCACTTTATGTTTCTTGTCAATTCATTTACATGCAGCATTTAATTGATTGTCAATTTGCATTCTGTTCATTTTATTTGATTGTTACTTGCATACCTGTGCAATGTCCCCCTTCGCTGTGTACCATGTTTATTAATAGTATTAGCAATAGAGTAAGCAAGCATATAAATATTTGTTTTTTAAATACCACCTAATTGGAATCTTAACCCAATTCAGTTATTATACCAAGCAAATTATTGTACATTTTCAACATATAGAAAATGAAGTTTAGTAAACATATATCACGAACTATTTACATCATTGACATACACATCATTGACACACATTATCACTCTCCACTTATATTAAGCTCCTTGCAAAGAGTCTTAACTAACCTTCTTTTGTAAAATTTTGAAATATCTCCTTGACAAAGCCAAACAGCTCATAAGGGTGATCACAAACAATATAGTGAAACAGCATTTCAGTCAATCCTTTAGACCCAGTAGCACTATGCTTATTGCTAATATAAGATACTGGAAAGGAATTTGAAGACTCAAACTGGATTAAAAAAATTGAGCTGCCCATTATTAAGAATAGGGAAAAAAATATACAACTCTCCTGAATTTTAACCTTTTTGAAAATCACTACCATAAACTTTAAAACATTTTCAATTAATCCCTAAACTTTAATTGATGTCCCAATAGATCCTTCTGTTTAATTTGAATCTGTTAATTCATTAACGATGATATTATGTAACATCTTATCTGTATTTGTAAGGAAGAAAATATATTTAAAATTAAATTTTAATAAATAAATTAATAAACAATTCTTAATTAATGTTAATACAAATAAAATAATATCATGCAATATTATTGTTAATGAATTAACGGATCCAAATTAAAAATAAGGATCAATTGAGACATTAATTAAAGTTTAGAGACTAAATGAGAAAGTTTTAAAGTTCGTGGTGTTAATTTGTAAAAGAGTCAAAGTTTAAAGAGTCTCTATACTCTTTTTCCTTAAAAATAATACAAAACCACCAGACTACTCATTCAATTACAGAGATTTGAAAACCAGCAACTTATTATCTTGGATGCAGAAGTGCATAGGTACTCCAGTCTCTCAGCTAACTGACTTGTTAACATTAATCCGTTTGCACCTCCTTTAGGTTGTCCTCAGCATCAATGTATAGGGGAATAAGACTCACCTTCCAATCAATCTTTAATTGAAACCTTTACCACAGCTGTATAACTACAATGCCTAATAATTACGATTGAAACATCAAAAGGAAGGTGAGATTTGTATTGGTAAGGGCATGTAGTCAAATGACTATCCATTAACAGATTAAACTCTATCATACAAAGGATTACTTAATCCCTTAATATGCTGCACAATTTAGTTTAAAGCTGAGAAGTATTGGACCCCATCTCAATGTAAAAAAATGAATTGTATCTATACAGTATAAAAATCAAAATGAAACACATACCTAGACTGGAATCAATAGTTTAAACAGTTACACACTTTAGATCTGTGATCAAAGATGTACCAGAATAATTTGAACCATACTTCCAAAAAGGCTAGCATGTTGGAGCCAGTTACCGAATGTCAATTACAATGTACAAACTAACAGGAATTACATTGAAGTAATGTAAAAGTAGATTTTACATACTATACTGCCAAAACCATGCTCTGACATCTAAATCAGTAGTAAATAAAGTATCTTTGATGTCATGCATTATAAAAAAAGAATCTTAGTTAGAAGTATGTTGTTTTAACACTAATGAGAATGCTTTGATCAGATTAGCATTGTAGAGATTTTAGTCCACAAATCCTAAAGCATGATATCTGCTAGAAATGCATATTGTAATGAAGATTTCCTCACCTATATTCTCTAATATCCAACATCGCAGTACTTTGAAGCTCCTATGCCACCATTAGGTCCCTACACTCAAAATAAGAGTTTGTTTGCATATATATTGAAAAAGGTAAGCTCTTCCAAAATGTACTCACAAACAAATATTTTAAATATGACTTTGTAACCTGAGCCCTTTGTAGTCCAAAGTCAAAAAAAGGTTAGGATTCTCCAGCAAAATACCGATGCCTTGCAGCATCAGTAGAAACTAATGATGCACAAAGTGTTTCCATAGAATCATGGCAAACACAAAAAATTTATTACAAAAGGATAATCCATTAAAAAAAAATGGCAGCAGTATTAAACTTTCCATAGAATCATGGCAAACACAATCATCAGCCATATTATTTCAGATTCACCATTGGTCCAATCCTATTTATAAAGAAACATGAAAGAAAATTACAAAAGGAAAGCAAATACCCCTTGAACAATCAAGTGTCTTCATGATATTCATTCATTCACATGCAAAACCAAAAAAAGAATAATAAAAAAAAAACAGATTCGTTGACCATAAAACCAAAAAACTGACTCACTCGTTCAAATGCAATTCCAATAAACTGGAAAAAACAATAAGGTCAAAGAAGATAAAAGAACCCCAGAAAAAAGATTAATAAGATCATAGTCACATGTAGCAAAATTGATCACCTTGCAAAACCTTTGGGCTTCGGCAATGAAAGAAAAAGAGAAGATGACAAAGAGAATGGCAAGGTACAAATGAGAAAAATAACAATACTCAAACATCTTTGAGCAATGACGACATAAAAGAAAGGACTACTCTGATCAACACAGTGGGTATAATGATTTCCATTGACAGAATATGTAGGTTTTACCTGCCATTGTATAAACAAATCTTTAGCCTTACTCAAAAATGACAAACATGTTTTACCTACAAGAATCAATTTAGAGATTTAATCTTGGATTAAATAAAGGTCAATAGTTATGCTGCTTCAATCAAGCATAACATTTGTACAATATCAGTATGTGGGCATTTAATTATGCTGCTTCAATCCACCAATCCCAAATGTGCTAAGTATGATAAGGATATGCACCAATTATTAGTAAATTACACAATTAGAAGAAAGGAATTAATGCAATTAAAATAACTTAAAAATCATATTAAAAAAACTAATCGATTATCCTATGTTCCTAATTTTTTCTTTTCCTTTTACATTTTCCAACACTCTCTCCTCTTATATTTGTGCAACCCTGCCTTTTGTTTTCACATGCACTACTTCTCTATCATGAGAACCATGACAGTAAATAAAAGCAACAAATAAATCATCAAATCAACATAACTTGCAGCCAATTGAGTTGCCATTATCCTCCGCCGCCTCTAAGAAAGGCAAAAAGAATAATAGAAATGTAATAGCAGGAGCAAATGCAAGAAATAAATCAAAACTCACAGTTAAGGCTTAAAGATATGCACTTAAGCATAAGAAAGCTAAGGTTTTGCTTTTAGGGCCCTTGAGGCTATTATTTTGATAAGGTCTTGTTTTATTAGCTACATTTCATTTATAGCATGTTCTTTGCTATGAAGCATTACATGCAAATCAATGTTAGTATTCTTTTTTACTTAAGTATGACTAAGAAGCATTTACTCTGAAGTCTGAACCAATAATGCCCATTACATGCAAATCAATTCTTCTTTCAGAACTACAGCTTTCATATGAACATGCCGCATATCTTATGAAGACTGAGAATTTAAGAAACCTAATAAAAAAAGTATATTATTTACTAACAATATAATGAAGATGAAAAAAAATGTCTTATAAAAGCCATACTAAATCACTATTTGACCACAGAGAATCTGAGAGACCATTACCAAGCACCATGTAAATTGGGAATTTTCTAAATCCTAAATTGACCAAATGTTCAAAGTTTGTGAAAACCCGTGAATAGATACACCTCGAAGAATTGATAAATTGCAAGCAACAACCGCAAGCATATTATACAAAATACATTACCACAACAGAGATCATAGGAGCAATCATACTATATCACAATGACCAAGTGGGATCATAATAGCATAATGCTATTATTCAAAGAAAAACAGATACCTCACTTTGACATTTACTCAAATAGCTTGTAGGCATGTAGGAGAACTCTTGAGTGGAAATTAAAAAACCAACAAAAGCTGTTCTACCTCAGGAAGAAAGCTAGCGTTAATATCTGCTTATTTAAGGATGCTTTTTTCCTGCGCCTAACTAAGAAAGCTGCTCTACCTCCATTGAGTCACCATATTGGACCTCCACCGGCACCAAAATCGACGCCAATAACTACCAATTGTCCTCCACCACGATCCAGAACCCAAACACCACCCAGAATAGCGAGCCCCCACCCAAGCCATTTTGTCCTTGGACCATCTACCATGGCCACAGTCCAACCCCTTCACCAACAACAAGCAACCACCACTCTAAGCCAGCAGTTATCTTAAATTACATATATAATTCCTAACAAATAATAACATATTAGATAGAACCTAATAAAAGTAGCGCAATGCAGAAGACAAACCACCAAATCATAAAAGAGTAATGTAATGCAAAATTTAGAAGATATAATATCGAGAGTCACCTCCCCTTAGACATCACCAACTGTGAGAACACCCTACTCATAGAAACACCAGACAGATCATCCAGACTTTGAACCTTCAAATTGTGCAGCATAAACACTTGCTTTGTGGTTGAGATTGTTGATCTATGGAGAAAGTTCACCAATCACATTGGTACCATTTTCTTCAGGATCACCTTGAACAGCAGCCTCTTGAAGTTGGACAGCATAGAGTTAGTAAACATACTGATCACACATGCCTAAAACTCTTGTTTTGTTCTTCCTTTTTATATTAATTATTTTACTCCAATCTCTCACACATGAAAGAAATTAGTAATCAGCAAATATAATTCATCGTTACAGAAAAAAGAAAGAGAACTATATATAAGAATAAAGATAATTCTAAAAAACAGATATTTGTGAAACTTTATTACTTTAAAACTATTGTGTAGGTGCATCCTTGGAATTGGTTTTTAGGCATCATCATGACAGCATTGCGTTGGCCTTTCAAAGAAGATATACAACCTCCTAAATATCAAATATACAACAAATATTTCAATATTTTACTAAATGGATTTAATATAGTTGTTTTTGACATTCTTGGTATCTGGCTCCAACAATAAAACAATAAGAAAGTATTCAAAGATCAATTTCAACTATTAAAATTATATTTGTTATTGTTAAAGGCATATAACTGTGTAGTGCAAATGGGCATTTTGATGAAACATTAAAAATGATACCTATGCATGTAAATCAGTAAATGAGAATTTTACTAACTCATTCATCAGAAACCAAAAAACAATTCATTAGATAAAAATCCTAATCAAAGGAATGTCAGTAATTTGTAACAAACATAACCATAACTCAGATCAAAAGCATTCAAATAAAAAAAGTAAATGGAGAGGAAACCCCATTGGTTAGGCTCCAAAGAAGATGCTCCTCATCCAGAGGGGAACAAAAAAAAGGTAAATGGGGAGGAAACCACAGTACAACTCACCACATGACGATAAGATTCTTAAAATCATCACAACAGGCCATACAATTGTTATAACTAATTAATTTAAAGGAAAAAAAAATAACTGTGATTAAATGAAAAAGATGGTGTAAAAATACCTCTAATGCAGATTGAAGAATGAGGTAGATTAAAGCTGAAAAGAAAAGGAAAAAGATAACCCGTGACAACAATATCACCTGGAAAAATGAGGAAGAAATTGAACCACAAATACAAATAATCAAGTATAGCACAACCAAGGACAACATCTACTAAAGAAGAAAAGATAAAACTTAAAAGTGAGATTTAATAGTTACACCATCGCCTAAAACTGGTATGATGGCCATAATTTCCTTGTAAGCTTCTTTACAAGAATAGAGAGACAATGATTAAAAAAATCCCGTTAAAATCAAAGCCTATCTAAAATACCCAGCCACATGGCCGAAATTGGATGATAAAGATTCAAACCCAAAAGATGATAAAGTTTATACCTTGCTCAATCGGTGCTTATGACTTATGAGCCTGTTGTGTTGGATTTGATGCTAGTAGCTTCAACAACCACCGCACCAACCGCCACCCAGACCCACGGGACCAACCATCGCCCCAACCTTCACGAACCACCGCGCCTCAACCCAACCGAAAAATTTGAAGTTTGAAAAAACAAAAGGGAATGAACGCTGAACCCCGACGGCGGCGACGGGGTTCGATTTTGGGTGGAAGGGGACTGCGAGGTGGACGGAGTAGGGGGTGACTCAAGTGTTGGATATCACATGGGACAGGTTTGTGCCTTGGTTCGGTAGATACATGCCATCGCGGTGTAGGTTTGGGAATTACTGTAAATAAATGAACAGTAAAATTAGTTTTCTATAGAGATATATACTGTATTGATTCTTGTCAAGTTTATGCTCTGTTATTTTAATTTAGTCATTTATATTTTTATCATTTTCATTCAATTCATTTACTTTGATTGACATTTTATTTTGAATGCACATTTACGTTTCCTGCAATTTATCATTCTTGTAATTTATTTTATTATTAATTTTTGTTTATTTTGCATATTTTACCTATTCTATCAAATTTTTATTAATTTTATTTATTTGACGCTTTAAATTTATAAGTCATAAAAAATTTGAAAATTTTAAGAAAAATAAAATTCCCGTTTTATATTAATAACTGGAATCATAAGTTTGTAAAAGTATAGAGAAACTATAGATTTGTGCTTATATTGAAAATCAGTTAGTATTGGAAAGATACAAGTGGCCAACATTTTGTAAGCAAGGGTAATATTAATATCATAGGAAACAAACAAGAGGCCATCCCAGACGACTTCACAGGATTTGCATTAAAGCTTGAACACGTTACATTAATCCGCTAGAAAAAAAAATTCTTTGCAACATAATAGTCATATCATATTGCTGCTTAGTTATTCTTTTGTTAAAAAATATATTTAAGAATTAATTTTAAAAAGGGCGTGCTACATTAGCTATAGAAATAAAATATATATATATATATATATATATTAATATTGATATTAAACGATTTTCATAAAATTTTATAAAGTAATATTATTCACACATATTACGCATTCTTTTTTACAATATTAAATTTTCTCAATTTATTCAAAATCATATAAAAAAATTTACAAATATTCATATAACCACTATTAAATTTATCTCTGAATTTATTGAAAATCAAATATTTATATAACCACTTTTTTAACACTATAAGAAAATTGCGAAGTGAATGTAATCACAGATAATTTCTCGACTTTATTACGAAAGAAAAAAGCCCGCCGTTAAGGCCAAAAGAAGAAAAATAAAAAATAAAATAAATGCGCAACATTTTCGCTATTTGGCTAGAATGAACCATAGCTATCATACTATACAGAGTAACATAATTGCATAGATTTTGTATTTACAAACTTTTCACAGACTCAAAATGAATCCATGTATAGTGAGGAATTTGTGAATACATAGTATGTGAAATATTATTTTCATATAATAATGCTTGAGGAGGAGCAACGATGCCCTAAATATAAAAATAGATGGGCAAAAAAGTGCATCGACGCTGAACGAACACAAGTGACAAGCCCCGTTTTAAGAACTAGGTTGCCATCTACGATCATATTGGACTACTTGGGCCATGATTAGATCTTATGTTCTCATATCGATCCAACCTACTACCTTAGATCTTCGGGGTCTCTCACCTATATAGCTGGTTATAAGTACACACTTAGAGTTACATTATGTTTGGATGATAAGTAACGAGGAGAACGGAAAGGAATTGGGAGGAACGGAAATAATTTTTTTTGTTTGAGAGTTTTAAAATGCATAAAAACAGAACGGAATACATAGAAAATTATTTTTCTCATCTTCCCCTCAAATACTCAACTTTTGTTCCCCTCAAAATTGAAGGGGAATGGGAAGAACACATGGGTAATTCCGTTCCGTTAATGAAACTTTCAAACAAAGAGAATAGAAATTATGTTCCATTCTATTCTTTTTCTTTCCATTTCATTCCTATCTATTCCGTTCCGTTAATAAAAAAATATCTAAACATAAAGTTACTTCAGATGAATTTCTTGGTGTTGGAAATCAAACTGCACCTTGTGCAGGTTAGGATGCTGATATTCCATAAATGATTTTTGTCTTTAATATTTTATTATAAAAAATGATTATTTTTTTTAAATGACTTAAAGAGTACTTATTAAGAAATCAAAATAAGAAGTTTTTTTATGAAAAATACATTATGATAAAAATTTAAGTATGAGTATTGAAATTATATATTAGTAAATAATAAATTAAGTGAAGAATATATAATTAAAAAAATTTATAAATTTATTATCTTAAAATTTTAAATTAAAATGTAATATTAAATTCACTATTATAATTTCTTGGTTAGAGATAGAGATTTCTCCTGTCTGTAAGTATGTGGAGACAGTTCAAAATAGCTTCTACTTTTAGGCTTCTTATGTTAGTTACAGGGTATTCAATATATGAGAAATTGAATACATCGAATTCTTTAACAAATGTCGTAAGACACTTGTTAAAAAAAAATTTAAAAGCATTTTGTATGGTTAAGATCCTCTGCAGGGATTAGGAATCCTCTCAACCATGTTTCTTTTGCTTTTGGTGTATGAATAAGGGAAATAATTCTTGTCTACTTAAAATATAGTATATGTATATTTATTGTATATTTATGTGAGATAAATATTAAATTAAATTATATATAACTATAATATGTTTATAAAATATAAAATAAATTTATAAATAAATTAAAAAAATTAAAATATAAAAATTAAATGAATAACAGAATTATATGAATAATATAATCAAATTAAAATTAAAATAGGACTGACATATATAACATAAGAGCTTGTTCATATGCTGTACATATCATATTCAACTCTTATATTCTTACATTAAATAATATATATATTCAGTTTTATACTTCATCTAATAATATTTATTATACATTTTTTTTATCATTTTTTTTCACTCAATCATATTTCTTAAAAAAGATATAAATAATATTTATACCTCTTTTTAGGAGTGTAAGATGATAATTTTTCAATCATATCAGTAGCTTTTAACCATGGCTTTGTTACAGGAGTTCCAGCTTAGCCCAGCAGTTTCAGACTCCCTCTTGGTGCCATTGTTGAGCCAATAACATCTCAAGCTCACTAGGCCTGCAAGGAATGGTTAGTGCACCATCTTGATCAAACCCATACTCTTCAGCTGCTTGTTCCAATAGCCTCAAGAATGTTGGGTTGGTTAAACAGCTCAATGGCACCTCGAATCTCTTTGGTTCCTTCCCATCCTCAGCAATCACAGCAAAATGTCCTTCTCTCACATCCTCTGGCGCAGAGTTTATGTCACATTCTTCTTCATAATCTTCAGAGTAGGATCTTGATTTATTTCTCACCAGTAAGAGACTCTTTTGAAGCTTTTCGAAAACAATCTTGAGCTTCAAAATGCCACCTATACCCTTCTTTTTGCTGCTGCTTCTTGTTACTCTAAGCTCGGCCATGATGATGTGTAAAATACTGTAATGGAACTGTGTCTGCAGGTGTTTGTTTTTGAGCAATTTCACATACGTATACAATGTATATTTATAGTGTGCTGCTGAGCAAAGACACAGAGATAACATTATTTGGACGGTAGAGATCAAGTTGAACACTGACCAAACGTGAGAGATGCATGGTAGCTAGAAGTGAGTTTGTAGTTAAAATACATGAAAACAGTGCATGTGGCAGGGTGCAGTGTGTCCAAAAGTCTCTTATCGCATTTCATTGTCATGTCATGTCAGCAACCAATTCCATAATTATCAAGGCTACTGTTCATGTATCTGTAGTTTAATTGTACCTGAAATGAAATAACCAAATAACATAAAATCTGTAGCGCGTCAAATATTATTCTCAAGGATTATTTTGATATAAATAAAAATTTATCAGAATATAATAGATTCTTCCTATTTAATAGAAATTCAAGAACTTCAAAAAATTTTAATAGTACGTAACTCAGACATAAAAATAGAAGAGAGTGAAGAAGCAAAAAAGAAAGAATAAGAATGGTGTGTCAAAAATTATAGTCAAAAAATAGTATTTATAGAAGGTAAAAAAGAGTCATTTAGAAATAGAAAGTAATGTTAAATTTGTTAAAATTAATAACGTTGAAATAATAACGTTAAAAATATGACTGTTATAAAAATAGATTTATCTATTAAAATTAATTAGTACGTTAAAACAAATCTATCTATTTGAGAAGATCAAGTCAGATATAACCAAGTCAGTTTTGACTTCTTAAAAAATTTTATTTTCTTAATAAGCTCAAAAAATTAATTAAATATTTCACAAAAAGATTTGGGTCTCATGATATCATGCGTAAAGGGGCAAATCGATGATTTGCACTAGTCATGAGTCATCGGTCCATTTTTGTGCGTGCGAGCCCACCACCTCATTTATTTCTTACAAAGCCCACAATACAAGTTGATTTATAAACTCTTTCAAAGACATACTTCTAACCAATGTGGGACTTATTCTTTTGAAAATACACATTTCACAACAATCCCCTACATATTTCAAAAGAATATTAAAACAATAAATAAAAACAGAATATGGGTTACATCATCAGTGCAAACATTTCGAATCTGGTGTCTTCTGAACTATGAACCAGACCTAGATAAATAGGACTTTAACTTACAATGTAATTGGTGAAGTTTAAACTTCTATGAACCAAAACATTTTTCGTGTAAATTAGAATCTCATTTGATCACATTTACACCCTCACTTATCTCTTGTGTTAACGTTATTTTGCACTTTTCGGCCATGTGCATGCCTGGTTGTTCATGAGTGCTCTAGAGATTATGTCATTATCTCATATAAGCTGCCCCACTCTACACTCATATAGGTGATTTCATCAAGTGTATACTGCACTTTATATACCACCCATAAGAGATATGAAATTCATTAAAAGTATTTAATTTATCCTTACAATAAATATAGACTAGCACTTCTTACGCTTCTCACACCATAGAAAGGGACAAACACAGTGCTAGCAGTACTAACAAGTGACTTGTTGTTACCCATATGAACTTTTTCATGGGATCTTCACTCATAAAAGTCGGGTTACCATCACTGTTAGTTTCAAATTGGCTTAAGTCTCATTCCCCTCGATGTGGTATATATTAAGTTCCTTCCCAAAAGCTTAGTTAGAGGATCGTTTAAGTTCACTTCTGACTTCACATAATCAATGAATATAATTCCATCTTTCAGTAGTTGCTTTATCACTTCATGTCTTAACCTAATATGTCTGTTCTTACCATTAAAGGTTTTATTACTTGCAATAGATATTGCCGCCTTGTTGTCACAATGCACAGACACAAAAGGGGTTAATTTTATTCCTAATGGAATATTTTCTAAGAAATTTCTCAACCACTCGGTCTCATTACTGATTTTCTCTAGAGTAATAAACTCTTATTCCATGGTGAATTTTGTAATTATTGTTTGTTTGATTGATCTCCAATTCACCACACCACCACCAAAGGTGAACATATAGCCACTAGTGGATTTAATCTCATTCGAATCTGAGATCCAATTAGCATAACTGTATCCTTCTAATACAGCGGGAAATCCACTATAAATAATACCATAGTTCATGGTACCTTTCAAATATTTCATTAGTCTAGCCAAAGTGGCCTAGTGTTCATTATTAGGATTATGTGTATATCTACTCAATTTGCATACAACATATGCTATATCAGGTCAAGTGAAATTCATCAAATGCAACAGACTCCCAATAATATGTTTATACTGAGATTGGGCAATAGGATCACATCTGTTTTTCTTTAACTGAGTGTTAGCATCATAAGAGGTACTCACAGGTTTGACGTCAAAATGTCCAAACTTCTTTAGAAGTTTCTCAACATAATGTTCTTGTGATAGTATTATACTATCACACTTCCTTATGACTTTAACACCCAGAATTACACTGGCTTAACTCATGTCTTTCATGTCAAATTTAGATGCAAGAAAATATTTTGTTTGATGCACTATGTTATAGCTAGTACTAAAAATTAGCATGTCATCTACATATAGACAAATAATCACACATTCATCATTTACTAATTTTGTATATACACATTTATCAACTTCAACAGAAGAAAAATTATCACAAATTAAAGTTTGATCAAATTTTTTATGCCACTATTTAGGTGCTTGTTTTAGACCATATAAAAATTTGAGAAGCTTACATACTTTATTTTCTTGTTTAGGAACTACACACCCCTCAGGTTATACCATGTAAATTTCTTCTTCTAAATCACTATTTAAAAAAATTATTTTAACATCCATTTGGTGAATAACCAAATTATATGCAGAGGCTAACGCAATCAAAACACGAATAGAATAAATTCTAGTTACAGGAGCAAAGGTATAAAAAAAGTCAACATTTTGCTTTTGAGTAAAACCTTTTACCACTAATCTAGCTTTATATTTTTCAATTGATCCGTTGGGATTATATTTCCTTTTAAAAATTCATTTACAACCAATTGGTTTTGCTCCAAGAGGTAAATCTACTAAAACCCAAGTATTACATTTTGTAATTAAATCAATTTCAGATTTAATGGTTTCTTTCTAAAATGGTGCAACCGGTGAGGAAAAAACTTCAGAAATAGTTAAAGGGTCATCATCAACAAGATATGTGTAAAAATTATTTCCAAAAGAAGTTTCTTTTATTTGTCTTTTACTTCTTCTCAAATCTTCATATAAATCATTAGATAAATTTTGTACTGGAGTTTCAAAAATATTTTCTAATTTTAAAGGAAAAACATGTTCAAAAAATTTAACATTTTTTGTCTCAATTATAGACTTGTAATTAAGCACATTACTTTTTAAAACTAAAAATCTATATGCAGTACTATGATCAGCATACCTAATAAACATACAATCAGAAGTCTTAGAACCTATTTTCCTCTTTTTAGGTTCAGGTAACATCACTTTAACTAAACACCCCCACACTTTTAAATATTTTAAGTTAGGCTTATAACCATTCCATAACTCATATGGTGTTTTACCTATTTTTTATAGGGAATTCTATTTTGTAAGTAACATGCAGTTAATAAGGCTTCATCCCAAAGGTTATCAGGTGCATTAGAACTAATTAAAAGGGCATTCATTATTTTTTTTAAAGTCCTATTTTTTCTTTTAGCTACACCATTGGATTGAGGAGAGTAAGGGAGTGTGATTTCATGAATTATTATTTCTTTTTCACAAAAGTCATTAAATAAAGTGTATTCACCACCTTTATCTGATCTAACTATTTTAATTCTTTTATTTAATTAATTTTCTACTTTTTCTTTATATACTAGAAACATATCAAAAGTCTCATCTTTATTTCTAAGTAAATATACTTTAGTGTACCTAGAAAAATCATTAATAAAAGTTACATAATATTTTTTACCACCTCTAATCATAATTTGTTTTAAGTCTTCTAAATCAGAATGAATTAATTCAAGAACTTCAGTTTTCCTTTCTACGGATAAACATGATTTTTTAATTATTTTTGATTTAGCACAAATTTCACATTTATTTAAGCATGTATCACTAAAACTAGAGCTGACAAAACGGGTTCAACCCGTCGAGTTAACCCACCAACCCGTCATTTTTTTACGGGTTAGGTTCAAGGATTGAACCCATATTTTTTTTTCAACCCGCATAACCCGCGGGTTAAGCGAGGCGGGGGAGGGTTGGCCTCATGGTTGACTATTTTTTTTAAAAAAAAAATTATAAGTAATACTATAAATAAAAAATTCTTTGATGTTATATAATTTATGTTTGAATATTTAATTAGACTATTTTAAAAATTATATTTTAGATATGTGATTTGTAATTTTTTATCATTATTATTTATTATTTTTTATAATATTTATTATTTTTTATATAATTTTTTTTTTTTTTTTTTTTTTAGGCGGATTAAGCCAGTTGACCCGCCAATTCATCTATTTTTTCTCATTTTATCTTTTATGCGGGCCAACCCGCCAACTTGCCAACCCGCCTTAAAGCGGGGTGGGTTAGTTCTTCTAACTCATTTTTTAAAACGGGCCAACCTACCCCACCCCGTATTTTAGCAGGTTGAAGCGGGTCGGGGCAGGTTGACCCATTTTTTCAGCTCTAACTAAAACCAGAAATTAAGCCAAGATATTACATTTTCTTAATATAAACAGCACTAACATGTCTTAATTTAACATGCCACATATCAATAGAGTCAATCATATATGCAGAAGAAGTAGCATTCTCATTAATTTTAACAATATTAAGTACAAACAGGCCTTGATTACAATAACCCTTCCCTACAAGGACATTATTTTTGGTCATCATTATTTTGTCAAACTCAAAAGATACTTTAACCCCAACCTTTCCTAGCAATGCTACAGAAATTAAATTTGCCCTTATGCTAGGTACATGAAGCACTTCGTTGAGAGCTAAGGTCTTGCCAAATGTGAGTTTCAGAAGAACTTTTCATTTCCCAAGAACTTTGGCGGTTCGGGAATCACTAAGATAAACTTGTTCTTCTCCATTCCCCACAGAATTGTAGGAGGTAAACATATTTCTGTTTGCACAAATATATCTGGTAGCCCCAGAGTCTACCACTCAATCATTCACATTGGTCATCAATAAAGCTTGAGAAACAACAGCAACAATTATATCATCTCCTTCGACCAAATTTACATTTGGCTTAGGAGGATTGTCATTTCTCTTCCTGTGTCTGCATTGAGCCGCCCGATGACCTAGCTTGCCACAAACATAACAGTTTCCTTCACTATTTTTGAAAGTTAGATTATTCACTCTTAGCACGTAGTTTGGTTTATTGTAATCAGTCATTTTATTGGGTTTATGTTCATACCTTTTCTTATTGACTTGTATTATATTTGCCTTTGAAGCCAATGCTTTTGCCCTTGCAGCCTTGATCTCGTTTCTGTTCGTATCATCAATGATTATGTAGGTGATTAGATCAGCAAGGGACAATTGTTTGTTTTTATGCTTGAGTTGTTGTTTGTAGTCCTTCCAAGTTTGCAGTAGTTTTTCAATGAGCAATCCTGCTACGAATTCATCAGGTAAGGTGATGTTCTCAGCCTTCAATTCTTCTAATAGCTTGTGGTATTGGTTGATTTGAGTCTTGATATCAATTTCATCCGTCATCTCCCATCGGTAGTAGTTTTCAATGACGAACTTTTGTTTGCCAGCGTCCTCAGCAATGTATTTGAGAATCATAGACTCCCAAATTTTGTTGCTTTCCTTGTATGAGCAGTAGACATCGAACAATTCGTTAGATAATGTGGTCAGAATTGTGTGCCTACATATCTTATTTGCATAAGTCCAATCGTCAAGTGTTTTCTGATCAGCAAATGTGTCAGGCATTTGATCCGTGAGTGCAGTAGCGATGCCGTGCATGTCTAGAATAGAGTAGACACGCTTCTGCCATCTTTTGAAATTCTGTCCTCCGAACATTTCGATTTTGAAAACATCAGGGAACGGTTTTGCATAGTTGACTGCGGCAACAACAGGCAGATGGTTTTGCGTGGTAGTGTTGTCAGACCCATTGTTGGCTGAGAGGGCGGCATTGTTGGCTGAGGGGGTGGCGTTTTGTGGTTCCATAATCATTGAGATTGTAGTTTAATTGTACCTGAAATGAAATAGCCAAATAATGTGAAGTCTGTAGCGTGCCAAGCACTGCCCTCAAGGATTATTTCGGTATAAACGAAAATCTCGCAAGATATAGCAGACTCTTCCTGTTTGACAGGGATTCAAACACTTCAAGAGATTTTAATAATAAGTAACTCAGACGTAGAAGTAGAAGAGAGTGAAGAAGCAGAAAAAGGAGAAGAAGAATGGTGTGTCAAAAATCATAGTCGAAAAATAATATTTATAGAATGCAAGAAAGAGCCGTTTAAAAACAGAAAACAACGTTAAGTTTGTTAAAATTAATGACGTTGAAATAATAATGTAAAAAATACGACTATTGTAAAAATGGATTTGTCTGTTGAAACTAATTAGTACGTTAAAACAAATCTGTCCGTTTGAGAAGATCAAGTCAGATATGACCAAGTCAGTTTTGACTTCTTAAAAAATTTTATTTTTTTGATAAGCTCAAAAAATTAATTAAATATTTCACAAAAAGATTCGGGCCTCATGATATCACGCGCATGGAGGCAAATCGATAATTTGTACTAGTCATGAGCCTTCGGCCTATTTTTGTACTCGCGAATCCACCACCTCATTTGTTTCTTACAAAGTTCAAAATATAAATTAATTTATAAACTCTTTTAAAAACATATTTTTAACTAATGTGAGATTTATTCTTTTAAAAATACATATTTCACAACAATATCATGACTCTTTCGGTAACTTTCTCCTATCAGAAATGCTAATCCTTAATTAGTTTCTTCATCTCTCTACGAATTTCTTTAACGATCCTAGCTTCATTTAATTCACTAGGTAACACACTGACGTGAATAGTCTGTGAGGCATAAATTAATACATATTAATAATATTTTAAGTAGGAAAATAGGAAATATTTTCAAAAGTACAGATTTAGATGAAGCACATGTACCATTAGGCCTAGTAGCTTACCATCCATCTCCAGCCAGTTACATTATTTCTGAAGATGGTCTTGTTATTTCAGCGTACGCGTGCTGTGTACTGGGTATCTGTTCAAAATTAATGTCAGTACTATAGGGTTGGTATAAAGAGAAATTATTATTTAAATTATGGATATCTAATTAGATATATTAAGTTAATTATAATTAAATATTTTTATGAATAATTATATTACATAATTAATTTTATAAAAATTAATAAAAATATTAAATTTTAATTAGTCTAATGTACTTAACTATAGTGTTCATAATTTAAATAAAAATTTCTCTTATATCAAATACTTGGAACTTTCAAGAAATGCCAGCAACCATTAATTCTCAAGAAGTCTGGCATTTTTAGGGGTATATTTATATTATATATAAGAGAACTCATTCTTTAAATATTTTACTGTATAAATTGAATTTTATACTTTAGAGAATCCAGATTCATGCTTAGTATTTTCTTTCTTTTTATTTTAGGTTGTGCATACTGCATAGTCTTTTCCTTTAACTGCAAATTACGTAAAGATTAATATCTACATGATTGTTGGAATCCTTGCTAGAATTAAATTAAATTAATGAAGTAATAAAAATAAATAAAAAAAACAATTAGATAAATGAAATTACGTTATTTCCTGTCAGCACATTATTCATGAAATGCCAATAGCTAGCCAAGACGTACACACACGGTACGTGCGGCTGAGATGATGCCGCCAGCTCAAGCAACACGTATCTATTTAAACTGAATTCTCATATGCTAAAATGGAAGAAAAGAAAAGACATATGTGGTTTCTAATAACGGGCATTTTTTAACATAAGAAAAACAAGTTCTAATTGCAGTATAGTCTTGTCTACAGGCTCTAAGTTCCCTCTTGGATTCCATTTACATATCGTCTCCTCTGGACACGCGGCACTCATAAAAGCTGGTACTTTTTGGTGCTTTAATTGGTCTCCACTATAATTTATGTGTAAGTACCAGAGGAGGCCCCTCCTTGGGCAATTGACTCCTAGATACTATCGTTATGCTAAAGCTGTCGAGATATTCTGATGGAAAAGGTTATATATAATGTCCCTTATTTTACTTGTTGGGGGTGAAAATAAATAATTTTATTATTTGATGGATAAATAATGATATTAGAATAATTTTTTAAGTGTTAAGTTGATAGAAATGTTGAATAGTTAGAAGATTCAATATAACTATTAAATATTGATGTCAGATAAGTAATTAATTTGATAAAAATGTTACATTTTTAAGAGATTGAACCGATGAAGAATATTAAAATAATTAGAAGTTGATTTTGTTGAAAAATTAAGAAATATTAATGACATAATTGTCATATATGTGTCAAAATTTTAAGATATCAATTATTTTTATAATTTACCTATAAATATCAACATTCACAATATAAAAAAGAAAGTTATTTATTGATATATAATCCTAAAATCTCATCCGAACAGATTAATAAATTTTGATCTAAGTATATCTTTTTTTTTCATTTCAAGTCATTTAATTTAATGTAATATTCTTTTAAATTTCTTTACTTTTCAATTTTATTTTTAAATTTCTTTACATGCTTTCCTTTAATGTTTTCATTTAACTTTATGCATTTAAACTTCTTGTTGATCTCTTTATTTCTTTACTTTTCAACGTTTTATTTTTTGAACTTCTGTTTATTTCTTTAGACATGCATTACCTCTTCTTTTTATTTTAAATTAATTTATAAAATTTACAAAATTACCAAATAACTTTAAACTTATATTTATTTAATAAATAATTATTTATTTATTAAAATTTCTATTAACCTATTAACCAAATTTCCACTTAAAGTACTTGTATACTACTACTTCAGTCATAAGATATTCAAACACGGCTTTTTCTAATATACACCATGTGATCCAAGCCATTGATTTAATCATAAAAATAACAAATAGCTTGGATCAATTACAGGAAACCTGTTTAGCAGTTGTGTAAGTTAAAAAAAAGTATCAGTCTTCTCCGGCTCGGTGAACAGTAAAGTTGTCGAGTAGAAACAGTACATTTTTCGACAGAACAATGTATTTTTTGACAGAATAGTGGGATCTTTTTTCGACAGAACAGTACATTTGTTCAACGGAACAGTACATTTTTTAAACAGAACAATACATTTGTTCGACAGAACAATTTATTGTTCGACAGAATAGTACATTTTTACGACATAACAGTACATTTTTTGACGGAATAGTACATTTTTTTTATAGAACAATACATTTTACGACAGAATAGTATATTTTTTCGATAGAATAGTGTATTTTCTAGCATGAACAGTGATTTTCAGAATGAACAATGAACGTCATCTCTGGTATGAACAGTATGGCCTAAAAAAAAAAAGCAACTTACTCAAAAAAATAAACCTACTTTTGTAAGTAAAGGTCAAAGGTGCGTGGTACACCCAAATTCAATAGGGTGTACCATAGCAATGACCTTCAAACACATACAAAACTGTTCGCAAAGATGCTATGTTTTCTCTAGACAACAATCTGAAGCGGCAATCTATTTGATTAGATAAAATGACGCATTGATGTCATCTTTTAGTATGGTCGATTGCTATTCATCAATGTTTTCTTTTGTGAGAGGCACGTGTCACTGTCCTTTTCGCGGCCCCTCAATTAAGTCTAGTAAAATAAACATTACGTTTACTTCATATTAACACTGATTAGAAAGCAGTCAAGAACAAAAAGAGAAAAAGGATCTTTGAGGAAAAAAAGTTTCCTACTTCGCACTATAATTTGTATTGCTAGAGAGAAGTTGCCAAGTCTAGCTGCAACGTCTCTCGCAAAACAGGATTAGTCTGAAAAGTTCTCTCAAAGCAACAGGTGAGGTAACGATCTGAATTGACCCTACACAAAAGGGACTATTCAATTGCTTAATTGTGCAATTGTATGTGTCATTATTCACGTTATATATAAAGGTGAAAGTTGGCAGTCAGTTTAATTACTTGTGTTTTTGTTATGCAGCTATTATGGGAATCCTTTTCCATTTTTTAGAACGTCAAGCAATGACTCTAGGAAATGCAGGAAATAAGGTCTAATATTTAAGCAAATTTTTAAACAGACAGATAATACTCGGAATGCTCACCCAAAAAAAAAAAAAAGGGAAGATACTCGGAATATTGAATTATAATTGCCTCCAATGGTGTGCTTGTAAAAACAGTTTACCTATTTTTGGCTGCCTTAGAATTATGCTTCGGCGCTGGGTTTCTTCCAAATTTGACGGAATCCCCTTGGACATATGACTCTAATTTGATTAGGTTTCAATGAATGGAATTCACATCCGGGGGCGGAATGTGAAAGATATATACCAACTTGATTTGACAATGCTATGTTATGTCTCATCCAAGTGTTACTATTTTTAGGGATGTTGACAATAACAAACCAAAGTGATTTTTTTGGGTTTATTTATCCAAACTATAAATCAAATCAAATCATAGATACATATGTTCAAATGGAATATACATATATATTACATATAATATTATTATATATTACACACATATAATATGAGTTATTCATGTGTTATTTTGTTATTTTACTATTGGAATATGTAAATTTTTATGTTATTCAACTTAATTACTACCATTGGACAACAATAGAGTTTAAGATGAGATAATGACATTATATATTAAGTCAAACTTCGACAAAATATTATAATTGTTCTGATTTTACTTATTTGGTGTAATTGGATAACACTTATTGATATTAGTAGTAATAATGAACCATAATGTAGCACCGAACCAAATTAGAACTATATTAGATTAGTTTTTTAAAATTTCTCGCCTTGAGGTATCGATTAAAGGTTGAGTCTCAGATCAAAGCGGACTAAACCATAAACACTCCTATTATCTTTTGTCATGCTTCTAATAAAACTCATGGCAGAAGTTAATAAACACGCCATTTAAATTTTATAGAAGTACAATACGCACAAGTCCCAACACTGAAATTCTGCCTGTTAAAGACGAAAAATCGAACAATGTTATTTGCTTAATTGCTATACTCCCGAATTACAACTCTATTAAGTTCAAGTGGATTTAATCATTTTTTTTAATTTTTAATAAGGTATTTATAATTTTTAATAAGGTGCAGTAGTAATAATTATTGCATTCATCAGTAAAGGACTTTAAGGAGCGAGTAAGACCTTCAGCTGTCTCAGTAAAGTTATTCACTTAAGGAGTGGTGAAATTAAGTGGAAAGGAAGACAGAAAACTCTTGCGCACAACTAAGAAATCCAAATAGTCACCGATATTTTCAAGTTTCAACAGTTTTCTACTCTGGCCTCTCTCAAACGATTCTCATGTGCGGAGCTTCACTCAACATATGCCATGCCCGTAAAAAATGAAGATACGAAAAAATTTATTTAGAACATATGTTCACTTGATGTTCAACTGCTTTCCACTCTCTTCCTCGGAGGCGTTACAAATGATTTCATCAAAAATGGACATTTCTCACTCCTGTATACAGTATACTATATGTGTTGGGCACCACCTCTTTAAATGAACACTCGTATGCCTATCATTTCTGTAGAGATACAATCTTATGTAGATCAACCCTAATTGTCAAGTATTGCCACTACTGTTAGCGTTCTCTTTCTTTGCATTGGTTAATACTTATCTACAGTGCCCAGACAAAGCACATATTGAAAAATCATGAAGACTTTCGCTGAATCCTGTCATCGCTCATCCAAGGTATCTTATATTTTTAGAAGGGATGAACTGCATCTACAAACAGAGAAGACTATAGAAAAAAGGTGGTATGAATGCATTGTCAAGTTGTGCTGTGTAGGCCTCCAACAAACCACTCACAGTCACAGCTAGAAGTAGAGAGAAACAACGCTGCAAAAAGTTAGTAACAAAGATGTCAAAGAAAAAGCCAACAATCCATTCACAAAAAAAAAAAAAAGCCAACAATCCAAAGAAAATATATTGTAGAATAGCAGGCCTCTCTTAATTAGTTTTTTTTTTTTGGTTTATCAGAATATCCTCACCCGATAGATGAGAGATTATTGGTGAACGTTGAGGATTGTAGAATAGCAGGCCCCTCTCAACGGAGTTATTTGCGTACATATGAATCTCAACATCGAACTTAGAACCACATACTTAAGGGGTACATGAGCCCCTTCCACTTGGATCAACATTCCACTCTCTCAATTAGCTTTATTCATTTATTTTCTTTATTGTTAATGAGCCCACCGACATGCCCACCTACCACCCCCAACCCATCCCCCAAATATAAGATGCTCACACACAGTCAGAAAGAAGAATACCTGGGTAAAAATATATCCAGTTGATGCTAACAGTGGAAGGAGTAATGAGCAGGCAGCCAGGACAGACGTGATACCAGCTGCAGTACCTTCAATCGTTTTCTCTGGAAAGTGGGAAAAGCTACACATTCACATCATATCATGCAATGCAAGATGCGGTTAAAAATCATTAACAAAGAAAATACTTACTGCCACTTTTACTCCACCTTAAAATACCATACTTGTGCCCAACTATTGATGCCTGAACAAAATAGCGAAAAGTAACATCAAACAAACAACCCCTTTTTGCATTTCTTGAAAAAGAAATAAAAACATAAATTTTATGGTTTTCTACAGTCTCTGACTCATCCACCAGATGCAATTTTATTCACATTAATCAACATCCCTTCTCTCATACAGCCTCGCTAGAAATTAAGCAGTCTACTTCTACATGCAAACTGTTTACAATTATTACAACAAGTCAACCCTTGGCCAAATAAAGATAACCAACTCATCAATGAAAAACCATCACGATTCCCAGAAAAGGGAGTACCTTCCTTGTTCCAACGTTATTGCAGACTTGCAGTATCAACTTTCAAGAGTGATTCAGGTTCTTGTACTTACGTTTTAAAACATTGTCGACAGATCCAAGCACAATAACATGGATGTACCATAGTTTGACCTTATGCACTATGATACAATTCAACCTTCTTTTGGTATAGAAGATAGAATTCACCTTTTGACAGCAACGTTTAAGATTGTTGAGTCTCATACACCGTAGTTCGGCAATACCATACACAATTCATAATAGAAAGTAATAACAAATTTCAACAGGTTTTAATTGATGTCTATGAACTCCACAATTAACACATCTATGAACATGCTCATTTTCTTCTACCCTATTCATATACTTGAAAAATATTATAATCATTAGTTCTAAAAGGCTAAACCAGGAATCAAATAATGACAAAAATACCAATCTACGACCATATAGCCCAAAAATTATAGATTTCAAAGACAAAAATATTACCATTGTATCTCCAATTCCTAGACTCAATATTCCTGCAAAAGGAGCAAGAGGTCGATCATTGTACCCAGAAGACATCCAAATAGGAAGTGCACATCCCACTAAGAGTGAGAAATGGCTGAGAAAAGGACATTTCATCATGAAAGGGAACCAGATGGATCTCCTATGCATCATAAATTGTATGCTCTACAATTTGAGATATACAGGAAAAAGGTATAAAATACCTGACAATTAGAAGATCAGAATCACGGTAATCAGTAAATGCATTCATAAACTGATGTACTGGTTGTCCCAAAGGCCAGATTCTCCATACCTGGGTCAAACAATGTTAGTACTAAAGAAACCAAGAATTATATATATTATTATATATTTGAAAAAAAAAAAAGTTGTGAAACCAATCAGTCTGCTTAGAATCATTTGAGAAAACTACACCCAATTTGTTGGTGGTAATTTTAGAATTTATGCTTTAGGGAAATGAAAAGAAGAAAAGGACTAAGC
The DNA here is from genome assembly GCA_029884595.1 of Ormosia semicastrata. Classification (NCBI taxonomy): domain Eukaryota; kingdom Viridiplantae; phylum Streptophyta; class Magnoliopsida; order Fabales; family Fabaceae; genus Ormosia; species Ormosia semicastrata. The sequence continues at coordinate 11,146,954 of JAQQTO010000038.1, forward strand.
TTGCATAGTCCAGGCATTTCAAATCTTCAATACAACATGAACCATGTATTATCCATATTGATTAGAATCTGGGCAAGAAATAATACGTAATCTGTTTTAGCTGTGATGACTATCAGCCTATTACATTTAGATATGTGCTATACATACCAGTAATAAGAGTCTATTATTCTTTTAGCATCATCCCACATCTCTATTCTTGAGTTTAAATACTCTCATTTTTATATTCATAATATGTTTAAAAATATTTTCGTGAAATCCAAAACACTAATGACAGTGACATATCTTTAGTAAATTGTTCCTACAGAATGTTGTGTCCTAATTGCATGCTTTTATTCTTTCCCCCTCCTTCTGTTATCAATACATGGACTATTGCACATACACCTCACTAGACCCACCAAACTCAACGCTTGGCCATGTAAAGATACACCTTAAATGGTTAGTTCTTTCAATAGAATCTCTGCAAATTTATAGTATTTTGAATTTAGATTCAGATTCCTTCTGCAATAGTGATACTTTATAACCAAAAATGAACAATGAACAATGACACACGCCAATTCCTGTACAAAATATAAAATCACTACTGCTAAGTTGAATGCATTTCGAGATACTCACTCGAATAATTTCTAATGTCAAGAAAACTGCCAAAGCTGCGCCAAAAGCTAGGTCAAGAAACTTTGGCTGAAAGAAATGAAACAGTGAGCACTTATCTGATAGACAGAAGTACCATTAACCAGCATAACATTTATACCCAAACTAGTAGTGGCAAACCCAACGTGAGTGTAAAAAATATTATATATGTTTTTTTAACACATGATGGCATGACCACTCTTTCTCTTGTTATATTATTTTTAGCAATATCATGAAAACCAGCTTAAGAACTATCATATGTAAAAAAAATAAAAAATAAAAAATCACTTAGAAGTACGGATTGTGTGTAAGAGAACTAGAGGAGGACCTATATGATTATATAAAATGATTTTTTTCTTCTACTTTCAGTTATAGTAAAACTAAAGCAATGGACTTTAAAGTAAAAGGAAATTGATAATTGATATCAAGTGAGGGAATCCATTTTTCTATAGTAGTATAGATATAAAACAATCATTTAGTCCCAAATCACCTGGAAGATAAGAGCAGGCAAAAACATCAAGACTGCCATCAGATGGTAGTATTTCTGCAAAAGAATCCTCTCAATCTTACTGTTCTTGGAGATGTTATAGAATCGAAAAACAGAAACACATATTACACACACCCAATAGATACATAATGACAGTCTTTTGGACGGCTCCAAGAAAACAAAGGAAAGTACCCTGCAAATAGATGTTTCAAAAGGGTAATTTATTAATCAAACAAAATAGCTAATATATATAAAATGAAAAAGTGAACAATAGTTGTTTATTGTATAATAATTTAGAAGCTGAACTGGCCTCATAATTGTATTTTAACAAGCCTACGTAAGGCTAAACAACTGAACTGTCTGGAGCTCTAAATCTAGCTGGATTATACTCAATTTCTGTGATCACCGATTTATCTCATACAATATGATACAAAATTATGAAACAGGAAAGGAATAAAAACTCAGGCTGCATGTATCGACATCACATTGTTTGGAGATTATGATTTCATGCTTTTCAAGATACCATTCCTCAATCATTTAAAAATAATAGTCCATATTAGGTGGTAATGTGCATGTTTAACTTTGCATATGCATATGAATGCAGTGAAATCAGATGCAATGATAGTATTCTCCATTCACAGTTTCTGGTGGAACTAGCAGCTTATGTTGCCTTCTCCCATAACATGTAAGCAGGCACTGGGGTCACCAGCATAACCTATTAATATTACTTCCATATTATATCAGATGAAATCTGAAAAAATCAGTAACAGGTAACAAAAGAATCAAACTGAATCAGATATTGATATCATACCAGAAAAAAGGATGCATATGAAATTTGTGCACAAACTGCATCCATAATGGTACACTCACAATCACAATACAAACAAAGAAATAAACACGAGATCTCCCAATCGCAGTGTATCTTCTTGCTTCAACAGAAGCTGTATTTGTGGACCATTCCCATATTTGGAGAATATATTTGAAATCTAATGGATAAAGCAGAAGGCCAAGAAACATTCCCTGTAAATAAGGTAAACTACCTTAACTGATCTAGCTATACATCAACAATAAATTTCATGACTTAAGGACCGATACCTGAATTATGATGCCTATCTCACTTCGACTAATTTCATATTCAGCAATGACCAAATCTGATGACATCAATAGTCCACTGTTCAAACAATGTAATCACCAACTAAATGTATATCCAGCTGATTTGTCTAGAAATAATATAGTCACGTAGACAAGCCAACCTTTGTAACAGTAAGCAACAGCATGTCACCAAAATAGAGAACAATACCAGCAGTCACCAAAAGTACTTCCCCTGGGAACAGAGGGGAAACCATGATTATTAAAAGAACATACAAAAGAAAACCTCTTAATCAACCATCCAATTGAGCAGAGATATGATCATTTATCAGCAGTAATGCAACATTTATGCAGATTTCAGATAAGGCTGTGAAATGTACAGTTATTGACCAAATGACAAAATAATAAATAAAAAAAAGACAAGAAACAATTGCACTGATCATGTTTATTTATAGTGATGATTTTCTGATTTCAATTGGTATGACAGGTCTAAATGTACCAGTCGTGATAAAATACAAACTGCACTCATCTTCCATAGTTAAGTCATAAGTGGCCACTGCATAAAGTAAAGTCTACATTTGTGAGTTGAAACTTGAAATTTCCCCAGAATTGTTGCTACTTGGCAGAATGATGACCTCTATCAAATTCAAAAGAATCCATGAACTATAAAAAGAGCTCAGTAGCAAGTATAGCTTTGTTTCAACTTTTAATCCTATATCTCTGTTGTCCTTCTGAGAAACAGTAAAATCCCATATACCTACAAGAATCGGTAACTAAGACTACCAATGTAAGACATACCAATGGAAGCAGAAGATGGAAAAGTTGTGACAAAATGCTGAATTAGCTTGACTGCCGCCAATCCATGACAAAAGACCCAGGACAGCTTCAATGCAAGGCGCAAGCCTGTTAAGAAGAGCCAAATATTTCTTAGCTGGAGCAGAAACAGAAAATGGTAATTGGAAGTGATTCTTTAATCTTTATTATAAAGAGAATAGAATAGATTCAATTCAACAATGAAGAAGCTTGAGTCTGAGCTTTTGTTTATCAAAATGAAAGTGATTGGAAAGAAAGCACTAACATGGACGGGGATACACGTACTTACTTACCACTTTGGGAGGTGGCAGCAAGGGCCAGAAAGCAGAGGACAGCTTGTAAGAACAAGAAGCATAAGGTAAACCCGAAACCCCAATCCCTACTCGAGAAAGGAGCATGCCGTAGCAGAACCAAGCTGAGGAATACAAGCACGCAGAAGCTGGTGGCAGAAGTGGCCCAGTATTGCAATATCAGATAGTGAAGCTCTGTATATACATTAAAAATTCATTATCATACTATGAATTGCAGCAACAAAAGACACAGAACCAAAACAGAACACGCATCATCATCATTAGATTGTAAAAATGTTAAAAAAATGATTAAAGGGAATTGGAATTGCAAAATGCAGCAGCACCTTCGAGATTAACTTGAGCCGATGACAATCCCCTCGACAACTGCGTCAACTTGGAGAGAAGAAGAGCGGGAAGAGTCACGGCACCGAGGAGTATCCCCGAGGAAGCACCGGGCCTGAAATGAAAGGAAATTGAAAAACAAAAAAAAATAAAAAATGATTGAAATTGAGGAGTGGAAAAAATTGAATGAAGGAATAGAGTGAGAATTGAGAGGTACCTGGTGCGGAAAAGGGAGGAATGGTAATGGGGGAGAAGGAGAGAGTAGAGAACCCAAGCGATGAACAACAGGACCTCCGTTCTCTCGCCGCTCAGAAACGACGTCGTCAATATGGGACAATGAATAATTCCCCGGAAAGACAAAGGAATCAAATTTTATGTCATGTCATCTCTGAACTAAAATCAGAGGAAATTGAGTCAGGATATTTTTTATTTATTTGGGTTGTGGGCGGGTCTTAACTGAACACCTGAGGCCGAAACTGGAATCCCTCAAATCACACGTGTGTCACAAATCTGAGTTTTCTTAGACCTCCTTTATAATTTGATTTCTTTTTTTAACAGTCGAATGGAATGTAAACTTTTTGTTTGTCATTTTCTCTTTTTACGTCAAGTTTTAGACTTTCTTTATAATAAAAAAATCACAAAATATCTATATTAAATGTTAACATAATTTGAATTTTTTAATTCCTTTTATTTTTTAAGTGATTTTTGAATTTAGTTGAAAATGTTATTAATATTCAATTTTTTTACAACAAAATAAATTTTTTTAAGACCTATAACTCACCTTATGAGACTAAAGAATGACTTCTTAATGAAACTCTCTTAAGGGACCAAGAGAGAGAGTGAAAAGAAAGAAAAAGAAAAAATAAAATGAAGAACATTTAAAAAGATCAAACCACATTACTCTCTATACTTTTTCTTAATTTTTATTAACTAAACTACTAACATTAAACAACAAAATAAAGTTTTTATCTTTATGTTAACATAAATTATTTTGTATATTTTTTATCATAAAAGAAGTCTAGAAAAGAAATGGAATGGAACATAATTTTCATTTTCTTTGTTTAGAAGTTTCATTAACGGAATGAGGCAGAACTAATTACCTATGTATTCCAATCGGATCGGCTTCTCTCCAATTTGGATCTCCTCCAAAGACCCTCAAGCAACATTTCGGATCAGTTGGATGAAAATTCAACGGTCAGCATTAAAAGATATTAATTTAATATTATTTTTTTAATATTTAAAAAAAAATTGGACCGTTGGATTTTCATCCAACGGTCAGACTCACATTCTTTGGACCTCCAAGAAATTGGAGAGAATCCATTTCCGTGTTCCACCCATTCTCCCTCAATTTTGGGGGGAACAAAAGTTTGGCATTTGAGGGAAAGAGGGGAGAAATGATTCCCCATGTGTTCCGTTTCATTCCTATGCATTTTAAAACTCTTAAACAAGGGAAGTTATTTCTGTTCCCTCCATTCTCTTTCCGTTCCTCTCATTACCTATCATCCAAACATAGTGCTAGTGTTGAGAATAAACTAGTAAACAGAAAGAAGTTTTTTATTCCTTAGTTCATATACTTCGTCTTGTTATTAATGCAATGACAAGATTGGTTCTTACTCCAAATCATGTGGCAAAAATATACTCCGACAACATTATCTGGGATTGGAGTACATTTTTCTCATATAATTGGTGAGAAGTATATCATGTCAAAAAGGATATTATTGAAACGTATGCCAAAGATAGGACTTCCCCTCAATATTGATTGCACTGCTCGAGCACTTTGTAGCCTTGTCATTGTTTTTTATTTGTTAATTAATAAAAGTTAATCTCAACGCTCAAGCGTTTACTAGCAAATCCCTTTTGGTTATTCAATCCATTAATAATATTAGTGCCTTTTGTTTAAATTGCAAGTAAACTTAGATTTCTATCATTGGCTAGTGATGATTCTAATGTTACAGATATGTCAGTGGAAGTATTTTATGAGACAATTACACTGATTGAATTTATTAAAAAAAACAAATTTTCACATCCTATGTCTCATCACGACTGTGATAAGGTATTGATCATTGTCACACAAATGTTTGTAATCCCTTTGGAAAACTAAAGTTTTTATATTTGTCTTTTGCGTTTGAATTCAGGTTGAGAAGGCTTTGAAAGGAGTTAAGGTAAAACTCAATAATAAAACTACTCAAAGTCACTGTACTCTTAAAAGAACTTTGCTTTTTTTTTTTTCATTTTAATTGTTGTTATATGTTAATTAATAAAAGTTCATCTCAATACTCAGGCGCTTACAAGCAAATCCCTATTAATTATTCTATCCCTTATTAATATTTGTGCCTTTTGTTTAAATTGCAGTTGAACTTACATTTGAGAATTGATGATTCTAATATTGGAGATATGTCAATGGAAGTATTTTATGAGACAATTACAGTGATTGAATTTATTAAAAAATATATAAATTTTCACATCATATCAGGATCGTGATAAGGTATTGATCCCTTCTAGTAATATTATTGTCATATAGAAATATCTATAATCCTTTAGGAAACTTCTTTTTTCTGTATTTTATTTTCGAAATCAGGTCGGGAAGGCTTTGAAATGAGTTAAGGTAGAACAACATAATACTAAAACTTGGGGTGTCATTCATTCGAAACATGTAAGTTATAGATTAATATTTTGTTAACTCAGTCTAATCTATTTAGTCTCATATAGTGTTAAAAAAGTGGGCTAATTCGATTCATTCGGACTCAATCTATTTAGACTAGAGGTGATAAAATGGGTTTAACTCGTTGAGTTAACTCGTCAACCCATTATTTTTTGATGGGTTGGGTTCAAGATTTTAACCCACTTTTATTTTTTAACCCGCATAACCTACTCCGCATAACCTGCGGGTTATGTGGGACATGGGCAGGTTAGTCCATTGGGTTGAATTATTTTTTAAAAGTGTTATAAATGAGTCTTTTTATTTGTATTTTTAATATTTTTATGAGTATGATCTTAATTTTATTTTATTTTTTTATTTTTTAGTCTCTATAAATTATAATTTTTCTATTTTTTAAAAATTTTTATGAATTTTTTTTTGTTTTTTGTACATTTTTTTATTTTTTAAGTAGATTAGATGGGTTAACTTGCTAACCCATTTACTTTTTTTTTATTTTTTCTTTTAAACGGATCAATTCGCCAATCTATCTTAAAACAGAGTAGATTGACTCTTCTAACGTATTTTTCAAAACGAGTCAACTCGTCTCATCCCATATTTTAACGAGTTAAAGGCTGGGCGAGACCGATTAACCCATTTGTCACCAATAGTTTAGACCATATAAATTTTAGACTAATATTTTATTAGTTCAACTTATCTATTTTATTAGGTTATTTGAGCCGACTCTTAAGATTTATCCCATATTTACACCCTTAACTAAAACCACTCAAAGTCATGTACTCTCAAAAGAACCACTCTTGTCCGGAGCTAGGGCAGGAATCCCCTGCTTCTCGAGGCGTGCGCGAAGGAGGCTCTGTGGAATTGTGGGGGCTGAAAGTGATTTGTGCTGAAAACGACGTCGTTGAGTTTGTTGCTGGGAACTGTGATGGTGAGATTGTGAGGAAGAGGTTTGAAGAGGTTGCTTTAACGGTGGAGAAGGGGGTGGGTGGGACCCGTTCAGCCGTCTCCAAGCCCACCTCCGTTGGAATTTCTTTCAAAAATTTTCAGCAAGCAAACAGACCAAAATGTGAGTTACGTGAGAGAGCAATATTATGCCCAAGTAAAATTTTTCTTTCAATAATACATAAACCGACATTTCTATTGTCAGAAAAAGCATAACAACAAATCTCAATGGTTAAAAAACGGATGGATCTATTAGGGGTGTAAAGCAGATTGTGTTAAATTACGAATTTGTGAGTTTTAACTTAATTTAATTTATAAAATATGAGATTATTCGGGTTTACGGGTTGAGACATGTTAAGAAATATTTTAATTCATAGTTTGTGGGTTAGATAGTGAGCATATGCGGTTGAGACATGTTATAAAATGTGAGTTTCTTCATTGTCTAACTCAACTTTTCTTAAAAATTAAAAAAATTATTTAATCACAATTAAAAAGTCATTTAGTCGTAATTTTTAATTATAATTAAATAACTATTAAAAAAAAGACTCATATAATAGAATAATGTCGTTTTACTTTAAAGTCTAACAAAAGATAAAAATATTCATATACAAAATACTCGTTCTGATTAATCACTATTTCAACCAATTTCTCTTAAATTATTAGTTTCTCAAATAAAAAATTCAAATTCATAACTTCATATTTTAAGAATTGCATTGTCTTGAAAAAATAGAGAAAAAAATTAATGATTATATCAATTCATATATATATGTGTAATGATATTGATTTCAATTAGTTAAGTAATTTATTGTTAATGAACATTGAGACTCATTAACTTAGTTTAATTTATTTTATATTTAAATTAGTAAAACTTGTTAACTTGGTATGCACTCGTATGTATTTAGTTTATTTGAGACTTATTATATTTATATAAGATCAGTTATGTAAATTAATATGTGACTTATTAAATTTATATAAGACATGTTATTTGTAACAGATTTTTAATTTCATATTTTATTTTTTAAATTTTTTTAAAAATATATGTCAGACTCGCGAGTTCGACTTAACTCAACTCATTTTTTTAATAAATCAAGTTGAATCAAGTTAACAAAAAAATTTCTTTAATTTAACCCAATCTAACTCATTACTCTAATAAATAGATCAAATTAAAAAATACTAAAAAATTCAGTCAATCTAGGAGAAATTCTTTAGGTAGCACGATATACTACATTATTTTTTAGATACTTAAATTATTATTTGATATATATAAATATATTATTAAAAATTAATCTAATTTTATAATAATTTATATTATATTACACATATTAATTTAAATATTTATAATAAACTGTATCTATTTAAAAATTACTTCTCAATCTAACTAATGACACTAAGATTGATTAGCTCATTTAACTTTGAAAAAATATTATTATAATTTTTTTTAAGAATGTATATATTATTGATATTTTTTAAAAGTATTAAATTTAATAAAAAATATAATAAAAAATAAATATAATAAATAATATTAAAAAATATATAAAATATATATTTATTATTAATGATAAGAATATGGAATCTATTTAACTTTTCATTGGTTGGATAGCACATCGTGGTTAGCACGTCGCCACTTTGCTACTGTGGGCAAGTATTAATGGAACACCAAACTTCTGATAGCAGAATTCCACACGTCACACACCACGATAGATTTTTATATTTTTAACTATTTTAAATATTTTTTAAATTAAAAATAATAATTCACAAATCTAATATAACATATATTTAATAGCTCAAAAGAAAGATATATTGATTTATGAACATCTAAGAATTTTTCCTCACACCAGTATGACATTTAATATTCAATTGGTACAAATCAGAGCCCAGCCGGCCCGACCCTGACCAAAATATGTAAGTCCGAATAAATCGCCCCCCTTTTTTTGTCCATCGGCCCTATTTTAAGCTGGCATAAATAAATGTTTTTTATTTAAAAAATAATTAATCTTCTTAACTCAATTTTTTAATAATTTTTTAGTTATTAAATTATAAAAATATTAAATATTTTTCATATTTTAAAGATATTAATTATATTCCAATTTTTATTTAATATTTTTTAATTAAATAAAAAGATTATTAAAAAATATTTTTAAAAAATATAACAAAACTCTTAACTTGACCCAAGTGTCAAGCTAATTTTTGTTTGAAATAAAAGACCGGTCCTTGTCTTGTACCTGATTTAAATTCAGATGGTCCACTTGAGTACTTGACAGTTCTAATTCATCGTTCACCCCTTTTTTCTATTTTGAATATAAATATAATAAGAAATTTTATAACAGTTTCATGAATGTTGGTCAACACTCTGTCTGCTTTGGTAGATTTATTGAACTAAATGACGGGTTAGATTTTGCTCATCCTTGTTTCACTCTCCAGTTGTGAAAAACTGGAGGAGAGTTCAGTTTTTCATCCCACCATTAATAATATTTATTTTTAATATTTTATTATATAAAAATTTAATTTTAATAATTGAGATTTTTTTAATTTTTTTATAATTGGAGAGGATCCAAATCCATTTGAAATAATTATAAAAAAATATTTTAATAATTAATTATATATTATTAATTTTTTTATAAAATTAATTTTATATTTAGATATATTAATTGAAAAGTAAATTTAAAATAATATATTTTATTTGAATTATATAAAAAATTATTTTTATATAATAAATTACTAAAATGGCATAAAATAATTGGTTCAAAAATTTAAGTTATATAATATTTGGGGTTAATTTAAAAAAAAATGTTATAACTCCAAAATAATCAATTTTAACTTATAATCAAAATGACGGAAAAAAAAATTTCAATTTTTTTTTCCAATGTAAAAATATAATCGATGTTTTATCATTAATTTTGACAATTTTTTACATACATGTTAAAATGTATTCACAAACAACTTTTATTGAAAAAAGGAAAAAAACTGTTATGTGGGAAATAATAATCTTTCCCAAACATACTTTTTAAGATTTTTAAATTTGGTTAACACGCCTTCTGTAACTTAAACCTCAACTTCATGCACCCCAGCTGATCACTTGAATTACCTGCCCAAGTGCCTCACATCCAACACAACCGATCAACTTCCCTAGGCATAGGTCCTATTTGAGTGACCCATATTCTAAAATATCACTCTTAACAAAATGGACATATGTCATCACGAGAACGGCGAGCCTCGTGACAAAATATATCTTCGCAATTGTAGCAATGCTTAGTAAGGGGCATAATACATACACACCCGAAGGTGTCACCTTTGGACCACCCTTCACCTATAAATACCAGCAGTATACAAAGTTATGTTCTTTGTGTCTCTCTTTCTCTCTTATAAACATATTCTTGAGATTTACTTGACTGTTAAAGTGACTTTGCAAATACTCCTTCCACTATCCCTCACAATTGAGCTTCCTCCCTTCGACGTAGAGCCAGCCATAGCAAGAACCACCACCTCTTGGTGAGAACACTTTAGTTTTTAATTAATAAGTCACATCTCGTGATTAATGATAAACATTTAAATTATTGGAACAATTGCTTTTATATCTATTTTATATTTCGCAGTTTCTAGTTGTTGTGGGTTTTTTTTGGCATTGTAAGGGAATATTTTGGCAGTATTAATGCAGTGTTTTCTCCTATTTCTCTCCCAACCAATTGTCAATTAAGGGTCCAGAGTCAGTTTAGTAGAGGTTAAAAAAAAGAAAAATTCATAAATTAAATATTTTTACATCATTAATCAATCAAATATTATTATAAATATGTTTTTAAATAATTATTAAAAAAATCAAATACTTTTAATAATACGATGATATATAATTAAATAATAATGTAAGAAAAATTGACAGTGTATTTAAATTTAATTTATTTAATAAAATTAATTCATGAGATTTTCAGTCTCATTCTTATCCGGTGCCAAGCATCACTTAATTACTAGACATCCTTGTATATATAATTGAAATTGTAAGAAGCTTGAAAACAGTACTGATCACCCTCTCTGGTGTATCTTCCCTGCTCTGCACTCTTACCTTGTCCATGGCAAACCACCAAAGCCCGCACGCCATACTCGTCGCCTTTCCGCTGCAAGGTCACGTCATCCCCACAGTTCATCTGGCCATCAACCTCGCATCACGAGGCTTTACCATCACCTTCGTCAACACCCACTCCATCCACCACCAAACCAACAAAGCTTCCTCATCCTCCGCCACCAACAACCACGGCGAGGACGACATCTTCGCCGCCATGCGGGGCACGGGCCTCGACATACGCTACACGACGGTGTCCGACGGCCTTCCACTGGAACACGACAGATCCCTCAACCACGACCAGTTTATGGCATCGCTGTTACATGTGTTTTCGGCTCATGTGGAAGAGCTGGTGGCAAAGATCATGAAGCATTCGGTGCCACCAGTGACTTGCTTGATTGCTGACTCCTTCTTTGTTTGGCCATCCGCTATAGCCAAGAAATTTGGCCTGCTTTGCGTATCGTTCTGGACAGAGCCTGCTTTGGTTTTTACTCTCTACTATCACCTGGATCTTCTCATAAAGAACGGTCATTTCGCTTGTGGTAATTAATTCTAAACTTCTTATGTGTGTGTATATATATTTATATATGTATAACACATGGTCATGAGTTGCCATGCATGAGTCTAGGTAAGGTACTGATACTTTAGGTTAGGGATACCGCAGAATGAACCTAAATTTTCAAGCATCTCCTGACATGATTTAAATTATCTATTCCCTTTCCTTTTATTATAATCATGTTTTCTAATAAAATACTACTACTAAGATACAAATTACACAGATCTCTTAGTACTTGCATTTAAATATAAGTGCTATAATATTTTTTTGGTGACAATATAAGTGCTATAATATAAATGCTAATTAATTAATTTAACCCGAGTCATATTAATCATATGGTGTCATCCTGAAAAAATAAAATTTAAATAGTAATTTTTTTTTTTTTGATCCAGATATAAGGAAAGACCCCATTGACTACATACCAGGTGTGAAAGCAATTCATACAAAGGACATGACATCGTATCTTCAAGAAACGGATACATCCACACTGAGCCACCAAATACTATCCACAGCCTTCAATGACGCTAGAGGTGCGGATTTTGTGCTATGCAATACGGTGCAAGGGCTTGAGCCCCATGTCATAGCTGCATTGCAAACCCAAAAGCCATTCTATGCTATAGGACCCCTTTTCCCAGCTGGGTTCACCAAGGGCACCGTGGCCACCAGCTTGTGGCCCGAGTCAGACTGCATCCACTGGCTCCATTCCAAGCCTCATGGCTCGGTCTTGTATGCATCCTTTGGTAGCTATGCCCACATCACAAAAAGGGACCTTGAGGAAATTGCAAATGGGCTTTTGCTTTGCAAAGTGAGTTTTATTTGGGTGCTTAGGCCTGATGTTGTGAGCTCCGATGATCCTGATCCGCTGCCCGATGGATTTAGGGAGGCGGTTTGTGACCGTGGGATGATCATACCTTGGTGTCGTCAGACCCAAGTGTTGGCCCATCCTGCCATTAGAGGGTTCTTGACTCACTGTGGGTGGAATTCTATACTAGAAGGCATTTGGTATGAGGTTCCGTTCCTATGTTTTCCTTTGTTGACTGATCAATTCACCAATCGAAAACTAGTAGTGGATGATTGGAAGGTTGGGATTAATTTGAGCGAATCAATGGTGATCAAGAAGGAGGAGGTCTCGAAAAATGTCAGCCGTCTGATGGATGGAAAATTAGGGGACCAATTGAAGACCACAATAAGAGGGATCAAGAAGAAATTGGAAGAAGCATTGAGCCCCAATGGATCTTCGGAGAAAAATATGGAATGCTTTATTAAGGATCTGAATTCCAAAGCCCAAATTCAATGTGCTTTAATCACTAAGTAAATAATGAATCAATTATGTCTCTAGAATGTCGTATTTTATAGATAGTTATATAATCGGAATGGATGTTGATATGATTAAAAGGTTTGGTTATTGGTTCAATGGTTCAACTATTGAGTTAATCAATCTAATAAAAAAATTCAGATAAAAAAGTAAATATTTTTAAAAAATATTATACAAAAATTCACTTGATATAAAATATATTATATTAAAAAATATTAAACATTAATTGCATAATAAATTAAGAAATTGATAATAATATTCAACAAAAACATATATAGTCTAATAATAGAATATACTTTAAGACAAAGACCTTTAAATATGGTGTTCAAATTTTAAAAATTAAATTTTTTGTTTAGTTTTTATAAAAAAAAAGATCAACTCAGGTCAATTCGGCTAAGTTAACTATTGAGTCACTTAGGTTAATTAAGGTCTAACCAAATCGACCAAAAAATGGTCTAATAGGTTGATCGGATCAACCAGAGTCTCGAGTTTCTCGGGTCGATTGACTGCGCCGATTAAATTCATACAACTATGTTTTATTGGAAAAAATAAAATGCATCCAGTGCTTTCCTAGTGGGCAGGGACGGATTGAAAGTGGGGTAAGTATGAGCCTTGGCTCCCCTTTCTTTACTAATTTATTTTTGTAAATATCATTAATTTAATTTAATTTATTAAAAGATAAATAGATAATTATATTGATCTTTTATAAAATTAATATTTATTATATTGACACTCTTATTTAAAAATTATACCTATATCTCTAATTTTATATATTGTTATTACACTCCAATATTATTCTTTATTTACGAAATTACATATATCTCTCATACTTTATGTACAAATATTACACAAAATCTCATTAAATTAAAATGCAAAACAAGAGAGGTATAAGTCATTTTTCAAACAAAAAGAATGTCAATATTATAAGTATTAACATCAGCAGAGGTCAGTATAATTATATCAAATATAAAAATAATGAAGTTAAAAGAGTTTATACTCGATATGTATTTAACATGTGATTCATGATTATTTTATATACATTGATATTATAATTTTAACTCATTTTTTTATAAATTTTTAATCTTTATATAATAAATCTATTAGTTTATCTCACTTTTAGTTTCACTTTCTTATCTTTTTTTAAATTTATATATAAAAAAATTATTTTGTTTATGAATCATGATGCAAAAGACAATTATTGTTGTGATACATTTAATATCAATATAAACATTTTTATCTTACTTTTTTCACTTTATTCATAAATCTTCTTAAATTTTTCATAAATCTTGTAAATACTCTTTTAAAGTAAGTAAATAAGAATATATTTATTCTTAATTTAAAATAATACATTTCGATCTTAACATACTAAATAATTTAAAAGTGAATACATCTTTATTTGTTAACTTTAAACTTTTTTCTCCATGTTTAATAATATAATATATTATTTTCTACCCCTTCACTTAATATTTTTACATCTGTCCCTGCTAGTGGGGCATATATCTCATGTCTAAAATCTTGCTCATGTTTAACTAGTATTGCGTAGTTATAAGTTATGTACTTGAATTATTGGTTAAATTTCTATTTTCTTTACCACCAATATAACAGTTAAGATTTGCATAAATCAGGAAGATAGGTTAATGACAATGGACCCTAATACCTATTTTTTTTTTTCAAGTTTGTGACGTGCATTTTATACAATTTTAATTCTTGCATAGTCAAACTCTTTATGTGTATAAGGGACTTGACCGCCTGTAATTAAAAAATTAACTGCATGTGGTGCAGTTTTAGATCTCATGATCAGTATTGAGTTTATCATATATTTTTTTAATATTTCATTATAGAAAATTTTATTTTAAATGGTTGAGTTCTTTGAAATTTGTACTTATATCAGAGTTAATCATTTAGGTGAAAAAGTGGCATAAGAAAATGTACAATAACCATTTCGTAATAGGTATTAAATATTAATGTCAAATTGCTTGCGTTTTAATATAAGACATACCACATCACTGTCGTAATAAGCGACACTAAGACGACTTTTTACAAACATCATGATAGAAAAAGCCATGTTAATGGAACAAGTGGACATAAATGGGGGACCTTGCCTTGTCACTATCAGAGTTGCTTGTTCAATCCAACTTTCATGCATGTGGGGTCTCAGCATTAATAATTATTGATATCAATAATACAAGCTAATCATATGCTTTCGACTAATACATGGAAGCTTGTTACTGAAGGAAGGTCAAGTACTATTCAAGAAGTCTATTAAGTATTCAACTGAATAATTACTTCTGTAATTTTAATTCTAAACAATCAAGAGATAGAGCTAAAGCAAAAAAATTAACACACTTTTATATGAATCTTAAGATATGGTGCAGTCATTGTTTATGACATACACCAAGTATTGATCAAGAATCTTACACATGGGAGACATTTAACAAGAGCTATAAACTTCATATTTCCTCTTCATTAGACAAGATAAATTCATAAAACTAGAGTCGACAAACAAACCTAGATTAAAAGGAATTATACAATGTTAATAGCTGAACCAGGTTCACATCATCTTGTATTTTCTATATCCATTTTACACCAAAAACTATTAAGCAGAAATATTTTTATCCCTATGCATAAACATAATAAAATGAACACAAAAAATGAGATAAACAACTGCCATGATAAACTAAAAGTAACAAAATTTCCCACTTCGAATTATTGTCAAGGGAGATATCGTACAAATTTTGGAGAGATTGAAACCCAGATATGGTTCTTACCTACCCAATTGCAAAGGTGGTGCCTAGGTACTCATTCTCCAACAGCCCCTTCAACAGAACAAGTAATTGCTTCAATGAAGACCCATCTAGGGAAAATTTGGTTCATCTAAAAAATTTAGAAATAATTTGTAATTGCTTGATTCTCTAAGTTTTGGAATTTTTCTTTAAAAAAGTCTGAAACGTACATACAATAGACCTTTCAAGAGTAATTTTTCCGACAGCCATGTGCAGAAGGTACAAAGTAAACATATCTACTTACCTGAATAGAGTATGTACAAAAGGCTATATATGACATTGGATATACATCCACCCTAGCTAGTCTAGGCAACATATTTTGAATTCTAAAATAGCTTGCAGAAAGCATCATGACCACCTAAAATGAGATTCATATGTATTGTTAGTTAGTTTAGGAAATGATAGATTGGTAGGTAAGTAACAATACCTAAGCTCTTATGTAATCACGACCATGAAGTGAAGCAAAGGTTACTAGTTGATGATGGAAATTAATGACTAAAAACAGCATTAATTAATTATGCTTAAGATAAATAATATAGCATGTTCATACTAACAAGATCAAGATGAGATAGAACCTGGAATTATGGTTGGATCCATGATCCTTCTCTTTGTTGTTGCTTATGCCAAGATGAAGAAAGAGAGAGAGATGAGAGAATTGAGAGTAGACTTCTCCTATTACTGATTGGGGGCACAAATTAGAAGAGAGGTTGTTACCTCTTATAGAAACTAATAATGGGGCTTATTCCCATCACGGTAAGAAGAAGAGATCTCAACGGGCTTTACTATTGAATAACCTAGCCCATTATAGGTCATTCATATTAATTACCCAATTGCTATATATCCATAAATTATATAATGCTATAGATACATAATTGATACATTAATAATACATAAGAGTATACTGAATAATTGATTAATGTTAATCCAATACTTAATTGTATTTAATAAATACAACATTCTCCCACTTGGATAACATTAGTCAATATCAGAGAAAAGAAGTATTATTAAAACTATAATATCAATTATGACCCAAAGCACATAACATCCAATAATCTATGAAACATTAAGTTTTAGCACTGTAAGAAAAAATAATAATATCCGATAGGGATATATATATTTATGTGCTTATATTTCATAGAAACTAAATATGGATAATGGAAAAGCATAATTAAATAAGACAAATATGCAATTCCAAAGGATAGTCTCAGTATTTTATTAATGCTTCAGAGATATGATAATAAGAGTGACGTCATTTCATACATATCTTATAATAAAATACATAATATCAGACTCCCACTAATCCAAAACATCAAAAGACTTAACTAAACTCATATGAGTTACATGATTCTGAAAAACTCCAACTGTTAAGCCTTTGGTTAGTGGATCTGCTAACATGTTTTCTGTAGCAAGATGCTCAATACGAGTCTGAAACTCTAGAATTTTCTCTCTAACAAACAGATATTTGATATCAGAATGCTTTGAACGAGAAAAACTTCTGTTGTTTTGAGAGAAATACACAGCAGCAGTATTGTCGCAATATATCACAAGAGGTCTAGATATACTTTCAACAATATGAAAGCCAGAGATTAAATTTTTTCAGCCATATGGCTTGACAAGTGGCTTCATAACAAGCGATGTGAACACCCAATTTTGTCCGGATCCTTAGAACTCAAAAAAAATAAAATAAAATAAAATAATCACCCTCATTTCTTTAATTTCTAATCCAGATCAAGTATAGCCCAATAGAAAATATGTTCTGGTCCTTTAGCTACTTTGGCCCATTTTGTTTAAAGTTTTAAAAAAAAAAAAGAGAAAAGAAAGAGCAACAGAGAAAATGAACCAACGTAGCAAAGAATGGCCCAAACACTTGAAAAAAAAAAACTTCAACACAATTGAAAGAGACAAACAAGCGACCAAGCAAACCAAGCCAAGAGCAAAAGGACGAAATGAACATTCGGTGATAGCAGAAGGAAAGCGTAAGAGTGAGGCTAGAGACTTTGAAAATGAAACACTAATAAGGAGATGGAATAGTTGCACCTCTTGTGACACAGAAAATGGCAAGCAGACGAGGGCACAGGGTAGACAAAAATAAGAAGGATTCATCAAACGAGAAAGGGAACAACGACCAAGGCTCTGCTATATGCTGCTACACAAGTTGACCAAAGAAGGGGAAGCAGCGTTGAAATCCAAAAATGGAGTTGAGAAGGACTTGACATTCTGATTTCCCACAACCAAGGCTCAAAACAATTTTTGAAAATAGTAAGAGGAAGCCAGCTAGAGGGAGTGCAGAGTCAAAAAAAAAAAAAAAAACAGGGAAGGTTCATCAAACTGGAAATTTGAAAATGACCAATGCTCTGCTACTTAAGCTGTCCGTGAAAGAGGAAGTGAAGTAAGCAAAGAAGAGGGGGATAGAAAGAGACTGCACGATCGACACTCAGGAGGCCAAGCTAGAAGTTCTGAGTGCCTACATAAAGGGAAACAATGTAAAGAAAAGGGGTTGGATTCTTTTTTTTTGAGGAGTTGGTGTTTTTTGTTGGTTCCGATTTTTTGAGAGAGAAATTTTTCTTGGTTTACGCTTCTTCTTCTTAGTTAAAAATCTGGAACTCACTTGCGACTCTTGTTTGCTATCTTGGTGAGAAAAGCTGGATATTGGGAAAGAGTGAGAAGTGAGATTGTAAAAAGAAAGATTTGAATAGAAAGAAACTCAGTTTGTTTTTGAAACTCGAGGTATATTGTTCGCTCTTTCCTTATGCATCTTGACTTTTGTCACTATTGCCTGCATCTGAATGGGCAGGATTGTTGATCTTATTCATATTGTTCTTGCTTTTGTTCTCGTGCTGGTTCTCGTACCTTCATAAGCACATACGTTCACACCCTCATCCTCTTAAAAGACCCATCAGAAACCACCATTTTTCCCCTTATCATCTGCATACTCAAAACCGACACCCCCCTCCATCCTCACCATTCCGACACTATTTTCATTTTCAACCTCCCATCACCTATCAAAACTATCATACGTACTACCCTTCCATCAACTCCCGACAAACCACTCATCCATCCATTCCTTCATCTTACTATCCATTATCTCCTACCCCTTCACCGTGTAACCACCACAAAATCCCAGATCAAAACCGACCGTCGGACCTCGAGAGACCAAATCTCTCCTTTCGACCGACCGTCGACCCCAATACCGATCTCTCCCGACCGTCGAACCCAACACCAAACCTCTCCTTTCAACCGACCGTCGAGCCTAACAAATCTCTCCCTTCAACCGACCGTCGAAACCAACACCCAACCTCTCTCTTCAACCGACTGTCGAACCCAACACCAAATCTCTCCCTTCAACCGACCGTCGAGCCTAACAAATCTCTCCTTTCAACCGACCGTCGAGCCTAACAAACCTCTCCCTTCAACCGACCGTCGAACCCACCACCAAACCTCTCCTTTCAACCGACCGTCGAGCCCAACACCAAATCCTCCTTTCAACCGACCGTCGAGCCTAACAAATCTCTCCCTTCAACCGACCGTTGAAACCAACACCCAACCTCTCCCTTCAACCGACCGTCGAACCCAACACCAAATTTCTCTCTTCAACCGACCGTTGAGCCTAACAAATCTCTCCTTTCAACCGACCGTCGAGCCTAACAAATCTCTCCCTTCAACCGACCGTCGAACCCACCACCAAATCTCTCCCTTCGACCGACCATCGAACCCAACGCCCAATCTCTCCCTTCAACCTCCTAAACATCTACCTTCTAGAATCACCATCCTAACCAACTATTTCCAGGCCCCCACGTAAACCCACATCAACCTTCACCACTCTCCCAACAATCAAATCCATCTCAACCGACCGTCGAACCCAACCAGGTCCCTCTCTGATCCGACCGTCGGACGATAGAAACCGGAACCCCCCTGCACCGACCGTCGGATCACAAAGAATCAGAACGCCCAACCGACCGTCGGACCTCCCCCAAATCCTTCCCAATACGACACGACGCCCTTTTCTTTCCTTTTTTTCCTTATCGAGGCTACGAGCCTCTGTTTTCTATTTTCTCCTTTTCTAGAAAGGTAACATGTATGTTTTAAGAAAAAGAGTTTATAACGAGAAAAGGTTTCTGCTGGGTTGGGCTTCATGGTTATTTTGTTTTTTTTTGTGACCCAAGGCTTTCTTTTGAGTTTGGGTAGAATAGATAAATAACAATAACACGTTGGTTATTTTTTCTCGGGTTAACTTTGTTTATCATTTTTTCTTCTACTCTTTCTTTTTTAGCTATTTGGTTTTGTTAAAAAATAAAAAAATAAAATAAAAAATAAAATAATTAAACGTTGTTAAAAAAAAATGAGATTAGCTGAGCTGCGACAGCTTGTTAATTTCATCTTTTTGATTTGGAATCATTTAAGTTGCGACGACTCGATGATTCATAAAATCTTCTTTTTCTTCTTTTTTATTTATCTTTTTTTTTAAATGATAAAACAAACATTTTCAAAAGTTATAAAGTTCCGCACAATCAATTTAAGGTACCGTTTTTAGAACGGGTGTGATAGGGGTGCTGTGGGATTAAGTTCCCGCCCTTCCTTATCCATAACCGACTCCCGAATCCAATCTGGTTCCAAAGACCATTTCCAAGAAAGGTTTTCCAATTTTTCCTAATTTAAATAAAATTGGTGGCGACTCTATTTCTTTTTTTTTTAAATTAAAGAGTTGTTGCATCCGCCGCGATCCCGGTCGCGACAGATGGCGACTCCACTGGGGAACATTTGAGAGTCAAGCCTTTGAAAGTTGATTGTGCAAATTTTGTAACTTTTATATGTTTGTTTTACTCCTTTTGTTTTGCTTTATTTTTGTTTTTCTATTATATTTAAATTGTTTATTGATCACCTTAACTGTGATTCTATTTCATCATGCAAACTTTAGGATAGAAGATTTTTGGGAATCTTGTTTTGTGTTCGTGTTGTTTTGCAGGATGTGAATAGTCTCTAGGATTATGAAGGTTTGTATGCTCCCTACATACACTACACCTACACGTTTATCACACACATTCGAGTGGGGCCCTATACCCGGGTCTGAGTGAATCTTAAGTTAGGTAGAGGTTGCGTAGTGGTAGCCATTTTGGATGTACATCCTATTTGGTTATTGCGAAAACCTCATCTAGAGCGTACATTTTTCATGAATGTCCCGCACCTGGTGGTTTACCCACTATTTGTGGTCAACATTCTGATATGGGACTTAGCTCTAGAGGCCTTTAGAATAGTAGAGCCACCCAAGGAAAGTTCTCACGAATTAGACAGCCTTATAGATCTTTAAGGTTGAACTCCACAAATTTAAGGCAGTCCTTTAGGGCACAAAGGGAGCGTACCTTTTCGTTGTCTTTGATTTTATTTGTCATTGCATAAAAAAAAATCATACTTTGCATCATTGCACCATGTTTTCTTTGCAATACTCTAATCTCTTTGTCCTTCCAGAAGCAGAGGTAAAAACTTTGAATCATTGCTCGTCCTCGGAAAATGCAGATTGCACAAACCCGGGCCTACAGAACTAGATCGCAAACTAGGCTACAAGAGATGTCGAACTCAGAAAGAAACTTAAGTCAAGAGATGGATGAAATGAGAGAAAGGATCAATACAATGGCAGAAGGGCAATCAAGGGTCGAGGATTTATTGAGACAGTTAACCGAGACCCTTAGAGCAACAAATGGAACATCTGTCGGCACTAGGGTAAACGCAAATGCAAGCAACAATGTAAATGAAGAAAATGATTCCATGAACGAAAATCAGGAAGAGGAGAAGAATAATGTAGAAGTAACTCGTGAAGCAGTAGGTGAAGATATTCCGAAGCAATGAACTCGGAAAAAGAAAAATTAAGAGATGAGTTGATTGGAAAGATGCAAGAAGCGATTAAAGCCATGCAAGGCCCTAATCCATATGGCTCGGTGGGAATCGATGAGTGTTCCCGAGGTTGAAGTTAATATTCCCAATGACTTCAAAGTACCGGACTTTTCAAAGTATGATGGGAGCACCAATCCAAA
This sequence comes from Ormosia semicastrata, assembly GCA_029884595.1. Classification (NCBI taxonomy): domain Eukaryota; kingdom Viridiplantae; phylum Streptophyta; class Magnoliopsida; order Fabales; family Fabaceae; genus Ormosia; species Ormosia semicastrata. The sequence goes on from JAQQTO010000038.1 coordinate 11,168,931, forward strand.
ATTCCATCGAAGACTTACCTCACCAAAATGGCCATTTGGTCACGGGATCAAAAGTTCTTGATCAATTTCTTCCATGAAAGCTGTTGGGTCGGCTTTAGAATGGTACATGCAACTTGACCATTCAAAGGTTTCTTCTTGGGATGATTTGACGAGTCTATTCTTGGAGCAATATCGATTCAATATCGACACCGCACCTACCCGAGAACAATTAGGGTCAATGCAGAAAAGGAATGACGAAGCTTTCAAGCAATACGCTCAAAGATGGAGAATGTTAGCAGCCCAAGTCCAACCACCATTGACTCCATCAGAAATGAGCTCGTACTTTATGGGAACCCTAGGAGCACCTTTTATTGGGCTGATGGCAGGCGCCGCCTACAGAGATTTTTCTGATCTAATTTCGGCTGGAGAAAGGATCGAGAACCTTGCAAAAGCAGGGAAGTTACCTACGGGAAATATAGAGAACAATTTTCCTAAGAAGGTGGCACCAACAAGGAAGAAAGAGCCAGAAGTCAGTTATGTGCGTCAGCAAAACCCGAGTTTTCCTCGTAATCCACAACCATACCCTTCTTATCAAGCCCCTTCACCCGCTTTACCGGCTTACCAGACTTCATACCAAGTTAACAATGTTCCCTCACCACGTCCCGTCTATACCAATCGTCCTCCCGCACCTCGAAATCCAGGAAACCAAGGGTATGTTAGACCCCCGTCGAATCTACCCCCTTTTCCAAAGTTGCCAATCTCCAATCTTTGATTTGTTTCAACAGTTGTTTGATGCACATTTGGTTGCATGCGTTCCTTCTCGCCCTATGGTGCCCCCATTCCCATCCTGGTACAATCCCAATGTAACTTGCAGGTTCCACATGGATAATCCAGGACATTCAATTGAAGATTGCGAGGTATTTAAGAACATAGTGAGGAGGTTGATTTCTGCGGAAAATTTGGACTTCGAAGAGGAGAAGGGACCTAGCATCACTAGCAACCCAATTCCAAATCATGGGAAAGGGATTGTAAACGCATTAGAAAAGGAGAGTGAGAGACTTCAAAATGTAGAGGATGTCAAAACTCCTATGAAGTTAATATTCCAAGGCCTTGTCCGAGCAGGCTATTGTTCCTCCGTAGCCTTGGGTGATGTTAATATTGAAGCTCACTGTGAATACCACATAGAAAAGGGACACAATATTGAAAGTTGTCAGGAGTTCAAGGCTCAGGTGCAAAGGTTCATGGCTTTGGGGGTAATAGATGTTACCCAAGCAAGAGGGTTCACAAAAGAGGTAGATGTTGTGGAACGTCTAGTCCTCAAACTCCCGCGTACTAGTCAAGTTCCAGATTCCCAGAAAGTTGTCATAGCGATAAAGAAGCCTACTTCAGTGCCTTATGTTGAAAACACAGAGCTGGAGGTGGAAAACTTCCTACACAGTTTCCAGTTGGTGGAATCAAAAGCAGAGAAGGATGAGCCAACTTCTAAAGATGTTCATCAAGTTGTGACTCGCATTATGACCAATAATGGTTACCAAGTCGGAAAAGGTTTAGGGATTCAGCTACAAGGAACCAAGTCTATGATCACCTTGCCAGAGAACAAAAACAGATATGGTCTGGGATACGAGGCACCTTTGGAAGACATGATGAAGCACAACTTGGTTCTCAATGAAGGAAAAAAGGTGAATGAAGTGAAAAAGATGATTCCTCATCTGAAGGAGACATTCCCCATCCCTGCCGAGGTTATCAATGGAACCTCCAATCATCAGGTCCGACTAATCATTAATAATGTCGATGAAGACTCTGGAGAGGACCATGTTATCCAGCCTGCTGTCAATTTGGAACCTCTGAACAATTGGCGATCTGAGGCGTTAATGGATGTGATTGTCATAAAGTAATTGTTTGGTCATGATGTTATCTTAGACTTTTGTAATGTTGAATTTATGCTAACTCTTGTCGAAGCTTTAAAGTGATGAACTTATGTGTTTTCCAGTATAATTCTCTGCTCATGTTATCCTTCATCAAAGTTTCAATGCAATGAACTTGTGTGTTTCTCAGTTGACTCACTGTTTTAATTCTTTTCTATCTTTGATTTACGTCTTTGCTTAGTCTTGTCCAATTACCATATTTTCTTTCTGTTTCCAATCGGGCACAAATAAATCTTCCAGGGATTTGGGTCTAGTAGAGGCATTGCCCCATGAAGGGATACCTGAAAGCTCAAGGATGGATTCCTATTCAATGATAGATATAGATAACTGTGACTCAGATGAAGACAGAAACGCCACTGAGGAGTTTGCCAAATTGGTAGAAAGGTCGGAAAGAGACTTCAGCCTGGATGAGGAAGAAGTAGAGGTGATCAATATGGGAACCAATGAAGACAAGAATGAGTTGAGGTTGGTGGATAACCCGGAACGTGAAAGCATGATGAAGTTATTCGGAGACTACATGGATGTATTTGCTTGGTCTTACCGAGATATGCCAGGGCTGGATCCAAGCATAGCTTCCCACAAGATTCCGCTATACCCCAATGTTGAGGCGAAAAAGCAGAAATTGAGGAGAATGCACCCTGAAATGTCCTTAAAGATCAAAGAGGAAGTCACCAAGCAATTGGAGGCAGGATTTTTAGAAGTTTCAAGGCACCCAGAATGGGTAGCAAATATCGTCCCTGTTCCGAAGAAAGATGGAAAAGTCAGGATGTGTGTGGACTATAGGGATTTGAATAAAGCTAGCCCTAAAGATAATTTCCCCTTACCTCACATTGATGTCCTTGTCGATAATGCAGCAAGAGGTCATAGATTCTCTTTCATGGATGGTTATTCTGGTTACAATCAAATTCTTATGGACACAAGTGATAGAGAAGACCACATTTGTCACATCATGGGGAACCTTTTGTTATACAGTCATGCCATTCGGATTGAAGAATGCTGGGGCCACCTATCAGCGTGCCATGGTTGCTTTGTTCCACGATATGATGCACAAAGAAATTGAGGTGTACGTGGATGACATAGTTGCTAAGTCCCAAGAAGGGGAAAGCCATGTGGTAGTGTTACAAAAGTTGTTTGAAAGACTCAGAAAATACAAGTTGAGGCTAAACCCGGCAAAATGTGTTTTTGGTGCGTCGACTGGAAAATTGCTTGGTTTTGTTGTTAGCAAGGAAGGAATCAAAGTGGACCCTGATAAAGTCAAAGCCATACAAGAGATGCCTGCTCCCAAAACTGAAAAGGAAGTAAGAGGTTTTCTCGGGAGACTGAATTACATCGCTAGGTTCATAGCCAACCTGACCAGCACTTGTGAGCCAATCTTCAAGCTACTGAAGAAACAACAACCAGGAGAATGGGATGAACAGTGTCAGGAAGCTTTTGAGAAGATAAAAACTTACTTACAAAGTCCTCCTATTTTGGTGCCACCTACACCTGGTCGTCCTTTGATATTATACCTCACGGTATTGCAGACATCCATGGGAGCAATGCTAGGGCAGCATGATGAAACGAGAAAAAAAGAACAGGCCATCTACTATTTGAGCAAGAAGTTCAATGAGTGCGAGTCTCGCTACATGACAGTTGAGAAAACATGTTGTGCACTCGGCATGGACATCTAGAAGGCTGAGGCAGTACATGTTGTACTATACTACTTGGCTTATCTCAAGGATGGACCCGATAAAGTACATATTCGAAAGCCCTCATGTTTCCACACGAGTCTCCAAATGGCAAGTGGTCCTTTCTGAGTTCGACATAAAGCATGTAACTCGAAAATCTATCAAAGGGAGCATAATTGCAGATCACTTACTGAGAATCCACTCAATTACAAGCAACCTGTGACGTCTGATTTTCCTGATGAGGATGTTTTAGCAGTTGAAGAAGAAGAGTCGATAAAGAGGACGTGTGGAAAATGTTTTTGATGGAGCGATCAATATGTCCAGGAGCGGCATAAGTGCGTGGTCATATCACCAAGTGGGAAGCAATACCCAAGTGGCCATCAAGTTAGAGTTCGATTGCACCAATAATGTAGCTGAATATGAAGCTTGTGCTCAAGGGCTAAATGTTGCAATAGAATTGGGAGTGAAAGAACTACAAGTATATGGAGATTCAGCACTGATAATCTATCAAGTGAACGGGGAATGGCAGACTAAGGACCCCAAGTTGATTCCATACCAGAAATATTTGATGCAGTTGATCGAGAAGTTTGAATGGATTACCTTTTCGCACCTGACTCGGGATAAGAACCAGTTTGCAGATGCTTTGGCTACTTTGGCTGTAATGACCAATCTGAATATTCATGCTAATGTGCAACCCATCCGAATAAGGGCAGAAAGTGAACCAGTCTACTGTTCTAATGTTGAAGAAGAAGAAGATGGGCAGCCTTGGTTCCATGATATCATGCAGTACATCAAGTTCAGAGAGTACCCATCAGGGGCAAATGAGACAGATAAAAAGAGCATCCGTCGGCTTTCCATGGCTTTCTTTTTGAATGGGGAAATACTGTACAAAAGGAACTATGATGGCACACTCCTCAGATGTATAGCAGCTAAGGAGGCTCTCACCATCTTAACAGAAGTTCATGAGGGAATATGCGGAACACATGCCAATGGTATCATGATGGCTCGTCAGATCCTGCGATATGGTTATTACTGGTCCACTATGGAAGCTGATTGCATAGAATATGTTCGAAAGTGTCATAAATGCCAAGTGTACGCTGATCGCATCAACGCACCACCTGTCCCATTGCATAATATGGTGGCACCCTGGCCTTTTTCAATGTGGGGAATCGATGTTATTGGGCCAATAAACCCGAAAGCTTCTAATGGCCACAAGTTTATCCTGGTAGCAATTGATTATTTCACCAAGTGGGTAGAGGCTGCTTCCTACGCCAAAGTCACTCAAAAGGTTGTCCTTAAATTTTTAAGGGTAAACATCATTTGTCGGTATGGGATTCCAGAGAGGATTATCACAGATAACGGCCCTAATCTCAATAGCACAGAAATCAAGAATTTATGTGAGAGATTTAGGATCAAGCATCACAATTCTGCTCCTTACAGACCCCAGATGAATGGTGCAGTAGAAGCAGCAAATAAGAACATCAAGAAGATAGTAGCCAAAATGGTGGTCAACTACAGAAAATGGTATGAGATGCTCCCCTATGCTCTCCACGCTTATCGCACTAATATCCGATCCAGCACTGGGGCAACACCGTTCTCCTTGGTCTATGGTATGGAAGCAGTCTCCCCCGTAGAGGTTGAAATCCCATCTTTAAGGGTGTTGATGGAAGCGAGTTAGAAGAAGCGAGAATGGGTAAAGACTCGGTACGAGCAGTTAAACATGATTGAAGAAAAGCGATTGAAAGCTATCTGTCATGGACAACTATACCAAAGGAGAATGGCGAGAGCCTTCAACAAGAAAGTGTGCCCTAGGGAGTTCCAAGCAGGTGACCTGGTTTTAAAGAAAAAACTTCCAAACTAAGAGGACGCTCGAGGAAAATGGGCACCGAGTTATGAAGGGCCGTACATCGTTAAGAAGGCATTCTCTGGTGGAGCCTTAGTTTTAACGGATATGGACGGAAATGAATTGCCAAGACCGACAAATTGATGCGGTCAAAAAGTTCTATGCCTAAAACAAAAAAAAAAAAAAAGAGAAAAAGAAAATAACCCGTTAGGTTGAAAACCGCAAAGGCAGACTTAAGCAAAAGTTAGGGCATCTACAAAAAAAAAAAAAAAAAAAAAAAGCCGGGGCAATTTTAAGTGGTGATGGAAGACAAAAGCGGGGCAATTTTAAGCGGTGGTGGATGGAAGAGAGCTCGTGTCACAAGTGGTTGTAATATCCATCTGAGAATTAGGACCTATCTAATGAGAAGAAAGGAATCCTAACTGGGGCAATTGTCTACCACCTTACCTTTGTATCATCCTTTTGTACTATTTGCCTTTTCGTGCTTGTGAACATCCAAATCAATGAAAATACTTTCCTTTCTTTTTATTGTCCATCTTTCTTTTGTCATATTCCTTTCTTTTTGATATTTGTGAAGTCACACGTGTTTATCACAAAATGCTTCGATAAGAGGGAATATAAATTCAGTATCATTGATCTAACAATTTAATGGCAGTCCTCTAACTAACGAGTTTAGATCAAGAATGAATCAGAAGATTCAAATAAGGCAAGAAAAGCTCCCAATGCGATTCACAATGTTGAGAGAGGAACTATGTGCCTGATGAGCCAACTCAGAAGTAAAGTGACTCCAGTGTCCGAGGATCCCAACGAACTCGAAACAAGTTGATGAGCCCTAGTTTGCGAGAGCCTACGCCCGGGTGTGATAGATCAAAATTTTTCGAGGAAGCAATCAGAATCGGGTATGCAAGTGAAAGGTTTTGGCATAATGTTTTCAGTCTTTTGATATGATTTTGAGTTGCAGGAAAGTACGTTGCAACATCCCTCCATGAGCTGCAAATTTGTGAAAAGTGACGTCTTCGGCTTTTGCGCCAAGCTTCACTGTAAAAAAATAGCAAAAAAAAAAAATCCTTTCGGGCCACGCCCACTATCCTTTTAAATTTCGGGCCAAGCCCATTGTCCTTTAAATTTCGGGCCAAGCCCATTGTCTTTTAAATTTGGGCCAAGCCCACTGTCTTTTAAATTTGGGCCAAGCCCATTGTCTTTTAAATTTCGGGCCAAGCCCACTGTCTTTTAAATTAAGGCCAAGCTCATTGTCTTTAAATTTTCGGGCCAAGCCCACTTGTCTTTTAAATTAAGGCCAAGCCCATTGTCTTTTAAATTTGGGCCAAGCCCATTGTATTTTAAATTTGGGCCAAGCCCATTGTCTTTTAAATTTGGGTCAAGCCCATTGTCTTTTAAATTTCGGGCCAAGCCCACTGTCTTTTAAATTTCGGGCCAAGCCCATTGTCTTTTAAATTTTGGACTAAGCCCATTGTCTTTTAAATTTCGGGCCAAGCCCACTGTCTTTAAATTTTGGGCCAAGCCCATTGTCTTTTAAATTTCGGGCCAAGCCCATTGTCTTTTAAATTTCGGGCCAAGCCCACTGTTTTTAAATTTCGGGCCAAGCCCATTGTCTTTTAAATTTGGTCAAGCCTATTGTCTTTTAAATTCGGGCCAAGCCCATCTTGTCTTTTAAATTAGGGCCAAGCCCATTGTCTTTAAATTTCAGGCCAAGCCCATCTGTCTTTAAATTTCGCCAAGCCCACTATCTTTTAAATTTGGGTCAAGCCCACTGTCTTTTAAATTTGGGCCAAGCCCATTGTCTTTTAAATTTCGGGCCAAGCCCATTGTCTTTTAAATTTCGGGCCAAGCCCACTGTCTTTTAAATCTTGGGCCAAGCCCACTGTCCTTTAAATTTGGGCCAAGCCCACTGTCATTTACCATTTCCAGTCATAAAGTCACCCAAGGTCTTTTAAAATTCAAAAAGAAAAAGAAAAAAAAAACTCTTTTAATCAATAAATGTCAATCGAGTGTGATGGCTCGTTGACAATGCAGTGACGTCTCTGGCTTTACGCCGAGTTTCACCTTGGTAGAATTAACGATGTTGCGACAACTCGTAAATCCATGTTTTAGCTCGTTGGTTTCCAGGCGGCGTCTTTGCCTTGTCCACTCACCTCATCCCACACATTGATCGGACAAAATTTAAGTTCACGTCTTTACTCGTTTCTTACGACGATAACATGAAAACTATGGTTGTTCACAGTCCCTAGTAAGAAACAAGTAAAGAGGCAAGCTAATGAACACCCAATTTTGTCCAGGATCCTTAGAACTCAAAAAAATAAAATAAAATAAAATAATCACCCTCATTTCTTTAATTTCTAATCCAGATCAAGTATAGCCCAATAGAAAATATGTTCTGGTCCTTTAGCTACTTTGCCCCATTTTGTTTAAAGTTTTAAAAAAAAAAGAGAAAAGAAAGAGCAACAGAGAAAATGAACCAACGTAGCAGCAATGGCCCAAACACTTGAAAAAAAAAAAAACTTCAACACAATTGAAAGAGACAAACAAGCAACCAAGCAAACTAAGCCAAGTGCAAAAGGACGAAATGAACATTCGGGTGATAGCGAAGGAAAGCGTAAGAAGAGTGAGGCTAGAGACTTTGAAAATGAAACACTAATAAGGAGATGGAATAGCTGCACCTCTTGTGACACGAGAAAATGGCAAGCGAGACGAGGGCACGGGGTAGACAAAAACAAGAAGGATTCATCAAACGAGAAAGGGAACAACGACCAAGGCTCGCTATATCTTGCTACACAAGTTGACCAAAGAAGGGAAGCGGCGTTGAAAGCCAAAAATGGAGTTGAGAAGGACTTGACATTCGATTTCCCACAACCAAGGCTCAAAACAATTTTTGAAAATAGTAAGAGGAAGCCACTAGAGGGAGTGCGAGAAAAAAAAAAAAAAAAAAAACGAGGGAAGGTTCATCAAACCGGAAATTTGAAAATGACCAATGCTCTGCTACCTAAGTCGTCCGTGAAAGAGGAAGTGAAGTAAGCAAAGAAGAGGGGATAGAAAGAGCGCACGATCGACGCTCGGGAGGCCAAGCTAGAAGTTACGAGTGCCTACATAAAGGGAAACAATGTAAAGAAAAGGGGTTGGATTCTTTTTTTTGAGGAGTTGGTGTTTTTTGTTGGTTAGGTTTTTGAGAGAGAAATTTTTCTTGGTTTACGCTTCTTCTTCTTAGTTAAAAACGGAACTCACTTGCGACTCTTGTTTGCTACTTGGGAGAAAAGCGGATATTGAGAAAGAGTGAGAAGTGAGATTGTAAAAAGAAAGATTTGAATAGAAAGAAACTCGGTTTGTTTTGAAACTCGAGGTATATTGTTCGCTCTTTCCTTATGCATCTTGACTTTTGTCACTATTACCCGCATCCGAATGGGCGGGATTGTTGATCTTATTCATATTGTTCTTGCTTTTGTTCTCGTCTTGGTTCTCGTACCTTCATAAGCACATACGTTCACACCCTCATCCTCTTAAAAGACCCATCGAAACCACCATTTTTTCCCCTTATCATCGCATACTCAAACCGACACCCCCTCCATCCTCACCATTCCGACACTATTTTCATTTTCAACCTCCCATCACCTATCAAAACTATCATACGTGACCACCCCTCCATCAACTCCCGACAAACCACTCATCCATCCATTCCTTCATCTTACTATCCATTATCTCCTACCCCTTCACCGTGTAACCACCACAAAATCCTAGATCAAAACCGACCGTCGGACCTCGAGAGACCAAATCTCTCCTTTCGACCGACCGTCGACCCCAATACCAGATCTCTCCTCAGCCGACCGTCGAACCCAACACCAAACCTCTCCTTTCAACCGACCGTCGAGCCCAACACCAAATCCTCCTTTCAACCGACCGTCGAACCCAACACCAAACCTCTCCTTTCAACCGACCGTCGAGCCTAACAAATCTCTCCCTTCAACCGACCGTCGAAACCAACACCCAACCTCTCTCTTCAACCGACTGTCGAACCCAACACCAAATCTCTCCCTTCAACCGACCGTCGAGCCTAACAAATCTCTCCTTTCAACCGACCGTCGAGCCTAACAAACCTCTCCCTTCAACCGACCGTCGAACCCACCACCAAACCTCTCCTTTCAACCGACCGTCGAGCCCAACACCAAATCCTCCTTTCAACCGACCGTCGAGCCTAACAAATCTCTCCCTTCAACCGACCGTTGAAACCAACACCCAACCTCTCCCTTCAACCGACCGTCGAACCCAACACCAAATTTCTTTCTTCAACCGACCGTCGAGCCTAACAAATCTCTCATTTCAACCGACCGTCGAGCCTAACAAATCTCTCCCTTCAACCGACCGTCGAACCCACCACCAAATCTCTCCCTTCGACCGACCGTCGAACCCAACGCCCAATCTCTCCCTTCAACCTCCTAAACATCTACCTTCTAGAATCACCATCCTAACCAACTATTTCCAGGCCCCCACGTAAACCCACATCAACCTTCACCACTCTCCTAACAATCAAATCCATCTCAACCGACCGTCGAACCCAACCAGGTCCCTCTCTGATCCGACCGTCGGACGATAGAAACCGGAACCCCCCTGCACCGACCGTCGGATCACAAAGAATCAGAACGCCCAACCGACCGTCGGACCTCCCCCAAATCCTTCCCAATACGACACGACGCCCTTTTCTTTCCTTTTTTTTTCCTTATCAGAGGCTACGAGCCTCTGTTTTCTATTTTCTCCTTTTCTAGAAAGGTAACATGTATGTTTTAAGAAAAAGAGTTTATAACGAGAAAAGGTTTCTGCTGGGTTGGGCTTCATGGTTATTTTGTCTTTTTTTGTGACCCAAGGCTTTCTTTTGAGTTTGGGTAGAATAGATAAATAACAATAACACGTTGGTTATTTTTTTTCGGGTTAACTTTGTTTATCATTTTTTTCTTCTACTCTTCCTTTTTTAGCTGTTTGGTTTTGTTAAAAAATAAAAAAATAAAATAAAAAATAAAATAATTAAACGTTGTTAAAAAAAATGAGATTAGCTGAGCTGCGACAGCTTGTTAATTTCATCTTTTTGATTTGGAATCATTTAAGTTGCGACGACTCGATGATTCATAAAATCTTCTTTTCCTTCCTTTTTATTTATCTTTTTTTTTTTAAAATGATAAAACAAACATTTTCAAAAGTTATAAAGTTCCGCACAATCAATTTAAGGTACCGTTTTTATAACGGGTGTGATAGGGGTGCTGTGGGATTAACTTCCTGCCCTTCCTTATCCATAACCGACTCCCGAATCCAATCTGGTTCCAAAGACCATTTCCAAGAAAGGTTTTCCAATTTTTCCTAATTTAAATAAAATTGGTGGCGACTCTATTTCTTTTTTTTTTTAAATTAAAGAGTTGTTGCATCCGCCGCGATCTCGGTCACGACAAGCGACATACTCTGCTTCCATGGTCGAAGTAGCTGTAAGAGTCTGTTTGACACTCTTCCAAGAAATAGCTCCTTCTGCCATCATAAAGATAAAGCCGGAAGTAGATTTTCGGTCGTCAGGGCAACCTGCATAATCAGAATCTGAATAACCAATGACCTGAAGTTGATCAGACTTCTTATAGGTCAGCATATAATCTTTAGTGCCCTGCAAATATCTCAAGACCTTTTTTACGGCTTTCCAATGACCCAAACCTGGGTCGCTCAAGTATCTCCCTAAAGCATTAACAGCAAAAGCAATGTCGGGAGGAGTACAAACTTGAGCATACATTAAACTGCCAACAGCGGAAGCATATGGGACTTTCACCATTTTAATCTTTTCTGTATCATTTTGAGGACATTGAGATTTGGAAAGTTTATCACCCTTTTGAACAGGTGCAGCACATGAGGAGCAAGAATACATGTTAAACCGTTTGAGGATCCTTTCAATATATCCTCTTTGAGACAATCCAAGAATACCACGTGACCTATCTCGATAAATTTGGATGCCTAGAACAACAGAAGCATCACCTAGGTCTTTCATATCAAAGTGGCTACTCAGCATCAATTTTGTCTCAGTCAAAAGTTTAACACTACTACTAGCAAGGAGAATATCATCAACATATAAAACAAGAATGATTAAATAGCTCCCACTAGTTTTCAAGTAAATGCACTGATCTGAAGCATTTTCCTTGAAGCCAAGTGAAGTGACCACCTGATCAAATTTCAAATACCAACGTCTAGAGGCCTGTTTTAGTCCATAAATGGACTTCTTCAGCTTGCAAACTAAGTGCTCTTTGCCCTTTTCAACAAAGCCATCAGGCTGAACCATGTAGACGTCCTCAACAAGATCTCCATTCAGAAAAGCTGTTTTAACATCCATTTGGTGAAGTTCTAAATCAAAATGAGCTACCAAAGCCATAACAACTCGAAAAGCATCTTTAGTAGAGACCGGTGAGAATGTCTCCTTATAATCAATGCCCTCTCTTTGACTATAGCCTTTTGCTACTAGTCTGGCTTTGTACCTCTCAACTTTACCATTTGGACTACGTTTGGTCTTGAAGACCCATTTACACCCAACTGGTTTATAACCAACTGGTAATTCTTCAAGATCCCAAACAGCATTTTGAGACATGGAAACTAATTCATCATGCATAGCATCTAGCCAATTAGAAGCACATGAGCTAGACATAGCTTCCTTAAAGGAGGTAGGATCATCAACATCATTAAGGTCAAACTCATGTTCTTGAGGATACACAATATAATCATTGGAGATGGTAGGCCTGCGAACTCTCTGAGATCTCCTTAATGGAATTTCTTCAACAACATCATCATGTTCTGTTGATCTTCCCAGTGGTGCTGCAACATCATCATGTTCTGGAAGAATGTGATCATTATCACGAACATCAGGAAGCATGACATCTACTGGAAAAGAAACAACTGATGCAGGGATAACAACCCGATTTTCTCTAAGAATGACTGGTCGTGGTGTACTACTACTCCCACTATCCAAGTCATCCTCAAAGAATATAGCACGATCAGATTCGATAACTCGCATGAAGTGAGAAGGACAATAAAATCTGCTGCCTCGGGAGCCCACACAATAGCCAATAAAGAATCCGCTAACAGTCTTAAGATCAAGCTTCTTCAACTGAGGATTGTAAGGCCTAACTTCTCCCTTACAACCCCATACATGGAAATGTCTCAAGGTTGGTTTCTTTCCGGACATCAACTCATAGGGAGTTTTTTGGCTGATTTCTTTGGACACTTGATTTAGAATATACAAAGCTAGTCTTTAAAGCATCTCCCCAAAGAAAATCTGGTAAGGTAGAATGACTCATCATACATCTCACCATATCCATAAGTGTGCGATTTCTTCTTTCTGCAACACCATTCTGCTGAGGAATACCTGGTATAGTATATTGAGCTTCAATCCCACATTCTTCTAGAAATTTAGCAAAAGGTCCTGGGTTTCTTCCAGACTCATCATACCTGCCATAATACTCACCTCCTCTGGCAGATCTCACACATTTGATCTTCTTACCTGTCTTCAATTCAATAGCAATTTTAAAGGATTTAAAAGCATCCAAGGAACTAGATTTTTCATGGAGAAGATCTATTCGTCTATGAAGGTGATAAAATACCTATATCCACCCATAGCAGTAGGTGTAATAGGTCCACATATATCAGTGTGAATCAGTTCCAACACTTCAACACATCTATTAGCTCCTTGATTTCTAACTTTGGCAGTAAGTTTTCCCTTAATACAATCAACACAAGTATCAAAATCAGAGAAATCTAGATCATGCAGAATGCCCTGTTTAACTAACCTCTCAATTCGAGGTCTAGAGATATGCCCCAAACGCCTATGCCATAACATAGAAGAGTTCTCATCAATCCTACTACGCTTATATCCAACAGTAGAATTAATGACATATCATTCAGATTCAAATTTTATATAGCCCATCACACAAAACTCCCGAACCGATCGCAATAGAATTAGAATAAACAACAAGTTTTCCATTGCCGAATTCAAAAGTGTAGCATAATTATCTAAAGTGAAACGAAATCAAATTCCTTCTCATAGAAGGTACATAGACTACATCTTTCAACAACAAAATATGTCCAGAAGGCAAATATAAAGATACCACTCCTATTTCTTCTACAGATGCTCTAGCTCCATCTCCCATCACAATCTTGGATTCAAAATCACTTGGTTTCCTCAGGCTTGTGAATCCCTGTAAAGAATTCACAACATGAATAGTTGCACCTGAATCTAACCACCAAGTATTGGGAGGGACATCCACCACATTAGATTCAAAACAAGCTAGAGCTAGGAGCGTACATTGTTTCTCATTCTTCTTCTTAAGGAAAAAATAAGTCTTCACTTTATGACCATACTTCTTGCAATACTTGCAGGTGCCCTTAAAGAATTTCCTTTTAGGCTCTAATTGCAATGGTGCTTTCCCTGTCTTTTCCTTTTCAAAATGAAGCTTGCCTTTGTTACTAAACTTCTTCTTATTTTTGAAACCAGAAGAAGAAGCAGCAAATTGAACACTGTGCAGTTTTCCCTTTTGTGCTTTATCAAAAGTTTTGAATTTTTGACCAACGGATGATAGAAAATCTTTGGCATTATTATTCTCTGGAATGCTCAGTCTAATGGACTTCTCCATGGTGTATTTTATCACCATTAGGCATACTCGGTTAGAGTGTTCCCATTTTTCATAAGAAGTCTTTTGAGCAACAGTGGACTTAGGCGTAAGAGCTGAAGGCTCTTTCTCTCTCAAAGCTAGGTCCATGTTAGTTATTGCCAGATATAAATCCAAAGATTCTTTCCAGTCCTCATAATTTGTCCCATTAAGAATTTTAACTGAAGTTGGCAGAGAAGCTGGCACCATAACAACAAGGAAACATTTAATACGCATGAAAATATAATCATCATGGTATTATAGAATTAAATGATTCCGTATGCTCAGCCAAACATAAATTTTCTTAATTATTATGATTTCGCCTAAGGGTCCCAAATCATAACAAATAAGAAATAAATATAATAATAATACAATGCACAAATCTCATGTCACTAGAAAATTTCTCATACCGATAGGATACTCGAAACATGATTGAGATGATCCAAGAATTAATATTGCATTGTATCAATAACCAATCACATTAGTAATAACATACCGATAGGGTATAATTATCATTAATGCTACATAAATATATATATATATGTAATAAAAATAAACAAAATTTTTGTATAGTTGCACTCACGATAGGTAAGATCACAATTATACAAAACTTTACTGAGAATATGATAAAATCATATTATTCATAAAAGCATATGAAATTAAACAAGAATATATTTTGTTTAATTCATATAAAGACCTAAAAATTTATTCGCTAACCGCAACACCTTAATAGAGAGAGTATGATACATACAAGTGTTACAGTAACATAATTAATGTGCATAAAAATTTTCAGGTCCATAAGCCGAGAGTACAAAAGTATTGAAAAATACGATTATTTGGAATTAATTAATATAAAAATATAAAAGTGTCCAAAAAATTCCAGAAAAATTATCAAAAATAATAAATATTAAAATAAAAATTTTTGGAAAAAAATTGGGAAAAAAGGGCCTCCGGAAGGGGTTCCACGCGCCACGCACGCCTTGTAGGCGTGGACCGGGCTTCGCCAGCTGGTCGTCTTCTTCACCCGGATGCCTGGAACCGGGTCGTTTGACCCGCGACCACCACCCGTTTCTATCTCCCATTTCACTCGGTTTTGAGCCACAATTTTCCGGCCATGGGGCCGCCGTACCACCGTGGTATGAAGCCCCATGTCAATTTCATGAATCATCCATCCAAGATCGTGGAGAAACAGATCTAAGAAATGGATGGGTTTCTTAAACGGGTTGAGCAACCCGCGACCCCAAACCGGCTATATCTCCAATTTTACTCAACGAAACACAATGATTTTTCAGTATGTTGATCATTGTGTTCCGATCTAGAGAAGCCCTCAACAAATTTTGAGTTTCATCAAGTGAAAAGTAGAGATCAAGCAAGAACACGAAAACGGGTTTTTTTTTTATGATTTGGTTCGGTTTTCTCCAAAAAATCCGGTTCTGTACGGTTTATTTCTTCCAATTAAGCTCACAGATAAGCTTTATAATAACATATGATCAATAACCCTCAATCAATTTGAAAGATAGAGGCCGAATTCGAAGATTTCAAAAATTGGGGGTTCTTGAGTTAGTTTGTGCGAAAATAATTTTCAAAAAACAGCCATATTAATATCTTAAGTGGCTCTGATACCAATTGATGGAAATTAATGACTAAAAAAAGCATTAATTAATTATGCTTAAGATAAATAATATAGCATGTTCATACTAACAAGATCAAGATGAGATAGAACCTGGAATTATGGTTGGATCCATGATCCTTCTCTTTGTTGTTGCTTATGCCAAGATGAAGAAAGAGAGAGAGATGAGAGAATTGAGAGTAGACTTCTCCTATTACTGATTGGGGAACAA
This sequence comes from Ormosia semicastrata, assembly GCA_029884595.1. Lineage (NCBI taxonomy): Eukaryota > Viridiplantae > Streptophyta > Magnoliopsida > Fabales > Fabaceae > Ormosia > Ormosia semicastrata. Next base: position 11,184,855 of record JAQQTO010000038.1, read on the forward strand.
ATTAGAAGAGAGGTTTGTTACCTCTTATAGAAACCAATAATGGGGCTTAGTTTTATTCCCATCGGTAAGAAGAGACTTCTCGATAGAACTTTACTATTGAATAACCTATTTCATTATAGGTCATTCATATTAATTACCCAATTGCTATATATCCATAAATTATATAATGCTATAGATACATAATTGATACATTAATAATACATAAGAGTATACTGAATAATTGATTAATGTTAATCCAATACTTAATTGTATTTAATAAATACAACAGTTGAATGACGTGTAACTTTTGACAGCACTTTACATCTAAAATAAGTGGACAATGGAACTCACATTTTTGCACAACAGCATCAAGACACTCCAAAAAACATCTTGCCATAAAGTAGTAACGACTAGCATAAGTCCTTCGTTCACTGACAGAGACATGAAAATATTCAGCACAAAGTACATTAACAAGCTGAACTCATCTCACAGCATTACTAGGAAGTAGAAAACTAGACTTGATGAAATGGAGATGAGAAAAAGGAATGGTATGCTGAATAGCAGTTGCCCAAGTAAAAATACTAATGCACAGAATGCTGGTTTGATTCTTCACAGGCATATATCAGCAAGGGAGCAAATAATATAATATCATCAACTTTTTAAAAGATTATAGAGTGAAACTGTGCTATGGAATCCATAATCCATTCTTTAAAAGAAAAAGAATACCACTATTACTACTACCACCAAAGACATTAATAAACTAATGATAATAATAAAGAAATTTAAGCATGTGAAATGTGTTTTCCTTTTCACTTTTGCTATTGGAGAGTATCAAGTGCTCGTTTTACTAAAGACAGTGAAAAAAAACACCATAAATAATAGCACTTAATTTCAATAAATTATGCCTATACAATTTCCACAATCATATAGTTATCACATGTTTGATGACTTCCCTTTTCACATTTGCTTTTGTAGAGTATCAAGTAATCATTGTACTAAACACTGAGAAGAGATACGAAACACTAGCCATGAACTGTACTTAGAAGACTATACCACTTATTTCAATACATTCTGTCAATACAAAAATTTCCAGTCATACAATTACCATATATTTCATGACCTAAGATACAAACTAAATGAAATATCATGAAATTAATTATAACGCTTTGGTTAAAGTGATCGAGCATCAGTATTAAAAAAAGGGCATTACGGTGGTACCAGGTCTCGTGGGGACTGCTTGATTAGGTCGAATCCCACCTAGGCCACTTTGCCTAAACTTTAGCCTACCCTCGCCCTTCCCTTAACAGGTCTTCGAACTTCCTTCGAAACAAAAATAAAAAATTAAAAAAAAGGGAAATCACAGTACTTATATGTGTTGTCACTGTAAACCCTGTGAATATGCATATAAATACATACCAAAGTAAATGACGACAAAATCTCTCTTATGATTCTATTCTAACAGGTTTCATGATATTCTTGGTTGAATTTAGCCCATCCACTAATTATATTAGATACGTAATTGCAATAATCTCGTTATTTATTCAAGTAAAATTAATGTATCTAATTTAATTTAATTTATTTATAAAATTATTTTATATATTATAAAAATATTACAATTATATATAAAATAATTTAATATTTTTTTCATATTAATATATAATATAAATATAATATACATATTTTAATGTACGTAAAATATTTTTTTTAATTGTAATTTTGTTACCCTTCATTTAGTTTGCTTGCATACCTCGCACATGTAAGCATGATAGGGAGTTTGTGTATTACACCTGTATGGTTGGGCCCACCACCCACTTCATTATTAGCTAAGTTTTCAAGTAATTGGTGGTCCAGCATCTAATTCTAAAACGTATGACTTTACTAATAAAATAGGTTCTCAGTTCACAATTTCCTTCTAAGAAGAAAGAGCAACCCATACATTTCAAAAATTGTAAGCTTATCAAATAGTTTAAATGTTGGAAAACATGATAAAAAGGAGAAAAATGAGAAAAATTGACAAACTAAAATTGTGTTGAATGGTGAAAAGTGTATACATTAAGGGCCCGTTTGGTACGAATGATAGGATAAAGCCTGATAGTATTAGATATGATAGTATAAGACCTGATAGTATAAGACCTGATAGTATAAGACCTAATACGTAATGGTTGAGAATATCGAAGTGTTTAAAATTATAATGAAAAAGTCTTTATAACACCTTATACATCAAAATCCAATCAGGCCTAATCTCACCCCCTAAGGCTTGATTAAATTATCCATTATTTTAATGTATAAGAGGAGTTTAATAGATAAGCTTATACAATACAGTGTTTACACCAAACAACTGATAAAGTCATAATGTATTGTATCAGCTTATCCTATCAGGCCTAATACAGCATGCCAAACAGGCCTAATCATGTGACTTATGTAGTACAGTAGAAGTAAGTAATTAGTAACCAACTTGTTTGAGTCATCAAACTAATCTAATTAATTTCTAACTAACACTATTAATAAGTAATGTGTTATCATTTAATGTTAGAGTTATGTTTAATTATTATGATGAGAGTAAATGAACGTAACTCTTAATTTTTAGTTATTTAAGAGTCACTTATGTAATTTAAAAGTCACTCATTAATTAGTCTATAATTTAATGTGTATGTATTGACATTTTGAGTGAGGGGGGGCCTTGAAGGAAGAAAACTGTTTTGTTGGATGATACTGCTACTATATGCAGTACTTTGTAACTTGTAATATGAGTATTATAGTCAGATTAGTGATCGAGTCAAAATCGAACCAATACGACATTTAAATAAAATGTAAAAAATGTGAATATTATATACAATTAAATCATAAATTTTTAAAAATATGACACAAAAATTATGAAATATTGTATAATATATATTTTAGAATAAATTATATCAATATAAAATAGAGAGTGTCTATTGTCACTCAAATTTATCTATTGTCATTCTTCTCCAACTAATTATTTTTTCATTTTCCTAAAATATCCTCTTTAATAAATACCCTTAGGTACCTCCTATGAGAAAAGGATAATAGCGAGGTGGAATCACCTATTATGATATACATTTTTTAAAATATGATCTCAAAGGAAAGTGAATAATTCTCTCTTTATAATGAGATAAAGATAAAGAGAAAAGGAGAATTGCAATAAATACAATCTAACAACTAAAGTCATAAGCATTATATTTATATTACATTGAGATTATTTTATTGTTGATATTATGTCAATTTTATTATCATATGAAGGAAAACTTGTAATAAGGAAACTTTACGTTTGGATATTAACTTATAAGATTTTTTAACTTATATTTGTTGTCTATTTTTCAGTCTGACATAGTTGAATTTATTATGATATCATATCATATAAATTATTGTGAATTCTTAAAATTCTCATCCCTTCATATTTTCATGATATTTCTAAAAATTAAACAGGTAACATAATAGTTTTAAGGAATTATTGGATACTAAATAAAGATATGATACAGAAACTGATCACGGGGTACTGAATTACTGTAGATATGAAAGAAGTCCCATATATAGGTAATTATTTTATTACAATCTATTTAGATAGAACCTTGTAATATTATTTTGGAGTCTAAATTGTAAGATATAACTCTCCTTTTATATGATTGTATAATAAAAACGCACCTCTTAAAGTTATCGTATACTAGATGATGTGCACACACTCACAAATAACATTTTATTGTGTTGCTTTAGAACTAAGTGGGATATTCACATATAATTATATAAATATCTAATTAATAATTAATTTTAAATATAAAAACCACTTTTATTTTTTTCAGACTTAATTACTTTTCACCAACCTATATCTCCTCCCTGCATTCCATTTCTCTTATCTACGTAAAAAACTTCTCTTCTTTTGTCGTTCTACTTCTCCCATTAGATAAAATATTATTTGAAATTATAAAATTGTGTTTTCATTGAGAAGTTGGTGATAAAAACAAAAATATTTGGCAAAAAAATTTATTACGTTTTGACAACTAGCATATACTAGTACTAATAAAGGAAATGATTACTTTACAATGGTAGGATAGTCCTCTCCCCGCAATATTAACTATTTTTTATCCTAGAAACTCTTCATAATTTTCTAAATTTGTTTGCAACGACTTTTGTTTAAGTTATTTGAAAATTAATGTAATTTTTAAAGCTTTAAAGTGGACGGCGACAAAATTAAAGAATTTTAAATAAAATATTCTATTTGTTAAATTAAGTTAAATACTTGTTTTAAAAAAACAAAAAAAAATATAGGCCATAGCCCCTTAAGACACAACTAGCATCGTCCCACTTGTAGAACCATGATGTATTTTATAGAAAAAATATATTTAAAAGTAAAAAATGAAAGACTTGAAACTTTAGAAACAAAGTAAAACATAATTTTTGTTGTTAATGTAATTAAAAATCAGATGAAAGTAGATAATTTGATACTATTTGTGTTTCATTATAAATAATATTTTTATGATAATTAAAATAAAAATGAGAAAAAAGAATGAAACATAAAGGTTTAAATAAAACTATACATGTGTTATTCTTACACAGACGGTCATAACTCTAATCTTATTACTTTTGTTTATTTTGTTTGTTTTCTTATACTTTTTGTCTAAATATTTTCCCTAGTTTGTATTTGGAATGAATAAAAATAGAAAATGATTTGATTTAATTTAATTTGAATTAATTTGATTTGATTTAAAAATTAAATTTTGTGTTTAGAACTTTAAAAAAAAGATTTAAATTGATTTAGAAATCAAATTGAGTGTTTGAAATTCATTAAAATAAGAATTGATTTAATTTAATTTTATTATTTTACATTTTAACCATTATGAAAAGTTATTAGAAGTAGTTACTAAGGATAAAATAGTCTATTTATTTCAAATCAAATCAAATCCTAACAAATTTTAAAACAAAAGGAATAAAATCTATGAAATTTTAAAAATCAAATCATTTTTTATTTTTTAATATTTTAAACACAAAATTTAATTAAATTTGATTTATAAATCAAATCATTTTCTATATTTTTACATTCCAAACGCACTCCTAAAGATACATTGCAGTTTTCATTTTATGAAATCTAAATAATAATTCATGATTAATAGAAGAAGATATTCATTGAAACACGCTGATATAGTTAATAATATTTTTGAGCTTAGCCATTTCTTTACTTATGCCTTTTTATTTTATTAATAATTAATAATTATATGTATTTAATTAAAAATATTTATCTTATTTTCTTATTTGTAAAAATTAGAAATTTGAATAGGTATAAGTGTGAGACAATAAGTCATTAACAATTTAGTTAGATATCTAATAAATGACATTTCTAGAAAATTAAAAAAAAAAAAGTTAACTAGGGAGATGTGACAATAAAAAAATAAAAGTGACAATAGATAATCCTTACAACAAGTATTAATTTAAGTAATTAAAGAAGTCTTATAATTTGTTATTAAGTTTTTCATAAAATTATAAGACTTAAGTCTTAATTTATTATATAACATCATGTTAAGTTGAGTCAGCTCTAAATATGACCAAAACTCAATTAAAAACATACATCAAACCTAATTTTAAAAACTCAATCCATCCAAATTAAATTTATGAATCAAATGATGCTAATGTATTTTATCGTAAATCATGTCTTTAGAATAAGTGAGTATTACAAAAAATAAAAAATAAAAAATTATGAGTGAAAATGTTTGAAAAACTAAATAATAAATAGGTGTATCAAACATGCTGTATTAACATAAGTTTTAAAGTGATGTGAGTATTCTGCATTTCTACTACACAAAGTGATAGATATTTCCTATACGATGCAATGTGTATGTGATACCAAACTACTAGAGTCATTTGTGACAATTCGGTTGTGTACATTTAAATGTTGTGTACTCTCATTTCTCATATTTTTGATCTGCTAGTCCAGCACCTAAACAGCACAGGTCCTTCACATCACTGCAAGGAATAGAAATTAGAAGGCATAACTAAGTTATGGATTCGCCGTTTTAGCCTTTTAGGTCTCGCCTGTACTGTTATGGCATCATCGGACAACATTAGTTAGTATTGTTGTGTACCATGATTTACTGGGCATGCTAATCATAATTTGCAATATGATGCCTGCGATACTTTTATTGGACAATACTTGTTTCTTAAGGAAAAAGGATGACAATCTTGCTTGGGTGGAGATTTGCAATGATTGGTGTACATGGAACTTAATAAAAACTAGACGGTATTTTAGAGTAATTATGATTATGATTATGCACACAAATATAATTTATTCCAATTAAATAGACCGTTTGCTCTTTTAAAAAAAAAAACAAAACAAAAGATAAAAAATGATCTGTTAGTGATTATTTTTTTTACTTGACCAATTACAAGGAATCAGGATTTTTTCAACTTTTTTTAAATAGTCAATTGTAAGACAAAAAAAATACAAATGGTATAAAAAAATATATACTAATTATTGAGTCTTATTAATAATTTTTATTATATTTTTTTTCTTATAATTGATCACTTAGAAAAAGATAAAACTTGAGAGGATCTTGAATCAATTAAGATCACAAGCCATGGTCTATAGGTGAGTTAAGGTTAAGTTAGCAAATGAACCCAAAAAAGAAGTTTTTATTTTATTATATAATTAAATAATTAACTATTAAGCTTTTATGAGTTTTTTAAAATGATTTTCTTTTTTTATAAACTTTATAAATATTTATTATTTAATTTAATTTAGTTAATGTAAATGGATGGATCATATACCATGTACGAATGGATTAGGGCATTAGGTTAGCCATTGTGCAATCCATCTAATAAATGGGCTAATAACTCACCACCAGACAACACACATGAGTTGAGTTGGGCCTATCCTATATAAGCAGACTTATTCATATCAACATTTAATTTAATTCAAAAAACACACAAAGTAGGCAATCGACATCATGAGACCAAACTGTTTGCTCGAAAGGCCCCCAGCCCAACAACAAATGGAAACCTGCTTTCCTAATTCCTAGTTCCATGCTAATTACAACTTTCCTAATCCTTTTCTTGTCAAACAAACAAGGCTTAAAATATAAGAACTCCTGAAAAACAAAATAATAATAATAATAATAATAATATTCACAGAAGTTACTTCTGGTTTTCTCCAACTCTAAACTCTAAAGCTCAAGCTCTCTTCTTTTGGCTTTGTTTGATCTTCGATTTCAGCAATGTCTCACCAAGGCGAATCATCGGACTCGTGAGTCAACTCCTTGTCGTTGATTTTGTATTTTTGTTTTTTGGTTTTGCCCCAATACTAAATACTTACTTGTTTGATGTTGGAATCTCATATCATATCTCAGGAAATCCGGGAAGAAAGACTTCTCGACGGCGATTCTTGAGCGGAAGAAGTCGCCGAACCGATTAGTCGTCGATGAGGCCGTCAACGACGACAACTCGGTGGTGTCCATGCACCCCGAAACCATGGAAAAGCTCCAGCTTTTCCGCGGCGACACTATCCTCATCAAGGTCATTTTTTTCACCTTTCTATCGATTTACATTCAATTCCCAAATACTGGGTTTCAGTTTTTTTTTAATAAATTTATTTTTGAAGAAATTATATATATATATAAATTTTTGATGTGTTTACCAAAATTTCGATAAAATTGGAGTTGTTGTTATTAGCTTTGATGCCTCCAGTAAAAAAACTTTCATGCGTGTTATGTTTGATCTATTTGGTGAGCTTTTTGGTGTTTCGTGTTACTTACCCTGTGTTGTTTTGTGTTGTGTTGTTCTAATTAAATTTGTGATGTGTTCCAAATCGTGTGTGGTTTATGATTTGTGTTTACAGGGCAAGAAACGGAGGGATACGATTTGTATAGCTCTTGCTGATGAGAACTGTGAGGAGCCCAAGATAAGGATGAACAAAGTTGTGAGGTCAAATTTGAGGGTTCGTCTTGGAGATGTTGTGTCTGTGCACCAGTGCCCCGACGTCAAGTATGGGAAACGCGTCCACATTCTGCCTATTGATGATACCATTGAAGGTGTCACTGGCAATCTCTTTGATGCTTACTTGAAACGTGAGTTTCTAGTCTACCTTGCTCTCCTATAAGAGACAACACTTAGAGTACGGTAACAGCTTCAGTTGTTATAATGCTTTATTGCTGAATTTTGACTTGTTTTGACACTGTGTCACCCAATACTTAAAAGGGATTGACCTTGCTTCATTAGAAGAAGCCTTGCACTATTACATACAGAGGGTAAAATATCAGTATGTACTTTTTATTTTTGTGATTCTAGTCAGTAGATTTGTTGTCTTTCTTTTTGTTGTTGGAACCCCTTTTGCTGTCTCTGACTGGAGGTCATAGAACCTACTTTATGAATACATGTTTACTATTGACTAGCTTTTATATATCATGATGTTTTTCCACATTGATTGCTTTGTAAAAGCATCAAGCCGTTTTTTATTGGAACACATGGTTTGGGGATGTTAATGTTCCAAGGATTAATTCTATCACCTTTCCACCTGATTCAATGCATGTTACCTGTTGGAAACATATGTAATTAGATGTAATTAGTAATACAACTGTTAGTCCCACATCATGTAAATTGTGTAATTATTTATTACCTATTGAGTATATATTCAGCTTCCGTTGTGTAGTTGAAACACACGGTTTCTTTATATGTCTCTCTCTTTTATCTCTTTCAACATGATATCAGAGTGGTACCATCCTCCGTGACCTGTCCCGTCACTTTCGCTGCCGAGTTCCCAAAGATTTGGAACTCTGATTAGCCGCCTTTAGGAGTCGAGTTCTCCTTTCAGCACCCTCTTTCTATATCTTTTCCAGTCAACCGTGTTTTCACTCCGGTTTCTGACAAACACCATCTCCTCCGCTACTATCTGTCGTGACCTCTCTTTTACAGGTTTTTTTGCCACCACCCTCCACCGCCATCCGCCGTTGCTTTTTCTGGCCGGCGACCCCACCAGTTGCATTGTCAGCCTCCGATTGGCCACCCACTGAAATCACTGTCAGCACGCAGGCCCATACACCTCCCTTTCTCAGGTGCGTGACGGCGCGTCTGGCCACATTTCCGGCAGCCGCGATCTATTTGTGGCCTTGTTCACTTGCGCAGAGCCATTCAGGTGTATTGGGGTTTCTGTTTTTGGCAATTGTACATTGACCCATGGTTGTTTCACCCTCTTTCCGGGCTCTTCCGCCGTTCATTTGCCTCACCACACCATCTCTGACCTAAGTCGTTGTTTGGCGTTCTTTGTGGTGTTTATTTCTAATTTTGGCTACGGTTTGGTTCTTTTCCAATGCTAGCATAGCATTGAGGGAGAGAATGAGAAGAAATTCATCTCTACATATACTTCAATGCCAGTGTTTGTCGTGACTTCTCTTCCACAAATGAATCATGCTAGTGATGACTTCTCTTCCCATCGACGATCATTCCGGTGGTGACTTCTCTCCCACAGATGAATCATGCTAGTGGTGACTTTTCTTCTCATCGACGATCATTCCGATGATGACTTATGTTAGTTATGACTCACACTAGCACTCGACTTTGTCTCAAATGCACTGGCCCTAGCTTTGTCTCAGATGCACTGGTCCTATCCGTTTTAGTCCAAGATGCATTAGCCCCATCTCCATCCCAGATTCAGTTGCCTGACACTGTCACACTTTTGGCGTATTATGTTTTTTGTTTATTTTCTTTTAGATGTAATTGTAACAAATTTAAAGCTTAATAAGTCTTAGATTGAGGGGGAGTATTAGAATATTTGAAAAATATCTCATAAGATCTCATAGGATTTATTTCCTATTTATTATATTTTCTTATTTGTATCTATCGGCAGTCCCTGTGCACAGCTCCGTGCACCGCTCCTTAGCTAGCACGTGAGCCACCCCCATTGGCCACAATTTGTACCGTCGTGGTCGCCCTTCTCTTTTCTATCTGGATTTGCTCTCACATTTTGTGTTCGTGACCGTTTGTCGTGACCCTCTTTTGAATCAGTGCATTCAGGTACTGTTTGGTTGTTGTTTCCTGATCCATGGCTAGTTCTACCTCCTCATATAGCTCTAAGGACGCCCCGAAGGTTGAGTATGCAGATTTTTTACAGTGGTTTGCACTACGTAAGTCCTCTGATTCCTCTGTTCCCACAGTTGCCTATGTCGACTTTCTGAAATGGTTTTAGCAACATCAGACCTCTAGTTCCACTGCCTCTGTTGCACATATTAGTACTTCATTTGCTTGTCTCTCTCGTTCCCCATCCGTTGGTACTTGGGTTCTTGATTTTGGTGCAACTAACCGCATTTTTGGTAATAAGACTCTTTTCTCCAACCTTTCTCACAATGGTTATTTGCTTGCTGTCACTTTAGCAAATGGTTCCAAGTCTCAATCCCAAGGGATCGGCACTATCCATCCCCTCATTTCCCTTTCAGTAGACTCTGTCCTTTATGTTCTTGGGTCTCCTTTTAATTTGTTTTCTATTAGTCGTTTGACTCGGTCTCTTGAAAGAATGATTACCTTTACTAAAGACTCTGTTATTTTGCAGGACCGGAGTTCGGGTAGGATACTTGGCACTGGATGTGAGTACCATGGCCTCTATCAGCTCTCCAACCCCTCTCATGTTTGCGCTGTCAAGGATTCCCCTCTCACCATCTATGCACAGTTGGGTCATCCTAATCTTTCTAAACTACAAAAATTGGTGCCCAGCCTCTCTAAGTTGTCTAGTCTCTCTTGTGAGTCATGTCAACTAGGAAAACACACCTATAGTCCGTTTCCTGGTAAAGTCCGCAGTCAAGCGTCTTCTCCTTTTGCTTTAGTACATTCTGATGTTTGGGGTTCCAGTCGTACTGTTTCCACTCTAGGATCCAAATATTTTGTCACTTTCATTGATGATTACTCTCGCTGCACTTGGTTATTTTTTATGCAAAATCGTTCTGAGTTGTTTTCCATATTTCAAAACTTTTATCATGAAATTAAAACTCAATTTGGTGTTCCTATACGTAGTTTGCGTAGTGATAATGCTTGTGAGTATTTGTCTCAACCATTTCAATCCTTTATGGCTTCTCATGGCATTCTTCACCAAACCTCTTGTGCCTATACCCTCAGCAAAATAGGGTCGCTGAACGTAAAAACAGACATCTCGTAGAAACAACTCAGACCCTTTTGCTTAATGGTAATGTTCCTTTCCGCTTCTGGGGTGATGCAGTTCTTACTGTCTGTTATTTGATTAATCGCATGCCCTCCTCTGTGCTTGATCACCAAGTCCCTTACTTTATTTTATATCCCCATCAACCTTTGCATTCCCTACCATTTCGTATATTTGAGTCTAACTGTTTTGTTCATAATCTCACTCCTAGTCTTAATAAACTTTCCACCCGATCTATTAAGTGTGTTTTTCTTGGTTACACTCGGTCCCAAAAATGTTATTGTTGTTTTTTCCCTGATCTCAGATGTTACCTCGTCTCGGCCGATGTTACCTTCTTTGGGTCTGTTTCCTTCTTCCAGTCTACTTCCTCGACTCTTGAGCCTATCTCTGAGGTCTTACCCATCCATCTTCCTCATATCACTGTTGAGTGAGATACACCTCCGACCCCCCATGTCGAGCAAACCACCATTATTATTCGTCCTTTCCAGGTCTATCATCGTCGGCCACAGTAACCTGCACTGCCCCTACCTCCACCAGAAGTTGCAGAGGTCAATGTGGATTCAGTTCCGGCATCAATTCCTTTACCAACTTCGGCATTGCTTCTTGAACTTGACCTTCCCATTGCTCTCCGAAAATGTATACGGTCTACTCGTAACGTATGATGCACGGATATGGGTACGAGTATCCAGTACGATACGGGTATGGTACGGGAATACGATAATTTCTTAAAAATTAGGATACGGGTACGACAAGATACGACATAAGATATATATAAAAAATCATAAAACATGTCATTTTAAATAACTTAAAATATTAAGTATCGGCAGATAAATCATAAAAGAAATCCAAAGTACAAAATAAATAGTTTCATCAAATACTAAAGTCATTGTTGAAAATTATATTATTCATTATCCGCAGATAATAATTATTTTTCTAACTCCGGTTCATCTAGTAATAAGGATGCAACCTCAAGGCTTTCAGCACCATTAAACGACACTCATTCATCTCCAGCAAGGTCCCACATTTTGCTCTCTCTATTATTACACTTTTCGCTCTTCCTAGACAAAAGACGAAGACTTGTATGTACATATACTAAATCTTTAGTCCTTTTAGGATTAATCTTGTTTCTTTCATGGAGTGAACGAAAAAGTTATAACTTATAATTAAAAAAGAGTCATGATAAACATTTAAAAAATTAATAGTTCCTAAAGGTCAATAATCATACATAATTAAATTGCTAGTTCCAAAATCCAAAACGTGAGTAAACTAAACTTAAAAGCTTTTCGTTTTTCAGTCAATTCATTACCGTGTGACAGAGTAAAAACTGAAAAGTAAAGACTTTAATATTAATAAAAGAATAGATAAGTGGCTTAAAGCCTTAAAGCCATCAACAACTATGAGCTTCACGTGTTGTACCTGAAAGGTGCAAAGGAAAGACAAATAGTTTTGAACTTTTGGGCTTCCACCAGAAAGTCTCTGTTTTGAGGAAACACCGAAACAGTAATAGAGTGAGAGACCTTCAAGCAGAGAGATTGAGAGAGCTTCGAGCAGGGAGAGACGAGATGAGCTTCAGTGCTGTTGTGAGTTACTCCACAGCGTGTCACGGACACACACAGCAGAGGTCGGAGAGTCACTGGAAAAGTTGCAATCGCAGATCGGGGAAGGAGGCTGCAGATCTAGAAAACCATGGGTGAATGGGTGTTTTTTGACTCAAAATATAGGGTTAAGGTGAGTTAAATAGGTTGAATCTATTAGATAAATTTAATCCCAAAAAATCTCAATTTTTGGATTGATTTGATTCACCGGCCATTTACGCGTTTCTGGCCGTTTTGGGGCGTTTCGGAGCGTTTCATAACGTGTCTGAAAAAAAAGAAGAAAGTTGTTCGTACGTTTTCCGGCAATCCGTATGCATCTTTGTTTCCGGTATATGTGTTGGACACTAGTACGGCGGCCTGAGAGTCGTACCGGTGCTTCATAGCACGTAACCCTTCTTCTCATTATGTTAATTTGAGTTATCATTGCCTATCTTCTTCGCATTATGCTTGTCTCTTTTCCTTGTCTTCTGTGTCTATTCCTAACTCTCCAGGTGACGCTTTATCTCATCCTGGGTGGAGACAAGTTGTGATCGATGTGATGTGTGCCCTTCAGAGCAGTGGTACTTGGGAACTTGTTCCTCTTCCTCCCGGGAAGTCTGTTGTAGGCTGTCAGTGGATTTATACGGTCAAGGTTGGTCCTGATGGCAAGATTGATTGCTTCAAGTCTTGTCTGATGGCAAAAGGGTATACTCAGATTTTTGGCTTGGATTATGGGGACACTTTCTCGCCCGTGGCGAAGATGGCTTCAGGTCGACTTTTTCTTTCAATGGTTGCTATTCGTCACTGGCCCCTTCATCAGTTAGGCATCAAGAATGTTTTTCTCCATGGTGATCTAGAAGAAGAGGTTTACATGGACCAACCACCAAGATTTGTTGCTCAGAGAGAGTCTTTTGGACTAGTTTGTCGTCTTCACAAATCTTTGTATGACCTTAAACAGTCTCCTAGGGTTTGGTTTAGCCGATTTAGTACTGTAGTTCAGCAGTTCAGTATGACATGCAGTGAGGCTGACCACTTTGTCTTCTATCGCCATTTAGTTCAAGGGTGTATTTATTTGATTGTGTATGTCGACGACATTGTTATCACTGGCAGTGATCACCATGGCATAATTCAGGTAAAATAATATTTTGGTCATCATTTTCAGATCAAAGATCTTGGCAGACTTCGATACTTTTTGGGAATAGAGGTGGCACAATTCAATGATGGTATAGTAATTTCACAGAAGAAGTATGCCATGGACATTCTTGAGGAAACAAGTATGTTGAATGCAAAGCTTGTTGACACTCCTATGGATCCGAATGCTAAACTTCTACCAAATTAGGGGGAGCTACTCTCGGATCCAGGAAGATATAGAAGGTTAGTTGGAAAACTGAATTACCTCACTGTTATCCGTCCTGACATCTCCTTTGCGGTTAGTGTGGTAAGTCAATTTCTAAATTCACCTTGTGATGCACATTGGGATGCAGTGATTTGCATCCTAAAGTATATTAAAGTAGCTCTTGGAAGAGGCCTTGTCTATGAAGATAAAGGACATACTCAAGTCGTTGGATACTCTGATGTTGACTGGGCAGGTTCTCCTATTGACAGACGATCCACTTCTAGGTATTGTGTACTCATTGGAGGCAACCTAGTTTCCTGGAAAAGTAAGAAGCAAAATGTAATTACAAGATCTAGTGCCGAAGCAGAATACCGAGCTATGGCCACAGTCACTTGTGAACTCATTTGGTTGAAACAATTCCTCAAAGATAATCAATTTGGTAAGGTTATGAAAATAACACTCATATGTGACAATCAAGCTGCTTTGCATATAGCTTCCAATCCAATGTTCCATGAAAGGACCAAACATATTGAGGTCGATTGTCATTTCATCAGGGAAAAGATTCTATCAGGAGACATCACCACAAACTTTGTCAACTCAAATGATCAACTAACAGATGTCTTCACCAAGTCCTTGAGAGGTCCACGAATAAGTTATTTGTGTAACAAGCTTGGTGCATATGATCTATATGCTCCAACTTGAGGGGGAGTGTTGGAAACATATGTAATTAGATGTAATTCGAAGTACAACTGTCAGTTCCACATCATGTAAATTGGATAATTATTTATTATTTATTGAGTATATATTCAACTTCCGTTGTGTAGTTGAAACACACGGTATCTTCATATGTCTCTCTCTTTCACCATTACCCTTTACCTATATGGAGAATTTGTAATCTTTAGTTTTCTAGAAGTCTTTTATTATATGTGATGGAATATGTGTATTTATGTGTTTCTATAATGTTTTAACTACTTTTTCTGTTTATAATTTGCAGCTTATTTCTTGGAGGCCTACCGTCCTGTCAGAAAAGGTGATCTGTTTCTTGTCCGAGGGGGGATGAGAAGTGTAGAATTCAAGGTCATTGAAACTGATCCTGGGGAGTATTGTGTGGTTGCTCCAGACACTGAAGTCTTCTGTGAAGGGGATCCTGTGAAAAGGGAGGATGAAGAAAGGCTGGATGAAGTTGGGTATGATGATGTGGGTGGTGTCAGGAAGCAAATGGCACAGATCCGTGAGTTGGTAGAGCTTCCACTGAGGCATCCACAACTTTTTAAGTCAATTGGTGTGAAACCACCCAAAGGAATTTTGCTGTATGGACCCCCAGGCTCTGGTAAGACATTAATAGCAAGAGCTGTTGCTAATGAAACTGGAGCTTTCTTCTTTTGTATTAATGGGCCAGAGATTATGTCCAAACTGGCTGGAGAGAGTGAAAGCAATCTCAGGAAAGCATTCGAAGAAGCTGAAAAGAATGCTCCATCCATAATCTTTATTGATGAGCTCGATTCTATTGCACCCAAGCGGGAGAAGACACATGGTGAAGTTGAAAGGAGGATTGTTTCACAACTTTTGACTCTTATGGATGGATTAAAATCTCGTGCTCATGTTATTGTTATTGGAGCTACAAATCGTCCAAATAGCATTGACCCAGCATTGAGAAGGTTTGGTAGATTTGATAGGGAAATTGATATTGGCGTTCCTGATGAAGTTGGGCGACTTGAAGTCCTTCGCATACATACAAAAAACATGAAGCTTTCTGATGATGTAAGTTGAGAGTTGCTTAACTTGCATTTCTGTTGGACTTTTTTTTTTTCATTTCTTTCATGTGTCTAAAATCGCTGTGCATATGATTCCCTTTATGGATTCAAATTATATTGTGTGAATAATACTCAATTATAAATTCACATGTAGCTTTGTTTCTGGTTTTGATTTTATTCTTTAACATCCTTAAAATTTCTGTTGTTCAACTGTTGTGGTTCTCCTACTGTAGGTAGATTTAGAGAGAATTGCAAAAGATACTCATGGGTATGTTGGTGCCGACCTTGCTGCCCTTTGCACTGAAGCTGCTCTGCAATGCATTCGGGAGAAGATGGACGTAATTGACTTGGAAGATGAGAATATTGATGCTGAAGTACTTAATTCTATGGCAGTTTCAAATGAGCATTTCCAGACTGCTCTAGGAACAAGCAATCCGTCAGCTTTACGTGAAACTGTGAGTGGTTCTTTTCATATTCTTTCAATTTAAAATATTATTAGTTGGTGAGGCTTCCTATCTTTTGTGTGTGTGTGTGTGTGTTTCTGTGATTAATTATCTTTGTCGACAGGTTGTTGAGGTGCCTAATGTCAGTTGGGAAGATATTGGAGGCCTTGAGAATGTCAAGCGTGAGCTGCAAGAGGTCATAAATCTTTCATATACTTAATTACACCTTGTTACTTACTTCTATATCAATTTAATCTGAAATGATTTTGTCTTTGTGGACGTAGACTGTTCAATATCCTGTGGAGCACCCAGAAAAGTTTGAGAAGTTTGGTATGTCCCCATCAAAAGGAGTCCTCTTCTATGGTCCTCCAGGATGTGGGAAAACTTTATTGGCCAAAGCAATTGCTAATGAATGTCAAGCTAACTTCATCAGTGTGAAAGGCCCAGAATTGCTTACTATGTGGTTTGGTGAAAGTGAAGCCAATGTTCGAGAAATTTTTGACAAGGCTAGACAATCGGCTCCGTGTGTCCTCTTCTTTGATGAGCTTGACTCCATTGCCACTCAGGTTAGTTTTGCCACATTTTATTCCTAGTTTGCTATATTAGTATGCTTTTCCCATGATTGATATTAAACTGAATTATAATTGTATCTTGCGAACCGATTATCCCATGTGTCACTTAAATTATTTTTTGGATGTTATTTAATACCTTTACAATTGTTTGCACATATATATCACTTTCATTGTTGCAGAGAGGAAGTAGCGTTGGGGATGCTGGTGGTGCTGCTGATAGAGTTCTAAATCAACTTCTTACTGAAATGGATGGCATGTCTGCCAAAAAGACAGTGTTCATAATTGGGGCAACCAACAGACCTGATATCATTGACCCAGCACTTCTTCGGCCAGGCCGTCTGGATCAGTTGATCTATATTCCTCTTCCCGATGAGGAGTCCCGTTATCAAATCTTCAAGGCCTGCATGAGGAAGTCACCTGTCTCGAAAGATGTTGATTTGAGAGCGCTAGCTAAGTATACTCAAGGCTTCAGTGGTGCTGATATAACAGAGATTTGCCAGCGAGCATGCAAATATGCTATAAGAGAAAATATAGAAAAGGTATGCTTCTGGTTAGGTTAATAAATAGAAATTTCTTAGTTCTTAGTGCTTTTGAGGATGCAGCCTCTATGATGCCAGAATATGGCTGCCTAGGAAGTCTTTTCCAACTTACTGAAAGTGTTACTAATTTTTTATGTAGTTCTGTGTTTTGGTGGTGCTTTCAGTCAGTTGCTGGTGCAATACAATTAGAATCGACATGTTGCACTTTTACCTTGGACCAATATGCCCTTTTTTAATCTGTATGCACTTGTGATAATTAGTCTAGCAATAGGCTTAACCAATCATTGTTATCTGAGGGTCCAAAATACAGAAACTGACAATTTGGATAGGAGGAGGTATAGGCTATGTATTATTGAAGAAATTCATCTTTTCTCTTTTGGGTCCATTGACACTAGTTGGTTAAGTTGTCAATGTGTAAATGACAAATCTCTGACAACAGAGGTCTAGTGGATCACAAATTGTGGATGAATTGGTTTGGGATGGAATGAGGCACACCACCGAGTTGTTTTTTAATTCAAGATTCTGATTTGTTTATGATACCAGCTCAATGTATTTCTTATCACTAAGTTTGACCTAATATATTTGTGTCTGGTTTCTTTCAGGACATAGAGCGAGAGAGGAAGAGGAGAGAAAACCCTGAGGCCATGGATGAAGACGTCGAGGACGAAGTTGCAGAGATCAAGGCTGCTCATTTTGAAGAGTCAATGAAGTATGCACGTAGGAGTGTGAGTGATGCTGATATACGCAAATACCAGGCATTTGCTCAGACCTTACAGCAATCCAGGGGGTTCGGAACTGAATTTAGGTTTCCAGAGACTGGAGGTAGGACCATTGGATCTGACCCCTTTGCATCTTCTGCTGGTGGGGCTGATGAAGATGATCTGTATAGTTAGGTTTTATTAAAAGATGTATTTTCAGTCACATAACTAGCTCAAAAGATGTGTCTGAAGACTGTCCCCTCAAAAGGGTAACTGCGAAGCCTGTTGCATATTTTGTTTTTCATATACTCAAAAGTTGACCTACATTATTACCGGCTTAATATAAAATTCAGATATCGTATGTTCTTAAGATGGAATTGAGCATGCCATTCTTGGATTGCAGCCTAACCCTGCAATTCAGTTCTGTACTAGGTGTATGTATTAGGAAAACAATTTAATATGAGGGATTAGCATGGCACCCAGGTTTTTTTCCTGAGTACCAGTACGATAATTAGTTGTCAGACATTTTATTAATTGTTGATTGTACTTAATGGACTTCAAATGTTTATTGTGAGAATCAACTACTAATTAAATGCTTGACAACTAATCAGTATTACCCATGAAAAAAGAAATGGGCACCATAGCAATTCTCCTTAACACGTGTTTGCATCTTTGTTCTTTTTTCCAAATACCATTTGTACTCACTACTCAGGTTGATGAGGTCAACATTATTATTGGCAAGGGCACTGGTGTTGAAGTTAATTGTTGATGCTTTGCTCTATGTAGAGAGGCTACTTATGTATAAGCCAATAATTGGCATTAATTTATCCAACCTTGGAGTTGCATCTGCAACTGGCACATAGTTTTAAGAAAGTGGCTCTATACACACAATGACTTGGAAGTTGAGGCCAATGAAAGGGGAGGTGCCGTTTGGGGAAAATAAAAACATAAAATGGGTCTATTTATGATAGAATATAGATTACATGTCCTCATTTCTTGTTTCTTTTCTTATCTTTTCACTTAAATTTTGTCAAGTATTCTAAACTTAATTACATGTCTCATTCTTATTTTTTTAATTTTTCATTTGACAGAATTTAAGTAGATAGATAAGAGAGGAGATAGAGAATGGGGACAATTGATCTTTATCCTTTCTGATAATAATAAAAAAAAGATTTTTTTCTTAATCATTTTAACTGTAATAAGAGCTTTCTAATAATAATAAAAAAAGATTTCTTTCTTAATCATTTTAACTGTAATAAGAGTTGTCAAATTATTTTAAAGCTCGAAGTGAACGTACTCCTTTGGATATCTAG
Source organism: Ormosia semicastrata (assembly GCA_029884595.1). Lineage (NCBI taxonomy): Eukaryota > Viridiplantae > Streptophyta > Magnoliopsida > Fabales > Fabaceae > Ormosia > Ormosia semicastrata. The sequence continues at coordinate 11,204,206 of JAQQTO010000038.1, forward strand.
TTTTTGGTGATTCATAATTTTATTGACTGAATACCCAATCATAGCGGTAAAGCAAATACAATTTATACAAACCTTAGCAGGAAAAACTGAACAAAAGGCTTACCCATCACACAAAAATAGACTACATGTTCCACTAAACGAGGACATTGTACAACATTACTTTGGGATATCACCATAGTACTTGATAGTTTGGAGTTCTGCTTGACTGGTTATGGTGTAGCAGATATAATTGACTTGGTATTACATGCGTGGGCTCAACGTCATGCTAGGACACCATGCATGCTATATATGCTTGGCTTGGAAAAAATAAAATAACATATCTCTTTCTCGAATGTTTGGCCAATGTCTTACGCATTGAGCTATACACATAACTGGAAAAGGACACTAACATCTTCACCTTACCTATGCACATCGCTCAAAATTGTAATAGGTAATATATCAATCACAATGAGCAAAGCAAAGCAAAAACTACGATTTTCTCATCTTCCAACTACTCGTGATATGGAAAAACCATATACAAACATGTCAAGCCTGTTCCATTCAACAAAACATAGACATCCTCAAGGTTTCTCTGAATGCATTCCAGAACAGCTGCCAGAGCCTAGCGTGTTATAGTTAACGAATCTGCTTGGAGCTGAGTTATGCCTAAACCCTTTTGGCAAGCAACTCTTCACTTGTCTCCCTTGGAAGACTTTATGCTTGTGATCCATATGTGGCTTCAAATAAGTTTCAGCTTCGGATAAAAAAAGTGGCCTTGTAACTGTACTAGGAGCACTACGGGGAATGATCCTTGCAGCCATGGTCATGTCTAGAGAATTTAGTGAAAGGAGGAGGTAAAGGGCCAGAAGGGAGATATGTGTAGTAGACATTTGAACTTTTTGAGCTTGTACTCTTTGATTTGAGTCTATGAAAGGAGAGGCTTATCAGAGGTTTTATGCTAGATTGTTGTAAAGCGGTTGAAACTAAGTGCCTTAAATAGGCTCGTGAATAGCTGATGAATGCAGATATGCACAGCTCATTGGTAGTACACCATAATTTTCGGGTTGTGGTGGAGGTGAGTTGGCGGGGTGGGTGCTCTTTTCATCTGTGCGGCAAGTGAGGATGCTCGTGAGTTCATGTTTTTACGCTCGGTCAAATTTGTTCTGTTGTTTGCCCCCAAATCCAAGTAATATCTTCTTTTTGTCTGCAATTAGCACATGACTCAGAAATAATCTACTTAATTTATGAAGAAAAAAACGAAAATCTAACAGCCTCTTGTCACTTTAGTGAAAAATAATTGAGATATTGTCAAGCAATTTGGGAACTCATTTTAAGAACATTTAAGATAACATAATAGTCTAGTTATGAGAGTGTCTTGTGTGTCTCTTACATGGCTGTTGATCAGTCATTACTAGAATTCAATACCATTAACGAACTTATATCATGACTATCACTATAGTCTTTACCTCCCATTAAATTGGCTGGTAACCTAACCAATATAAAACAAGCCTCATCAATCTTCATTTGGGGTGGTAGCTTTGCCCCCATCCACAAATTGTGAAAAAGCTCCTCTTAATAACAATACCCCACCCACAAAGTTGCCATTACTCATAAACATTATTTATTGGAGGCCAATACTTAAGTGGTGATAGATGAGATGGCATTCAATTAGATGATTCAACAGCAAGCCAATATATATAACTTGTGAAGATTAATTAAAGAGCAGCAAAAGAACATTAACCCCACTTCCACCATCATTTTTGTTCCCTCCCTTGCCATTTCAAAGTTTCTGCAATGTGTCCTTGGGAGCAATTGGTTTAGTTGGGTCTGAAATTTAATAGACATTGGCTGCAGCCTGCACTGTAACTACTGATACTAATAATTAGCCAAAGCTAAAAAGGAATAGAATTGAGAATTTACCAGAAGTATTTTCAGAATGTCATACATTGTTGAACGACTCAGAGTAAAAGGTCATAAAATGTGCAAACTTCACCATTTATTATGGTTCACAAACTCAATAAATTTATCCACCGTTGGAATGGAAGTGGTCAGTTTCCACGTGAGGGTGCTTGTGTACTTCAGTTAGATGGAGTTTGAAATGCTTCTAACCCATTGATTTGTTTTGATATGGGCTGCTACAGTAATGGGTCTGTTAGTGGTATTGATTGTGAACTGAGAAATTACCTGGACACAGCAAAATGTTCAGCACACTCAGCCCAAATTTACTTTGCTCACGGGAAACACGTCACTAGTTGGAGCTGAGTTCCAAGTTCCACCTGCAAAGCTATAGGAAGAGAAAATCTTTGTCAACTTATGTTTTCATTTCTTCTGCCAAGTGCAATTTGTTGATTTTTTGATCAATTTGTTCTTTGTAACTTTTTTTCTTTTTTTGGGGGGGTTTTAAAACTCACATCTCTAGGATGCTTACCCACTCAATTCATTATTCAGTTTCATTATTATCACCAAGTTTTTAATTAAGAAGTTTACCAATTATATATAACTACATCTTGAAACATGCTAAAGTGTTAACTTATCTTTTATTTTCTTTTTAAAATAACAAAAAATCTAAAATCTAAATAATCACACAATTGTTCATGTGTTATATCAAATAAAATAAAAGTTAGAATAACTACCCCACTACTATTTATTTTTAAGATAAAAACTTTATATCCTAAAAAAACATTAAACATTAAATCTAAATTTTAAATAATCACACTATTGCTTAAAGAGTATATATATACGATCTTACTCATGTGAGAGGAGTGTTTATTGTGAGAGGTGAGAGGAGTGAATATTGACCATTGAATTTTTCATGAATGATCAAGATTAAAACATAAATGTATGTGACTTTTTTAAGTGGTCACATGACTTTCAAGTAACTTTTAATCTTGACCATTCATGTATAGTTGTATAATCAAGATTTACTTCTTTTACCCTCTCACAATAAAAACTTCTCTAACTAAATATGTCCCTTATATATATATAGGATCTTATTCAGATGAGAGGAATGTTTATTATGAGAGGTGAGATGAGTGAATCTTGACTATTGGATCTTTTATGAATGGTCAAGATTAAAACATAAATGTATGTGATTTTTTTAAATAGATAAATGACCTTCAAGTAACTTTTAATCTTAACAATCAATATATATATATACTTATATTTTAATCATGCCACATATCTTAAATGTGAAATAATGTATTTCTAAATAATATGTAAATATCATTTTTCTTATAACGTTGTGTGATAAGATTTTGAATCTCACAAAGACATTTAGTGAGAGACCAAAAACGATGAATTAATATATTTATTGACCATTACTCATTTATATTTCTTTAATACATAAAACAATTTTAAAGATACTTTTAAAATATGCTCTATTTTATTTGAGTTCATAAAAATGAATGAATAAATAATTATTTAAAATTATTAGACCAACTGTTTCGTTACTATTCTCTTTTATTTTTTTCCCGTAATTCATTATACTTAGCTATCAACGATAATTTTCTAACATTTCATTTTGAAAGGCAAGCAGGGAAGGAGATAAGGGAGGGGAGCAGAGAGAGTAATAGTCGGTGGACAGAACAGGACAGTTAGCTGAATGGATCTTGTTATGCAATTGCAGCACCCTATATCACTTCCCTGCTTCTCTCAGAGTAATATTTTCTTCTTCTTATTTTCATAAATAATAAATAGCAATGAAACAGCTAGTGTCATGTCATGTGAGTGAATTCTAAATTTGTTCTCAACAATCTTTGTTGTACTTGCTGATTGATATAGTTAGTAACTGAACTGAAACTTCATAAAGCTAGTAGTTAATTGTGGTGTGGGATGAAGAGGTACTGTTCTGTTCTTGATGGATACCCACTTTATATCCATCCAATGTAGTGGTTCTTCTGTTCGGTGGAACCACCCTGCCAATTCATTGCTCTATTTATGGAGGAATAGTCCCGGTAGATATAGTTCACCTTCATCATTTTTCAGACTAATAGGAAATCCAAAAATAGCTGGTTGAAACTTGAAATTGGGTTCTTTCATGAGTCTAGTCTTGTGTGGTTTCATGATGGTGCCATTTCTCTAAATTGTCATGTAATTCTTTTTAGGTTAATTAGAAATGTTGGTGCAGGGGAAAACCCAGAAATGGAGAGACATCTTATTTAGTATTAATTGAATTGAATTAAATTGAAAGTTGTCAAATGTCTAGTAAACTTCCAGAAGATAGATGGATATTCTATATCTTGATTATCTTATTAGGTCATGGTTCAGTGTTAGTGTTTGTTTTGTTTCCATCTCAATTAAGTTCATGTAACTTTGCTTTTCTATTCTTGTTCACTCGGAATGTGTCAGTTGGGATTTGGATCAAGGACACTATGAGAATTATGCTTTCTAGTCAGGGAATATAATGCTTAAAATTGGATGAGTGGTTCATTCTATGTTGTAATAAGATAAGACCCCGGCTTCACTAATATTGGAATAGTGGACTTAGAAACAAAATGCCTTTGGTAAAACTTGCCACTCTTTTGTAGTTCCTATAATCGCAACTCAAATGTAGAACTCTACCCGTATTGTATCACTGTCATGTTGTTGCACTGCAAAAAAATTAACAGCAGAATCTGTTGTTTGAGTATTTGTGATTGGTTCAAAATGATGTAATTTTGCACTTGTGATCCTTTTCCATTTTGATTCAATTCCCTTTTCTTTTTTTATGTCATTGGTATAATTAATCATTCCTTAGGTATCTTAATTCATCATTAAAAAGCAGTTACTTACTATGCATTTGTTGGTCTCATTTTTAATTCTTGAATAGATGTAAAGCCACAATTGCAAGGAAGGAGAGTATCCACTGTCTCCTTTGCACTTCCTGAGACAGCAGCTTCAGTGGCAGTGGCTGCAACTCTGGTTGGTGCAGCAGCTACTCTTCTTGTTAAGAGAACCAAAACTTCTGAGTCAACACAGGTCAGTAGCCCATCTATATTGTCAGTATTAATAAAATAATTATTGTGCTTCCAAACTCACCAATATGCCACTAAAAAAACCACCATGCTTTTCCGAACAAAAACATGAAAATCTTTGGAATGCTTCGTCCGTTCAAATGTTCAATGGGTTTTGTAGTTGTAGTGTAATAAGGAAGACTTGAATTCTTATCTTAAATGTGATTAAATAGTGTGTCGAATTGCTCTTTTTCATGTGATGATGTTTGTTTAAATTAAATGCTTTTTTGTTAAATTGAAGATTCAATTCAAAGTATGCGAAGATTGTGGAGGTTCTGGTATATGTTCAGAATGCAATGGTGAAGGATTCGTGCTTAGGAAACGTTCTGAGGAAAGTGCTGTGAGGGCAAGAATGCTTGCTAAGAATATGGCTACTCGATTCACAGCAGGGTACTATTTTCTTCTCTCTCTTTTCCTCTAATCTCTAATTTTTAAGTTCAGCCATTGAACTCAATTACTTGCACCAGCCTTCCAAAGAAGTGGAGCTATTGTACAAAGTGCTCTTCTGCCCGATCCTGTTCAACCTGTGGCGGCAATGGGAGGCTAAGCTATTAGTTTTGCTGTTCTTGTTGTCTACCCAGTTCAAAATGCACAGATCCTCCCCATTATACATGACCTTGTTGACATCAAGATTCAGAATGAGATAACATAAATGAACTAAAGCTGGTGTCTGATTAGCATTCACTTGTTTCCCTTGATCTATTCTATATGAAGCAAAATTTTAGGTATATATATTTCATTGGCAGTGTATGGTATGTCTTTGTAGCATTTGCAGAACAATACAGGCGAGTCAAGTTTAAATGGATCATGTCGGGTCTTCAAGAGAATAGGATTTGAATAAATGCCACTGCTTATGAAGAATGGTTAATTGGTTATTATGTTGATGTTTCAGTTATCTAGAATGTTTAACAAAATAATCATACCTTATAATGCATTAATAAGATCTTTTGTTGTAGTTATTTGAAAACTGAAATGAAATTTTAGGGGGAAAAAAGAAGAAAGAAAAGAAGTTTGTATACTAAACTAAAATAAGTAGAATTTTTCCTTACTTTTTATACTCTATCAAGTTTGATTTTTTTTATAGCTGAGTTATTACAATAAAATTAGTGAATAAAGGAGTGAATTTGCAGAGCATTTCTAACGAGTACAGAACTTTAATTTGTTTCTGTTTGTTTGTTTCTGTTGTGCTTGCTGCGTTTGTCTACTCAGTTTGAATGAAAATAGTTCATATGCGTACCCAAAAACTGACACTAGCACACAAACATTTTCCACTTGGTGCTTTTTGTCTCGTTCTCAACATTGTCACTTTGTGTTTGTTTTTGCCGTCCAAAGAACTTGGAATTGAGTAAAACAGGAAGTAGCTTATAGCATACGACAGATAGTGTTTCCATTTTTTTTTATTTTTTATGAAGCAGATGTGAAGATGAGTCACCCTTGCAAGCAAAAATAATATCTGCTTGGTTATTTATCAGATTATATATATGACACCCTGACGTATTCTATGCTTCACGAAAAGAGACAAGTCAACTTCTCTTAAACAACTCTACAATAATTGAGTTGATAAATTACAATATCAATTTAATTGCTGATTCCATTCCACTAATCGAATAGTATCAACGTATCATCAACTTAAACTAGTATAATACTCATCATCGAGATGTGTGTTGTTGACGTATTGATAGTGGGATGCCACCAGTTAACAACTCCCCCACCCAGATTCGAATCTATATATTATATTGTTCCCTACTGCCCACACCTTTCAAGCCAGGATATTCAATGTCTACATATTATAAGATTAGTAATATTAATTGCAAACCAAATCTCAAAACTCATTACATTATTTTTTCAATTACATCACTTTTTTGCATAGGTACCTATTGATTCTTGCATATGACCCATAGACACGTAAATCCCTGTATAGTAAAATAAACCAATTCAAGAATTGGAATGGTGTAAACATTACACCAAATTTTTACTGTGCAAGACTCATTACTGTTTTAAGATTCGTTTTTTTTTTCTTATCTTATTCAATCAGCGAATCCATTTACGTATTTCCTCATTGTTGATGGTGCTTTCCACTGCAGTAGTTGTATACCTTAGAGCCTTAAACTTGATTTTTTTGGAGAAGCCACTTCATGAGAAATTCTTTTATGCTTTCAGAGCAAATAAAAGTTCTGGTTCTGTACCATTCAATGTATACCAACTCAGTTCTGGGAGTCATTTTTGTCTATACCATTTATGTTATAGCAAAGGTGTCAAACATTAAATAGTAAAGAGAAACAACTTTTCTTGCTTACAAAGCATATAAGAAAGTCTCACTACCAGATATATATAAGTGAAGTGGACTAGTTAGACATGGGTAGGAGTTGTATTTAGGGGTGTCGGGGCAGAGACCACACGCTTGCCTCTCTCAGAGCGGCTATTCTCTGCAAACTTGAGACTTTGCTGGTGCAACCCCTTCTTCTTCTCCTCCTCATTCCACTCAGACGTGTAATAGTATTCCTCAGTGGATTTGTTGACGTCTTTTGAGGGAGGGAGGAACATGCCACCCCACTGTGGGAAGTGAACAAGAGTCACTGGAAGAGTGCAACACACAATCATGATACCCATCAAAGAGAGACCTGTGGATGTGGAGAATTTGTTGGTTGAAAAGAAAATCAACTGGGTCAAGCCAGAGCCAAAGTTGCCACCTGCACCAGTTAGACCTGATATGATCCCCAGAGACCTCCTTGAGATGAAGGGAATGATGCCAAAAGTTGCACCACATGCAGCTTGAGCTCCAATAGAGAAAAGAATCATAGCCAAGACAGCAATGGGAAGTGAATTGGCACGGCCAAGCCATATACAGAAAACCCCTCCTAAGGTTTGCAGGATCCATAGGGTCCAAAGCCGGCCTCTCATGCCAAACAACCGGGCTGCAAGATCAGAAATATATCCACCAAAGGGACGAGCCACGATGTTTGCCATTCCAAATGAAGCAGCAATGATTCCAGCAGTGTGCAGATTGAGATTAAACCTGTTTTATATTAATCAATTATATATTTAATCTTATAGATTAATAAGAAAGTAAAAAGTTTGTAACAACAGTTTCTCTGCAAGTGACCTAATCAATCATCTTAATTATTAAATGAAAATAGTATTAAATGTTATTTATGTTATGAAGATGGTAAATATATCTATTTTTTCATTTAATACTTTTTCATTAAGTATTAAGAAAATTAAGATGATGTTTTAAGCAGAAATAACAAACCGTGATATATATACATAAAAACATGAGACCTTGAGGCTTCAGCTCAAGGTGCTGAACTAACCTGTCATAGAAATACTCAGAAATGACATTGTCAGTGGTTAATTCAACTCCCATAGAGTACCCATAGAGGAGGACAAAAATCCATGTCCTGTAATTTGTTATGGCATACCATAACACCTGAACACAAAAAGTAAACCAAATTAGTTAATTACTTCAAGATCTTTTTCTCTTTGCCCTATACTTTTTCCTGTTTTAGTTTGTGATGGTCCTGACGGACAAAATAAGAAATTAAATATATTAATCCTCAAACATATATATAGAAGAACCAGACTAACCTTGGAGAACTTGTCTTTATTAACTTCACCCTTCTTCTGTAAGGCACTGAGGTTTCCATCTGGCAAATCTTGGCCTAGGGTTAAGACCAAGATCCCCATGATAACATGCAACCAACCTGGGATGAAGAAAGCAATCCTCCAGGCAGTGAAGGGTGTAGCCCCAGTTCGTTGGATCAATTCATAGACCAATGGCATTATGAGCTGAGTGGCTCCACCACCCATGTTACCCCACCCAGCTGCTGTCCCATTTACAAGCCCTATAATCTTACTGTTAAACATGGTGCTCATCCAGTATTGGCATGAAACGAAAGTGGCCAAGGAGAACCCTATCATGAACCTGACTGCTATGAATCCTGCAGTATCTTTCACAAAGGACATGCAGAACACGGTTGGTGCTGAGAGCATAATAAGGAAGGCACAGCCATAACGTGGGCCTAATAGGTCACAAACTGCACCCATTGTAAGCCTCGAGAAGATACTGCCTGAAACAGAAGCAACCCCAGCATTCCCAATGTCAATTTTTGTGAGGTTGAGGTTGTCACGAATGATGGGAATAAGAGGAGCTGCAGCAAAGGTTGAGACAAAGCAAGTGAAGAAGGATATCCAAGATAAGTGGAAGGTTCTCATGTGGGGTTTGGCTAAGGAGAACAGTTTGAAAGCCTTGGCCTTGTGCTCAGAATCAACTGGCAAAGCAAATTTGGCTGTGGTGTCAGTTGGGACCATTGGGGAAGCAACTGAGGCTATGAAGGTTTGCTCCCTTCCTGTTACTCCATGCATGGAGCTTCCTGGAGATCCCTCAATATCAGCCATTTGGTCTTAGTAATAAGCTATATATGTTGAATGTGTACAGAAACAAAGCAGATAAGAAAGAAAAAGAGGAAATTATGAAGTAGAGGTTAATTGATTTGAGAAGTGATGATGGAGTGGTGAAGGACAAGCAAGGAGTGTGGTGTATTTATACTAGGGAAGCCGTTGACAATGTTAAGAGCTTGCAAAGAGCCAATGGAATTCCCAAAGGCTGCCAAGTTAACAAATTATATTCACGTAATCCATTTCGCCACATCTGCCTAATGAACAGGAAAGAGCCCGTGGTATATCCCAAAGGTTCACATATGACACGTAACCAACTCTGATATAGATTCTTATATAGATACACAAACTGTAAAACAGTATCTAATATAGCATTATTCAATATTGTAAAACAGCCTAGAGAATTGGTAATCCACATAATTGTCTTACATCAAGTGTATTTAAGAAGGAAAATGAAAATTTCACCCCCAAAATATGATACCTGTAGCGATATTGTATTTTGATTTGAGTGTTGGTGAGTGCTCTTGTATATCGTATATCAATGAATGTATTGAATAAAAATTTGAAAGGGATGATATCTGAGTGTCATATTTTAGATGCTGATGTCATTTAAGCAAATGTCTCATAGTGTTAGAGTATCCTTTTACATCTTACACTACGTTTCATTCATTGGACCTTTTTTTTAAAAAAAAAAATTCAAAAATGTTAGTTCTACCTTCTAAACCCATACACCGAACTTACTATTAATTTTGGGAAAAAGTGAGAGAAAAAAGATAGTGAGAAATGAGGGAGATTTAAAATTTTGAAAAATGAATATCACATACCATTTGTTTTTAGATTACGAGATATTCTTATAAGTTCGACTTATTTAAATTTTATGAAATTAATTCTTATTTGATCACAGAAGCACGTTGTTTATGTGGTCTCCCCATAATAGTTGATTTCTTGAAATTTGAACTCGCGTCTTCGTCCCAGATAATCGAGGTTAACTCCTTGTGAGTAATATCAAACACCATTTTCTCTATACTATATCACCATTTCTTTTTTGGGAAGTGTATTTTTCTTGTTTTATTACTCAAAAAAGAAATTGTGTAAATATAATTAATAAAAATAGTGTGAGGATCACTGTTAGAATTTTTTTCCAAAACTAATAAGTATAATGGGTAAGTGTATGAATTTGGGAGTAGAAATAACGTTTTTTTTGGGGAGGGGGGGACATATCATTGGACATTATTATCCACGTATTAGATGTGAATTTGAGTTAGGGCTTGCTTGTATTATATGTTGTTCAACGCAAACAGTCGTTAAAGAAGAATAATCATTTTTCTTTTAAATTAATGATATAAAAAATGATGAAAAGTGCGGTGAAAATTGAACTTTTCCATATGCGTTGATTAAAAATTTAAAATCTTAACCAAACACACTGTTAATTACCAGATTTATTTGGGGAAGTGAGGATTTATGCGCTAGCTCGCCTCATTAGACACGGCAAATTAAGCTATAAAGTGTTAAGAAAATCTGACATAAAAAACAAAGTGAAGATATATAGCATTCTTATGCGACCAGAACCATGGAGAAATTGCATTATTTTTAAGTTTTGCAGCAAACTGTTAAAGCAATTCACCAATCTCTCTTGTAGAATGTTTTCTGAAGAAACAGAAAAGTTAGAAAAATGAAGAATGAAATGTTTTAATTTATTTTTGAAATTGCATTACACTTGCACCTCAAATTTTTCTCTCAAATTTCCTTTTCATATACAAGGAAAATTGTTTATCATAACGAACTTCAGAATCCTTTCGTCTTTTAATGTGTAGCTTGAAAAGTTGTCTCACTTCCATACTTCAATTTTTTGAACTAACTCCAACATAAAGCAACTGATGAGAATTTAACAGCATTATTGTTTGCATGCTACTGTCACAATCAAAAGCTTCACCAAAAATTATAACTACCTTCCGTGGGTTACTGGATGAGTAGTTTGTTTATCTGATTAATGGCCTATCAACTATCGAGAAGAGATTCTTATTCAATCCAAGTTAACAACTGTAGTTCTTTTTTGGTACAGAACAACTATAGTTTTTTTTTTTTTGGTTTTAAAGAGTATCTCCTCCTCATTAAGTAATAGACTAATCTCACATGATATTATCAGATACTTAAGCGGAAATCTCTCCTAATAGTGTTATTTTCATACACATGAATTTCATGATCGAATTTAAAATTGCATGTTTAAGGAATTTGAACTCTCTCTTACCACTCGAACCAATACACGTTGATAAAACAACTGTAATTTTTTTAAACAACTATATTATATTATTGAAAAAAAAAAAGAAATCGATCAGTTTTAATAAGAAGGACTGACTATTTCCTTGTAAATTTCACTTTTCTACTAGCCAAAATACTAGCGTTTGAGTACATCATGCAATGTTGTCATCCTAATTTACACTAGTCTTATAAGAATATTTTTTGATAATTTGTTGTTTGTAAGTAACCTAATCTAAATTATAATCTTAATTCTAACTTTAATTATCCTATTTAATTAACATTAGACATGTCAGGTGGGTCACCAAAAGTGGGCCCACCTTGACTTTAATTAAAAAAGAAAAAGGAAAAACAAGAGGCCCATTATTTGGTGATTTGGTGTGTGTGCCTCGGGTGAGAAAAAGACACCGAGAGTGAGAGAATTCGAAAGTGGGAAAAGGAAGACGAGAACAACGCAGCGGCAGCAAGAGAAGAAAATAAGGGGAGAAAATTAGTGCTCTTCTATCAGATATTTTTGATATATTAATCCTGGTAGTGTGAGCTTTATTTTTGGTTTTAATATCTCTCTATTTTTATTCTCTCTGTTGCTTGGCTAAATACCCATTGATGAGTTTATTGTGTTGTTATCCATCTTATTAGTGAAAATTAATTTTCTGTTGATCCCTGGTGGTTCCAGGAGGACTTGTGGTGTACCCATTAATTTTATTAGTGGAGGATTTTTACTGGACTAGGTTCCGTGGATTTTTCCCTCACATTGGGGGTTTTCCTACGTTAAAATCTGGTACCTATTGATTTTATTTTCTGGTCTGTGCATCCTATTATTTACCTAAAATTATTGTTTGTTGCCTGAGAAATTTCCAGAGCCTATTGTTAATTGCACAGGGGAAAAAAGTGATCCAGTTTGCTTCTGCTTGTTGTTAATATTTGTTATCTTTTCTCAACAACTGGTATCAGAGCGCTCCTTGGTTGGGGCTCTGGTTTGTGCTCTTAAAATGGGAGAAGACGATGTTACTGATACTATGATTAAATTGGATTCTACCAATTACTCAATATGGAAATCCCAAATGGAAGACTTGCTATTTTGCAAAGACCTGTATGATCCCATTGAGGGTGATGGTACTAAACCAGCAGATAAATCTGATGAAGAATGGAAGAGAATAAATAGGAAGACTATTGGCATGATCAGGCAATGAATAGACCAAAGCATTTATTACCATGTATCTAGTGAGACTAGTGCCCACAGCTTGTGGAAGAAATTGAGCAACTTGTTTGAGTCTAAAAATGCACAGAACAAGGCATTCTTGATTCGGAAGTTAGTAAACTTGAAATATAGGGATGGGTCCTCGGTGGCTGAGCATATGAGTAGTTTTCAGAATGTTGTGAATCAGTTGAATACTATGGAGGTTGTGTTAGATGATGAACTGCTTGCACTGTTGCTGCTTAGCTCATTACCAGACAGTTGGAAAACACTGGTGGTATCTCTGAGTAACTCTGCTCCTAATGGAAAGTTGACTTTCAATATGGTGAAAGATAGTCTCTTGAATGAAGAAACTAGGAGGAAAGGACATGGTATGACTAGCTCTTCGACTCAGAATGAAGCTTTGGTTGTGGAGTCACGGTGAAGAAGCCAACATAGAAATTTTCAGAGATCTGAAGACCGCAGCAAGTCAAGAGGAAGGTCAAAGAATAGAAAAGACATCAAGTGCTTCCATTGCAGTAAAATGGGACACATGATTAAAGAATGCAGGTTCCTTAAGCAGGAAAAATCAAGGACTAGAGGCAATAATAAAAGAGAAGACAAAGACAAAGACACTGCTGCAGTTGTATCTGATGGTGAAGTTGTCATTGTTTATGATGATGACTCTGTTAATCTCACATGCCAGGAGTACGAATGGGTTATTGATTTTGCTGCCTCCTTTCATGTTACACCACACTGTGAGTACTTTACATCCTACACTACCGGAGATTTTGGGCAAGTGAAGATGGGAAATCAAGGGGTAAGCAAGGTTGCTGGCATTGGAGAAATTTGGTTGGAGACTAATGCCGGATGCAAGTTGCACTTGAAGAACGTCAGACATATTCCTGACATGCGCCTCAGCTTGATCTCAGTACAGGTACTTGATGAAGATGACTATCATAATTCCTTTGGTGATGGCAAATGGAAATGTACCAAAGGGACTTTGGTGGTAGCAAAGGGAGTGAAGCGGAATACTCTTTATTGGACATCAGCAAAGTTGTCTACACCTCAAGTGAATGCAATTGAGGATTGCTCTACAGAGCTATGGCATAAATGCATGGGTCACTTGAGTGAGAAGGGCCTTGACACTCTTGCAAGGCAAAAGTTGCTTCCTGTTAGAGGTACATCTCTTAAAACTTGCTCTCATTGTCTTGTTGGTAAGCAACATAGAGTTTCCTTCCGCACTTATCCTCCACATAGGAGACCTCATATCTTGGATTTAGTTCACACTGATGTTTGCACTATGGATGCTAAAACCCTTAATGGTTACTCTTATTTTGTTACTTTTATTTATGACTATTCTAGAAAAGTGTGGGCTTTTGTTATGAAATCCAAAGACCAGGTACTTGATGTGTTCAAACACTTCCATGCAAGTGTTGAAAGAAAAACAGGCAAATTGCTGAAGTGTGTTAGAGCAGATAATGGTGGTGAATACAGGGGTCCATTTGAGCACTACTGAAGGACCATGGAATCAAGCTTGAGAAGACAATTCCAAAGACCCCTCAGCACAATGGGGTTGTAGAGAGAATGAACCGCACAATTAACGACAGAATCAGATGCATGCTCTCTCATGCTAAATTGCCTAAAGCCTTCTGGGGTGAAGCACTGAGAACTGCAGTGGACTTGATCAACCTTTCTCCCTCTGTTCCTCTTGATGGTGATGTTCCTGAGAGGGTGTGGAGAGGGAAAGATGTTTCCTATAGTCATTTGAGGGTGTTTGGCTGCAAGGCATTTGTTCATATCCCTAGAGATGAGAGATCCAAGCTTGATGGTAAGTCTAAACAGTGTATTTTCTTGGGTTATGGTCGTGATGATTTTGGTTACAGGTTTTGGGATCCGATTGATAAGAAAGTTATCAGAAGCCGAGATGTTGTCTTTCTTGAAGACCAGACTATTGAAGATATTGATAAGAAGGATAAGCCAAAACAGGTTGTTCATGGGTACATTGATGTTGAGCCAGAACCTCCCACCAGGGTCACTGATAACGGGGGAGATGTAAATGCAGGTGTGGAAAACACAGTTGATGTGCCTGAGTCTCAAGTCAATGAACCAATTGAGCCAATTCCACAAGAACCACCTTTAGAGCCTCAGGTGAGAAGATCTGCAAGAGAGCATCATCCTTCACAGAGGTATCCTCCACATGAATATGTGTTGTTGACTGATGGGGGAGAGCCAGAGAGCTATGAAGAAGCTGTGTCACATAAGGAGAAGGACAAGTGGTATAAAGAATGCAAGAGGAGATGAAATCCTTACATGAGAACCATACGTTTGAGTTAGTGAAGCTGCCCCAGGGCAAGAGAGCACTTAGGAATAAATGGGTGTTCAAGCTAAAATCAGAGGAGAATTGCTCACAGCCAAGGTACAAGGCAAGGTTGGTTGTGAAAGGCTTCAGTCAGAAGAAAGGAGTTGATTTTGAAGAAATATTTTCACCTGTGGTCAAGATGTCTTCAATACGAGTTGTGCTTGGCTTAGCAGCTAATTTGAATTTAGAGGTTGAGCAACTTGATGTGAAGACAGCTTTCCTCCATGGTGACCTGGAGGAAGAAATTTACATGGAGCAACCTGAAGGTTTTGCAGTCAAAGGCAAAGAGAAGCTTGTCTGCAGATTAAAGAAGAGCTTGTATGGGCTCAAACAAGTTCCAAGACAGTGGTATAAGAAATTTGATTCCTTCATGATGGATCACGGGTATAGTAAAACTTCTTCTGATCACTATGTGTTTGTGAAGAAATTTCCTAATGAAAATTTTATTATTCTCTTGCTTTACGTGGATGACATGTTGATTATTGGCCATGACATTAAAGAGATTCAAAGTCTTAAAAGAAAGTTGAACAAGTCATTTTCAATGAAGGATTTGGGCCCTGCAAGGCAAATCCTTGGCATGAAAATTGTTCGTGACAGGAAGAATGATAAATTGTGGTTATCACAACAAAGGTATATTGAAAAAGTATTGGAGAGATTTAATATGGGCAATTCCAAATCTGTTAGTACTCCACTTGCAGGTCACTTCAAGTTAAGCCTTGCGCAATGTCCTACAAGTGAGAAAGATAAAGAAGAAAAGCAGAAGATTCCGTATGCATTTGCGGTTGGTAGCTTGATGTATGCGATGGTATGTACAAGGCCGGATATTGCTCATGCTGTTGGCATTGTTAGTCGTTTCCTCTCCAATTCTGGTAAAGAGCATTGGCAAACTGTGAAGTGGATACTCAGGTATCTCAGAGGTACTTCTGGAGTCTGTTTATGTTTTGGGAGTGGTGAGCCTGTGTTGAATGGTTACACAGATGTAGACATGGCTGGTGATGTGGATTCCAGGAAGTCTACTTCTGGTTATATGATGACTTTTGCAGGGGGAGCAGTGTCATGGCAGTCCAGATTACAGAAATGTATTGCTCTATCTCTACAGAGGCAGAATATATTGCTATTACAGAAGCTGCCAAGGAGCTCTTGTGGATGCAAAAATTCCTACAGGAGTTGGGACTTTCACAGGAATAATATGTTTTGTACTGATAGTCAAAGTGCAATCCATCTCAGTAAGAACTCGACCTTTCATTCAAGGTCTAAGCATATTGAGGTTTGGTATCACTGGATACGGGATGCGCTGGAGATGAAGCAATTATCATTAGAGAAAATCCATACTGACGAGAATGGTTCAGATATGATGACAAAGACTTTACCCACAGGAAAATTTGCCACTTGCAAAGAGAAAGCGGGTTTGGTTGACTATGGCCCCACTTGATTGGTGAGGGGGAGAATTATCAGGTGGGTCACCAAAAGTGGGTCCACCTTGACTTTAATTAAAAAAAAAGGAAAAACAAAAGGCTCATTATTTGGTGATTTGGTGTGTGTGCCTCGGGTGAGAAAAAGACACCGAGAGTGAGAGAATTTGAAAGTGGGAAAAGGAAGACGAGAACAACGTAGCGGCAGCAAGAGAAGAAAACAAGTGGAGAAAATTCGTGCTCTTCTATCAGATGTTTTTGATATATTAATCATGGTAGTGTGAGCTTTATTTTTGGTTTTAATATCTCTCTATTTTTGTTCTCTCTGTTGCTTGGCTAGATACCCATTGGTGAGTTTATTGTGTTGTTATCCACCTTATTGATGAAGATTAATTTTCTGTTGATCCCTGGTGGTTCTAGGAGGACTTGTGGTGTACTCATTAATTTTATTAGTAAAGAATTTTTACTGGATTAGGTCCCGTGGATTTTTCCCTCACATTGGGGGTTTTCCCACATTAAAATCTGGTGTCTATTGCTTTTATTTTTCTGGTCTGTGCATCCTATTATTTGCCTAAAATTATTATTTGTTGCTTGAGAAATTTTCAGAGCCTATTGTTAATTGCACAGGGGAAAAAAGTGATCCAGTTTGTTTCTGCTTGTTGTTAATATTTGTTATCTTTTCCCAACAAGACAAGAGCTCACGTCTATGTGTACGAATAAAATATGGAGATCATGAAGAGAGATGGTATGAGAGGGAAAAAAATAAAAATAGAGAAAAAGGAGAAAAAGTATATAATTATTAAACAATATTTTAAATAATTTTAAAAAAACAATATTGGGAAATAATAATAAAATACTATCCTATCCTCTTTATTAATAATAAAGACATGTGTTTTACCTTTTAATGGTAACTCCATAGTGTTAATGAGAATTTCATGCAACTTGTTAGAACTTTGAATTGAATTTGAGATGGTATAATTTGAGAAATTATTTCATATTACTAAAGTGCTAGTGACATTTCAACTTTTATTCAACATTTATTAACTATGGAGTTTATTATTAATTTATATATTTTTTATTTTTTATTTTTGAAAAAATAAAAAAAACATGATTAGTATAATAAATATGTAAGTTAAAAGTGAATTTATCATTAATAAATACTAAAATATTAAGATATAAGTAATATGAACATAATTTTACGTGACATTTTAGGAATATATAATAATTTCTCATAGAATTCAAGTGGCTCAAATACCAACTAACTATGCAACTATAGGCCTTCTCACAATTTTAACCTTAAGTAAATGTAGTATAAGTATTTCTGCTATATAGTAAAAAAACAAAAAAAGATTAATTTGTGTTATGGACGGTGGAATTCTTTTTGTTTTCGACACGAAAGTGGGAATCTTTTTTTTTTTGTACAGGTATTCGTAGTGCTGCTTCCAGGTGTGAAAGCATTTGACTAAATTTGTTAATTCATATTCAAAATTTGAATTTAACTTATGTAATCCAGATAGTTGGCAAGTAGTAGTAGTTGTTACCTCTCCACGGCCAACAATCAGACCTGATATATAATTTTGGCAAAGCAAAGCAAGTTGCAAGTCAATCAATTAAAGTGGCTTTGACATATCATACGAAAAATCATACTTTCATATATTTTTTAAAAATATACACCAATTTAAATTTTGTAAAGGGATTAGTTCAAATCTTGCGTAAGAAACCTATTATATGTATGAATTTTGTGCAGGAACTAATTCTTATGCCAAAAAAAAAAGTGTTAAAAATAAAAAAAGAAAGTGTAAAAATATCAGTATCCAATAAAAATAATACTGTAAAAATATGATACATATTTACTCATGCAGTGTGATAGGACTTCTCTATAGTCAATTTAGTGGTTTTTGTCATCTCAATCGCTAGCTTAAAATATATGTACTTGAAAAGAAGTCAATCAAGGTCTGGCTCAAATGGTAAATTGAGTTCCATGTGAATGAATTTTATTTACATTTTAAGAATTTAAAATTCATTAAAAATACCTTGTGACCATAGTTAAACCGACGTATAAGTTGAAATTAATCACATACCTAAAAAATATAGAAACACATTGTGTTGTTACCAAAATAAGTGAAAAGAAGTTGACTAATACAAATTAATAATCAAATTAATAATGAGCCAGGTCATAGACTTATGTGTCTACTTTTAAATGAAAATAAGTATAAACAAAACCGAAAACTGTCTCACTTTGCTTTCGTAATTGAATCTTGCAGCAATTGATGGCGACTGAAACTATATCATACAGAACCCAACTTACCCTTTCACGAGCTCCTAGAGTTGTTTCGATTGTTCAATATGTTAGTGAGCGTGATTGATTTTAGAATTGATTGGTTAATTTGGTTGATTTGATTAATTTTGTACATAATTATATTTTATTATTTTTATTTTTTTATGTCAACTTTCTTGTTTAAATATAAGTTAATCTTCTTATATATAACTCGTTCAGAAATATAAATATATTTATTAGTCTTTTATCTCTGTTTTTGTTTCTAACATGATATCAAAGATCCTAAGTTCCTGATCTATTCCTTCAGCTCATTGTCACCCTGCCGTTCTCCGATAAACCTCACCATTTTCCATTGCAATCAAAATCCTTCACCACTGTCATTTCTAGTTCATCGCTCTCCAGACCTCTGTTTTGACACTGTTGGCACCATTGGAACCATCGTCCTCCAATCTACCGACCAACCAAATTTCATCGTTGTCCATTATCCTATGCGCTGCCGCGCGCCATCTCTCTCTCTCTGCGTAGGTGGCTCATGCGACTGACCATCCAGCAGAGCGTTTGACCTGCTCTGCACCCGAGACCGACCTGACCCGCCTCTGACCCGTGTCCAACTAACGTGGACGTAGTGCCACCTAGTTGCTAATGCGTCAATCTATGTTGACATGTCATTGCTGACGTAGCACCGGACCCCTTCCCAAGGTTTTTTTTGTGAGATCTTTTTATTTTTTAGGTTCTTTTCTATTAATTCAACCATGAAAGTGCACTTTTTTGTTATTGCCTTTGTCTGCTATTATAGAAAAGTCTGATGTTGCTCAACTCATTCCAGTTTTACTCAATGGTTCAAATTACACACACTGGATTGAGGCCATACGTGGCTTTTTGAAAAGCCGAAAACTTTGGAGATATATAACAGGTGATATTACTTGTCCTGTCAAAACTAAAGATGACATTGAAGAAAAGTTTGCTGACGAATTAGAAGACTGGGATAGTAAAAATCATCAAATTATCATCTAGTTTCGAAATACATCTACTCCTAGTATTCATTTGTAGTTTCGACGCTTTGACACTGCCAAAAAGGTATGAGATCATCTGAAGAATTGGTACACAATTTCTAATTTGTTTCATCAGTATTAGCTGCTGAAGAAACTCAACAATCTAAAACAAGAGCCCAGATAAGCTGTGTATGAGTTTCTGGCTCAGATGGAAGCTATCAGGGATCAATTGACCTTGTGTGAACTAACCATGAAGCAGAAAAGTAATGCTAAGTTATATGAGGAATACTGTGATCGCATCAAGCTCATCGAGTTTCTGATGGTTCTCACTAATGACTGTGAACCTGTTCAAACATCTTTACTACACCAGGATCCCCTGCCTACACTTGAGGATGTCCTTCCTCGTCTGAAGTCAGAAGAAACTAGATTATGTCTTTTTCGACTTAAAGCAAATTTGGCCTTTGCAGTTACTAATCATAAGGGCAAATTATGTCATCATTGCTATAAATCTGGTCATGCTCTTTCTAAATGTCCCACCATAGAGTGTTGAACTTGTGAAAAGAATGGTCATATTGCACGTAACTGCCCCTCTCTAATGTGCTGATGTTACAAACTTCCAGAACATTTGATTGAACAGTACATCCTACTCGTCCACCAAGGACTGATCAGAGTAAGTTTCAATCTCATCTAAGTTCCTCCTCTAAGCCTATGTTCACAACTTCAGTTGCCGACGATGCCTCTTCCTTTATTTCCCAGATGTCTCTTTCCACTAGTGATCTCGAGTCACTTCTCAAACAAGTTTTTTCTCAATCTGATAACACTCTTACTGTCTTAACAACTACACCAAATAATAAACGTTGGTATTTTTTTTTTAAATATAAAAGATGTTGTTATTGTGGGCCCTCATCCTAAACTCTTCCGTGATGGTTTGGGGGCTGAGTTTCATGGCCGTGTCTTTGCTAAAACTGGCCTGCAACGCTGCCTCCATGCACTCCATTTTTGTTTTAGCCTAACCCAAACAAACCAAAGAGGCAAAGACCCAACATATATATTTAGAAAAAAAAAAAAAAACGTAAACTTTAACAAAGACTCGGTCTTTTTGTTTGTCATATTTTTTGTTTTTATTTTTGTTTGTTTTCTTCTCTCTCTCCCCACTCCTCCTAATTTACCTTTTTTTTCTGTATCTCCAACGAGTATTTATACATTCAAATGCGTTGGATGTCATAAAATACTTTTTTAGAATGAGAAAAGAAATTGAAAAAAAAATTAGAAAAATTTTTTAGAGAGTGAAAAATTTTTTAGAGAGAATGAATTTTTTTAAGAAAAAATGAAAATTTTTAAAAATACTTTTTTTAAATAAGTAAATTGAATATCTATCCATTTAATTTATTAAAATAAATTAATAAATAAATTAAATATCTATCTATTAAATTAAATCATAGATAAATTAAAAATATTAAATATTTTATAATAAATTTTAAATAAACTAATCATTTATTTTGAATCCATTCATGATGATCCAATTCAAAATCAAATCAATTCATGCATTTGTAACATCTACCTTCCACTAATTGCTGAGCCCTTATGGGCTTCTCGCTAGACAACGGGCGGCAATATATGCCTTTTTAGATACATAGGCAAATGAACAAGGCTTTACTAAGAACATTATTATAGATAAGAACCAACTCCGAAAAGTCTGCAACTCCTCGCCTAAGATCTTCAATAATTTGCTTCTTGTCACTTTCTAATATAACATTGATCCTTCCGTTATCAGCCGCGAATTTCTGACCAGCCACCACCGCGAGCTTCTAACCTATATACCACATAATTTTAAAACGAATTTGAAAATAAATATATAGCAAAGTTACCAAGAAACTATCTAAAGTTCAATAAAATATCATTTCCTGCTAATTGGAATATCTATCGAGTCTACAATAAATCATTACAAACCAACAGTTATGAAGGTTTTTTAATATGCACATTAAATGCTTGTACTTCCACTTCTTTGGACTGGTTTGTAGAGCACGACTGTAACATATTTAGAACGGAAGCGATGAGTGAATCCCAATGCCACCACAGATCTCGGGGACTCTCTATTCTCAATATAAAGATGATTTAGATTCACATTCTGAGGCAATGGAAGACTTCCTGAAGTGTCTCTACTAGCAGGATAGCTGAGCAAGGTGTGCAGCAAATGTGAAGGGACCATAGGTGGATCACGTGCCTCATCTTCATTTCCGGGGTTTACATTATTGTAACTGGAATCAGGAGACTTTGGAACTTCAAATCCCATGACAACTGCTTCATCCTGGGGGTAGATTGTATCTTTTAGACCTACTACTGACATGTAATTGATGTAATTACAAAGAATAAATCACTTACATGATTTTCAGTGTGTGAATTGTTCATCTTGGAATTAAAGCCAACTGCTAACAGCGTGAGTTCATCAATTAGAGCCCAATTGAGATTCCAATATGCCTGAAGAAAGAGCAGCTTTGCCTCAATAATAATGCTTGATGCAAAAACCCATAAGATAATAGATGCATGCCTATTGGTTAATTTAAGGAGACAACAATTGTCATGTCACAAAACTTGCAAAAATAGTTCAGCATCTTTCAAACATGCACCCTGCATATATATCAAATCCACAACCAAATTAGAAAGAACTGAATCAAGCAACAAAATGAATTAGATGTTCTCACAAATTATGTCAAAAGGCATGTGTGCAGGGAGCATGGATGCATTTTACTGACATAATGCCTTCATGCAAGGGGTAAGATCAACATCAAGATGGACCAGTGTTTAATGGATAATAGATCAAATTGAAAAGTCAAATTCAGTAATTGCAATCCCAATGGTTAACTGAACCATTGTTTGCTTTACTCTTAACACAGAACGAAATGAATGCAGTTTGTATTCATAATCCATAATGATATCCTGAGTGTAAAGCTTCTAAACTGACCACCCTTCATGAATCGCTTCTTGTATCAGGTCAGCAAAGCTCCGTTCCCCCTTAATGAATTGCATCTTGTATTATAAGGATCCAACCAGCAGACTTCTCTCTCATGGTCTCTAATCTCACTCTCCACCCATGATCTTAAAGGCACAAGGTAAGGTCGCTGGCACACAAAACATCTTCAGCAGTACAGCTTTAGGATGAGAACTAGCCAAGTGGTAAAGTGCATCTAATTCAGAAAACTTATGAACTTATCTCTGTATTATGTACCATTGTACTTGCAACCATCAACCAAAAAGAAGTTCCATATACAGCATCTTTGCAATATCCATCACAGAGTTGACTTGACTCTAATATAAATAATCAAATGCCTGGCCATTGGCCAACCCCACCACAGACAACAATCCCATCCCAAAAGGTGAAAAGAAATTTATGATATTCATGTAAGCATGAGAAAAATAGTCTCACAAAATAATTATTAATGGCACTACTTATAGGAGTTGAGTGGGTGGATATTGATCTCCATAGTTTTTTATCATCCAAAAATCTTTAAAAATATCACTTCTATATATAACTAGTCTGATACTTTAACAGAAACCATAGACCAAATGTAAAGAAATGGAAATGAGGATCAAACAAACACATAACACCTTAAAGTAAGGAATGATATCTTAGTAATGCAAAAAACTACAGGATCTAATGTTTTAAGGAAATTTACAGGAAGCACTCAATTTTTTTGATATAAAGAGATTTGTATTTGCAGATACAAATTCCACCTTTTTTCAACCTAACTAATACATGTAAAGAGGAATTTAATGTAGCTATAACACAGGTACCCACTACATCACCTGAAGACAGCATACCCCTCAGTAAATGAACTGAATCCCAAATTACCATTTTACTGAATGTAATCCACAACAAATTATATCATTTTCAACTATTTGTAGATTTGATGCTAATACTAAAAGTATATTAATTAAATGCCGAATCCAAACTTTCATATAATTCTAGAGATCATTGCAATCCAGCTATGGCACAATGAAAAAAGCTAAACTCTTTAACCATGACATACACTAAAGTTTCAACCATAATTGAATGCTTTAAATTGGCTATATGAAGCTAACACTAGAATTCTCATCAATAACCAGAAGTCCAAAACTGGATATTTCCAGGTTATAGTCTCATTAAGTTGCTGCATAAGTACAAGTAAGGTAAGATATAGGTGTTGAGATTATAAGCTATAATCATGCAAGTACACAACTTCAAACCACGGAGGGTGCCACTGCCAAATCAGACTGAGTAATTCAGATTTGACGGTGCTACAATATGCTCAAAAAGTGAAAAAAACAAAAAACAAAAAAAACCCACATCTACTGCAGTAAATGGAGACAACTGAATGCACTTAAAGTATTAACAGCATTGATGATTTTGCCAAATCATCCAACCACTTAATGAAATACACATTACTTGTGAAATTTATTGGAAACTACTACATGCTAACCAACAATCAAGCTATACTTCTACATGCAAAATTGCAAATCTTCCTTATAAAACAATAATCAAGTGCTCAATTAAGACTATAATAACTGCATTTCTTTCTGCCTATGACAACTAGCACCCAAATTGTTACTTTCCTTCAGTTACAGTCACACTACATAAAGTTGAAATACAAATCAAGCATGCTCATAAATCAATATGCAGTTCACACATGTTCTTGTATTTTCCATAAAACTACACACACATATTTCAGAATCAAAATAAAATTCAATTATCGCACCCAAATACATTGTTTACTCCAATTCATTACTAATCATTACTAATCATTATTTTTTTCGAACAGACAAAAAAAAGAGTAAATGCACCAAATCGACCACCCAGTTACACAAAAGTTGAGTAATGAATAGCTATGAAACACAAAAGGGAAACAAAATTCCTAGCTCATAGAATATTCACCAGTAAAACCACATGCCAAGTACATAACACATTGAAATAAATAGTAGCTGATAAATCGAGAAACAAAATATCGTACCGCGTCGCGCAATACTGTGGATATCGTGGGAATTCGCGAGTTACAGAAACGGAATCGATAAAACGGATGAATTGGAGCTCAAATGGTTGGTGCAAAGGAACAAAGGCAAAAACTGCAACTCTGCAAACCCTAATGCGATGGAGGAAGAAGAACTGAAGAAAACAAAATGCTCGGTGGTGACGGGGAATTCGTCTATACAAATTAAATAATAGTATAGGTACCAAAAAATAATAGTATTAAATAATAATATTTATAAATAAGCCAATAAGAAACTAACACTTCACCATAACGTTAAATGATTACTAAATTTGGATAAAAAAATGTTAATTTAATAAACAATAAAATAATAGTTTTTTTATTTCATAAATGGTATAAAAGCATCTTGTGAGAAAGAAAATTAATTTTATTATTTTATTAAAGATAACTTTAAATTTTAATACATGAAAGATACTTGTATATCCAACTTGAGTATATTAAATTAGTAAAACACTAATACATTAATGAATATAACATTTATTTAATAAAAATTAATAATATACAAATGAATATTTTATTAGCTTACTACACTCAAATTAAATATACAATTAAAGTTTTTACAAACTTCCTTTTATACGGCTTCATCAATACTCATAGAAGGTTTTGAAGCATGCATACTCTCAATTCATAACCTGTTATTACTGTTTTTAAAATATTTTAAGAAAGCCCCTAAGTGTTTTTTTTTTTTTTAACATTTCGTCCTCTCTTTCTTCTTCACACCTTTCTAGTTTCTACCTCACCCAGACACCCACACCGGAAATCTCCTACTCACAATTCTTCATATTATCTACCGCACAAGTGCGGCGAGTGTAATGAGAAATTCCTGCTATTGTTATGCTTTTGGTTAAGGAATGTAGTATTTTCTAAATTGATAACAAGAATACAAAAATATTGTTCCTTGATCACAATACACAAATGTTTTCTTTATTCGACTTCCACTTTTTAATCAGATAACATTGTGGCTACCCTCATTTTGCCACTTCTCTTCCTGAGCAGAGCTTCTTATAAACAATGCAAATCAAAGTGTAAAATCTAAATTAACTGTTCTCCATAATTTGATTTCAGTTAAACCATAAATAGCCCATGATTATGTGACTCCAATAGAAACAACACAAGGTAAAACCAACTAAATTTGAACCCAACGGTTTCTATTGCCAATTCATCCTAAACCTTTGTAAAGCTCTGCAATTTAGAGGATGGGTGCTCATGATGCTATAATATCATTGAGTAAAATAAAAATACAACCATTTCCCCAAATTTGAAGTTGATTCTCCACAAAGTCAAAAACTAGAAATAACACATATTTCCATTAACAATAAAGTGAACAAAATACAACAGGTTGAAGCAGGGAAAAAAAAAGGAAATTAAAAAAAATAGGAATTTGGATTTATAGAGACGAAAATGTGACAAAATTTTATTTAAAAAAATTGTAAAAAGATTCATCGCCATGTTGATGAAGCCAACAAATAAAGGAATTAATAAAAAAAAGAAAAAAGAAATGGAAAAGAGAAGTGAAGATTAGAGACATAAGAGGAGAGTGCGGCGAGTGGCTCCAGTCCTACAAGATCTAGTCGGGTAAAATTAGGGTGGTGGTTTCCTGCTGTGACTGCTGCAAGATCTGCCTCAAGGATCCCAACTTTGACAACTTCTTTGTTGCCTGCTTTGTCTACCCGAGCCAGCGCAACGTCTTCGTTGAGCCCATCCTCGACTCTTCCCGCTACTTCGTCCTCAAGATCGAGGACGGTTGCGGCAAGCACACCTTCATCAAGTTAGGGTTCAAGGAGAGCTTGGTTAGGGTTCATCATTGTTGCCTGTTTCAGAGATGGAAAGCTTGGTTTTTACAAATACTTGAAAACTAAGGATTAGTTTTGTAATATAGGAATGTTTATTGCTACCTCTTCATCAAGTTTTCGGTAACTAATTCTAACCATCTTTTTTTTTTTTTTTACTTCGTTAATCAACAGCTCTGGATGCTTGGTGCATCAATGCACCCTACATGTTTATGAGTATTGAAGTCGCCCTCACATGAATTTGCTTGTCCATGTGTAGTCGTGCACATATTCTCTTAGTATATATATTATATACAAGTACAACTTTAGTGTCTAGTATATATAATTTTTATTTAATGTTATATTTTCATAAATGTTAAGTTTTTTTTTCAAATTTAAGTAACTTTAACTCATAAAAGGAAATTCAAGTAATGAAGTAAATGTAAGGTCAACAATTGAGAGATCTATGCAATGTTAAGAGTTTGAGTTTATGATGAAGCACTTGTGAAAATTGACAACCTCAATATATATCTCGGGTAGGAAAGAAACTAGAAGAATTCTACTCGGGGTGTTAATGTATTAAATCTTCAATAATATTATAATTACCTAAATATAATATAAGGAAATCTATTAAGAAATCTTTTATCTAAGGGAATGCGGTTACCCATCACTTATAACGTAGTTTCGTCCTTGATCTCGCGTGAAAATTAGTTTTGCACTTAAATAATATAAAAAAAAACCTTGTACAAAAAGTATCTTTATTATATTTATTTATTTTTTAGCATAATGGTTAGAGTTGTCACCATGTGACTCAGAGGTCACGGGTCTGAGTCGAGAAATTAACCTCTTAAAAATGTAAGATAAGGTTGTCTTCTATAAACCAACATAATGCATGTGACCCTTCTCTGAATCTTGCGCATAATGGGAGTTTTGTAACACCAAGTTACTCTTTTTTTTATTTTTTGACATAGATAATTTGAAGCTAGATTTCCTAACTAAGTAGAGGGGAACAAGATTTGAACCCAAGTCATCACCTTATAAGAGCACTTAGGAGGCGACCCATTTCCAATAATTAGAAATTTTCACTTACACACAAATGTAATACATCAACTTTGCACACAACTAATCACAAAATGACAACATAATAAAAATGAGGTCTACTAAGCCAACTCAACAAAATAATAAAACAAAGAAGGTGAGCTTGTTGTTCAACTTGCTTCAACGGCTCCAACAACCACCATCACAAACCACACTCTCTCTATTTTCTCTTTTTTCCTTCATTAATAATCACAACCTTCTTTCTCTTCCCTCGTACCCACACTCCTTACATTTTCAGCCTGACCCTTTACTTACCCCAGCAAAGACAAAAGTCGAGTCTCTTTGGTGAACTATATCTCATTCACTCATTTTCTTCTAATGTTTACGTCTTTTAGGGTTTCTTATGGACTCGCAACTAAAAATCGAACATGGGTATTCACCATTGTTCACTTTGGGTAACCAAAGAGAGAAGAAAAACTTAAAAATATATTAGAATATCTATAACATATCTTAAAATTAAATTAGACTTGAGTTTGTGTTATTTTAGGGATATGATTTCTATATAATTAGAGATACTATTTTGATTATATTTGATTTTATATAGACTCCTTCTGATATAAATAGAGAATTTTATTGTATACACTAATTAATTCAAAGATAATTCAGAAATAATTCAGACAATATACAGAAATATTCTCTAGGCTTTTTTTATGTCCCTATTTCTCTATTTCTAACATGGTATCGAGCTGTACCATCCTCTGTGACCTGTCTCATCACTATTCCGCTGCATAATTCTTGAAAATCTAGAACTCTGATTAGTCACCTCTCATGTCGTGTTTTCTTTTTGACTTCCTCTCTCTATCTCTCTGCCATCACTTTCTCTCTTCTATTTGTAGTTGGTTTCGTCTCCATTGCGCTCCTTCATTGCACGTCTCCACTGCGCTCCTCCATTGTGCTCCCGATTAGTTTCGTCTGATCTCGCATCTTCGATCAGTTCCATCTGATCCAGCCTGAAAGATTGGTCCCGTTACAATTATTTTTAGTCAAATGCAGATTGATTTCATCACATATACAGTTTGACTTCGTTCCCATTGTAATTGTCCTAAATGCATATTGGTTCCATCCCAAATGCTGTTTGGTCCTCTTGACTTCTCTAATATCTCGACGTTGTATTTTTAAAATATTTTTAGTTTATTTTATTTTTATGTGTCTAATTGTAACAAGCTAGAGTTTAGTAGCTTTAACTTGAAAAGGAGTGTTAAAATATTTAAACATATCTCAAAATTAAATTAGACTTAATTTTGTGTTATCTTAGGAATCCAATTTCTATATAATTAGATATACTATTTTGATTATATTTAATTTTATATAGATTCTATCTTATATAAATAAAAAATCTTTTTGTACGCACTAATTAATTTAGAGATAATTTAGAGAATATATAAAAATATTTTCTAAACTTTTTCTATATTCTTGTTTTTATATTTCTAACAAGATCACCATTTGCAAAGCTCATTTCAAAGTTGCAAGTTGTGTTTCATATGGATGATTTTGATCGAGTTGAATAGGTTCTGGTCACAAAGGATGTGAGGATCAATACAAAGATTGAAGAGAAGGATTAAGGGAACATTGGGTCCCTCCAAGAAAAAACTTGTGGTTATGAGGTTGGAAAGGATCAGTTTGAAGATGGGCTAAAAAAGGGCAAGGAAGAGTGTGATAAAGGGAAGAAGGCACAAGAATGATATGAGAAATTGTTGAAAGCAGTGAAGAATAGTGGGTTAGATAATAAAGATATTGTTCATGAGCTTATGAATAAGAACAGGGAATTAAAGGATGAAAAATGCGAACATGAGGATTTGAAGAAAGAATAGGTAGATGAGAGGAATGGCATTGCTGAGCTTAGGATTGAAAACCATCGATTGGTAGGGAGTGTGAGTATGAGGGACGAGATGAAAAAGGGTTATGAATTTGTGATGAAGGCAAAGAGGAGAGAGAGAAAAGAGAGAGAGAGAGAGAGAGAGAGATGCAGTGGCTACTAGAGTTGGTATAGCAGTACACTGAATAATATGTTATTCTATTAAAAAAAAAAAAGCTACTCTTCTCTATTTTATTATTTTGCTGAGTTGACTTAATAAACTCCATTTTTATTGTATTGTTATTTTGTGGTTGACTCTGTACAAAACTTTTGTGTAAGCAATCGTAATGAAATATCAAAGTGATTGCATCTTTTATAGAATCAATGGTAAGTACTTGAAGTAAGTGGTGACGCATGACGCATAGATACGTATATGAACCAGATATAGATATATATATGAATATGAAAATACATTAAATTTAAAAATTTATAAGATATAGATATAGTATATATATATATATATATATATATATATATATTTACAAAATTAAGAAAAAAATTATAATTTATTAATATTATTTTTATAAGTTTAAATATTTATAATATCTTAATATATATCACATGTATCAATATTTATTACTTAATAAGTTTCTCTTAAAATATAAAATATAATTTTTATTAATATATTTAAAAAATTTCTTAAATTAATTTTTCTTAATAGAATTAACTATATAAAAGTACATGTACATAAAAAAAATTAATTAAAGAGAATATTAATATGAGGTAAATTTTGATAATGACGAAGTGGACGACTTAATTCAAGTAAAGAGAGAAGAAATAGATGAAAGTAGTGGTGTTTGAAAAGATAAAATTTAAAAGTCTAATAGTAGTGTGTGAAAATATAAAACTTAAAATACTGATATACAAAAATAGTATTTAACTGTTTGAGATGTCAGTCGTGTGATTGAGCTTGGATGAGTTACAGGATTATTAATTGAACATTAGTCATGAAAATTAATTTTTTTAAAAAAAATATTAATGGATCATGTTCAAGTCTTATCCAAACGTATTCAATATGTGTTTGAGATGTGTCTAAAATATGTCTAAGATGTGTTCAAATTAAAAAAAAAATTTAATCAAATATATAAGATATATGTATTTTACAGATGTCTTTATTATCTAATATAAACACATATTTGCCGAGACATGTCCGTACTTCGTATGTGGTGACTAGTAAGTGGCGTGGACTACGTTCATTGAGAACTAGACTCATAGGTGATGGACCATTGGATTGGGCTAAAAGCCAACTATCACTTCCGAATTCAAACCACGTATGCCCAATAATTTACTTGTTAATATCATTTGTCCTTTTTTTATTTTAAAAATACAGAAACAGAAGCTTTTGTTCTATGTTTTTTTTTCTTAAAAAATGTAATATAAAAAATAATATATATCAAAGAAGAAACCTATAAAATTTAGCAACGAGTTTTACAAACAAATTAAATCGATTAATAAAACTACAAAATGTAATATAGTTCAATCTAAAGTTGTAATTTCTCTAAAAAAACATAAAATCTCAGAACTCAGATGATGTTAAAAAAAACACACAAAGATAAATTTTATAAAGGAAGAATAAGCAATATAAGGAATATGTATGAAAGCCATCTGATCAACGTGTTTCATGTGTTCCTAGTGTACGAACAGGCCAAATACATAAGGGGAAATATCATAAAGGAAGCATAAGAAAGATAAAGAAAATATGTTAAGAGTCATTTGGACATGTTTCATTTGTTTCAAGTGTAAGTTTCAATTAATTTGATTAGAGCGTAGATAATTGGATAAATAAAATTTGTGAGTTAAATTATATTAACTATTTTATAATATAATAAAATAATATTAATTACATTTTTTAAAAAAAATCCACCTAAAATTATTATATGATTGTATTTGAATTACGGTGTCACTATTCGAAAAATGAAATTATAGTGAAGCTCAAAAGGGAGTGCAGAAGATATAGGAGATGTATATTGCATTTATAAATAGGATGTATACAGCAGCGGAATCAAAATGATTGCATTTGGGGGTGTAATGTAAATAATTTAAATATTTATATTTTTTATAATTTGTTTATAGTGGATCGAATTAACAGTATATAATTAAACTTAGTTAATAATGTAGCAACATATTGTTGAATAATAATGTAAAAATGTTTTATATTAACATTTCATTAAAATTAAATCTTATCTTGTATACATAAAAAATTAATAATAATAAATATTATCTTTAAAAGATGAAAGTGAACTTTTAATTATTATATTTTTTTTGGTAGAATGGATTTTCAATTTTTTACAGCCTATTTATTTGAGATTTTATTTATTAACATAAGATTGATATAATATAAATTCAGATTCACAGTAAACTTTATACGTAATAATATATTTATAATTAAATTTTATAATATGTATATATTTATAATTTAAATTATATTTTAAATAATAAATATATTTTCACATATAAAGTTTCGTAAACCCAAATCTATATTAGAATTACTCTAATAAAAGGAATATTAACATGAAAAATTCTAATATGAACCATAGTTTTTGAGGAATTGATTTATTATTAAAATAAATTATTAATTCAGATTAAAAAGTAAATTTTAATTAATGATATTTAAATTTATATAAAAATTTAGTTAAATTATTTTTTTCATACAAATAATTATACATATAAAAATTTATAAATTTTAATTTTAACTTTTTATAACTTTTCTATATATACTATTAAATTAAAAAATATTTATTCTATATTAAGTAAATACTATTAAATTAAAAATATAATTTATTTTTATAACCTAAAAAATAAAACATATATCATATTTAGGATAAATATTATAAACACTTAAAAAATGATAACAGCCTTCTACTAACATAAATGGAACTTCCACAATTCTTAAGATACGTCCAATAAAAGGAACAATAAAGTTTTTTCTCAGATGCCCCATAGCATTGGGATGTATAATATCTCAAACAAACATGCACATAATAATGGTGACAAATCCTGAAGACTTTGGAGTTTGGAAGGGGCAAGAAGAAAGGTTGGATGATTGGGTGTCAGTGTCACGTAGGCATGAAGGGCAACGTTGGTGATGCAGCATTAAAGAAAGTGTACGGACGGGACCACAAGGCCACGTGAAGGGAGCGTGGAAGGAGTGAACCACTCACCACTCATCACATTCACACCTGACCTGGCATCAAAAGTTTAATGATGCTTGCTATGTTAAATCAGTCATGGAGATGGCATGAATAATGCTACAACTCTACGGCCTATAGCTACAGCACACTACACATAAATCTCATTCACAATTCCCTTATCCTTTTACATTATTCAAATGAGGGATGGATATGAAATCTTGATTCATTTCGACTCTTCTCTTTTTGGCCAATAATTGTTGTTCACAAATCACTGCACTAAGAATTCGGATAGATAAAACAGATTATGAAGTGAGTGCGATGGTGGTGGGAGTCACTCATGATCGAAATAGTCACTGACATTTTGTGCTAGCTAATAGATGGGATGGGTTTGATTTGAACATAGATTTTATACTAGCTGCACATATCGTTCTTGTTGGGAAAAAAAAGAAGTGTGTATACACTAGAAGTATAACATACAAATATATAATAAAAAAAAATTTATTTAAAAAAATTTATGAGGAGTAAAATATATAATCAATAAAAAATATTATTAATGATATATCAAAAAATATATAAAAATAAATAGATCACTGAAAATTTTTTTAATTGAGAGATAAAAATATATCAGAAAAATCTCCATTATAATAGATCAATGAAGACGACAAAAAATATGAATCAAGAAATTCTTACTTTTCACCAATAAGTAGAAATTAATAAAGTAACAAAGTTCAAAACTCACGAAGGGGTAAAAATCAACAAATAGAGATAGAGAAATAAAATTGATCTTTAAAAAAACAACAACCTTGAAAAATCATCAAAATGAACCACAATAAATGATATCGATCTGAGCACACAAAATCAGACTCTTCTCCCCCTCTAGGTGCGGCGCTGCTGCTTTTGTTTTAGAAAACGAAAACCGAAAGACAACTTATGAAGGAAGCGTACGAGACTTTGCTTCCTTTTAAAACCAATCTTTCCTCTCTTTCTTTTAAATATAATGGCTGGGTCCCACTTGGGTTGGCCCAGTCAACAAACTCCTCCGCCAACTCAAGTGGAGGCAAATGCCAAACCGACAACCAAACGGCAATCTTCAAATTTTTTCCTAGGTAGAGTCTTCATCAACATGTCTGAATCATTATCATCGGTATGGATCTTCTCAAGTTCCAACAACTTAGAGTCCAGAACATCACGTATCCAATGATACCTCACATCAATATGCTTAGATCTACCATGGAACATAGGATTCTTGCCAAGATGAATAGTACTCTGACTATCACAAAACAAAACATACCTCTCCTGAGTAAAACCAAGTTCATGCACAAAATTCTTCATCCAAAACAACTTCTTACAAGTCTCGGTAATAGCAATAAACTCAACCTCAGTAGTAGACAAAGCAACACACTTTTGCAACCTAGATTGCCAAGCCACAACTTCCCCTGCAAAGATAATCAAATAGTTAGAAGTAGACTTTCTAGAATCAACATCCTCTGTCAAGTCTGAATCTGTGTAACCACAAAGAACAGGTTTCCCAATTCTAAAATAGAGTTTCAAACTAGAAGTGCCCCGAAGATATCTCAATATCCACTTTGCAGTTTTCCAATGCTCTCTACCAGGATTGGAAAGAAAACGACTAACCACACCAACTGCATGAGCTATATCAGACCTTGTGTAAACCATTGCATACATCAAACTTCCTACTGCAGATGCATAAGGAACACGTTGCATGTCTTGTTTTTCTTCATTACTAGAAGGAGTTTGTCTAGTGCTAAGCTTAAAATGTAAAGCAAGAGGTGTACTTACAACTTTAGCTTTATCTAAGTGAAACCGTTGAAGCACTTTCTCAATGTACTTCTCTTGTGATAACCACAACTTCTTGGCCACTCTATCACGAGTAATCTGCATTCCAAGAATATGCCTTGCTGGTCCTAAGTCTTTCATTGCAAAAGACTTACTAAGCTCATTTTTCAACCTGTCAATTCTAGAAGAATTATGACCAACAATCAACATATCATCAACATAGAGCAATAAAATGATGAAATCATTATCAGAAAATTTCTGCACAAACACACAATGATCAGAAGTAGTATTCTTGAATCCCTGCTGAATCATAACAGACTCAAACTTCTTGTACCATTACCTCGGGGCTTGTTTCAAGCCATACAAACTTTTCTTCAACTTGCAGACATAATTTTCTTTACCCTTCATCACAAAACCCTCAGGTTGCTCCATGTAAATCTCCTCCTCCAAATCACTATGAAGGAAAGCAGTTTTCACATCCATTTGTCCAACCTCTAAATCAAGACTTGCTGCCAAACCAAGAACAACTCGGATGGATGACATTTTAACAACCGGCGAGAAGATATCCTCAAAATCAATCCCCTTTTTCTGACGGTAGCCTTTGACAACTAATCTAGCTTTGTATCTTGGAGTGGAAGTATTCTCATCATTCTTCAACCTGTAAATCCATCGATTTTGCAAAGCTTTCCTGTCCATAGACAACTTGACCAGCCCAAAAGTATGGTTGTCAAGCAAAGATTTCATTTCATTATTCATTGCTGCAAGCCATTCTATCTTATGCTCACTCTCCATAGCCTCTTCGTAGCACTCAGGTTCTCCCCCGTCAGTGAGGAGCACATATTCATCAGATGAATAACAGGTAGAGGGAATAAGATGTCTGGAAGACCTCCTAAGTGAAACAACAGGTTCATCAACAACCTCACGAGCAGGAGCATCTACCTCATCAGCAACATTATCAACAACATCCTCAATCTGATCACCCTGAATATGATTATGCACATTATTATGATTACCAAAGTTAGCTACATCAAGCATATAAGACTCAGGAACTGGATCAATATCAACTAAACCATCAGTATTCCGAGACTCTAACTTCTTTGCCTTGTCAATATCTTCAATGGTCTGATCCTCCATGAAAATAACATCACGGATTCTAACAAGTTTCTTCTCAATTGGATCATACAACCTATAGCCAAACTCATCATGACCATAGCCAATGAAGATGCATTGCCTAGTCTTGACATCCAACTTGGACCTCTCATCTTTGGGTACATGTACAAATGCTCTACACCCAAAGACACGTAAGTGGTCATAGGAAAGATCCTTTCCATACCACACTTTGTCAAGAACATCAGCCTGTAAAGCAACAGTAAGAGATAAATTAATAACATGTGCAGCAGTATACAAAGCCTCACCCCAAAAAGATCCAGGTAACTTTGCTTCAGAAAGCAAACATCTAACTCTCTCCATCAATGTCCTGTTCATCCTTTTTGCCAGGCCATTGCTGAGGAGTCTTAGGAGGCGTCTTCTGGTGTCTAATACCCTGCTGCCTGCAGTACTCATCAAATGGTCCACAATATTCACCACCATTATCAGTGCAAACACATTTCAGTTTCTTCCCTGTTTCTTTCTCAACAGAAGCCTGAAACTGCTTAAAGACACTGAGCACCTGGTCCTTAGTCTTTAAGGCATAAACTCAAAGTTTCCTTGAACGATCATCAATTAAAGTCACAAAGTAAAGTGCACCACCAAATGTTTTAGTCCTCATTGGACCACAAAGATCTGAATGTACCAACTCAAGCACCTCTGATTTCCTAGAAGGAATATGACTTTTGAAAGAGACTCTATTCTGTTTCCCAGCCAAACAATGAGTACACTTTTCCAAACTTGTACCCTTCAAACTTGAAAGTAGATTCTTTTTGGCCAAAGTATCAAATCTCTTCTCACTAATGTGGCTAAGTCTCTTGTGCCATAACTCTGACTGATTATCACACTCAGCTATATTAACAACATCAACAGAAATTGAAGCCTTGGTCCAGTACAAACCTGAACACTTCTTTCCATGTGCCACAACCAAAGACCCCTTGGAGAGTTTCCACTATCCACCACTAAAGGTACTAAAATAGCCATCATCATCAAGAACACTAGCAGAAATCAGATGTAAACGGATGTTTGGTGCGTGTCAGACATTCTTCAAAATCAACTTTGTCTCATTACTGGTTACTAAACAAACATTGCCAATGCCAATCACCTTTGACATACCATTATTACCCATCTTCAAAACCCCATAATCACCAGGAGTATAAGATGAGAAGAAATCCTTCCTAGATGTCATATGAAAACAGGCACCACTGTCAACAACCCAGCTGATCTCATTACAAGCAACATTAATCAAATTCTCATTGCAAATAATCACAAGATCTTTTCCAGTAGTGGCGGCAACACGATCATCATTATCATTATCCTTCTTTTGTTGTTTGCCTTTGTTACCCTTGTTCTCTTTTTACCATCGGTAGCAAAACCTTTGGACATGCCCTTTTTTACCACAATAGTCACACTCAAGATTTTTGTATTTGGACCTTGATTTGCTTCTACTATTACTTTTGCCTCTATTGCCTTGTCCCTGATCTCTCTTAATGCTTCTCCCCCTGTTTTTAGTAACCAAAACCTCTGACTGTGAAGAGGACGCCTGCTGAGTTTGTTGTCTGACTTCTTCATTTAAAACAACAGTTTTTACATAATTCATGGTCACAACACCTCCAGGAGCAAAATTAGTCAAAATGACTCTGAGATTTTCCCAAGAATCAGGTAGAGTATTAAGCAACCAAAGTCCCAAAATTTCATCTTCAAATTTCACACCCATGCAGGACAACTAGTCAAAGCATCCCTGAAAATTACTCAAGTGATCAAAAATAGAACTACCATCCTTGTAACTCAAGTTCATAGCCTGCTTCAACAAAAACAATTTATTGTTCCCAGACTTGGAGGCATACAAGGTCTCAAGCTTCTCCCACAAAAATTTGGCATGTGAGTCATTAGCAATATGATTCAAAACATTATCATCTACCCATTGCCGAATAAAGCCACAAACCATCTCATGTTCAAAAGCCCAATCTTCATCAGATTTAGCCTCAGGCTTCTCACAAGCAAACACCGGTAAATGTAATTTTTTCACAAATAGTAAGTCTTTCATTTTTTCTTTCCACTTGTGGTAATTTGTGTCATTCAAACTAATCATTCTACTGTAATTTAGCTCCATCATTCAATAAAGTAAACAAACCAATAAATTTCTCTGATGCCAGCTGTTGGGAAAAAAAAGGAGTGTGTGCACAGCGGAAGCAACAACACACAAATATGTAATAAAATATTTCCCACTTGAAAGAACCTGTGAGGAGCAAAATAAACAGCCAACCAAAAATATCCACCAATTGATATATCCAAGAATGCACAAAAATAAATAGGCAAAGAGAACACACACAATTTTAACGTGAAAAACTCTCTCAATGTGAGAGATAAAAACCACGGGACCTAGTTCAGAAAAATCTCCACTATAATAGATCAATGAGTACAGTAAAATTTCTCCCAATAAATAAGGATATTACAACGGCTCTTACTCACTACTAACAAAGTAAAAATTAACAAAGTAGCAAAGCTCAAAACCCACAAAGGGGTAAAAACAGCTCAACAAATAGAGATGAAGAAATAAAATTTTGACTGTACAAGTAGAAGTTCACGATATAAGAAATAACATACTGAAAAATCATCAAAATCGGATCACAAATGACTATCCGATCTGAGCACACAAAATCAGACTCTTCTCTCTCTCTCGGTGCGGCGCTGCTGCTTTTGTTTTAGAAAACGAAAACCGAAAGAAAACTTATGAAGGAAGCGTACGAGATTTTGCTTCCTTTTAAAACCAATCTTTCTTTCTTTCTTTTTTAATATAATGACTGAATCCCACTTGAATTGGCCTAGTCAACAGTTCTAATGGTGAGTTAGCTGTTAAGTTGATTGGAATTAACAACAAAATCATCTTTATGCAAGATATTAGTGGGAAGAAACCGTATGCACAATTATTATTATTATTATTATTTATGTTTGATTCATGGTTCATGGATGTTAGTGGGAGGGAAGTAGGCAAGGCATGGACATGGTGTTGTGATGAGACAAAAACTGTAGGTCGCAACAGCCCAGGCCCAACAGCGTCTGGCA
Organism: Ormosia semicastrata; assembly: GCA_029884595.1. Classification (NCBI taxonomy): domain Eukaryota; kingdom Viridiplantae; phylum Streptophyta; class Magnoliopsida; order Fabales; family Fabaceae; genus Ormosia; species Ormosia semicastrata. The sequence continues at coordinate 11,242,931 of JAQQTO010000038.1, forward strand.
GATACGGTAGCAGCTTGCGTGGGTGTGGGTCGCAATCATTAGACCTGAAGGTGATAGCAAATCCACTATCGGGGACCACGATCCGCTTAACTCTACATCCTTTTAGATTAAGGCAGTTTGACAATTCAAAAACTGTTTTACAATAGTTTAATATAATTAATTATAATTTATTTATAATTTATATTAAATCTTAAATCACTTATAAAATTATTATCAAATTTAAAATTTAAATATTAGAATAAAAATAAAGCATGAAAAAGGAAGAGAGAATTAAAAGAACGATAAAGAATTTTATAAAAAAAATATTGAATTATAAATAAATCAAATTTGAGTTAAATTCCTTAAGAATTAGTTTTATCAAGATTTTAGCTCAAATATGAATCAGTTATTTCAAAATTAAATTCTTTATACAATAACAAAACAATATTCATTTAAAAACTTAAACTAGCCCCACTATACTACATATATGATTTTTCGAATGTTGTTAAACACCCCTTTTTGGTCGTATTGAACTCCTTATCCTTTTTTATTCTTTTTAATTTCTTGTCAAGAAATTTTTTTTTTTTATTCTTTTATTTTGAGAGTATATGAAAAAGAGTTTAATTCTGTATTGACAGATTATTTAATAAATTTAAATATATAAACAATTATTTAATATGTCAAATTTATTAAATAATATGATAATTTCTAACACATCATTAGATGATAGTGTCAAATTTTTTATACTAATAATATATTAAAATTAAATATTTTGAATAAATTTTAGTTCATTAAATAATGTAACAATATATTATTACATAATAGTGCAAGACTTTTTTTTGTATTAACAATACTTTAAAATTAATCTTAAATATAATTAAATTAAACTAAATTTATATATAAAAGCTAAAAAACCTGAGTTGATTTTGTAATGAAATTTGTATGTTTTTTAAAAATTTGATATATAAATTTAAAAATTAATTTTATTATTTTAATAGTAATATGCCATGAAAAATATCATACACGTTAATTAGACGTATATTTTAATAACAATCAATTTAAAATCAGCCTAAATTAATCATAATAACTGTTTACTGATTAAATTTAAACTGAATTGAGTTACAAAAAAAATGTAGTAATCACGGAAATTATTTTTTAAACCTGTCACGAGGAAGAAATGGAGATAACTAGATTTTTTTTTCCTTGATAAAAGAAAATGAATAGTGGGAAAGTGTATGCCAGGTCAGTTTGTACGGACTGTGCCATCCTTGTCAATCTCAGGTAGAACTGGGAGCCTCTGATCAGATGGGAAGGAATCTGTCGCGCACTATTTGCAACTTCTATTGCATGTTTGTTTAAGATTTTAGTATAATTAATTTAAAATAATTGATATGGAAATAATTAAAGATAAAACAGAATTGTTTTTAAAATATAATTATAGATATGTTTTAATTTTTTTATAAATTTCATATTTAAAATTAATTTTATTAATTGTAAAAGTTAAAAGAATTTACTTCTCTAAAAAATAATCTTAGTGCTCCATCATGTAAGAAAAAATTAAGGGAAAATTAATGTAAATGACTGTTAAAAGGGGATATTTAATTTTAATAAAGGATATAAAAATTTTAAATAATTAAAAATGACCATACAAAATTTATTTATAAAGAGTGACCATTGTATTTTATGCAATGGATAAAAATACCTTTGATGTCACTCCCTTGGAACAAGTAACAATTCATAGTTAAACACTATTTACAATTTTTTCATAACTTTATGGTCCTTCTTTTTAATGATCGTTGAGTAAAATTTAATGGTCATTATCTCTAAAAGAATTTTTCTAATCATTTTTTATAATTTAAACTTTTAATATCTCTTGATATTAAGTGATCATTCTTAGCAATCTTTGACATTAATTTTCTCAAAAATTAAATCACAAACCAAATAACATTTCACTTATTTTCAACGCACAAAAGTGTAAACATTCGGGATTAAAAAAAAAGTGTCAAACATCCGTTTAGATTGTTTCAGAATCTTAACAACAGGTTCCTTAATCAATTACCCTACTTTATATAATGTTTATTGTGGTTATAGGTATTGTTTTGTATAAGTAAGAGTGTTTAAAAGACGGATTTAAATTGACGTCATTTTAATATGATATTTTTTATGTAGACATTTTTTAAAATTCTGCGTCGATATGATTATGATTTGATTAATGATTATGATAAAATTAAATTGACCTAATATTTAATAAAAAATTAATTTTTTTCTAACATTTTATTTATTTTATAGAATGACACTCATTGTCTTAATTAAATCTAACGTGTCTCTTACTAAAAAAAATATGACGTGTCTAAAATCCAATTTTTATTTTTAGCTTGTATTGACCTATCATGATGTCATGCAATTAATTTTAAATACTCATTAAAATTAAAACAAAATAAAATTTAAGAAAATATGTAAAAATTGTGTAAAAAAAATATAATGATAATTTTATGATCACAAAGAAAATATTATTAAAAATTGTATGAAGTGTCTTATCTGAAGAATTGTTTATACTCATGTCAATTTTTTCTCATGAATAAGAGAATTTTTGCTATTTTTAACAACATTTTTGTTTTGGACCAGGTAATGAGTTAATGGTTCAAAAGTAACTTAACTCACTATAATAGTACCTTAGATATTATTATGTGCTATTAGATAAGTACATTAACTTATTTAGGAAGAGTAAATTTCTCACAAAATTTCTTATATATATGAACACTAATTACATTTTACGTAAATAGAAAAATTAGTTATAAAAGATAACAATATCATGGATTCTAATTCTAAATAACAACATTCAATTTAGATTGAATTACAATTCTTAACACCCAAAACACTCTTATAAATATCCTGCAAAGCTTCAAATGTATGCATCTAATTTAATTCTACACACTATTATCTTTGTACACGACCTAACTCAAGCATTGAAGTATTTTTTAGAGTTATCCACCCCTTCGCACCACCGCTGGTGCTTCCGTGCCACAAAAGTTTTCACCTTCAACTACCTACTCAGGTAACTCTCTAAACTTTGCTCAAAACAATTTCTTTATCAAAACTACTAGAAAAATTGGATATTCTCTAAATATTTAGAGATAAAATTAAAGACAAAAATTGATTTGTCGCTAAAAGTGGTATCTCTGATTATTAGAGACGAAAAAAATTAGTTCTGTCTCTAAATTTTAAAATTCTGTCGTTATTTAATTATCAAAATTTGTCTCTTATTCTTTAATTAGAGAAAAAAAAATTTTGTCTCTATTTCTGTCTCTAAATTAGAGATAGATCTTTTTGTCTCTAAATCCGTATCTAATATTTTAAAAAATATAAAATAGAGAGGGCATCTAATTATGGTTTGACACAACTAGACACCTTCATTTTATACAAAATATATATTTTCCTATGCACATAAAAATTATATAAAAAATTATTTTATATATTATTTTATAGAATTTAATTTCAGAATATATATATACTATTCATTTATATAGTATAAAAATTCAAGCAATAATATAAACTAATTTTAACATTTAACACATTGTTTAAAGTATTACCCAAGTATCCACAATAACACATTGATTAAAATATTAATCAAGTAATCCACATTCCAAAAGATTGGCTAAAATCAAATCTCCCTTCAAATCTCTGACTTCATTGTAAATCTTCGATTGCAAGTTTACTTGAGCTAAAGAAAATGAGAATTTTACCGACAATCACCTAGAAGAAGAACTCAACAGTGCTTGCTGTCGTAAAATTTAGTCTTCAATTTCCATATCAGAGGGTTTTTCTTCAAGCTTGGTGTATAACATAGGCTATTGCTAAACTAAGAAAGCATCAAATATGCATACTCTTAATGCAATCTTACATTAATAGAGGTCACAATTAGAACCTATGCATAGTCATCTTTAGCTCAATTATCTTTGTTTCTACCTCCAAAGCTTGCTTCAAGTGCTCTTCACTAAGTTTGTTAATTTCTTGATATTTCCTCTATGTTTCATCAATCTTCTTTTCCAATGAGTTAAGTTCCTTCAAAGCATCAAAGACAACAATAATTTGGGATACTATAGAAGCATAGTATAGCACATGAGAAGAATACATTTTGCAGACAATTTATGGATACCTTGAGATGTTCATTTTATGCATTAAGCTTATTGATCAATTCCTTATCAATAACATTAATAGGAACTTCCTGAATAATCAGAGTTTGCTCAGCTATTTTTTTAGCAGCCTCACATTCCTGAATGAGGAGTGCCTTAGTTTCTTGAAACTGAAGCTGCATCTCTTGCAAAGTAGATCACAATTTTGTATTTTCCTGTGTCATGGCTTCCTCAATATCGGCCTGCATTCATAGATAAATTAATTACAACAAACTAAAATATTTAGAAAGTCAGATAAATAATTACACATAAAACAAATCAAGTTAGAGAGTCAGCAACATAATGAAATATAAAACAAATCTATTTCTGTTGTGAATCTTTAATTTGTGAGATTTTTTAGACATGAAGTATGATAATTATAAAGGGAAAAATATCCAGTTTAGCAATTGCAGGCACTGACAGAAGACTCTAAAGAACATAAGAGTGACCAGGCTGCACATAAAGCAATTTCCAAAGAAACAATATTGTAGTTCAATCAAGCTAGAGTAGTCACAGAATAACTTAAGCTCATCTATAATTTGATCTACTTTAAATATATAAATTACCCTCTTCCTCTTCTCCAATTGTGGACGCCAGCTTAGTTTTTCAACTTCCATTTCTAATTTACTTTTGGCAGCTTGGAGAGCACTAGTTTCCTTAGCAGCTTGCAGAAGTTAAGATTAAAATAATTTTCATTTGTGAACAATCAACATTATCTTATGCTGGAAAATAGTTGTATTATATTCCTTGAAAGGATAAAATTCACATTAAGATATAGAATTGCAGGTTTCAAATTTTGGCAAGAGAACAGGGAACAAATTTCTCAAACAGTCAATAGTAAAACCATTTCAACTAACACATTTCTATTAACAGAGCTACCAATGCATAGCACTATATAGTAATTTAAAAAGTCAAATTTTTTACCTTAACAAAATTATCTTACACAAAAAAGCACGCTATTAGTAGCATTACAAAGGAATCATTCTTCACTTGACAAGGAACAAATCCAATATTAATTGTGATAACAATATAGATTTGTCAAATTCTTTCATATATAAAAAAAACATTTAAATATGATAAAGAATCTCGGTTACTCTTATAATGTAAACAAAAGGAAAAAGTTGCTTTTATTGAAAGATTAACAAGAAAACCAATGAGAGAAAAAAGAATGTAGTCACCATTTTAAGCTTTCAAAGTTCTCTACGTGCAATTATTCCCCTCCAGGCACACTATGTTGCATTTTTTAGTCTTAGGAAATGAATGCGAGCTAAAAAAACCTCCGCAATGACTATGTGATAGATAACTCACATTAATTTAATAATACTTCAAGCAAAAACGACATTTAAATTTATATCATTATTTCAGATTCTTATAAAGGATAGACATTTTCCCAATACTTCCAATTCTTTAGCCTTGAGCCTAGTTTGTCTTTTATAAAAAAGGAGGCATATTCTATTGGAAACAACAGCAAATAGAAGACTCAATTGTAGTTGACATAACCAACAACTATTAACAAGAAAAAAAATTGGTACTTGGGTATTCTCTCATAAACTCTAGCAGTTAGTACTTGGTACTTGTGCATTCATATGACAATTAATGCAAATAATAAATCATAATTCCTCTATCAGAGAAGCAAAAATGAAAAACCAAACAAATGGTATGAGTGAAATTGGTAAATCAACCTAACATAAAAAAATAGAAGCAACGAAAGAGTATTAATTTTTCTTTCAACAGCTAACCAACATCAGAAGCACGAGATAATGTCATAAACTAGGCACAACATTAACAAGGTACTTCCTACTTGGGCAGTAAGTGATTTCAACATGGCGAAGTTGAATCCTCTTATTCCTTTTGATGCACAAGTGTGCGAGAGAGAGAAGCGAGCACTGTATAACAGAAAATTATAAGTGTGAGCACCGAATGAGAGAGAGAGAGAGAGAGAGAGAGAGAGAGAAGGGCGTACCAAACTCAGATTTGAGAAGGGCGTACAAAGCGTGGAGCCCGAATGGCGCGATAGAGAGAGCAGAGGAGAATGCGGCGGTGCACTGTTGGGAGAACGGCGTGACGAAGAGAGCAGACAAGAACGACGCGAGTCTAATTTGGGGGGAAAATGGTTTCAGAAAGATATGTAATTTTGAAGGAATTAGAGACGAGAACAATTTGTCTCTAACTTTTATAAAAAAAAATTATTAATTATACCAAATATTTAGAGACGGAATTGAATTGAAATGTCATTAGAGACGAAAAATTTTAAAAATGAGTATATTCCATCTCTAAATCAATTTGACTTTTTAAAACTCAACATTGCCCGTGTAAATATGGAAATAGAGATGGAAAATTCTAAGACGGATAATTTCCATCTCTAAATTATAAAATTTATTTTTCGTCTCTAAATCATTAAATACGTCTCTACTTTTGTCTCTATTAAAGACAAAATTGTGTCTGTCTCTAAATTCTGTCTCTAGATCTAATTTTTCTAGTAGTGAAGTTATAAAAAAAATAAATTTAAATATTATGCTTGAGAAAAAGTTAACATTTTTTTATTTTGTTTTATTATGAGTATTTATATCATTTAGATTAGTTTTAATTCTCTTCCGCATTGATTTTATGTATCAAATAATGGAATGATTACGAAGGACATTTTATTTTGAAAGCTACCAAATTTTAAATTAAAAATTATCATTCCATTTCAACTCATTTTATTTCATCATAATTTAATTCCTATTCATAGAATTCTCATTCTATGTATCAAACGGGAAACAATATTGTCGTACATATCAATATACTTATGATTAATAAAATAAAGGAGCAGATTTAATGTGTCTCCTGTATCAATGTGCCACCTTTTAATTTTGATTTTGTCACTCTTGTGACGCTGTAATTAGTTCCACCAGTAGCATAAGGCTTAGTTTTGTCAACTCAAAGTCTCCATGTTGTTACTTTTGTCAGGACAAAGCCCCCATAGTATCATTCTGTTAAATTCAAGCCGTAATTAACACTTTGTTATAAAAATGTTTGCATGATTTATGGTTAATGGTCAAATGATAAAGATGAAGTTTATGCAGCATAAAATAATATAAATAGCATTTTATGATGTGTATAATCACAACTGTGTATATTTACACTCATGACTTCTTTTGAGTTTGAATAATCACACATAATTTTTTTTTGGTATTAAACTTGGATAAAATTGAAGTGTGTTCTTATAGTAATTATAATTATAACAAAAAATATAAATTAGACATAGAATAAATAGTCTGTATATATATGCAATCATCATTATTTGTAATCAATGATTATAATTTAACGTATTAACATGTGTTTGTTCAAGTAGAAGTAATTCATGTTCTTTAAGTATATGGCATTCGGATCAATCTTAAGATTTATATATATAAGAATAATATTATTAGGAGGAATCTTTACTTAAGTGTCTGACCGAACCTTAAGAAATTAATTTCTCATATATCAAGAATAGATACTATAAGAAAAAATATATTATAAAAGTCATTAATCAACCCAAATGAACCTCTCCTTTTTCTATTAAATTTAGTTTGTCTCCTATGGGTTCTGACAAATATATCTGTGTTGTAATTGTGTCACGTTTTTTTGGCATTATTTTTTGTAGGATAAAAAGTTGTGGAATTGTATATGTTTTATTCAAACTTGTCAGTGCTAAAATCATCCAAAAACTTTACAATAAAGTACCAATCACCGTTTAAATTTAACATAATGATATTACATGGGAATTTTATGTGTAAGAAACTAATCATATGCAGCTCAAAAAAAAAAAAAAAACTAATCATATGAGACAAAGTGACAAAATAGAAATCAGAATGTGCCATATTGATTACGACCAAAGCAAGGGAAAAAAATTACTCGTACGTAAGGGATTTGACTGAACATGTAATAGCGGCTAAATCAGACAGCAGATCAGCATGATACTTAGCTCTTCCTGCTTCTGGGGTGAATAAAATTAAACACAATAGCGTTTCCTTTTTTTGTTTGACTATTAAGCAAGTAAACACCTGAATGCTTCACATGATACATTGATACTCCGCGTGTATATCACAATTATTGCTAAAACATTACGTGTTGTAAATCCTATAGCTGAAAATTTACCTATTTGGTTTGGCGAGTGGCTAGATTCTGTGAGAGCAAGGATGGTGATCGACTTTGGATTTTCTCGTGCAACACTCGAATGTATAATAATTTATGTAGTACTGATATTTTAAAACAATTATCATATCAGTATTATATATATATATATATATATATAGATTTAGGTATTTTGATATTTTAAATTTTAAATATTTTATATTTATGTATCTTTTAATTATTTTTTAAAATTTTACAGTATCAAAACATTCATATCGTATTGTATCGGTGTTTCTTTAATAATGCCATTGCAAGAGGCTTAAAGGTATATGTTTAAGATATTTTCCATACCGATTGGATTTGGTAAATCATCAAATCAAAGTATGTGTGTCACCATGCCATGAAAACGATGAAAACCCAGTTCGTCTCCCCTCAGGTTGTTTTGTAGGATCAGTAGTGTTGGGAAATCAAGACCAGTTGTTATGAAAACAACAAACATTACCCCAGAATCAAGTTTTGCGGAAACAAGTTTGTAGGAAGAAAACACCAATCACACAAAGACAAAGAATTTATAATGGGAGAAAAACTACTTTTGTTGTCAAAGACAACCAAAGATTTCACTATGAGAAAATTTGTACAACTCACAATAATCTTTCAGTTATCAACACTCTAAAAATACACATTGCTCAAAAAAAAAGTCTTAACACTCTCTCTATTACAAGGACTAAATGTTACCATTTTATCACCTCTCCTTACAAAGGATTTCCCATTTACTCCTTCTTCTCTTGGTGTGTTTTGGGAATGAAGATGATGCATATATATAGATGGCCACAAAATCTCCTTTAAATGTAGCCACACAAATTACCAACTATGAGAAATTTGTAACCACAAAAACTACCAAAATCAATTATGACCACAAATAAAGAAAGCCACCAACTCCACAAAATTTGGACTCCAACAAATCAACTCGCCATAAGGAGGTGGCACCTGCATTTTCTTATCAAATGCCCAAACCTTATGTAGAGAAAATCGAGCACCCCTACCGAGAATACCATGCACCCCTTCATCCGGATGCCTTGCCAAACACCGACTATATACGAGTAAATCATAATTATCAAAACTGATAATTGCCATGCTCCACCATAAGAACATATACACATGAAATCAACAAATTTCAAGATTTTTTTTCTTTTCGGCACATGTCAAAAAAACTTGCAGAAAAATTATGGTGCAACTTCCATGTTTTGGTTTCTGGAAGTTTCATCTGCCATCGACATATATTTCCACCACGCACCCTGCACAACTGCAAAACTAGTGCCCGTACGTAAATGTGGAACCCGCAAATAGAACACATCCTTTATGTTGGCATTAGCGGCCAAGCCAGAGGATCTTCATGCTTTTAACAAACATCATATGGGACCATCATATTCATCTCCCATCGAGGCAAGAGAAACACTATTTACGTTATCTTTCGAGCAATTTGCCGAACCTGCTCCTCTTTTTGGGCAATTTCTTTTAAGGTGCCCTGCTTGCCCGCACCCCCAACATACAAGATTTCCTTTTGTGGAGTTCTTCTTCTTCTTCTTATTTTCAGCTACCAACACTGAGCTTTCAGGCATAGAAAACTTTCCACCACTGAATCTCTTCAAAGAAGTTTACAATAATTGAGGAAAAGAATATCTTCTCCTTCCCATGAATTAAAATGCTTCATATGTTCATAAGATGACAAAGAGACCGAGATAAGCCTTAAAGCCTTATCTTCATCATCCATTTGTACTTGTTTAGAGACAAATGAGAACGCTCAAATGATCGACATTAATGTTGTACCTTCGCTCATTCGTAGCGTATGAAATTGTTCTTTCAAATACACTTGGTTGGAGACACCCTTTGTTTGGTACATCTCCTCGGCTAGAGTTCCTTGGTTGTCAAAGTTCATTGCACATTTGCAAGAATGGTGCATAATCGAATGGTACTTTCAGATCCGAGATCCTCCCAATCTTCATCGCTCGATGCAATGAGCCTTTGTCAGAATCTTTGCTAGAATCTTTCTCGGGATCTTTACCTGAAACAGAGATGAGTTTTCCTTTCAATGCTTTGTGTAGTCCAAATTAGATCAATATATCCTTGACTTGTATTTGCCACAAGCCAAAATTCATCCTCCTGTCAAACTTTTAAATCCCGAACTTCATGGTATTATCTTGTAGTAAATTTTCAATAGGATTATGTGAATAATACACCAGGTAAGTTCCCAGGAAAGAGAGGTAGGCCACAAATGGACACACTTAAATACCAAATCTTTCCTTAGCCAGAACTTTTCCTAGACATCCACTTTCATACTATCATAATTCTTTTCTGATGTGGAAGATCAATCAAAGTTGCAACCACAGAGCATACTAAGAATTTCCTGAAAAAATCTAACACTGTCGTAACCAACAGCTCTGATGCCACTATTGGGAAATCAAGACCAGTTGTTATAAAAACAACAAAAGATTACCCCCAGCAGAACCGATATGCGAAAACAAGTTTGGGTGAGCACACAGGAAGAAAACACCAATGACACAAAGACACAAGAATTTATAATGGAAAACTCCCAAACCGGAGAAAAACCACTTCTGTTGTCAAAGACAACCAAAGATTTCACTATGAGAAAATTTGTACAACTCACAATAATCTTTCACAGAGTTATCAACACTCTAAAAATACACATTGCTCAAAAAAAGAGTCTTACACACTCTCTATTACAAAGACGAATGTTGAATTTTATCACTCCCTCCTCTACAAAGGATTTCCCACTTCCCACTCCTTCTTCTCTTGGTGTGTTTTGGGAATGAAAATGATGCATCTATATATAGATGTCTTCCTCAAATTTCAGCCATAAAATCTCCTTCAAATTGTAGCCACACAAATTACCAACTCCATGAGATGAATTTGCAACCACAAAAACTACCAAGATCAATTATGGTTACAAATAAAGAAAGTCACCAACTCCACTTATGAGCTGGACTCCAACAAGTAGTTCCTTTATGAGGTGCATGAAAATTATCTCGAACAAAATAACTTTTAGTAAGCATCCGATACAAATTCTTCGAACAGAACTTAAAATGCAAATTTCAAAGTTCACTTGACAGGTATATAGGCCATGATACTTCGCAGTTCGTATCAAGTCAAGATAGAACTCTCGTATCAGGTCAAGAGAAACTTTTAAGTGTTTTCGGAATAAAAAATTTCTCTTGATTTGTACCATTAAATTTGTGCTCTATTAGGCCAAAAGTTATTAATTTATCATTTTCCGCTAGAAGAAATAAAGAGTGTAGTCTTTATATACCTTAATTTAATAGATAGTGGTGGATATATATTATATAAATATGGATTTTCTTGTAAGAAATGTCTCATATGTGTGTGTAGCAAATTATGTGATTTAATAAATAAATGAGAGGCTAAATGGTCATTGGTTGATAAAGTTGGGAAGATGTTTCTTAACCTCTATAAATGCTTGATGGGAGCATTTGTTAAGACATGAAAAGCAAATAGAAACCTGTTCTCTCTCCCTCCCGTATAGTTTACGTTTTATGTTTACCATCAAGAAAGAAAGAACGTAGAGAAGAGAAGGAGAAGAGAGAGAAAAGAGTTTCTACCTTTATCAAGATCTGCATATTGAAGCACTAATTCTCATTGTGGATAGAGGTTAGTACATCTTAACATAATGATATGAATATGTGAAAATTATGAATTCTTAAGATTCTTGTTATGTAGAAAATTTTAACATGTGGTATCATGGTATGTGTTTAAGAATTCATAATTTTTCATTAATGATGATATTTTTAGGAACTTATAATTTTTCATTGATGATGATGTTTTTAAGAATTTATAATTTTTTATTGATGATGATGTTTTTAAGAACTCATAAATTTCCATTGATAATGATATTTTTAAGAACTCATAATTTTCCATTGATGATGTTTATTTTTTGATCCATGAATATTGCTTATGAAATTCTCATGTTTTCCGCTGCGTAAGTATAACTGATGAATTTGAAAGCTTCAGATTTCTTTTGATGGTTGCTTGCACTTTTAGTATTTGTTAAATGATTTGACAAAGTAATGGAAAGAATTAAAAAAATGTTGAAAGCAATGCCATGTCTTGCACTGTACCCATCAATTATGATGTTTGTCCTTTGTGTATATGTTTTTACGATGACTAATGGCTATGCCTTATTATATATATAAAGCCTATAAAGTGTGTATATAAGTCAAAAGGCTATAAAGCCTTGAATGTTAGGAAAAGAAAAAAATTATTTAATAAACTTTGTCTTATATGTCATTTAAGTTAAAAGGCTATAAAATTTATATCAATAAAGAAAGATCAAGTTTTCTACAATTGTTCGTAAATCAAAGACTTTTGATGGTTCTTAATGGGTGGGACTCCACCGAAATGAAAACAATGGGTTGTTTACAATATATATATATATATATATATATATATATATATATATATATATATATATATATATATATATATCAAAACTACCATATATATGACATTCAAATCTGTTTGAAAGTTTATTTTATATATATATATATACCATTAATTGTATGTTTGACTTTTATGCATTATGCTATTTTATTAATTGACACGGTGATATAATTATTTTTTCCGCTATACTCTATGAATATAGCACTGTGTTTAATAAAGATAATGTGAAATTTTATTTCCTCTAATGTTTATGAAGTGTTGATATTTTGGAATTAAAGTATGATAGATTTGTTAATTACCAAAGTGGTCAAATCTTTAAGTTAATTTAATTCCAAAATTGTAAGATGATTTTATCTCAATTACCCATATAGAATGGATGCTATGAATGACATGATATTTTTGATTTATGGGTGTATTGAAGTTCATTGTTATAAGACAGTTAAGGATCACCCAAAAGTTATTGTTTGTTCTTATAATTAATGAACATAAATGTTGGTAATGCAAGTGTACTGTTAGTTTTATTTATATATCCAAAGATAATAAATATTTCTAGTTAGTACACATATCATTGCCAAATTATGTAATTTTTTTTATTAGCTTCATTATGTTGAATGTGGTATATTGATGGATTGCCCAAAGGTAAACATCAACATACATTGTATGAACTATTTATTTATTTATTTATTTATTTTTGAATCTGTGTAGCATGTTAGTATGTAACTCAAAGCATTAATTTTTTAAATCTTTATTGTTTGCAGTACCTGTTGCTTTACATTCACATCTCTCATTTGTACTAGTTTTTAATGGACTGAACTTCTCTGAATGGAATGAGCAAATCCAGTTTTACCTTGAGGTAATGGATTTAGATTTAGCTCTTCGAGTAGAGAAATCAGATGTTATTACTATTTTAAGCATTGATGAAGAGAATGTCCATTATAAAAATTGAGAAATGTCAAACAGATTGAGTCTGATGTATATACGGATGAGTATAGCTAGCAACATTAAGTCAACTCTTCCTAAAATTAAAAGTGCTAAAGAAATGATGAAATTTGTGGAAGAGCGCTCCCAAACAGCTGATAAGTCTCTTGCTGAGACATTGATGAGTACATTGACCACCATGAAATTTGATGGTTCTCGTACTGTGCATGGGCATGTTATTGAGATGACAAATATTGCAGCAAGACTTAAGTCATTGGGAATGGATGTGGATGAAAATTTCCTTGTGTAGTTCATCTTGAACTCATTACCATCTGAGTATGGTCTTTTCCAAATGAACTATAACACCATGAAAGACAAATGGAATGTGCATGAATTGCACAGTATGCTAGTTCATGAGGAAATTAGACTTAAGAATCAAGGAAATTATTTCATCAATTATGTTAACCATCAAAGAGTTGGAAAGAAAGTGAGTAGGAAACATGACAAGAAAGGAAAAGCACTCCTAAAGATCAATGAGGCCTCTTCCTCTCAAATCCACAAAAAGGAACCAAATGAAAACAAATGTTATTTCTATAAAAATTCTGGACATTTCCAAAAGGATTGTCCAAGACGTAAGGCTTGGTTCGAAAAGAAAGATATGCCTAGTGCTTATGTATGTTTCGAATCAAATTTAGCTGAATTTCCTTATAATACTTAGTGGATTGATTCTGGTTGTACAATTCATGTTTCTAATACGATACTGGGATTCCTTACAACCCAAACCACAAGACCAAATGAAAAGTTTGTCTTTATAGGCAATAGAATGAGAGCTCCAGTGGAAGCTGTCGGGACGTATCGTTTAATCCTCGACACTGGACATCATTTGGATTTATGTGAAACTCTTTATGTACCTAGTATATCTAGGAATTTAGTTTCATTATCCAAACTTGATAAAGCTGGATACTCTTTTAAATTTGGTAGTGGTAGTTTCAGTTTGTATAAACATAACTACATGATTAGTAATGGTATGTTATGTGATGGATTATATAAGTTAAATCTTGATACTCTTTATGCTGAAACACTCTTAACCTTATATCATAATGTTGGTACTAAATATGGTTTAGTCAATGAACGCTCTGCTTACTTGTGGCACAAATGCTTAGGACATGTTTCCAAAGAAAGAATGGAAAGATTAGTAAACAATGAAATCCTTCCGGATTTAGATTTTACTGATCTGAATGTATGTGTGGATTGTATTAAAGGTAAACAAACAAAACACACAAAGAAAGGAGCCATAAGAATGACTCAGCTTCTTGAAATTATACACACCGATATTTATGAACTTTTTGATGTTAATTCTTTCAATAAAGAAAGATACTTTATCACCTTCATTGATGATTATTCACGTTATGGTTATGTTTATTTGCTACATGAGAAATCTCAGGCTGTAAATGCCTTAGAGATCTATATTGATGAGGTAGAAAGACAATTAGACAGAAAAGTAAAAATTGTCAGGTCTGATAGAGGTGGTGGGTATTATGGAAGATATGATGAAAGTGGACAACATCTAGGTCCATTTGCTAAATTCCTTGAAAAACGTGGTATATGTGCTCAATACACAATGCCAGGTACACCATAGCAAAATAGTGTATCAGAAAGGCGAAATAGAACCTTGCTAGATATGGTTAGAAGTATGTTAAGTAATTATTCTTTACCTATTTCATTGTGGACTTATGCTCTAAAGACTGCCATGTATTTGTTGAATAAGCTTCCTAGTAAGGCAGTTCCAAAAACTCTTTTTGAGTTATGGACTGGCAGGAAACCTAGTCTAAGGCACCTGCATATTTGAAGTTGTTAGGTAAAAATTAGATATTACAATCCACAAGAAAAGAAGCTGGATGCAAGAATAATCAGTGGTTATTTCATTGGTTATCCAAAAAAGTCGAAAGGGTATAGATTTTATTGCCCTAACCATACTACAAGGATTATTGAAACTGGGAATGCTAGGTTCATTGAGAATGGTGATATTAGTGGGAGTGAAACACCACGTAAAGTGGAGATTCAAGAATTGAGAGTGCAAGTTCCTTTGACTTGTGTCTCTAATAAAGTTGTTATTCCTCAAGTTGTTGAACCGATAAATAATAATGAGGAACAACAAATAAATGATCCAATTACTCATAATGAAGTTATAGTAAATGAGCCTATAGTAGAAGAACCACAACAAATAACATTAAGAAGATCTCGAAGAGAAAGGAGATCAGCTATTTCTGATTATTATGTGGTATATCTACAAGAGTCTGAAGTTGACTTAGGAATAGAGAATGATCCAGTTACGTTTTCACAAGCCATGAATAATGATAATATTGATAAATGGTTAGATGCTATGAAAGATGAGTTAAAATCTATGGAACAGAATGAGGTTTGAGACCATGTTGAGTTACCAGAAGGCTGTAAACAAGTTGGTTGTAAGTGAATCTTTAACACCAAACATGATTCTAATGGTAACTTAGAACGTTACAAGGCCAGACTAGTTGCAAAAGGGTTTACTCAGAAAGATGGCATTGACTATAAGGAGACCTTTTCACCAGTCTCTAAGAAAGATTCTCTCAGAATTATCATGGCATTGGTGGCTCATTATGATCTAGAGTTACACCAAATAGATGTGAAAACTATCTTTCTAAATGGAAATTTGGATGAAGAGGTTTATATGGACTAACCAATTGGGTTCATAAAAGCAGGAAAAAAACATATGGTGTGTAAACTTAAGAAGTCAATATACGAACTTAAACAAGTTTCCCGATAATGGTATCTCAAATTCAATGATACTATTGTATACTTTGGATTTAAGGAAAATAATGTTGATCTCGAAGGTCATGGGAGTAAGTTTATCATATGTTGATGACATCTTGCTTGCAACTAATGATCATGGTCTATTAAGTGAGACTAAGAAGTTTCTTTCTAATAACTTTGAAATGAAATATATGGGTGAGGCAACCTATGTGATTGGGATAAAGATATTCCATGATAGATCATAAAGATTGTTGGGTTTGTCTCAGAAAACATATATAAATAAAGTATTAGAGAGATTCAGAATGGAAAAGTGCTCAGCATCTCCAGTTTCAATTCATAAAAGAAACAAATTCAGTCTCATGCAATGTCCAAAGAATGATTTGGAACATAAACAGATGGAAGCAATTCCATATGCATTTGTTGTTTGGAGTTTAATGTATGCTTAGACTTGTACCAGACCAGTTAGCTTTGCAGTTGGAATGTTGGGAAGATACCAGAGTAATCATAGTTTAGATCATTGGAAAGCTGCAAAGAAAGTTCTGAGATATCTGCAAGGAATGAAGGATCACATGCTTACCTATAGGAGGTATGATCATCTTGAAGTGATCGGATATTCAAATTTTACTGGTTATGTGGATAAAAGAAAATCCATTTTTAGTTATTTATACCTTTTAGCTAGAATAGCTATATCATGGAAAAGTGCGAAGCAGTCTGTCATTATTGCATCCACTATGGAAACTGAATTTGTGGCATGCTTTGAGGCCATGGTTCAGGCTAAATGGCTACGTAATTTTATTTCAGGGCTTGGAGTAGTCGATAGTATTGCCAGGCCGCTAAAAATTTACTGTGATAATTTCGCAACTGTCTTCTTTTTTAAAAACGACAAATATTCCAAACGTGCTAAACATATGGAATTGAAATACTTTACCGTTAAAGAAGAAGTTTAGAAACATAGAGTGTCAATAGAGCATATTAGCACTGATCTTATGATTGTTGATCCTTTAACAAAAGGATTAACGCCTAAAACATTTACTGGTCAAGTTAAAAGTATGGGCATTATGTTTACCGATGAAAGTTGAACATTATTGTTTTGTTCTGATGTATATTTGACACTCTGAGCTCATTAATGTATAAATTTCTGAATTTTCCTATTTTCAAACTTATGTGTACATGTATGAATGATAATATTGAAAACAGGATTGGTCTTTGATAAAGACATTATTGTTGGACATATTATGTACTTCCCATTAAAGTGTCATGTTAGGAAGAAGGCTAATATAGTAGTACATGGAAGGAACTATGTCAATTTGATGATATACAACCGTCATGACTCTTATTAGTTCTTATTCTTAACTATGACTTATGATGCAACCAATGTATGAAACTTTTAACCTTGTTAATGCGCATTATGATTGATATTTTATTAAATCATGAAATGATACTTTGTCACATGAGCCAAGTGAAAAAATGTAAGAAATGTCTCATGTGTGTGTGTAGCAAATTATGTGATTTAATAAATAAATGAGGGATTAAATGGTCATTGGTTGATAAAGTTGGGAAGAGATTTCTTAACCTCTATAAATGCTTGATGGGAGCATTTGTTAAGACATGAAAAGCAAATAGAAACTTGTCCTCTCTCCCTCCCGTATAGTTTACATTTTATGTTTACCATCAAGAAAGAAACAACGTAGAGAAGAGAATGAAAAGAGAGAGAAAAGAGTTTCTACCTTCATCAAGATCTGCATATTGAAACACTAATTCTCATCATGGATAGAGGTTAGTACACTTTAACATAATGATATGAATATTGATAACTGCACATAGTATAATTATTTGTGCTCTATATCTGTGCTTTATGGCATGATTAGTCCTTGTTTGTAAGTATTAATGGAATGTTTTAGCATCATTAATATCTGATTTCATTCTGATGACTTCCATTGTGATCCTGAGTAAATACTTTCAAAACTATGATCAAATTGAGTAAATTTGCATGATTTAATGAATTGATACTTTCTTTGTTATAGGCAGGTCTCAAATGAGAAATGGAAATGAAGAAATTGAAGTAGCTTTGGACCAGGAAGCCTAAGAGAAGGTTAAAAGTGAAGATCAGCACCCAACACCGCGACATGGATTAGTGGCGCCGCAGCACTCCCCTGCTTCAGTACATAAAACCCGAGGCTGGAGCGCCGCAACGTTGAAGAGTGGGCGTCTCAGGCGCCTGTGACCTAATTGCACGTGTGCCGCGGCGTGACATGTTGGACGCCACAGCGTGATCCTGTTTTATTCAGCCTATAAATACATTTGCACCGAATTTCTACGGGAGTTTTTATCATTTTTTGGAGAGCAGCTGTGGTTTTTAGGTTTTTAGACCTAGAGGAAGTGAAAGAGGTTAAGGTTGGGTGGCCATCCTTCCTATGGAGGGTGAATCAAGCTTAGATGACAAAATCTAATGAGCTTCCTTCCTTTCCCTTCTTCTTTTCTCTCTTTATTGATTCATGAACATGATTTATATGTCTGTACTTTCATGTTTCATGGCTAGCTAGGCTGTATATAAGTTTTTCTTTGTAGTTTCTTATAGATACTGATGAATTTGTAATGTTTGGAGTATATATTGAAGTTTAGTTATTTTCAATCATAATCTATGCTTAATGCTTGTGGTTGGTTGATCACTGATTGCATGATCCTAATATTGGCAAATGAACTAGACATAGGAATTTGTCAATATGGATATGGTATGGCTGATGCATGTTCGGCGAGTTCAATTGGTTTGGATGAGCTGATTCGTTAATAGGATAGAAATATACCTATTGGCCATGCATAGTATGTGATTGAAAATAGATCATTCATGAGTAGAGTTTGCACTGGTTCTCAAGGAAACTTAGTGAGCTGAGTGAATAAAACCAGGGTTAATTGACCTAGACATAGGCTTTTAACTAAATCAGATTCTCAAGCTAACTTAACAATTCATTTATGTTGCTTGTAAGGATTGCATGTCATTAGTTGAAATAGGAGATGGAAAAGAATTACTTATTTCTCTATTTATCTATTTATATTAGATTTAATGCTGTTCAATCTTTATATTCTTTTAAACATTCTTTTATAAATTCAATGTCTTTGGATAGCATTAATTAGACTATTGGTTAATACTTGACTCTTATATAAAATACGTAATCCTCGTGGGAATGATATCTGACTCCTAGCGATACTACAAGTACGATCCGTGCACTTGTGGTAAGTAAAAGAGCGAACAAATATGTGAAAATTATGAATTCTCAAGATCCTTGTTATGTACAAAATTTTAACATTTCTCTCTTTCAACCTTAGTATTCACATGCTTGTCTATCTTTTAAGTTTTTTTTTTCTTTAATCTTATCTATCTATCTATCTATCTATATATATATATATATATATATATATATATATATATATATATATATATATATATATATATATATATATATATATATATATATATATTAAAACGTTAATCCTATCCATAATGGATTGTAATAAAACAACTACGGTCTCGATAAAGAAAATAATAAAAAGTAAAAATTAAATTCATTTAAATATTTATACATTTATAATATATAAATGAAAAATAAAATATTACAGTGGGGTCCATGCATTCTTCTATCTCTGAGTTCACCATTCTGAAGGCTTTTTCTGTCGTTGGTCATCCTTGCATTGCCCCAAACATTAAGCAAGTGAACTGGTTTCCTCCTCTTTGTCATTGGACTAAATGCAATACGGATGGGGCAGCTAGAGGGGCCTTGGGTTGGTCAGCCTGTGGGGGTCTCTTTAGAGATTATAAAGCTGTTATACTCGGCTGTTTTGCAGCTAATCTTGGTGTTTCTTACTCTTTACATGCAGAGCTGATTGGTGCAATGATGGATATTGAATTGGCCTTTAAAAAAGGATGGCACAATATTTGGTTAGAATGTGACTCTCAATTAGTAGTTGATGCATTCAAAAATGCGAAAGGAGTTCCTTGGAAGCTTAGAAACCGATGGAACAATTGCTTAATTTTAACTAGGCAAATGAATTTTTTAGTTTCTCACATTTTTAGAGAAGACAATACTTGTGCAGATAAATTAGCCTCTCATGGCCTTAACCGAAATAAGTTTGGTCTCCCTCACTATAGGTTTAAATAATTGCACTCTTTTGCATGAGTTTGATTTATGCCCCCCATGTTTTTTGTATTCTTGTTTTAATTTTTAATAAATTTAGGTATGCTGCAGATGATTGGTTGGGTCTGGGGTGCCAGCTTAGCTGAGATGCCTTTCCCTACAATGATGCCTTTGCATACCTTCTTTTGCTTAAAAAATAAAAAAAATTATTTATTAAACTTGAGTACTTTTACTTATGAATGACTTACTACTATCTCTTAAAATAATAACGTGTCATTTAAATTTTTTCTTTCTTTCTAAAGTTCAAACTTCAAATTCTTTGAATCTAATTATACATATCTTCTCCCCTAAGAAAAAAAGCAAATTATGCATATCTTCTTTTACAATTTTAAACATTTTCTCTCATTTAGTATACGATTTCCAAAATTATAGCAGAATTTAAAATAACACTTTGTAAAGCACGGGATACTCTCACTAGTGTGTATAAAATACAACATGAT
Source organism: Ormosia semicastrata (assembly GCA_029884595.1). Taxonomy (NCBI): domain Eukaryota; kingdom Viridiplantae; phylum Streptophyta; class Magnoliopsida; order Fabales; family Fabaceae; genus Ormosia; species Ormosia semicastrata. The sequence goes on from JAQQTO010000038.1 coordinate 11,263,988, forward strand.
TAAGATTTGAATGTTGGTGAAAAGTAACATTTCATTGACGCAACCCATAGAAGACTATTGTGCAATTTAAAAGGCTCATGAAAACTTATTACTAATATTTTATTTTTTATGGAAATTTAAAAAAATAAAAGATGGTATATCTTAGAAGCATAGATTTTGTAAATGTTTATTATGAATTCAGAAGGTTTAGCAAGTGGTATAGCTATTGGGTTGAAAGCTGGAATTAAAATGTCAGAATTATTGATTTTGAATTTTTCTTCATTCATACAGAAATTCAGAACGCTAAGGTGAACTCCCTGTGGCATATGTTTTTTGCATGTAAATTTTGACCATACTACATGTACATATCTGCACTCAAATTTAGTTAAAAAAATCTTGACATACTTTAATTTGATATGAAATTTTTTTAAAAAAAATAGAATCGTGGCTCCCAGCCACGACTTAAATAAAAATAAATAAAAAATAACTCATGCTTGGGAGGCACGACTTCATTGTGCCGTAATAAAAAAAATAACAATTAATAAGTCGTGGTTTGTACTAACAACTTACTCTTAGAAATTAATAAAAAAAATGACCACATGTAAGTCGTGGCTGAGAGCCACAACTTACTATTATTTACTATTTATTTTACACTATTTTAGTAATTATTTTCTGAATTGCACATGTTTAGTAAAATTTTCTTCTATTTATTCTATAATGATAAATGAGTCCCTTTATGGATAGAGCAACGTTAGTTTGCACATAACTCACATAAAGAATTGTGTATTATGGATAATGAATAAAAGGGGGAGAGAGACAAAGAGAGAGAAATGAATGATATTGATGAAAGTTATATGTGTGAGAAAATTTTGATGTGTAAATAATATTATTATTGTTGTGGTTATTATGGTACATAAAAGATGTTTCTATAGAGAACTATTTTAGCTACTTCGCTATCCAAGGGAGAAATTATTTTGATGGTTGCACTGAGTGGCATTGTTGAGTAGGATAACTTACTCAAGATTTGGAATCTGAATGTCCTTGGATGTGCATGCATGAAAACTAATATATAACAGAAAACTAGGTACTCCTCTTGTACAACTGGTAACCGAAGCTAAACTCATTATTTGGCATGAGGTTCCATGATGCACATGCACACTTTTGAAATATATGTTAGAGAAGTAATAAAATCATCCGTGTGCCTTAACTCAATACACTACAAAAAATTAAGTAAATTACGGCAGTTTTAATATGGCAGTTCAAAAAAACTGTCGTAACATTCAGTATAATACGGCAGTCATATACCTGTTGTATTTTACAAGTAAAAAATGGCAGTTGATGAATAAAATGGCGGTTTTAACCGCCTAGTTTGATAACAAAGTGAACATCTCTAGCGTTTCGGGATAAGGATAATCTAGTTCAGCAGTTGTTGGACTCGGGAGGCAATGAAATGGACGAGGAATATTAGTTTTGCAGCTAGAGAATCAGCTCTAATAAGTTACTCTTCTTATTATCGAAAATTCTTATTATTTAATTATACGAAAGAGTTAATTCGATCATCAATAGCAATAGCAAGAGTGCTGTGGGACTGTGTCCTCTTGATACGGATTTTCCTCCCTTTTTCCGGGCTAGAAATTGGTTAGTTAATTTTAAAATTTAATTAAAACATAAATTTTCATTTCCCTCTCAGCAAAAATAATTCCTTCACATTTGTCATTTCACTTCCCTCTCCTTCGTGCTCTGCCTCCCACTCTCACCGTGTCACTCTCACTCTTACTCTCACTATCATTCTCACTTCCCTCTCCGTCGTGCTCTCACGCTCACCATCTCCCTTGTGCTCTCACTCCCACCCTCTCTATCTCTCGTGCTCTCACTCTCATTCTCACTCAAAGCCCAGATCTGTTCAACCTCTGCCTCTGCCCCAAAGCCGTCGCGCCAACACGAGCTCGCAGGTGCCCAGATCTGTTCAACCTCTGCCTCTGCCCAAAGCCTCTGGATCTCATCAGGCTTAGCCTCGACGAGCGTATCTACGTCAAGCTCTCGTTACGACAAGTGGTATGTATGTATGTATGCTACTACCTCCATCATCTATGTTTCATGCTTTATCGGATCAGTTCTTGAAATCTAGTTGACTTCGAGGGTGAGAGTTAGATTCTGGTATCTCTAAATCGCTTAAAGTTTGGATTTTTGGTTCATATTAGTTTGAACACTCTCTTTATGATCAAAATCTGCTTACTAATTCAAAATTAATGTCATTTTGCTATTTCAATATTTCACTTTCAACGTATATACATGTGTGTTCGTGTCTTCCCATTAACTTTTAGGTTTTGGTATTGTGTTTTGAGTGTTCAATTTTGGCAAAATTATGGGTTTTTAATTTGGAATTGAAGATAATTACAATCTAGGTATTTTTTTATATTTTATTTTGTAGGCTTATGATATAAGATCTTAATATGATTCTTGGTGATGTTGAAGAAATTGTTACTTGTGGAAATCGATGATGAGACTTATGAAGAAATTGTGAGGGTAAGTTATAATCAAAGATATATTATTTTGATGCAAAGCTAACTCGTAGAACTAGAAGCGCAAATGATTCTTTGGGAAATAATGAATCATCTTAAGATTATTTATGTAAGTAAATAAACGTCAAGGCAATCATTACCTGCATTTTTAAGAAGTAAGGAGAATTTTTGTTTGAATGAAGATTCATTGTGGGGCCCATGACCATCATTTCAAAATCTCTAAGCCCAACTGAAGTGCTTATCTGTGTGCATATATATGCATAGCATTAGTTTGGTACTCTACTAGAAAGGTTATTGGCCTTGTTATTCAAAACTTGGATATTAATGAATGAATGTGTTTAGAGTCAAGCTATCTGCTTAGGTGACTTTATGTTGGCTAAAAGGGAATTTTGTCTTGCCAAATCAATAATAATCCCCATCCAGAGAAGAAATGGAGCCTTGGAAACCTTTGGGATTTTGTTCATATCTAGGAAATTTAGGATGCATATTTAGAATTCCAATATGCATCAAGCATCAAATTGCTGCTATCTAACAAAGACAACTAATGCATGATACCTTTATTATAAAGAAGATACTCTTTCTTGGATGATTTTTGTTTATCTTTTGATTTCAGACTACAAGGCGGATAGTTCCTTTTTGTTTGTTTGGGAGATAGGGTGATATTATTTTCTCTTTGTACTATCTTTGTGTTTGGGTGTACTCACCCACTTTTCTCGAAAAGAAAAATTAAATAAGGCAACTCTTTTGATCGGGACTTAATTGAAAAATTAATTTTAAGGATTGTCTTGCAAGGAGAAATGGTGAAATTGTTCTAGTTCCTCTATCTTTGAATTATTTCTTCTTTACTCTTTTGTGGTTTTTTTTTTAAATTAATGTGATATCTGGTTTCCTTAACTTGAATTGCTGTGAAGTGTGAACTTTTGGCTGACTAACTGGAACACAATGTAATTTGTTTCAACAGTGAGACTAGAGAACGTTATAAAAAGAAGCTTGCCAACTTTGTCAAAAAGCGTCTCAAATCAGAACGAGCTTTGTGGCTTAAATCAAAAAGAAGAAGTGCTTGCAGCCTACAACTAGTAAATGACATATATGAATAGAGAATGCATAGTTAGTCTTCATTGAGTCTTTGTTGAGTTATATAAATAAGTCTTTGTTTTAGCATAGCTATGTTATTCATTGTTAATAAGTCACCTTGTTGCCTTTATTGTTTTTTTTTTGTTGCTTTGATTTTGTGCTTGGTTTTTGAGTTAAATACTCCAATTTTGAGTGTGATGAATTGTTTGATTGAGAAACCGAGATAGATTGCTCTTCTCCGTTGAGTTGGTTGTCTTATTGATGATAGTAACTCATGATGCATACTCATATGTTTGTTCTGACTTTAGTTAAACTAGGATGAAATCATGCATTTTGTTTCCTTGATTATTTCCTTTTTGCCTCGCTGAAACCATGCTCATTTTTCATGAAGTTAGTTTGAATGACCATATTGAAGAATTGGGACTTTGGTTTGCAGTCTCTAGATTTTGTTTGTTTGATCATGGCATGAATGGGTGTCTATCTATGTTCATTTGTTGTGAATGATGCTTTATAATCTTATGTCAATGTCAATCAAGAATTTGGTTCATATTTTTTCTTAATAATTATTATGAACTTACGATGATAACTTAACTATTGGATGTTGTTTTTTTCCTCTCCTATATTTGTTTGGTTGTTATGTTTGAAAAATCTCAAATATAATTTTGTCCTTCTTGTATATGAACAGCTCTATCTCCTAATGACCTAAGAAGATCATGCAATGGAAGTAACACTCATCAATCAGCGGATATTGTAATTACTTGTAAATTACGGCAGCTCAAACTATCATAATTAGTTGCAATTACAAAAATTTATTAGTAATTTTTTGAGTGTGAAGATTAAACTCATTAAATTATGGTAGGCAAAATGTCATAATTCTTGGTAAATTCCATCAAAGCGCCATAATTTACCAAAAATTATGCGATTTACCCCGTCATTTTATACACAATTAAATCATAATTTTAGGTAAATTTAGTTTTAAAGCTTTAATACAAAATCGCCATTTTATCATGATAAATTGTGTACGTGGCTTAACAAAAAACCTCGTATTATAACGGCGATGAAAATTACGTCAGTTGTGGAAACTGCCACTAACACAAAAAATGGCGGTTAAAACCGCCGTAATATGCAAAAAAAATTACCGTAATTTACCTAATTTTTTATAGTGATAACTTAAAGTTTTGAGAAAAATGATTCACGACATAGTATCAGAGTCTCTACGACCATATTTGTTTGTTCTTGTCAAGACCTATTTTTACACATGATCAATTATACTTTGCTATCTCAAGAGTTAAAACAAGATTTGGATTGAAAATACTTATTACTGATGATAATGGGAACTTATGTCAAATAACAAAGAACGTTGACTTCAAAGAAGTATTTCAAAAAATTAGAATATAAGGTATTTGAATCTTTCTCCTATCTTTTAAAAAGACGTCAATTCTACATTTAGTTAATTTTAATTGTTTCATACCCAACGGAAATTTTTCTCTTTTTTATTTGCGGGTCGACAATGGCTATGGTTTTTATAAAATATTTATACAAATGAATTTTCATATATTGAGTTTGTGAAATTATCATTTTCTAATCATTATTGGAGTAGTTCCAAATTTTGTTTTATATTAACATTTCATTTATTTTGTTCCTTATTTATTTCTCCATGCGTTGCACGGGACACACATTAATATATGTTAGAGAAGTAATAAAATCATTCACGTGCTTAACTTAACAACTTAAGTTTTTAGAAGAAATGATTCACGATATGATATCAAAGCTTCTATGACTAAGTAGTCTAGAGTTCAATTAATTATTGTCATTCCTCATTCTTTTAATAAAAAGTTAAATTTAAGCACAAAGTACATATGTATGTGTATTATTCATGTTTTTAACCCAAAAAACTTTTATGTGAAGAGACATGTTAAAAAATAATAATAAAATTATTCGAGTATCTTCACTCGACAATTTAAACTTTTGAGAGGGATCATCACAGTATAGGATCGGAAATTAAGGGATATACTTAGATCAGCCAATCCAAATAGTCAAAATCAACTTTTCGAATGTAAAGTTGTATTATTCGGGGGAGACTTTAGATAAGTCCTTCCTGTCATCACAGAAGGCATTAGACTCGACATTGTTCCAGCCCAAAATCCTTTCATACCCGCGGAGCATTTGTAAGGGTGTTGAAATTAACCAAAGAACAAAAAATAACGCGGCTACAATCTGAAACATCCAATAGTCAATGTACATAAGTAAGGAAATTTGGAAAATGGATCTTGAAGATCGGTGATGACTTGATTGATGAAGCAAATAATGGAGAAAAAGATATTGAAAAGGATAGAACATAGCTCCAATATTGGGAGGAGCTATCTCCTTTTAACCTCCTTTAATCTGTTGTTATGTGTTCATTAACTCAATTAAATGATATGAGTGATAATAAAATAGACATATGACAGTAGATTAAAGGGGTTGGAGAGAGATAATTCCTCCCAAGATTGGAGCCAAGTTTTGTCCTATTAAAAATGACCAATGATCTAATCAAAAAACAAGTAGAGGACCAGTTGCAACAAAAGTTGAAAGCACATAACCATCTTTTATACAAAGACTTAATGACCCAAACTATATAATGATAAATCCTTGCTCATGTTAGATATATAAAATCAAACATTAGTCTTCACCATTAAAGTTTATGTATATGAGAGTTGGTATTTGATATGATATTAGATCACTATTATGACCAAGTAGTCAATAGTTTGATCATTGTCGTCTTCATTTTTTTTATAATGAAAATTCAATTTTAGTACAAGGTAAATTGATCTTATGCATTGACTATGTTTCAAATCTAAAGAATTTTTATATAAGGAAACGTGTTAGAAATATAAAATCAATCATGAACCTACAACTTAAGTTTTTAGGAGAATTAATAAGCATACACCATGAACTTGTAGCAAAGGTGAGTGAACACATGCAAAGTTTAGATAGCACGTGCAAACTACTTACACGCTCTTTGATCCCTCATCATGAAAAACTTACTTTATAGATAGCACATTCAAAGCAGATTCTTACTTAGGATGCCATGTTGGTTTCACACACCATAATTCTTGAATGGTATCACATGGGGTGGGAGTTGTGAGTAGGTTGATGGTTAATCTAGGGAAGCAACATTGAGAGACTTGCCAGAACATTTCATTGTCACTTAATTTGTTTTAGAATGAATAGTGTGGCTCTGCAAATTGCGTTGACGTATACTTCGATGGAGTATTAATAACGGAAGAAGCATTACTGACTACTTACCTTAGGTGAAAATGTTGAGCTTAGTATCTCAATTATAGAAAATTGTGGCTCTTTCAACCACTAAAGCAAAGTATGATGCTATCATTGAAACAAACAAAGAGATGATCTGGTTCAAGATTTTTCTCTACGACTTGGGTAAAAAACGAGAAAGTAATAATGTAATATCCTTTCCTGTATTTGACAAAGAATTTGATATTTCTAGCAAGACCGAACGCATTGATCATCTGAACTATCATTTTATTTGTGGGTTATATTGGATGTGGTATATATCTTGACACTTTAGAAAATATCTAGTATAGTGTATAGACAATCTAGTAGACATATATATTATTAAAGACATACATATTAGCTTTGGTTCAGATGCTCAACACACAGCTTCCTAACGGCTGTACAAGCACAACCAGGTTCTGCGCAAGGTCTTGGATAGGAAATTCGAAATTGGGATTCATACTTGGAGAAAAGGTAACAAGTGTACTGATTTACTTGCCAACTGCAGCCACTCGAAGAATTTTAGCTATCAAGATATCATCCACCCTCCTCCGGTGTTGGGCTTGATTATTCATTTGTTAGTGCTACCTTACCTCATTTAATTTCTTAAATTATAGTGTGTGTGTGTGTTTTTTGAGCTTTTGCCCTCAATAGCACCCCCCCAAAAAAAGGATCGACATACTAATCGAGAAGATGAGTTCATGCAATGGTTACATTGTTGAGGAGGTGTTACACTACGGTTGTGGGTTACGAATATTCGGTTGGCAAATTAGCCTCCAAGGGAGAGACCGTTGACACTTAAGACAAATTTTATTGATAATTTCTAGATGTATTTAAGTATTTCTTTTTCTTTTTAGAATATCATCCACTTAATAAGTAAGAGACTAAGGATAGACTAAGACAAGGTTTGATGCACTTAATAAGATAAGATTTGATAGTATTAAGTATAGAGATAAAACTTAATAGAATAAAGAAGTTGATAAATTATCATATTATCAAATATTTGATGCTCAATAATATAAAAATACTGATAGTATAATAATTATTTATCATAATTATAATACCCTTTAATATAAAAAAATAAAAAATAAGAACGACACTGATGAATGATGAATGTGGACCACCTCCAAATCCAGTTACATCAATCTCTTTCCATTCCCTTCTCTTCAAATCCTTCCTAACAAAAAAATAATCACTGAAATAGCGGATACATATGACATACAACAACAACCACATTACATGAATCTTCACAACCTGAAAAATCTTCCATTTCCCACTTCCCTTCCATCAATTTCCCAGCAGCCAAGCAGACTACAAACGATATACAAACAACACAACATTTCAAAAAAAAAAAACTTTTTGTATAAATGAAATCATAAAATATAAACAACCCACTTCCGCACCCTCAATTCAGAGTCACCCAATTGAAAATCGCAAATCCTACTATCAAAGATTGAAACTTTTAGTATACCTCAAGCTACAAATGCAAGATATGAAGAAAGAAAGAGAGTAGGGGAAGTTAATCAAAAACAGTATTTGTAGTTTGTTTCTGTGATAGTGGACGTTTGATAGGATAAAGATAGTTTTACACTCCTTTTTAGGGGTGTATTACTATTTACACCATTTTTAATAAATGTGATTGAGTAAAAAAAAGTGATAGAAAAAATATATATAATGAATGGTATTATATGGGGTGTGAAAAGAGGTGTATGCACTGTTTGATATAAGAATATAATGGTTGTGTTTGATAAGGGCTTGTTTGGTCTTCTCCTTTTAGAACGTATAAAGTACAAACAAAATACTCATCTTTTTCCTTTTCCCTTTCAAATACTTTTCTCGCTGCCATAGCCACCGCACGCGGTCTCTATCAAGAGATCTCGCCACCACCATTTCGGTGGCTATGGTCGTGGTGGTTGGTGGCCCAAAAGAATGGCTATGGTGGCGGTGGTTGGAGTTTAAATAGGGTGGTCATGACGGTGGTGGTTCAGCAGTATGGTAAAGGGAGAGGAGAGAGATGACCATGGTTTTCGAGAAGAGAAATGAAAGGTTGGGGATGAATTTGTAAAAAAAAATCTTATCAGGTTTAATCACGGGATGAAAGAGATGATAAAATAATTAGATCATAATAGAATAAAAAAATTTGACCTGATTTGATAATACTATCATGTTAAATCACTAAACACCTGATAAGATCTGATAGTATTAGTTAATACTATCAAGTCCTTCTTATCTTATCCATCAAACGCAGTCTAATCTTTCGGAATACGTTAAGACGTTTAAGTAAGGACTCATCTAAATAATATTATTTTCATATATATAAATCTCATAATCAAATTTAAGACTACATGCTTAAAGAATTAGAATCATTTCACTCAAATTAACACACGTTAATTAAGTATTTCTTTTCTAAATAAACATTGTTTTGTCCTAGTCTCTGTGTTAAAATGATAGTAAATCATCTCTTCCAATTGTAAAAATTCAATGCAACTATAGACGTAGGAATATTTTTTGAAAACGCGTAAATTTTGGAAATACATCTCTTCTTCCACGTATCTCTTCTTATCGTCCAATCGGGAAAAGGAAAGTACCGTCACATAATTTCAAATCCAAAACCTTACTAGCTACTCCAGAACATAGAGTAAAATTGACACGAAAGAAGGTTAGGCATGCATGTTGACACTTTGACACATGATAAAATTAAATGATAACTTCCATTATGTGGAGAAGGAATTAGAGGATTTCATTTATAATTAAGTAGATATTTATATATCCAAAAGGGTTGACTCAAGTAAAAAGAAGTTTAAGCTCAATAATTGAAGAATCTTTGTTATGCTAGACATGTGAAAAAACATTATAAGAAGAGATAGTCTCAATATCTTAAACAATTCCTAGTCTCATACCTAAATAGTACAGAAAAAGCTCATTAAACCAAAAAAAAAAAAGAGTTGAGATTTATATTGAAGAAAGAAAATTTTCAAATCTCAATAATATTTTTTTTCTATTATATATAAAGGAGGGTTTTTTTGACTGGATAAAGGAGGTTTTAAGATTTAGCGGTTGGATAGAAAGTATTCATTGATTATCCAATTTTGAACTTCGAAACTCATGATAAATCAAATACAGCATCAGGTGTTTCTCAAGAAAATTATCATTTTAATTTGATAAAAAAAATGAGAAAAGCGTCCAATCATATTGATAAATGCTCTGAAAAATATATCATGATCAAATAATTATTCATAGTTTCAAAATATTGTCTTCATAATATAAATTTGTATTGTAAGATGCATGCTAGGAAATCTCCTTTGATTTAATATTTTCATTTTTCACAAGAACAATTTTTAAACCGAGAAAGAGGAGCTTTCATTACTCTGAAAATAAAAATGTTAGGTGCACGTCTCTCATGCCTCATATTATATATAGCAGAATTAAATTTTATGTGTATAAAAAATAGGATAGAATTAATTATACTTAAATAATAAAAATTATATAAATATAAAATAAAATATATAAATATATGTAAATATTATTATATTTTAAAATTGTTGTAATTGAGAATCTCCTCAGTTAAGGGACGTACAACCTTCACTAGTTGTGGTTCCTAAAAATTATAAATAATGATAAAGTACCAAAAAAAATTATAAATAATGATGGACTTTCCTACACTTTGTTGCCACATGCGCGTTCGTATGCTAATAGAGGATGTCCTCCCCGTTTGTAACAATAAAAAATAAAAATAAAATAAAGATATAAAAATGAGGATGTCCTTGTCGCATCATCAATCCACTAATGAACCTTTTTTTAATTAATATAATTGAAATTTAAGATATGATATAAGAGAAAAAGATAAGTTAAAGTGTAGATAAAAGGAGAAGAATTGGATTTCAGATAAGCAGTCCATAAAAGCTTAACATATATTTATTTTAAAAATCAAAAGAAAAATCTTATTACTTCTTGAATTCTCACGGATCAACACAGCAATAACTTAGAAATTAAGAATAATGTTACGTAAACATCACTTATACACATTATTTTATACTTATATTATTTATATTATATACATTATTTCATATTTGTATTATGCATACTTACTACTCTTTTTTGTGTGTACAATGCATACTTATTACCTTACTGTAATGTAAGTTGATGTACAATACGTATTGTACACCAAACATTATTAATTTATTATTATTAAAAAAAACTAAGGTTTAAGGGAGATCATATCCAGCCATGTAGCACTCGGTAAAGTACCATATATACAGCTAAGTTCAACCAACGGAAATATATAGAGAAACAAATCACGAATCGCATAAGTAATATTTTTCAACCAATAAAGCGATGCGTTGTGATGTGTCCCTCTATATATGTGTGCCCAACCTCCTCCTACAGTTACCACCCAACTCCAAGTGGGTTCTCTTTCCTCCCGCACCTCTTTCTCCTTTGCTTTTCTCCTCAGAGGGTTGGATCCCAGGCGTATATATATATATTTCCAAGCAGATATAATTATATAGTTTCGAGTTATAATATATATGTGTGTATATTTGATTCTTCTCAGACTTCAGCACTTCAGCAATATTTGTATATATTGTTATTTCTTTCTTATTGTGATTTGCCAAAGTGAGTTATTTCACTCGTAAGAGGAATTGCTGTTTGGATTTGATTCTTATTACCTGTGTTTCCTTTTTTTTTTTTTTTTTTCTTTTTAATGAGGAAAGGCTTTTCTTTAATTAGCTGGAATCGAAAAGGTTTTTTTTTTTTTTGGGGTACATGAAAAGGATGTTTTATAACCCCACACATCATTGCCTGTAGATTTTGAAGGAAACTAGTTGGGTTTGAATCCCATTTTCTTCAGTTTTCTTCGATCTTTAGGGGTTGTGAAAGTGTGCGTTTTAGTTGTTCTTTTTGGACAAGTTGATTTTCTTTTTACAATAGGGGTTTGTTTATCTTTTTTAAAATAAAATAGGGGTTCTGGCTGTTGTTTTGTTTTGTTCTTGAGGCATGAGTTCATCTGGGGAAGATCCCTCCCGGTACTGAACGGGCCTCGTGTACTAAAACATACTTTAATCACTGTGACTGTGACTGGCCACATCAGCTCCTACTCGTGTCCTTGCTGCTAAAAATAGCACCTAAAATCTCAAAAAAAAATTCCTCTCCCTTCTTCTCTTCTTTTTGTTTTTTGTTTTTTGTTTTTAACTCTCCCCTTAATTACTGTCTCTATGTTTCATGTTGTTCCCTTTTATTTAATTTCTCTCTGGACAACTTTTCCGTGAGATTCGCCTTTTCACTGTGTAAGTTGTGGCTAATATACTTTTCTATGAGATGATGAGATTGGCAATTAATATGCTAGCTTGTATAGATACTTTGTTTTTGGAGCTATAGTTGCATGGACAGATTGACAGTCGTTATTTGCGGATGTAGCATCATCAAGATTCACATGCAAATGCAGGTGTATGGGTGGAATTCTGATGCAATCTTAGCGCTCTGCCAAGCCATAGGTCTTTTGAAGTGAGAATCTTGATGATGCTGCATCAGCCATAAACGACTTTAAAAAGTTGGATAAGTACAATTTTAACCCCAAATAGGGGCAAAAACAAAACAAAAGCTGTTGGGGGAGATGGACACAGTGCCCAAACCTTCAGATACTGTCCATGATCTGCACATTCAAACAACAAGAGGTGACCCTTTCCACTTTACTTTTGTTGTTTGTCAGGGGGGTTTTATCCATTGTTTTCAATTTAATAGTGGGAATTTTTTATTGGCACATTAATGGATATGGGTATGGCCTTGCAGTGCTTCTTTCTTTATTTTTTTTTATATTATTATTACGATGATACTCTACATTAATTAGTTCTTTTGCATTTTGCAGACAATCCTAGGTTATCAAATATAGGCTATTTGGAGGCCGAGCGGAGCGGCTGTTAGGTCCTTTATGTGCTGACTGTACAGATCTATGAATATTCCTTTTCAACAGAAATGCTGGGACGGAAATGGTGTCTTTTCAGTTTCTAAATATAGATGGAGATATGACTTTATCCAAATCTAGAGGGAATATTATAGAGACAAGCACAGAGAGAGGGAATTAGTATTTGGATTTTAGGGAACTGAGTAGAGTTTGATGCTGCCATTATTTTTTGTGAGTATTTGGCTTACATTAGATCCATTGATCATGTCTATAGAATATGTTTGATACATATGTCTCGCATTTCCTCATTAAGGTACTAGAGAATCATATATAATGTAAGTGTGTAGATATTAGAAGGTAAAAAATATATAGATAAGTTATTTTTAAATTGAATTTATTTCGAAAGCAAAAGATAAAGATATATTTATTATTAAATTTTAACGGATTATGATTATGATGTATTTTAAAATAAATTAAGGATAAATACATTTTTATTTTGTCACTCTGAATTTTTTTCAAAATATAATGAGGTGAAGTGATGTGTGTCAATATTATTCTATCTATAATGCTATAACAAACTAGTATAAATTTTTACCTGATGATTTACTAATCTTTAAAGAACTTCATCAGAGCCTGCAGTTTGGTGCCTATAACTAAATAAAGAGTCAGTGAAAGTGGAAGGACTTGTTGATTGTCACGTTGTGATTCTGATTCTATTAGCCAAATATTCTTGGGGGGGGGGGGGGGGGGTTTGGGTTCCCGTTCCCACAAGCTTTGTCCTCGTTACTACATATTATTATTAAATATATTTTTAGTAGAGGATGATTGTTCCAAGTTGGTTTGCATCTCAGAAATTAAGCAGATCGTTGAAAATTGAAGCTGGCTTGGGAACTTGGATATGCAAAATCACGGACATAATGGACATTGTCTCAGTTCCTTCATCAAGGTTTTGGTTTTAGCATGCACTGATCACCCGTCGATCTGGTTGGTGGACCAACAGCTAGAGACGTCTTGCAAGTTGGACCCTCGGCAGGTACTCTATCACTATGGCAGAGATATTTCAGTCCATCTATTATTCATTTCTCTTGTAATAATGCTCAAAGTTAAATAGTAGATATTTTTTAAAAAAATAAAAAAAATAAAAGCAAATATATTCCAATATCTTCTTCATTATTCATGATAGTGATGATTCATTCTATTCAAGATCGTATCATGGAAATCTGTGTGCCCCCATCACTGTCCAACTCTTGGTTCACATATTCTCGCTGTGCTTTTCATTAAGAGGGTTATGTACACTCTTCTGTGCCCAAAATTACCCAAAAAGAAAAGAAAAGAAAAAGAAAACCATCAGCTTGCCCTACTTCTTTGTATCTGTATGCATTAGGCCCACTGATCTTCATGTTCTCTCTCTTCAATGGTAAAGCCACATAATTTGTATGGGTTTTTTGACATAGGCAGTTGATGAGGGTAGTGTCTCCTGAGGCCTGAGCACTATTTCTTCTGTTGCTTTTATACGTAGTTGTATGAAGCTGCTAATTAATATCATGCACAAGTTGCTAACCTTTTAATCTCTCTACCCATATTTCTATTGAAAGTGACTGAGGCAGATATAATGCACTTAGTATATGCTTAATTTCAGTGGGTAACCAACACAATCTTTGGTTGCAGGTGATCATTTAAAAGAATAGTCTCTTCTAATTTTGGTAGTCGAGTTATGCTGCTAGCTTCTGGTTCACATAGATCTTTCGTAAGTACTCGTTACACATATATATTGGAATACACTTCTTCCTTACATGTACAATTAATCAACACAGTCATTTCATTGCATCCCTGTAATTAAGCTGCATTAATGATATATGACTTCATATACATTCGATTGTCCGCGCTGTATCTATTTAATTACTCTACTTGATAACTGATTGAGACTGTATTTGCCGTAATGAAAACTAGAACAATAATAATAAGAATAGAAAGAATAGGATTCAAGCAATAGCTACCAAAAAAAAAGTCTAATATCATATATTAAGTCATAGCGTATGTATTTTTATTTGTTCTGGCCAATAGAGCTATATTGTTAAAGGATTATTTTTTTTCTTGCTTTTTTTTTTGTTTTCTTAACTTCTTTTTCAGAGGATACATTTTCATTATTACTTTTGTCAATAAAAGTAATCATATATAAGATATATGCCATTGTTTTACTTACTGCTGTCTATGTACATCTATATCTATAATTACATAAATAATAAAATTTGTTTGATCTTATTCTAATTAGTGGTAATAATAGTTTTTATCCGTCCACAATCCGCATTTTGTTGATCAGCTGCTTTTTATCTTTCTTCTGGGATGTATATATTTCATTTCCTTGGTTTCCCTGCCTATTCATATGATATATTAAGACGAAGAAAGACCAACTAAATTATAAGCAAACAAAAACTCTTATTTGCTTATTGATTTGTTGGCATCATGTTACATTTTAGACGAACATTAAATCATTCCATCAATTCTGAACTCTTGTTAACTGTACGTACTCGTATATATATAATCAACCTTACAAAAATTGCTCGTAGGAAACATGCTCATATTTATATAATCAACCTTTCAAAAATTGCTCGTAGGAAATCCTAAGTATACAGAAAAACTTTATACTTTTTTTTACAAAAGGATGTATCATATATTAGACTCACGTTATACTAACTAATTACATAATTTTATACACGACCCAATATTTGAAGAACTCACATATTTAGTGTTCCTCTACTTGAGCTTATCCTAAATAGATATCATTGTATAAAGAAATTGTGTATATATGAATAGCTTTAATTTTTAATTAATTATCGGGTTTAATTTCTCTCTATTAATTTTCTTGCACATTATTTGTCAACTTAATACAACTAATTGGTTATGTGCTTCTTTCTTTATTGATATCCCATTATCAAATATTATTTTTTATAACTAGTGTGTGCGCAAAAACTATAATACTTTCTAAATCAGTTCCCCTATTTTCAATGTTTCACCCACAAGTTGCACATCTAGATAACTTATGTTGGGATTGTTGACCCTAATTAGGAATTTGAAGATCGATATTGATATTTTTTTTATTAGTATACTCATTTATTGTAATTAATATTGAAATACATAAAAAAATACGTGATAAATGTGAAAGATTTGATAGAAATATGCAAAATATGAGAGATTTATTTTTAAATAGGAAACTAGAAAAGTTATAAGAAGTAGTTACTTGTCAAGCAAGTTCTTATGTGGTATAAATATTTGTATTGAGAAATTAGTAAAGTTATGAGAATGAGAGTGAAGATTGAGAGGTTTAGTAACGATATAGAAATAATGACTAAAAGCTGTGTGATAGAAGAGATTGAGAGTGTTCACTAATATTATCTTGTAATTAATATTATTTTGTTAGGCTGAATCAAGTTAAAAATTGTGTGTGATTTGGATGATGTTTATCCCTAATTATTTATATTTATAGAAGCATGTGAAAAAAGGAATGCTGTATTTCCCCAACAACTTCCACTTTCTACGTCAAAATGGACATAATGTACATGCCACCATGTACTACGTACATTGCTTCCATCATCCAATGTCTGGTTATATTTCCTTTAGCAAGAGGAGGAACCACAGATGGAATCCGTTCAGCCTTTCTACAATATTCTAAACTATTATCAAGGATCCATTGTTTGAAGTAGGATGCTCACTGTTCTGTTTGACTTAAGTTTTATTTTCATAATTCGTACAAAATGTTCTGATGAGATTCCCACATCATGTATGTTGGGCTGATGAGGTACAGTACACATTGATTTCGCTATAGCATATATGGAAAGGAAGAGCCAACTAAGTTCTCCTTTTGCTTTTACTATTTCCGCCTTCAATGATATGCTGTAACTCTCAGTATAGAGATATTTTGCTACACTTTGCTAGCTCCATTCAAACTCTTCGTGAGGGAATGGAAACTGTGAATTGATCATAGAGGGAACAAAAGAAATTTCTTTTTGACAGCAATATTGGGAAGCAATCGTTGAAACTGTAACAGGTGATTAGATTTTGACAGTCACATTTTGTCCAAATAGATATATGATCAGAGATTCTGAGTACATGCTTTTGTTTTTATTATACTATTTTCTTTTGACTAATATTAATCTGCTCGTTATTTGCATCTGTTGAGAAAACAAACTTACGAAAATGAATATTTTTGAAGTTGCGTTTCAAAATGTTCCAGATGCGATAGATCCAGGCATATGACACCATTTTGTGATGATGAATCTCAAATTAATGTAAACAGGTGTTAATATTTGAAATCACAGATTAATTCTAGATTTAGATTTCTACAAAGTAAAGTAAATGCATAGAATAAAGTACGGGTGATAATTATTAATAAGAATTGAAATTTGTTATATAAGTTATCTTCATTTTATTGTATCATACACCATTTAAGCATATGTTAATTTTTTAAGTTGTATCAGCCTAATTCACATGGTTCGACATTTGCATGCAAGTATTTTATAGGAGTTCAATTACGCTGATGAAACATTCATTTCTAATTCTTTCTCTCCTTTCCCCTCTTTGGGTTTCTTGGTGGAGATTCCTTAAGCACTGCACCCAAGTGTTGGGATCTCTCCTTAGCTCTAGTATGAGTCTAGTACCAAGAAAAAAAATTGTATCATACACTTAAAAATATGTATTTTATTCCTATGCGATTTTATTAAATTTACTAATTTTTGAAATTCAGTAGGACATTCTTAATTATTCTGAAAAGTTAATGATTCACACTTCTCAGTCACACACAATATAGGACAGCAAAATGATATATATATATTGTATGTATATTTTGGTACAAGCAAAATGAAATATGAAATACGCCTTTGTACGGCATTGAAAATGCAGAGACATGGTATTCATTCTACAATTACGGATCTGAAACCATATCAATCAAATTAACATGAAAAGATTAGAAGAAGAAAATAGGATGGAGGTAATACTGGGTTAGCAACAATTACACACTCACAAAAATTACAATCAGCCTCGGAGTTGTTGTTTGTAAGACAATCGTAAGTAGGGTATTCAGTGAGTTGAGTCGATCTATGAATTTATGGATTTTAATCTAACTTAATTCGTAAAATACGGGTTGAGATGAGTTCGTAAATTGAGTTAGGTTGAAAAATACTTTAACTCATAGTGTGTGAGTTGGGTAACAGGTTACAACATGTTTAACTCGTACAAATTCAATCTGCCCACGTGTTTTTTTTTAGTAAAAAGTTATTTACTAATTGTCTATTAATAATTGTTAATACTCTTTTAGTATGTTAGATATATCAGTTGTTAGAAAAAAAATTATGGGTCTTAAACATTGATTCTTTTAGCTATTTGTGGTTTAGTGGTTGACTTTTTAATTCTTATAAATTTATTATTTTATTGTTGAATTTAAATTTGTATGTAATTTGACAATTATCTTGTTGATTGTGCAAATCAAGGAAGAAAGGAGAGCACGCCGTCGTGCATAGCTCTATGAGATGTTCATGGATCCTAAACATCTATGGTGCCATTTTAGGATTTTTTTATTTATTTTTTCGTTGTTCTAATCAAGTTTAAGTGTAGGCATTGTGGTGTCACTCTTAAAGTGAATAAAAAAAATAAGTTCATAAGACTCTCGACGCATCTAAATGACAGTTGTGTTAAAAAATCAATAGATCGTTTAGATGATAAAGAAAGAGTATATGAAAAAAATAGAGTGAAGTCAATGATTATAACAATACATATGACATGTGTGATGACACTGACTTTAATTGGATAGACTAATTTGTTGTTTTAGTTATGACTGGTTTTATTTAATTTATTTAAGACTTAATAAGACTTATTAATTGTTAATTTGTTATATATTTATTGACTTGTGGTATTTAGTTTATTTGAGATTGAAACCTATTATATTTGAATAAGATCAGTTAAGACTTATGATGTTAATTTATTATATTAAGATCTATTATATTTAAAAATTAAAACTTATTGTGTTAATTTATTAAATTTTGTATTTTGACATTTTTTTTAGATTTTTAAAAAAAAAATGTCAAATTCACGAATTTGACTCAACTCAACCTATTCTTGGACAGGTTAGATTGAGTGAAAAAATATTTTCAACTTAACCGAATCTAACTTATTGCTCTAGTGAACAAATTGAATCTAAAAATACTATTAAACTAACTCAACTTATCTAACACATAGTTTAATCTTAGCATGCAAAGCTTAGTTGTGTACGACTGTGACCCATGCACCAACTAATTACTTTTTGAGTTTTGTTAGAGGATATTTATTAAGAAATTTAAAATAATAAATTTTGTATAAAAAATATAATTTTTTTCATTTTTTAATATATTAAATATTAAATTTTTCTAAGAATTGTGTTTATGAGATGACTAGAGGTTTCTCATGCTCTGAAACAGGCCAATCAGTATCCAAATTTTGGGTGCTGGAGTGCTCTTTTTCTACGTAGATTCGGCATAATCCAACTTTGGATTACTCCTTGCTGATAATGCTGCTGGCCTGCTGCTCAGAGCTTCTTTAGAAGTTAGTTTTTACTTCCTTTTTTCTTTTCTTTTCTTTTCTGCTGAAAGAAGTGAATAATAATATTTATAGGGTTTTATTTAACAAATCATCCAAAATATCGGTAACAAAGAAAACCAGGTATCATTGAAACTCCCTAGAAATTATTCAAGACAAAGTATGAGTGAAACGCCAAAAACTGCAGTGGAATATGAGTAAAAGGACCGTGATGGTTAGGTCATGTGATGGGCAGATTGGTAGTTCTGGTTGGTTCCTTTCTCTGAGTAATGATTATTATTACGTGCAGGTTTTTGGTCCCCACGTATCGTACGTTATGGACCCAATGTATGCCATTCCACTTGGTGTACATATGGCGGACATGCAACTCAAGGACCGTCTTGGGCCCCATGAACTAGATCTCCTTGTACACCAAAATCCAACCTTTTTTTCAGTTTAAATTTGTAATAGAGCGATATATTACCCAAAAAAAAAATTGTAATAGAGTTTTTTTCATTCTTCAAACTTCTAATTTTAATTCATACAGTTTTTTTCTACAGTTCTGTAATTTGTGCACTAAAATTTACACACCATTATTTGTTACACAAGTTAACGATGTCTTAAAAATTAATTAGCAGTGTATATCAATTGGTTAACAAAATTTTAGTAGGTCACCAACTTTTTAAAAATATATTATTCAATTAACCAATTGATACATAATATTAATCATTTTTTGACACAAGATTAATTAGTATAATGATGGTGTGAAATTTTTAATGTACAATTTTTTTATTTTTTATTATCATATAATAATATAATATAATATTATTAAAATAATTTGATTATAGTAATGGCAGAGGCTTTGGTATTAAGATGGGGGCTTTAACCTTCTCAAGGAAGATATTTTCTACGTGATTGTACAAACAAGGCTATTGTTACGGTATATCTTGTTAAATTTAGGTGTATCATACATCTTTAATTTTTATTTGTAATAATAAATTTTTTTTTAAGCAGGTTATTTTTTTTTAGACCATGATACTGTTCACATTAGAAGTAGGTCGGATATGCTGTTCACGTTAAAAATATTGTTTATGCCAAAAAATTAT
Source organism: Ormosia semicastrata (assembly GCA_029884595.1). NCBI lineage: Eukaryota > Viridiplantae > Streptophyta > Magnoliopsida > Fabales > Fabaceae > Ormosia > Ormosia semicastrata. The sequence continues at coordinate 11,284,387 of JAQQTO010000038.1, forward strand.
TGTTCACGCCAAAAAATACTGTTCACACCAGAAAAAACATGGTTTAGTCGAGAAAATACTTCTTATGTCGGATAAAACATTGTTCACATTAGAAAACATTGTTTACATCAGAAAAAAAATACTATTTATCTTGAAAAATACTGTTCATATATTTTAAAATTACACAGCTCTATAAATAATATCGAGTTAAAATTATATCAGTTAGTTTTTATATTTTTTTCATAAATAACTGCCCATACTAAAATTTTTTTCATAAACTAGTACTGTTAAAAAATCTTATAAATTTTAAGCGATAATATTTATACAGTTATACAATTTAAAAAAATTAGGGGTGATCGAGTTTCCTAAAATTATAACTGTATTTTTTGAAAAATTTTATAAATTTTAACTAATAATATTTATACATTTATACAATTTAAAAAAATTAGAAGTGATTGGGGGTATTCAATAAGTAGTGTAACTGATAACAATGGTAGTAGTAGTATGTAAAAAAAATATAACACTAAAAAAATTAAAAAAAATCTAATAAAAGAAGAAAACCTGCTTAGTAAGTTTCTTATAATTGATTTAAATTATTAATTTATTTTATGAATAAATTAATGGCTTAGATTAGGAGATGTATGATACACCCTCCAAAAAAAGGTGTATATTAAAAATAGCCTACAAACAAACAGCCTGCGAGTTTTCCAGTCTTTCTACCAGCTTTGAGAGTTGAGACTCCTTATTATGATTAAGTTTTACATTTTTAGCATTCGGGAGCTCCAACTTGCCTGCTTCCAATTTTTTTGGTACACAAGTGGAGGGAACAACCCTACAGAACTACACTTCTAGGGAACGAAACTCCAGCAATATGTCATCAACCAATGCCTCCTATCAATTGAGTAAATGAAGCTCCCGTGCAATTTTACAAAATGAGTGAAAAAATTTATGCCAAGATTTTAGAAAATGTAGCTTAGATGATTGGATAACGAAAAGGATTCTTTCACAGTTTTTTTTTTTTGGCGTACATTACTTACACCACTCTCCTATTGTAGGAAAGTCGTAAGTTATTATTTTTATTTAAATTTTGTTAATGCATCTCATAACATGTTTATCAGTCTTTTCATTAAAGATTAGCTTTTTATCGTGTATAAAACTTATCTTAATAATTAAATTTTATGGCCTTGAGAAAATATTCATGTTAGAAATGTAACACATCATTCGAGAACTTTTATTAATATGTTGTATAATTAATTTAGTACTTTGGACTTAGTATAAAACATATACATGCCAACTATGCCTTATATCGCAAGAATTGATCGTCTCAAATAATTTCCATTTTGATTATAATTAATAGACTTATAAAGTCATTCAACATTATAATGTTTAATTTATAAGTTTACCACTTTGTTATATGTTACTTAACTCATACTATCCATTAATAGTCACTTAAAACTACATTTTCATAGAAATACTTAACTTGCTCAAAGTATGTTTGTCTCCGTTTTGACCATGCGAAACACTTCCTATATTTCTGAAAATTGAATTCTCAGTGGTGGTATGGGGACGTGTATGAGCCGTGATCCCTCTCAACTGACAAGATTCATTGAAAAAAAAGTCATAGTTATGACAATTAACATTCATCCAAAAATAGAATAATGAGTCCTCAAGTGAAATTAAGTGTATGTGTATTAAAAGAGCACTCAGACTACTGACAAAAATTATTTATTGGAGACTCTAGTAAAAAGCTCAGAGAGTCCAAAGTTGTGGTCTCCACATGGTATTTTTTTTTTTGTTCCTCTTGTAAAAAAATAAATATTGTATATCATTTCTATAAGGCTGTAAAATAAGATGAAAGATGATTTTTTCACATATTACATGATTATTTATATTGAAAAGGATATTGTTGAAAAATTCATCACAGATGCAATAATAAATGACCTTTATTCTATGAATCAACATTCAACACAACTTAAAAATTAAATTTATGTATTTAAGATTGTCTTATATTCAATTGTGTTTACTATGAATGTTTCTAATTTAAAACATGTTGATTATGAATTGAATTGAATTTATTTTTATACTTATATTAAAAAAATTAACTTAAATATTTAGAGACATATATATAATCTTTAATCTCGATCTCCGTTAGATGAAAATCCTGGCTCTAGCCTCCACCACTATGAATTCTTATTTTGTCTCTACGGGAAACTTTCCCATTAGGGAAAAGATATTTTACAATCTTTCTTATTTACACTGCTTTTTACACCAAAACTTTTTTTTTTTTGGTAATAAACATGTATCTGGAAAAAGCCTATGATAGGGTACCGAGAGAGATCCTGTGGAAGGTTTTGGAAAAGAAAGGAGGTCTTATCGCCTATATTCGAGCAATCCAAGATATGTATGATGGGACTAAAACTAGTGTGAGAATATAGGGTGGGGTCACAGAAGATTTTCCTATAACTATAGGACTGCACCAAGGGTCAACTTTGAGTCCATATCTTTTACCTTGGTCTTAGATGTGCTTACTGCGCATATCCAAGAGTTGGTGCCACAATGCATGTTTTTTACAGATGATATAGTCTTAGTTGGAGAGTTGAGAGAGGAAACAAATGGGAAACTAGAGCTATGGAGACGAGTTTTGGAAGAACATGGCTTTCATCTAAGCAGGAGTAAGACGGAGTATATGGAATGTAGGTTCAATAAGAGGCGTGTTAATGCTAGCTTAGCAGTGAAAATTGGAGATCATACCATACCACAAGTCACACAGTTTAGGTACCTTGGATCTATCATACAAAATGATGGAGAGATAGAGGGAGATGTAAACCATAGGATTCAAGCTAGATGGATGAAATGGAGGAGTGCTTCAGGAGTTATTTGTGATAAAAAAGTGCCTCTCAAACTTAAGAGTAAATTTTACCGCACAGCTATAAGGCCCGCAATATTGTATGGTACTGAATGTTGGGCGGTAAAAAGCTAACAAGAGCATAAGATCAGTGTCGCGGATATGAGGATGTTGCATTGGATGTGTGGTCATATAAGACAAAATAAGATTAGAAATAAATGCATTAGAGAGAAAGTAAGGGTAGCACCTATTGTGAAAAAGATAGGAGAATCTCGTCTTAGGTGGTTTGTACATGTAAGGAGAAGACCCTTAGAAGTCCCTGTAAGAAGAGTAGATCAGGTAGATAATAGTTAGGGATGGCAATTTTACTCGTGTAAGCGGTACCCGCGGTAATAATGGGGCGGAGTGTAATATGTCAAATTTTTTGATATAAAATTGGTTTAATAAATAAGTGGGCGAGGGTGGTTCCCCCTGCACCTACAGTGGTCATAAAAATTTTATATAAATATTTTATATAAAACTATTAAAAAACTTAATTATATAAATTTAAATATTATAAAGTTATATAAATTAAAAGTATTTTAGGTGTTTGACATTATTTTTAGATTAAGTTGTATTGGAAAAATTTTGAAAAATTATAGTATTATACTTTTTTTCATTTTTTATTTTTTTGATTTTTTTATTTTTTTTTTACAATTTATTGGTACCACGAATATCCGGATAAGTTTATTGCAGAGGAAAGATAAACGGTTTACGGATATGAATGAGGCGGGGTGGATATTATTGCATGGGGGCGGGGATGGGGGCTACTACCCGTCCCCGCCCCGCCCCGCCCCGTTGCCATCCCTAATAATAGCCCAATAACTAGAAGTAGAGGAAGACCAAGAAAGACTATAGGTGAAATGCTTAAAAAAGATTTAGATTTGAATGACATCTCTGAAAACTTGGTATATGATAGGGTACAATGACGTCGTTTGATCCATGTAACCAATCCCACCTAATAGAAAAAGGCTTGGTAGTTGTTGTTGTTGTTGTTATTGGTAATAAACATCTAGATATTATACCTAAAACTTAGAATAATTCCCATGTAAAAATGAGATCAATGCCTTTGCAAAAAAATATATATATATTGAATTTGATTAATATAAAAGTAAACGTATAAGCATCAAAATCCAGTATGTATTGATGTTGTTATGTTATAGAATTTTATTTTCATCCGCATTTATTCTACATTAGCACTCATTTATGTCGTAAGCTTTTTTTTTTAACATATATAATCATAATCATTATTATGAATACATGGTCATATTTAAAAACCTATTTATCTGTATAACAGGAAAGCTTAATAAAAAAATTGAGTTAGTGTTACTATAAACAAATACTAATCACAATGAAGAACACGTTTTTTTTGTGTGTATAAAAACACGTTTTAATTTATGAAAGTCTAAAGGTGGAACCGATAACTCAATGGGATGACTACCACATCCAGGTAGGGGTGATCCAGATCCGACATGTGAGTAAAATTTTGTTAACCCGTTGAATATCGATTCGGATAATGAAGAACGTTTTACCTATATTTAAGTTTTTTTTTAATTTTTTTCCACCCGATGGACCCAGATTCCACTAACCCGAACCAACCCGATTCTAATCGGATTAGTTCGGTTCGGGTTACTTAAATTTTTTTCCATCGACCCGACCCAACCTGAACTCACATGATTAGTTTGGATTTTTTCTCCCCTAAACCCGACCCGACCCGTGTGCACCCCTACATCCAGGACATGTGAGATCCATATATGAGAACCCTCCAGTGGCCAGATTCCACTTCCACATAATGGACCATACAATCTCCCTCCTTGATTCATTACGCACTACCCCCGCCCCCAAACCCACAACAAAATAAACACCCCAAAAAACCCCTCATTCCTATTTGACAGATTAAAATCGTCTAGGGTTTCCTATGCCCCGAAGAGTTGCTCATTTAGTCTAGTTGTTTTCTTTGTTGGGCCTTTGGGCCTCCAATGTACCAAAAAAATAAAAACGTCTTCTAATAAAATAGAGCCAACTAAATAAAAATTCACATTTAGAGACAAAATTGGAACAAGGAACAAGGGGAAAGAGGATTTTAATTCCTTTTGACTCCGGCGATGGGAAAAGAAAAAAACTCGTTTCATTGGATCGTTTACATTTATTTGCGGGGAAAAAAAAACAATCTTGGAGCATAAGTCACAGCAGACAAGTCTAATTCTGCGAATTCCATACTATATACATCGTTACAAAAATGTCAAACATTTTTTTTTTGGATACATTCATAAAACATTAATTAATCCAGTATATTTGCACGTTTTCATTTAAATTACGCTCAGAACAAGCAATGCAGCAACTAGTAGAGGATGGAAAATTTGGAAGGTTTACTATACACATGGGCCATCGTAAGGTATAGTTAATCAAAAGCAAAAAACAAGAGGGGGTGCTTGTTCGTTAAGACTTAGAATTAAAGAGCGAATGTCCTGCTACCTTAGAGGAGCACCAGAAAGGATGGGGTCATTGATTGATGGACTATGCTTTCTCAATGCAGGAATACTAAGAGAACGTTTTCTTAATTTGGCTTTGCCAGTTGGTGGTAGTTTCCTTTCACTCTTTTCCACAAGCAAGGAAGAATAAGAGCACTGGGGTTCTCGAACTGGCACTGGCACTGGCACTGGTTCACTTCTAGTTCTAAGGAATCGATCCAGATTTTGACTATACTTATTCCCATGCAATTTAGTTCCTAGATCCCCAGCAACAGCAGAAAGCTTACTCTTGAACGCCTCATCATCGTCTGACCAATAGCCATTTTCCAGCACATCTTGCATTGCAAGATCTTCGTACTCTTCATCAGATTTTGTAGATTCCTCATCAACTGAGCCTACCTGCAAAGCAATGTAAAAAAATTAAAATGACCCAAATATAGTTACATACTGTTACTCAAAATTGAGCTCCGCGTCGATTCATTCCCACGTGCTGACCCACCGCAATGGAAAAACACAACATTCGTCAATTCATTGCCATCGCTAGCAAGGGTAATACCAGAGGCAACCCAAAAAGCTTAACACTCTTTTCTAGGGCAAATTTCACCACTTACACAGACATTTCAGATAGGTAAATCATTTTAATTAATATAAAAACTCAAGTCTACCTCCTCATGGACATGTTTGTCACCATCATCACTGAAATCCTCATCACTGCCGACCTCTAGATGATCGTCAATCTCTTCATCACTCCCATGCACTGAGAAGTCTTCTTTGAGCTTAAAAAAATCAGCAAATGACAGAATAATTTTTTGTTAGCCAATTTTTTCCCCATTAACATTAACAAGCCTTTAATTTTCATGTTGAAAGAGAGATAAATTAACAAGAATGTTCAAACTTACCTCCTTCGCAGGAACATCCGACAGCCTTGGTGAGCTACAGCAAGAGGATAGATATCTACTACCAGTATCAGTCCCATCAGCTCTAGACTCGTCAACACTTCCAGCACGACTAGTGCCACCATCACTGGGCCAAGCACTGATCCCATAAAAACCAAACTGAAGATGTACAGGTTCTGCCTTACCAATCCGTAAGGGACCATACATTGGATTTCCAATTCCATTCTCTGGTCCATTGCCCCATACAGGCTTCCCATTACTGTCAACTAAATCAACAGGCCAAGCCTTTGCCACAGACCCATCAGTATTAACAAGAGCCATCAGATTCCTTGAAGAACCTTTTCTCTGGATCAATTGAAACATTCCTTTCGAGCTCAAAGAATTGGCTGCACATTGATTTCTATATTCTTCATCAACAACTGTTACAGTATTTCTAATAGGATCATATAGCTGTTCCCCAACTTCACGTCTACGAAGACAGCTGAAGACAGTTGCATGGATGGCTGCTACACTCTTGTCAACATTTGTATTGTTTATTTTGGGAACTAAATGCTTGTCAGCACGCTTACAGAGATAATCCTGGATTGTTCTGATGTTTCGAATATACTTTACATACTTGTTTTTAGCTGGGTCCAGAGTCATATACTTCGCACGTACAGCAAATCTTTCCAAGTGCTTGTCCTCATTTGTAATGTATATCATGAATGGAATGATTGATGGATGTTTCTTCATGAGCCCCATCTGCGAGAGTATTCATGTTTTTATTGCTAGCTAATGATGAAAATATAGTAACATAAATTGACAACATAAGAAAAGAAATACTGAAGGACACAATAATGAAAAACTGACATACAACAAAGTTGAGGCTCAAGTGAACACCCTCAACAACAACGGACTCTTTCCGTTCTTCCCAGGCAGTGATTAGCCTATCAAGACTGTCAATCACCATCTCACTCTGTGCCTTAAATCCTTCAATAGCCATTTGTTTTGGACTTAGCAGTTCAGTAGTATCAGAGCCCATCTCCAGTGTCCGTACATCAGATTTGCTAGAATTGTGACCCTCAGTTACTTCATCCTTGGGAAGTGAATGTGACGCACCGGCCAGCTTTTTTGCTTTCCTTCTGGCCTTTGCTTCTGCAACAGCAACAGGATCCAAACACTCGCCTGCATGGTAGGTAGAAGCCCACAACAAGGGGTTTTCCTTCTCATCAACAAAACTTCTCATCATGTGCCTAATAGAATCGGTTGATACCACTGTTGTGATTCCCAACCTGCTACCCTGAAGTGAATATATAAATGATACTCAAGTTATTGAACTGTAAGGTATAAAAGGTATGCAGTTTCTACTTCATTATTCACATACATATCCTACCTCAAAAACTAGAACTACATAATTGTATTTGCAAAAGGAACAACAATTTCTCTATGCAAAGGTACCAGTAATGCAGACAATGTGGATTTGCCACAGCCACTAGTGCCACACAACAGCACTGTCACAGATTCCTTCCGTTCTCGGATTCTGCAACCAAAAACAAATAATCACGAATATAAGAAGGTAAGTTGTACTGCAATTTAAAAAATAATCTCCTCCTGATACGTATAAAATTAAAAATTTAACTGAAATTTTAGTGTGCTACAGATATCAATACGCTGTACTTCATATTAAAGCTTGGTAATTTCACTCAATAGAAAAAATTTCTTCCAAAACAACTATGACGCGACAATCGGACATTCAGTCCATAGATTTTTGGCATGGAAATAGAATCAGAAGTGAAAGAAGAAAATATTTACAAAAAAAAATACTATAAAATGAAGTGGTATTGTTTTAACCTGGTAACTAGAACCAAATCAGTATGCAAATCATTTTTTAAACTGAGAGATCTACCATTCTCCCTTCATTAAGTTTCTGGAAAATCTACTCAGATTCAACATAAAACCAAAAAGTTGTTAATTCTAACATAGAGCAGCAATTTAGAGAAGATGTGAGGCAGACCATATTTTGGAGGCAAGATAAAAAATGCAACAGCATATCTCGGACTTCCATAAGCTTTGAACAATGATGCTGATTAATCTTTCTAGGTATAGTTCACATGTTAATTGCTAGAAAATCCACGTAGCTTGAACCAGACAGACATTAGAAAGAATGTAGAGTTTGATGATACTGATAGAGCTGTAAATTCAAGCGTCTAAATTCAACCAGGTCAGTATACACAATTTACTTTCCATGATGGGCAAAAAAGCATAATAAGCCAAAATGGCAGCAAGGTTATCATAATTTTCTTGTCTTAAAAAAAGCATCTGCATGTATTGACTAAGGAAACAAATATAAAGCCCCAAGACATAAGATAAAAGTCCAATGGAAGTTCATGAAATCGCACAACTTTTTATTTAATGACAACTATAGACATTTTCAAAACTAATATAACACCCAAAGCAAAATGCCTAATAAAATTAATGTAATCCAATTTCTATAAATGTATCATACTAACAGGGTAACAGTTATTAGAAAATCTTGATCATGAAAATGGAAACCATGGCAAACCATATATAATCATATAACTCAATAGATTCCATTATATCAGAGCATATGCAGCAACCACAGTCAGAATTTTATTCATTTTTTTCCCCTTCCATTCAGGTTATTGTAGATAGGTATAAAATGATGCGGTACCTGCAGGCTAGAATCAAGTCTGCTCTCTGGTTGGGACCCACATACTTGTACTCAGCCAGAGCATCACAGACAATATCGAGAAAAGTTTCTCTTCGAACGAATGCAGTTGTGCGCCTTTTGTACAACTCAAATGGTACACTCTTACTTCTGTAATCTTTCCCTACAAGTAATCGGTTGCCTAAGTCTGCTTTACCCATGCAAACACCAGCATAATGACCATCTTTCTTCACAAAATTTCCCTGGGGAGCATCAGGACCAGATAGAACCACTACTTCAGGCTGCAAAGAATCAGTAGAACTCTCGCTCCTTGTTAGTTCAAAAACTCTTTGGCTGATCTGAAAAGAGGAAAACCGAAAACATATTCAGAATAATCTTGCACAAAAATTCCCGAACAAATCATGTTTATTATGAGGTGCAACTCTCAATCACAAGGTTGTTTAATATGAAGCAACTAATATAAGACATTACTCAATAAAAGCCAATTAAAAGATGCCATAAACTAGCTACCAAAAAAATTCCATCATATATAATATATTCCTTTGAAGCATGGACACTTCATCATGACTACCATATCGGTGTCGAATACTCCTCAGACATCATCAAAATTCAAAGCCTGCATTCTACAATTTTTACTTTTTTTTTAAATATTTGTGTGAGTGGGATACCATAATAATTAGATAAGTAATAGTAGTAATTTCATTATGCATAGAATAACTAATCTTAAATTAATTTTATATGTAGTACGTACCCTAATCACGTCTTATCCTATAATTTTTAGAAGTAGCCAAATCTCCATGTCCATGTCGTATCCATGCTTCCTATTAGGTTATTAGTTCTTAACAAGGAACAACAACTTTCCAAGCAACATAAATTTCCCCATATAACTGAAAAATATCAATCAACTTTTCAGGTGAATGAAGAATACTGGAGAAAAATATCAATCGTAACTGAACCATGTAAACTCATATTAAGTACAATAGTTCACTTTAAATGCATCATCTTTCACTAAAACATAATAAATAAAAATTTGAATTTTATATGCATGCTAAATCATTTCTAATTTTTATATGCCGTTGAATCATTTTAGTTAGGGGGGTACAAAGGCCAGGAAGCAAATTCAACCCTGTCAAACCAAACATAGACCAAAATGATGACACGACACCGCGAAGTTTACGAAATAGTGGCCCAGAAGAACAAAAGAATAAGGTTCTCATAATTTCTACCAAATTTCTACTAGAGAACCTCAAATCCAGAAGCTCAATAAAGATACACAAGATATCCAGATCAACCACCTAAAATACCTTTGAATGTAGACAAGTAAATCACAAATCATCAAAGCACAATAAACAACAAAAAAGAAAGAAAGAAAGAAAAGATAGCAATAGCAATAACACTTTTCAGGATCAATCGAAATGAAACGAATAACAAAATCTAAAATGAAAAAACATAACTAAATTATAGAACTGAAAAAAAAAAAGAAATACCTTGAAGGCATGTCGGGCTTTGCATCCTATAAGCTGCAGAGTACTCTGGAGAACGGGACGCGTATAACGAAAGGAGTCCCTGCCCTTGTCTTTCTTGTCAGCCTCGTCCACCATCACTATGTACAGTATCTTCCCCACCTCACCCATCCCCACCCACCCTGCACACGCGCGCATCAAAACAACAACTAAAAATCCATACACCATTAACTTCCAGCGTAAGCCAAAGGCATTGCCATAAAAAAAGCAAACACAAATGTTCCCGACATTCATGCGATGCGGGCCCACAATAAAGGCAAGATTCACATGACAAGAAAAAATAGAAAGAAAGAAAGAAAGAAAGGAACCTAAACGCAAAGTGAAATTGTGGAGGCGGCAACGAATGAGAAGGACAATGCGGATGGATTATAGAAGAAGAATCAGAGGGGGAAAGCGAACGCGGACGTTAGGGTTCGGGAAGCGATTATTTGAATGGATTGAGCGGTGAGGGTGCGGCATTTTCATTTTTCTGAGTGAGTCACCTGGAACCTGTGTTCCTTCCACGCTTTTCAATCGACGACGTTCCACGACTCTCTTTCTTTCTCTCTCGCTCTTTGCACCGCTTTCTCTCTCTCTCTCTCTCCCCCTCTAAATATAAAAGCTCCAGGTTCTAAAATGACGGATTTCGCCCTTGGACTTTCCCTGAATTTCCATTTGCCGCGTAGGGAGAAGCCGTGGATCTGGGTCCCAAAGACTTACAGATTCTGTAAGATATAATTAAAATTTTAATATATTTTAATTAAATTAAAGATAAATATATTTTTTTATATACTTTATACCGAAATTCACTTTACAATAATTTTTTCTAATCAAATTACCCCTCCAAATTAGGAGGGCCAATCCCGTGCATCACTCTTTTTATTGCATATTATTGGATAAATAACAACAATTTTATTTTCATAAATAAATTATCGATAATAAACAAATTCTAATTATTCAATTAAACAATTTTAATGTTGATTCACATCTTTGATGCACCTAAATTAAGTGCATTGGGATATGTTTTGTCCCGAAGTTAGGGAAAATAGAAAATGTTTAAGTAAGAATTTGTCCTAAAAGAAAAGAGTGAGAAAATATGTGTATCTAAGAACATTAGTCTTTTTATATAGTGAGTAATATTAATATAGATTTAGGTTTGTGGTAATTTTTATATGTGATAGTATATTTATCATTAAATTTTATAATATGTATATATTTATTATTTTAAATTATATTTTAAGTATGGATACGCTATTATGTATAGTGTTTACTGTAAATTCAAATTTATATTAACATTAGTTTTACATCTGTGCATTGTACGAGTTAATTTAAAAGATTGTTTGATAAAAATAAATAAATAAATAATAGATTACAAATTATACTATTATTTAAAGAGAAGTAATTTAAATTTCATATGACATATTTAATCAAAATGAATATTTTATTAAATTAAAATGAAAGAAATAATTTTTTATTTTTATGTTAGCACAATTAAGTATAATAATCATCATTATTTTAATTATTTACAACTCATTCAAATAGAAGAAGACGAGTTAGAACACATATATATATATATATATAAGAGTTTAATTTTGATTATTGTCATATTAAAATAGTTTTACATTTATATCCAATATTAACACATTATTTAATGAATTTGGCTATGTTAATAATGAAATAAATTTTACATTTACAATTAGATAAACAATGGAATTTTTCCTATGTATTAAACTCATTACTCTGAAAAAGTATTAATATCATATAAGTATCAAATAAAAGTCATATTATATGATAATTTTCTAATAACTTATTATAAATTCACAGAATATATAAATTTTATTTAAGCATACTCTAACCTAGTGCTTATTATAAACAAACTAAGGAGTATCAAATCTCAAGTGAATGTCACACGATGAGTATACATATTAAATTCAATGCATATGCATGCATACATGAAACAACAATCAAAGAAACAAATAAGTAAATGGACATAAATAGCATTTTCAACTTTTTTATCATAATAATTAGCATTTCTTACAATCATATATATATAGAGAGGGGATTGCTAACTTCCAGACATTCGTATGCAAGTTAACAAGCTTCGTATTTTACTTTGGACTAAAAACTCACACTCTTATTTCTTGAAACATCTTTAAAAGTATGGATAGTTATGCCATTTTATTCTAAGTACAAATATTTAATTTAATAAAGAGAAAAAATAGTCAATGCTAACATTAATATGAAAAGAGAAGGTAGAAATATAACTTTAATGAATAGAGAAATTTTGATTGTTAATTTTAATTATTAATTATTAATTTAGAAAATAGTATTAATATTTTAAAAAATATAGAAATAGAAAACATTATTAGTGGATAGGCCTGAATTTACATCTAAATTCTAGAACATAATTTTTAGTGGACACGACTGAATTGTAAAATTAAATTTTTCAGTGGAATAATAACGTAAAACTTCAAATAATATTAGTTTAATAACATTATGTTTCTTAAATTTTTATATCAGTATCGTAGGTAGGTTATTTTAGACGCATAAAATTTAACATTTAATACAAATATAAATAGAACAACTAAAAAAATACAAATATAAATAGAAGGTAATTATTATTATTTAATATATGAACAGTAGGAAAAAATTATGAAAAATAACCTAAACTTAATCATTTCGTCACTAAAAAGTCAAAGTTAATTTTTTTTTATTCTAGAATCAATCATATATTTTAGTACAAAATAGTTTTAATTTTTTTAAAAAAATAGCTTTCACATCAAACAGTTAAAAACATAAATTTCTTTAATATTAATGGAATGACGTTATGTTAATTTTTGTATATATTATATGTTAAATTTCTTTAATAATGTTATATGTTTCTAGATTTTTTTTATATCAATACTATTTTTTAAATTAATAATTAAAATTAATAATCAAAATTTCTCTCTTTATTAAAATTATATTTATACCTTATCTTTTCTTATTAATGTTAGCATTTAATATTCTCTCTCTTTATTTAATTTTTTATTTGTGATTAGAATAAAATGACATAACTGCCCATATTTTTAAAGATATTTCAAAAAATAAAAGAATAAATTTTTAGTTCAAAGCAAAATGTAGAAATTGTTAACCATTATATAAAAGTATGAGGTTAACAATCCTATATATATATAGGAGAGAGAGAGAGTCCAATATTACTAAATTAGTGAATTCTTACTTTTTAATTGTTTTGCTTTTGTTGTTATTGTTACTTATATTTAAGTATAATATTGTAAAAGAATTTGAAAAGCACTAACATTAATTATGAAAGAATTTGATCAAATGCAATAAATATTAAATTAATAAAATTAGAATAATGAATATTGAAGTAATGACTGTTGTGATATCGGTAAATATATCAAATTATAAAAGTAATAAAGAGTGAATAAGAGTATCGTCTCACGAGGATTATATTATCAATTTCTAATTTCGTTAAATAAACACGATCTAAACTAACGAAAAGTGAGAGTTGATAAGAATAAAATTAAAATGAAAACAATAAATAGAGCAACAATTAAAAATAAATGAAGAATCAGATCAAAGGTGAAAAACGATGATATTAAAGTGTTAGGGTTCAGACTTCACTTAAACTCTTTTAATGCAAAATCAAATATTAGTTTAATCAAGTTTTATTTCAATAATTCATGTCAATTTCAAAAATTAATCAATATCTAATCTCTTAGTATATTAATCCTCTTTACACTATTTAGAATTAACTAATTATTATCTAACCCAAAATAGAAAAAACTTTATAAAAAATGAGGGAATTAAAAGAAAATTCACATAATCCACTACGTCTATTCCTAACGATTGCAGAAATTATGGTGTTTATCACAAGTTATAGGTTCATGCAAATTTTTTCAAATCATACATTAATCCAAAAATCATTACCAAATTGATTAGGTTTAGAAAAACATTAAGAATAGAGATAAACACATAAATCATGAAATAAAAATATTGATTAAACCCATAAAAGAAATTTATATCATCTAAGAACAAGATTCATCATCACCCTAACAAAAAAGGTTTAGTTACACATAGAAAAAGAAGAATATAAATAGAAGAATATGACAAACTCCATTATAGAAAGGTAAAAATGTTGAAAAAAATTTCTAATCTTCAAGCCTAATTGTGCCCACACCACTTTAAGAATATGTCCAAATGTGTGTTCAATTTGACGAAACTTTTCTTTTTATAAAGAATTAACACTGTCGCTTATGCGTTCAGCGCTAAAGCGCTGCGACACTAAAGAGAATTGCGCGCTCAAGCAGCGAGTATCCAACGCTCAAGCGCTGGACACTGAAATGGAATTTTCTTCTTGTTTTATTACTTCTTCAAATGTCCAGTCTTTTTCATATGTAATTACTTATAAAAACACATAAAACATGTAATAAAAACACAATTAAAAATAACAAAATATAATAAAACTTAAGAATAAAACTAAATCAAAAATATTAAAAGATTTTAAACCGTAAAAATATGAATTTTTGCAAGTTCATCATTCCTCCAAACTTAAGATTTTGCTTATTTTCAAGAAAAAATAAAAACTCAAAACACACGTACTCAAACATAACAATACTGGGTAATGAAAATCATGTATATCCTCAGAAACTACTTCACAATCTAATTTCAAAGTGTCACATATGCACAATCCATTTATCACATCGTCTCTCACATGCAACTCTTATACAAAAATGATTTCCAAAAAATATGAATGAAAGATCAAATCTACTCATAAAGTACAAGCTCGAATATGTTTATAAAATTGTAAATGCACATCAAACTCACATCCATAGGGTTGTTCTTCATCTCTTTCTCCACTAATGTAAACAACACATAACCAATGGTCAAAATAGACTTTACAAAGCTTGTAATGTAAGGCTAAGGGTACGGATTAAGAAAAAATAGGTAATATGATATACAAAATCATGCAAATTTCAAAATTTAAGCCATAAAATGTAGAACAAGTGCAAAACAGAGTATAAGAATCAACATTTTATTACTTTTTTTTCTTCTTTTAACAACCTTTACCCCCGAACTTATTTCTTTGCAATACTTTGGGTGGACTTTTTTTTTTCTTTTTTTTAGCTCTTGAAATATTTCATGCACAAAAACTGAATAAAGCTTGAATAGAAAAATAATACAAGAAATGCACTCAACAAAAGGTGTGTAAGAGAGAATTTTTTTATGGGTATGGGAAAGGTAAATGTGGGTAAAGAAAAGAAATAGAGACCAAATATAAACAATGCTGAAAAGGGACCTAAGGATATACTGTGTTTATAGGTTGGCTTAAAAAGTTCAAACGGTTCAAAGAAGACCCGTATTATTTCCTTAATCATGCACTGCCTAGAATTTCTCCTCAAGAGAGAATCTAATAACTTTTAGATGCAAATCATCCACACAAATGTAATCCTATAAACTTTTTCTAAGCCTGATATACAATTAAATTCTCAGGTCTATCAAACATAAAGATGGAAAGAACATTCATATACAATTGAAACAAAAGAGATAAATGCAACTTATAGATTCTCATGTGCTATCCCAATAAATTAGATCAATCCACAATTCAAGCAATCATTAGATATTCAATTCAACAAACTGACATATACAGAATGACTCAAAACACAATAAGGTGATGATAACAAAATAAAATCAATAAAAATAAATAAATAAATAAAATATTAAATAAAGGAAAAGAAAAATTATTTTTGGTGGCCGACAAGTATATACATTTCCCTATAAATGTTTCGAACTCGGGAAGCACTTAAGCCGACTTAATATTAACTTCAAAACAAAAACATAAAAATTGTCAGTCAATAAAATAAAGAAATAACAAAATAATAGCAAAAACAAATAACTAATAAAAGAAAAATAAACAAATAACAATTTTCAAAATAAAGGAAAAAGAAAGAAAATTTGGGTTGCCTCCCAAAAAACACTTGTTTAACATCATTAGCTCGACATTGCCTTTTCTCAATTAGGCTGACTAAGGGCTTGAGAGGACTTCTGTCTATCAAACTCTCCTTTCCAGTAATACTTCAACCTCTGGCCATTGACTTTGAAGTTTCTTCTCGAATGAGGTTCTACAATCTCAATTGCTCTAGAAGGGAAAACTTCTTTAACTTGGAATGAGCCTGACCACTTGGATTTCAGTTTACCTTGAAACAATTTCAACCTTGAGTTAAATAATAACACTTGCTAACCTGGTTCAAATTGTCTCGAAGTAATCTTCCTATCATGCCACATTTTGGTATTCTCTTTGTACAGGCGAGCATTTTCATAAGCCTCATTTCTGAACTCATCCATCTCATTCATCTATAGTAATCTTTTTTCACCTACAATTTTTATATCAAAATTTAAAAATTTAATTGCCCATAAAGCTTTATTTCAAGTTCCACAGGGAGATGACAAGATTTACAAAAGACTAGCCTATATGGAGACATACCAATAGGAGTCTTAAATACAGTCTTGTATGCCCATAATGCATCATTTGACTTGAGTGACCAATCTTTCCTTGAGGCATTAACAGTCTTTTCCAAAATACTTTTTAATTCCTTGTTAGAAACCTCTACCTAACCACTAGACTGGGGATGATAGGAAGTGACTATCTTATATCTAACATCAAATTTGCTCAGAATAGCCTCAAACTGCCTATTACAGAAATATTTCCCCCCATCATTGATTATTGCCCTAAGGATGCCAAATCTAATGAAGATATTCTTTCTAATAAATCTGACAACCACCTTGGCATCATTTGGTTTGTGTGGCAATGGTCTCCACCCATTTAGAAACATAGTCAACGACTACTAGAATGAACTGATTAGAAAACGAAGAAGGAAAAAGACTCATGAAATCAATCCCCTAGACATCAAACAATTCTACTTCCAAAATATTGTTGAGGGGCATTTCATGTTTTCTAGAAATGTTACTAACTCGTTGGCACCTGTCACAGCTTTCAACAAATTTATGAGCATCTTTAAAAAAAGTAGGCCAATAGAAACCATATTGCAATACCTTAGTAGCTATTCTATTACCTCCAAAGTGACCTCCATAGTCAAAACTATGACAATGCCTAAGAATGCTTAACACTTCTTCATCTGAAACACATCTTCTCAACATACCATCAACATATATCTTGAAAAGAAACAATTCATCCCAAACAAAAGATCTGGCATCATGTAAAAACTTCTTTTACTGTTGCCATGTTAATTCTAATGGTATGAATCCAGTGGCTTTGAAGTTTTCAAAATCTATATACCAATGAAGCACTTGTAAAGCAAATAATTATTCATCTGGAAACTCGTCCTTAATTGGCACCTGTTCTTTCTCTACATCTCCTTCTTGGGTGTTCCTTGACAAATGATCAGCTACCAAATTCTCTACTCCTTTCTTGTCACGAATCCTAAGTTAAACTCGTGTAAAAGCAAAATTCATCTGATTAATCTAGGCTTTGCATCTTGTTTAGTCAAAAGATATTTCAAAGATGTATGATCAGTATAAACAATAACTTTTGACCCAACCAAATAAGAACGAAATTTATCAAATGCAAAGATCACTGCAAGTAATTCTTTTTCTGTAGTTGCATAGTTAAGTTGTGCATCATTCAAGACTCTACTGGCATAATAAATGACATGCAAAACTTTATCTTTTCTTTGTCCTAACATAGCACCTACAACAAAGTCACCTATATCACACATTAATTCAAAAGGTAAATTCCAATCAGGAGCAGCAATTATAAGAGCAGAAATAAGTTTGCTTTTCAAAACATTGAATACATTTAAACAATCATCATTAAAAATAAACGATGCATCTTTGACAAGCAATTCGCATAGTGGCTTAGTGATCTTGGAGAAGTCCTTGATGAATCTCCTGTAAAATTCAGTATGCCCAAGATAACTCCTTACACCCTTGACATTGGTAAGAGGAAGTAATTTTTCAATAACCTCAACTTTTGCTCGATCAACCTCGATGCCTCTCGAAGAGATGCGATGTCCTAAAATAATAACCTCCTGCATCATAAAATGACACTTCTCCCAATTTAACACTAAGTTAGTCTCTTGACATATTTTCAAAACCAAAGCAAGATTATAAAGACAAGTATCAAAAGAAGATCCAAACATAGAAAAATCATCCATAAAAATTTCAACAAACTTTTCAATCATATAAAAAAAAATAGAAAGCATACACATTTGAGAAGTTGCGAGAGCATTGTATAATCCAAAGGGCATCTTGCGATATGCAAAAACTCCATATGGATAAATGAAAGCAGTCTTCTCTTGATCTTCGGGTGCCACTAAGATCTGATTGTAGCCAGAGTAACCATCTAAAAAGTAATAATAGGTATGACCCGCTAGCCTCTCTACCATCTAATCAATGAACGGAAAGAGAAAGTGATCATTCCTTGTTGCATCATTAAGTCTCCTGTAATCTATGTTACATTCTCCAACCGATGACTGTCCTTGTGAGAATAATTTCATTTTTTTCATTAACTACCACTGTCATTCCTCTTTTTTTTTTTTTGAACAACTTGTACTGAACTTACCACGAATTGTTTGAAATTGGATAAATGATATATGCATCATAGAGCTTCATCAATTCTTTTCTCACCACTTCCTTATGGTAGGATTCAATCTTCTTTGCAATTAGGTCACCGGCTTGTAGTCATCTTCCATTAAGATCTTATGCATACAAGTTATGGAACTAATACCCTTAAGATCGTCAATGGTCCATCCTATAGCTGACTTGTATTCTCTCAAAACCTCACAAGTTTCTCTTCTTCCTCAAAATTGAGCTCAACATTCACAATCACTGGAAAAGTGTTGTTCTCATGAAGAAAAACATATTTGAGATTAGAGGGAAGCGGCTTCAATTCTAACTTTGGCGGTCCCTCTTTAATATCATCATCTTTCTTCAACTATTTTTTTTTTTTTAAAGTCTGTATGAAGTAAAATTGGCAAAGATTCCAAATTGGCTATGCACTCAAGTGTCTCTGGTGTTGTCTCTTCATCATCTTTCACTAAGACTTTAGAATTAACCAGTACTAATTCAAGTGGAGATGCTAGAAAACTTTGTTCTAATATCTTCTCAACCAAAGAATCAATGATGTCTATCTTGAGGTATTGTTCCTCCTCTATAGAATGTTTCATTACCTCAAACACACTAAAGGTGACCTTCTCATCCTGCACTCTCAACATAAGCTTACCTTGTTGTACATTAATCAATGCTCTTTCAATTGTTAAGAAAGGTCTGCCCAAAATGAGAGGTATATCTGCATCTTCTTCCATATCTAGAATAACAAAATCAATTGGAAATATGAATTTATCTACCTTAACTTACACATCTTCCATATCATTGTTGACTTCACCTTTTCAATTCACAGCTTATGCATTATAGATATGGGCATGAGATTTATGCTTGCCCCAATATCGCACAAGGCTTTCTCAATATTCAGCTCCCCAATAGTGCAAGGAATGGTGAAACTACCTGGATCTTTCAATTTCGGTGGTAGTTTCTTCTGAATGATAGCACTGCACTCCTCGGTGAGCATCACTGTCTCATCCTTTTTTTTAGCTTCCTCTTCTTTGAGAGCAAATCCTTCATAAAATTGGCATAAGAGGGCATTTGCTTAAGTGCTTTAACAAAGAGAATGTTAATCTGTAACTTCTTGAAGACATCCAAAAACTTCAAGAATTGTCTCTCTTAGTTCTCCTTCTTCAACCTTTGAGGAAATAGAAGCCTAGCATACAATGGAGGGTCAAGTGTTTTCTTTTGCTCAAATTCTTTCTTCCTTTTCTGTACTCTCGGTTGTTCCTCTTTAGCTTTTTCCTTTTCGATTTCATCTTGAATTACTACTTCTTCAGGAGGAACATCCTCTTTCTTTTTCTCAATTTCTGAAGAGATGGGTGCACCTTCCACATGTTCTTCTAAGGTCTTGCCACTTCTCAAAGTGATTACCTTACAATGCTTTTTTGGGCTGACAACAGTGTCGCTAGATAAGCTACCTGGAGGTCTCTCTGCAAGTTGTCTTGAAATTTGTCTCACTTGATTTTCCAGACTTCTAATAGCAGCCTCTAGATTCTTTTAATTACCCTGTGATTCTTGCATGAAAGTGGAGGTTTGTTGCATAAAAGAAGAAGTCTACAGCATAAACTTTTCAAGTGTACTCTCAAGAGAAGACTTTTGTTCAGGTTGGGCATTCAGTGGTATGGCTTGATTCTTCCAAGAGAAATTAGGATGATTCATCCAATCTGGATTATAGGTATTAGAATAGGAATTACCTTGTGGTCTTGAAGGATTTCCTATATAGTTGACCTGCTCTGGAGCAATAACACCTGAGTTTCCTGCCTCACATTGACCATTAACATGATTACTTTTACAGAAATCGCAAGTTAAGGCTTGGTGATTGACGAAGTTTACTTGCATACCATCAACTTGCTTAGTGAGGTTGGCGACATATTGCAGAATCATCGTATTCTACGTAAGTAAAGCTTCAATTGTGCTATCTTCCATAACCCCCTGTTTAACAGTAGATCTTCTACTAGGCAACTGATATTCGTTGGTAGCCATAATCTTAAATAATTTCTGCGCCTCTTCAGGAGTGTTAGTGTTTAAAGACCCACTTGCAGATGCATCCACCATAGCTCTGGTGGCTAGATCCACACCATTATAAAATATCTGCACCTGCTGCCAAACTTCAAAAGCGTGATATGGCTAGATCCACACTATTATAAAATATCTGCACCTGCTGCCAAACTTCAAAAGCGTGATGTGGGCATTTTCTCAACAACTCTTTAAATTTCTCCCAAATTTCATATAGAGATTCCCCTTGATTTTGAGTGAAATATGCAATCTCACTCCAAATCTTGATAAACATAGAGGGAGGAAAATATCGGATAAAGAATTTGCTCACCAACTGATCCCGCATAGTGATGCTTCCTTGAGGTTGGGCTTGTAATCAGCTCTTGGCTTTATCTCTCAAAGAAAATGGAAAAAGTGTTAGCCGTATGATATCATCACTAGCTCCATTATATTTAATAGTGTCAGCGTTATTATTATTTTTACCATTAACAATTTTTTTATTGTTTTTAAATTTCATCCATTTTGTTTTTTGAAAAACATAAAAAAAATTAGACTAGTGGTATTAACGGAGATTACCGCAATCTGTGTTTTTTTGAGAAAATATGTGCCCAATCATCAAAGAAAGGAAAAGAAAAAAAAAGTGGCAAAGCAGTATTCAAAAACGTAAGTAGAAGCTTCAAATTCTTCTTCCTAAATTAGTAATGTGTAAATTGGGATCTTCTGTTTGACCTCCCTCAAACTGATTATATTATACCAACTGTAAAAGAGCTGGTTTAATTTCAAAATTATTTGCTTAGATGACAAGTTACACAATACTAGTTGAGACATTTTCAGAAGAATGAGTTCCATAGTCAACTAAAGTGCGTCTTATTCGTTCAGTTGTATTTTTTGTCATATTTTCTTCTTCAATTTTGTTTCTTTCTTTGGCAGCTTTTATGTTTGCTCTTGCTGTTCTTTCGATTTTTGGATTAAAAAATATTTTTTCTGAATCTATAGTACTTAGCATAAACAAACAAACAAACAAACCAAAGTGAAGTAGAGAAAAAAATTAAAAATAAAAATAACGACTAATAAAAATAAAAAAAAACAAAAATGAATAAAAAAATTTAAATATAGAAAAATAAAAATAAACAACATAAATAAATGCTTAAATTAGTACTTTTTTTAATCTGCTACTTAATATTGACAATTAATAATCCTGGGTAACAGCACAAAAAACTTGTTGTGATATCGACAAGTGCACCGAATCGCAAAAGTAATAAAAAATGAATAAGAGTATCGTCCCATGAAAATTATAGTTCCAATTACTAATTTAGTTAAATAAACATTATCTAAGCTACCAAAAAGTAAGAGTTGATAAGAATAAAAATAAAAGGAAAACAATAAACAGAGCAATAATTAAAAATAAATCAAGAATCATATCAAAGGCAAAAAACGATGAGATTAAAGTGTTAGGATCTAGACTTCACTTGAACTCTTTTAATGTAAAATTAAATATTGATTTAATCAAATTTTTATTCCAATGATTCATGGACAATTATCAAAATTAATCAATATTCAATGCATTGGTATATTAATCTTCTTTACATTATTTAGAATTAATTAATTCCTTAATCTAACCCCAAATAAAAAAGGTTTTATAAAAATGAGAGAATTAAAAGAAAGACCACATAATCCACTACGTCTATTCCTAGCGATTGTAGAAATTATAGTGTTTATCACAAGTTCTAGGTTCATGCAAATTTTTTCAAAACATACATTAACTCAAAAATTATTCTCAAATTGATCAGGTTTAGAAAAATATTAAGAATGATAAATACATAAATTATGAAATAAAAATATTGATTAAAAATTTACATCATCCAAGTACAAGGTCTATCATCACCCTAACAAAAGAGGTTTAGTTACACATGAAAAAAGAAGAATACAAAGGGAAGATTATGACAAACTTCACTGTAGAAAAGTAAAAATGTTGAAGAAAATTCTTAGTCTTCAAACTTAATTGCGCCCATACCACTTTAGGGTTTGTACATCTTGATAACTGTTGCGTTCTGTCAAAGTGTGTGTTCAATTTGGTGAAATTTTTCTTTTTATAAAGAATTAACGTTACTGCTTACGCGTTCAGCCCTTAAGCGTTGGGACATTAAAGATAAATCTTCTGCGTGCAACGCGCGCTCAAGCGGCAGGTTTCCAACCCTCAAGCGCTGGACGCTAAAATGGAATTTTCTTCTTATTTTCTTATTTCTTCAAATGTTCAGTCTTTTTCATATACAATTAACTATAAAAACAAATAAAACATGTAATAAAAACATAATTAAAAAAATAAGCACATAATAAAACTTAAGAAAAAAATTAAATAAAAAAGACTAAAAGATAATGAAAACCCAATATTTTGAATCGTAAAAATATGAATTTTTGCAGGTACATCATTGACGTTAATAAATTTCTTATCATAAATATGAAGTTAATAAAGATTTAAATTTTGAATTTGTTTATTTAAATAGTTGAGCAAAATACATGTCACTCAATTAGTATATCATTTGTCATAATTTCGTTGAAGCATAGATGCCATAAAATAAAGCTGTCATTTAGGAAAATTTTATAAACAGAACTCTCCTTTTATATATTACTAATCTTTTCTACTCGTGCAATGACCGTGATAAATTAAAATTATTAAAATGAATATATAAAAATATATTTAACTTAGATATATGACATCTCAAATAGATTAGTTCAATTTGATTAAGTTATAATTAGTGAAGTCTACAATGAGACGTATTCAAAATTATTTTTTTGTTTTCATTAACCGACTCTTCCTGTGTTATGATAATTGGATTATATAGTTTCGCTCAATAAATAATTTTTTATAGGACCTCCCAATAAATAATTAATTTATATAGTTTCAGATAATTTATTTTTTATTTTATACATTTTCTTTTAATATTAATTTTTGTGCATTTATTCATTTGGATATTTTATCAACTTATTATTAGGAATATACCAAGTTGACTCCTAATGTCAAATTATACTAACAAAATAATTTTAGATTTACAGATATTACAATTACAAATAAAAATAAAACTTACCAAAAAATTAAAATGGTCAATAATTAAATGATACTCAATGCATTCAAATACTTTAATATTTTATAACCTATACATGTAGTCTACATAATTTAAGTAAACTAAATAAAATAACACATTAGCTAAATCAATCAGTTGACACATGGCTTCGTAGGCTATTTAATATTATTCTCTTTCACAAATTCAATTTATTTTAATATGATACAGAATTATAACTTGTCCATTACATATGATCCGGTTGAGGTTAATTTCTTCCATTATTTATTCATAAAAACTATCTTAACTCTTACAAATAATTTTACTCAAAATATCAATAAAACTTAAATGTAATGTGATACGAATTTTTAATTGTATTTAAAGCGATATTAATAAATAAACTTTATTATAAATTTAAACTTTTTAATTGATTTTATTATGTCTTCTTGTAAAGTTTTTATTTCATATATGTAAATATTAATATATTTTTATTTAAATTTTTCAATGCTGAAATATATAAATATAAAATATTTATATATTATATATAGGAACAAAAAATTTAAAAAATACTTAATAATTTATTAATTTTCTCATAATAAATTATATTTAATTAATTTTACTATATTTTTCATGTAAAATTTTCACTCCCGTATGATGTATATATTAAATTTTTATAAATAATATAAAATAAATATATATGAATAAATATAGTAATTTAAAAATATAATTAATTAATTTATGATAACAATACATATATAATAGAGATGGTGTCGACACTTATAAAAATTTTGAAATTTTAAGATTAATCACTAATGAAAACAATTAATAATGTGATTAACTAAAAATAAATAAGAATTTTTTGAATTTTTTAATATAAATATGAATTAATATGCAAATATATATATGTTAAGATAATTAATATGTAATTATAAATATTTATATTTGTATATGTGACTATTAAATTTAATTTAGACCTAACGACATATATACACTTTCATTTTAAATTGTAACATGAGATGTCACATAATAATTATTAAGAAAATATATTTATTACATGATAAATTTTAAACATGTTATTTCATGTTAAAATGACACATGTCAAACTATCAAGACATATATCTTTTTTTGTTATATCATTATTATTATTATTATTTCGATTGTTTACTCTTATATATTGTGGAGGGTACTTAGCCATGAAGCAACATAGGACAATTCAACTCCTAAAATTTATAATTTGAGGAGGGAATTTTATGTCTTAATTATGTGGAGATTTAGCATTATTTCCTTTATCTATGAGATTTGGGTGTGCTGTTATTGTGGGGCTAAGGTAAGTTTCCTTCATATTTGTGAAAACTAATCATGGTGGCCTTGATTTAAAATGATAATATTTTTCGTACAATTAAAATACATATATTATATTTATATTATAGATTTATGTATAGAGAGATGTCAAATCAAATTGTATGTTATTATAACTTTTTGCAAGATACAGAATGAATTTGTGAGAGAGTTAGATGAAAGTTAGAGTATTTTAGTTAAACAAATAACATTTGTTAGATTTAAAATTCTAGTTTGGAACAAGAAAGTCTCATAGTTTTAACAGTATTTAAAAAGTTAGTTTCATAATAATACTTATTAAAATACCATAGTAAAAGATCAAAAATTAAAAAGTGCATGGTAGGCAATACCATTCAGAGGAACAATTTAACCTAAACGTATGTTGCTACCGTTTTTCTTTGTACATATATATTTTTTTTAACTTTGATCAAAGTATTATTATTGACATTTTTGTGAAACTAACTTAACGGATACTGTTGAAACGATGACATTAAACTAGACGTGTATTACTAATGTTTGATGTTACGAATATTACTGTTAGTATCGGATCCAGTTCATTCGCCTTTTTATATTTTGCTTAAATAATTACGTTTAATTATTATTTTAAAGTTACATTCATTTCTATTGTTTACTTTTATTTTGTTGGAAAAAAACACAGAAGAGAAATAAGGATATTTTTCAAGTTACAGATTTAAAATTTTTTGAATAGTTTTATCTCACTCAAAATAATTTGAGACCGAGTTATACCAATTAGATATTATTTTTTTTCACAACGTATACAATAAATATGGGACATCAGTTTCCCACCCAACACGAGTATCCAATACCAATGTATTTAACAAACAAGTATATAAGAATAATTTATTGCCATTAACAGATAATTGAGAAATTCTATATATTTCAATTGGTAATTAATCTATACGTTTAAGCTCTCTCATACACACTTCACTTGAGAAGGGAGAGACCGTATTGAGCTTTGTTCATATGATGTAAATGAATGAAGGCAAAATTTGATTCTAAAATCTCACAATCAATTACAAATATTTTTATCAACTAAATTAATTAGCACATTCAACTATATAAGAATAATTGTTTAGAAAAAAAAAAGTTTAAATTTATTTATTATTAATATAAAACTTGTTATCATATTATCGAATGATATATACATCAACACATTATTAAAAGAGTTTACTCTAAGTACATATTGTAAATATCAAACTTTTTTTTTTACTTGAAATATCAAACTTTTTTAATGACTTGACAAAATATAATTGAAAGATAATGTAAAGAAATTTCACATTAAGAGCATATACAAATTATATGCTTGAGAAAACATTATTGTTTAATAAAAGTTTCATTAAAAGGTGTAATTATAAATTCTAAAAGTATTGCCATTAATGTTCTTTTACACCTTTATCCTATATATATATATATATTTCCGTGTTTTGAAGCAGTGATATCCTTACCTTCTCGAAGAAGTTGACTTGGTAAATATATGGAAGCAGAGAAGGAAATTTAAGAACAATTCCTATATGTCTGCTCCTCTTAAAAAATAAAAAGTGAACAACAACGTTCGATTCTGGGGTTGCTAAAGAAAACAAAGCTTCAACTTATCAATCTCGCATCTTCATACTTTTGCTCTAATTTTTATTTTTTTTAAATGCTGTTCTTAAATTTATTAAATTTAATACTATTTTCATCAATTACATTATCTATTTTGTAAATATCACATTTTTTTTCCTATCTATCAACATCGATTAGTGTCTGTTTGGGTTTTAAATTTGAGCATTTGAAATTAGATTTTAAAATTAAAATTGTACATCTTAATTTTAATTTTTATATTTAAAATATTATTTAAAATTAAAATTATAATTTTATAAACTAATTTCATAAAAATAAAAAATAATTAAGTTAAGTTTTTTTCAATTCTTAACTTATACATTAAAAATTACTAATTTCATAATTTAAAAATTAAACTCTCTCTTCATATTTATTTATGAATAATCATATTTATTGAGATTTTATATTTATATAAAAATTTGTTTATAAATTTATATAAAAATTGTTATAATAGTTATTTATTTAAAAAAATCATTAATTTTTTTATGAAAAATATGATTATTATATTATAAAAATATTATTGTATAAATATTTTTATTAATTTTAATTTTATAAATAATTTTTTAATATTTTAAATTATATTTTTAAATAATAAAATTATAATTAAATTTAAAATTATAATTTCTTATCTTAATTTTTTAATAATTACAAACATAAAATTTAAAAATTATAAATTAATTTTAATTTTAAAAATTTAAAATTAAAATTAAAATTTATATTTTAATTCCAATTCGTCTATTCTCATGACCTTGCACCACATTAACCACTAATAATTGCATTCTGAATTCTAAATTGATAAAGAAGACCTCCATTTGAAATCCTTAAATTTTTTTTTTTTATTGTTGATTGTTGATAAGCCATGTAAATATGCGCCTGATTTTGATCGAAGATAGCGATATGTATCATGTCTATGCCATAGCCGGTTGATTCGGGAAATTCGCTACTCAGATATCAGGTCAGTTCAGTCAATTTATAAGACTATTTTTATTTTTTTGATTCGGTCAGATTCAAGTGACTTGGTGATTAATCCGATCAAGTTGGTTAGTCAATTTTTTTTAACAAAATTTAAGCAAAAAAAAATATAATTTTTAAAATTTAAATACTATCATATATGAAGGATTTTATTATAAAATATATTTTATTATTAAATCATATATGTTTTTGTTAAATATTATTTTTAATTTATTATGTAATTAATAAATTATTATCATTATTTATTTAAAAATAATTTTTTATGTAAGATTTTTTATTTAATATCTTTTAATATAATATATTTTATAACAAGTAAATTTTTATATAATAATTTTAAAATTTTTTTCTTTATTTTAATTTTTTAATTTAATTATTAACACTCAATAAAACTGTTGATCGAATAACTCGATCTTTTGATCGAGTCAACGTCCAATTCAAATTAAACAATTACGGTCTATGCTACATTGCTACCTCATTTGTCTTGTTTTTCATTGTTTACTTGCTTTGTCTATATATATATTTGAACGCGGACTTTGAATGAGCCAGAGGAAGATACTTCTTTAGCTATTTAAAGATATATTTGAATGATGGGTTTTTGAGGAAAAATAAAAGGAAGGTTCATTTTTAAATTAAAAAAATATAAAATATTTATAAAAATAAAAAAATTGTTAAACGTTATATGATTATTTTTTATTTATTCAAAAAAAATCAAATATAAAAAATATTTATTCAAAATAAAAAATAAGTCTTATATTTAATTTCTCTCCAAAACTCTATAAGATTCCAACTTACAATCCTACCCTAATTAAGAAGACAAAGAGACAAACTATACAAATCTCGCAGTCGCGGCATCCAATAGCGACTTCAACGACCAACCAGTTTTCAACAATTTACGTTTAATTGACATTATCTTTTTTTACGGGAGTTTAAATGTCATTATAGGCACGCGAATTTTATCAAATTTCTTCTATAATAATCAACATATATAGATGTATACTTTCGTTAGTTTAACTATTAAAACATAGAACACTTGTTCAGATAATGTGTATATATACGTACTACTTGCGTTCATTTTACAACTTACATAATACATATCCATTTCAAACTTGTATCTGTAGAAAAGAAAGAAACATAAAAACTGTTAAAATTAGCACTTAAGCAAAATGAAAAGTGTCAGCTAAGAGATGGAGACTACGAGCCGTGGGCGTGGGGTCTAATCCTCTAGGAAGACTCTGTAAACATGAGTGGGATTTAGGAGACTTTTGGACTAAGGAAATAACATCCATATTGCCCCTGAGCTACTCCCAGCCCCCACCAATGGTGGTGTGGTCTGGTTCGATCTCCAATCCTCCTACCCTTTGCCCAAAATCTCAGCCACCTTTATAGCTTTCCTATTAATTATGCCCAAAAAAAAAAAATTGCATCCATACTGCAGATGAGGTGACGACACATATAATCTCCAAGCAAGAAGTTTATAAGTTCATTTATAATTAAATAGAATTATATATGTTTTCGACTTAATTTGATTATCTTTTTTTAAAGAGTGCCACTAATGTGGAATTTTAACATATTTTACGTGTATCGTACTCAAATCTTAAAGAAAGTCATATATATAGAAATGGAGTTAAATGAAAATAATTGAATTATTTTTTAAAAATGACACAATAATGTAATGTATTAAAATATAAAATTTAATGTTGATACTTTAATATAAAAAAATTATATTAACAACTAATTATACATCAATATATATATATAATTTTTAAAGTAAATATAATAAGAATTAAATATTTTTATGATGTAAAAATGAATAATTAAATAATATAAAAAATTTTACACTAATAATATATTCAAATTAAATCTTAAAATATATAATAAGTCCTCAATCATTAGCTTTATTGCTTGTGTTGTGAGACATGCAAATGAAACCTTGGGTTTGATCTTTCAAATACAAGCTCATCCCTCTCTCCCTTCTTTCCTGTGGGCTGCCACTCTTAGTCTTAGGGCCCACTCCGAGCATCCTGTGAATGCTTATGTCTCTAAGGCATGTCAAAAGGTTTTTGATGATAACAAAAGCAAAAGAGAAGATCAAGCGCAAAAGAAAAAATCAAGATCAAAGAAAGAAGACAGAAGGTTTATTTAGTTATAAGACTTAGGATATTAATGTTAAATGCTCTCAAGATTTCTCAAATGGTTTTTCAATATATGATTTCAAAATAAATGGGAAATTTTAAAGTTAAACATGGTTTTCAATAAAACTTGAGTTTCAACTTTAAATCTAACACTCTTAAAATGATTTATGTTTAATCAAGTATCTTGAGGTGTTGGAAATGACTTACAAGCGTTATTGGACTTGAAAAATGTGTTCAAAGGCCAATGTAATCGATTACATAATGTTTGTAATCGATTACACATCAAACGTAAGGCATGTAATCGATTACATTATAAATGTAATCGATTAAAAAGTCGAGATTGCCATGTAATCGATTACACAAAGCCCAGAAAGGCAAAGAACACGTTCGACGAGTCATGTAATCGATTACATGGATATTGTAATCGATTACAAACAAAGTCAGGTCATGTAATCGATTACATGGGCAATGTAATCGATTACACAAAACCTAGAAACTCAAAGAACACGTTCGACGAGTCATGTAATCAATTACATGGATATTGTAATCGATTACACAGCAAGTCAGAAGCCATGTAATCGATTACACCAAGAATGTAATCGATTACACAGAGCCCAAAAATTCGTGAAACCTTGGGACAACAATGTAATCGATTACCGAGCCGTGTAATCGATTACACAAACCGACAAATGGCGTCCAACGGCTATATTAAATGCATTAAATGCATGCCCAACTACCTCCAACGGCTCCATTTATTGAGAAACTTATAAATACCAAAGTTGGGTCTTTATTTGAGGTTGACCTTGAATCAAAAGCGATAATCAATACTTCAAAACGTGAATCAATCCTTAAATTCATTTCTTGCTCGTTTTTCGATTAAAAACGTGAAAAATCTTTGAGAGCATATTAGAGCTTCAATTTGTAAACACTTGCTCTAGAGAGAGTTTCTTCTATTTCAATCTTATACATTTCGATTAGTGAGGGTGAGGTATCCCTCAAGTATTGTAAGGGTGAGGTATCCTTGGAAAATAGAGGCTCAAGCTTTTGGGTGAGGTATCCCATATTGTTGAGTGCTCAAGGTTGTAGTTGTTTTTCAAGCACCTATTGAAGCTTGAAGATATAGTGGAAAATCTCAAGGTGTTGCTTGGGACCGGACGTAGATCACAAGTGGAGTGGTGATCGAACCAGGATAAACGACCGTGTTTGTTTTCTCTAAACCCTCCTCTGTTTATTTTCGTATTAATCGTTTCATTGGTTTGCTTGGATATTGTCTTCTTGGTACATTACGGTTATAAGTAAAAGTGTTTATCTCATCTATCTAATTATTTCTCATCATTCAATAGCTTCAACGAAAATTGATTGTCAAACGATTTGCGAAAGATTTGTGAACTTATTTTTAACTACTCAATTCACCTCCCCTCTTGAGTATTGAGGCCACTTGGTAACAAGTGGTATCGAGCTAGACTCTTGTATAAAGAGCTTAGCAAACTTCAAGAGAAGTGATGGCTTCAAATGATTTTTCAAATGAAGGTTCTTCTATAAATAGACCTCCTTATTTCAATGGGGATGGTTATGCCTATTGGAAAGAAAGGATGAAAATTTTTATTGAAGCTATTGACTTAGATGTGTGGGACGCAGTTGAAAATGGTGCTTTTGTCCCTACACAAACTAAGGATGGTGTGACAATTAACACACCTAGAAGTGATTGGACCGATGATGATAAAAAGAAGGTTCAATATAATTTGAGAGCCAAGAACATCATCACCACATCTTTGGGGTATGATAAATTCTTTAGGGTGTCAAATTGTAAGACCGCAAAAGAAATGTGAGATACCCTACAAGTAACTCATGAAAGTACTAGTGAGGTAAAAAGATCTCGAATAAACACTCTTACTCATGAATATGAATTGTTTAGAATGAATCAAGGTGAGAGTATTCAAGATATGCAAAAGAGATTTACTCATATTGTTAATCATCTCATCTCATTGGGAAAGACATTTCCTAATGAGGATCTTATTAACAAAGTCTTGAGATGTCTAAGCAGGAATTGGCAACCCAAGGTAACGGCGATTGCGGAATCAAGAGATTTATCAACCATGTCTCTAGCCACTCTATTCGGAAAACTTCAAGAGCATGAGCTGGAACTAAATAGGCTCAATCAAAATGAAGAACATGACAAAAAGAAGAAGGGAATTGCACTCAAGGCCACCTCTTCCATACTTGAAGATGATGATGAAGATGGTGAAGAGTATGGTGAAAATATTGAGCTAAGTGAGGAGAATCTTAGTCTCCTTGTGAGAAAATTCAGAAGATTCTTGAAGAAAAAGGGATTTCAAAGAAGACCACCGTTTCCTCAAAAGAAAGCATATCACAAAGGAGAAGGATCCTCCACTCCTTCAAAATGCTATGAATGCGGAAAACCGGGGCACATGAAAATGGAGTGTCCTATATATCTCAAGAAGACAGAGAAGTTTGAGAAAAGACCCTCCAAGGAAAAGAAAGGAAGAAGAGCATATATAGCTTGGGAGGACAATGACTTAAGCTCTTCCGATGATTCAGAAAATGAAGAAGCTCATCTTTGCCTCATGGTTCAAGGAGAAGAAAGTGGAGAAAGCGACACCGAGGTAACTTCTTCTAACCTAGAACCTCCACCTTCTTATGATGAATTGCAAGATGCCTTTCAAGAATTGCATGATGAATCTTTGAGGCTCACAAAAATGATTTTGTCTTCTAATAAAACAATCTCCCTATTGACAAAGAAAGTTTCCACTTTAACTAAGGAGATAAATGAACTTAAGATCGAAAATGAGACCTTAGGACTTATAGATGCTAATTCATTATGCATGACTTGTTCATCACATGACAATACATCCATATCATTACCTTGTTTATCATGTAAAGCTTTTGAAAAAGAAATTGAAGACTTGAACAACACTATTGCAAAATTCACTTTTGGTAGAGACAACTTGAATGTGTTGTTAGGGAGACAAAAATGTGTTTTTCAAAAAGCCGGTTTGGGATTTAATCCAAACAACCATCAAAAGTCTTATAAGAACTTCTTTGTTTCCTCAAAAACTTCAAGTAGCCCCTTTGTTAAATGTTTTCATTGTGGTAGGAAAGGGCATAGTGCATCCACTTGCAATGTTAGAAAGAACATAAACACCAAGGTTGGAATCAAAAGGGTTTGGGTCCCTAAAGGCACCATACCTAATTCTAACACACAAGGACCCAAAACAATTTGGGTACCACAAGTTAAATCTTGAATGTGTTGTAGGTGTGCTTGAAGACCAAGAGCTAGTTGGTATCTTGATAGTGGTTGCTCCAAGTACATGACCGGTGATGGCTCCAAGTTCTCCTCCCTTACACACAAGAAACATGGTCATGTCACATATGGTGACAACAACAAAGGAAGATTCTTGGAATTGGCAAAGTTGGTAAGATCCCTTCATCATCTATTGATAATGTCTTACTTGTTGAAGGACTTAAACATAATTTACTTAGTATTAGTCAATTGTGTGATAAAGGAAATAGAGTTATATTTGATTCCTCTTGTTGCATAATTGAGCGAAAGGATGATAAGCAAGTTAAATTTGTTGGTCATAGGGTCAATAATATATATATGATTAGTCTCGATGATATCTCCTCAAATGATGCTAAGTGCTTTATGAGTAAAGAAAATGATTCATGGTTATGGCATAGAAGAATTGCTCACATTCACATGGATCACTTAAACAAATTGGTTTCTAAAGAACTAGTAATTGGTCTTCCAAAACTCAAATTTGAAAAAGACACTTTGTGATACATGTCAAAAGGAAAAACAAGTAAAGGTCTCTTTCAAAGCTAAAAACATAGTTTCAACTTCTAGACCTTTACAACTTTTGCACATGGATCTTTTTGGACCCTCTAGAACTATGAGCTTTGGTGGGAATTACTATGCATTAGTGATTGTGGATGATTTTTCTAGATTTACATGGACATTATTCTTGGCCCACAAAAATGATGCTTTTCAATCATTTAGAAAACTTGCCAAAGTTATCCAAAACGAAAAAGGTTTTTGTATTGCATCCATAAGAAGTGATCATGGTGGTGAATTTGAAAATCATGAATTTGAAACTTTTTGTGATGAACATGGCATTGAGCATAATTTTTATGCCCCTAGAACACCACAACAAAATGGTGTTGTAGAAAGGAAAAATCGATCTTTAGAGGAAATGGCAAGAACTATGCTCAATGAGGCCAACCTTCCTAAGTACTTTTGGGCGGATGCGGTTAACACCGCTTGTTATGTTATGAATAGAGCCCTAATAAGGCCAATTTTAAAGAAAACCCCATATGAATTGTACAAAGGAAGGAAACCTAATGTGTCACATTTTCATGTCTTTGGATGTAAATGCTTTGTGTTGAATAATGGAAAAGATAACTTGGGGAAGTTTGATGCAAAATCTGATGAGGGAATAGTCATTGGTTATTCTATTCATAGCAAGGCCTTTAGAGTCTATAATAAACGAACTATGATCATAGAAGAGTCCATACATGTTGCATTTGATGAAACTAACCCAAATGAGTCGAGAAAGGAGCTTGTTGATGATGTTGCAGAAATCTTGGAAAAGACGCACTTGGAAAATCAAGAGAAAGAGCCCAAGAAGGAAGAAAAGAGACTCCTTGATCATACATGGCAAGAAGATTCAGAAATCTTAGATCTACCCAAGGAATGGAGGACTTCAAGACATCATCCTCTCGACAAGGTGATAGGTGATGTATCAAAAGGGGTAATCACTTGAAACTCACTTAGAGATGCATGTAATCATCTAGCCTTTGTCTCTCAAGTTGAACCTAAAGACATAAATGAGGCCATTAATGATGAGCATTGGATCTTGGCCATGCAAGAAGAACTAAACCAATTTGAGAGAAATCAAGTTTGGGAATTAGTTCCAAGGCCTAATGATCATCCAATAATTGGCACCAAATGGGTCTTTAGGAACAAACTCGATGAAACGGGCCTAATAACAAGAAATAAAGCTAGGCTTGTAGCTAAAGGATATAATCAAGAAGAAGGCATAGACTATGAAGAAACTTATGCTCCCGTAGCTAGGTTAGAGGCAATTAGAATGCTACTTGCATATGCTTGCATCATGGATTTCAAACTCTATCAAATGGATGTCAAAAGTGCATTTTTAAATGGTTTTATACAAGAAGAGGTGTATGTAAAACAACCTCCTGGTTTTGAGGACTTTGAAATGCCCAACCATGTTTTTAAATTGAAAAAGGCCTTGTATGGCTTGAAACAAGCTCCTAGAGCTTGGTATGAAAGATTGAGCAAATTTCTTTTAGAAAAAGGCTTTTCTAGAGGTAAAGTTGACACCACTCTTTTCAT
Source organism: Ormosia semicastrata (assembly GCA_029884595.1). NCBI lineage: Eukaryota > Viridiplantae > Streptophyta > Magnoliopsida > Fabales > Fabaceae > Ormosia > Ormosia semicastrata. The sequence goes on from JAQQTO010000038.1 coordinate 11,319,902, forward strand.
AAAACACAAAATGCATGACATTCTTCTAGTTCAAATCTATGTTGATGACATTATATTTGGAGCTACTAACAACTCTATTTGTAAAGAATTTTTAAATACTATGCAAAGTGAGTTTGAGATGTCCATGATGGGTGAGCTCAACTTCTTCCTTGGTCTACAAATCAAGCAAACAAGAGAAGGAACATTTATAAGCCAATCCAAGTATTGCAAAGAGCTGCTCAAGAAGTTTGGAATGGGCAATGCCAAGCATATGGCTACTCCTATGGGCACCTCTTGCTATTTGGACAAGGATGAAGGAGGTAAATCGGTAGAAATTACAAAATATAGAGGTATGATTGGCTCACTCCTTTATCTCACTGCAAGTAGGCCTGATATAATGTTTAGTGTATGCATGTGTGCTAGATATTAAGCTAATCCTAAGGAATCACACCTAAGTCTTTGTTAAGAGAATAATGAAATATCTAATAGGCACATCACAAATGGGTTTATGGTACCCTAAGGGTGCCTCATGTAGTCTTATTAGGTACTCGATTCTGATTTTTTGGATACAAAATGGATCGAAAGAGCACTAGTGGGACATGCCACTTGCTTGAAGCTCACTAGTTTCTTGGCACAAAGAAGAAATAAAATAGTGTGGCATTGTCCACAAAAAGCCGAATATGTTGCATTGTTGGGAGTTCTTTGTGCTCAAGTCCTTTGGATGAAACAGCAACTCTTGGACTATGGTCTTGAGCTTGATCACATTCCCATAAAATGTGATAATACTAGTGCAATTAACTTGTCAAAAAATCCCATTTTGCATTCTAGAACTAAGCATATTGAAATAAGACATCATTTCATTAGAGATCATGTTCAAAGGGGTGATTGCATACTTGAATTTGTTGAAACAACTAAGCAACTAGCTGATATTTTCACCAAACCCCTAGCAAAAGAAGCATTTTTCTACATTAGAAATGAACTGGGTATATTGGATCATTCCTGCATAAATTAACTTCTGCTGCATAATCTTGTATTTTTCTGCATAATCACGCCAAATTGTTGCATAATCTCTGAATTCTTTCGTTATATTTGAATCCAATACTAACTTGAGCGTCGAAAATTTCTCCTAAGTTGTTTTACAGGTGCTCCCTCGTGACCAAGACTCCCAAGCAACTAATATCCTCAACAAATTTGTTGAAACTCTTGGTAAAAATGGTAATTTCAATCAATTATATGAATTGAATCATAACATGATTTGATTATATGTTTAAATGATGATTTGAATTGATTTAAGTTGCTTTAAAACTGATTTGGATGGTTTAAAAGTGATTATATCTTTGTTTGGAACGCAAAATCTGAGATAAAAGTCTTGTAATCGATTACAATGTCTTTGTAATCGATTACACATGTTTCATCACGCATGTAATCGATTACACACATTTTGTAATCGATTATAACCAACTCGAACTCAGTGTAATCGATTACATCAACTATGTAATCAATTACAAGGTTCCCGAGAAAGCATGTAATCGATTACACCAAAAATGTAATCGATTACATACCCACCAGAATCGCATGTAATCGATTACACACTCAATGTAATCGATTACAGGGTTTTTTAAAAGGTTTCGACGCGCGTAAGGCTCATTTCTTTTTGGAACCTATTCATCTTCTTCGTTCTCTCCTTCGCTCCCACGCACCTCAAATCTCAAAAATCTCTTTTCTCACTCAAATCTCCATCAAAACCCGTCATTTCACCTCTCTCAATCTCGGAAAACCCTCTCCACATAGCCCATCTTTCAAAATCCCCTCACATCCCTCATCCAAATCTCCCCATCATCTCTCACGAACACCTTCTCCACTTCTCTCGCCCTAATCTCGTCCCTCTCTCTCTCTCCTCACTCATCCCCAACCATTTACCACTCATCCATTTCTACTTCTTCTCATCAATGGTGAATCCTCTCATCGCTCGAAGCGCCCAAGAACAGGGCTTTGTTGGAGGGTCCTCGGTGGCTCTTCACGTAATATATCCGGCCCGGACCTCACGAGACATTTCTCCACTTTGTGAAGAAAGCTGAATTGTTCAGGAAGAACTTCCAGCCTTCGCAAGATCATCTCTCCTGTGTATCTTCCCATCACCTTCTGCGAGAGTGAACCTTTAGAGAGCTTTAGGACAATAGAAAACTTAGGCTTCTTTGGGATTCCCGAGCATAGAGAAGGCCATCTACCCAAACCTTGTGCGAATCTTTTATGCAAACACGAAGGTTGAGGATAATTGCATAATCTCCGAAGTGAAAAAGCAACAAATCAAAGTTAACAATGGCAGAGTGGTATAGGCTTACAAAGCTCACTCCGATGGAGCTCGGTTCGTGGAAATGCAAAAGTCGGGGGCATGAGTTTGAGCATAAGGCTGCTCTTCTCTCTTTGATTAGGACTGGCTACCACCTCCCCAGTGATCCTAAACGAAGAATAATGGCCACTGGTCTCACTATGGAAAACAGGGTTCTCCACTACCTCTTGGTTCGTGGATTGATTCCCAGAGGAGGGAATTACTCCCAAGTCCTCAAGGATGATGTAGTGGCATTATGGGCAATGACCACAGGGCACCCAATAAACTGGGGTTACTACATTCTAGAACATATGCTGGACATCAAGAAAAAGAAGAACTCTGCTCTCCCCTTCGCCATGTTGGTCACCACAATCCTCGAGTACTGTCGCATTTCGCTGGCTGAAGAGTCCAAGGACACCAGCTCGAAGGGACCCCAATCAATTGGGTTGCATACTCTGAAGAAGCTTCAGCTCTATAAGGTGGATGATAGGTGGCATTACATTACTCATGACACGTTTGGTCATATCCATCACGATCCAGATAGTGATGATGAGGAGGCTCAGTACCCGCTGCCTCTCGCTCCCGCTCCAGCTTCTCTTGATCTTCGCTCCAAGAAATGCGCAACCTGAGCGCCAACGTAAACACATGCATGGATCATATAGAGCAAAAGATTGACCATCTTGAGCTGAGGATGGACTACTCAGACCAGGAGCTTGCCTCCATTCGATCCCTCCTAAGTGGACCTCCTATTCCTGAGAGTCCTGCTGCTGCTGCACCTCCCACATCCTCTCGCCCCTCCGGTTCCCCTATCCCATTTGGTCTATCGGGAGTTCCTGCTGATGATGAGGAGCTTCTGGACTCTGACGACGATCTTATGCCCAGCGATGATAACATTGATCTAGGAGACTCTGCTGCGGATCTAGAGGGTGAAGTTTTTTGTGACAACGAGGCCACTGATAGTGATCATGGCCTATCGCCTTGATATTTCCTTGTATTGATGACCACCTTGTACTTATTTTGTTTTGACTCTGATTATATAAAATTGGTTTACATTTATGGTTATCTTTTGATTATTGACTACTGGTTGTGATAAGCTCCTTTATACATACTGATTATTAATGAACTTGCTTTTACTTTGAATGTTTGGCCTTTTTGGAATATTGATTGGACTGATTAATCTTTGTGGCTTTTCTGTTATGGCAAAAATTTGGGAATCATGCAATATAGCTGTCATGCTGTCTATTTTTCTTAAATGCTTATGTCTTTTTGATAATGCCAACGGGGGAGAAAATGAGGAAAAATGAAAATGAAATGAAATGTAATTAATAGTTGCATGAGAAATTAAAATGAAATGAAATGTAATTAATGGTTGTATGAGAAATTAAAGGTTGCATGAGTACGGGGGAGTTATTGACATTTTTAAGTTATTAAGCTTTTCATATGCAAAATCTAACCCAATATCATGCATAAACTCCGGGGGCAGCATTGTACCTAAATGACTATTATATACAAATGCAAAAACTCTTTCTTTTTCCTATGATCAGTTTGTCATCATCAAAAAGGGGGAGAATGTGAATGCTTATGTCTCTAAGGCATGTCAAAAGGTTTTTGATGATAACAAAAGCAAAAGAGAAGATCAAGTGCAAAAGGAAAAATCAATATCAAAGAAAGAAGACAGAAGGTTTATTTAGTTATAAGACTTAGGATATTAATGTTAAATGCTCTCAAGATTTCTCAAATGGTTTTTCAATATATGATTTCAAAATAAAAGGGAAATTTTAAAGTTAAACATGGCTTTCAATAAAACTTGAGTTTCAACTTTAAATCTAACACTCTTAAAAGGATTTATGTTTAATCAAGTATCTTGAGGTGTTGGAAATGACTTACAAGCGTTATTGGACTTGAAAAATGTGTTCAAAGGCCAATGTAATCGATTACATAATGTTTGTAATCGATTACACATCAAACAGAAGGCATGTAATCGATTACATTATAAATGTAATCGATTACAAAAAAGTCGAAAGGTATGTAATCGATTACACACAATATATGTAATCGATTACACAAAGCCCGAAGAAAGACAAAGAACACGTTCGACGAGTCATGTAATCGATTACATGGATATTGTAATCGATTACAAACAAAGTCAGAAGCCATGTAATCGATTACATGGGCAATGTAATCGATTACACAAAACCCAGAAACTCAAAGAACACGTTCGACGAGTCATGTAATCAATTACATGGATATTGTAATCGTCGATTAATGCAAGTCAGAAGCCATATGTAATCGATTACACCAAGAATGTAATCGATTACACTGAGCTTAAAATTGAAAACGTTGGAACAACAATGTAATCGATTACCTGGTAATGTAATCGATTACACAAACCGACAAATATTCAATCGGCTATATTAAATGCATTAAATGCATGCCCAACTACCTCCAACGGCTCCATTTATTGAGAAACTTATAAATACCAAAGTTGGGTCTTTATTTGAGGTTGACCTTGAATCAAAACTGATAATCAATACTTCAAAACGTGAATCAATCCTTAAATTCATTTCTTGCTCTGTTTTCGATTAAAAACGTGAAAAATCTTTGAGAAGCATATTAGAAGCTTCAATTTGTAAACACTTGCTCTAGAGAGAGTTTCTTCTATTTCAATCTTATACATTCGATTAGTGAGGGTGAGGTATCCTCAAGTATTGTAAGGGTGAAGTATCCCTTGGAAAATAGAGGCTCAAGCTTTTGGGTGAGGTATCCCATATATTGTTGAGTGCTCAAGGTTGTAGTGGTTTTTCAAGCACCCATTGAAGCTTGAAGATATAGTGAAAAATCTCAAGGTGTTGCTTGGGACTGGACATAGATCACAAGTGGAGTGGTGATCGAACAGGGATAAATTTGTGTTTATTTTTCTAAACCCTCCTCTGTTTATTTTCGTATTAATGTTTCATTGGTTTGCTTGGATATTGTCTTCTTCGGGTACTGTTACGGTTATAAGTAAAAGTGTTTATCTCATCTATCTAATTATTTCTCATCATTCAATAGCTTCAACGAAAATTGATTGTCAAACGATTTGCGAAAGATTTGTGAATTTATTTTTAACTACTCAATTCACACCCCCTCTTGAGTATTGAGGCCACTTGGTAACACATCCTTCGTTGGACAAATATATATAAAAAAATAAAATTTTCATAATTTAAGTATATAAGGTTACGTTTGGTACATCGTATAACGAAGACATAATAATATAAGCTAATACTATCAGGTTTTATTCAATGTTTGATACATTCAACTGATAATATAATAAAATCAGATAATGTCAATTTAGCTTATTCTAAGGTGATAACTCTATCCTCTCCCCTAATACATGATAAGACATGATAAGATTTCTATTTTAATCTTATCCTCAATTTCATTTTTATCACTCATCTCTCTCACCAGCTTGCCACCACCACCATCACCACCACCATCACCACCACCACCACCTCCACCACCGCCACCGCCGCCATCACCACCACCACCACCGCCACCATCGACCGCCATCAGCCCACCACCACCACCGCCGCCACCACCACCACCACCACCACCACCACCGCCGCCGCACCACCACCGCCGCCGCCACCATCACCATCGCCACCGCCGCCGCCGCCGCCACCACCACCACCACCAGCGATGGTCTGCCGCACCGCCACTACCACCACCACCACCATCATCACCACCACCTCCACCACCGCCAACACCACCACCACCGCCGCATCATCATCGCATGCGCCGCCGCCGCCACCACCAACCATCACCACCGCCGCCACCCCTCCACCACCACCACCACCACCGCCATTGCCACCACCACCACCGCCACTACTACTATCACCACCACCACTACCACCATAACCACCATCACCACCACCATCATAAAGCTTTCTTATTATTATTATTTAATTATTTTAACTTTTATATTAAATAATATTTTGGTCTTAAAAAAAATATTATATAATTAATTAATTTATCTTTTTGTTATGAAATAAAAGATAAGATTATAATCTTATCGTATTAATTATATTATCATATTTTATCTTATTCTATCATCTTATCTTTATATTATCTTATCATTGTACAGATCAAATATAACCTAAACTAATGGTGAGTACGTGTGGTTGCGTCGTAATTCAATACCAAAATAGTGGGTGTTGTGGAAGTCGGAAGCTTCTGATATTAGTACTAAGTTAATGTTGCTCTAACTCCATCACCATGAATGATACTCATACATGTGTGTATCGATTCGGTTCAATGTCAACAACACGTGGAGGTGCATAGTACAAGTAAGTGTTGACAGGCATACATTTTAATATATCTCCAAGCGTGGGCGGTCACATTAAAGAAACTATAGAGATACTATCCAAGGTGTATGTTTTCTTTATGTTGGAAGGCATGTCGGTTAGATTAATATATAATTTAAAATAAATTATATTTTTTATCTGTAAAATAAATTATAATTATAAAAGTATAATTTATAATTACTATATTTTAATCATTAATGGATATCTTATCTGGCGAAACTAACTAATGCAAATTGATATTCACTAACATTATATAAAAGAACACTTTCTTAGTCAACAAAGTTATAGTTCAACTAGCATTACATACGACCTCTAAAATTAAATAATTTACATATTTAAGAAGAACTTTCATGTAACTGTACAGGATGCCTGAAAAAGTTTGTTATATTATGCAAATTTCTTTTTCAAAATAAAGTCATTAAAGTGTACAAATTTTATTAAATAACTAATATTTTTTCAAAAGTTAGATATTTTTAACATAAGATTTACACATAGTAAATAACTTGAATATTTAAAATAAAAAAACACACAATCTTTAAAGACCATGTATTCTTGAGACTCGAGTTGAAATTCTAGTAAAGTTACTTTGCTTTCACATTAATTTATCTTATCTTTCTTCACACTGGTTATAAACCTCCTTTATAATCAAAACAAATTAAAAAATTTATAAATATTAGAGGAAGCAAAACCCATTCCTCTTGCTAGTATGTACAGTTCAAATAACGAAATTCAAAAGTTGGAGGTTTGCAGCCTTGTTGCGGAAAAGAAAATTCTAAATATAATATTTTAAATTAAATTTAATGATTGAAATTTTATTTAAATTTTATTACACAGTATTTTAAATTTAACTTAATATCATATATAATTATATTATTCACATGTTATGTTTTTAATAAATTGAGTATAATATTATAAGAATATATAATAATTTTATTTAAATTTTATACTAGTGCGATGTATAGATAAATTAAGAATTAAATTATAAAAAAATTAAATAAAAATAAATTTATTAAATAAATTATATATAATAATTTATCAAAAAAAATAAGATGTTACTATTAACATTCCTAATTAGCTTTCTACACTCCTCATTAGTCACTCATGATTTTTTAAAAATAAAAATAAAAATTTTAATTGATTAATAAGAAGTGTGAATAAACATTTTACCGTACTAATAACCTTAACTAGAAAAATAATATTTATAAATTTAGTTTAAAAATACATAATATTGTTATGAAAGAATTTCATTCCAACGTAAGTATTAAAAATTTTAAATATAATATGTTATAAAACAACTTATATTCTTTAAAAAAGTATTTATAATATAAATAAAAAATTCTTTTAAATGTATAATTTAATCCAATAAATTTTTAAAAAAAATATTTTAATAAATTAATTTTACTGAAAATTATATATAAATTAATTCAATTTATGTTTATGTAAATAAAAAAAATAAGTCAAATGATAAGTAGTTTAGAATTTAATTAAAAATGCACTTTGAAAAAGGAAGCCATTATATCATAAATAAGAATAGTTTCAAAACTAAAACATGTGATGAAATCTTATAAAACTTGAAAGAATAAATATTCGTGTAAATTTTCATTTTTTGTTTGTTTTATTTTTAATTTTCTTTTTTTTGGTTCATTCTATTTGTTTTTTTTTTGTCTATGTAATTTTAAGTATTAATTTTTTTAAGGAGTTTACATAAGTATTCAAACTTATTCGATCTTTAGTGCTTCAATATATATAATCTATGTGTGTGGACATATCATCACTATATTAAAAAAATAAAAAAATATATGACACACAAATAATAAGACTATTTGACACAACAGAAAATTAAAGCATATTTTACTAGCTAAAAATTGTTATGATAAAATTTTAAGTTATATATATATTTTTATATATTGTTATATTATATTATATTATATTATATTATTATATCAATAATTGATTGCGGTGCTTGACATTTTATCTTTTTCTGTTTTTATTATTTTTTTTTACAAAAGAAAACTTAGCCTATATTTGATAATTTTAAAAATGATGAATGAAAGTGGTTGATAATAAAATGGAATCAAAATGTAAGGAATAAATAAAAGAGAATATATTATTTTATTGTTTAGTAATTTAATAAGTTAATGAAAAAATAATGAAATATTCAAATTATTTTTTAAAATAATCCAAATTAAAGAAACAAAAAATAAAATTTTTGAATAAGTAAGGGGAGATTAATTGACCTTTGCTTTTCATTTCACTTTCTTTTTTCAAATAACTTCCAAATAATTATTAAATCTTATTGTATCATTCCTTATCACTCTTATCATCTTCTCAAACATATCCTTATTTTATTCATTTAGTAGGTTTGACGGGGTCAGTTCACCGACGCACCGTTCCAACTCTGCACGGCAAGTTTTGGACTCTTCCGAAGTTTGAATTAAAACATCAAGCTAATAAAATTAAAAACATCAAGTGTAATTAAATTTATTTAATATTCATATTTAGATAGTTTAGATTCCTATATTTTTAAGATTTGAATTTTGTAAGCAATACAATTAGTACGATTAAATAGTGATCTATGCAATTTTGCAAATACAACGAAATAAGGCTATTGCTGTATTGCACCTTAAGTTTTTTTTTTTTTCTATCTGTGCACCATAAACTTATATATTTCATTTTCTAATGGAGGGATGATTATGATACCTATCAAACATTAAGAAAAAATAAAACGTATCGTACATCCATCTTTGCAATATGCCATGCCACAATAATTTTTTTAAATATATGTAATATAAATTTATTCTTTAACTTTTATTTTATCACATAAACAGATTACAAATTTGATAGTAAAAAAAACTATAATAAATGGCCAAAAGATATTTAAAAACTATTAAAGTAAGTACGCATGTCTTTTTTACTTATTTTTTGGTAGATAGACATTTCTTTATTTAAATATGGGTAGATTATACTTACTTCTCTTATTATTCTAAAAGTTACAATTTTCATCCATATTTATATACACAAAATTATACAAAGGAATATGTGTTTTAGAACAATTTATTTAATTAAAATTAAAACATGGTAAGTTAATCTACTTTATTTATAAGAACAAAAATATAATCTAATTAATTAGTTTAAAAATAGGTTAATACTCATTCAATCTATGTATGTGTGTGTATATATAAAATTATAAACTGTATAAGTTAAGAAGTGTTCTAAGTAGAGCTGTATAGTATATACCAATAATACAAATTAATACATAGTTACAAATTTAGAGACTCTATTGAGTGACAAAGTGAAAGACAATTGTGTCTTTTAAGGAGAGGATGTGTGTTGGATTCTTAGATAAATCATGTGGAGGAATGAACATATTATTTTGTTTTCAGTCTGAAAAGAGTTGAATGGACATACTATTTTGCTCCTGGCTCCAAGGGAAGCGGGCCGTGCATACCCTTAACATAGGTTCATCACTGCTTCATCTCCTTTTTTGTATTTAGATTTATAAAAAAAAAAAAGTTACAATTTTAGAGCAAATGTATAATTTTTTTTTCCAAATTAATAACACATAAACATTTGTTTTGTTTTAATAAGGACCTGTGATTTATAGAATTTACATATCGATTTAAGTGTATGTAAAAATTATTAATTAAAATTTATAAATTTACTATATATACAGTTATTTATAACAATAAAGAATGATCAACTAAATTTATATATAAATTTAAATGTTATTAGTTAAAATTAATAAAAATCTATTCTTTTAATTTGACTGATGTATACTTAATCTATTTATTCACCACCATAAGATAGTCCATATTAGACGATCCCGTTTTCACACTATAACTTTTTGTGTCATTTGGACTTTCTTTTTCCGTGATTATGCTCTTTTGTGCGATATACATTCATCGCTAAATTAAAAGTAGTGTCTCTGCATATAATATTATGAAAAAAATTATTATACATTTTTTTTAAGGGTATATATATTATTAATATTTTTTTAAGAGTATCAAATTTAATAAAAAATAATAAAAAATATAAATATAATAAATAGTATTAAGAGAAGTGTGAAAAAAGATATATATTGTTAATGATAATAATATAAAATTGTATAATTATTATCCGTCATTGGTTGATACGGAATTATTCTTAGTCGAAGTACCTTTTTCATTTGACAAGTCCAAACGTGCATATTTAAGAATGTTTCCATTATGACAAAAAAGATAAAAAAGAATGTTTCCATTATTAAATAAAATAACAAAAAATTGGATGGACATGGACGTGGGAAGTTCCCTAATTATTAAAAATAAAAAAAATATATTTAAGATTTCTTTATCCTCCAATACGGAAAAAGAAGTGGCAAACAACGCAGCAAGAAAAGTGAAGCCCCAACCACTAGAAAATCTTTAAAATTAGAGGCTGTAGTATACGCAAATGCAAAGATGCTAACCAGGAAAGAGGAATTTGATGCCATGTATATGCTCAAACGCTGCATTAGCGGCTTTCATTTGATTGCATGTTTAGTGTTCATGATAGGATCGAAGAAAAGAAGCATCTGGTACATGATGAGATGGCTGTGCAGTTGAAAGTGAATGTGGGTCTATTCGCTAGTGAACGATTTATTGAATCAGAAAATGCGATTTGCGATTTGCGATTAGCGAGTGATCTACTTTATAAGGGTTAAATACTTTTTCTCTTAAAAAAACTTTAGATTAATTTTAATACACCAATTCCAAATTCCGATAAATTATCTGAGTTTTCCCTTCCTTTTATAAGGTTTTATACATTTTTTTAATATAAGAATAATTTTCATTTAGTAAGAATGTAAATGAGTTAAAATATTTATAAATTATTCGACTTGATTATTAAATATTTAATTAAATTCGTTTATTTAATTAAATAAATTCTCTCTCTATATATATATTCATTCTATATAAATAATAAAATTTTAATTAAAAATATTATTCTATATAAATAATAAATGCTAGAAAAAGTGTGTGCAAACTAAAGCACAAACCAACACCACTACTTGTCACTGCTCCATTTGCAGGACCTCTTGTTGGTGTCGGTCAACCACCGTCGTCCATTTGTCTCTAACAACCACTCAAAGGTCGCTTGAAAACCAAAATAGTAGTTATCTCTAGCACACAACCAGCATAGTCGATAGAAACGCACAACCCAACTCGCCATCGACCACCACTCCTACCATCGACCATCTTCCCGGCATTGGTCGACCACGATCGAACACTCACCGGCAATCACGCGCCAATCACCTAAAACTTCAAGCAACGACATTGGGTTGTGCAAGCCATAAGGTCACGATAGTGCTCTGTTTTCTTTTTTCTTTCTTTTTTCTTTCTTTTTCTCAAACGATTTTTTTTTTTCAAACTAAGTTATTAAGAGAACAAACATAAGACAAAAACATAGTTGAAGGGAAAAACTCTGTTCAAGGTGGATGGTACTGCTCTGACATATATATAAATTGCATCTAAAATATTGAGGCAGACGATGTAGAACTCTTAACACTCCCCTCCACAGATGCTTGGACGGAATAGGTGAGTCTATCGAAGTAGGCGAGATAAGTCTAGCGAAGTAGGCAGGAACAAGCCTAGCGAAGTAGGCGACAAAAATGAGATATTTGTTTTAATACCATGTGATATTCCAACCTAAAATCAATTGACATTAAGTGGAGTGACCCAACAAATATATAAAACTGTACTCGAAATATTGAGGCAGGCGATGTGAGACTCTTAACAGACACTACTATTATTATTGAGCTTAAATAGTTATTAAGTCAGTATTTTGATATGAAAGATTTTGGACTTTTCAGTTACTTTCTAGGTCTTGAAATCCTTTCCTTTGCTGATGACCTTTTTCTATCTCAAGCTAAATATGTCTTGAATCTTATCTCTTGACCCGATCTCATTGACAATCACACCGAATAAACTTCTCTAGAACCTAATGTGAGATTCACACCTCTAGATGATATAGTGCATGATAACCCTACGCTCTATCAACAGTTGGTTGATAACTTGATTTATCTTACTATTACTTGCCCAGATATTTCATATGCTGTTCATTTAGTTAGTCAATTCATGTCAGCTCTGTGCACCACTCACTATGTTGTTGTTATTCATATTATTCGCTATGTGAAGGGGACCTTGTTTCATGAGTTTCATTTTTCTGTCGACTCCTCATTGACCCTCTGAGCCTATTCCGATGCAAATTGGGGTGAAGATTTCACTGATCGCCGATCCATCACTGGTTACTGTATATTTCTTGGTGATGTTCTTATTTTGTGATGAAGCAAGAAACAGACTTTGACTGCTTGTTCTAGTACTGAAGCAGAATATCAGGCTCTTGCCGACACCACTTTTGATATATTCTGGTTACGTTGGCTACTTAATGATTTGGGTTTCTCTCAGTCCTCTTCTACTGCTCTCAATTGTGATAATCATAGTGCTACTAAAATTATTCACAATGATGTTTTTTATGAGCGCACCAAACGCATTGACATTGATTGTCACTTCATTCATTAACACGTTCTTCGTGATGCTTTTTGTCTCATATCTATTGCAACTCTTGACCAATAAGTTAATTTGTTCACTTAAGCTCATCATCTTGATCGTTTTTATACTCTGATTTTCAAACTTAAGTTGATTCCCTTAGCACCCACTTGAGTTTGAAGGAGGATATTAGCGTGTTAGTATCTGTTAATATATCTAATTGATTTTATTTGTATATAATTAACGTAATATTATTTTAATTATATTTATTTTATTCTTTTCTTGTATAGCCCTTTTTTATATAAATAAGAAACCCCTTTATATTTCAAATACATTAAAAAATATATTGACCTTCCAATGTCTCTATTATCTCTGTATCCATTTCTAACAGTAAAGACTCTTATACTATGTCAAAAATTAATATTTTTAAAAACTTAATCTATTAAGTAAAGACACATAAATGATTTTGTATATCTAGCACCTTTCAGATTTACTTGCTAAGCTTGCTGTGAATCAACTAGAAACCAACTGCATGCTTCTGGTGTCACCCTCCTTCGGACTTAGAGCAGTATCTCGTAGCTTATAAGATTCCAAGTACCAAATATATATATATATATATAGGATCTTATTCAGGTGAAAAGAGTATTTATTATAAGATATAAAATAAGTAAACCTTGATCATTAAATCTTACATAAATGATCAAGATTAGAACATAAATCCATATGACATTTTTAAGTGGTCACATGATCTTTAAATAACTTTTAATCTTGACTATTCATGTATAGTTGTATGGTCAAGATTTACTCATCTCACACTCTCACAATAAAAATTCATCTCACTAGATATGTTTTATATATATATATATATATATATATGAGACATATCTAGTGAGAAATTTTTATTGTGAGAATGTGAAAGAGTAAATCTTGACCATACAACTATATCTAAATGGTCAAAATTAAAAGTTACTTAAAGGTCAAGTGACTATTTAAAAAAGTCATATGCATTTATATTTAAATATAGATCATTTATGAAAGATCTAATGGTAAAGATTCACTCTTCTTACCTCTCACAATAAATATTTTTTTACTTGAGTAAGATCCTCTATATATATATATGTAGGGTTTTGTTCGTTAATTCTTGCGTTTTCTCTGTGCTTGTCTTTTGTTTTTCATTGTATAACAAAAATAAATAATTAAAAAAGGAGAAAAACTGGGTCGATGATGTGAGCCCAAAGCCGCGGTGTAGAAATATATCTCCTTTATCTTATCACTGCGAGTAAAAGGAAAAAAAAAGTATGTTGCTTAATAGTCTGTAAAAAAAAATAGTGACGCAAATAAAAATTAAAGAGTTAAAGTAATATAAGAGAATGCGTTAACTTTTCTAATTATAATACATGTTATCATTACAGTATATATGATTTTTTACACGATAAAAATAATTAAAATCATAAACCAAATTAAAATCAAATGGTTTTGGACGAATGTGATACAAGCAAATATGAGTTCAAATATTAAGAAAGTAATTCTTGTAAAAGGTAGTATAATTCTAATACTTCGATGATTAAATAAAAATTAATTTCATAAATAATTCAAATAAATTGAACTTATAAAAATATCTTAATTTCACAAAAAAAAAAGTTTATCACGGAAGATAAATCTGAAAAAGTATTAAAAGCCAGATAAACCTATCTACATGTTGAGTTTGCTTGTGTCACATTCGCCTAAACTCATTTGATTTTAATTAATTTTGGTGATAAACTAATAATGTAATACTTTGTCAATTATATCAATTTATACCTCTGCCATAATTAACGCGTGATGAATGTTAAAATGAGAAAAGTATAAAAAAATTATAAGATATTATCGTACAAGGCACGTTTAATTTTATAAAAATAAATTGGGACAAAATGGTTTTTGTATCATGTCCTTTTCAATCTAATGTCTTCTTTATTCACCTCATCAGCACTCATGGCTAACATTTAAGTTCTTAACTAGTCCTTACTAGAGTAAATGGGTCAGGTCCAAGTTGACAACCACCACCCAATAATACTACTTGACCTGTTATGACCCATTTTCCAAGGTATAACCCGAGCAGATGCATAGCAAATTCAACCCACCAAAAATTAAGTAGGACTCGACCCTCTTAGAAACTCACCGACAAGTTTAACTACCACCCCAACCACTTACTGAGAGAAGTAACAGAACATTAACATAATTATATTTCTTGTAAGGAAAATTCTTTTCATATAATGGAAATAATTTCATGAAAAATCTTGATATATTATGCGAAATTAAGGTACAATTCTGGAGTTTCAGTATGGATTTCACTTTAATGGGATCCTTCTCATTTAAATTATATCAACTTGGTTTCCGACTTTAAACAATTTTCCATTGCACTGAGAATTTCAAAATCTTACATATATATAAAATTATCTTGAATTTATCTACAAGGGATAATTCAAGTTGGTAAACAATTTTGAACTTATTAGTTGAAGAACCTCTGTAATATTAGGTATGAACACTCAATTTTGTCCGGGGCGTTTTGTAAATAAAAAAAAAGATAAAAAATAATAATATTTCAACTCATTGGCCTATTAACCCATTAACCCGTAACCCATAAACTAACCCGTTAACTCATAACCCGTTAACCCACAACCCATCAGTTATCCTCACACTTAAACTCATCACTTATCCTAAACCAACCTATCATAAACTAACCATTACTCATCCTACCACAAACTTATCCTAAACCAACCTATCCTAAACTAACTCAAACTCATCCTACCACAAACTTATCCTAACATAAACCCATGCTATCTCAAACCCATCTTAAACAAACTTATCCTAAACCTCCCATCACTTATCCTAAACAAACTCCTAATCACATTCTAACTCAAACACCTCACCTAATCCTCTCCTATAAAACACCTAACCCATACATCGAACATATACTAAGAACCCGACATACTCTCACTAGCCTCACTTACACACTTACGCCTACATAGCCATATTATTCTCTCCATAGCAAATTTTTGCAAAGAATTAAAACACCCTCTCGCCACGAAGTCATCACCTTCCTCCGCCAAATACCCCTCCGTCACGAAACCACCACCAAATCCTCCATTAAACCAAGCCTCCATCATTCCACAACCAGTGCCCCTTCACCGTCGAACCACACCGCCCAACCCACGATCCGGTGACCATCAAAGCTAAGACCACCGCACGCCGCTCGTTGCGCGAATCACCGTGAAAGGCGAACTGTGCCTGCACCGGTCTTCCCACGCACGGGATCCGAGCCCGTCGAACTCCGGTACGCGCCACCGTTAGGGTCGTCGGAGCCGCTCCTCCCTCCCTCTCTCTGGTGCTCCTCCCGTGACCACCGCATCTCTGTTTCTCTCGTAAGAAAAAAAACGTTCCAAAGCAAAAAGAAAACCCCTCTTCGTTTTGCTTTTCGTAAGGCCCAATTTTTTTTTCGATCGCTTTTTTTCTTTTTAAGTAGTAGGGTCATTGGGCTAAAAAAATGGTAAAAGTAAAAATAAAACAAAAATAATTGATTTCTTTAAAAATAATAATAATAATAATATGGGTTATCTCGAGTTCATGACGACTTTTGCTAACCCTTGTATTTTGTAAAATCGAGTTATGATAAACTTGATGGTTTACATTATCATGATTATTATTATTATTATTATTATTATTGTTACTATTATTATTATTTATATTATATTTAAATTATTATCATGTTTTCAATTTTTTAAGTTAAATCGCTAATTGATAATCTTAAATAAAAATTTCGTAACAAACTTGATGAATAATGAGTGACGTCTCTAGCGTGATCGAGCTTCACCTATTCAATCCTTAATTTGATTAGCGAGTCGCGACGACTTGTTAAATCAAAATTTTTTAAATAATTAAAAATAAAATCAACCATTAATTGATAATTTTAAATAAAAATTTTGTAACAAACTTGATAATCAATGGGTGACGTCTCTAGCGTGACGCGAAAGCTTCACCTATTTAATTCTTAATTTGAATAAAAAAATGACGACGCTTGTTGATTCAAATTTTTAAAGTTATTTTTTATAATAAAATCAACCAACCCAGAAATATTTTTTAAAGAACTACGTGACTTTGAATTCCTCATTGCACCTGAGGATACGTAGGAGCGGGACTCATATTCTGTCAAGCCAAAAATTAAATTTTCATAATTCATTTGTTTATTTTATATTTTTTACGAAAGGGGTAAAACAAATATTTTCAAGAATTATTAAGAATTTGCATAATTAATTTAAGGTACCGTCTTAGGATGGGTGTGTTAGGGAAAAGTCTTTGTGAGATTAAGTTTCCATCATTCCCTACACATAACCGACTAGAATTCAATCTGGTTTCAAAGACTATTTTTCTTGGGTTTTCCAATTTTTCCTAATAAAAAAAATAAAATTGGTGGCGACTCCTAAACTTAATTAATTTTAGTTTAAGTTGCTATTTATTTCTTGCGATTAAATCGGTCGCGACAGATGGCGACTCCATTTGGGATACTTGAGAGTCAAGCCTACAAAAGTTAGTTATGCAAAATTTTTGGTGATTTTTATATGTTTGTTTTACCCTTTTTTCTTTTTATTATTTGATGATTTTTTATTATTTTTAGTGTTAATTGTTTTACTATCTAAACCTTAGGGTAGAAAACTTTTAGAGTTTGTTTTGTGTTTGCTTCATTTTGCAAGATATGAGTAGTCCTTAGGATTGTAAAGGTTTATACGCTCCCTACACCTACCGCACCTATACATTATTCACACACATTCGAGTGGGGCCCTATACCCGGGTCTGAGTGAAGCCTAAGTTAAGTAGAGGTTGCGTAGTGGTAGCCATTTTGGATGTACTTCCTGTTTGGTTATCGCGAAAACCTCATCTAGAGTGTGCCTTTTTCATGAATGTCCCACACCTAGTGGTTTACCCTTATTTCGTGGTCAACATTCGAAATAGGACTTGGCTCTAGAGACCTCTAAAATAGAAGAGCCACCCTATGAAAGTTCTCACGAACCAGAAAGACTCTTAGATCCTTAGGATAGAATTCCCAAGTTTAAGGCAACCCCATTAGGACACAAAGGGAGCGTACTTCTTCTTTCCTCATGCCATCCATTCTTGTAAAAAAAAAAACTTAAAAAATACATTTTCTTACATTCTCATGGCATTACTAGCATTCTTAAAAAAAAATAAAATTATCTTGCATTTTCATGTCTTGCATTTTCATGGCATTCCTAACATTCTTCAAAAGAAAAAAATATCATTTTGCACCTTCATGGCATCTTAAGCATTCTAAAACAAATATAGAAAAAATAAATCATGCATTTTCATTCCATGCATTTAAAAAATGTTTTCATTTCATCTTATGCATGACATTAATCTCATTCATTTCATCTCATTTATTGTATGGTGTTACCATGTTCAGCAACCATTGCGCGACTAAGGAAAGAAAACACCAATCAAACCCGTGTTCACAATACAAGGGCTCGAACAAAGTTACTTGCAGCGATGGCAGCTGAAAATGAAAGCAGGAACCTAAGTTTGGAAATGGATGAAGTGAAAGGAAGGGTGGATGAGGTGACAGAATCTCAAAGAAGAATTGAGGAAATGTTGTCAGCCATGAGGGAGACCCTCACCTTGATGGGGCGGTTGGAGGTGCAGGAGTAACTCGGGGCACACTCACACCCACTGAATACCACTTCCATGAGGACAAACCTTGGAGTCACTACTGAGATACCTTATGTGGGAGAAACCTCAAACACGGCATCAGTAGTGATTCCCATTGGAGAAAGATTTCATTCATTAGAAGGTACTCGAAATGAGGTCCATGGTAACACCGAGTTTACGTGGGAACCACCACATATGTCCATTCAGATGCCAACTGGATTTCCTGCCGGTAATGGGCACACAACTATTCAGAATGATAAGATGAAAGAAGAGTGGATGGAAAAGATGGAGGAGCAAATCAAAGCGATCAAGGGTCCTAGCACCTACGGTCCCCTTGGGATAGAAGAATTGTGCCCCATTGCTAACATCGTCATCCCCAAGGATTTCAAAGTCCCAGAATTTGTCAAGTATGATGGGAGCACCAATCCCTTTTTCCATCTAAAAACTTACATTACCAAAATGTCCATTTGGTCAAGGGATTGGAAGTTCCTCGTCAATTTTTTTCATGAAAGTTTGTCTGGGCCTGCTCTGGAGTGGTGTATCCAACAAGACCTTTCAAAAATCTCCTCTTGGGATGATTGGGCAAATTTGTTTATGGGACAAGTATCAATTTAATTTGGATACTGCCCCAACCCGAGAAGCGATTGGGAACACTACTGAAGAAAAATGAAGAGACATTCAAGCAATATGCCCAGAGGTGGAGAACTCTCGCACTCAAGTGCAACCGCCGTTAACTTTGACAGTAAATGTGCTCATACTTCTTAGGGACTTTAGGAGCTCCCTATGTTGGGACAATGGCAGTCTGTTGCTTACCAAGACTTTTTGAATTAATTCTTTTTGGAGAGAGGATTGAAATTCGGTAAAGAAATTTGGAAAATTGCCAATTGGCAATAATGAAGGTAGTTTCAAGAAGGGATTTTCCACTAAGAGAAATGCAGTGAGCTATCTCGCAAAGTCAACAACCTTCACAACCCCGATATTCTCCATCTTACCCCGCCTATCGAGCACCCCCATATAACTCAAACACTTACCCTTCGCACCGTCTCATCTACCGGCCTAACCGCCCTCCCACAAATGCACCTCAAACCCAACCACTCCAAATCAACAATGTTCATATACCTCAACCATACGCACCAGCTCGCCCAACCAATACCCAATATCCACCTGTAGCTTCACAAAATTTCCCAAATCACCCACAGCCTCGACCAAACTTCCAAAATCAAGGTCGTTTTCGTCCCCAAGGCCTACCTCCTTTCCCAAGACTGTCCATTTCGAATGCAGAGTTATTCCAAAGGCTCTATGATACCCATTTAATTTCAGGAAGTCCTGTGCACCCCATGGAGTCACCATTCCCGAGTTGGCATAACCCAAATTTGACTTGTAAATTTCACATGGATGCTTCTGGGCATTCCATTGAAGACTATGAAGCTTTTAAGACAAAATGAGGAAGTTAATTGCTTATGGGAAGCTTGATATCCAAGAGGAGGTTGGACCCGATATTGTCAACAACCCAATTCCTAATCATGGTGGAAGGAATGGGGTAAATGTTTAGAATAGTTGATCAAGGAAATCTCAGAAAGTTCAACTTAGTGGTGGTTTATAAACAATACCTTAGAGTCCTCCAACACTGGGGAATTTCTAAGCAACTGGTATTCAGATTTGTTTATCAAGTAATTATCGTGAAACGATGGTTTAATTGTATCAACCCTATGCTTGTTCGATCAATAAAATCATTTGGGTTTTGAACTTATGATAACTTTCTTGAAGCATTAGTGTAATGAATTTGCATGGATATCTTGTTTCCTTTCATTTTCATCACGTTGTCTTTCTTGACATTTATTCGCTTTCGTTTCTTCGAAGTGTTTTCCTTGTATTTGGATCCCATTGAACGCCAATTATTGACAATTCTCAGTTTAGTATATGTCAGTAAGGTTCGCGCCTGCAAGTGCCTTTTGTAAAAATGAAAAAGAAAAATAAAAAAAGAAAAAAAGAAAAAAAAAAGAAAAAAGAGAGCAAAGAAGTAATCACTTGGTGTGCACTATCTTTTTGTCTCAAAATTAAAGTTTTGAAAATAAACAATCATGATTTGAAAATGAAGACTGGCCATTTTTTTTTATCTTTTACAAAATTTCATCTTTTTTATCCCTCGTTACCCTTTTGAGCTTGAAAATTTCTTCAATAAACCTTGGATAAGGATCACCCCTACACTAGGGGATAGTACAAGACAAAAGTTGATTGTCATGGTGACTATTTTGAAGTATAATGAAAAAGGAAGAAAAAAGTGAAAGGGGAAGAAGAAGTAAAAAAAAAATGATGAAAAAACCAAAAAAAGAAAAAAGAAAAAGAAAAGAAAAAAAAAAAAAAAAAAGAGAAGGGAAAGAAAGAAGAAAGAAGATAAAATAAAATGGGGAAGAAATGGAGAACAATAAAAGAAAGGTGTGCTTAAAAGTGCGAAGCAGTTGAAAAAGTTCAATTTTGAAAGTGGAAGAATCCTTAGTCCCATCCAACTCTTAAACATTTGTTTGAGCCTTATATCTTTTCTTTCATAACCCCTAGCCTTGGCCACGTTACAAGCCTCAAAAAGTCCATTCTGATCAATGAAGGATTGTTGTCATTTTTATTAACTTTAATTTTGAGACAAATGTTATGCTTATCCAAGTATCTAGTTTATTGCTCCTAAAAAAAAGGGGGGGAGGAGAAGGTACTCGCCAGTCTTACACCGGGGTAAATCTTTTAGTCACTAGGGTGAGTTTCTGTCCTATTCAATTCAGTCCTAAAGGGGCAAATTTCTCTTTGGTTCAATTTGGGCCTCACACTAGGACAAGTGTCTACCCTACTTGATTTGACTCTAAATGGGGCAATTTCTTCTTTTCCTTGGTTCAATTGACCTATCTTGGGATAAATCTTTCGGTCACTAGGGCGAGTTTCGGATCTATTCAATTATCTTAAATTGGGGCAAATTTTTTTTTCTTCGGTTCAATTTTGCTTGATGTAGATGTTGACGAGAAGAAAATCCTTGGTTATAATGTCTAGTGAGCAATTAAAGATTGTTTTCATGAGGATCAAACCAATTCATATGGGTCAACACCTTTTTGAATCTCATACCATTGTTTGTGTCTTTTTTTCATATATACCCTTTGGTGTAGTCAAACTTCCAAGGTCAATCTAGAAGTTGTTCACTTAGTCAATTCCTCGTTCTGTTGTACTTTTGAATCCATGTCTATCATTGGTACGTAATGCTTCAGGTAAGGTGAACATGAGTACAACATTATGATTTGACCATCTAATGGCAATCCCCTGATGAACAATTCAGATCGAAAAGAACTTAGAAGTTCCAATTTAAAGGGAAAAATGATATCTCAAGGGATAATCCATAAATAAGAGGTACCTAAGCAAAAAGGGAAAAGAGCCCGTAAGACTGAAAACCAGAAAGGACGGTTTAAGCAAAAAGCTGGGCAAATAAATAGGAAGATGGCCTGAAGTCCCTTGAAAAGTTTACCAAACTGGGGCAATTTTGTTCAATTAGTCATACTGGGGCAAATTTTTGAAGGATTAAAGAGAAGATATGTTGAAGGAAGTAGCAATAGAAATAATGATTGAGTAATCAAGCGATTCTTGAGGGAATCAATAAGATGAGGGACAAAGTTAAATCTGGAGTAAAATTTTCTCTCATGGACTCAGTCAAGCAAAGGTTCATGACAAGAGATGGCCATTTCATTTCTTAAAAGGAGAGTTGGGAGTGGCAAACAAGGAAAGAAAAAAAAAGGGAAGAAAGGATGAGAACCGAAGTTATCAGGTCCAACGGGCTAAAGCACGTGAACGAGGGGTTAGATTGGTCAAAGCTTTCCAAAGTCGTCCTTGGTTCAAATGATTTTTTTAAAGAAAAAAAAAAGAGAGGAAAATAAAAAAAAAAAAAAAAAAAAAAAAAAGAAAAAAAAGAAAGAGAGAAAAAATATAATAAAAGAAAAAGAAGATCTTTTTGGGTCAAGATGCCCATTGTCTTTAAAATTTGTCTTTTGGGACTCTGTTGCCCATCGTCATTTAAATTTTGGGACTCTGTTGCCCATTGTCATTTAAATTCTGGGACTCTGTTGCCCATTGTCATTTAAATTCTGGGACTCTGTTGCCCATTGTCATTTAAATTCTGGGACTCTGTTGCCCATTGTCTTTTAAATTCTGGGACTCTGTTGCCCATTGTCATTTAAATTCTGGGACTCTGTTGTCCATTGTCATTTAAATTTCGGGACTCTGTTGCCCATTATCTTTTCCATTTTGGGACTCTGTTGCCCATTGTCATCTTAAATTTTGGGACTCTGTTGCCCATTGTCTTTTTAATTTTGGGACTCTGTTGCCCATTGTCTTTTAAATTCTGGGACTCTGTTGCCCATTGTCTTTTTTAATTTCGGGACTCTGTTGCCCATTGTCATTTAAATTTTGGGACTCTGTTACCCATTGTCTTTTAAATTTTGGGACTCTGTTGCCCATTGTCATTTAAATTTCTGAAGCCACAGTTGCCCATTGTCTTTTAATTTTCGGGACTCAAGTGTTGCCCATTGTCATTTAAATTGGGACTCGATTGCCCATTGACTTTTAAATTCGAGACTCGATTGCCCATTGTCATTTTAAGTTGGCTGATTGCGCATCGGCTCCATGCATTTCATGCATTTTAAATTTTCATCTTTTGCTTTTGAGTGCATCGACTCTGTCTTTTACTTTTGAGCGCATCGACGAACTGTCTTTTTTTCTTGAGGCAATCACTCCTGTCTTTTGCTTTTGAGCGCATCGGCTCTGTCTTTTAAGTTTCTATCATTAGCGCATCGCTCTTTGCATTGTTTTGTTTCTTTTTGCTCCCAAACAAAATTCGAGTTCATGTCTTTACTCGTTCCTTACCATGATAAAATGAAAAACTACGGTTATTCTTTTTATCTAGTAAGAAACAAGTAAAGAAAGATGGCAATGAACACCCAATTTTGTCCAGGCGTTTTGTAAATAAAAAAAGATAAAAAATAATAATCTTTCAACTCATTGGCCCATTAACCCATTAACCCGTAACTCATAAACCAACCCGTTAACCCATAACCCGTTAACCCACAACTCATCAGTTATCCTCACACTTAAACTCATCACTTATCCTAAACCAACCTATCCTAAACTAACCATTACTCATCCTACCACAAACTTATCCTAAACCAACTTATCCTAAACTAACTCAAACTCATCCTACCACAAACTTATCCTAACATAAACCCATCCTATCTCAAACCCATCCTAAACAAACTTATCCTAAACCTCCCATCACTTATCCTAAACAAACTCCTAATCACATTCTAACTCAAACACCTCAGCCTAATCCTCTCCTATAAAACACCTAACCCATACATCAGAACATATACTAAGAACCTGACATACTCTCAGCCTAGCCTCACTTACACACTTCTGCCTACATAGCCATATTATTCTCTCCATAGCAAATTTTTGCAGCAATTAGCAAAACACCCTCTGCCACGAAGTCATCACCTTCCTCTGCCAAATACCCCTCTGTCACGAAACCACCACCAAATCCTCCATTAAACCAAGCCTCCATCATTCCACAACCAGCTGCCCCTTCACCGTCGAACCACACCGCCCAACCACCTGATCTGGTGACCATCAAAGCCCAGCACCACCGCACGCCGCTCGTGCGCGAATCACCGTGAAAAGGCGAACCTGCGCTGCACCGGTCGTCCCACGCACAGGATCCGAGCCCGTCGAACTCCAGCGCGCCACCGTTAGGGTCGTCGGAGCCGCTCCTCCCTCCTCTCTGGTGCTCCTCCCGTGATTAGCCGCATCTCTGTTCTCTCTCCGTAAAAAAAAACGTTCCAAAGCAAAAAAGAAAACCCCTCTTCGTTTTGCTTTTCGTAAAAATTTTTTTTGATCAATTTTTTTTTTTTTAAGTAGTAGGGTCATTAGGCTAAAAAATGGTAAAAGTAAAAATAAAACAAAAATAATTGATTTCTTTAAAAATAATAATAATAATAATATGGGTTATCGAGTTCATGATACTTGCTAACCTTTGTATTTTGTAAACGTCAGATTTGCGACAAATACTTGATGGTTTACATTATCATTATTATTATTATTATTATTATTATTATTATTATTATTATTATTATTATTATTATTATTATTATTTATATTATATTTAAATTATTATCATGTTTTCAATTTTTTAAGTTAAATCGCTAATTGATAATCTTAAATAAAAATTTCGTAACAAACTTGATGAATAATGAGTGGACGTCTCTAGCGTGTACTTGAGCTTAACTTATTCAATCCTTAATTTGATTAATGATTTGACGACTTGTTAAATCAAATTTTTTAAATAATTAAAAATAAAATCAGTCATTAATTGATAATTTTAAATAAAAATTTTGTAACAAACTTGATAATCAATGGGTGGCGTCTACAGCGTGTGACTTGAGCTTCACCTATTTAATTTTTAATTTGAATAAGCTGCGCATGACGAACTTGTTGATTCAAATTTTTAAAGTTATTTTTATAATAAAATCAACCAACCCAAAATATTTTTAAAGAACTACGTGACTTTGAATTCCTCATTGCACTGAGGATACGTAGGAGCGGGACTCAATTCTGTCAAGCCAAAAATTAAATTTTCATAATTTATTTATTTATTTTATATTTTTTACGAAAGGGTAAAACAAATATTTTCAAGAATTATTAAGAATTTGCATAATTAATTTAAAGTCTCGAGTCTTAGGATGGGTGTGTTAGAGAGTCTTTGTGAGATTAAGTTTTCATCCTTCCCTACACATAACCGACTCCCGAATTCAATCTGGTTTCAAAGACTATTTTTCTTGGGTTTTTCAATTTTTTCTAATAAAAAAAATAAAATTGGTGGCGACTCCTAAACTTAATTAATTTTAGTTTAAGTTGCTATTTCGCCGCGATTAAATCGGTCGCGACATTAGGGGTTTAAACCCACAAGAAAGTACTTATAGAAAAGAATACTAAGTATTCCAAGCGAGGATTAGTATCACACTCAAACTGTGTGAAGAAACCTTGTGTAAAGACAAAAAATAAAATAAAATTCTTTTGAAGTTGGTTCTACTTCAGATCCAATTAAAATATATACGTATATCTCTTTTTCCAAAAAAAAGAAGAAGATTAAAGCAACTAAATTATATGATAAATTACATTTTACCCTGTATGATTTTTGTATGAAAAAATCCCCGCTTTAAAAATACCAAAATAATCTTCTCTTAAACAATGTTTGTTTAATTAACTAGTTTATAAAGTTTTAAGTAGATTATAAAATAAAAAATTAATATGATGTTTTTTATTATTATTATACTCAATCATGATCCCTATCACTTTTGTTTTTAAATTATCTTTTAACTATAAATAATGAGAACATTAGCGGAGCCAGGAGCCCTAGTTTGGGTCCTTTATAAGCTCATTAATCCATTGTATACGACGCTTATTTTCAAAGAGACAAGAAGTCTCCCAGTATGCCCAAGATGGAATTCTCGCATTTTATAGATAATTTTAGTCCTAAAAGATATATAAAGATTATATACTTCAGGAGCACCTAAAATCTTTTAATCTGCATCATTAATTTAGATGAATATACTTGAAAAGTGTGAAATACAATTTGCCTAGGTTAAATCCTCTTAATTAAAAAATATAGTAGCAGCCAACGATCAATTATAAAAATATTGTGCATCGTAAGGAACAATTAACAAGTAGCAAAAAAGTGCTAATTAACTTAATTGATAAAATCCTTTACAGTTATTTGAGAGAGCTATGATCAAATCTCGCTTTTATTCACTTGATCACGAGTAAAGTTCAAAGTAAACTCCCTCTCCACCTATAGCATATATACATTGATTTGTAGGCCTAAATGTGAGTCTTTCTTGACCGAGATCTATAATGTTTCCTAGTGATTCAATTATATACTGACAAAAGTATAACGGGTAATGACAAATAATGGGGGACCGAAATTCCTTCTGCAATTTCTAACTTCTAAGAGCAAAGCTAACCATCGAGTGCTAAACTTGACGTAAATAATCAGCAAATTATGAGATTCTGAAACTTGAAGAAATAATCTTTAATTTTTGAACGATTAGTCGTGTGAATAATATTTATTTCCATAAACACTCTCTTGAATAAATTGATAACTGGCCTAACCAAAACCATTTCACACTTTGTTTTCCTATTTAATTGGTGACATTACTCATTGCTTTTCTTTGAGCATAAAAATTAATGGAGGAAAAATATCAAAAGACGATCTTATTTCAATCGTAAGACATACTAGAACTCAATATTATCACTTCCCTGCTCCGTCGTCAATCGAAACACGTCTGAAACTACGTTTACAAATTAAAATACATTTTTTCAATTCAACATATATTCAAATACTCACGCTCTTTCAATTGTCTACACAAAACTGTTCTTGGCCGTAACCCTACAATAAAGTTACCTAAAAATCAAATAGTAAGGCCTTGTGGGGCAGCAGCCACAGATGCCCTAGGCTTAGGCTTTTCCACCACGATGGCCTGCGTGGTCAAGACCATTCCAGCAACTGAAGCAGCATTCTGCAAAGCACACCTAACAACCTTGGCAGGGTCGATGACTCCAGCCTCCACTAAATTCTCATACTTGTCTATCATAGCATTGTAACCAACCTCCCATTCACCGTTCTTTATTTTCTCCACAACAACTTCACCTTCTATTCCAGCATTTTGAGCAATCAATGATGCAGGTGCTACCAGTGCCTAAATGTAAAGACAGAAAAATCAGCATCAGTAATATTTTTCTACCATTTCATTCAATCAAATTATAAGATAAACAAAAATATAAAATACCTTGCCCCAAATTATGTGTACACGGACAAATATTTTAGCCTTAGTATCCTCTAGATTATGTGTATCACTGTACTTTTAACTCTTGGTAACCAAGTCAAATGGCTCATCCAATTACATTTTTCCACGAGTTATCATCAGATCAACTTGCGGCTTGAAGTATACTAAGATATTGATGAATTCTTAAAGTACATAGGCATATATTGTTAGGGTAAAGTGGTATTATACCCTGATATTGCTGATTTTATTTCTGTAGGACGTACTTGTGTGATGTAAAGTGTAATTTGGTAGGTTATTGTAATTGTGGAACATGTGCCATGAAAACAATAATGATACCGTACTCATCAAAATATTTGCAAATTTATCAGCATTCTCACCTTTTGCACAATGTCAGCTCCTAGCCTCTCATCTGCATCTTCAAGCTTGTCCTTGATTGCTGGTACATAAGCAGAGAGATGAACCAATGCAGTACCTCCACCAGGAACAATACCTTCCTCAATGGCAGCAAAAGTTGCATTCTTGGCATCCTCAATACGGAGCTTACGATCCTCAAGTTCAGTCTCTGTAGCAGCACCAACCTTGATGACTGCAACTCCACCAGACAATTTAGCAATCCTCTCAGCCAGTTTCTCCGAATCATAAACTGAGTCTGTCTCAGCCAACTCCTTCTTTAACTGTGCCACCCTGGCTTGCAACTCATCCTTTGATGCGGCATCAGCAATAATAGTGGTAGAATCCTTGGAGATGGTCACTTTCCGAGCCAAACCAAGCTGCTCAATTGAGGTGTTTTCTACAAGTAAGCCCAGATCACTGGCTTGGAATTCAGCACCTAGTAGTTAAAGGTGCAACGTTGTCAACCAAGGCACATCATGAAGGAACTAAATAATCTACACTAGAATATGTCAGTTCCATATATATATATATATATATATATATAAAAGAAGTCCCCACTTAGAAAGATATACTTGTTCATATCCAAGGCAAATATGCCATTTCATCATATAGACTGAACAGAATTCAAGAGTAACTTGACAAATGACTACACCTTTGCCTCAAATAAACTATACTAGGATTAACCTACTTTTAACATTACCAAGATTACACAAATTGTTTTCATTCGAACTTCACCACAATTGTTGCACACGCCCAAAAACCAAGAACTTGAACAGATGGAAATTTCACATACCTGTCAATATAGCAATGTCTTGAAGGACGGCCTTTCGCCGCTCACCAAAGCTAGGAGCTTTGATGGCAGCAACATTAAGGATACCCCGCAGCTTATTCACAACAAGCGTAGCCAAAGCCTCACCAGTGACATCTTCAGCAATGATAAGCAAGGGGGCTCTCAATTGAGTGGTTTTCTCCAACAGAGGAATTATATCTTTTATTGCTGAAATCTTCTGATCTGTAATCAAGACTCTTGCATTCTCAAATTCAACAATTGACTTCTCGGGGTTTGTCACAAATTGAGGGGAGATATACCCTCTGTCAATCTGCAGGTCACAAAGAAGAGAGCAATATAGCAAGGCATATTAGAATCAGAAACTGTATAACTCATTTTTGTCCCACTACTACCATTCCCTGGAGAAGAAAAGAAGAAATTAGTAATCCCAGTAGAGAAGTTATACCTCCATTCCTTCTTCAACTTCAACTGTTGTCTCAAACGAGGACGATGACTCAATGGATAAAACACCATCAGGTCCAACCTTGTCAATAGCTTCCGCAATCATTTTTCCAATCAACTCATCATTTCCAGCGGAAATAGAAGCAACGGCTGTTACAGTACCAAAAAAACTAACATAACAAAACAAACCAGAAATCACACCATATGAAAAACAAATGGTCTAGAGGAGAGGAATGCCACACTAATAAATACCTTTGATATCATCTCCACCTTTGACAGCCCTGGCCTTCTTCTCGAGCTCCCCTACCAAACCCTGTACAGTTTTATCAATTCCTCTCTTGATTGACACAGGATTAGCACCAGAGGTCACACTGAGAAGTCCAAGCTTAATTATTTCCCGAGCAAGAACTGAAGCAGTTGTTGTCCCATCCCCCGCAGAGTCATTGGTTTTACTAGCAACCTATTTTTTTGCAGAATTTCAGTACATCATCATTATGCAAAAACTAGGCACACATCTTCATCATCAACAGCGAAATAACTAAACTGTTATGGGAGTTTCAAAAATAAATCTTCCTCTGTCCTTTATAACAAAGGGGGAGAGTTGACATACCTCCCGAATGAGAGCTGCACCAGCATTTTCCATGGCATCAGGTAGTTCAATAGCTCGAGCAATTGTAACTCCATCATTAACTACTCTGGGATTTCCAAACTCATCTAACACAACATTCCTCCCTTCAAAAAATTAAGAGTACTCATATCTTAGTGCTATATATATATATATATATATATATATATATATATATATATATAACATGGGTTAAACTGAAATTGCATAACAAGACCATTGAGGTTAAATTCATAGAATCAATGGTAACTAACAAACAAATTAGAATGAGATATCCATTATCATTAAATTAACATTGGCAGTAACAGTGAAAGGGGAAGAAGAAGCTTACCCCTTGGACCAAGAGTGAGTCCAACGGCATCAGTAAGCTTATCAATGCCGGCCTGAATAGCGGCACGGGAATTCTGGTCAAAGGCAATCTCTTTGGCAGAGGCTTTCACCACAAACCGATTGCTCGCTTGCCGGTAATTTACCCTCCCACTGTGGCTGTGGCTGACCCTCCTGCTTAAACTCTGCACTCAGCACCAAATTGAAATAACAAAAAACCAATCAATCACTCTTGCTACTTCCTCTAAGCAAAATGAAAATCAAAATTCATTTTCAGGTGGTTGTTGAGAGTGGTACCCGTACCTGTTGTTTGGGAGAGCGGAGAATGGAGGCAGAAGAGAGAGCGTTGGCTGAGGCCATGTTACTGTGTTTGAGCTTTGAGCGTCGCCTGTGGAGTGGATAAGGAGAGGGGAGCGCGTCTAGCACTGAACTGAAACAAAGTGAGAAGGTTAGGGTTTGGGCTTTATGGAGACCAACCAGTTTCCAGAACATTCCATCTCTTCCAGAACCATTCAGGGCCTTCTTGTTGGTTTTTTGGGCTTGGGACCAATGACTATCCAATTCCAGGATTTCTTTATAATTTTATGATAAATTTTACTTTAGTTCCTATCATCACTAATTTAATCAATTTCATAATTCAAAGTTAAAGTCTTATTAATTTAGTCACTACTCACTATATTCTATAAATCATCCACTTTCATTATTTGGTTAAAAAAATTATTGAGAATTATAATTTTGAAAGATTAAATTGATAAAATTATGTAAAAGCCGAATTAATAATGGATGTATCACTCTCCAATTTCCTTTTATTTCTTTTGTCAAAATTTTTAAATGTCAAAACATAAAACTATTATAATTTTTATATGTATATATAAATTATGACTCAAATAATAAATGAATTTAAATTAAATTACTAAAGAACTTTTACGGTGTCACGATTCATACTTGTAGAAATGCACTTTTAAGAAAGACAACCTTAATATCTCAAACGAAATTAATCTTACTTACCAAAAGAACGTGGATACCTGAGGGAGAGGAGGAGAATTTGGAGGCCCATAGTGGCCTCATCAATTTCTTACCAATTCCAAATCCGTTTAGGCCCATAGTCCATCAGTCAGTTTCTTACCAATTCCACAAGTTCGGAATACTGACCAACGACCACTAACCGACTGGGGATTCATCGGGTTGGATATTAGACCTTATTTGATTGGTTTGGACATTTTTACCCCAACTGACCCAACCCAGTGTGCATAATCTTTGGGGATTGATATTAGATTAACTTTGCACAATAGGTTTTACCAAAAGCAATATTTATCTATCTATCTATCTATGCTACAAAAAATTGATCCGCAAATCATGCACAATCGAGTGAATTTCTAGTTTTAAATGGTCATTATGCGTTCAGTGGGTTAACTAGTTCCTTTATGTTTATTTATTATCTCTAGATTAGAGGTGTATGTTAAGTGAGTTATGCAGTATTTTTTAATCCGACTCGTTCATTAAATCAACGAGTTAAGTTGGGTCGACTCTATGAATCTGACATATGTTTAAAAAAATTTAAAAAAAATTAAAATATAAAATCAAAAATTTGTTATACAGAACATGTCTTATATAAATCATAACAAATTACATATTAATTTAAATAACCAATCTTACACTAACATAATAAGTCGTAAATAAACTAAATATGAGTGCATAACAAATTAACAAGTCTTATTAATTTAAATTTGAAATAAACTAAAGCAAGTTAATAGATCTCAATATTCATAAACAATGAATTACTTTAATCAATTAAAGTTAATGTTATCACACATATCATGTAGATTGATATAGTCATTAATTTCACTTTTTATTTTTTCAAGACACTACAGTTCTTGAAATATGAAGCTAGAGATTTAGATTTCTTATTTGAGAGACTAAGAATTTAGAAGTGAGTGGTCGAAATAGTGATTGATGAGAATAAATGCACTATATGTGTGTGAGTTCTTTTATCTTTTTTTAGGCTTCAAAGTATAACATTGTCATTTCACTATATGAACCATTTTTCATTGAGGTATTTTTAACCCAACCCAACTTGTAAATTTGACCCAACTCACATTTTATGTACTGAATTGGGTTAAAACATACAAATTCACGGGATAACCCGACCTGTTTGACAATCTTTCTCTAAATTATTAAAACATCTCCTACGTTACACTCATCTTATTCAATTTCATTGTAATGGTCATGTATTAGTAATGTTATTTGCACATAAAAAATTTTACATTAATTTTTATATTATTTTCTTTTTAAATAATAAAATAAAAAAACACATACTTAAATATGCATACTCTCTATCTTTATTTTCCTAAATAAATAAAGTTTAAGAATGATGTCAGAATTTTGATGCATAAATATAATTTTTGGACCATGTGTAGTTGTAAAAGGAAGTCCAACGTTCTTTCAACTTTAACTATGTGATTTTGCTAACTACATTTTACTTGAGAGCATAAAATTCTGTAATCTGCATGCAACATAAGCTGGTTGGCAAAGGCCCAAAGCAATGTATTGCGGGATTTTTATTTGACAGTCCTACAAATATGGCAATAAGTTCTTATTTGAGAAATTAAACTTTTTATAATAAATCAATTAAGAGAAAAAATTATTATTATTATCATATTAACTTTATTAACATATATTTTTGTTAATAAAAAATGTTAAAAAATATATAACTTGATATATATATATATATATATATATATATATATATATATATATATATATATTACAAGAAAATACATGATTCTTCCTGTCAAAAAAGAAAAGAAAAGAAAATACATGATTCATATCTAACGGCGAGGCCATCAAATGGCACCTCCGTCAGGTGCCACCACCACACAAAATACCAACTAGCTCGGCTTCTATGGAGGCTAGCACTGGTGTTGTTTCTCCTTCTCTTGGTTCTTGGATAAGTTCAGCAGCACCAACCATAACGACATTGTGTTGTGGTAATGATTTGAAATTGGACTATGAGAAGGAGGTAGTTTTGATTGTGAAGGTAGTGGTGTTCACAATTTGAATCAGGTTTGAAAAGAAAGAAAGAAAATTATAAATCAATTAATTATGTACTAGTTTGTTTGGTTCGATTTTGTAAAATTTTTTCACCTAACCTGAATCAAATCAATTTGAAGATTAGATTGGTTTAATTAGGATAATCGACTTCTTTCCTTTAAAAAAAATAAAAAATCTATGAACAAAAATTCCAACTAAAGGTTCAAAATTAAGAATGTAAATTAGTTCGAATAACTCAATCAATTTGATCAATATGAACTAAACCAATTAGATTAATTTGGTTGGATTCGGGTATGTTGATTGATTTGGGCAAAATTCAAACCGAATATAGCTTAATTGATTTAGTTATTGGGTATTTGGGTTGAAAGTTTCAAACCCAAAAACATAAACGAACCAAACTATATATATATATATTCTAGACTATGCTATGTTACTGCCATTTTGAATCTAATCTAAGTTCGCGTCTAACCTCCTCTTTGCTAGCGTTGTTCTCTTTGGTCAACTGTTCAACAATGATCTTGTTAGATCCACCTATAGAACCAATTACAGCACGAGAGTCTCCAAGATTGACAATATATAATGTCCCTTTTTCCAGATAACACCAACCAGACAACAAGAACCCATTGTTGCTATCAATGACTTTATTTCATAATTCCTTCGAACAAGAGTCAGAAACCCATCTTTAGTAGCAGAAACAACACCCTTGATAATTTTTTCAGAGATAAAACCATTTTTTTAGCAATCCTTGTAACCAAATTCGACATAAAACTTCCATAACTGCTTACACCAATGCAGTACCAAGGGTATGCACAACAAAATAACAACAAACAAGAAAAAAAGAAAAATAAAAAGCTAAGTTATGAAAATAGATGCATTTTGCACGTCAAACAATAAAAGAATTTATATATGTTGTTAACTTACACCAATATGCACATATCAATTTGGATCCAATATTAAAATAGAAATAAGAGAAAATGAAAATAAAGAATATGCAATTTCATAACTTACAACAGTATGCACCTATCAATTAGGGGTGAAAATAAGTCAGGCTGCCTGTTAGGGACCTATGACCTGACCTACTTGAAGTCTAGCCTGGCTTGACTTGTTTACTATAAAAAAAGTTGGGCTAAAACTTTTTTAAAAGTTTGTTTAACTAAAAATGTCAGGCTTCATGCATCTAATAGGCCTTTTAAGCCTAATAGACCGATTGACTGTTTAGCTATATATAATATAATATATATTATTATAATAATTATAAATTATAATTATAACTATTCATTTATTATAATATATTAGTATATTTCTAATTAAATTTTAATAAAAATTAGTAACTAAAACCTAAATTAGTAAGTTAGAATAGAAATGACATATTTATTAATTTATTAATATATTTAATGTAATATATTTATTAGAATGAAAATAATAAGTTAACACTTACTCCCTACTTTTATAGATGCTCATTACTTTCTTGCTATGGTCTTTAGTTGATGTGAGACTTGGAGACATCGATCAAATACTAGAGTAAGAAAGTGGTGAGCATATATAAAATTAGAAGGTGAGTGTTAAGTTATAACAAAGGCATATTGTCTTTAAGTAGGCTCGTTGGCCTATTTCAAGGTTTAGGTATGTTAGTCTATGTAAATGTATGTTGACCTACTTAAAGGTAGGTCTGTTAGCCTATGTAAAGACATATTGACTTATTTAAAGGTAGACATATTAGCTTATTTAAAAACCTCATTGTAAATTAGGTTTTTAAATAGGCTTTCAAGTTAAGCCAAACTTTTAAAAAGGCCAGACCAGACCTTAAAAATTGACTTATTATAGGCTCACAGGCCAGACTCAGACCTTATAATTGGGATACAAGTCAGACCTATTTAAGGCAAAGTCTGATTTGACCTGACCTATTTCTACCCTTACTATCAATACAGAATTGGCAGGTAAATCAAATTGCAATGTTGTCATCTATCAAATGTAATAGAGATTAGGAATTATGACTCTTGATGTATTTATTTTAGGAAGTGAAATACTTTTATTTCCATTTATACATGGATGCATGCATATTAATAGGTTACAGATCAGACTATGTTAACAAATTTTCAATTCCATTCTGGATGAACATTTTATTCTAACTATCTTTGTATAAGTACAAGTTTGGAGATAAATTAGATTTGATAAATGATGTTTGATGAATCGTGTTTTTTTATGTTTGAAATTGAGTTTGGATTGATTTTGGGTGTTGTCCGTTGTTATGTTGTATACTTGTATTTTCTTTTAATTATGTTTGGACTAAGTTTTGGTGTTGTCATGTATTTATGTTTGTACTGATATCTATTGTTATGTTTCCTTTAATTATAATTTTCTGTTTAGAATTTATTGTTTGTTGTAGTTTGTAGTGTATTTATTGAGATAAATAAATTTGATTCAATTTCTAGAAATTTTTTCATAGGTTTATGCATATTTTTTTTGCTATGAAAAAATAATTATTTAATTGATTTTTGTGTAAAAAAAATAGTTAACCCGATCACCCCGAACTAAACTAATTCATAGATATTTGATTAGATTTAGTTCGGATTTGATTATCAAAAAACAAGAAAATTGAAACAAATCGAACTAATTAATTTTGATTGGTTCGAATTTATTTTCTACAAAGAATCAAACCAAACCAACCCGATTACACTTATATACAAAACCCATCAAGAACTTCCATCCACTACCACCAAGTCCACTACCACTTCTTCCTCCTGTACTCATCGAGCCCAGCGTATCCACCATAGCCACCACTATAATGACCACCCAACCAATAACTGTACCCATCAGTAGTTTAATGGAGAAGCTAGCAACAACAAATTGACAATATGGAATATACAAAAGAAACCCACAACAGAACTATTTGATAGGAAAATAAAAAGGAAACCCACAAAAGTTCAAAAGGTGATGGATTTACATTAATATACAAATGATTAAGGTTTATGTTAAAAGGAAGCCCACTAAAGTTCAAAACTTTGAAAAGTGTTCAGAAGTTCAAAAAGAAACCCAAAGTATATTTGTCTGTCTCGTCAGCCACCCAGAATTGATTAGTTTTTAAATTTCAAACGTAGAAACTAAACCTATTGAGTGGCCCGTTAACCTTACCTCCTTAACAATACACTGCATTTCATTCTCACACACGCACACGATCTCACACTCTCACTCACACCCACCAACCCAAGCCAGCCCTAGCTATTGTTTGTCTGTCTGCCCGCCGCTAGTGACTCACTTTCCATCCGTCTATCCACAATGTCTCTAAGCATTTGTTTTCTTGTTTAGCCCATCCCATTTATGTCCTAGTGTTTGTTGAAACCTAAAATCCTGCGCTCAAAATCCTTCAGCCTCTGTTGGGCTGAAGATTTCAATCTATGAACCGAACCGTTCATGGTCGATTCTCATCGGGTTGTACCTAATTTAACTTGATAATTTAAATTAAATCAAACTAATTTAATTAGTTTAAATTGATTTTTCAATTTCAATAGATCAATTTAAGGATTGACACTCATTCAATTATATTTAGTTTTAACATTTTATTATTAAAAACTATTTTTAAGGGCTGAAATCCTCTGTAGCATAATAAAATTTGTAGAGAATGTTGATCTTATATATATATTTTAGTTGTTTTGGACTAAAAAAATAACACCTAAATAAAATAATAAATCATTTCTTAAATTGATTTTTACTTTTAATGTTTTTTAACCAAGGTAGCAAAATTTTTAGGAAAATGTTTTTAGTCCAATGTTTTTCATTCAACTTTTCCTCCACCGTATTTTTGTGCGTGTGAAGTGTCAAATCAAATTATATACGACTGTAACATTCCTGCGAGATGGAGTATGAGTTTGTGAGTGAGTTGAAAAAAAGTTGATGTATAAAAGTTGAACGAATAACGAGACCAAAATTTTTATTTGATTTCTACTAGCTAATGTCCAACTGTGTTCAACAATTGATCTTTTCTTTCTTTTTTTTAAATGTTTGAATGACATATAAATTTTTCTTTCGCTTGGTTTTATGAAGAAAAAGAATGGAAATGCATGTAAATAAATAAAAATGTATATAAATATATATTAGGACCCACAAAATTATTTCCTTCTCTTTCATTTCCTTTCCATACAAAAGTGGGATGACGAGAAAATGGTGGGATTCATGGAAATTATATCCCTCCAAATCATTTTCTTTTCATTGTTAAAGTGCTACCAAGCAAGGGATAACTGAGATAAAAAGAGAGTGGCAAGTGAAGATGTTTTGAAAGAAAGGCCGATTGAACTCAAGTGTGAGTCTATAGAGTTTATTATATAAGCAAATAAATTATATAAAACAATGAAAATATATATAAGATAAACACAAAAGAAGATAAACATAACTGAAGATATAACATAGATAAATTCAAACTAAATTCAAAATAAATCCTATGATAAGATAAGCTCTTATCCTTTGCTCTGCCACTCTCATCAAACTAGACGTTGTTACTCAAAGACCAAGTTTGGTGCCCAGAAGAAGGCATATGAAGTGTTAATTGAACTTCACGTGAAGTTTCCATGTTGAGGGGGTTCTCAAAACGATGACTAGATATATGTTAGTATTGAAAATGAATGAACTTCTTGCCAAGTGACATGCACATTCGAGGGAAGGGGATCATAGGAAAAGGTGTGTTGGAGATTTTTTTTATAAAGTCAGCAAGGCTGACGGGCATTGAAGTATTTTTATTGATAAAGCCATCAAAGATTCTAGTGGTACGTGTGAGGTTAGCCATTAATAAAGCATTATTGAGTTGACTTGTTAACTATGCACGGATAAGTCTGTTAGACCGGTGCCAATAGAAGTAGTCAAGATTGAGTTAATCCAAACACCTGCCATGCCTTAGGAGGGGCAATCCATTAAATAAGCATAGATATTAACTTCACCATGTGGAGATAGAGAAGATGTTTATCATCCTTAAATTAGAAGCATTAGTCATGATAAGCTCTTCATACTATAAAAATGTTTTGAATAGGAAGACAGTTGAATTCGAGCTTAAGTTAAGCTGTAGAATTTATTATATAAAAAAATAAATTAGATAAGACAACAAAAAGATAAAATAGACCAAAAAAATATAAATATAACTTAAGATATCATAAATAAATTCAAAATAAATCATGCTCTTATCGTAGAGGAAAAACAAAACGAGAAAGCGAGGGTGGGCAATGAAAGTGATGAAAACATGTTTCTATGGGAGTCCTTAATTATAAGCCTTCACAGCGCATGAGTTGTCAACTCGTTTGTAACATGCCTTGTATAGTAGACAACTAGGATGCCTGAGGAGTTAGAGCATTATTAGAAGTCCTAGAATTCGAGATCTCATGTAGAGAAGACAACTAAGCAGGGAGCTTGAGAACATTAAAGTTTTGAATTCCAGTGCTTTAGCACTGACTCCAACCTACGTGTCATGCCTTTTGCACCTGCATTTTCAGTAACCAAGTTAATATCACGTCCTAGTACCTTCCAAAAATGCACCAGGTCTCCTCTGAATACACACCAAACATATGTATTGAAGGCAATTAGTGGACTAAGTTTCAAATGGATGTGGTGCCAAAGATGGTCATTTTCTCAGGCTTAATTACTTCATCATGGGCGTTACGGAATTAAGAGGCATTAATGATTTTACTATATTCATTATTCAGTCACTGAACCAGAAATTCAAGCGCTCAGTCCCATATTCTGACTTCGAAATTTTAAAAGTAAAAAAATGGTAATCAAATCCCCCTACTGATCTGTATATTAATGTTCCCTCCAAAACGAGCGTTTATATTGCAGCTGCTAGTGCTGGATGATGAGAATACAGAAGAGCATCACAAAAACAATGAGTCCATAGAAAATTATTAGTCTAAAGAGGGTTCTCTTACCTCCTAGCTAGGTCAACTTTTTCTTCTTCTTCTTCAGCCAACCATGAATTCTGAGACCCCTCTCCCTCTTAAAGCCAACAAGGACCGCCACACCAAAGTGAATGGGCGAGAGCGCCGTGTTCTCTTGTCACCACTGTGCGCTGCTCGCGTCTTCCAACTCACCCGTGAGCTTGGCTACAAGACTCACGGCGAGACCATTGGATGGCTCTTACGCCAGGCCGAGCCCTCCATTATCTCCGCCACCGCCACCCGCACTGGGATATCATCTTCCATGAACTCATCGGACTCGATTTCTGTTGCATCTGCATCAGCCTCGGCGTCGGACAAAACTGCTGGTCAAGATGTTGCCATGTTTGCAGGCATGAAGGGTCAACAAGCGTTTCAACCCTTGGAATTTGATTTCTTTGCAAACTTTGATGTGGAATTTTCTGCTAATGAGATTGTAATGCTACAATCGGTGATGACCAAGTTGATTTGAGGTAAAAGATGTGAAGGCATCATTAGTATTAGTATAGCTTGCTGCAGAGGTTGGCCTATTCAATTTGGGATCGTAACTGAATAGAAGAGAGCAAAAGGAGCATCAATGACATTTTTTGTTGCTAGAATGTCTCCAGTTCTATCTTTTTTGAGAAATCTCTATTATTACTAATAAAAAGACCATAAACATTTTTTCTTTTTGCATTTTATCATTTTGTTTTTTTTGAATGCTAAAGTCACCAATGCAGTTATTTGCGCTAGTTATATTCATTAAACTTTTGAATTGTGTAAGTTTTTTAAAAAATTAGTTTTTACACGATCCAATGGTGTATATATATATATATATCCAATAATGCGGATAAGTGTTGGTAAAAATTACAATATAGTGTAGTCCGAGGTTGGAGATGTGTCATTTTCAGAGACCAGGTTAGAGGTGTGACACTTGTCTTAATTGCAGCAAAATCCTAGTACATATATGTTTTTGTATAATTCAATCATTCATGGACTACGTAAAATTTGTTTGATTCAATTCAATATAAGCAAATGCTGCTCCCCCTCCCTCATACATCGCCAACTCTTCCTCCTCGCCGCCATTTCTTCATAAGAAAATGCGAATACCCAGCTCTTGCGCTTTCTCTCTCTCCATCCTCTCTCTGGTTCCCATTCTTCCATCACCATCTCTCTCTTTCTCTGTAACCAACCCTGCCGTTCGGCTTCTCTGCTCCTGATCAATCCATATTCACAATGAATCTACCCGTTTGTACCTCTGAATTTCTCCCTTTGTTTTGTTATCAATAAATTTTCCAGATTGTAAATACATAAAATCCAAAAAGAAAAAAAAGAACAAATATTTTCTGATGTGAAGATGAGCAACAGAGAGGGACCGAGCGAGATAATGAAGGTTGGTTTCGTTATAATTGTTGTTGTGTTGAGCTGCATTGTAGGGCCAGGGCGAGTTTGTTGTCAGAACAATGGTGGTGGTGCTGGGGTTCAGTTATTCGCCCAGGAATTGTACCGCACCAGCATGGCCAACATCACCTCCGTCTTGAAGGCTACAATAAAAAAAGAGTTGGGTTATTGCATAGTTGATGTGTGAGTCCCATCCTTCACGTTTCCCTCTCAATTGTTTACAAATATACCATTCTTGTCTCCTAGTGTTGATTATAATATATCACATACTGTGGGGCCTGCCCTCTCTTTTTTATGACCATGTCTTGGAGTTAGCATTTTTCTCTTTTTTCCCCCCTTCAGGGACGCTGATTGGGATGGGGCGTTCAATTTCACCAAAGATCTGAGCTTTTTGACTATGTGTGCCCAGAAGTTAAAAGGTACTCTCTTCCATCATCTAAACCAGTTTGCTTGCCCTGAAATTTAGAAAAGCTTCAACTTGTTATTATATTTATATTTCTAACATGTGCCGTAGTTAAGAGACCTTTGGACTTAATCACAGATTATGTATAGATTCATTTTTATCATATGTTGAAAAGAAAAGGATCAAATTTTAGACCTATTAATCATAATAAAAGCTTTAATATCATGTGAAAGACTAATTATTCTAAAAATTTAAACTTTTTAAGTGGAAGTCATAAATGACTTTATTATACCATTGGAGCAACCCCTTCCTTTCCCACGTATCAACAATAATCACTAGAATTTGAGATATGTGTATTGGTAAAGCATAAATGTACAAAAATTGAATAGACACCAGACTGTAGCACGTACATTTTGTACAGAAAAAAAATATTGATGTGATCATATATATATTATACACATGAGGATAAATAATGTTAGTCATGCAAAATGTGTAGGGACTTTTTGTACTTTGTGTTTCCAGCATGACTCCCTGCTCTGTCGTCAAATTAATTTTGGGACATTTTGTTTTGTTTTTGGTGACTTTTTCAGGAGATATTACGCAGCGCATGTGCACAGCAGCAGAATTAGAATCCTATGCTCGAAGTTTTACTAAGGAGGCAGGCTCAACAAAAACCAAATCCAACTACTTGAAGCCCAACATAAACTGTAATATGAGCTCATGGCTTAACGGATGTGAGCCCGGGTGGGCCTGTAAAGCTAATCAGAAAGTAGACCTTAGCAGTAACAAGAAGGAGATACCTGTTAGATCTGTTGACTGCCAACCTTGTTGTGAAGGTTTCTTCTGCCCTCATGGTATCACCTGCATGATACGTAAGTATTCATGCTTTATACAACAGCCATCACAACACTAGATTGGTTTCATTTTTCCATTTAGCTGATGGGATGGCATGTATGTATTTACCATTCATTGTTCTCTCAATGTGGTTGAATGTTCTAACTTCATTCATTTGTTGCCTATTCTTTTTTTTACTATTGAAGCTTGCCCATTAGGCTCTTACTGTCCACGAGCGGAACTCAATAAAACTAGTGGAATATGTGAACCGTAAGTCCTTCCCTTTTGGTTCAACTTGTTTTGCATTCTTATTTTTGGCATACTTTAATATTTATCAGCAGAATCAATATGCAGATATCGTTATCAGATACCTCCTGGAAAGTTTAACCATACTTGTGGGGGAGCAGATATTTGGGCGGATATTACGAGTAGTAGCGAGGTATTCTGTTCAGCAGGATCGTTCTGTCCGTCTACTATCACAAAAAATCCTTGCAATAAGGGGTATTAATAATTATCCCTGAACTTCTACTTTTAGCACTTGTTCTTAAATTTACAAGTAGCTACTTAGTTTCTCACTGCCTGTTTGCTTTTACGCTGTTCTGAAAACTTTGCAACTTGCTTCTGCTTATTGTCTGTTCTAATCCGTAATAGCTACCTTTTATATATTTTTTCTGAGCTACTTTTATGTACACATTGCAGGTATTACTGTAGAACAGGTTCTACTGCTCAAGAGCGTAAGTTTTCCTAATCTGTTATTAGATCTCTTTAGTGAATTGAAGTTACCAGTGATCATATTCTTCTATGCTATTCTCATTCTCTATGTTCTCAATTCTTGGAAATTTATATAATGTGACTACAGGGGCGAGTTATTAGGTGTGTCATCAAGTATTAAGTAATCTCATATGAAGGCTTTGGTGTTGGCAGACATGTTAATCTGTTACTGTTAAAAGAAGCCTTCTTTTGATATTACTTGATGTATCTATTATTCATTTGGGAGTCTATATGCTAATATATATGTAATACATCTATATGTCTGTCGGAAATATGCTTTTACCATGGGTGTGAAGGCTGATTTACGTAGTGTAAGATGACAATTCCAGTGACCCTTTCTCTTTTCTTGATTTGTTTTTGTCTTCCCCAGGATGTTTCAGGTTGGCAACCTGTGAGCCTAAATCAGCAAATCAAAATATTACTGCATATGGTGTCCTGGTTTTTGTGAGTAAACTTTAAACATTTCATCATTATATGAAGTATTGCTCATATATAACTACCATGACTGATACATATATATATGCAGGAAACAACCAACGTCAATGTGAACCATGTTTTTGTTTTTTAGTTTTCTTTTAAGATGACTTCTAAGTTCACTTTTTATTTTTTGGTTGTATGCTACACCTCTTTTATTGAGGGAGTTGGTTTAGCTTGGAATGGGATACCCTCCCCTCTCCTAAACTTTTTCATTAAAAAGAAAAAATGCTACACCAATTTTTTAGCACCTGTCAGTCGCATCGCAAGAATGGTAGAATTTATCTTTTCTTTTTAATTTTTTATGTAACTTTGTCAGTTTTTTTAGAGGTGTTGAAGAGTATTGTAGAATTCACCTTCTTTTAGATGAATTTGTAGCATGTTAGAAGATGCAGGTCCACTATGGTCCAGTAGAACTGACCCTTCAATTGTCAATGCAGGCTGGCTTGTGTTTCATGCTTATTATCATATATAACTGTTCTGACCAAGTTCTTGCAACTCGAGAAAGAAGACAAGCAAAATCAAGAGAAAGGGCTGCTCAAAGTGTAAGAGAAACACAAGCACGTGAAAAATGGAAATCTGCAAAAGATATTGCTAAGAAGCATGCAGTAGGACTGCAATCACAATTATCACGTACATTTTCTCGCAAAAAATCTTCAAAGCAGCCAGATTTGAAAGGTTTTGGTTCTAAACATTCAGATTCTGCCTTACCACCTGTGGCACCAGGAGGTGCTGGTACATCAAAAGGAAAGAAAAAGGATAAAAACAACCTCACAAAAATAATAAATGAAATTGAGGAAAACCCTGATAGTCAAGAAGGGTTTAATCTTCAGATAGGAGATAAAAATGTCAAAAAGCAAGCACCAAGGGGTAAGCAGTTGCATACTCAGAGCCAAATGTTCAGGTATGCATATGGTCAGATTGAAAAAGAAAAGGCTTTACAGGAACAAAATAAGAACTTGACCTTCTCCGGAGTTATTTCAATGGCTAGTGATATAGAGATAAGGAAGAGGCCTACAATTGAGGTTGCTTTTAAGGATTTAACCCTCACTTTGAAAGGTAAAAACAAACATCTATTAAGAAGTGTGACTGGGAAATTATATCCTGGCCGAGTTTCAGCAGTCATGGGCCCTTCTGGGGCTGGTAAGACAACATTTCTTTCTGCTTTAACTGGAAAAGCAACTGGATGTCACACAACTGGGCAAGTTCTTGTAAATGGCCAGGAATCGTCTATTCGGTCATACAAGAAGATCATTGGGTTTGTGCCACAAGATGATATAGTGCATGGCAATTTGACTGTGGAGGAGAATC
Organism: Ormosia semicastrata; assembly: GCA_029884595.1. NCBI lineage: Eukaryota > Viridiplantae > Streptophyta > Magnoliopsida > Fabales > Fabaceae > Ormosia > Ormosia semicastrata. Next base: position 11,364,320 of record JAQQTO010000038.1, read on the forward strand.
TGTGGTTCAGTGCCAGATGCAGGTATACCACATACAAGAAGTTCTTAGTTGACACAATCTACTATCTTATCTTTTAAGCACTTAAATCGTTTTTTGACATGTATAAAATTATATTTAAAGATAAGTGCAATTCTATCATGCCCCCAGCTCCCTACGATAATTTGAGTGCCGATGACTACCACGTATTGAGCACTTTATTCTCTTGCATGACTCTTCATCAAACTTGGATTACGTTAACAAGTACGTTTTAACAGCTTTGGGTAGATATAGGTAACTGTTTAGCTACTCTTTGTCAGATATAAAAACCATTCATGAACCTTCAACTAATAGCTTAAACTTTTGGGAGACTTGATTCATGACACTCTAACTCATATGTCATGCAGATCAGAGGTTCAAGAGTATTGAATGAATGCATTTTCTTGCTACTGAGTATTCTCCTCTCACTTTTTAACCACATTTTTATGTCATTGTAGACTCTCGGCTGATCTACCAAAAGAAGAGAAGGTTTTAGTTGTTGAAAGAGTCATTGAGTCCTTGGGTCTGCAGGCAGTGCGGGATTCTCTGGTAGGGACAGTGGAGAAGCGAGGAATTTCTGGAGGTCAAAGGAAAAGAGTAAACGTCGGACTGGAAATGGTTATGGAACCTTCACTTCTAATTTTAGATGAACCCACATCTGGTTTGGACAGCTCTTCTTCTCAGTTACTGCTTAGAGCACTTAGACGCGAGGCTCTAGAAGGAGTAAACATATGTATGGTCCTTCATCAACCGAGGTAATTTTAAAACAGTTATGTTATTTGCACACCTAAATTTTTACACCCCAGTTAATGACGTTTTAAATATTGGTTAATGGGTTTCTAGCACGTTACTAACTTTTTAAAAATATGTTATTATTTCATTAACCAGTTGATACTCGTTGTTAACCAATATTTAAAACGTAGATAATCAGTGCAACATTGGTGTAAGAATTTTGATGTACAAAGATCTTTTGTCATTTTAAAATATGAAAAGAGTTTTGCTACTACAAAATTGCTTCTTACATATTTACTTTTGACACCTATAATATATAATGAATGCATTAAGATAAATAGTAATTCTTATATTAAATATGATAAACTTCAATTAAGTCAAATTAGAAAGTATATAATAAGTTCACCACATAACTAATAAGGATTATCACTTATGGTCTTATGAATCACTACATCTTTAATTTGTGTTGAAAAATGTATTTCAGTAAGTGATGAATACATCTAAGATAAATGATTATATGTGTATAAGATCTGGTGAATTATAATTTTAATTCATTATATATAATAGAAAAATGAGAAATGTTAGTAATACACTCTTTTAGACACTCCTTTTAACATTTATTTTATTATTAATCTAAAAATAAGTATTATTAGTATTTATCTCTTAATAATCTTTTACAGTGTATAAAGTAAATTAATAATAAAACAAGTGTTTAAAGAAGTGTCCGAAAGAGTATATTGTTAGCATTATTCATAAAAAAAGATTATCACATAAAAAATTTAAATCACCACTTATTACTTCATTAATCACTAAATCCTATGATATAAAAAATGAGTATACAAATAATGGAGTTATTGCTACAAAAGACTAGAGTGCATCCTGATACCTGCCACACAATATTGTCACTTACCATGATAAGTGTATGGGATGCATAATCAAATCAATTAAATTAACTGTTAATTTTTTCTTTAATATTAAAATAATACTCTCTTTTTTTGTTTTTCTTATTTTGGGTGATCTCCAGTTACACCTTGTTCAAGATGTTTGATGATTTTATACTGCTTGCTAAAGGAGGTCTTACAGTGTATCATGGACCAGTGAACAAAGTGGAAGAGTACTTTTCCAGCTTGGGGATTGTTGTCCCTGAGCGTGTGAACCCTCCAGATTACTACATTGACATTTTAGAAGGAATAGTAAAACCACCCGCAAGCTCAGGAGTGAACTATAAGCAACTACCTGTTAGATGGATGCTTCATAATGGGTACCCCGTCCCCATGGATATGCTACAGAGTGTTGAAGGAATGGCCGCCGCGGGTGAAGGTTCAGCACATGGAGCCGCTACCCGTGCAGAGAATGCTGATGGGACTTCTTTTGCTGGAGAACTTTGGCAGGATGTGAAGTGCACTGTTGAGTTGAAGAGGGACAACCTTCAACACAATTTCTTAAATTCAAACGATTTGTCCAATCGATTGGCCCCTGGAGTGTTCCAACAATACAAGTACTTTCTTGGAAGGTAAGTAAGTCACTAGGGAGCATATTTTAATTAAATAATTCTAAATTCTCTTAATAATTAAATGAAGAAAATGAAAAAAAATATTGAATATTTTTTATGTTTTTAAGATATTCAATATATTTACTTATTTATTTAATATTTTTTATTAAATATTAATAAAATTATTACGAAGCAAAACTCTTCAGCTAATTGTCAAAACTTGATTTTGATGTGCTATGAGTTCCTGCAGAGTTGGTAAACAGCGGCTACGAGAAGCTAGAACACAAGCTGTAGATTTTCTAATTTTGTTACTAGCTGGCCTCTGCTTAGGAACACTTGCCAAAGTGAGTGATGAATCGTTTGGAGCAACCGGTTATACATACACTGTAATAGCAGTATGTAAGTTTCATCTAAATTTCTCAGTTACTATTACCAAGTTACCTACTTCTTTGTCATCTGATAATGTCTTACTTTCAGCACTTCTTTCCAAGATTGCGGCTTTGAGATCGTTCTCATTGGATAAGTTGCACTACTGGAGGGAGAGCGCTTCCGGCATGAGTAGCCTGGCTTACTTTCTTTCAAAGGATACGGTTGACCATTTCAGTACAATTGTCAAACCTCTGGTGTATCTCTCCATGTTCTATTTCTTCAACAATCCAAGATCATCTGTCACAGATAACTACATTGTTCTGATGTGTTTGGTTTATTGTGTCACCGGCATAGCTTATGTGTTGGCAATCTTCCTTCAACCTGGTCCAGCACAGCTGGTGAGCATTTAGATATTTTCTGAGAAATTAGAAAAATTTCTTGTTATGTACCATTTAATATGTACCACTTTAGCTATGTAGATTACAGCTGACTCACATTTTAATATTTTTAATGTTATAATTGATGTGACACACTTTAAATGCTACAGAGATGATTTCTCAATCTTTTCTACTGTAGCTAATGTGATTGTCTTACTCTTTAGTTACAAGCCATTTGTTGTGTTATGCAGTGGTCAGTGTTACTTCCAGTAGTTTTGACTCTCGTAGCAACCTATGATAATGAAGAAGATAGCAAATATGTGCGCTTTCTATCCGACTTGTGCTACACCAAGTGGGCTCTTGAAGCATTTGTAATATCAAATGCTAAAAGGTTTGACTTCTGATATGTTCATGCTGATTTATCTCTAGATTTTCACTGGTGCTGATTTGTAAAATGGTTTTCTGCCATACAGATATGCTGGAGTTTGGTTAATAAGTCGATGTGGTGCACTCTATTCCAGTGGCTATGATCTCAACCATTGGTATCAATGTTTAGGCCTTCTTATAGTAACCGGAATAATTAGCCGCATGCTTGCATTCTTTTGTATGATAACCTTCCAGAAGAAATAGGTTCAGCTCTTCAATCCCTCTGATTTCTTTTTGTACAAATTAAAGATGGTAAGTCCAAGACCCTGGCTGGTGCTACAACTCGTGGCCTGTGACAACTGGTAAAGCAACGCGACATGTGTTGTATCCTCGTATGAACAGAAGATTATCAGAGCTGTTAGGTGTGGATAGGGTAGCATTAGACTTCATCAGAAGATACACCTTCTCACTAATTGCCGTTTTCAACGCAATTACTAGTTTCCAATATGTTTCAACAGCAAGTTCTGCATAAGACTAAGCTTCAACAGTTTTAAGTTTCACATTATCATTCATACCTCCATCGATTGGTCTGGTGGTGACAGCAGCCAAATTGTATGATATGACACTATCAACCAATTTGTAGATCTATAGATTATTCTATTCTTTCAATAAAATGCTTGCATGAATTGCTAGTTGTAACAGACCTTTGTTGCCATGTCAAAATTCAGTGTGAACTGTGAAGTTGTGAACACATTTCACCAGGGCATTTCATTAAACGAGTAAAAAGAATGTTATACAAACATTTAACATTTTAAAAGAATGTAACAGACTGTTGTTACTCGGTCTCACTGCTTGAAAGAATGCTAGAGTTGCTAAACTTCTTAAATGTTCCAGCGGTGTCTGTATAATGTTAGCCAAATTCCTGAAATTCATAAATTCTCTGTAATGTAAGTTTTATCTCCAAAGCATATCCCCCATGAATTTGAGAGCCGGGACACCCCTTATCTCCATATCCACTAAGGGTGCCTGGTATAATCTCAAACTAGCAAGCTCTGAATCATTGTGGATAGTTTCAATTGCACGCATTTGATCCTGCATGTACAGAAACAGCAATCATGCACCAGAGTTTTATATATAATGCCTAACACATTGATTTAGTTTCTTGTGTAAGTGATTATCAGTATATTTACTTGAGAAGAACAATGATTTTAAGCAGCTTTGGCCGTGTGAATGTTAAATATAAGGTACTACATTTTGAGCTGGCTAGAACTTGCTTAACATACCCCTATAAATCTACATATCATCATCATCAGAACAGACTGTTTGTACGGTTCCTAACTTCCTATAGCAAGCACTTGGATTCAAATTGCTAAGGCATATTTACAGCAGAATTTTAATTGTGATTCCATCTTCTACATGCATCATGTCCTCTGTTTATCTAAATCTGAATAGTATTATTTACTGCATTGGGTTCCCAAGCTGGGCTCAATAGCCCAAAATAAGCTATAAAACCTACGGAAATTTCCATATTTTCATAGAACAATCTGAACAAAATTCTCACCCAGAAAGTTTGACCAATAATAAAGTGTGAAAACTCCATCATATACATGCATGACTACCAATTAAGATATAGAAACATGGAGGAATAATTTCTGATTTACCTTTCTTTTCATTGAACAAAACTTGCAGTCTGATATAGGAGGCAAGACCTGATTAACGATAAGTCTTTTAACAGGAACTTTTTCTTTCTTCAAGGATGCGTGTAACCTTGAGGATTCACTGATAGCCATAACCTTGAAGAGGTTATAATCAAACGATCACAATGTGATAGCAGCAGAAATTGTATATAGATAAAAGTAAAATAAAAGGTTAGAAAGGAAAAAAGAAAGTAAATGTTATGCAGACAAAAAGTATTATACAACCATATTTGAGGACAAGCAAGCCCATTATGAATGGTTCTGTTTGAGGAATTAATTATGGTTGAATCAACTTTTTATTCCATAAACGCTGCTAAATTTAAAAGCATTTTTTATTACCAGGGTTAGCGATGTCTTAGCTCATGATGCTCCACTAGGAACACATGTACACAAGGCCTTTAAGCAAAACATAAATGCATGGATATATATGTAGGGCAAAGCAAATGGTTTTGTTGAATGCAGAACCTACAAAAATAAAAAAGTAATCACTGACATTGCGCGTGGTTAACACTTCTGCAAACATATGCTTAGTTGTCTATGATATCACATAGACTGCTCATGAAGATTTCTCTGATTAACAGGGACTCCTTTTTTCTTTGAAAACAAATTAATTTTTAAGTTTGTTAGTTGCTCAAGTCTTTAAGATCTTAATTTAAAATTAACTAACTTAAGACTTTCATGTGCAAAGTTGCAAAAATATGATAAAAATTCAAAACTCATCTACTATGGGATCAATTTGGTTAACCACAAATAAATCAGTACGTATCACTTTTGAGTCTTCGACCCTAAAATGAAGAAGCAACTTTAGAAACTTGGCAAAAATTAATGCCAATTGCCAAGTATTTTTGTTTCAACTTTGGGATTTCAGTTTCCACTGTCAGTAGTCTTGCAAAACAGAAGCTTAGTATTACCGTAGGAATCGTTACTACTATGAACTCAGTAGTGTCTGAATCATGGAAAAGGTCCCGTATTTTTGCTACACTCTCCTTAAGTTTTTCAAGTTTGTCTGACTGCAAGTTCAAATACAGAATACTTAGAATTTCAACAAGGGACAAAAAAGCCTTAGAAAAACAATATAATAGCTTACAGCATCACTTCGAGGTTCTTCTTTTCCAAACAAAGATTTGAAAGCTGAACCAATTTTTGTCTTCAACTGGATAATGTAATTTATTTTGTTAGTAAAATTCTAGTATTGAAGAGCAAGCTCTGGATAACTATAAATTTAGATAATTTAAAGTTTAATATGCATACGAATTATACCTTCATTACTTTGCCTATAGATCCATCCATAAAGTCAGGTAGTGACAGTAGCCGAAGTGTATGACCCTATCAACGAATTTATGAGAAATAAATAATCATTCTCTCTAAATAAATCTAAATACATTATAAATGAACTAATAATTGTTACAGACCGTTGGTGCTGTATCAAAAACTATCCGACTGAACATATTATATTCTTGTGACTCAAGAAATTGCATCACCTGGATCAAAGCAGCAAAATCAGGAAACAGCAGCAGAGCACATTTTTCATGCCATGCTTTATATCCTCAATGCTTGGTTTTAAAAAAAGAAAAAAAGAAGAGCATACCTTAGAAATTGCAATGATTTCATCCGTTCCAGGTGGAGGGGTGTGCATCAGCTCTTCCAGCTCTAGTTCCCCTATCTATGACAATTTCATTAAACAAGAAAAAAGAATGTTTATACTAACATTTAACATAGATCCACATCCTAATGCAGACAAGAACAAACAAGGAACCAAATGGATTAAAAAATGTTACAGTTTGCTAACTTACATCACCAGGCAGACAATGCAGTTCGTAGTACCAAACTTTTAAGAGAATTTCTAAAATTTCAGAATCTTCTTTCGATGTTTTAGCAATGTCCAATTTGCGTCTTTAGCAATAATCAATAGTAGCTGAATTGAAGTTTTACTTTGATCTTAATGGGGACTATATATAGCTAAGTATGAACTACTTGCGTTAAGTGATTATTTGCTGGTTAATCATATAAATACAGAAAACTATAAGCCTCGAACAAAGATTAGAACTGAATATTATATCATATGTTCCAACAATGACAGAATAAATGAGGTAGGAAAAGATCAGTTATATTATATATAACCAAGTCATGAAAGAATTACGTTAAGGAACACTCATAACTAAATGCAGATACCACCTGGTCAGCAACCATTCCAAGTCCCATGCTTTCCATTAAAGTCTTAACGCCCCCGCCTCCAAGTTTCTCACTAGCTGTTTTGAACTCTTCCATAGATTTCTCAGGGTTTATCTGTCAAAAAAGAAAGGTTAAATGCAGAATCACATGCAGTAATGCAACAGACACATCAAAACAATATTTATTTTGTATATTGTGTTCTGTTTAATAAAAATAATTACCTCAAGAGCATATAATGGAGAATTCACTCCTTCAACCGGAACAAGCCTACCCCCTGTCAAATCCTGATAGGACTGTAGCATTACATCTCTGAAATTTTATCCATATTGCAGAACTACTAAAGAGAAAGTTCTGAAAAACACATAAAAGGTTCAATTCATAAAATTTTTGTGGTACATTAGGTACCTGGGCAAAAGAGTCACTTAAGGAGTGAGCAGGGTCAGTTGAGACCACCATAGTGGAGTGCCCGTGATTTGCAAACTTGACTGCAAGGGAGGCAGCGCAGCTTGTTTTCCCAACACCTCCCTTCCCACCAAGCATGTAATACTTCCGCTGGTTCCCTGCCACCATTTCATCAAATCCACAAACGCCTTCTGCAGCAGTTCCCAGCAACCTCACTGCATGAAACAAAAAATTGAATTCACTTTCATTTTGGCTCCTTCTGAATCTGAAGTCAGTACAGTATCTAAATGAAAGATGCATGCATCAACAGTAACACCCCTCCAAAGTAAAACATGCTCTAGCTCTACCAAATGCTATAATTTTTGCCAAAAACAAATACCACATTCACAGTTTCCATCTGCAATTTCTTTCTTCTTCTTTTTTTGTGGAAATTTACATTGTTTGTATTCAAAGTTACGATCTTTTTTGAAACCCCACGAAGAAAGAGAGCAGAACAGGTGTGGAAACAGTGAGAATCATGAAGTTCGATCCGTTCAGGTGAGAAACAACGAAAATACCATGAGACAAAGTTGTGAGAGTGAAAGGTGTTTCATGCAACGAAGATGAAGAGATAGTATCAAAGCATCTGCTGATGTTGCGAAGATAGGAGTGTTTTTGGGTCTTCAACATGTGCCCAAGCAGCGCCGCCATTGCTAAAGATTTTACAGAAGCAGCAAGGCAATGACAATACCAGAGTCTTATTTTGTTGAAAATTATTATTATTATTTTTTTAAAATATGCTTAATTATCTTTTTAGCCGTTCTAAGGACTTCTTTGAAAAAATTAAAAATTAAAAATTATAATGATATAATCAATTATTATTATAATCGATTATAATTAATTTATTTTGTTTTTTATGTTTAAAATATTAATTATAAAATAATTTTAAGACATTAATATGATTTGTTTAGATAATATACCCCCACCAAAAAAATTATTTTTATACATTCAATTACTAAGAAAGCATAAAATCAAAAGGAGATAAGCACAAATGATTAAAAAATTATTTGATTGATTTGTAGATAAATATAGTGATTTACATATCAAAATGTAATAAATAATTTATAAGTTAAAATCATAAGTTTCAATCTTTAATTTATGATTATTATTTTAAAAAAATTTTATTAATTTATTTGCGAAGGAAGGCGTTAGATCATTTGTCTATAAAAACTTTTTTAGAAAATAAGTTTTTTTTACCCAAACATACTAATTTATTCAAGAACATAAAATAACTTAATAAAAATCCAAAAATAGTTGAATGAGAAAGATTTAATCTTTCTCAAACATGCTCTAAATATAATTATTTCTGATTTTTGTCCATCTAAATTTTTTTATCTCACTTTTAGTCTAGCCTTTAAATAAAGCAAAGTGGATGCACAGACAAAATTAGTTAGCCTTTATGCACACTTGACTTTATTTCACTTTTTGTCCAAATTCTCTAAATTTAAGCTTGGTGAAGCCATTTCTAAAATGATAAATCACCAAGTCAATTTCACGTCACTTGCCAAATAAGTACAATTTGCTCAAAAGCATATAAGAAGATATCCAAATTGCTATTTATCTTGATCTCAATTCCTTTATACCACGTAGATGACAAGTCATTAACTTGGGTTTCACGTCACTTCTTCTTCCTCAATGTGCAGCAAGCCCTAATTCTCCCCCTTCCTCACCTATTTTGTTCCTTACTCTGTAAGGACAATTCCAACCTTGATTCTTCCTCCATTAGCCCATTTTCTTTTTTCCTCACATTTGCTTCCTCATTTGTGACCAATTTGTTGCCTTTTTTGATCCCTCGCCTCTAACATTACCATGGCTAGGGTTTCACGATCTTCATCATCAACTTGAGATACCCTCACTATGTCATCACAAATGAGACTTTGTGGCTATAGATATGTAATGTTGTACCTCATCTTAAAAAGTGTGAAGAATCTCGGGAGAGCATATTGAACATGTCAAAACTGGAGAGTAAGCACAAACTATTTTTTGATACAAGTATATTTGTATTTGTTTAAATATATTTTTAGTCCCTATAAATATAGTGATTTTTGGTTTTGGTCACTCTAAAAATTTGTAATATAGTTTTGGTCTCTTTAAAATTCGAGACAAGTGAAGTTAATATATTTTCTTATCTCTGTTATTATTAATGCCATGGGTTAAATGGTGATGAGATTTCGATTCCCGATGTTTTATTTGTTCCTAAGATTTCTATATTTCTAAGTCCTCACTTGTATTATTATTATTTTATTTTATTTTTTTTGCAAAAGGAAAGTGTTAGACCATTTGTGATTTTCTTTGTGAAACTTGTGTAATGGCAAAAAGCCATCGCATCGTGTTTCCTTTAAGCAATAAAAACTGATTTTCTTTTTCATTAATTCACACAGATAAACAATGAAGAGTAAAGTTCGTTTCCACTAGGATGTTGGCTTCCAAAGTTAAGTATTAATCAATAGCTTAATTAATTTTATTCAAGAACATAAAAATAAGAAAATTGCAAATAAAAATAAGAAAGCTCATGAGATGTGATCTTTGAAGCTTGAATCATCTTCCATAAGGAAGATGACCTCTAACCTTAGCCTTCCCAACTTACCCCTCATGTTTTTGGATGTGTTATAACCCTCCAAACAAGTAAAACCTAGCGCAAACTCTCTAGACAACTAAAAAAAAAATTTCCTTTATAAAATACACTTCGTGGAGGAAATGATAAAATGTTAGTATTTATAGCTGTGAAAAAATCGTGTGAGGATCACGTCGCGACATTAACATGCCTACGCCACGACACGTTATCAATTTAGGTCACCAACGTCGCGACGTCCAAACTTAGATGAAACATCATCATGAAATTGTTTCGATCCTAGCCTTGGGTCCTAATATATACCGATCATGAAATTGATCCTTGGGATGCACCAAACACCGCGACATTGCTAAATATGAACCTGACCTCAAGCAAAGTTAAATATAGTGTCATCTCCCAAGATATGCACATTTGACAATTATTTCTCTTTCACTTTTTGTCCAAATTCTCTAAATTTTAACTTGTTTGAAACCTTTCCTAAAATAGATAAATTACCAAGTCAATCACAATTACAAATCAATTTAATCACTTACCAAATAAGCACAATTTACTTAAAAAACATATAAGAAGATATCCAAATTAAAATTTGATAATTATAATACTAAAACCTTCCATATATGCATCGTAAATAAGAACTAAACATTCTTTATAGCACAAAAATAAAATACAAATAACTACATTTCATGAAATTATCAGAATGATTGAAGGAGACCATAAGGTTTCAGCAACCCATGCAATGCATCGTACTTCACCATAGCCGAACTTTTTTTTTTTAGTTTTGTTATTTAATACATTTAGACAATGAAAAATTATTACATGCATTTTTAATTGCCACATAAGATGATGTTTATATTACTTAAATTTTGATATTTTAATATTTATTGATGATAGTACACACTAATAATTTATATATTTATTATCAAAACCTTATTTTAAAAAATAATAAATAATAAATATATAAATTAATAGTAAATTCTATTGTTAATTCAGATTAAAACATTAAAATGTGAGCGATATAAATATAATCCAACGTGACATTTTAAAAATATATAATAATTTCTCCTCAAATCATACCGCACTCACATTTATATATATTACATTCATTATAACTTGTCGTACAGTATAAGAGAATAGTAAAACTTGTCATATATCATACAACAAAAGTGCGTCCCAGTCACATTCAGCATGATGTCCCAAATCGATATCAAATTCTTAGTGTTAAAAAATATTTTTAAATTTTTTACACGTGGCTTTATTGTTCGCTCCACTTCTCATTTCCTCCAGGTTCTAACACTTCAATCAATCTGACGAGGACCATCTATTATTATATTTTTTTTTTTTTATTTAAATTTTAATAAATATTTTAAACTTAATTATATATTTTTTATATTTAATTTATTTATTTTACACTTATTAAAATTTAAGTAAAGAGATAAAACTTGTCATACATTATACAACAAAAGTGAGTCCCTGTCACATTCAGCAATGTCCCAAGTTGATATCAAGTACAGGTGCTCTATCCCAATCAATCCCCATATATAATTACAGCGTCTTCTAAACTTTGCTTGTTGATGAATAATTTAAAAAAAAATAGTCTTACAGATAAATATAAAATAAGTTTGATTAATTAACTAATAATTAATTTTATTCAAAAAGATAGAGTGGCTATGATCGCCTTAGCCAGCTTTGCCTGTAACATGAAACTATGTAGAGCTAGAATGGTCCAGATGGGAGTAGAAAATATGTGACAGAGAGCATGGGCACCAGGGCTCATATGTACGGAGATTTTTTTCGTTTTCCTTTTTAAGTTTTGTTCTTTTCCTATAAAGAAGCTATTTTTCTATGGGCGGATGGGGATAAATGAGGTCTCTTTATATATCAACGAAGGCAATAAGAATCTGATCCTGTTGCGTCCCAAATTTTAGTTTTCTTTGGTGTTTCTTCTCATGCGTTGATGGAACAATGAAGGTACAAATAATCCTGGCTAGTGACATGGAATATTTATCATCATTGACCCATCATAATTTGTCACTCGTTAATTTGTTTTTAGGTCAAAGCCAGCTTTTACAATTCTTAATTAGAGACGGTTTTATATATATATATATATATATGTAAAATACTATTTGACATGTGTGAAGTTATAGAAATTATGTTAAAAATATATTAATTTTTAAAATTATTTTTATATATATTAAATAATAATTTAAATATTTAAAAAATAATATGATAGATTATACTTAAATAAGAAATTCTCCCTTTATATAATAATGATACATGCATTTTTTTGTCTATACAAATTTAGAATGATAAGTGACTACTCTATCTCATCTCTTAACGTACCTTCAAGTTAACAGGGACTTATATATAGGGTTATACAGATTTTAATATACATTAATTTATATTTATATAATTTTTATCATCTTATTACAACTGTTTCTATGTCTTGTATTTTACACCTTTACACTTTGATTTTCATCAACCAACCAAAGAAAGAAATAAAATAAAAGAAAAGGGGGAAAGGAGGAAGGCTACCTTTACTTAAGAGTCATGTAATTAAAAAAGAAATTTAAAATGGCCATGAACCAATAGCAGGTCATAACCGCAAGCCAACTTAAAAAACCAGAAGTGCAAGCTACGCCAAGTGACCAAAACCCACCACACCACCCTCCTTTTTCCTCTCTCTCTCTGCATGATGTCCCACTCCCACCAGCACCCACAACCACAACAAAGACGGTTATTATCCCAGTGCCTGAAGAACCAACTTCATGAACACCTTGAAAGCTCCCTCTCACCTTCTCAAACTCAAACATTCCACAAAATCCCCTCCTCCTGTCTTATTCAGCCTCAAAAATCAACTGCCGCAACATCAACCCGCAGCCGCTCTTTCTTTGGCCCCAAGCTTGTGTCATCATCCTCTTCTCACCAACACTACTTCGATGAACCTCACAGCCCCCCAGTCCCGTGTTGTTTTAATGTTTCTTCCAGGCGTTGGGGTGGCCTCAAGCTTGGTTGCAGCGAGGTTTCTTCCATGGCCAGTCAAGTAGAATTCTCATCACTTCACTCTCCCTCTGACATCATTGTAAGTTTGTTTCATTAGCATGATCCATCTTAATTTTGTTATTGTAATAATTTTTATCAATATATAGTTGTTATGTTTATAAGAAAACTGTGGCATATATATATATATGTTAGGCCTGCATCACTAAAACCGTAGTTGTTTTACTCTCTATAAACATATCATCTACTAAATAATCCAAACAATATAAGCGTGGCATATAATGCCATATAGTAAGTACTTTAAATGAAGACATATAGGGTTGGTTTGTTTTTATGTGTTCTTTTTCTCTCTCTTTGTTTGGTTGGTGAGTGAAGGGGAACATCTTTATTATTACATGCTTCCTTTTTATTATCAGATAAAGCAATGCACTTGTTTGTATTCAGTTCCTCGTTTTCAGACAACAAAAAATGTATGCTCTCTACTAAAACGACTTTCCCCCATCTTTTTATTTGTTTGCAGAGAAAAAAGAAAATTACTGGGCAGCAAAAGAGAGAGGAGCTTGAGAGAGAGGTAATTGGATTCATATGTACTACATATTTTGATTGCAAATTCTTAATAATTACTACATAGAGTGTTAGCTTAGAAGAATTAATGAAGGTCCATGGACGAATTAAGGACAAGCACTCACACAGACACATATAGAGATGAGAAGCTAGCTCGTAAATTGGCTTAATTTCTGCTAACGCAAATTTGAAAAATATCTAAAATGCAATTATTGCATGTTCGTTTCAATATAGATGATGATTCAATTTAAAGATCTTGACACGGAAAATAGTTGAATTTTTTTCCATGAAACAAAAGCAGAGGTGCATTTCAGGATGTCACTACTAGTTAGGACTTGCACCAAGAATTGGCGAACTCTTGGTCTACCTATTGGGATTGATTAACTTAGCGCCATTTACCGTCATCCTTAACCAAAAATTGTGAAGTACATTATATTTTTTCAAAAGGGTCATTGTAGAAAGGAAAATATTCATACAATACTAATTTTTTTACACTACATTACACTTTACTTATTTTAATAATAAAAAAAGAGAATATGTATTGAGAAGTATATTGTCTTATTTTATTATTTTAAAATAAAATAATATAAAAAAATGTAATAAAAGTAATGTGTGAAAATGAAGACTCTTGTAGAAATGTAGAGCATACCTATTTATAGTTTATATAGGCTACCAAATTTTTCATCCTATAGAAGATGATCGTCCGCGACTATAACCAATATCTTTTATAGTAGTCAATTAAGATGGGAGTAAAAAGTGTCACTGTCCTTTTGAAAAAACTACGATTGAGTTCCTGATCATGTCAAAGTACAGCAATAATTAGTACAAACTTTGGAACTATAAGCTTGTTATTTTTGCCAATGGACAGGACGAGCAGTGAATGAGAACCATACCCCTTAAAGGCATAGCTTTAAATTGGAAAATTTATGCATATTCATATTCTAGTGGAGATGTTCAACCGACTCGTCAATTTAAGTGTATATATATTTAATGAGGACAAAATTGGGAAATGCATATACATTTCACGAATATGTATGACATTTCCATTCAGTGAGCAAATTATATGACTTTTTTATGTAATAAACAGGTCTCTATGCTTCAAAGGTTGTTGGACCAAGAAGAAAAGATTCATGAGATTTTGGAGATGGTGCATAATAGACCAAATGGTTCAGCCATATCTATTCCCAATTTTCTTCCTCCCAAGGTAATATAATCCTCACTCACAATTTGCTATTATTTTGAAATTTAACTTTGATGCAACATGGGTGTAAAAAAGTTTTACACACTTCAAGTGATTATTAATATGATCAAATTCATAAAATGAGGTATTAACATGAAACTAAAGAAGAATAAAATAATTTTACATTAACAGTATATGGAAATTAAACTTATTATTTTATTGCTTTCTTTCTCCAGTTGGACTTTTTTTAGAGTGTTCATAATTTTTTATTCAAAATTTCAAATTGGTAAGTTTTATTGGCTTATCCATGCGCTTTGGAGGTAGCTAGCTAGGGATATGGGGTCAATGTATAGTGCAAGTTAATCCATAGCATGTACCACGCATGCATGTAAGAGGGGTTTTGACATGGAATTAATCAAGCATATAACTCCAACTACATATTAGTCAACTTGTGGCTTTTAGCACCACCCGAACAGTAGACTAATATTATTATATACCTTTTCTCAATTAGGTCCTTCAAAGTCTATAAATTTATCAACTGAGTTCTTAAAATGTTTATCTCAGTTTAATTCTGTCTGACACATTTTGCGAGTATAGAAGGTATACTAAAAGTATGTGGCTGCATGTAGTCTTAAATTACAATTATCAAAGGTGGCTGTAGTCTTACAAACTTGACACATGGACATGGATGCCTGAAGAAACTTACTAACACTAATTATGCCATTTGTGCAGATGAGAGAACTCTTTGCAGAGCTAGTCATGGTTGAGGGTGAGATAGCGCGACTTGAATGCCAAATAAGCCAACTTCAAGCTGGTTTGAAACATGAACAACAAGTCACCAAGGAATCAAAGTCAAAAACATGGAATCAAGGGAATTTGAGCAATTCTAACAATCATTTATCAACTGCAACTATTCCAAATCCTAGTCCTATTCACAGAAGTGTTCATGAAAGGATGGCATTTGAAACCAAGGCATTGCATTTCATAAGCAAAGCTATAAAGGGCGATTATAATCTCAATGACTTCAG
This sequence comes from Ormosia semicastrata, assembly GCA_029884595.1. NCBI lineage: Eukaryota > Viridiplantae > Streptophyta > Magnoliopsida > Fabales > Fabaceae > Ormosia > Ormosia semicastrata. The sequence goes on from JAQQTO010000038.1 coordinate 11,380,322, forward strand.
TCTGAATGAGAAAACAGGATTTTTGGCAAATTCTGCTGAACAGAAAGAAAATAATTTCCAAGATGTGAAATTTCAAGAAAGACTTCCAAGAAAAAATGGGATAGTGAAGCCTCCCTCACCTATGCGAGACCCCCGCCATCCATCACCTAAGGTATGTAGGCCCATTTTACGATTTCTGTTTTTGGTCATCAAACATGGTATCCTCACAAGGCATTACTATGATACTAACCCTGCGGATACTGTCCCGAAGGAAACCCATTTTACCAATGCATGTATGTAGGTTTATTTTCCTTAATCAAAATAAAAATTAGTTTTGGTCATGATGAATTTATGGGACTCTAACAATCACCTTAGGATTTGCATGTACATATGAGCGTATATTAAGAGAACTTGACAGTCTAGTCTGCTAGTGCACCATGTGCGAGTTGCGAAGCCCTTCATGCTCGTCCGCAGCACGTTATAAACACGAGGTTATCCATTACCACTAGGAAATAAAGTTACACCCTGAGTAATAGTTATAATTTTTGGCCTAATGGTAAACGCTCGATCCTAATAAGTGGTATCAGTATAAGGTTGTAGGTTCGAGTCCCCTGGGTGTTGATGGAAGAGAGATTGTTGGATTTATGGGAGTCCAGCAATCACTTTAAGATTCGCATGTATGTATAGATGTATATCAATGAAGCTTGACAACCTAGTCTATTGATGCGTCATGTGTATACTGCGAAGTTCCTCATGTCTGTCCGCATCACGTTATAGACGCGAGATTAATCGTTGCCACTATAAGAAAATAAAGTTATGTCCTGACTAATAGTTATAACTTTTGACCTACTGATAATAAGTGTTTGATCCTAACAAGCCACATGGCCATAGTATCACTCAAGTAAAGGAAAACAAAATCGCACTGGATGCTCCGTGCAAAGATCATCCTATGGCTTTCAAAACAAAATTCATCAAAAGTCAAAACAAAAACCAGGCTAAGTTTTCTTTTGTGGTGATAAACAGCAATTAAATCTTATCTCACTAGATGGGGTCTACATGAATCAATTTACATCATTGGACTCTATCATTTCTTTACAAAGTAATATCAAAATTTAAACAATGATCAGTGCCTTATAAATGACATAACATGGGATAGATATTGTTGTCAACTGTGTATTTGCTAATTTGCAATCACTCTACTATTTTCAGCCACGGGAACGTAATCCAGAGATGTACTTAGATCTCCCAACTAGATCACTACTAGATCCACTTCTGTCAGAAGAGAATGACCTGAAGTGGCAACCCAACAAGTTATCTGAGAGCATCATGAAGTGTTTAAATTTCATATATGTACGACTACTCAGAACATCAAGAGCAATGGAGTTGGAGAAGTCAGGGCCCATTTCCAGGTCTATGCATTCTTCTCTGAGCTCAAGAAGCTTCAGGGTCGATACTGTGTCAAACCCAAAATCAAGCCTCATGCTGCAGAGGGAATCGAGGCAGCAAGACCCTTTTGGTATCTTTAACTCAGAAGAGTCCATTCCAAGGGATATTGGTCCTTACAAGAACCTGGTTATATTCGCCGCCAGTTCTATGGATCCTAAGTTCATCTCAAGTCCTTCCTCCATTCCATTACTAAGAAAGTTAAGGTATGTCATCAATCATGCGTACATTTATGAGAAGAACCAAAATTGAGAAGTAGAACTATGTGAGTTCTACTAGACAATGAAGTGCCACAAGGACAACATTCATGATAATTTTTTCATTTTTTTCTTGTGGAGTACAGGGTCTTGATGAGCAATCTTCAGACAGTGGATTTGAAAAGCCTTACTTACCAACAGAAATTAGCATTCTGGATCAATGTGTACAATGCTTGTATCATGCATGTATAGCACAAAATTCCTTTTGTTATGTTTAATTTCAGGATGATTTTTACATTAACATCAGATCAGCTGTGGTTTAAGAATACGATTTATGACCAATCTGGTGAATGAGAATTCTAAGACATGGATCAGGACTATAATTAATTTATTGCTTGTTTCAGGGATTTATCCAATATGGAGTGCCATCCACCCCAGAAAAGCTACTTGCCTTGATGAACAAGGTATACTAAAAAAATCTTGATATAGATGTTATTGTCCTGTTTGCAGTATCTTTAGACTCATCCCGCATCTGTTGACAAGTGCCATAATTAAAAAGAAAAAAAAAAAGGTTATCAGATTCTAGAAATTTGATTTTAATTGAATTGCTTCTGTGTAGGCAACCCTCAACGTAGGAGGCAACATAATTAATGCTCAAGCAATAGAGTATTTCATTTTAAGGAAACGAGTTACTCCTAATAAGAAAGAGGTAAATATGACCGCCCAGTTTCTTATTCTTGTTATTTTTAAACGCAGAAATAATTAAGCTGATTGGCTGTAGTTAATTTTGTTATTATTGTATAATATATGCATCCAAAACCATGTCTCATGCTTTAGGTACAGTGGAAGGGTGAGTGGGAGGAGAAAGAATCAGTTGTCCGTGAACTTTATGGACTTGAGCCTATGGATCCTAATGTCACATTTGCTTTGTGTTGTGGAACTCGTTCTTCACCGGCTGTAAGTCATATTTCTTTCTGTTGGCATCTCCTTTAGGATTTGATGAGCTTAACATCCTGGCCATGATGCTTGTACTAGATGTAGCCCTTTAACCTAAACGCGGCTCCGAGAAATTTTAAGAAAATAAAGTTGCACCTTTGTCACTAGCAATGATTTTTTCCTGAAATATAATCAAAACCAAACGTGCTATAAGCTACATATGCACTTTATGCAGGTGAGGATATACACAGCCGATGGTATTACAGCTGAATTGGAGAAATCAAAACTAGACTATCTGCAGGCTTCAATTCTGGCGACCAGCACCAAAAGGATAGCATTTCCAGAGCTCCTGCTCAGAAACATGCTTGATTTTGCAGTGGACACAGACTCATTGGTGGAGTGGGTATGCAACCAGTTACCTACATCTGGGACTCTAAGGAAATCAATGGTGGATTGCTTCAGAGGCCATAGAAATGTCAAGGCTTCCAGCATTATTGAAAAGATACCCTATGACTATGAATTCCAGTATTTGTTGACAATATAAACATATTTCTCTTCCTTGTTTTTAGTCCCCTATAAAACTTCGAGTATACGAAATATAGAAGGATCCTTGAACCATCATCTGTCACTACAGTTTCACTATCCCTCAAATCTGAATTTATTTGTTAACGTTGGACAGCCATGACAATCACAGTCATCTTAATTTCAAAAAAGAAAAATCTTGTTAAGAATTAGATGCTTCGTTTTAACATATGAAGCCTTCACATTCATAATGTCATACATATGAACTCTGCCATCAGTAGGGTCGGCTGTGGAGAATGATTGAGAAGACAGAAGAGTGCGTAGGCAATTCAGCAGCTATTTACTTTGTTTTGTAACTTTTGTAAGCTAATTCAAGATAAGCATAAGCATCACATCTCCCTTCTGTCAATTGGCCCTGGCAGCATGGAAAAATCTTAGAGATAGGCTATAGCATCCTCTCTTTCTTGATCATATTGTCATTGTCACTGCTCGATATGATGCTTTTCAAGACGTTTTGAATGAAAGTCTAATTGAACTTATTTAGAATATGACTAGATTATTTATTAAATAAGAAAATTGAGTACAAGGGATGAAAGAAAAAATGAAAGATAAATCTAATTAATGATAACAAGAAATAAAATTAAAAACTAACTTAAACTAAATTTTATATAGACTCTAACTAAATCCTAAGATAAGATAATTGCTTTATCACCCTCCTTCAAACTGGATGTCGTTACACAAATGTCAAGTTTGAATCTTAGAAATTGATGGGTCTTGAAGTGAAAGGCATATTAGAGTATCAATCAAATTTTATGAGATTTTTACATCTATGACTAGATTGAGGGATCCTCAAGAAGATGACTAGATATGCGTCAAGACAGAAATTAATCAAACCTCTTGCTAAGTAATATGCACGTCTCTGAGTGGAGGAGACTGGGAAATGCACGCTGGAGTTTCTCCATTAAAAAAGCCACCAAAGATTCTGGTGGTAGATGCGGCATTTGTAATTAAAATAACTTTCATGAGACGACTTGTTAATCATGCATGGACAAGTCTGTCAAACTGACACCAATGGAAGTAACCAAGATTGGGTGGATCCAAACGCATTTCTAAGTTTTCAGGTGCTATAAGAGCAGCAATTCATTCTATAGACGCATACGCTTCACCACTGATGGAGGTGGTGAAAGTGGAGATTGTGTCTGTCATGCTTGAGTTAAGGTGTCAGCTAGGCTCTTATACCATGACACGTTTTGAATGAAATGTCAATTAAACTTATCTAAGTCTGACATTATTCATTAAATAGAGAAAATGAGTACAAGAGATAAAAAATAAGATACAAGATAAATTTAATTAATGATAACATGAGATAAAATTAAAAATTAAATTAAACTAAATTCTAAATAAACTCAAACTAAATTTTAAAAGATAAGATAATTGTTTTATCTGTTTTCAGTCTCAATTCCTTGCTAATCTATAAGTACTCCTGATAAAAAAACATTTTTTATATCATAATGCTAAATTAATTGCTCATTTGCTATGAAGCACGGACACGCCGGCGTGTCCACATGACGGATACATGTCTGTGTTAGATACATGAAGACACCTGTACGACACATGTATTCTGCGTGTCTGAATGTGTCAGATTAAAAAAATTATTATTTTTAATTTGGACACATCTCAGACACGTTTGGACACATCTCGGATACGCTTAGATACGTCTCGGACACGTTTAGACACGACTTAGACACGATCCATTAATATGTATTTTTTAAATAGTTTCCATAATTAACGTTCAATTAGTAAGTCCGTAACCCACCCAAGCCCAATCACATAACTAATGTCTCAAGTCACTATTTTTACACATCAGTATTTTAAGTTTTATCTTTTCATACATCACTATTAGACTTTTAAGTTTTATCTTTTCACACACTACTATTTTCATCTGCTCCTTCTACCTTTGCTCGTATCAAATCATCCACTTCGTTATCACTAAAGCTTGCTTCATATCAATATTCTCTCTAGTTAATTTTTTTTATGCACATATACTTATTCATGATTAGTTCTATTAGGAGAAATTAGTTTAAGATATTTTTTAAAATATATCAATAGAAATTATGCTCTATATTTTATAAGAGGCTTATTAGGTAATAAATATTAGTACATATGACATATACTAAAATATTATAAATCTTTAAATTTATAGAAATAATATTAATAAATTATGAATTTTTTCTTAAATTTTGTAATTATATATATATATATATATATGTCGTGTTCGTATCTTACAATTTTTAAATTTAGTGTATCTTTGTATCTATGTCGGTGTCATATCCCGTGTTCGTGTCTGTGCTTCAAAGCTCATTTGTAAGAGTGATCGAAAGGAATTTTTTTTTTCAGTCCGCTTTAAAAGGAAAAAAACAAAATTTTCTAGCAAGTCTTGCATATCATAGTTGATGGAAAAGCATTGAAGTCCACAGAGTCAACAACCATAGATTTTTCCACTTGTGAATATTGTGACCTGAACCTACACGCCATCTCAAGCCTTTCTGTAGAAGTGTGCGCTTTATGCTTTTCTAAGTAAGACTATGTTTGGATTGGTGGTATTGAGTGGGATAGAATGGGATGGGATGGGATGAAGATAAGTTTTATTATTTGGTTGTATTAAAAAATGATGAAATGGGATGAGAGTGGGTGGGATGGATCCCATCCTATCCCACCACAAACCATTAATTTTTTTTCTACCTAATTTGGAGAGTATGGAATGGAATCATGTTTTTAATTATAATTATAATTATAATTAAGATTTTATTATATTAATCTTATACTCTAAAATTTCCTTTGTTGAAAGCAGAATAAAAATTGAAGTTTAATAATTTGATGATTGACATCCCTTACAATAACTTTGATACAATCATACAATGATTATCCTATTGCATTTTGATTCGAATAACTTATGGTCAAGGACTATTGACCTTTATTTGGGCCGGGGCTAGTAGTTCAGGCTATTACTGCATTGGGTGGACAGGCACTACTGATGAATCAATGTCATTTTTCTACCCACTAAAGGGCCCATTAGAATGACACTGCAGCCCGATCAATCCAACATCGATTAATTAACGTTTCTTCAAGCCAAGACAAAAAATATGTAGGTTTTTTCATAAGGATGGCAATGGGGCGGGGCGTGGGGCAGAATTCTCGTATTGGCACGGGTACTTATTTTTCATTTCTTTTTAGGTAGGTGGGTACTTATAGATATTTATGGGTATTTAATAAATTACAAAAAAAATTAAAAAAATTTAAAATAAAATTTAAAAAAATAAAGAATGAAAATAAAATATAATATTATAATTTTTTAAAATTTGCTCAAAACGACTTAATCTAAATACAATGTTTAACACCTAAATTTAAATTTCAAACACTTAAATCATTTAAAATTCAACCAATATTCAAATATAATATTCAATATAATTACATCAAACATCTTAAAATACTTAAAATTCAACTTACAATGTCACATACTCACATTTTTATTTATATAGTGATATTTTTTGTAATTTCATGAGGGATATTTTTATAATTTTACTTGCAAGTATTTGTAACTATAGGAAAAATCACCCTTATCTCCGTCTCATTTATTAAACGAGAATAATAAATAAACGGATACCACACTCATGGGAGAAATTTTCTCTCCTGTATTCATCCCATCACAAGTATTATAAGCGGGTACTCACAAAGATAGATAAAATTATCAACCCTATAATTCTTCAGGACCCAACACATAGCAATCCACAAATTAAGAGTAATGCTAAATATACTCAGATTTGTATCAATTTTTTTTCGTCAAATAATGTGGCTATCTAAATTAATATTAAATTATGGATAAAATTATAAATTACAATCATAAAAGTAAGTTGAAAATTAATCATCCATAATCAAATATAATTTTTATAAATAATATTTCTTTTATTGGCTTAAACTCTACCACTACATTTTTTTTCGTGGTATTTATTTCACTTCACTCCATCAATCCTAAAATTAACAAGTCTTGTCATTTTAATTAGGCCTTTCGTAAAATTCCTTTTGGACGATAAAGCACCTTTAGCATACCGGCTGGTCTATGCAAAAAATCCTAATAAAATGCCTTAAATTGTTTATTACTCGTATTTAATCGTTAACATATTATTATAAATAAAACTTCAGACTGACAAGAACATATATACGGAAAAAAAAATTTAAAAACAAAATCCAAAAAACACACGCACTCACAAAAACCTTCTTCCAAATATTTCTTGAACCAGCTGTGATAAAAGGGGTAAGTGTTTTTTTTTTTGTATATATTTTCATCATTAAAGGGAGAAAGAGAAAAAAGTAGTAAGTAACTAAGCATATGAGAAATGTTGTTTCTTATGAAAGATTTTTCTTGCAAGAACTTGCATTTATTACACTGCACCATTATTGTTTCTTTCTTTTTTAACATTTAATGTCTGAAATTTAAATAAATAATTACTATAATAAGTTCACGTTATTCGTAAAAATTTTCGTTTCTTAAGATTTAGCACTCCTCGTAACGGAAAGTGAACATGCACTAATGTCAAATTTGAAGCCATCCGTGATTTGATGCTGTATATAGCAAAGCAATTAAGCACCGCGGGGCTAAAGCATTTCCACACACAGCGCATACTACGATGCTCGCATTTCAACGTACCTATAGAAGAATTATTAGTTATACATAATTGTAACACGTTATTTTTATATATATTTATAAAAATTAAAAAAAATTAAGATCTTTTAATTTTATTCATCAAAAATTTTTTTTATATTTTTTATAAATATATATAAAAATAATATGATACAATTATATATAACTAAAAATTTCAACATACCTATATTATATATTGATATTCTCTTTGAAACCCGCTTTTGTAACAAGGTTCATGATTGTGATTCGCATCACTTTGTGGCTATCGCCCTTGTGGCTTAGATTGAGCTTTCGATTGATAGCTTCGTAATCTTTAATTATAAGATTGAAGTCTGACTGTACCTTGCAATTTGAAAAACAGAACCTGTTCCATCTCAACAGACCCCACTTCTTTGCATGCTTTCATGTCATTAAGCAAATGAATGGTCAATGTGATTGATAAATCATCCAATGTACCTTCTTGTGAAATATTATCATCTCTATATTCTCGCTTCAAGTTAGAGCATATGTAGACCGTATTCGCTAGCTGTACATGAGAATCCCATCCCTGCATTGATATATATCACATTTTTGTTTTCGAAATGATCAACACCTATTTTATTTTTGTTGAAATTTAAAAATATGCATGTGCATGTAGATATATATACTTCAATCTGTCACTTTCCTCATAGAAGAGTAAGACTTAATTTTAAAAACTCAATTAACCACTAATGAAGCAATCATCAACTTAAAAAAAATTATTATTCATGCCACTCCACTCACATTTACAGTAAAGGTTGTGTCTTGTTCATGCTGATTTTGAACCACAAGTTTTTTTTTTAATGAACCACAAGTTGAAAAAAGAGCAAAAAAAAAAAAACATCATTATCTGCTTCTTAAAAATTGGCAGCATAAGTTTTATCCAAAACAGTAGATATTAGGATTATTACAACACAAATCATAGTTATCATATAGTAAAATGAAAAAATGGAAAAAATAAAAGCTTACACGCATGATTAGTCAAATAAAACATGATGAAAAGGATAACCACATACATGCTTGCTTCTTTTGTTTTTAACTTCTTTTTCTTTTCGGCTTACCCAAAATGCATATAAGGACAGGGGCTGCTTATGGAGTGTGTCATTTTGCATAGCAGAAGTACAAGTGCTTAAGTTGAGTCTTCACTCTTGATGAAGGGACGAGCTTTCACGTCGAGGGCAATTGAGTCAAGCGAACAAGAGTGGCAGTGGCGTGAATAAAGAGAAACCAGAGTGGCAAAAGAGAGAAGACTGTTGTAGAGTGAGAGGAGAAAGAAAAGAAAGGTTGACAGTGACATGCACTGAGCACCCTTGCACAATGCTCACACTGACCCACACAGCCAGCCAGGGCCTGCAACTGGGGACTGGTTTTATCATTTTATGGTGCTCCAGCTCCCTTGTTTTTTTTGGTGGGTATATGGTGCTCCAGCTGATGCTAGCTGCCGCAAGTATAGGGACCTATAGCTTCCATGTAGGGCTCTGTAGTGACGTGATAGGCTGACCTCACTACAATTAAGACCAGTAGTAGTCCACTTATTAAAAATTGTTCCTTTTGTAGTGTTAGTTATTATTTCATGGCTCGTTTTAAGTGATATTTAATAAAGTTTTGCCAATAAGTGACTGTGCACTTGATTCTATTTAATAATATTCAACTATATATAAATATATAAATAAATACATTTCTTACTTAGTTTGATCATGTTTCATTTTGATATTTATCTATTATATTATTTTTATTTTTATAATATAAATATTCTTCTATTACAATTGTTACATGATATTTTTTTAATTTTGATTTTTTAAATTTTATTATTATAACTTTATATTTTAACTCTTCATTTCTCTTATTCATATCTTTTTTTACTTTTTAACTTTTCTAACATTTTAAAATTTTCATATTTTTCTTGACATTTCATTTTTTTATGTCAAATATTTTTAATTTTTATAATTTCTAAAAATAGCAATTAAAGTGTATTTTTTTAATAAATTATAAAAAATAATTAATTTATTTTATAAATTAATCTTAAACAGAAAAAAGTAAAAATATACATTTGTAAAAAATACTATTCTTTTACATTTTTATGAATTCTATTATCTTTTAATTTTAATTTTACAAGTTCTAATGACAAGAATATTTAAAAATATTATAGTTTTATCTAATTTTTATAAATTTCATTGATAATATATTTCAATTTTATTTATACTAATAATGTTAGTATAAGATAGTTTAAGTTCTTATTTTAAAAGTGATAATTATTCTTTTCATATTTTTTTAATGCATTTTATGATTGTGAAAATAATCTTATCACAATTATTTTTTTATTTCAAAATAGCCATATATAGATGAAAATATTGTTTTATATGTAATAAAAAGTTCTAAATATTTTACACAAACTCATATATATGATTTTTAAATTAGCATATAAATTTAAATATCATTAATTTCGTGTAAATTACACACACACACTATATATATATATATGGTGCATGAAATTAAATTAATTGAAATTAGAAATAAAAAATATCTTGCATAATAAAGTCGGTTTTGTGACAAATTTTTTACTGACGTTATTGATAACAGATGAATATAAAATGATACTAATTTTGAAGTTCTATTCGTATGTTACTAACTAAGCCATCTATATCAATTTATAAGATGTAAAATAAATTCTACATACATGTTATATAAATAATATTTATACATTAGGTGAGTTATAAAAGAAATATAAAGACATATAATTGTTTTAGTAATCACGAAATATAATATGGATGAAAATACTCAATAAAAATTATGTGTACCTGTTAACGAAACAACACTCAATGATGTAAACTGCCACCTTTTAAACCACAATAACAAAATAAAAATTGACTCAAATGAATTCTGGATCTGTGGTATTGTTTTCTTGAATCTTTGGAGTTTGTTGCTCATCAATTTTCACTATTTTGATTTTGAATTAGAAAGCCTTAAATTATTACTTGCACAATTTAAAAAAAAATTATCTAGTAAATAATTAAGAGAGCTTAAAAATTAAAAAGATTTTTATTAATATGTTAAGTGAGACAGTACGTCTAACACTACATTTTATTTCAAAATTTTAAGATAAAAAACCTATGAATCTTTTTTATTTTTATGATTTTTACTTAATATAATCTTCACTAATGTGAAACTTTATTACTCACATTTAAATTACGAATATTATCTCATTAAATGTGTGCCCCAAAATTAGTTGACGTTTCACATTTATATGCCCTCCTTCAAGTGAAAACTTATCGGATTATTCACCAGACTATTAACCAAAAGTCAAATCTTGTCTAATATTTTACAACATTGGGTTGGGGATTGAACCCGAGCATCAATTATCATTTTCCAAATACTCAATACAAATGAGGGATCAACTTTGATACAACTTATTATAGTGATAAGTGAATAGCCCAAAATCAAGAAAACCTCTATTATTGGATTAAGTGAGAAATTACATTAATAAACCTAACATCATATATTAACAAAAAAAATCTTAAGATAATAAATTTATAAATTTTATTATTTATATAATCTTCACTTAATTTATTCCATAATAATATAGTTAAAACTTCATTATTTACAACTGAACTTCTAACATTACCCTCTTATAAATAACAGCCAAAACTAATAAGCATTTGTAGGCATTCATAGGTTAAATAAGAATATTTGTACAAATATATTTAGATTTAGTTTAAATTTATTACTAATGTAAAAAATTTATATTATTATTTAATTATGTATTATTAAATTATTTAATTAACTCTAATTATCATAATTTTTAAAGAAATTTACTTTTTTTCAATGATGTACCAATACATCATCAAGTGATAATATAAAAATGTTACACTAAAATTTTGATTATTTTGCATCGTTTAACACAAGACATAAATATGATTATACTTTTTGGCAAATTAAGTATACGACTCCATTCTTATTTACGATCTTAATTTCTTACATAATTTTTTTTTTCGCATTAAAGATAATTATACAAGAACTAAAAAATTATTAAATAACTCTTACAATAAATAAAAAATTTACATTTAATTGTATTATTGTTTATTAAAATATCTATATTATTATTATTTTATTATTTATTTTCGTTCTAGTCTTTAATTTTTTGATTTATTAAAATCAAAATAAAGTTAAAAAATTAATGAATATTTCATTGATTATTTAAAACAATAGATAAAAAAAATTTCAAAATGGGAAGAAAAAAACAACAGAAAGATATGATTTGGATATTACATTATTACTCATCATATTTTGCCAAATGGAAGAAAATTGCCTCGACCATAGGGCCTGTACCGCTAATACAAGATAGTCATTAAATTCTACATGGGGATCGATATGACACGATTTGACTGACTGATTGATAACATTTATGAAATAGTATATTCTTTTTCCCGAGTTATAAAGTATTTTTTTCCAAGAAAATTATCCTAAATTAGTTAGGTTACCCATACGTTGCAAGGTTTTTTTTTTAATTAAATATATATAATTATGAGTTTTTTATTTAATAATATAATTTTAGTGTATATGTTTGAATTAGATTAACATTTTCATATGACTTGATTTTATTTGTTTATTTGTAACAATATTTAGATATATATTTTAAAATTATATAAGTAATTTAAATAAAAAAAGGTCATTATGTTTATTTTGTGAGGTTAATTGAGCTTTTTTAAGATATGAATTTTTTAATAATTTTTTTATTATCTTTTATTTTTTAATTTTATAAAACAATTTTTCAACTCAGTCTTAATTATATTTTAATAATTATTTTTGTTAATAAAATATTAAATACTAAGTAAGATCTTTATTTACTATTTTATGTTTTATATATATATATATATATATATATATATATATATATATATATATATAACTTTAAAAGCATTTATAAGTACAAATAACATAGATCGAAAAAAATAATACAAATAAGTAAATAACATAGTAATATATTGAAATTAATTTACATTATAATATTATTCAAATATTCTTATTATTAAAACATGCAAAATTAAGATTAAAAGATAATAGAATTTATAAATATGTAAAAGAATAGTTTAATGAACATTTTACTAATCTATATTTTTATTTAACTCTATTTAAGATTAATTTATGAAATAAAATATGTATTTCTTATAATTTATTAAAAATTGCACTTTGATTGTTATTCTAAAAAAATTAAAAATGTAAACAAATAACGTGAAAAAATAAAAAAAGTCAGAAAAAAGAATGAAAAATTAGAAAAGTTGGTGAATATGAAAAGTAAAAAAAATGATAAAATAAATAATGTTACAATGTAAAAATTTAAAATATTAAAATATAGAAAAAATGTCACATGATAATTGTAATAGAATAACATTTAGAGTATATAATAGATAAATAGGTTGTTTTTGTGAATTGTGACTACTGACTAGTGATTAATTTCCTATAGCCGCATGAATAAATTTATAAACTATTGCAAATGACAAATAATTAATTATTAATCAATCATTCATGATTATACCATTATATAGAAAACAGAAGAAGTACAATGCAGATCAAATCAAATAACATTAATCAACAACTTCAGCTCAAATAAAAATTAAACATTCATCAACAACTTTTTTTATAAATAATATTAGATTTTAATTGTTTATGTAATTTTGAGTTGATTAAATAAATTTTTTAAAGTAATAATTTTAAGATTTAAACTCTTAATATTATAAGTAAAATTTGTTAAAATTATAGTTTGTTTGTTTAGAATTTATCACGATTTATTAAATTTTATTTTTTATGCTTAAAAGTAACTTTTTTTTCTATTGTTATTTAGAAAGATGAGTGCCATTTTTTATTTTGTATTAAATTTTAAAGCTTTTTAAAATCTAATTATATATTTTTTATTCAAACATATTCACTATTTTAATTTAATTTTTTATATTTTAATTAAATTCTTAAAAAAATACTTACTAATTTACTGTAACTAAAAAACTCACCATCCAATTGGCTGAGAAGATAAGAACTAAGATATCTTATTAGGAATGCTCATGATCCCGTCTGACTCAATAATCTAGACATGTCCAACAGTAATTTTGTTAGATTAAATTTATAAAATTTAGTTTAACATGATGCGGTGTTATATAATATATTAAAATTTATAATTTTATAATAATTAATAATATAATATAATTTTTTTAATTTAAATTAATATTTTATATTAATATAATTTATTTTAAAATATGTAATATATGTTTTATTTTATATTTTAAATTTTTATATCTAAAAATTAAGTTGGTGCCATTTTGATTCAATCATCAACCAAACCATAAACCATTCGAATCTTAATCCAAAAATTGTGTCAGAATATTAAACCCAACCCATCACTACCCCAATGTCTCACAAAGATCTGTATATATACATAATGCAGCGTTGCATGGGGCTGCGCTGCAAATGTGCACATGTATATGTTATTTTCCAGGTATGAGATTCTAAACAGAATTGAGAAAAAAGAAAAGAAAAGAAAAAGGTTACAGGTTCCCATTATACGAGGCAACTGAAGATTAGTCAGCTGTGGATTGTACCCTGTCATGTTTTCTCTTTTTGCTTGTCAATGGCAGGAAGTGAGAGTTTTGGGGGATCGAACCCAGCATCCGGTAGCAGCACCCTGCACCCTGCACCTGCAGCAGATCTTTTGCTTAACGGCAGTGATCATATCTCCATTTACCGATAAATTCAAAAGCCGGTCACACACTATTCTACCCTAAAAAGCCTGTTCTACATTCTCTATTTCCTTCGTTCACTTCCCGGTTTCCCTCGTTCACAATCTTTCTTTGTTTATTATTATTTATTATTTTTATTTTTATTTTATTAACAACGCAGGTTAAAAATTAAATTATTTTTTTAAATAAAAATAAAAAATTTAATATATTAAAAATTTAAAAAATATTAATTTTTTTTTATTTTAACTTTTTTAATCAGTGTTTTAAAAATACTAATTAACAAAACTTTATTATTATTATTAGAATTTTGTTATATTTTCTTAATATATTTTTTAATAATTTTTTACTATTTAATAAAAAAGTATTGAATAAAAAATTAAATATAATTAATATTTTAAAAATATAATAAATATTTAATATTTTTTTATTTAATAATTAAAAAATTATTAAAAAATATGTTAGGAGAATTAATTATTTTTCTTATTATTATTATTTTACACGTTTAATCCCTCATTGGTCGCTATCCCTCGTTAATCTCCACCTTCTCGTTGTTTTACCGTCACAGCAATGATTACTGCATTAGTCACAGGATAGAACATTATGTCAGCCGAATATGTGGATTTGTAAGCATCGTTCATGAAATCAGGGAATTATTACTATGATTAAAAATCTAGGGATTGGTAACTGGCAGTAAATAATTAATGATTTTCATTTATCTAAAATGTTTTTATGTAATATATAGTACTAATTTTTATATAAAAATAAATAACTAAAATAATATTTCTTATATAGTGATAGTTGATAGTACTTGATAACTCCCGATATCCAACTGATCACAATTTAAGGACAAGATCAAGACATATATTTGCTGTTCTTATTGATAAGGCTTGTCACAGACTCACACTGTCATGAATAGCTCTAGCCTGTTGTGGTGGAGTGACCCACGTGGTCCAACATGTTGATCTCTAAACCTCAAAATCGCAATCATCGCATATATTTCTTTTTTTGGGGCATTTCATCTGTGAAATTTTATGGATTAAATTTGCCAAAAATAACCGGTGAGCAGTAAGCCTTAGTTCACATGTTACTTTCCATGGTCTTTTAGAAGACTGCTGTTGAGGGGAGAGTTTGGATCCCTCGCATGAAATTTTTTATTTTTCTATTCCCCTTAAAACTCTAATAATAATCTCTCGAGTGTAAAAACCAAGAATGATTAACGTTTGCTATAGCCATCATTAGCCACGGCCCACGCCCCACGCTCGTTACATGCTACTCGGTGTTAAAGTCATGTGTAAAATTCAATTTGCTCACACATCACAAATGATCCAATTAGTGTTTCCAAAGATAAAGTTCCGGGTTTAAATCTCTATATTCTTCCACTATATCCCAATTTAAAAAGATATATAGTTTTAATTATTTGTGTTATAACTAAAAAAAAATCCAATTTTCTTCATTATAGTTTGCGGGTTATATTACTTTACTCTTATGTGATTTTTTTCTTACAAAAAAATAATAAATCAGATTTTCTCTGTTATATATATTTTTAATGAGAATATTAACTTTATATCTCCTTATAAATGCTTTCTCGCAAATTCAAATCTCTAACATTGCTGCAACTCCTTATTCTAATTTGAGGTAGTATTACATTTTTTTTTTTGGCTTATGGGGTAATATTACTTTACTCATGTGGTTTCAATTTTATTATTTTGTCCCGCATATTAATTCTTTTACATCTTTTCTTTATTTTAGTTTAATTACTAATATATTTTTCAACTCTTGATATCTTTTTTTTTTTAAACTATACTATACAATTAAAAAAAATCATAATCTCTTAAGTCTTAACGCAAATAATTGACATACTAAGATATGCTCAATTTATAAAGGTTGACATTCCAAACTATTTGTACATTTGTCCACTTGCCAAAGACAATATGTGGCAAGATTACTATATAAGTTTCCAGTATAAGCTAAAGGACTTGAGAAATATTAATAATTATTTTTTCTGAAAAGATAAACCCTAATAATGTTAACATATGAAAAACGTAATGTCTTGAGCATCATATTTTAAAATAAAAAATAATGTTTCTACATCATTTTTTTATACACTATTTTTTACATTATTTTTCAATGATCGTGATTAAATGAGAAAAAATAATAAAAAAAATTATATGATTTATGGTATATGAAATAGTGTAAAAAGTGATATGAAAGAAAAATAATGTAAAAAAATTATGATTGTTTTAAAATTGATCGTTTTGAACATAACAGACTAACCCCCCTTTGAGAGATTAAAGTGAGAACCATTGAGATTGATCAAACACTTATGTCAACAGGATTAACCTACATGGGCAAACATTTTGTTTAGCTCATTTATTCATAGTTTTTCTCTTACAAAAAAATGATATTTAATTTTTTTTGTTTAAGGTAAATAATATTCAGTAAAGGGGATTAAAAAATAAATAAATGAATATTTAATAAATATATTTAAATTTTTTTAGTTAAAGTTAATGAATTTATAGTTTAAATTAACGGAATGAATCAGTAAAGAAACAAACTACATTCAGGCAAAATAACAATATCAAAGTCTCAGGATAGGAAAGTATATTATCCAAAACCACATGAGACGAATCAAATTTAAGCTTAAATATAATGATTCAGAGAAATTATATATACTTAATTAGTATAAAATAAATTTTTATTTTATTAATTAATATGTGCCACATTATTTATACGAATAATTATTATTTTAAACTCTAATTATAATATTTAATATTTTGTTAATTATGGTTAATGTATAATTATTGATTAATATCAAAATTTTATTTTAAATTAAATACAATAATCACATTTGATAGCACTAATAGCTACATAGTTAATGTCACTCACTCACTTATGATTGGAAGCAGACTCTTAAGTTATTGTGCAGCTTATCAAGGATGAATGCCTACTCATCCTTATTCTGCTATTGTTGCTTCTATTTGACAGGATGATGTTAGATTCATCTAAATTGTTAAGATCTTTCATGTTTATAGAGAGAGTAATCATATGACAGACTGATTAGCAAATCACTCTTACGAGTTTGCATTGGATTTTCTTGTTTTGGAGAATTCTTCTCATGACTGCTGCAAGATTTTTCTTAAAGATATGACTGAAGTTTCTTTTACTAAAGTTATAACTGCTATTTAGGAACTTTGACCCTTTTTTCATAAAAAAAAAAAAGGTCGCAGATGTGTAGATGCTTCTCCAGAGGAACTGGGGTCTTTCTTCGTCACACCTTGAGGAAGCAAAATAAATGTGTAGATTGTCTTGCTAAATATTGTGGCTACTAATCAGGAATCGTTTTGTTACTTCAGGAGGCTCCTTCAATGCTTCGAACACTTTTTTTTATGATGCTCGTCATGTTTTGTTAATTCATTCGTAGTTAGTCTTTAACTTTACCCTTGGAAAAAAAAAACTCAATTAATGCATTTCTTTTTTCTTTTCCCAGTTTTTCTAAACTTTTATTTAGTCATATATTAAAAAATATTCTTCGGTAAAAAATAGGTACATAATTAGTTTAATAATTATCCGTCGATTGAAAAACTGATTTTTGTACGTACAGTTTCAAGGTAATATTTGCACCATATAAAAATGTACAAAAATCATGACAAAATAGGTGAATTTCGAATTATTATATGCTAATGACAAATTTTATTAAGAAATAAATAATGAGAAAAGTAAACTTGTTCATTTTTAAAAAAATATAAACTTGTTATTTTTTAATAAAGAAAAGCTGGTATTTTGGTGTTTGAATTATGTGACGAGGAAGCGAGAGACCAACAGTGACAGAGAACAAGAGACACTGACCGTACATGGGACAACTTTTGTTTATTTACGAGAAAAAAAAATGGCCCAGTACGAGGTGAGAGAGAAGAGTTGAACGCAAGTGACTTAACGGTTACGTAGCACGTATATTTTAAAATAATTTTGATATGATCTATTTTTATATTTTTTTAATATCATTTATTATATTTATTTTTTTATCATTTTTTTATTTTATATTGAAAAAATATAAATAGTAATATATCATTTTTTAGAATGTAAAAGTATCATTTTTTATTTTAAAATGATCATTTTTTATATATATTATATTAGATATTTTGATATTTGTAAATGTTTTTTATTTATATATTTTTTAATTATTTTTTAAATTTTATCTTATTAATATATTTGCATCGAATCATATTTGTATTGCATTTTTATATCAATTTCCTAACTTAAAAGCATATCAGCAGCTTCAAACTTTTCTAAGTTGTACAGTTACTCATGGTACTTCCGCAGTTACTGAGAAAACCAACGGCGTTTCTCATTCTTCACACTAGGAGTGTAAATGAATAATTTGATTTAATTTTTAAGAAAATAAATTTAAATTAATTAAAATTAATTAATTTAATTTAATTTAATTTTTATATTTTTTTAGTTAAATTTAAATTAAATTAAATTAAATATTTATAAATTAGTTTGATTGAGTGATCGAATTGATCATTTTTTTAACACAAAAATTAATTAAATAATTAATTTTTCATAACAAAAAATACATAATAAATCTATAAAAAAATTTAAAAATAGAATTAAACTTATTAATTTAAATACTAATAATTATTTTATGTTTTAAAAATATATTAAAATGTTCATAAAAGAAAAAAAATAAACATATTGATATTTGTATTAAGAAATTATATTTGAATAAGTCAAAAAATTATTCAAGAGATATTTAACTTGACAAGTTGTATATTAATACTGTTCAATTAAAGAGAAAGTTGTGAGGCTACTAACTTGAAGATATATATGTAGTCAATTGAACCCTTAAGGACATAAGTGGAGCTAATAGAGACTTGATTAGTTGAATTTTGAATCAGCAATCTAACGAATCCAAAGTCTCAAACCTTTGCAGTTATATATTCATTTAAGATAATGTTGTTAGGTTTCAAATCACAATGTACAATATGAACTTCACTATCATTGTGCAAGTAATCCAATATATAAGCAGTATCAATATATATATTCAGTCTCTCCATAAGGTTCAACCTATTTTCGTTTGCATGTTTTCTCTCCCCCTTAATCCAATCTTCTAAACTCCCATTACTTAAGCACTCATAAACCAGAACCAAAAATTCATTATTTTTAAAGTTAATACTAGAGCATTTAAAGTCAATTCATCATTTTCAATAGGGGTGCAAAATGGTTCAGGTAACCCGATCAATCCGACTAACCCGAACCGAACCAATTAAGTTGGTTTGATTTGATTTGAGTATTTTGATTGGTTTGGATAAAATCCGAACCAATGAGAACTTAATTGGTTCAGTTCTCATGTTTTAAATTTTAAATCTGAAAAACCACCCGAACCAACCACTACAGTGTACAGTACAGAGACATTTTACACAGACATAAGAGACATATGCATTTAAGGCTTTAAGCGTTCTGTGTTTTCATTTTCTTTACCCAAAACCCAAAAGGCCAAACCCAAAACTGTGCATTTCCCCAAATCTGAACCCTAACCCACGCTCTGCCTTACCCACTGCCGCTCGCCCCTCGCCGCCGACCTTTGCTTGCCTCGCTGACACCCTCGCGCCGATCATCTTGCTTGGCTCATGCATCACCCTCAAATCACCGATCTGCGCTCACCACAAGTAAGTCTTTGGCAATTGGAACCATCTTTCTCTCTCGAGCCCGCACAATTTGGTGCATCTTTTGCTCCCATTTTGTTCCTTTGTTTCTGCTATTGAACAAGAAGCTATTTGTAATGGGTTTTTATGGTTCCTGTTTAACTAGTTTTCCATTTTAATTGATGTGGAATAATGACTCTAATGGCTCTATATTGATTTTTGCACTCCATTTTGAGTTAATTAATTTTTCTGTTCTTGCTTACCCTTATATGAATGGAATCTACTTGACAAAATGCCTAAACCATTTACTCTTGTTGCTGATTATTTAGTGAGTCCTTGAATCATTGTATGCTGACTTCGGTGGTTAAGTGTAAATACCAAAAAGTGCTATTTCACTCTTTGAGAATTTATGCATAAATTGGGTGCTGCTGTGCTCTCATTTGAGTGTTCAAAAGTTGTAATTTGCATTATACTAGTATGATGAACATGAGTTATGATTTTTGGATCAGTTTGCTCGTTTGCTATATGGCATGGTTTTCTTTTTCGTGATTTCTCAAACCTTTTGGTCTGTTTATGTGTTTCCTGATGAGTGGTAAATTTTACCCAAGCTGAACTGTGAAGGCTGAATGCATACAAATCATTGATTTGTTTCTTGGGAGAAGGCTTTAGGTATTAAGGGCAGTCTTCATTCGCATAACAAGTGTGTTTTCCTTCTATGATTCATTGTCATTGTTCATAATCCACATGTTAATAGATGCTTGTTTGATTGAAGTCTTCCTTTTCACCTGAATTTGCTATGGCTGATGCATCTGACTTGATTTGAGATTTGATATAAACAGGAAATCTCAAAGATCAATAATTGTGTGACTCAACTTTAAATTGAATGTTTATTGCTTGATGGAAGAGTAAATGTTAGTCTATGTTCTAATATTATTTGAAATTTTAGATACATTATGTGCACTTTTCTATATTACATGTATAGTTGTTTAGCTAATTTTTGTATTAAAAATAATAATAGTCAACCCGATCACCAGAACCAAACCAAACCATAGATGTTTGGTTCGATTCGGTTCGGTTTAGATTTGGCTATCAAAAAATAAGAAAACTGAACCAATTAATTTTGATTGGTTCAGATTTATATTTTCCCCAAAACCCGAATCAAACCACCCACTTATACCCCTAGTTTTCAAGCTTCCAAGTTCAGATAATGTTGTTATTACCTTCACTTTTCTGTTCTTTATGTATAGTAGCAAACAAATTGTCAAATATAATATCAGTGTTACCACTGTGGCTATGATGATGTAATGTCTAACATGCTTTCTTCTATGGTCATGAGGCTTACATGCAAAATGCAAGTAAAGTTTTTTATTACCTTTTAAATAGACAGTAGAGAGATTTTGAAAAACTCCACCACTAGGAATGGTTCATTTTAAATCATTATAAGAGAGGTTCAAAAGCTGAAGGACATGTAGATTTTGAAACTCAATAGGAATGGATTCAGAGAGTTGGTTGGAAGAAAGATACAAAGTTTCTAAGCCTCTCACCTCTCCAATAATTTTTGGAATAATACCTAATAGCATATTATTGGCCAAAAACAAATTTTTTAAACTTAGACAATTGATGAATGAGCTGGGATGTTACCAAATAATTGTTAATTTTTTAATTTTTCAATATATACTATGTCTAATATTGACTAGAGTTAATTTTATAATCCAACCAACTTATTTAAGAAACTAATAATGAAATAAGTTAGAAAATTAGTAATTATGCAGACCATGACTAATTATTATTAATAGAGTTAAAACACTGTCTCTTTCTGCGTTGGACGAATGACGCGGCTCAAACTGTGGCGGAGCAGATCTGGCTTGAGCTATGGTGGAGCAGAACCTACGGTGAGATGCGGTGTCGGTGAGTAAAACTGAACATTTTGGCAGAGGAGTTTTCTGATCTTCTGCGTTGGATGAAACGACGTTTTAAGGGTCGGGAACTGAGAAAGTATTACAAAAAGTCAAAACAACAAGTAGTAACCAAAAAGGTTGTAGCATAAATAATAATAATAATAATAATAATAATAATAATAATAATAATAATAATAATAATAATAATAATAATAAATATATTATTTGGTTTGATTTTGAAATTTCAAATTCGAGAACCGAACTAATTAAACTTTAATTAATTTGAATTTTACCTAAACTAAATCGAACCAATTTAATTGGTTCAATTTGAATTGATCGAGTTGGTCAGATTATCTAAACTAATTTACACCCCTACTTCACACATCGCCATTGTATTTTTATTTTTATTTTATATCACCATTGTTATTTGGTATCATGATTTTTAATTTTTTATACTTATCTATATTGCTATGAATTTAACAGTTCTCTAATCAAATTTTAGATGAAAATATATGTAAAAACCTTTTTTTGAGCTGATGTATATAAAATGTATTAATACTTGCTTATTGATAGGATTTTTTTTTTAACTTTCCTTTTAACTTTTGAGATTTTTTAACTATTTAAAATTTAAGGATCATTACTATTGTTACTATCGTTTTAAAAATTAAAGACTTAGATTATAGTAATTTACCATTTAATAAAATAAAATTAAAACTTGCAAATTAAGTAATAATAACATATTAATTATCACAATAATATAAAAAATAACCTGCCAAACCTATATGGTGAGTGTGGGGACATGTCTCAATTGACTTATTTTTTTAATGAGTATATATAGTTTTTTTTTATTTTTTACTCTCTTAGTTAAAAAATGTCTGCCCCCACCCCCAATTGATAGCTAAACTAAAAGGTTAATTAGGTATTTAAGATTTTTATATTTTAGTTTCTGAAGTTTCAATTCTCACCTACGTGGTTAAAGTGGGTTGTCAAGAGTTTCACACAAGTTTTTGTATTAAAGTGTATGGATTTGAATTTTCTTTTGATAATTAGTCTTATTCTGTGTTTACCATTCCTTTATATATATATAAGATCTTTTTTTTGTAAGGTGAGAAAAGTGACCGACCAATCTTGATCATTGGATCTTTCATTAACCAATTCAAACCAAGATAAATATATTGACATTTTTAAGTAGTCACATGTTACATTCAAATTTTTTCCCCATTCATGTATAGTTGTATAAGGACATATGATTGGTTTGAATTTTTTTCTCCCAAAACTCGATCCGACCCAACCAATGATCACCCATAACTAAACTAAAAGGTGATCAATTAGGTAAAAGTTTTTACATTTTAGTTTTGAAGTTCAAAAAAAGTCACATACGTGGTTAGTGGGTTTTAAGTTTCACACAAGTTTTTGTATTAAAGTGTATGGATTTGAATTTTCTTTTGATAATTAGTCTTATTCTGTGTTTACCATTCCTTTATATATATATATATATATATATATATATATAAAAGACATATCTAATGAGGGAATATTTTATTGTGAGATGGTGAGAGGAGTAAATATTGACTATACAGTCATACATAAATGGTCAAAATTAAAAGTTACTTAAAAAAATCATATGCATTTATGTTCTAATTTTAACTATTTATGTAAAATCTAATTATCACACAATTCACTTTTTTCATCTCTTATAATAAATATTTCTCTTATTATATATATATATTATGTCCAGATACTACGAGTGAGTCCCTTACGGATAAAGAAATATGTTTGAGTGATTATTCATTTCCTTTCAAAATTACATACACGTGATTAGTATGTAAATGAGTTAAGTTATTTATACATTATTTGAATTTGACTCATTAAATATTTGATTAGATTCATTTGTTTAACTAAACAAGTAAGTTAATTTAAGCTTAAATTTAGACTCGATTATATATATGAGTCAAATTCAAGCATTATAAAGTTGACATTAAGAAATTGTTAATAACTCATATATATGTGTGTATATATTATTTATTTATTTTGCATAGATAGTAAAATTTAAATCATAAAAAATATATCTTTAAGTAAGAAAAATATAAACAATAAAATTTATTTGTTATTATTACTAACTAAAAATTTCTATAAGAAGGTTCTGATTTTTTAATGTAATAGATTATGAATAAAAAAATTAAGTTTTAGTTTTAGTTTTTTACTTTACCTTATAGTATAAAGATGTTTGTTAAATATTAAATTAATAAACTTAAATATTTCAAAGAGAGATTTGATAAAAAAAAAATCAAATTATAAAGGAGCTAAACAAATTAAGTTCAAGTTTTAAAATTGACTCATTTAAATAAATAAGTCAAATTTGAGTAATCTACTTTTTTCACAAATCAAACTTAAGCTTCAATATTCGACTTAATTCGACTTATTTAGACACTTACATGTCACTAACACATTAGGGAGTGTTTTGGAGCAGCTGTAAAAATTTAATTATTTTAATAATCGATTATTGTTATAATTGATTATAATAATCAAATTTATGTTTGAATATGTTAGTTAAAAAATAATTTTAAATTAATTTATTTTATTTGAATAGTATAAAAAGAATTATTTTATACATTAAATTATTAAAATAAGTATAAAATAATTAAAAAAATTATTTAATTAAAGATAAAATAATATTTATATATTTAAAGTAAAGAATTATTATTGCATATATATGTATGTAAGATATATATACTCATATGGAGTGAGTCCCATTATAGGGTGGAGTTCACCCTATGTGAGTGTATATATCTTACATATATATATGTATGTAAAAATTTTCTTAAAGTATAAGAAATAATCTATAATCATAAATTTCAATTTTTAACATTATGAAAAAGGTTTTTATAAAATTTTATGCAAAATCTAAAATTGATTTTACCAAACATAATTAAATAGTAAAAAAACATTTTTTGAAAAAAAACTGTTAACCGATTTAATTTGTTGCCAAACATGCACTTAACTTGTTAGTATTAAAGTAATAGAATTATAGTATGTTTGGTTTAGTTGAAATAGCTTAACCGACAACTTTTTTTATCAAGTTCAGCTGTTATACAAATATTTGAATGTGTTTGAGTGAGCAGTGGCTAAAGATCAATAACTTAATTTTGGAGAAAAAAGTTGTTCCACTACAAGCTGTTGGGTGAGTATTATTGCAAAAAGCTATTGAGATTATTTTAAATAGTGAGATATAAATATTATTTTATTTTTAATTAAATATTTTTTAATTATTTTATATTATTTTGATAATTTGATACATAAAATAATTTTTTTATATTATCTAAATGAAATAAATTAATTTAAAATTATTTTTCAACTAACATATCTAAACATAATTTTTTTTTATAATTAATTATAAAAATGTTTTTATACAATAATTAATTATTAAAATAATTAAAATTTTATAATTATTCAAACACGCACTTAATTTGATATGAGGTAAAAAAAAGGAGTAAAATATAAATTTTCAATACAAATCTAAAAATAACAGTCATTCATAAAATTTCACTTCCACTTTTAATTCCATACCAAACATATTATTATTATTATTATTATATATATTTTCATCCAAAAAAGTTAGGGTAAATTTTTATGTAATAATGTTTTTTATATTATTAATTTTAAATTTTATCTCTTATATCCATGTATCATATTTACTATTTTATTACCCAAAATTTTTAGGATATTTAAAATGCTGACGAAATTGATGATTATTATTCAAACAATAATAATTGTTGCTCACTCATTTTTTACACCTTATGTAATTATATATTTTTTATTTGGAAAAAATAAAAGAAAAATTGTATATGAAGAAGTATATTTATCTTATTTTATTACTTAAAAAATATAAAAAATTAGTATGTGAGCACCATTATTTATTGTTTTTTGAAAACAGATGTGCTTATATTATTATTATTATTATTGTAGAAAAAAGTGGATATATGAGTGCATGACACAATGAGAGAATTGGAAAGACGCAGAATAAAAAGGGCAAAAGGAAGAAGTTATGGATAGAAGGGGAAGGGGGCCACCAATGTTGGAGTTTCATTCACCCCACTCACGAGTCACGAGAGCGAGCGTCACACACTGATATTTCTCAGCTGCTTAAGTTTCAAAACTAAAAAGTTAAAAAAACAGTGGTGACTTTACGTTAGTTTAGACGTTAAAGGTAACGGCTGATAATCGGTTTAGCGTAGCAATCATTGTAGTAGCACAGCTTGCTGCTAACCTTACCTTCGCTTCCATTCCCAGCCGGAATCTGCACTCTCAAAGCAATTCTCATCGGAATTCCATCACCAACTTCTTTTCCATCCCAATTCCCACCTCACCTAAGGTAATATATTACTCACTACTTCAACTTGTGCCTGCCTTGTGCACCACTACGCTACTAAATATACTTCACTTTTTCTTTGCTGTCTCTTTCTCTTTCTAGGTGGAGGGTTTGATTCTGACGCTGAACCAAAAACCCAACTCAACGGAACACACACTATCTCTCTCTCTAGGTTTATCTTTTTTGCTTTTGTTTTTCTGAAACTCCTTCCTTGATTCTGATTCTGGTCTCTCTCTCTCTCTCTCTCTCTCTCTCTCTATATATATATATATATATGTTGTTTTTGGTTCCATGAGTATGTGTAGTTTTTCCCCGTGAATTCAACGTGGTTGTGTTTCTTCTTGTTCTTTGAATCTGCGTATGCACAACTATCAAGGTGCCTCCCCTACTGTAGTAGCTCAAGCTAATTTGTTTTTTTTTTTTTTTAGTTTTGAAAGGAAGGGAGCTGTGGACTCGTGAGACTATAGCTGTGAGTGAGTTGTTGGTTAGAATCAACAAGTAGCTAGCTAGATCCATTGGAGTTGGAGGTGGAGATCAACAGCTAGGGTTTCACTAGCTGTATGAGAGAGGTGTTTTACGTTGTGGTTTATGTATCCCATGAGAGCTTTAACTTGTTCTTGTTCTCGTCTTTGCGTAGGTTTTAGGGATTGGTTGAGTTCTAATTGGGTGCTTTTCATGTTCAATCTTACCCACAGATACAGATACAGATAGATCATGGGGATAATATTGCACTGTTTGGTTTGGTGGTTGGAATAGTATCATACGATACAGGAGCTAGCTGTTTGAGGAACAAATATTGATGCTTTGGGCGTTTGGTACGGAAGGACTAGCTCTCGAGCTTTCTTTATTTTTCCAAAGGCAAAATTAAAGTATAGACTAGTGAGAAAGAAAACAAGCACAAGTAGCTTAATACTGAATAAACCAGCTCTACCTCTCCCTCTCCCTCTCTTCCAAGTACAACTAACGAAGCTCTATATCGCTTTTCTTTACTCACACTTTTCCTTTTCTCACATCCATTCTTGTGTAATTACTAATTATTTTGATTTTTGTTTTAATGGTAGCTAATTTTCTGTCTGCGGGTCTGTAGTGTAATTTCCAATTAATTAATTTTGGATGGAAATTATGTTGATAAACTTACACTGCATATGGGGTTGTGATAATGGTTTATTATTGTTGTTTGACTATAGGAGGCTTCGGCGTCAGAGTGGTAGACTTGGTTGGTTGGAATGAGCAGCTTAAGGCCTGAATTGCATGTTGCACAACAAATTAGGCGCGATAAGTTGAGAATCCACAACAGTTCCCAGCATTTGCAAGAGTTCCCTAACAATCTTGAACAGTTATCACTACACCCAGGGTTCAACTTGGATCTTCTCCAAGTTAGGAACGGGAACGGTAGAAATAATGGCAACATGCTTGATGAGCCAGCTCTTTATTCTTCAGAAATGATAACTTTCTCGACGGCTTCCAATCCTTCTTTATCTGCTCCTAGGAACACGTTGGAGTGTCATCAGGAACTAGGTGCTGCAGCTGAACCCAGTACCAGTAGGCTAATGATGCCTCATCAGTATGGTTCATTTCCCCATTCATCAACAGGCATTCATTCCTCCCCAAAAGAACAATGTGAACCGCGTAACTTGGGTAATTGGAGAAACAGTAGTGGCCCCCATCAAAGCAGTGATTGGATGGTAAATTATGCAAGCAGTTCTTTGGCTAACGAAACCAATAATCCCAACTCTATTTTGGCATTTGAGCTCAATAATGTGTCTACTCACAACCACTACGGGAAGTCTAGCTGTAATGTTGTACTCACAGATGTACAGTCTTCTCCAAGCAGTACATCTGGTGAAATGCATTATCCTTCTTCTTCTTCTTCCTCACCTTCACTGTATCAGAATGCTTTGCAGGATATTTTCAAGTCGGCTTCTATCAGTGCTCATGGGTCAGAAATGGCTTCACTGATGCGTCAAACTGGTCATGGCATTTGGGGAGGGAATGCTACTGACCACGTAATTCATCCAAGCTATGGAAATCAAGCAAATTTGTGGACAAATCGAATGGTGGTTGACAATACCCATCGTTGGAGTAGTTTCACTGACAAAAGAATTAATGAACAAGACACCGGCCATGTCTTGAGTGATTCCAATCCTCAGGGGTTGTCCTTATCACTCTCATCAAATTCACAATCCAAGCCTTCTGGTTCTCCGTTTTTTGAAGAGGGGTCTGCAACAGATGATCACCCTCAATCAAGAAGCGGTATTTCTAAGGATCCTCAATATTCAAAGCATGTGAAATCTATCATGAAGCCGTCTATTATTTCTAGAGATTGTGGGAAATCGCTTCAAGACCCCATGGGAATACCTTCAAATACTAGTTATAGAAATGTTGGCCCCCTTGGCCCATTCACTGGATACGCTACCATTCTGAAGAGTTCAAGGTTCTTGAAGCCTTGCCAACAGCTGTTAGATGAATGTTGCTGTCAATCTGGTCCAAAATATGCAAAAGCTTGTGATGTTCCTGAGTTGGTCTCTCGAGAAGTCAGTGCTTCTACTTCTGCTGATGCTGTTAATGTGGATGAAAGTGGGGTTGCTGGAAAAGGTAGCAATTCAGGTGCTTCATCCTCTATGTTCTATAGTTCAAACGAAAATAGCGCTGATGGTGGAGCCGCAAGTAGCTTTTGTCTTTCTTCTCGGCCGGTGTGCCAAAAGAATAAGGCAAAACTCCTGTACATGCAAGAGGAGGTTGGTTTTCACTGCTCCCCCCCATAGCCCTTATAACCTGTTTTATGATTTTTTTTTTGTGTCTTGTATGTTTTTGGCATGATTAATGTCTGTTAGGAACTTACTGTTATAACATAAGAAAAAGGCCATATGCTTTAACACTGCCGTGTGCAACAAGTAGTCATTTGGTGTCAGTTACTGTGGACGCAATGCTGTTGAAAAGTTAGGTTGCAAAGATATACGAACTAGGTTTGACGTCCAGAGAATATGGGGAAAACTAAATTGCATCATTGCTTTAGTACATTTGAATTTTTCAGTTACTTGCAATTTACTTTCAATTTTCTAGCTTATGGCTCTCATAATATTTTCTTTGGTTTGAATCGATGTTTTCAAAACTGAAGCGGTGAGACTTTTGGGTTAAACGACTAAATTTATGGTTGAACTGTGATTGAATCAAATAATGCTTGAACCGGATATATAGCCGGTTCACGGTTTGACCGGATGGTTCGATCTGATTTTTAAAACACTTCGATCTGATTTTTAAAACACTGGTTTGAATGGTATGGCTATAGTTCTTCTCCCCGCATGTGAAAAACAAAGGGCAAAAGAATAAAGGTCTCATCACATTATAATATACCATCTGGGTTGTTGGTAATGCTATTGTTCTCCTTTCATTAACTAGCCTCCCACTGGAGATCAAAAAACCTTTTTAATTTTCTTGTTCATTTGGTTGGTTGTTATTGTTGTTCTCATCATGTTCCATTCTCTTTCAATTTTCATTATTGTTGATTTCATGCTTGAGTTTGAATCTCCTCTGAACTTGGTGTTACTTCTTCATCGTTACTGCTATACATTTAAAGCAAAAGACTAGCTTGGCCCGCACCTCAGAAAATTAGAAACAGGAGAGTGAAAAAGAAAATTGACAAGGTCCAATACCCGTATGAATTGATTTTGGTATGTGTTCTTATAGTGTTTGTATTTGATGTTTTAAATAGACAACACACATTCTTGTGGAATGATGTATAGGAAACAAGTTCCTTTTTTAACTTTCTTTTACAATCTTAGGTTTCCGTTACAGATCCCGATTGTGTTGAGTAATTTCCATGTCATCCATGGTATGATATTCTTGCATTGTTCATAGGTGTTCAATGTTTAATTCATATTCCTTCTCATACTTATCCCTTTATTTGGTAAAATCTGGTCCTCATGTCATATTATGTGTCAATGGCACATCTTGTAATTTCTGAGAGTCAAATTTGCCTCATTTAATTGAATCAATCTCTGCATATTCATGAAAATATTAAGGGGAATTACAAAATAAGAAATCTTGGTAAAAATATTTTCAATCAAGGAATAATTAATGAAGTTAATAAATAGTTACTTATTAGTTAACCACTTTTTGAATTTCATTAACTAGTCAAGTAGTTAATTGTTTAAATATGAAAAATATTTTTAAGAGGATTTTTTTTTCAAACAATAATTTAATTTAGCTCCCTAATTTGGAATCACTATGAAGTTCTTATATGCTTTTAAAGGGATCTCTTTAATCATATCAATATGACTGGAGTGCTCATAGATTGATATTTTTTGTACTTTTTCTTTACTTTTTTGTATTTACTTGGAGAATATGTCATCCTTTGTTTCCCTGTTTGGTAATCCTTCCTTCCTTCTCTACAAATGAATTGCATTTCATATATGAAATAAAATGTGTTTCTTATTGGAGAGTTTTTGGATATATTTTTATCATTCATATTTCATACATGTATTCACCCAGATCCACACATGCATTTATGCACTCAATTAGATGTTTATGTATCCCAAAAGCAGATTTTTTATTACTTTCGAAATAAATATTGAGAAGGAAATGCTTTCAGCTCTTTTAATTTACCCGATGAATAAGGGGATATAGTTTAAGTAGGATTGCTGTAATGTTTTACTTGTTGAGTTGCAGTTACTGTAGTTTCAGGCAGTGGAAGAACATAAATGTGGATGGTGCATCCTGTCTTCTAGTGGGAATAAACTTAACCTTGTTGCTAAATTTGGCTGGGATTCCCTTCTTGTCCACAGTTATTTGTAAATCCATCTAGGAGTCCAAAGTCTAAGCAATAACAGTTCTATTTGATTACCTTTCAACTGTGTACATTCCACTTTTTCCAAAAGTCCAATAATTTAATTTGTTTGTTTTAAACTCTCTCAGAAAGGGTTTAAAGGAATACCCTACCCGGTAGCTATCAACCTGCTCAACTTGGTGGGTTATTAGTGGTTAGGTTCTGTCATCTACTTCAGCATGCTTGTAATAATTTTACCAAAATAATTGTCATTGTTATAACAATATACAAATATCTTGTTATTATGTGTTGTATACCATTGCTGTACATTACAAGGCTTACTAACAATTCCTTAACAATTATGAAATTTTGTAGTGACGAATTTCTCTTGTAAAACAAATTCTAATATTTATTGGTTTAAAATATTATAATTCATGGGCTTATGCTAATGCTAGTTATAATTTATGGAAATGCTTTTAAAAATTTGCCGTTGACATTGTTGCATTGGGCCATAATTATAGGTTACCAGGAGATACAAGCAATACCATCAACAAATGCAAATGGTTGTTTCATCCTTCGAGTCAGTAGCGGGTCTTAGTTCTGCTACCCCTTACATCTCCTTGGCTCTCAGGTCAGTATCAAGACACTTCAGGTGCCTAAAAAA
The DNA here is from genome assembly GCA_029884595.1 of Ormosia semicastrata. Lineage (NCBI taxonomy): Eukaryota > Viridiplantae > Streptophyta > Magnoliopsida > Fabales > Fabaceae > Ormosia > Ormosia semicastrata. Next base: position 11,412,182 of record JAQQTO010000038.1, read on the forward strand.
TGCTATCTCAGATCAGCTCAAGCTTGTATGTGAAGTCTTGGGAGAGGATTTTTCAATACCAACCACCAGTACTTGTAGTAAATTTGACACTAACATGTCAAGGCTAAGGTGCATGGACCAAAGCTTTCGAAAGAACAAATCTGGTGGGGGTAACTTGGACTTTCTTGAGTCCCAACAACACGTATGGAGGCCCCAGAGAGGCTTACCAGAACGCTCGGTGGCAATTCTTAAAGCTTGGTTATTTGAGCATTTTCTTCATCCGTATGTCCTCTCTGTCTCTGTGATCTCTACGTGTGAAACTCTGATTCTTCCATTTTCCAAAAAGAAGAAAAGGAGATTGAATTGTGGTTTTCTTTTGCTGTTCAATTTCTGTATAGGTACCCCACGGACACTGATAAACACATGTTGGCTACTCAAACAGGTCTCTCACGAAACCAGGTAGGGGCCTCCTCCTTTTGAATTCATTATTATGTCTATAGTCCTTTTTCTATTTGCTTGATTGAATTTGCATTTGACATGCTCTCGTGGTGGCTTCTAAATAAGTGGGTCCATTCCGTTGGCAAAATATTTCGGTTCAAATTTCTAACCCAAAATTGGAAGTTTCAATTTAATTAATAGTTTTCAAAGTTGTCTTTTTTCTTTTCTCCCTTTTTCGTCATAGGAGTTTTCTTTACTTTATTTTGAAGTTGTCGGTGTCAAAATTAACATTATGGTTTTCTCCATAGTCCATACAAGGGATGGGATTGGTTAATATGGTGCTCATTGGGTGCAAACCAGTCGTTCTTCTATTGGTGCGTTTTATCATAGATATTCAAATCAATTATTTGAGATGTATAAGGTTGTCATGTCATGATAGAATTTTACTTATATTTAAAATTACTTTTATACATATTAAATAATAATTTAAGTGTTAAAAAAAAAATGATGTGATAGACTATGCCTACGTAAGAATTTCTCCAGAGCAAACACTAGGCAATTAGGCATCCTTCCGAAGCTGTTTGTGGTATTATCGTAGATATTACTGCTGGAATAACGAAGTAACTGATGAATGTAGGTATCAAATTGGTTCATAAATGCTCGAGTCCGTGTGTGGAAGCCAATGGTTGAGGAAATACACACGCTTGAAACAAAAGGCACGACAACAGGTGCCAACCAGAACTACTCAAGTAAAATGGAGGGAACTTCTGCCTCTGAAGGTAGTAGCAGCCAGCCTCTGAGCAAGTTTGATACACATGCAATCCCTGAAAAGCAATTTCAGTGTTTGGAAATGGGGTCATCCATAGCTGGCAATGAGGAAAACGGATTGAATGAAGAACAACAATGGAATCAAGAGAAGCGGTCTAAATTGGAATGTGAGATTACACCAAGCATGGATGGGACACTGATGGGTTTTATGCCATATAGACGTGGTGGTGGGCTTGAGGTTGGGGGACTAGGATCTGTGTCACTAACTTTGGGTCTGAGGCATAGCGTTGAGGGTGTACAACAACACCAGCAACAACAACAGTTACAGCAGGAGGAGCAGCTTAGACGTCATCACTTTGGAGGGCACATGATCCATGATTTCGTGGGCTGATTATTATCATGTCTTAAAGAGTTGGGGATGGGAACGGAAGGAATAATAGGGACCATCAAACGGACCCTTTACTACTGATTAGTCACGTGCCATGGTTGTGACAAGGAAAATTTGTTCCCAATGGCAATGATTTGCTTGATAAGAAAAGGGAAGGGAGACTGGATAATGAATGTATGGGCAGTATGCCTTCTAATTATGCTTCAGCTTGCGAAATTCTGAACTGAAATTGGGTGGCCAACCTTCCAACTTTGGCAGATAAGCAGTTTCCATGAGGGTATTTGAAAGGAGTGTTTAATGTGTTGTGGTGACTGTTTTAATTAGAAGGCAGCAGTAACTTCTGGGTTAGGCATCCACCTCTCTGTAATCAGTTTTATATTAATAACTTAGTGTGATATTGGGCACCGAAAAAAAAAGGAGGAGAAATATGGTGTAAGATTTTCTTTCATATATGTGATGGGAACAATTTTCACCTCTCCCACCTTGAAACAAAAGTAAATAGAAAGGTGATAATGTTAAACATTGATTGCTAGGTTTTGAAACATTGTTCCATGATTTCGGTTGTAAAATGAGAGGTGAATTTTAGGAGTACGGTGACAAATCTAGAGAAATTTTTACTTAAACTATGGGTACTTAGTTGGGTATACTAAGTTAATCATAATTGAATATTTTTATGGATAATTGTGTTACATAATTAATTTTATAAAAATTAATAAAAATATTAAATCTTGATTGACTTGATTTATTTAACTATGGTGTTCATAATTTAGGTAAGAATTTTTCGACAAATCTAATAGTAGGGAAGCGTTTATTATCTTTAGGCATGGATGCTCCACTTTTTTTACCGTTTATAACCAGCTCTACTGGTTTTTTATTTTTAATGGTGCTTTGTTTTATTTATTTTTTACACCTGATGTATTTAGTTTTTGTTGCTTAGTCCTTAACAATGTTTGACACTTTGACTTGAAAAGTCAGTCTCTATTGCTATCTTGCGATGGCAGCGGCAGGGACCAGTCAGGCACTGGTGTTTGCTTTCACTTGCGGTGGCTGCATGATGCACAATTTTTACTTTTAAATAAGTCTATAAACTTGATGTGAGATTAATTGTTGCATTACGAACTCAAATGCAGGTTGTTTTAAGTAATAAATTTCTCGGGAGTCCGAGTTCGATTCACAAGAAATTGTTGAAGATTAATTAAGGTAAAGTAAATATTTTGTTATTACGATAAAAATTATTTATTTAGGTTAAAAGATCCACTCTTGGTAAATAAAATAAAGGTAAGATTAATTTTTTTTATAACTCAATTAAAATCCTCGTAACATAGAAGTTCCAATCGAAAAATACAACATTAAAAGTCCATTTAAAATAATATACGTAATTATATTATGTTTCCTAAAAATATTACCATCACTTATAACTGAGTTAAAGCATTCATTGTGCCAATATTTTGTCTACAATAAATCAAGAACTCCTCTTTACAAAATGATTTCTAAATTATAAGAAACAAATTATAATACGTATAATAGTTACTTAGAAAATATAAATCATTTAAGTACAAAAGAAGAATAAATCTAACCTTACTTTATTACCAAGAGCTTCACCCTTTCACTCAAATAAAATGAAACTTAGTTACTCATAAATAAGAAGAAAGAAAGAGAGAAGAAAAAGAAGAAGAACATGACTTTAATTTAGAACAAAGAAAAATTACTACAAGAAAACCTAGTAATAAAATGGCATCATTTTGGTAACTAACACCTAACAACCTCAATGATCTGCCAAAGCCCTTTTTTATAGAAGATTAGATATACAAAATGACAAGGGGGGTGAGTCATTAGTGGGTGGATGAGTGAAAAATGAGTGGAAAATGCCAAAAGACTTTTGGTGAGTGGAAAATTATGGAGATTCCTTGTCTCCGAAATCATGCAGTTCTGAAATCATTGCATTCGTCATTTTTGAACCAAATGATTTTCATGAAAGTTGTAGGCCTGGATCTTAGCTTTCAAATGGCTTTGGTTTGAGTCCAATATTATTTCTATAACTCCAGATACGTTCAAATTACTGCACACTGCTCAGGCCCAGTCACAGCTCCTCTGTTCTGACTTTCAAGCCCAATATCACCTTTAAGGAGTCCGATTCTGGAGAAGTGTTAAACATGAAAGTTGTAGATATGAGTCTTAACTATTCAGCATCTAAATTTCAGCCCATTTGACAACTTCTATCCCGAAATATGTGATGAACAGTATACATAGGTTAAGCTGTCAGGAAAAGCACTCTGATTCTTAGTTCAACCCCAATTTGGTTTATCTACTCGTGTGATTGGGCCTTTGAGGTATTTTGAAAGTTGTAGAACTCTCTCTTATCTTTCAAATGCCACTAGAATCACCTCCAAAGACCACCTACATCCCAAGATATAGCCCAAATACAGAAACAACGTATGACGTAAATTATGCTAAAAAATTCAATTAAGTCCTATTTGAGTCAAAACTTACAAAACATAATCAAAATCAATCAATTAAGTATATGGAGAGTGTAAATGATTAAAAATGAAGGCTTATTAATGTATCAAATATGTGATCATCAAATTTCCCCACACTTAGCTTTTTGCACTCTTGGGCAAAACACAAGACCAAAACTAAAAAAAACGAAACAGACTCAAAAGTTAAACACTCTAAAAGACTTATTTTCTAATAATATTTAAAAATGAAGAGCAACCAATCATTCAAGTAATCAAAACATTCATGAGGTAATATATCTTCACATCTCAAATCAACAAGTAAGGATATTTCAATTGAAAAGTATGAATCAAGAATGATAGATTTTCACAAGATTCACTCTCAATCCCTCAAGTGTTTAAAAGGTAGGTATTTCACTCAATTCAACCCATGAAAATTGCACTACCATAAGCTTGCTTATCTTCTACTTCTCCACTACTCAGAACACATGCACACACAAATCATGAGGACTTTATTCAAGGTTGTAATGGGATCAAGGTAAAGGAAGAGGTAATATGGATATGACAAGTTAAATACCAGAGAATAAAAGAGCATGAGAGCTGAGTTCAATTAACAAGCATGAAAGTTCATCCCAACTCCACCTAATACAAATTTCCTTTACATATTCTTTTCCTTTCCTTTATTACCTTGTTGACCCTTTTTTTTTACATTTTTTTAATTGATATTTTTTTTTTTTTTTTTTTACAAAAAGAACATCATATATACATTTTTTTAACCATTCTGCACACACACTCCCATACTTGTTCAAGAACTCATCAAATGACAAAGTTAATGTTCTCTTATTTCCTAAGGTCAGGTAATAACATGATTTTTCATTTAAGGCACATAATGAGTTCGAAACAAAGAATGGTCAAATAAGCTCAAAGGGGTTAAGTAAGGAAAAATAGGTCATTTCTAAAGCTTTACGTTGACAGGAATCAGAGAATTTCTAAGAAGTTATAAGAGTGTTTAATATCATATTGAGACAATATGCTGTTAAGCAAGACTGCTTATTTGATTAAAGTAGCTATTTCAAGAAAAATGTCTCAATCATATTTATGTATGCATATGAAAATGTAGTCTAAAAAAGAATCAAAGCAAGTTCTAGAATAACAATTCCATGAGTGAAATTCACACAAGAAAGAAGAGAATAGTACAAATGTTCAATCCATTCATCAATAGGCTCAAAATCTCACAAGGCATAATTCTATCATTCTCAGTCCACCAATTCAACATCCATAACCAAGCATGTGAATTTTAAGAAAGAAGACAATTTTACTCAATCATGCAAATTTTCCTGAATTTGAATTGCTACTTCCACATAAACTAGTTGTCTACCCCAACTAAGATGCGTCTCAAGAGTAAAATTTACTCCTTACTCTGCCATCCTTAACTGATTTAATAGATTACTGAAAAATATAATAAAAATATTAATACACACTTCCAAAAAAAAATTTTTTAGTTTTTTTTACACAACTATCCTTCCCCCCAACCAGATCACAACATTGTCCTCAATGTTAACAATTAAATCCATACTGAAGAAATAATCATCAATATACATCAAAGAAATTATTGGGATAAAATTAAATAAAGTAATGGGGAGAAGTAACATACCCGAAATGCTTAGATGAGAAGAGAATAACTACATCTTGACAATGATTAGTAATGACAAAAAAATGAAATAAAATTAAATAAACAAGCATGCAAACATTTTTTTTTTGGGTTCTTTTGTTTTATAATTTTTTTTTGTTGGCCGATACTATTTACATCCCCATACAAAGGCTCCGAAATTTGGGAGGCACTTAAGCTGACTCAATAAAAACACAAAATACTAAAAATTTACCTCAGCTTTGGTAGACAGCATCGTCTACCAAAGTCTCTGCTACATCTGGATCCTTCAACTCAAGTTATAGCTTCAACCGCTGACCATTTACCTTCTTCCAAATTAATTTTATAAGAATAAACCAATGGACGAACACCTTTTTTATCAGCAATGCTCCATCTTTTCTTAGGAAACTCTTTAAACTTTGGTTGCTATGCCTGAGTGTCATGATCCTGAGTTTTATTAAAAATAGTAGAAATATCAATTACATCAGAGGGATTACTGATAGAATCAAACTCAGAATTGACAAGAAAATTCTAAAAGGGATCAAAATCATAGGTTGTAGAAACTCCCCTATCCATGATTGAGTCAATCATGTATGTCTGGTGGCCTTCGTCATCATTTTCTGGCTTAACAATACTTTTTGTCACCTCAGGTTCCTTGGGTAGTTCAGCATCACTACTATCTTGATTCTTTTCCACATCCTCTAGCTCATTCACACTCAAGGAGTTCATCACTTTGGACACTTGACTATTTATCTCCTTACTTTCTTCAACAACATTTTCATTCCTAAGGGTTATCACTGACTTAACTTAATCTATTTGTTGGTTTTCTGAATTACCATCATTTAGACTGTATTGACCCTTGAGATTTAGTTGAGGTTGAGGAATAAATTTTTCTTTCTCGTGAATGGTGAGTGCAGAAGAAAGTTTAGCAAGAGTGTCTTTTATGTCAATCATGATTTGAGTGTTTTGATTAAAAATGACATCTTACTTTTCCATGAATGCATGCAATGTTTCTTCAAGGTTATTCCTGTATGGTGGGACAAAAGGTGCATATCCTTGATAATTTTGAGAGCCTTGTTGTGCCTGAGGAGGTGGTGGTTGCATAAATTGTGCGTGATTGTTGGTCCTCCAACTGAAGTTCGGGTGATTTCTCCATCCTAGATTATATGTATGCATGGTTCGCAACAGTTAATTTTCATGTTCATCATGCACACTTTCATTTTCAGTCATTGTGTTTCATGTGTGTGATTGTGATCCAGACAAATCAATATATAAAGTACTAGGATAAACTTTAACCAAACGACCATAATTTGAATCACGATACCAATTAAGCATAAACAAGTAACTTAAAATATAAAATAAAATGTACAAGCTAACAATATAAACCGTTCATTAAATATTAACAAATGTATGGTATAAACCAACCACCAAATAAGTTAATAAATAAAAAAATTAAAAAGTTCGTATGCAAATAAATTAAAATGTTAGAAGTGGGTAAAGTAAAAAGTTAGATAGTTAGTAAGAAAGTTAGTAAACAAAAATAAATGACAAAAAAAAAAAAAAAAATGACAGAAAATAAATGACAAAAAATAAATAACAAAAAAAAAAATAAAGTGTAGAAAATAAAATACAAAAATAAAGTGTAAAAAGTAAATTTAAAATATAAAAATCAGAGAATCGACAGAGCCAATTTTTTGCTCCAGCGAGAGAGAAGAGAAGAAGAAATATTATTTCATTAATGATTGCAAATTATAGAGGGTTAAGGAAGAGTTTCTCCCACTAAGTTAGTATGTACAGAAAATAAAAGGGAGAGTTACCTCCACTAAGTTAATATGTACAAAGAAAATAAAAGGGAGAGGTTCCCCAACTAAGTTAGTATATACAGAAAATAAAAAGGAGAGTTTCTCCCATAAGTTAATATGTACAAGAAAATAAAAGGGAGAGATTCCTCCACTAAGTTAGTACGTTAGTATATATACAAAATATTTACACAAAAAATTTGTTCTTCAAATCAAGTCCCCGGCAACGGTGCCAAAAACTTGATGCACAATTTTTAGTTTCAAACAAGTTTACAAACTTGATGCGGGATTAATTGTTACATTGCGAACCCAAGTGCAGGTTGTCTCAAGTAATAAATTTCTCGTGAGTCCGAGGTCGATCCACAGGGAATTGTTGAAGATTAATTAAGGTGAAGTAAATATTTTGTTACTACAATAAAAATTATTTACTTGAGTTAAAAGATCCACTCTTGGTAAATAAAGTAAAGGTAAAATTAATTTCTTTTATAACTCAATTAGAATCCTCGCAACATGGAGGTTCCAATCGGAAAATACAACATTAAAAGTCCATTTAAAATAATATACGTAATTATATTATGTTTCTTAAAAATATTATCATCACTTATAAATGAGTTAAAGCATTCATTGTGTTAATATTTTGTCTACAACAAATCAAGAACTCCTCTTTACAAAGATGATTTTTAAATTATAAGAAACAAATTATAATACGTATAATGGTTACTAGAAAGTATAAATCATTTAAGCACAAGAGAAGAATAAATCTAACTTTACTTTATTACCAAGAGCTTCACCCTTTTATCCAAGTAAAATGAAACTTAGTTACTCATAGATAAGAAGAAAGAAAGAGAGAAGAAGAAGAAGAAGAACATGACTTTAATTTAGAACAAAGGAAAATTACTATAAGAAAACCTAGTAACAAAATAGCATCATTTTGGTAACTAACACCTAACACCCTCAATGATCTGCCAAGGCCCCCTTTTATAGAAAATTAGAGATACAAAATGATAAGGGAGTGAGTCATTAGTGGGTGGATGACTGGAAAATGAGTGGAAAATACCAAAAGACTTTTGGTGAGTGAAAAATTATGGAGATTCCTTGTCTCCGAAATCATGCAGCTCTGAAGTCATTGCATTCGTCATTTTTGAACCAAATGGTTCTCATGAAAGTTGTAGGTCTAGATCTTAGCTTTCAAATGGCTTTGGTGTGAGTCCAATATCATTTCTATAACTCCAGATACGTTCAAATTACTGCACACTGCTCAGGCCCAGTCACAGCTCCTCTGTTCTGACTTCCAAGCCCAATATCACCTTCAAGGAGTCCGATTCTGGAAAAGTGTTAAACATTAAAGTTGTAGATATGGGTCTTAACTATCCAGCATCCAAATTTCAGCCCATTTGACAACTTCTATCCCAAAATATGTGATGAACAGTATACATAGGTTAACCTGTCAGGAAAAATACTCTGATTCTTACTTTAACCACAATTTGAGTTATCTACTCGTGTGATTGGGCCTTTGAGATATTCTTAAAAGTTGTATAACTCTCTCTTATCTTTCAAATGCCACTAGAATCACCTCCAAAAACCACCTACATCCCAAGATATAGCCCAAATATAGAAATAACGTAAGACGTAAATTATGCTAAAAAATTTAATTAAGTCCAATTTGAGTCCAAACTTACAAAACATAATCAAAATCAATCAATTAAGTACATGGAGAGTGTAAATGACTAAAAATGAAGACTTATTAATGTATCAAATATGTGATCATCACCGCAGAAGAGGAAGAAGCAGCAATGCATGGCAAGCAAGGCTACGAACTCCAACGGGAAACAACAACCACCGGAAAATTGACCATGGCAATTGGCAGCGAGAGATCCATTTCTTTCAGGAACCGCATTTCTTTCACGTTTCGCCTTTCTTTTTCAATACTCCTTTCTAGAACTGTATTTCTCCATGTGTGATAATCTAAAGCTTCAATTTTAGAAGTTCTATTCTTCTTTTTCTTTTTTTTTTAGGGTTTTCATGTTTTCCCGTGTGCTCAGAACACGTATAGTTCTTTACTCTTCCTTGTTAATTTCTTGTCGCTGACCATGTGTTTTCTTTTATCTAGATTGAGTTGGAGCATTGCTTCACGGCAAAAACTTACGTCCTTTGAAAAATTAACTCATCTCTTGAATCTGTAAGTTAGAACCAGAAATGGGAAAATAAATATTGGTAATTTATATATTTTTGAATAAAAGAATATAGGAGAGTTAGTTTCAATTTATACAAAAATGTTATCATACAAAAAATAATAATAATAAAATATAATTATGTACTAAATTAATTTAATTATATATTAAATTAATTATAATCATCTCTAAAATCAATTGTGATCAATTATAATCTCAATTATAATTAATCACACTAGCATCTTCATTCAAACTCAAGTGAGTGTAAAAGAAACCAACTTGAATTTAAAAATCGGAGTGCTAAATCTGCCGTGATAATGGACTTTGGTAAATAAATCGGCTGGCTGATCAAGAGTACTAATAGAAAAGAGACGAAGGGATTCGCGAAAAATGTGTCGACGGATGATGTAGCAGTCGATCTCAATATGCTTAGTGCACTCATGAAAAACATCATTATGAATAATCTGAATAGCACTCCTATTATCACACTAAAGAGCAGTAAGAGAGGATTGAAAAATACCCTAGTCGTCAAGAAGCCAACATAACCAAGGTATCTCGGATGTAGTGTGCCTGATATTCTGCTTCAGTATTGGAACGTGCAGTCAAAGTTTGTGGTGGATCGACGATGAAATAAGTGGTGGATCACTAAGATAAATACAATAGTCAATAGTGGATCGGCGATCAGTGAGATCTCCAGCCCAGCCAGCATCAGAATAAGTTTGGAGAACCAAGGAAAAGTTGACTGAGAAATGAAGCCCATGAAACAGAGTTCCTTTTATATACTGAATAATACGTAGAACAACAACATAATAAGTAATGCGTGAAACTGACATAAACTAACTGACTAGATGAACATCATATGAAATATCTGAACGAGTAAAAGTAAGATATATTAAGTTGCCAACCAATTACCGATAGAGAATAGGATCATCAAGTGCAGTACCATTTAGAGGTGTAAACTTGACATTAGGTTCTAAAGGAGTAAACTCAGTGCGACTATCTGAGAGACCAACTCGAGAAATAAGATCCGAAACATATTTAGCTTGAGATAAATAAATACCATCAACAGAGGAAATAACCTCAGGACCCAGAAAATAACTGAGAGAACCAAGATCCATTATCTCAAAATTACGGCTCAAAGATGCTTTAAGATTAGTAATACTAGAAATATCATCACCTGTAATAATTATCATCAACATAAAGAAGCAGTAACACAATGCCACTATCAGTTGTACGGATGAAGAGTGCTTAATCAAGAGAACTAGAGGAGTATCCAAGCTGACTGATGGTAGAACTGAACTTAGCAAACCAAGCTCGAGGAGCTTGTTTAAGACCATATAAGGCTTTGCAAAGAAGACAGATCTTGTTAGGTGAACAAGAGTAACATGGTGGTGGTCGCATATAGACTTTTTCTTCTAAGTCACTATTAAGAAAGACTTTTTTTACACCCATCTGATTAAGAGCCCATTTGCGAGTGACAACAATAGCAAGGAGAGTACGAACTAAAGTAAGACGAGCAATTAGAGCAAAAGTTTCTTTATAATCAATCCCAAATTCATGAGTAAAACCTTTAGCTACCAAGCGCGCCTTGTAACGATCAACAGACCTATCAAATTGAGTTTTAATCTTGTAAATCAATTTACATCCAACAAGAGCCTTATTAGAAGGAAGATTAACCATTTCCCGAGTACCATTATTCTCCAAAGCCTGTAATTCTTCATTCATAACTTGTTACCAACGAGGATCAGTGAATGCCTCTGCATATGTCTATGGTTCATGAAGGTGAAACATGGTAGAAAAATAATGATAATCACGAAGGTAGGTGAGAAGGTTTCTTACTCGAGAAGGACGAATGACAGTATCAGATGCAGAATCAACGGTCGGGATAGTGTCAGTGGAATGAGTCAAAACTTCAGACGATGATGAGAGCTCACTTGGAGAATCGGAAGAGGAACCTGGAGGTGGAGAACCTATCGCAGATACATCTAAAGACTCTGTATCAGAATCATGTGGAAAAATATCAATAGATGGTGTGGTGAACAAGAAAGTAGAAGTGGAAGGAATAGACTTGAACTGAGACAATATGGAGAATAAAGTATCTTCCCAAAAGACAACATGAAGAGAAATATAAATGCGCTGAGAGACAAGATCCCAGCAGCAATAGCCTTTGTATTCAGTAGCATAACCAAGGAAGTAACAGAGACGGGCACAAGGTTCAAACTTAGTGTGTTCATGGGGTTGAAGAAGAACAAAACAGACATAACCAAAAACTTTGATAGAATTGTAGTTTAGAGATCTCAGGTGAAGACGTTCATAAGGAGATACATTACCAAGAATAAAGGAAGAGAGATGATTGATAACATAGACAGTAGTAAGAGTAGCTTCACCCCACATAAATTTAGGACAAGAAGAGGAAATGAGCATAACTTGAATAGAGTCAAGAATGTGTCGATGCTTTCATTCAGTATGACCATTTTGCTAAGATGTACTAGGACATGAAAACTCAAAAAGGGTTCACTGTTCAGTAAGAAAAGTGAGTAATCTTGAATCATGATATTATGAGGCATTATTACGATGAAAAAACTTAATTGTCTTTAGAACTGAGTTTTAATCATAATGGCAAAGGTAATGTATATTTGACGAAGTTTAGAATGATTTTTCATTAAATATATCTAAGTGAAACGTGAATAGTCATCAATAAAAATCACAAAATATCGACAGCCCCCACAATAGGTGTAGGAGCTAGACCCCAAACATCAGAATGAATACGATCAAAAGAAGAAACAAAAAATGAAGTACTTTTATTAAAAGATAAAGCAGGTTATTTGACTGTTTGACAAAATGTACATTGCAAAGATTCTTCTTTAACAGATCCTAAGATACCTTGAGAAATGAGATGACGTAATTTGCTAAGAGAATTGTGACTAAGACGTTTATGCCACGACCAAAGAGAAGAAGTAGTACAAGCAGCACAAATAGTTGATTCAGGAGGCAGAGGAACATGGAGGTCAATAAGCTCAAACAATCGTTCAACTTTACAAGCATTCCTAATGATCTACCTTGTTCGTGGATCCTGCACAGAATAACTAGTAAAAGAAAAAGTAAGTATATAACCAAGGTCACACAATTGACCAACATAGATGAGATTAAAGTTTAATTTGGGAATAAGGGAAATGTCTGATAGGGTAAGAGTAGGTAGGGAGAAAGGACCCTTATGACTTACTTCTATAAGAGACCAATTAGCAATATGAATAAAATGAATAGTATCTCTAGAAGAAAGGGAAGAGAATGCATAGGATGAGGAAGTCATATGATTACAACATGCTAAATCAAAATATCAACAATTATTACCTAGGGTAGTGGCTAAGGCAGTAGGAGTATTACTAGAACGAAAAAGCATTTGCTTAAGAAGAGACTCAAGATCAGTAGTGGAAAGAGAGATATAGGAATTTGAGGCATCGTCGGTAATTGAAGTTGCAATTACAGGCTTGGAGGAGGAACTAATACGAGATTGAAACTTTCTCTGATCAGACCTTTGTGGACGAGTAGAGTTCTATGAACGGCTAGGACAGTTAGGAGCAATATGACCATTCTTCGTACAAATGTGACACTCTATGATAGGACATTCAGCAAAAATATGACTAAGTTTGCGGCAGCCACCACAGCATGTTCCTCTTTGATGAGTGACTACAAAAGCTAAATTTACTTTAGATCGAAGAAGACCCAATCTAGTTTCTTCTGATTTCAGATGAGGAAGTGCATCCTTAAGTGTGGGCAGGGGGATCCTGATGTAGTAAGGAAGCTCAAACAGGCTCATAGTCATTAATGAGAGCCATCAGAAACTAGATGTGCTTGGTGCGATCACAGTACTCCTGATCATATAGTTTGACATCATTTTTGTGTTTCAATGTTGGCTACCACAGAATTAGTTGATCCCAAATAACTTCCATCCGAACCAAGAACTCATATACAGCTTGGCCGGGTTCTTGTTTTAGACTGTTGAGTTCCTTCAACAACTGATATTGATGAGATAAATCATAAATTGTATATCTATTTTTGACATGATCTCATACCTCTTTGGTAGTGTCAAAGCGTCCAAATTATAGATGAATGTTGGGAGTGAAGGTGTTTCGAAACCAGGTGATAATCTGATGATTTTTGCTATCCCAATCTTCTAATTTTTCAACATATTTATTATCAGTGTCATCTTCAGCTTTAACAAGACAAGTGATATCACTTGTGACATATCGCCAAAGTTTTTGGCCTTTCAAAAAGCCACGCATAGCCTTAACTGTAACACCCTAGCTTTGATACCAACTAATGTAACACCTTAGCTAGGACATCACATTTTCGACTCCTGACTCATAATCTGAAAATAAGTTCGCACAAAGTTTGAGCTATAAAATATAGGTTTCAAAATTTCTTCTTTACTGAAAATATTAGGTGATATTGAAAATCATATTTCAACTATTTATTATACAATATTTACACCAATTAATATCATAATTTAAAGAAAAATATAAAATTAACAGACTTATATATTTTTGACAGACAGTAGCAAACCCCGTGTCGGGTCCTACTTAATAGCACGGTACAACACTAACGAGAAACTTTAACATGCTTTTTCCTTATCTGTCCATCTTGATGCATCAGACATCTGTTCCTTTGTCAACACTGCACACCTTCGCCCGTTATGTCTAAGACAACTCGATCCTTCTATTATTTGATTTTAACAGTACAGACACAGCAAAACAATATAACAAAGAGGTGAGATCACCTACACCAATACCAACATGGCAGCACCGAGATAACACAAATAGTTATATCATACAGATAGATCATACTATAATCATGCTATCAGCATTAATCAACTATCATCATCTAATCATTTATCAGTTCAATCATCATCCAAGTACTCAAAACAATTGTCATAACCAATAACTAATATTTCTCAATTAATATATCACACAGATATAAATGCTCAAATTTATGCATATGTACAAAGAGTCATTTTATCAAAAATGACTCCATGGAGGTTTTCACAATTTCGAGAAGAATGCTCTGGTTAATTGTCAGCCTTAGCCCAAAGACAATCTCCCAGTCGTTGAAAAGAATCGTGTTCTTGTCGAGTATCGTCAATGCGTTGCAACTGGATGATCGCAAGTGGCACATACTCGCACTTGGTTGTCCACTGGTCGGTCGACCGCCAGCGCCCGACGCCCCAAGATCAATCATAGACCTCATTATCAATTCTCATTCCCTCTTCAACCACAAGGGCCATAATAACTATTAGCTATATTTTATACAATGCACGAATTTATCGGTAAGTCCAACCCCAAGCCAAATCTTTTCAATTTCATTTGTACAATGCATGAGTATATCGGTCTGCAAGTCCAACCCCAACAGCCAAATCTTTTTAATGCATATATAATGCACCAAATTCAAATAAGACATCTCTTTCCAATGCATATAAAATGCACCAAATACCAATCATAGGCAAAACACGTCACTCTCTCATACAAAGTGTCCATACATTGGTTAAACAAGAATTATCATGTATTTTCAACACAAAATCATGTTATCATGTTTTCATAGTTATAAACGCTTTCACAGTATTTTCACAAGATTGCGCAATATTTTCATTATGTTTTCATAATTCCAAAATGTTTTTACGTTTTCAAAATATCGTAACATACATTTACGTTTTCAAAATTAAAACGTTTCGTTATATTTTCACAATACCGTAAAAATATTCTATTACTTTTAAATCACATAGTGATTTTTCAACAAGACGTCAAATATTTAAACTCATGTAAAATATTTAAACGTAATTCAAATCACGTAGAAATATTTTAACATATTTTAAATCGCATAGGAATATTTTACTATATTCTAAATCATTTTTAAGATACGTAAATCATTTTTCACCACAATTCTATTACGAAAAATATTTATTAACCTTCAAAAATTTCATTTCATCCTTTCTCAAAATATTATGACTTTGTACTTCATTTTTCACATTTTCTTACTCAAGAAAATCTTTTTCCACATTTCTTTATTCAAGAAATTCTTTTTCAAATATAATCCACAAAATTACTTTTCCATTGATATAAATCAATGTTTCAAATCTTAAAATTTTCACACGTATTTCAAAACTTGAAAATAAGTTATACTTTAGTAAATTCTTAAATCACCATTATATTCTCCATTTTTCTCAAAGCATTTCCAAACACAACCTTCTTCAAAATAAATTGAAGTTCGAAAACATTCTCGTTTACAAAAACTTAATTCTCAAGTGATAAATGCTTTAATTCCATTTCTAAATTCTTGTATTAACTTAAGTTACGTTTCCACTTTGAAAATCACTTTGTTCATAAAAATCAAAGCATTACAAGCCTTCAAAAATGTGGACATGACTATTGAAATCATCAAATATTTTTTCTTTTAAATTGATATGGTTTTATACAAATAAAATCATTAAAATTTTATTTTCAAAACCGAAGTATCGATGGTTATAAAAATCAAACTCATTTGTTCAAATTCATTTTTACTTTCTTTGCAATTCCTTTTTCACTTTCTTTGCAAATCCTTAAAATCAATGTTTGCTCATTTCATTCAAAACTCATATTTAGAAAAATACGTAAGATCTTTTTACACAAAATAAATCAATAAAAATTCCTCTAAAATCATATTTTTGTTCTCTTAAAAAAAATAAACCCTTTGTTTATTTTTCATACTCTTCAAATCATCCATTATCATTTTTCATGAAAATATTAATTTAAATATATGTAAAACATTTGTTCTAAATTTATCAAAATCTTATAAATGGCCATTGAAACCATGAATTATTTTTTTTCTAACTTAAATAAATTTCAAAATCGTATGCATTCTTTTTGCAACACAAACCTTTTGTTTATTTTCTTTGCTTCTCAAATCATTCAATTTTATCATTCATGAAAATATAAATTTGTGAACACCTATTTTGAGGTGTCTTGATCGAAATTCTCATTATTCTAAGGATAAAAATTTAATTTCCTTGTTCTTAAAAAAATTTCCACATTGACCCAAATCAAGGGCATCAAAACCGTAGCTCTTCCTTGGTCATTGGAACCAAGATCAATTTTCTTTCCATCTACACATCATGGCATACATATATATATTTCATCATAAATATCACAAACATGCCATATACTTATCATGCATATTATAAGTATACTATCAAAGCCATAAAATCATGCAAAGTATATTAAGCATAGACAAAATAATCAAGGCACAAGAAAATAAAGCAAAGCTCATAAACACACAATTAATTATTACATGACCATGGATTGGAATTCTCACATGAATTCACAATCCATCAAATATAAGACCATCTCCCACCACCATAATTGGTTGGTGAGATGGATCTCCCTCTTACCTCTTGAAGATCCTCAAAAATTCCTTGTTTTGCTTCTTTTTCCAAGTCCTTCACCACCAAGGGCTTCTCAAATACAAAACAAAATATATAAAAATTAGTATACTAAGCTTGATTAAGAGGAACCATGGATCAAATATGGTTTAGAACATGAAAAAAAAAGAAGAGAAGAAATGAAGTCTTCTTATACTTCACCTCAAAAACCCAATAACGTTGATCTTGAAGAAAGTCCATGAAGATGAATGATTTAGAGAAAATCTCCAACATGAAAGTTGTTTAGAATATCATGTGGATTCAAGATCTATGGTTGGATTAAATTAAACAAACCATAGAACAATCATGGCTTAGAAAATTATAAACATGAATTTAAACCATAAAAACCAAAGTTTATCTCTAGGAAAGTAAGGTAAAAGTGGGATTTTGAAGCACTTAGAGTGGGATTTTGAAAAAACTTTCTAAATGAAAAGTGTTTAGAATGGTGTTTAGCTTTAAGAAATGATGAGAGTGAAAATTATAGGTGATGGATAGTGTATTTGAGTGTAGAGACCGAACCAATGGAGATAAAATGAAAGGAAAAATGGTTGCTTGGTTCTTGGGATTTTGAGAGAATAAGATGGAGGCTTTTTGGTGAAATAGAAAAATGAATATGGAGAGTGTGACCAAAGGTGCTGCTGCTGTGGGAGTGAAAGAATGGAGAGATATGAATTCATTTGGCATAATTGAAGGCTATCACATGATGCACAAAGTCTTCCACTTTGTCATCTTTTTCTTTGGCCTAAAAAGGCTATACAAGCATGTCTAAACATGTCTCCTCCTTCCTAACACTCCAAAATCGTCCCCCTTCATCATGCACTCCAAAGTTGTCATAATTACTTGCTAATTGATTAGTTAATTCATTAGATTAAGTTTCCTAATCAATCTTAACTAATTTTCTAATTACATAACTAATTAATTAAACATATTATTTCATATATTATAATCTCTAATTAAAATTAGGATATCTAATTAAGAATTAGATTATAACAATTTAACATTTAATTTAGTTTACTTGGCTTGTTAATTAGGCCATTATTTGAAGCATTTCTAGCCATTGATTAATTCAATGGTTAGGATTTAGGTAGACTTTTGATTTTTAGAAAACTAAATCTAAGCCATTGGATCCTTCTCCTTTAAATTCTAGCCATTAGATGTATCTCCAAAATAAAGGATCAAGATTGCTCATTCAAACTTTAAATCCAAGGGTTATAATTAGTCATAACCTTTTTAGAAGACCAAATCTCCACCCTTGATTAATTCTTCATCCAATGGTCATAAATGGTCCTTGTTACTTTACAAGATCAAATCTCCACCCTTGATCAATTCTAAATCCAATGGTTGTAAATGGTCACTTTATATAATCAAATTTACACCGTTGATTAAATCTACGGTTGATATTGAAGTTTGTCTAACTAAGTTTATTTTCACACCATTGATTAAATCAATGATGATTATCTTATGTTTCTTTATTAAATTTATTTCTTAACCGTTAATTGAATCAATAGTGGATATCCAAACCACCAATGTTGACTTAAGTAATATAATTTCTATTTTTATCTACTAAAAATCTCACAAAATAATATATTTACTGTATTTTTATCTTCCGATAAATAAATACAGTACAAAACAAATTTTTTAAAACTATTTCCGGATTCAGGTTTAGTAAGATCCCCTGTTTCCGTCTAAACAATACAAATTTTTCTATGCGTAGAAAAAATTTTCACTTTGCGAGGCCCACCTGAGCCCACGTATGGTCACTTGGGCCCACAAACACCTCATGGGGCCCGCAAACAAAAAAAATTTAAAATCACACATAAAATCACAAAGATTAGAAAACGTATGAAAATCAAGTCAGATTGTTAAAAATAATTAACAGTCAAGAGAAATAAATACAAAAAAAAATTTTCAACTCGAAAATTATTATTTTTCTAACACGAAGTAAATCACTCAAAACGATCAAATACGCTGATGGAATAAACAAAATAATTTTACAGTATTCAGAAATTACTAAACAGTAAAATTCTGTTAGCTGTCAAAATTACTGTTTATAGGATAGGAAATTTTGGGGTGTTACATTAACCTAATAGGTGTAGTTTGAACCATTGAGTAAAACTGGAATAGGCTGAGCAACATCAAACTTTTTCATAACAGTAGAGAAAAATAACAGCAAGAAAAAATGCACTTTCGGAGCTGAATTGACAGAAAAGAACCTCAAAAAATAAAAAAATCTCACCAAAAAATCTTAGGAAGGATCTGGTGTGATGTCAGTATGGTCGTGGGTCGAGAAGTGCAACAGATTGATGAGACACTGTGCTACAAACATGAAAAAAGGTCGTACGGGTTGAAGCAGTGCACATTGTACACAACAGTGTAGAAAATGGCGTACAGAACAACAGCTCGCGAGCCATACCAAAATACCAATGCGCGTCATATGAAGCAGTGCAAAAAAATGATGTTCAATAGAACACGGTCAACAAGAAAAGGAATACCAACGCATGCCGTTCGAGGCAATGCAAAAAAAAACATGATGTTTAGGAGATCTGAAATCTGAAGTCTAGAGTTTAGAATTTAGGATTGGACCGAGAGCCTAGACGTACAAAAAGGCGCAATACAAAAAAAAATATAATTAAGTACTAAATCAATCTAATTATGTATTAAATTAATTACAATCATCTCATAAAATTAATTATGATTAATCATAATCTCAATTATAATTAATCACTCTAACATGTCAAAAAAGGTATGCTTCATTTTCTTCTCATGACACCGAAAACCATTCAAGTTTCTTGCTTTATATCTTAGCTGCTCGCGTTTGGTTCCTATTTTCCCTTTTTCCATCTTCATTATATTGATTCTGGGTTTTGTAGCTTTTGCAGGTGGGATTTTGCAAAATTTTGCAAAGATGAATGATTTGATGACGAAATCGTTCCTAAGTTATGTTGGATGAACATTCAAAATAGTGAAAAGTGTTTCAATGTTTTCTCTTGATTCATTCGAACAAGCAGAGATTTTTGCAAATATGAAATTCTAAAAGAGAATTTTTGCATCTCGCCTGAAACGAAGAACCCTCTGGCAATAGCTTTAGTTCCGGCGACGTAAAAGAACATATATAAGAGACCAATTTGTATCCCCTTCCAACTGAAACTGGGGGTTTTAATATTCAACCATTTCATTTTTAACCACTTAATTCCACATAATAAACGTAAATTTGAGTAACCAACTTGCAAATGCTACTTTTACTATATTAACCCGCTGAATAAGTTTCCTTTAAAAAATCCCAACCTTTCACTTTCTATAACGATTAATCAATGGCTCTATCTGTATAGAGCATCCATGCTCCATAAATTGTATGGATATTGTAAATGTTTCCCTAATTGTAGAGGTTAGCCCATCTCACTGCAATCTTTTGTTAATACTATCATAATTTACAATCATAATTCATATACCGTATGACGATGCTCTTCTCCAAAACTGAAAATTTGCTTCCACGTTATAGAATCAGATGTTTAATGCTGAAAAGTGAGAGGCTTTTAAAATGTTTCTATTAAAGTTTTGAACATCAATGCTCCAATTAAAATTACCTATAGTAATAGGTAGGCAACAGTTTTTTTTGTTAAAAAAAAAAGACATATAGATATTTATTATTTAAACCTTATAATTTTCTTATTTTAATCATAAGTCCTTACAAAAATTATTCAACAACTTCGTTCTTCTTCCCTGTTGAGTTTTTTTTTTTGGGCAAGCCCCTCCACTACAAGGGATCCTCCTTCCATCGCATGATCCCCAACTTCATATGCCAAGGTGGTGACTTCACCGTCATAAACGGAACCGGCGGTGAGTCCATTTATGACTCCAAGTTCGCCGACGAGAACTTCATCAAGAAGCACACTGGTGGCATCTTGTCAATGGCGAATGCGAGGCATGGGACGAACGGATCTCAGTTCTTCCTATGCACGACAAAGACGAAGTGGCTGGATGGGAAGCATGTGGTGTTCGATCAGGTGGTGGAGGGATTGAACGTGGTGAAGGAGATCGAGAAGGTCGGATCTAGCTCTGACAAGACCTCCGGGCCGGTTGTCGTTGCCGATTGTGGTCATTTTGTAAATTTCAAATATTTCAAGAATAAAACTTGTAATTACTCATTGTATTAGAGATTACTTGTTATTAAGATTACAAGTATAAAATATGAGTTGTTGATCATTTTTCAAACAAAATCAATGATGTAAAGAGCATAGCATCGATGCTCCAAAACCATTTTGAAACACTGAAAACATTTCCTGAAAAGTGAAGACACAGACGCGTTGAAATTATCATTACACTGGTACATGACGCACAAATTAAACTACATGCATCACCAAGCAAATTAAACTTTTACAAGCGCCATGCATTACTGGTTTTATATTCTTGGTGCACTAAACATTCCCTTTTTTGCCGAGTGATGGCAGGTTATAATGTTTCAGTTATCTACTTCTATATATCTGAGGCCAAGGAAGACCGCGCAATCAACAATAATAGGGCAATTGCTAATGTCTCATTTTGATCGCACCTCGGTGTCGGGTACCTTCGGCAACAGTAACTGCTTCAACAGTATAAAACAGAAATTCTTTAGCCGAGGGGTCATTATGGCTAAATATATATTAACCTGAATTTTATACGTAACAATATATCTATTATTAAATTTTATAATATGTATATATTTATAATTTTAAAATTATTTTAAATGATAAATATATTATCACATATATGATTTACTGTAAATCTAAATCTATATTAATATCACTCTCAAAAATATGATAACAAAAAATTTGTTTATAACACCTAAAATGATTATTTAAGTGATAAGTAAGTTTCAGCTTATCGGTTAAGGAGCCTTTGTAATATGCCAATATCAAGGTTCAAACTCATAAAAAATTAGGTAACCGCAAAACATTAAATAAGTATTAATCTCACACTCAAATCACATGGAGAGTGGGCAAATGCCCCAATCAGTTGAAAAGTTTCTTATTTCCATATATAGTGTTAATTTGTTATTTAGGCTTTTAGCCCTCATTGTCTGTGAAATTTTGCCCTCACCATATGAATGAATGAATAGATTTTTTTTGCTTGTCTGAAGAGATAAATATTGTTCTTCCACTTACCCGGTTACCCCCACTACCCCAAAATTCTGGATCTAAGGAGTATGAGAATATAATTGATGTCATAAATTTTAAAATATTAAACAAATGCCACATTTATTGGTTTTTAATTTATAGCTATATTTAGCTGCCATAAAAAATTTTCCAACTTCGCATTCTGTTGCAGATTGTTAAAGACTTCTTTTTAGTAACAACTATTATATTTTCGTGACAATTATTACATAGCATGCTCATGTATTGTTTTGAAATCAATTGAAGTACTGACAAAAAAATGGAAATAAAAAAAGGAAAGAGAGAAAGTGTGAAGCAGAGAGTGTTAAGAGTACATAGCTTATTTGGTTATGTATATATCAAGAGGCTCGAGCTACTAAACCATAAAAAGTATTTGTAAGGTTATAAGATGGAGAGCACTCAAATTAAAATAATAAATATACATGGTGATAGTGTCACAAGACGCAAGATTTAGTGCAATGCCCATTAAAATTGTTAGTCAATTTAGATAAAATGATGAAGTTGAGAGATATAAATTTGTTTTGCATGGACTTGAAATAGGAAAACTCCACCTCAATTATTAGTAGAGCTAAAAATAGCTGATTAACTCATACTTTAACTCAGTTTTTGATTTGATAAATTTTAAGTTTATTAGGTAAATGAACAATACATATTTTTCTGCTGTATATATATATGAGTAATAATATACTCATAAATCATGTTCATTTACAATTTTTTATATAATGTTACAAAATATTATGATCAATATTTACTTTGTAGTACCTATAAAAAATGGGTCGATATGGTAAGCAATATCAATCTCTTAAGATGAGGATACAAATTCAAATTTTAAAAAAAATAATTCTTATGAAGAGAATGCGTAATCTTCATGTTCTTGCGATCGAACAAAGATTAGTCTCATAAGTAGTTCATAGGTGACTAAACCTGTGAGAATATCTCATGATTTCAAATAAATATATATTTACTTTGTAGTAATTGTTTTATATGTACTAGGTCATTTTATATCAACAAATATATATCTTATATGTTTTTAAAGTAAAGTTTGAAATTTGAAATTCTCCTAAAATTTATTTGACTTAACTCAATTGAAGTTATTGTACCATATATGCAGCTCGAGTAATTTGTTAATTAGCCTAACCCAAGGTAAACACGAGCTCAAAAAATTAGCTCGCATTAAATACACAAACTAAATCAAAATTGTATTGAGTTATATAAGTATACATTTAAGGATTTTTGTTAAGTACACATGTTAAGAAATAAAAAATAAAAATTTTTAAACAAAAAATATAAGTATTTATAATCTTAAAAATTTTAAAAATATTTAAGTCATTTTGTATCAACAAATATATATCTTATATGTTTTAAAGTAAATTTTAAAATTTGAAGTTCTCCTAAAATATATTTCACTTAACTCAATTGAAGTTATTGTACCATATATGCAGCTCGAGTAATTTGTTAAATAGCCTAACCCAAGTCAAACACGAGATTAAAAAATTAGCTCGCATTAAATACACGAACTAAACCAAAATTGCATGAGTTAAGTATAAACTTAAGCGTTTTTGTCAAGGGCACACCTGAAGGATTAAAAAATAGAAATTATTAAATAAAAAATATAAGCATTTATAATCTTAATTTTTTTAAAACAATTAATAATGAATAATAAATACTATTTTTAATTCTTAACATATGTCTTCGGGTGCACATTAACAAGATCCTAAACTTAATTACATTAATTAATTAACTCAGATAAGCTTGTATTAATTAAGTATTGATTCAAGATTACTGATTTAGTCATTTCAAAGTTTCTTCAGCTTGATTTCAAGGCTTCGTCTGAATGACACATCATGTTGCAAACTTTAAAATTATTTCACTCAATTAATGGTCATAATCACAAAAGTAAGATTTTTTTGAAGGAAATGGTAGGAACAATGACAAAATATAGAAGCAAACCGTCTCAGATCTTCTTTATTCATTAACACAACTATGGTTGTGTAATTACCACACCCCTCCTTCTTTAGGATACTGAGAAATTCTTCGGTACCAATATTGATTTGCATCGTACATGGCCCCAACGTTAACGTAGTTCCTAAACATACAGCGATAATTAATCCTAGTAATTCCTTGCATGTATGGCTTACCAACACACTAGCCGTCATTTCTTATCAAACATTAATTGCAAGACTTGTGCATATATATACATATAGCTATATGTATGTATCCTTCATGTACTAAGCATTTCCTTCCTTGGCAGGACCAGCAGGATGTGTGACATAATCCCTGCGAGGGATGTAATGGTGATCACTATCGTCTGTGACTGTATGCTGGCCATAGCCAGGTGATTTGCCGTACTCTTTTCGAGGGATTTCATGGTGATCATTATCATCATTGAGTTGTCCATCTTCCGTGCCTAGCTTCTGCTGCGGATCTCCATGCAATTTGGTCATGAAAGTCTTCCTACCTATAGCCATAGAACAGCTTGCCAGCATCAACACTAGGAGTGCAATTACCACAAGCCTCATTCTCACACCTCCTTCTGCTTCCTGTCTCTTCAACAGTATCTGGATTTGCTTTAGCCAGAAAAGCAAAGGTCATTAGATAGATGAAATCATAGTAGAAATTCACTCGTGCTTTATAATTTTTTCTGAGAACAAATATTACTATAAGCAATATATATGGCATAACTTCATAAGATATGTGTATGAAAGAAAGAGGAAGCAAAGGAAGGAACATCAGATATGTACTTAAAACAAAAGATTATTTAAAAAATAACGCACCAGATATAGCTAGGATGCTATGCGCTTATGTATGATCTTATACGGAGAAGAAAGAAGGAGGCAAGCAGCTTATATAGACAGGGCAATGAGAATGATATATGAGATAGACAATTGGGAAGTCAACATCAGAGATCATATAATGGTGGGGGTTGTCACCAATGAGGCAAGATTAAGTGCGATGCCCATTAAATTTGTTAATCAAACAAATTAAATGATGACATGTTTTGTCCGTATTTCTATGTGGACTAAATAGGGAAATTCCACCTAATGCAGGGGCATTGGTTATTACTTGATGTCCAAGTAATTTAGGATCGTTATTTTTTTAATAAAATATATAAATTTTTCTAACAAATGATCTGGTTAAGAAATTTAAAATAAAAAATTTATATGAAAAATAATTTTTATTAATTTTTAATATATTAAATATTTTATATTTCATAAAAAAAATTTCTATTATAAATTCTTAACAAGTGGTTGTTAGCAAAAACTCAAAAAATATGTATGTGATCTGTCTAACTAACTTGGTTGAATTGTTGGGAAACACCAATACAGAGAAGAATCATTTTGAATTAACCTGAGGCGAAGAAAAAAGCGAAGTAGAATTTAAGTACTTAAGCTTGGATGTTCTAGCCTGTTTGGCCAGTGGAGGATTCTATCATGCTCACTTTAGTTGGGAGGGTATGGATGCTCATATAATTTTGACTTGGTATTATAGGTCAGTTTCTGTTTTTTTTTTTTACTTCATTCTTAACTTTATATTTAAGTCCTTAACTTTTTACTTATTTCAATTGCTCCAGGTAAGCTTCATTTTTTTTTTACGATGCACAATTTTTTCCGATAACCAAATTGATGACTGAGTTGATGACGAGTCTCAATCCGACTCATCCCCATTCAGTGAAAAATGACAAGAGAGAAGATAAAAGCTGCTCATACCAACATGAACTGAAAAAGAAATAGAGGAAGGAGAAAATAAAGAAGCATAAGTTTTTAACCTTATACTGTTCATCTTCAACCAAGTAATCAACCTTTGGTGAATAGTGAACCCGAAAAAAATTGTAAAGTTCTAACTCAAGCAATTAGAATCAAACTTTGGCCAAACTGAACCCAAAAAAAAAATGAAGAAATGATAAAATTGCAAGAACAAAGCTGAGAAGAATACAGTGGGTTGGGTTCAATGTGAAAGAACCAAGTAAGAAGATGACGGTGGGTTGGATACTCTTGAAAGTGCAAAACAGATACAAGAGAAGAAAAACCAAAAATTTCTCAAGCCACCTCCCACCATGTAAAAGGAAAACAAGATGAAAAAGGGAGAGGATGGGGTTCTCGATTGGGAATGGGAATGGGATGGGGAAGGGGAAGGGGGTGATGGGGGCCAAGAGGGTACAGTATTTGTGGTGCGTGGGGCGTTATGAGTCATAGAGACTATTTTTGAGGCGTATCGTTCTGTTGGATATGAGTCCGTATCGGATACATAAAGATGCATGTATGATATATGTATTTTATGTATTTAAATGTGTCCGATTAAAAAGATTATTTTTTTTAACTTAAACACAACTCGTACATGTTTGGACACGTCTATAATACGGTTTGGACATGATCTATTAATATTTTAAAAAAAAAAAAATTTTCGTAACTAATGTCCAATTAGTAAGCACGTAACTCATTCAAGCTCAATCACATGATTAATGTCTCAAGCTACTATTTTCACATACTAGTATTTCAAGTTTTATCTTTTTATACGTTATTATTAGACTTTTAAGTTTTATTTTTTTACACACTATTATTTTCATCTATTTCTTATATCTCTACTCGTACCAAGTCATCAACTTCGTCGTCACCAAAACTTGCCTCATACTAATATTTTTTTAGTTAATTTTTTTTATGTACATGTACTTGTAAATAGTTAGTTTTATTAAGAGATACTGATTTAGGAGATTTTTTAGAAAATGTCAATAGAAATTATGTTCTATTTTTTGGAAAAGACTTATTAGGTAGCAAATATTGATACATATGACATATATTACTATATTGTAAATCTTCAAAGTTTATAGAAATGATATTAATGAATATGAATTTTTTTCTTAAATTTTACAATTATATATATACATAAAACAAGTTTTTTAATTTAGTTTGATATTAATTTATATATATATATATATATATATATATATATATATTTTAAATTTAGATCCTATAATTTTTTGAATTTAGTGAGTCCCTCAGTATCGTATCGTGTCGCGGTCCCATATCCGTATTATGCTTCATAGGTGAGGTGTGGGGTTGCTGACTTGTGTGGGTAAGGGTCATGGTGGCTAGCTACTTTCTATTATGGATCCAAAACGTTTAGGTTTATAGGTAGATTTACTTTTTTTTTATTTGACAATATTATATGTAAATTTAGATATATATATATAAATTAATAATTAAAATTTATAAATTTTTTGTATGTACAATTATTCATAAAAAAATAATTTAGCTAAATTTTTATACAAATTTAAGTATTATTAATTAAAATTGTAAAGATTTAATATTTTAATTTTAACTATTGGTTTATTTTAATAATAAATCAATAGTAAAAAATATCACGATTCATCTATAAACCACCTTTGGAGTGATCGATGTTAAACTTTTTCTTAATTGGAAGACTAAGTTTGTAAATATTTATGCTCAGCAATTTGCAAGTAACATGTCTCCACCTTTTAATTTTTTAAATCATTCAATGGTTTCAGATTTGTGAGCATCCATACTCCCACCATATTTGTGAGCATTGAAGCCAATCCCTTAGCAAGCATCCCAGCGCTCGTTTCCTTCAATAAGAATGGCGTTCAACAGTACCATATATATTTGGTTACTTTAATTTTCACTTCAAATAAAAGTGAGTTTGTGGTTAAAATAATTGATTTTGGGGGAAGTCAAATTTTCTTGCTTTTCTGATGGATAGAATTGATTATAGGTGTAGGATGTATGCAATCTTTAAAAACATAGCTATGATTACATCTCAACAGTGATTCTACTTTAGTATCCAAGTACAAAATCAATTCTTCTTAACTAGCTTTTGAAATATCATTTCCAAATATAAATTAATTTTGGGTTAGTGATTTAGGAACAACTTGACCCATCATAATAGAAATTTTAGATATTTATGTTCGTTATTAGATAAGTTGATCAACTTATTTATGAGACACAAATCTTTCACAAAATCTTTTATAGATATTGACACTAATTACATCATATATAAATAGAAAAATTAGTTATAAGAAATAACAATCTCATGAATTCTAATTCTAAATAATAACATTCAATTCAAATTGAACTACGATTTTAATAACTCAAGACGTTCTTATAAATATCATATAAGGTCTCAAAAGTATGCATCTAATTTTAAACATTACTTTACTTTGATCATTACTGCCTAACTTGCAGGTTAAGCAAAAGCGTTAAGTGCTTTTTACCCACTCTCTACCTCTCGCACTCGCACTATTATTACCACAGCTGTACTACAAAAAATTCTACCTTCAACTACCTATTTAGGTATTCCTCTAAACCTTGTTCAGAATAAATCTTTTTAACATCAATATTTTTTAAAATAATTCTACTAAAATCTACACCAAACGGATCCTAAACCAATCAAGGTATATAGTTTATTAATTAAGTTACCAGAGATATCTAGAAAGTAATATGCATGATCTTTAAGTAGCAGAAGGAAGCAGAGGTTCAACCAACTAAAATGATAATGTAATAGGAAATCTCCACCAGATTCAACCTTACTGGTTAATTAGGCTGCTTGATGTCAAAATCAAATTGAATAGATGGTTTTGCAAAGTTCCTGCGCAAAAACTTGATTAATTGAATTTAGCAAAGGCAAGCAAGAGATCATCATATATAGAATAATAACTTCGAAATACTTGTAGACTAGTAGATAGAGAAACATACAGTATAGTGAAATGGAAATGGGTCACTTTTTACTACAGTTTTTTGGAATCTCCTTGTGTCATCTGATAATGTATCCGCTCTTTGTTGAGATAAATTATAACTCGTTTACCTTTCAAGTACCCGAAATACAATTTGGCGACTGATAATTTGTATAGCTGCACACCCAGTTCATGTCAACAACAACAACAGCTGCTTTACACTAACCATTAACCAAAGATATTTAAGACTTTAAAGCACACTTACTCCCTCATCATGATTGTAATGAAAGAAGTATAGATTCATACACAACTCCTCATTTTGATGAATTATATATTGTACACACTCTCACCTCACTCAAGAACCTACTTTTAGTTAGGAAGATTTACGTGTAATTCTAATTAATTGGCATTTAAATAACTCACAGCATACACTATACATACTGTGATTATTCAATTTAAATCAATCAAGAGAATTTGTTTATATATACTGTCTCATTTTTATATGTGTGTGTCCTTGGGAAAAAAAAATTCCCATGGTAGTTATTTTCTTCTTTATATAATTTCCTGTGGTAGTGCTAAATATTAAGTACTACTCCCTTCCTAAATATAATAATCGTTTAATGTTTGAGTATATTAACTAAGAAACTTATTAAATGATTTAATTTAAAAATAATAATATTTGACAACATTATCCTTAAAAAAGAAATAATTAATATAAAAAGAAAAATATTGTTAGTGAAAATAACAATAAATAAGGCCAAATAATCTGTATTGAATTATAGGACAATGTGTAAATTAAAAGCAAATAATAAATATGTTTTTATTCTTTAAAGTTTAAAAGTGAGGGAGTTGTATGTCCTTACACAAGTACTGAAAAAATGCTAGATGAATTAATTTTCACATTTCGACCACTTCTTTAGTATGGCAGATTTTTTCTCTTCCTTGAATCGCGGACTCGATCTTTTCGTGCTTTCCCCAATTTGAAGACCCAGTCAGCTGAACATGACCAAAATTGTAAATTTTGAGTACCGTTCCAGTTTTCACCAAGATCAATTTCATGTTTGGAATAATGTGTTTAGAGGTTCTGAGTTCTTGCACATTGATAATTGGATTATTCCCTCTCTATGCTAAGATTTTGATTTTCCGAAATCAAGTGCTGTATTTTGATTTAAGGCTTCATCGAATATATACTTTGAGATCAGATTTAATGGTGCCATTGTTCCTAGGGTGTAAGGTCGGTATTTTATAGTCCAAAGAGTATGATGATTTATACAAGCAACAAAGTTGGCAATGAAAGAAATATAAATTGCTCTGCATTTTAATGCCATAATTCTTATTGACAGTAGAATTATTATGAGATCAAGTGTTAAAAACTTATTTGGGATTCTCAGTATTATATACCCACAAGATAATTTGCTTAGGTACTTGTGCTTAAACCTTGTGGAATGTCTCTCCGACCTGCAGCTTAGGTCGGCAAATGTGATCATGCCTCTCAGACAACGGAAGAGGATGATAAAACAACAAACTACCCAATTTTCACACACCATTTTTATTATATATTTTTTACACTATTTTTTAAAATAATAAAATAAAAAAATATATTTTTCAATATATACTCTTTCTTTTTTTTAATTATCAAAATAAGTAAAATATAAAAAAAAAAATGCGTGATGATCATTTTCCACGACAAAACGATGTGGGAAAATTGTCTTTATTGCATTTTTTTTTCTGGTGCCAGAGGCACTTAGTACTCAGAATTATACTACAATGAACTTTATCCATCCCCAGGATAAAGGAAGAGATGGGGAAACGAAGAGACAAAGAGTTGGGACGCGTGAAACGTGATATGGACATGGTTTTTGTTTTTTGTTTTTGTTTTTTTTTATTTGTATTGATATGGTTAAATACTTAAATATATATCAATATACTTGTCAAAAAAATATATATAACAATATAATTCAGATAAGAAAAACATTAAAACATTTATATTTCACTATACAGTCATACCGATCATAAACCATACACAGTGCAGACATTCAGTATATCCTCTACTTTCGATCTGAACCTCAATAAATCATCTTCTGCCACAAATAATACGAGCATATAAATTAACCATCACTACTTATTCACACTGTTTCCACCATATCCATAAGCTGGATTGCTGTTTCCTTTATTTTCTTGGTTTGGAAGTTACTCGTTCTTCATATTCATTTGTTTAAGGATACATAAGAATGGAGAACACATAAAATTCTGACATAACTCTTGGATTAGCAACTCTAGTCTTAAGAATACTTTTTTTAGATTATATCAATTCTCCTCTGACAAAAATACATGTGTTGCTCATATGAGTGAGTAGTTTAATGAGGTGTGATATGGGAAATGAAGGTGGAGGTGGAATTTGTTTTTGTGGGAAGAAAACCTTTTATTTGAATTATCTCTTTTGTTAAATTCAGTAAGTTTATGTAAGGAGGAACAAGATGAGTGGATTTGGAAGGAAGACAGATTTAGGATCTTTTCTGTCAAATCCACGTATTCTTTTCTGCAAATCCAGCTAAACCTTGGGGCTTCTAATAGTTTGGATATTGCTGTGTTTAAGCGTTTCTAGAAGTGTCATGTTCCCTTGAAGGTGTTAGCTTTTTCATGTCGTGTACTGATTGATAGATTGCCTATCCGCCTAAAGATACTTCGGAGAGGGGTCATAAATGAGTAACAGGGGGTTTCTTGCGTCTTCTGTTTCTTGCAGGATGAAGACTCTGATCATTTGTTCTTTTCTTGCTCGGTGTCTTATCAGGCTTGGTCTAATATTAATGCTTAGTTGAGTTTCTCTGTTGCCTTACACTATGGTGGTCAAGCTCATTATTTTCAACATGTTAACTGTTTAAGAGGTAAGTGGTTTAGAAATTTTCATCATATTTTCTGGTATGCTGTTACGTGGTCTATCTGGTTGATGCGTAATAAGATTTTATTTAAAGGGAATTCTTTTGATTTGATTGGTGTTTTAGACCTTATTAAAGTTAGATCTTGGTCCTGGTTTATGACAAGAGTGAGGAGTTCTCGATGTACTTTCTCAGATTTGTGTATGTATCCTATTGAATCATTAAATGTATTAGAACTTGCTGTTAGTTATACTATTAATTAAACTTTTGTATACGAGTTAGAATACTCTTTGTACTCTTCCTAATATATATTTGCTTATCAAAAAAGCAAAAAAATCCACGGGGGCCTGTGTAGCGCAGCCAAGCATATTGATAGGCTCAACATCATAAGTAGTACCACCAGCACAAGGGTTAAGGGCTTCATATTCTTCTTCTCTGTTTGATAATAAAAATAAATAAATAAATAAATAATGATGTAAATTACTATAAAATAAAAATGATGTAAATTATTATCATAAGTAGTACCTGTTAATCAGGGATTAATTTGTTTCTTATTATATGCAGAATAAAATAGGAAAAGGGGACAACTCTTTAATTGTATATATTGTTTCCTATTATATGTAGAATAAAATAGGAAAAAGGGACAACTCATTAATTGTATATATTTAACTTTCCTAAATTAGCTAGACAAATCGTCAATGAGAATATTTGTAATTAAATAGTTATAAATGGCAGCGTAAATGCTCATGCTATTATTTATAGTGGAAATACAATGAAGAAAAGATAACAAAGCCAATTCTTCGACATGGTATCTTATGCCCGGGTTCTCGATCAAACTGTGATTTCTTGGTTTATATCGGATTTCTTCTGCGGACACCACTTGGGTCGCTCTTGGCGTACCTATATAGAGAGCTTTATCTTCTCTTCTTGACGCACGCTCTCGGTTCTTGCATACATCTTCGTGCCGCTAGCTTTGGGTTCGCAGGTTTCGTTCTTGCTCGTTTCGTGTTCGTTTTTTCTTGCTCTTGGTTGCGATCTCATGGCTTCGGACAAGGAAAGGGATAATTTTTTGTTTACATTACTTTTCACATGCTTTGTTAATAAAGAACTATGGTGCACTGGGAATTTCAATTCAAGATGTATGTCAAAGGGAAAGGCTTGTGGGGTCACATAATCGTCGGGACCTCACCGTTGAGATTGAAAATGCCTTAGATGCTTGGGAGGTGAAAGATGCCCAAATTGTTTCTTGGATTCTCGGCTCTACATTGAGACTCGGATGATCAATAACTTGCGCCCTTTTTTACAAGTCGCTAAAGACATGTGGGAGTATTTGAAGCAATTTACAACCGAGGACCATCGCGTGCCAGCGCTTGTCGGTTTGAGCTCGAGATAGCCAATTACAAATTGCAAGGTACATCTGTCTATTCATGGGGATTATTATTCTAGTTTCTTGAATATGTGGGGAGAACACTGGGCCATCTTATATGCGATGTTAAAAAAACCTCGCGTTGGATTGCTCTTCAAGCGGTTTACGACATCAATAAGCGGGATCAATTTCTCTATATGAATTTTCGTCCGAGTTCGACATAAATCGAGGCGCTTTTTTGAATCGAGTCTGTTCCTCCTTTGGACACATGTGTTGGTGAACTTCTCGGGGAAGAGCAACGTCCTACTTACTCGTGCGGGATCCATGTCCCATACGATGCATTGGTTCCCGAGAACACCAAACGGTTGCCTATTCGTGGCCGCCAAAGTAAAGGCAAAGGTCGTGATATGCGAGGAGAGGTTAGTGTTTTTCGTGCAAACAATTTGGCCATCCCGAGGCTCGTAATTACTTGGTAAGAAATTCAAAGATCCGTACATCGCAAACAACAGGGTCATATCTCTCTCTGACTCGTCCCACGCGTCCTCCAAGACCAACCCAACGTCCCGAGCGGCGTTCCATCATATCCTTACCCACCACAGATTCGGCCACCATGGATTCACTTTCCACCATTGTTACCCATCGGATGTTGGCGCTTTGAAGCATCGAAATGATCCAACAAATGGTACTCGATCGGGCCTTTGATATTTAGGGTATTATTGATTTTGGTAAGTCTTCTCATGTTTCTCGACCATGGTTTCTTGATTGGTGCCTCTTTTTAGATTTTATTAAATATTCATATGACGGGTTCATTCCGAATACTTGACTTTTGGGATATACACCATTACCATGGTACTCAAAAAATTCAAATTATTCGGATCGATGGTAATACCCTATTCTATCCTACTCGATGTTGGTGACATAAACTCGATTTTAGACATGTGTTTGTATCTCCTGGACTTGATTCCAACTTACTTTCGGTGGGTCAATTAGTGGATGACAATTGTAATGTTAATTTTTCTCATTTGATTGGTTGTCTTGTGCGGCGATCGGGTGTCGGGAAGGTGAAATAATTAAGGGGCCTCAATCGCTTTTTTAAATTGAACAATATTCCGTTTCGGTTTATTTCTAATCATTTATCTTTTGCTTGTAATGGTGTTTTGAATATGTATGAGGATTGGCATAAAAAATATGGGCCATCCAAATTACTAACGGTGTTTTGTCTCATTTATTTAAAAATGGTTTATTAGGGAAATAAAAATGCCATTTCTAAATATCCTTAAGTATTTCCTTGTTCGGTTTAAACTTATTTAAAAGTAAAGCACTTCCTTTTCCTCTAATGCTCATCGTGCTTCCAACTATTTTGATGTGGTTCATAGTGATGTTTGGGGTATGTCTCCACGTTGCTTCTCATGCTCATTATAAATACTTTGTGACCTTTATCGATGATTACGGTCGATTTTTTACTTGGATATATTTTCTTAGATCTAAAAAAAGGCAATTTGAAGTCTTTCCAATGTTTAAGAAATTTTTGGCATATATTGAAAATCGGTTCCAAAAAATGCTTAAAATCTTTCGCTCGATTAACGGTGGTGAGTACATGTCTCATGAGTTTCGGGGACTATTTGCAACAAAAAGGCATTGTCTCTCAACGTATCGTCCCAATGTTGAGACAAAATGGCATTGCAAGTAGCAAAAGAATCGTCAACTTGCTTGATGTAGCTGCACAACCAGTTCTACTGTCACAACAACAACAGCTGCTTTCCATCTAGATTAACCAAAGGGTTGAAGCTTTGTCCCTCACATGATTTCTTGATCAATCGCCTTCCATCTACAACTCTTGATCTTGATTCCCCTTTTTTCGTCTCTTTAAGACTCATCAAATTATCTAGATTTACATATTTTTAGTGTGTATGTTTTGTTCACTTACTTAATTGAACGACATAAGCTTGGAGCATACACTATACAATGTGCATTTATTCAATTATAAAGTAACTCTCACAAGGTTTTTGTGTTATGATATTACTAACCATCGCTCCGTATTTCAAGGAATGTGACCTTCTTTGATAATCAATTTATGTTTCCTTTCCTTGGTCGACTCTAAATGAGGTTACTACTCTTCCTAAAACTTTTCTATGTTTGCCTATATCTATAGAACGTTTTGAACCAGGCCATGTATATTTGACAACATTATCCAAAAAAAGGCTAATTAATATAAGAAAGAAAAATATTGTTAGTGAACTGTGCAATAAATAAGGACAAAATTAAAAGATCAAATGCTAAAGAGTGTCTCGTCCACCTAATAGATATTCACACAAGTACTGAAAAAAAGGTATGATTCATCACGATACTTCTTTCTTATGGCTACTCTATCGCGGCATATCTATTCTACATGTTACTTTCCCAATTTGAAGGAGTGTGTTGATACAATGCAATGCAAGATGAACCTCCAGCTCTTCACCAAGAAAATTTTACATGGGATATTGTTTCTTGCCCACGATGATGAAACCCATAAGATTTTGATTTTCCAAATGGGTGTATTTTGAGAAATTTAATTCATCGATGGTTCCCTCAGATTTACAAGGCTGCCATTGTTGCCTGTAAGGTCGGAATAAGCAAGAATATGGGATTGATTTATGATGAAACGTTGGCAATGAAAGAAATATAAATTGCAATGCCATAATTCTTAGATGACAATTATTATGAGATCAAGTGTTAAAAACTTATTTGGGATTCTCAGTATTGCTTACCCAAAGATGGTCCCTCCATCAAATGGATGTAAAGAATGCATTTCTTCATGGTTAGGTCGGCAAGATATTTATATGCCTCTCCCCAACGGAAGAGGTCTTTTTTCATCATCTAAAGGTGTGTGCAAGCTCAACGACCATTTTTATATGGTTTTAAACTATTTTTCCCAGAGCATGGTATGAGAAATTTCAATATATACTCTTCTTGGGTTTTCCTTTACTCAAAGTCAATATGACTCATCTTTGTTCATTTCCACGACAAAACGATGTGGTATTGTTCTTCTTATTCTCTATGTTGAGCACTTAGTACTAGAATTATTACAATGAACTTTCGATCATACCCAGGATAAAGGAAGAGATGGGGAAACAGACAAAATTACACGCTCATTTCATATGAAAGATCTTGGTATTTGTATTTATGGTTAAATACTTAAATATTTCTCGGACTTGAGGTTCATTATACCTCCAATGGCATATTCCTACATCAGATAAGAAAAAAAGTAAAGGATTTAATTTCTTTCATACCGATCATAAACCATCACTAATCAGACATTGGATATCCTCTCGAGGTTAATGTTAAATGAACCGTCGTGATAAATGATCTTCTGCCACGATCCTTTGTTGTATAACCATCACTACGTGGGTAGTCTTAATTATTTGACCATATTACACTGGATTGCTGACATATCCTTGGTTTGGAAGTAAGTCAATTCATGCATATTCATTCGCCATCTTCATTTGAGCACATAAAATTCGTCGACATAATTGGATACTTAGCAAGGCTAGTCTCTTTTTTAGATTATATCAATTCTCCTCTGACAAAAGTCCCTAAATTGATTGCTTATAGTGATAGTTTAATGAGGTGTGATGGGAAATGATACTGGAGGTGGAATTTGGTGGGTGAAAACCTTTTATTTGTTTCTTGGTTACGCATTGATTTCTGTGGAACAAGATGAGTGGATTTGGAAGGAAGATAAATCTAGGATCGAGTCTCTAAGTCCGTCTTTTCTTTTATGCAGAGCCATGTCTGAACCTTGTTTCGAAATAATTTGGCTACGTGGTGTTTAGGGTGAAGTGTCATGGTTCCTTGAAGGTGTTAGTCAACACCTCTATATTGATGCCGACAATACGTCTAGTGTTATTCGGAGAGGGTCATAAATCAACAGGGGCTTTTTTTCATGAGCTTGCAAGATAAAACATATTGTTGGATTGTCATTCTATCCGGAATTTGGTCTAATATGATGCTTATGTTATCTCACTACCTCATGGTATCAAACCCATTATTGTTTACATGATATTCTTAAAAATCGTGCTTAGAAATTTTCGCCATCATTTTCAAGCATTGTTACGCAAATTGATGCTTCTTGACCGTACCGCATCAATTTGAGGGTTCTTTTGATTTGATTGGTGAGGGATTAATTTGACTTTATTAAATTATATCTTAGTCTTGATAAAATAGGAAAATGGGAGTTCAACTTTCTAATTAGTATATATTGTTCTTATTATATGTAGAATAAAATAGTTAAAAGTATTAGTTAAACTTTTGTATTAATTAGATATATTTAACTTTTTAAATTAGTTATGAAAAAAAAAAAAAAATCCACGGGAAGCCAAGCATATTGATAATTAAATAATTATCACCAGCACAAGGGTTAAGGGCCTCATATTCTCATCTTATTATTTATAATAAAAATATAAATAAAAAAAAATAAATTACTATAAAATAAAAATGATGTAAATTATTATCATAAGTAGTACCAGCACAAGGCTTGGTAGTAAGAGATTAATCACACCAGCTTATTCACGCGTACCTCGCTGGCTCGCGACGTATTGAAAATAATTGTCTGATTCTCTGATTTAATTATCAAGGTTGGTGCGTATATATAGCTGAAATCAAGCTAGCTACTTATATAGTGGAGCATCCTAGCTAGGGTTTTTTGTGATTGACAGTTAGTATTAAATATTTGTCTAGGATCCCGACAAAATGAGGGAAGATTAAGTGGGTGCCCAAATTATCTTACAAGAATTGTTTTTTTAAGACAATTAAAATGGTGGGTTGTCAGAATTGTATTTGCGCGGGCATAATTGGGAAACCTAAAAAGTAGTGATGTAGTGCTCGTAATTAGAGGGCAGTGTGTAAATGATTAGTTAAGTATTTTGTGGATTATTCGAACTTAACTTATTAAATATTTTAATAAAAATTGTTTTTTTAATTAAATAAATAAATTTAAACTTGAATTAGATTGGATTATATAAACAAGTCGAGTTTCTTAATATTAAAATTTCAAAAGAGCTCAAGTGTACACATATATTCCTTCACAAAAAATTGTAATTTTATATAAGAAAATGTGTAGATAACAATAATTTATATATTGTTATTACTTAATAAATTTTAAATTTATCTAAAAATTTGTAATTTTATTAATTATTAATTATCACTTATGTAACTCCAATTTTCAAAGAACATTTTATTCTCTTTCTATTTTGACTTCATCTTTAGTATAAAGATATTTATTATAAACACTAAATTAATTGATAAATGAAAAAAAAAGTTATAAATGAGTTAAACAACCGAAATCAAACTTCATATTTTTAAATAAGTCAAACACAAGTTTTAAATTTATCTCACTAAAATAATTAAGTCAAGTTTAAATAGCATTTGTTTTTTACAAACCAAATCTGATCTTTAAGTATTCGATTTGTCTTAACTCGCTAACGTCTATCCGTTTGTAAGTCATGCGATTAAAAATATCAATGTATTTCTCCTCTTATATGAGAAGAGTTAAATGATTAAAAGAAAAAAACTATCCTATAAATGAAGCAGATGTTAACATTTTATGTTTGGAAATAGAGAAGTATCACTCTGGATTCTGGAATAATCTCTGAACTGTATTGTATAGTGATAATGATTAAGGTTGCTGCTGCTCCAAATACCTTCCAAATTCGATGTTCTAATACGTATTTCTCCTCTTATATGAGAAGAGTTAAATGATTAAAAAAAAACTATCCTATAAATGAAGCAGAAGTTAACATTTTATGTTTGGAAATAGAAAAGTATCACTCTGGATTCTGGAATAATCTCTGAACTGTATTGTATAGTGATAATGATTAAGGTTGCTGCTGCTCCAAATACCTTCCAAATTAGACTCAAATATGATATACTCAATATAGGAGCTTTCTAGTTCTAATACCGTGCTAGCTAATGTCCTCCTTGGGCTAGTTTGTATAGCATGGACTTAGTTGGGATCTAAAAGAACATGCAAAATGACCACTGATTTTTATTTTATTTTATTGTTTTTATTGGGGTGAATAATGACCAGTGATTTCAATTTGCCATGGCTTTTCGTTTCCAGTAATTATCTTGCCCACTCTAACGGGTGGCCGGGTGGGGACCATATGCAATTATGTTTGCCTTGAAACGTTGTTTCTTCCTTGCACTAGTTGTGGATCAAATTCAATTTCGTTTAATTATAAGGTGATTAGCTTCTTGAAAGGGATTTAAATCATTTAAAGTAATTTATGAATAAATAAACATATATTAATCATTGATTGATAAGTGGGTTTATTAATAAATATTGATAGATGTTTATTTATTCATAAATTATTTTAAAAATCCTCCTTTCTTGAAAGAATAATAAGACGGATAGTACTCTCCCCGCCGTTCCTCCTAAACCAAAATTATAGAAAATAGAGAGGAGAGAATACGTGTTTATGCATATTTTTATATATATATACACACACGTATATTCTCTACATGTCTTGATACTTTCTATTGAATAGTAGCCCTACCTGTTTCTTTCTTATTTTTCTTATTTTTTTAATAGCTTCTCCAATAAATTTACCTAAATCATTAAATTTATTATTTTTTAGATAAATTTAAAGAGTTTGGTATTATATATCTACCTCATGTTATGAATGATCTTAAATTCTTAGCTTTAATTTTTTCTCATTTGTCTCATGCATTTGCCTTGTAGAATAGTAAGGCCATCAAATCTATTAAAATAAGGGACATAATATCTCTTTGTTCGTACATCACTTTATGTTTCGGTCTACATAACAAAAGAAACATTTACATCGATAGTTTATAGATGAGGAGAAATTAAAAGTTATAGGTCATGAATTAGTCTTGAATAAAGAATATATTTATTTTCTTTTCTTGATAGATTTTTTATTTTTTTATTAGAATTGTAGGTGCCACTTAGCTATTATTTGAATAAATTTCAGTTTATGATAAAATAAAATAAAATTCAAAGCTTAAACAAATCATGTAACTAGTTAAAAGAGACAAATAATAAGGAAGAATTATTACATACTCCTGAAATATCATAAATTGATAAATATATGTTTCGGGATAGAATTCTATAATCAATTTTAAATAAATGACTTAAATTTATATAATTTTTTTAAATTAATAGTAAAAATATTTCCAGTAACATATATTTATTATATTTCCAAATAGGAAGAGTGCAACTGGCATTAGCAGGTACGGATCTTCCAAGAAAGTTAATTTCTAGAATCAATTTATAATTAAGTTTGGTTAAGGTTTTTGACTTAATGGAGGTAAATTTTCAAAACTTTTGACTACTGGAATCAAGCCGATTGAAACTTCAATCAATTGATTTCTTTAACTTCTTGTAATAAATTTCGCAAACCAAATCCACATGTACAACATACTCAATTTGGTTGAACTTGCGGTTCAAGTGGTTTTGGTCAATCAGTAAATTCACGGATTTTAACCCAATTTAATTCATAAAATACAGGTTAAATTATGTTTGAGAGTTGAATTAAGTTAAAAAATACTTTAACTCATAATCTATGGATCAAATAATGAGTTTAAAAACGTCTAATCTACAAGTATTCAACCTACCTATATATTTTTTTAATTAAAAAAATCTTTAAATCACAGTTAAAAAATAGTTTATCCACAGTTGATTATTGAAAAAAAACTCATATAGTATAATGATTTTATTCCACTTTGAAGCTTAACACAAGGCAAAAACGCACACACATAGTATATTCGTTGTCATTAATTAACATTCGGTTACTCACTCCCAAATTTTTAGTCTATCAAATAAAAAATCAGAATCTCAAACTTCTTATTTCAAGAAGTGCAACATCTTAAAAAAATAAAAAATAAAATCAATGATTATGTCAATTCACATAGTATGTGTGATAATATTGATTTTAATTAATTAGAATAATTTATTATTTATGATATTGAGAACTATTAATTTAATTTAGTTTATTCTAAACTTAAATTAATAAGATTTGTTAATTTGTTATATACTTATGTGTATTTAATTTATTTGAGACTTATTGTATTTGTATAAAATTAATTATGTAAATTAATATGTGATTTGTTATGTTTATATAAGATATATTATATGTAATGAATTTTTGATTTCGTATTTTAATTTTTTTTTAAGAATTTTGTTTTA
Organism: Ormosia semicastrata; assembly: GCA_029884595.1. Lineage (NCBI taxonomy): Eukaryota > Viridiplantae > Streptophyta > Magnoliopsida > Fabales > Fabaceae > Ormosia > Ormosia semicastrata. The sequence goes on from JAQQTO010000038.1 coordinate 11,453,532, forward strand.
AACATATGTTAAACTTATAAGTTTGACTTAATCCAATTTATTTTTGAGCAATTCGAGTTGAGAATTAAAAAAATTATTTAACTTAACCTAATCCACTATTTTAATAAATACGTCAGGTTAAAAAAAAACTGTAGAACTACACAGTTGACAACCTCATCTATTTCTTTCAACTTATGACATAGCACTGCAGTATCAGTATGGTGCAGATTAGTATGGAGCGTTAGAGTACTGGTCTTTGTTGTATGTTTCTTTGTTACACATTTCAGACAGTAGACAAAACTGACGATCTAAAAACACCGACTAATTTAATTTACATTTGGTTGAATTTTCAAAGGCGAGTTAACTTGTAATCTAACTAATATTTAAAAGGAGAAAATTTAAGTAAAGTTTTTTAAATGTTTGTGGTATTTATCTTTAATAAAAACATAATATGTAAAATTTTTTAGTTACTTAATTATTATTTTTAAAAATTTTATTAATAAGTTATAGAAAAATATACATATATCATATTTCTATTAGAGACAAACACTACAACTACATACACTTAAAAAACTTTACCTAAATTTTTTTCTATTTAAAAATGTGGTATTCTTCTGCCATTGACTTGAACATTCCAGAATATATATCTAGATATTAACAACCTTGGTATTAATTAATTTAATAAACTTCCTTTTACCATTCCAGTGGCATTAACTCTATAATCAACTGTATCTTTTTCTGATGTACATAATCAACCATATCTATAGGAAGCTGGACTCTTCTGTTAATTATATAATTAATAATTAATTTGCGAGCAAACATCAAAACAATTAATTAAGAGTGTGTTTGGTAATGATTTTTTTACTGTATAAATAATTTTTTTTTGAAAAAAACTATTTGTACAGTATTATAATATATTTGAGAAAATTAACTTCAACTTTTATATGAAATTGAATGCATTATAAAAGTTTTTAAAGTTAATTTTTATAATACTGAAAATTGAAATTTATAATTTTAATTTATAAATTATTCTTTACATTTTGAGATATAAATATTATTTTGTCTTCAATCAAATAATTTTTTAATCATTTTATACTTATTTTAATAATTTATTACATAAAAATAATTTTTTTATACTATCTAAATAAATCAGATTAACTTAAAATCACTTTTTACCTAGTGTATTTAAACATAAAAATGAATCAATTATAATTAATTATAATAAAAAATTATACAATAATTAATTATTGAACATAATCAAATTTTACAATTTTTTCAAACATACTAAAATTCAAAGAACTGTACATGAAGCTAGCATATTAATATATACTAAAGTATATTTGGCTTTAACTTCCAATGGTGTGTTTCAATTTGCTTCTCATTCTGTGTCTGTGACTTTAAGTCAATGTCCAACATATATAAGTCGTTCAAATCAATTCAGCAGTTAAGAATATAGAAAGGCCTTTTCAAACCTATATTTGTCATCACAAACGCTAGTGAAATCGACTTTCCTCTAAAGCATATTTTTTTGGAGAGGAAAATATTTTTTGAACATTTGTTATATGACATTATATGTCACTCAATGTGAGTGTGAATAAGTATCGATATATACAGTATCTTAAGATAGAATGAAAAATATCATATATTAATGTGAGACAATTGTCGATTGAATATGGTATTTTAAGTGTTCAAATAATAAGATTGTTCTGAAAACCATGGAAGAATACGCTAAGGACATAAAACGGGATCACATAAACGTACGTGCATGGTAAACCAGACATATATTGTTGGTGGCAAATGACAACTTCTTATTGATTTCTATAATTTTAAAATTGCTAAGATACAAGTCTAAAATGAGAATCTTGGAAGTTTCTTCAAAGCCGTCAGAGTAATGCCTTTCCACATTTCAATACTTGTGTCTCCTTAATTAATTCCCAATTTCTTATTTAATTTTCATACCCTCTGGCTACCTATAAATATAGTAGCTATCTTAATCCTTGCCAGCACTACTCCATATACAACATCAAACATCCAGCAAACTAAACCCTCTAGCTCTAATTAAAATGGAAAAGCTTGCTGCGCAGGTTTTGATTTGCAGTTTATTAACAGCACTTTTTTTGCTATCTTGCCCAGCAATGTCACAAGAAGTTGGTATGCATCCTTTTTTTGAGTTGCTTTGTTCTTAATTTGCATGCATGCTCCAGAAAATTAAATGACTACAATTAAATATTTATTAGTGAATTCAAAATTATATATATAAACTTACTTTTCCGGGATTATTTAATCATGATACAAGGTCCGATAATATAGTGGTAAGTTTTTCTTTGCTTAATTTTCATGACCTGGGATATGTCATATGTTAATTCATTCTTTGTCGGCACGTACGTACAGAAGATGAGAGCGAGTTTAGTTATGATGAGAAGAGCGAGAAAGGACCATCTCACTGGGGAGACATTCGACCCGAATGGAGTCTGTGCAAAAGTGGATCAATGCAATCACCGATTGATTTGTTGAATGAGAGGGTTCAAGTAGTATCCCATTTAGGACTGCTTCAGATGAACTACCAGCCCTCCAATGCAACTCTTAGGAATAGGGGCCATGATATCATGGTTAGTTAATTATCACTGAACAATCTTTTTTTTCTTTTTTCCTACTTAATTTCTTTGTGTCCCTAATTCATTTTGTTTGAATCTAAATCTTTTTGAATAGCTGGAATGGCCAGCGGGCACAAGCTATCTTCAAATTAATGGAACTCAATATGCACTTAAACAGTTCCATTGGCATTCTCCCTCTGAACACACCATAGATGGCAGAAGGTACCTCCATACATATTTCTTTCTTTTGGTTTACAAGAATTAAATCTATAATCTCAATCCAAATCTTAATTACTCCATCCTTACAATACATATATATGCAATTATTTTTCTTATTTAACAAACGCAAAGAAACCCCAATGATCAGGAAGATTTACCCTTACATTACATTAATTAAATATTACCCATATCATATCAGAAGTAGTTAAATCAAATATTCAATTGCATTGCAGGTTGGATCTAGAGTTACACGTGGTGCACGAAACTCCATCAGGACAAACTGCAGTGATTGGAATATTGTACAAGATTGGAACACCAGATCCTTTCTTGTCATTGGTAAATTAAAAATCAGTGCCTGTACTGTGTCTCTGTGTCTTTGTGATGAGTGACTGCTGACTTGTATATACGTTGGACTATTTTCTATCTTTTCTAGTTAACCAATCACATAAACGCCATTTCTAATACCATGAAAGCAGAAAGAGTGGTGGGTGTAGTTGATCCAAGGCTGATCAAAATAGACAGCATGCAGTATTACCGATACATTGGTTCGCTGACTGTTCCGCCTTGCACTGAGCATATTGCTTGGACCATCATTAGAGAGGTTTGCTAAGTGCTAACTCCCCCTTTTGCCATATCAACTTAACGATATATATATATTAGTTTAATTGTTCCTTTTATTAAGATTGTATGCTCTATTGAACCTGTTTAATTAATCAGGTGAGATCCGTTTCAAGTGAGCAAATCAGATTGCTTCGAGTTGCTGTTCATGATGTAAGTTACTATATATAGCTTTCATGTATCTCACATAAACCAAAAGGGATACAACTGCAAACCAAGCTTTTATATATCAATATATAGAGAGAGGGAGATAGAATTATTAGAGGGAGTCGTTAATTAGTAGAGAGAAAAATCCTTAGATTAATTCTTTTTCGATTTCTCAGAATATCTTCACCTCATAAGTGAGAGATTAATCTTTTATGGTATAGTCTGGTCATACACCTAAGTGGTGATTCATTCCTACAATATTTTTATACATATGAATCATGAGATCGAATTCAAGATATATTTAAAGAATTCGAGTTCCTTTCATTCGGACTAATACACGTAGATATTCCTAACTTAATTCTAATCTTATAAAATGAGACTCAAATTAGATTGGATAATCTATTATAAATAAGGATGGTTATATTGATAACCAAACTCATACTTATCACAGATTAATCAAAACTTTCTTAACAATTATATTACTATTTGGTTTATCAGTCTCTCTTTCTATAAATATTTTCATTTTACAGCTTTTTTGCGTTAATTTTTCATTTAAAAACGAAAGCATTTACTAACCACCATTATGTAATTTGTTTATACCTAAGCTCAATTTTTAGAAAGGTTTAATAATTATAATTAACTTCATTAAGTTTTTTGATTTCTTGCTCTGTTTTTAAATTTTAAAATGTCAACTTAAATTCCGAAAGATGAAATAATTTCTTATGTTTAAACTTTACATCTATTTTGCAGGAAGCATAAAACTAATGCAAGACCATTGCAACCACTAAATAACCGCTTACTGCAGCTCGATAAACCAAAAGATCAAGATCAACATTAAAGTCCAAGGCATTCGCGAGTGCAAATATGACCAGAAGATTTTTTGGAATTTTTGTGGGATAGTGAATGCATTTTCACATGCGCTAGGTCTTGGTGATTGTTATTCGTTACTACTTTGCATTTATATATCTATTACATGGTTTTAGGGTATGTATTTTAATTTATTTTTGCTGATGAGACACGTGTTCTTTTTTATCCTTTATGTTGAAGGTTCCAGATTTTAAATTTGACAGATAATTACTATTATATAGGTTACATATAACATTATTTATTAGACCAATCCAATTAAAGCCAAGACAACTATCCAATATGTCATATATGGCCTATGGGTGAGGAACAAAGAGATTCGTGCTTTTGGCTCCATACATTTCGAACATTTTTAAGTTTAAAGTAAATCACAGCATAAACACTGTTCGAAATAAGTAAATTCGTTAGTATTACAATTGTAAATAAGATTTATCTTTGTCTCGCGTACGACGATGCTAATAATAATGTCTATATATATTAGTTACGTTAATGTTGTCTTATAATTATTAAGGACAATAGGAAAATTTAACTGAACTTGGGAATCTTCGTGGGCGAAGGGCAACAAGAAGCAAACGAGATCAATCAATATAAGAAACGAACAAGTTAATCATTGTTTAACTTTCAGATCACCAGCGACAACCAAACATGGTTGCCAGAGTTTCACAATGTCTGATTGCGACATGGTTGCTGTATTTTTTTCAATGTCATTTGTTAGTGTGATATTAAGGTGTTAATATTTATTAGAATATCTAATTGATTTGATTTGTATATAATTAATGTGATATTATTTTAATTATATTTATTTCATTTTCATTCTTATATAGTCTCTTTTGTGTATAAATATGGAATCCCTTTGTACTTCAAACATAGTTCAGAATACATAGAAATATTCAGTTTCTCTCCATATATCTCTATTTCTAACTTAGTATTAAAGAACCTAGGCTTTCGGTCCAATCTCTCTGCCCACTGTTGTCTTGCCATTTTTTGATAGTTTCGTTATTTTTTGTCGCTGTAAAAGTTTCTCGCCGCTGCCATATCTAGTTCACCGCTTTCCAAACCTTCATTTTTAACATTGCCGGCACCATTGGAACTACTGTCCTCCGATCTGCTCGCAGTCCAAATTTCATCGTTGTCCGATCCTCCACACGTCGCCCTATTCTTTGTGCATGTGGCTCACGCGCCTGATGCTCCGTCACTTGCTTGACACGTCAACGCCTAGTGCTCCGTCATTTGCTTGACCCGCGTCTGCGCGTGTGGTAATGGTCTGTACTTATTGCTACTACTACTAATGGGTCCTCAGTTTCTTCACCCACACGCTAAACTACCTTTTCTGCAAAATGATTTTGTGTCCCTCCTTAAGCGTTTACTATTCAATTTTGGTAATACATCTCCTGCTTTATCAACTACACTAGGTAATACTATATGATACTTTGATTATGCTTGCTATAAACATATGACGTCCACATCTCATTTTTTTTCATCCCTATCTGTTAATGACATTGCACATTCTATACATACATCTGATGGATCTCTTATGAATGCCAGTCATAAGGGTTCTATCTCTCTGCCCACTCTTAGCTTACCTGATGCATATCTCATTCCCAAATTAAACTTCAATCTCATTTCTATTAGTCAATTATGTGACCTTAGTTATGAGTCACCTTTTCTTCTTCTAGTTGTCGTGTGCAGATCCACAGATAGAACAAGTCATAGAGACTAGATGTATAAAGTTGGAAGGATGTTTAAGCTCACCAACCTTCATGTTCCTTCTGCCTCAAATCTTTGTGCAGCATCCACCTCATCCTCCATTCGATTGTAGCACCAACATCTTACTTATAGTTATCTAGGAAAACTGTGCCTCCTTATATCTCAAGGGATTCTAAATTTAGTTAATAATGAGTCTTTTCACTGCACTTCCTGTCAAACTGCTAAATAACTTACACTTTCTTTAAGTAAAAGTACCTCTATTTCTAAATCTCCTTTTGACCTTGTGCATTCTAATGCTTGGGGGCCTACCCCCACACCAACTATGAGAGGTAATCAATATTTTGTAATATTTATTGATGAATTTTCTCGTTTCACTTGGATATATTTAATGAAAAAACGTTCAAAACTTCATCAAGTTTACATTAATTTTGCTACTTTGATCAAAACTCAATTCTAAAAAAAATTAAAGTTTTTCATTGTGATAATGCTTCTGAATATCGTGATTCAAAACTTATCACTTTTCTTGCTGAGCAAGATACATTCTCTGAATTTTCTTGTCCTGGTATCTCTCAATAAGGGTGGAAATAGGTCAGGCTGCCTGTCAGTGCCTATGGCCTGGCCTGCCTGAGGCCTGACCTAGCCTAGCCTATTTATTAAATAAGTTAAGTTAAGACTTTTTTAAAAGTCTCTTTAACTAAAAGGTCGGCCTAAAGCCATCTATAGGCCTTTTAAGCCTGGTAGGCCTACTAACTTATTTAATTATATATAATATAATATATATTATTATAATAATTATAAATTATAATTATAATTATTAATTTATTATAATATACTTTTTAATTAAATTTTAATAAAATTTAATAACTAAAACTTAAATTAATAAGTTAGAATAGAAATAACATATTTATTAATATATTTAATGTAATATATTTATTAGAATAAAAATAATAAGTTAACAATCACCCCCTACTTTTCTATATGCTCATTACTTTCTTACTTTAATCTTTCGTCGATGCCGGATTTGAAAGACTAGAGTAAGAAAGTGAGCAACTTGGTATATTTCTAAGTCTCACATCGACCAAAGACTAAAGTAAGAAAGTGGTGAACATCTATAAAATTAGAATGTGAGTGTTAAATTATAACAAAGGTTTATTGGCTTTGAGTAGGTCTGTTGGCTTATTTCAATGTTTAGGCCTGTTAGCATATGTAAAGGTATATTAACTTATTTAAAGGTAAGTATTTTAGCCTATGTAAGGCATGTTGACCTATTTAAATGTAGGTCTGTTAGTCTATGTAAAGACCTATTGGTCTATTTAAAGGTAGATATGTTAGCCTATTTAAAGAACTTATTGTAAAATAGGTCTTTAAATAGACTTTCAGGTCAGACCAAACTTTTAAAAAGGTCAAGTCAGACCTTAAAATTTGGCCTATTATAGGCTTACAGGTCAAGTTCAGGCCTTATAATTGGGATACAGGTCAGGCCTATTTAAGACAAAGTCTGGTATGATCTGGCCTATTTCTACCCCTATCTTTCAGCAAAATGGTCGTTCTAAAAGAAAACATCTTCATATCCTTGACTCTGTTTGAACCATGCTTATCTCCTCCCTTTGTCCTGAACATGCTTGGGGTGAAGCTGCTCTCACTATTGTCTATGTCATCAACTGTCTTCAAAAGGCTTTATATGGCTTCAAATAAGCACCTCGAGCCTGGTTTGCCAAGTTTTATAACACTATCAGTTATTTTATTTTTTTTCGAGTGCTCATGATTCTGCTCTATTTACACATAAAATTGATAGAGGTATTGTTATGTTGCTTCTCTGTATTGATTATATGATTATTACTAGTGATGATACTACTGATATTACTGAGCTTAAACAATTCTTGAGTCGGCATGTTGAAATGCAAGATCTTAGATCTCTCAATTACTTTCTAGGTCTTGAAGTCCTTTCCTCTGCTAATAGCCTTTTTATGTCTCAAACTAAATATGTCTCAGATCTTATCTCTTAACCCGGTTTCACCGATAATCGCACCAAATCAACTCCTCTAAAGCCTAATGTGAGATTCACACCTCTGGATACTACAATTCTTGATAATCCTACTCTCTATTAGCAGTTAGTTGGCAGCATAATATATCTTGTTGTTGCTTGCCCAGATATTTCATATATTGTTCATTTAGTCAGTCAATTCATGTCAGCTCTGGCCCACTCACTATGCTATTGTTCTCTGTATTATCAACTATGTGAAAAGAACCTTGTTTCATGGGCTTCATTTTTCTGTTGATCCTCCGAGCTTATTCTAATGCTAATTAGGGTGGAGACCCCACTAATTGCCGATCTACCACTGGTTATTGTATCTTTATTGGTAATACTTTTATTTCATGGCAAATAAGAAGCGACTCTGACTGCTTGTTCCAATATTGAAGCAGATTGTTGTGCTCTTGCCGACACCACTTCTGAGATACTCTGGTTAGGGGTGAAAATAGGTCAAGTCAGGTTAGACTTTGCCTTAAACAGGCCTGACCTGTATCCCAATTATAAGGCCTGAGTCTGGCTTATGAGCCTGTAATAGGTCAATTTTTAAGGCCTGACGTGACATTTTTAAAAGTCTGGCCTGACCTGAAAGCCTATTTAAAGACCTACTTTGCAATAAGGTCTTTAAATAGGCTAACAGACTTACATTTAAATAGGTCAATAGGCCTTTACATAGGTTAACAGACTTATATTTAAATAAGTTAATATGCCTTTACATAGGCTAATAGATCCAAGCCTTGAAATAAGCTAACGGGCCTACTCAAAGCCAATAGGCCTTTGTTATAATTTAACACTCACCTTCTAATTTTATAAATGCTCATCGCTTTCTTACTCTCGTTTTTGGTCGATGTGGGACTTGGAGATATATCAAGTTGCTTACTTTCTTACTCTAATATTTCAAGTCTCACATTGACCAAAGATCAGAGTAAGAAAATAGTGAGCATCTATAAAAGTAGGGGGTGAGTGTTAATTTATTATTTTCATTCTAATAAATACATTATATTAAATATATTAATAAATATGTTATTTCTATTCTAACTTACTAACTTAAGTTTTAGTTATGACTTTTATTAAAATTTAATTAAAAAATATGTTAATATATTATAATAAATTAATAATTATAATTTATAATTATTACAATAATATATATTATATTATATATAATTAAATAAAAGTGACATTTGCCAAACTTAAAAGGCCTATTAGATGGTTTGAGGCCTGACCTTTTTAGTTAAACAGACTTTTAAAAAAATCTTGACCTAACTTGTTTAGTAAACAAGCTACGGTCAGGCCAGGCCAGGCCCCTGACGGGCAGCCTAACTTATTTTCACCCCTAACTCTGGTTACGTTAGCTACTTGAAGATTTGGGTTTCTCTCATTCCTCTTCTACTGCTCTCTATTGTGATAATCAGAGTGCTATTCAAATTACTCACAATGATATTTTTCATGAATGCATTAAGTACATTGAAATTGATTGCTACTTCATTCGTCAACACCTTCTTCATAGTGCTCTTCATCTTATATATATTAGAACTCTTGACCAGCCAGTCGATCTGTTTACCAAAGCTCATCATTTTGGTCACTTCCATACTATAGTTTCCAAACTCAAGTTGGTTTCCTCTGCACCCACTTAAGTTTAAGGGGAGATGTTAGCGTGTTAGTATCTGTTAAGATATTTGATTGATTTGATTTGTATATAGTTAGCGTGATATTATTTTAATTGTATTTATTTTATTTTCTTTCTTGTATAGTCCCTTTCATGTATAAATAAGGAACCTTTTTTTATGCTTTAAACATAAATCAAAATGCATAGAAATATTCAATTTCTCTTTGTCTCTGTTTCTAACTTCATTATTATCAAAAAGTGCATTTTGAGAATTTTTACATAAATTATTAGCACGACCAGATAACAGCCTATTTTTTGGACAAGCGCGACGGATACAGGCAAGGGCAACATTTTTTTCCTTTGTATAGAGGCAAGGGCGACGTTCACTACAAAAAAAAAATGCTAAATTGTGGAGGTTTTTTTGCAGGGGTTATTAAACGCCACAAACCAATACAAATTGCAGGAGTTTTTTTGCCTTTCAGTGGAGATTATTAACCCTCGCAAATAAAAAAAAATTGATTTTCCTTTTGTTCATAGTCATGCTGATTTTTTTTTGGCTTTACCTCCTTCTGATCTCGTTTTCCCCCATATCAAAACCAACAGTCAGATTTCAGAACCCTCCCTCCTAAAAGAGAACCTCCATCGCATCTCTTCCTCGCTTCCTCCTGCTAACGACGTGCTTCTTGGCCATGGGACGCTGCTTTTCTTGGCGGCGTGGTTGCTGGTCACGAGACGCTGCTCTACACGACGGCGTACTTGCTGGCCGTAAGCTTTTCTTTACAGGCTGTGATTCCTTTTGCTCATAAGCTTTTCTTCCTCAATCTTAACCTTTTTTTGTTTTCTTCCTCCGGTGTGATTAATTCAATTTGGGCAGTTTGTCCACCTTCCTCAGGTGTGATTAAGTCAATAGCGCATTTTTTTGTAGTGGTTTAAGAATTTTTTCCTATAATTCTAGTTATAATACAACTTTAAATGCTACATTTGGCCCAAATGTTGCTTTTAGTTTACTATAACTTTTAGGTAGTTTTATTTTAAATTAAATAAATGCTTGGGGAGTTGGGATATGCTTTCGTTTCTTGTATATGGCCCCTAGTGTTTTTATTATATTTAGACTAAAACCTTTTCCAAGTGTAAGGCCTATTTGCTGTATTCTAAATGCTTGGAGGTTTGGGTTTAGGGGTATTTATGGACATGTTTGGGACGAGTCTATTTTAATCTGAACCTGTTCTAATATTTTGATAGGGTTAGTTGTTGAGGTACAAACGTGTTGCCCTTTTTGCTAACCGCAAGTGCACGGGTCGCACAAGTAATACAGATATGAAGTAAAAGTTCATTCCCACGAGGATATTATTATGTTATAACGCTAAATACCAACCAATAGCTTAATCAATTCTAGACAAGGACATAAAAATAGGAAAATAATATTAACAACTATCTAACCTACAAAAGCAATAAACATAAAAGCGGTTAGGTTTCAGGAAATCCTCCTTCACCCTCTACATCTACCAACAACATGCCATTCCCCTCATAAACATAAATACATTGATTAGGTTAGCTTGAGAATCTTCATTAGTCAAAAGCCTATGTCTAGGTCAATCAACCCTGGTTTCAATTGCCCAACTCACTAAGTTTCCTTGAGAGCCAGTGTAACTTCCACTCATGAACGATCTATTCTCAATCTCCCACTATACATGGTTAATAGGTATATTTCTATCCTATTAACGAATCAACTCATCCAAGCCAATTGAACTACGAACATGTATCAACCACACCATATCCATATTAACAAATCCCTATGTCTAGTTCATTTGCTAATATTATGATCATGCAATTGAGGCCAACCAAGAACAAGCATTAAGCACAGATAATGATTGAACCGTAATCAAACATCCACACAAACTTAGAGAAAAACACATTATTAATATATATCAAAGGATCCAAAGTATCCTAAAACATAGCTCAACTATACAAAAGATTAGGAAGATAAGAGAGAAAGGGAAAAGAGAGAAAGAAGCTCATTAGATTTGTCTCTGAAGCTTGAATCCTCCTTCAATCCTTTGATCCTAGCCTCCAATCCACCAGTAATGAAGATCTAGCCAAGCTATCTAACCTAAAACTAACCTAAACTAACTAAAACTAACTAAACCTAAAAAGAGAGAGATGACCAAATGACCAAAACTCGAAAAACAAAGAGAAAGCGAGAGAGAGAAAGGAGAGAATGAGAGAAAAACGTATAAAAATTTATTTATAGGCTCAGCAGCCCGCCTTCACGCCGCGACGACCACATATGCGCGCTGCGGCGCGTAATGGGTCGGTTAAGTACCGCCGCAACGTTGCCTTCCTTACGCCGCGGTGCTATTGCCCCGGGTCCAAGTATGACCAGGCTGAAATCCTCTTTGCGCCGCGGCGTGCTCTGCCTTGCGCCGCGGCATTGCTTGCTGGAATGCCAATTTGGCTTCCTCTTCCTCTTTAAGCTCAATTGCTCCATATTTAACCTTGTTTGGAGCCCCTCCTGTCATAGAGAAAACACCAAATCAATAACATATATAAATCTACTCAATCCATAATCATTAAAGCTCAGTTTTTCATAATAACACATCAGAAAGGTTTAGATTCAGAATATATCAAATATAAGCACAAAACCCTCCAAATATGCATTTAAACAAGGAAATAGCATTCATTCTAGCACAAGGATAGGGCACAAATAACTGCATTCTATGTAGCTATCACACCCCCAAACCTACATTTTGCTAGTCCTCGAGCAAAACAAAATAGAACTAAGTAAATTATTTAAACATTAAAATCAATTTTTCATTCAGCAAATATATTTCAATCTTCTTATTTTCATTCAAAAACAAATACTAGTGTGTACTGACTGCATCAATCCTCAAAAAGTACAAATGCCCCGTAAACAGGTCTACACAAATACAATCCTAAACATGCTAACAAGCCAGAAAACTCTCCATGCAATTCACATTTATCACAAACATGCAAGATAAACTTCTTCTAATCAAGTCATACACATTCAGATAAGTTTATAAGCATACATGCATATGATTCACAGAATCCACAAGATTGTAAGTCAACTCTCTCTCCGCTAATATAAATCACACAAGATTGAGGATCAAAAGGGACTTAATCAGCTTATAATGTAAGGCCAATGGTATGGGCGAAAGAAATAAACGGGAAAGATACAATACAAATATTGAAATACATAATATACTACTTCATGACATGAGTCACAAACTGACACTAGCAGGGTATTCAAAAGTGAGATCATAAAACTTGCCAGAACCATTTTCGATGCTTTTTGAACTTTACTTTTCTTAAGCTTTTGCTCTTCTTTTCATTTTTATTTTTCTTTTTATTTTCTCTTTCTTTTCTTCTTTCTATTTTTGCAAAGCAATGCTTTTCCTTTTCTTTGTTTTGCATCTGGTTCCTTCAGGCTTATTTTAAATTGAATATTCATACCCCTAATCATCAGACTCATTTCAAGAAATAACACATCATATACTCAACAAACAATAAGGGTAGGAAGAAAATGACATGCTTTCACATGCATTAGAACGACTAACAGGTTAACGAACACAATGGTTATGAAAAACAAATAAGGCCAAACAGTTTAAGGCTTCAAAAAGGGACCTAAGGATATCATCATATCAGGGTAAGCTTTTTAAGGCTCAATCGGTCCAAACAATGCCCTAATCATCTCCTCAATCATGCACAACTTAGGATTTCGCCTCAAGAGAGTTCAAAAACAATTTCAAGGATAATCAAAACTCTACATGTACATTCATAAATATTCTCAAAACATGCATTCTTATCATTTTCAAAGTTACACTTACATCTAAGTGAGATGTAAATCATGCATCAAAAGCAACTAAATTGTTTCACATGATTCAAGATCACATAAGGTTTCACTGAAAAGGGGGCAAATAGCAACTTTTCAAATCATGAACAACCAAAAACAACCAGCATTCTTGCAAATATCATGCATTCAAATAGATTCAACTTTTCAATTCAAGCATACATAACATCTTTTGCATAATGTGAAAATTGAAAATTCTTGTCATCAGCACATCAGTGATAGTCAAAACAAAATATAATCATGAAAATATATTGACTAAAACACTGCATACTCAAAATACCAATACATGTTAACATTAAACACAAAGGTAACAAAACATGTAAAGATATTCCCCCAAACCTAAAATGAAATGTATCTTTAAAGAACATGGCCTATAGGGAACCTGAGACAAGTACTGAGCATTACTAAATATTTAAAAACATAGAAAATAATAAAAATAAAAGCAAAAACAGCAAAAATAGGGGAAAAATAACAAAAAACACAAAAACAGGGCTCGGTTTTGCGTATTTTGGGCGCACCTATGCGTAGGTCGCGGCGCTCACAAAAAGCTGCATAATTATAAAACGTTTCACTGCGTCGCGCTTATGCCGCGGCGTTGCTACTAAATTGCTAAATTTAGCAAAGAAACATTGATTTTTCTGCTAGGTTTGGCTCTTATGGGTCTTTAGTGCAACAAAACTTGTTTAAAAAGCTAAATTACAGAAATGTACAACACACACATAATAACACATATAAACAACTTACTAACCTATATACAAAAGTTAAACAAACTTAAAACTTATAAACTAATCAAAAACATAAAACTAACCTAAGTAACATATTAACCTATATACTAACTAACACTAACAACACTTAATACTTAAACAAACAAGAACTAACACAACTAACACATACTAACTAACAAAAATTATAAACTACTAAACTAACATACTAACACTTATATATATGAACAAACTAACAAAAACACATTAACAACTAACATAAACACATTAACATATTAATACACAAATACAAAACATAATATACTAACTATTTATGCATAAAGTAAAAACAGGAATGAAACATAAACATGGGGTACCCTCCCACGAAGGGCCTGAGTTATAGTCCCAGCAGGACTTTGTCACCAAAATTGAAGTATTGCGGATGAGTAGTCTTCAAGACTTGATCCAAGGGTTATCCTTTCAGGAGTCGCGAATTCCCTCAAGGGCCTTGTATGAATGAAATCACCCAGCTTCTTATTTGAAACTAAAACAAAACAGAAATGAAACATAGATTATATACAACTTATATACAACTTGAATTAGAACCAATCAAACTCATTGTTGATATTAGCAATATAAAAACTATCCCCGGCAACGGCGCCAAAAAACTTGTTGAGGTGCAAACGTGTTGCCCTTTTTGCTAACCGCAAGTGCACGGGTCGCACAAGTAATACAGATACGAAGTAAAAGTTCGTTCCCACGAGGATATTATTATGTTATAACGCTAAATACCAATCAATCGCTTAATCAATTCTAGACAAGGACATAAAAATAGGAAAATAATATTAACAACTATCTAACCTACAAAAGCAATAAACATAAAAGCGGTTAGGTTTCAGGAAATCCTCCTTCACCCTCTACATCTACCAACAACATGCCATTCCCCTCATAAACATAAATGCATTGATTAGATTAGCTTGAGAATCTTCATTAGTCAAAAGTCTATGTCTAGGTCAATCAACCCTGGTTTCAATTGCCCAACTCACTAAGTTTCCTTGAGAGCCAGTGCAACTTCCACTCATAAACGATCTATTCTCAATCTCCCACTATACATGAACGATCTATTCTCAATCTCCCACTATACATGGTTAATAGGTATATTTCTATCCTATTAACGAATCAACTCATCCAAGCCAATTGAACTCGCCGAACATGTATCAACCACACCATATCCATATTAACAAATCCCTATGTCTAGTTCATTTGCTAATATTATGATCATGCAATTGAGGCCAACCAAGAACAAGCATTAAGCACAGATAATGATTGAACCGTAATCAAACATCCACACAAACTTAGAGAAAAACACATTATTAATATATATCAAAGGATCCAAAGTATCCTAAAACATAGCTCAACTATACAAAAGATTAGGAAGATAAGAGAGAAAGGGAAAAGAGAGAAAGAAGCTCATTAGATTTGTCTCTGAAGCTTGAATCCTCCTTTAATCCTTTGATCCTGGCCTCCAATCCACCAGCAATGAAGATCTAGCCAAGCTATCTAACCTAAAACTAACCTAAACTAACTAAAACTAACTAAAACTAACTAAACCTAAAAAGAGAGAGATGGCCAAATGGCCAAAACTCAGAAAAACAAAGAGAAAACGAGAGAGAAAGGAGAGAATGAGAGAAAAACGTATAAAAATCTATTTATAAGCTCAGCAGTCGCCTTCACGCCGCGGCGGCCACATATGCGGGCCGCGGCGTATGCAGTAATGGGTCGGATTAGTACCGCCGCAACGTTGCCTTCCTTCTGCATGTTTGCGGCGCTATTGCCCCGGTCCAAGTATGACCAGGTGGGCTGTCTTATTTCCGCCTATTGCATACTGTTCTTTCGGAATGCCAATTTGGCTTTCTCTTCCTCTTTAAGCTCAATTGCTCCATATTTAACCTTGTTTGGAGCCCCTCCTGTCATAGAGAAAACACCAAATCAATAACATATATAAATCTACTCAATCCATAATCATTAAAGCTCAGTTTTGCATAATAACACATCAGAAAGGCTTAGATTCAGAATATATCAAATATAAGCACAAAACCCTCCAAATATGCATTTAAACAAGGAAATAGCATTCATTCTAGCACAAGGATAGGACACAAATAACTGCATTCTATGTAGCTATCATTAGTTTTTTTGGATTCTAATTTGGCCCAATCATTGTTTAACAAATGATTTGGTTAATAATGAGTCAATCTGATAATTAAATAAATTGAATAAATTTAAATATTATATATAGTTAATTCATAAAATTATAGAAGTATGAGATTAAAAATAAGTGATGTTTTACAATATATATTTCAAAATAGATTATATGAATATAAATATATTATAATGTTATGCAAAATATGTTAATTTAAGCCAAAAAGTTTCATTGTTTAACACTTATTATTAAAAAAATTATAATTTTTAAAGTATTATATAACACTAGGTCAAGTTAGGATAACTTGAAGCGTGACCCAAAAATGCATCAAGTCGTGTTTTGAACACCCCTACCTGGGTTATGCATTATTGTTATTATTTTTTGAGTTTAACTTTGATGCATTGTCAGTGTAAAGTTTTTTACACTATTAACCAATCACATGCTACTACATATGTGACTTTTAAAATAATTATTATGAGAATCAAATATTTTTAATGACGTAATAATATATAATTCGATGATAGTGTAAAAAATTTTTACACCGATAATATATTAAAATTAAATCCTTATTTTTTCTTCCAAGTCCATTAATTTACCTAACTCGATCGGTTAAACGTTAAGACAGCTAAAAAAAGGTCTTACAACAAGTTACAATTGTGCACTGTATTATTTTTTTGGAAAAACTAATGTCAAATACCTTTAATGAACAATATTTAATTTAAAGGAAGAAACAAAGTTAGAATTATAAAGAAAGATCATTTAAATTTTAAAATTAGAGAGAATGACCATTTAATCTCACCCAATAGACAATAATATCCTTAATGAGTTACTATCAGCTGTCTTTTATTGAATGACCATTAGTTATTATTAAATGACTAACAGTTTCAAATTAAGTTCTATACGAAAGAAATTTGTAAATGATTTTTACTAAGTGGTCATTTGATGCCATTGAGTGGTTAACGTTTCAAATAAAGTTCAATAAATAAAATACATAAAATTAGAAAGAAAAAAAAACTTGCGAATGACTATTACCTTTGATTGAGTGATCATTAGTTGTCACTGAGTGATTAACAATTTCAAATTAAGTTCTATATAAAAGAAATTTACAAATGGTTACCACTTCTTATTAAATGATCATTTGTTGTCACTAGTGGCTAATATTTTAAATGAAGTTCAATATATAAAATATATGAAATATAAAGAAATTTGTTAATGATTATTGCCTTTTATTGTTTTATTGAGTAGTCATTAATTGACACTGAGTGAAATTAAGTTCTATATGAAAAAAATTTATGAATGACTATTACTTCTTATTAAGTGGTTATTTATTGTTATTGAATGTCTAACATTTACCTGAAATTAAAAATAAATTTGTAAATGGCTATTACTTTTTATTGGGTGGTCATTAATTATTATTGAGTGACTAATAATTTCATATTAAGTTCTATATAAAAAAATTCGGAAATGATTATTGTTTTATATTAAGTGATCATTTGTTATTTTTGAGTGACTAATTTTTCAAATAAATATTTTATTAAGGATAATTTTGACTATTATGTAAAATTATATAGTCTTTCTCTTTATTTAAAATTTGAGTAATTTTTTTTAATAATTTTAACTTTTTCGTCTCTTTAAATTAAATATTATTTTTTAATAATCTTTATCATTATTTTTTATTATTTTTTGGGAAAAAAAAACCGAGCAAAATATTCTGTTCGAGTGAGTATTCCAAATTATTTTTTTTAAAATTTTTTTCATTTTCTTTCTTCCAAGTAACTCTTTTTTTTATTTATAACGCATTCTTCATATTTCTACAGTTTTTCAAGTTGTTACTATGCTATTCGATCATTTCATATAAAAACCATGTCAAATAACAATTCAAGTTTAAGCTTTAACCAATGGGGTGAAGATTGAAGATAGGCGCATGACCTCTTTAGGTGAGATGTGACATTTGGAACAGTTTTAGGAGCTTAATGCCGTCTCTATTATGATTAAATAAGAAAGTGCAATAACTAACTGATCCTGGTGTGAGTTGTTACTAAAGACAGGACAGACATGTGATCACAAAAAAAGGAAGGATTAATCGACAGGATAGGAACCAGCTAATTAGCTTAAGGTTAGTAATGACCTGTGATACAGACAATTAATCAATAAGATATAGGAACCAGCTAATTATCTTAAGGTTAGCAATGACCTGTGATACAGACAATTCTACAAAGATAATGTTTTGTAGTGATATGCTGATGCATGCCAGATGCCACCTTCGATCATTTGTGCAAAAAATGGAATCCGCTTCTCTAATATGCTCCAGTTAGGTGTGCAGCTGACTCATTTGTGTATAGACACGTATATGGATACAACAAAATATAGATAAGAAGATAAGATGATAAATTTTAAAATTATAGTATATAATACAGCTTACCAAAAAAATATCGCGATACAATATTGATACAACATGATTATTATGATATAATAATATATAAAATTAATATAAGATATATTAATATAAACATACAAATTAAATCTTAAATTAAAATAAAGATATCAATGTTTCAAAATTTAACAGTAATAATTATAAACATAATAAAATGCTATAATTTATTCAACTACTAATATATATTCCATGCGTTGCACGTGTTCTTCAAAATTTAACCATAATTTTAAATAAAATTTAGATTTAAAAAACATAATTAGTAGCACAAATTATAATGACTTCTCCTAAAGTTTAACTTAATTATACTATACACCTTTCTTATTTGTACTCTTACACTAACTTTTCTTACAAGAGAGATAAGTGTAATGATTAAAGGGAGATTAGTGTAATGATAATATAAATTTTAAAAGAGATTAATGTAATTTCTGAAATAAGAGAGATGTCAGATGTAATTAAGTCAAACCTCAAAAGAGGTTAATGCATTTTTTCCTAGTTAAAATATAAATAATGCATATTAACTGAAAGAGAATTTAAATTTTTTTAAAGTTATCTTTGATGAAGAGTAAAATTAAGAGGAATTTAATTTTGATATCTGTCTTTGTAAAAACATTTTATACTATCATTAAATTATACAATGCAATATCATTTAATGAGTTAAACATATCAAATAAGTTTTAATTCATTAAATAATGTGGCAACACATTATTAGATAATAGTATAAAATATTTTTATACTGATAATATATTAAATTTAAACTCAATTAAAATGTCATATATCATTTTATGAGAAAAAATAAAATAAAAAATTACACACTATTTAAGTAAATATACTCTAATTTAACATATAGAATAATATATAAGGATGGATTATGGTATCTATCTACTTAGATTTATGTTCAAGGACAAAGTTTGGTGGCAAAACTAAAGGCCATCTGTGAAATGACAAAAAAATAAATATCTTAAATTATTTCGTATAAAAAAAGATAGAGGTGATGTTGCATAAAAACAATCTCAATGATGTACTTGGTTTGGTTTGTTTTCTATTTTTATTTTTAATTGATTTATTTTTATTAATAATGACAAGAATATTATTTTATTTTTACTTTATTTATTATTTTTAAATTTTTATAAAGAAAATGCTAAAAATAACATTTTTTTATTTTTACTATTTTCTTCACAAAAATTTAAAAATAAGAAACAAAGTAAAAATAAAATATCATTTTTATAATTATTAATAAAAATATATAAACTAAAAATAAAAACAAAAAAAAAAAATCAAATTTCAAATTTCAACAATAAAATAAGAGGGAAAACATGTTTAAAAAAAAAGTGTGAGGGGAAACAAAAGCTTCTATCAAAAAGTGTCGAAAGGAGTCTATGCATTTTAACTCTCGGAAGCCTAAAACAATAAAGAGAATGGATGTTTTGATATGTGCTTTTTATATGATAAGTTCACGAAAGAAATAGACATAAATACTTTAAATATAGTCCAATAAATTTTTAAAGAGTCCCACTTCTTTAAAGCTTTTACTTTATACTCTTTTTTCATGTAACATTATTATGTGAGAATTACACATGAGAGCATGTTAAAAGGCTATATCAATATCAACAGTAAGGAACAAGGAAAAGGGGGAGAATTAAGTAGGAGGAAGAAGCGAGAGCTACTCATAAGCTAGCAGCACTAGTCTGACAAGTACAATATTTCTTACAATGATGTCTCATAATTACAAAGCTATACAGCTAATTTGATTACAATTTTCTTGTTCTGCTCTTGCCTAAACTAAACCATTTTTGCGAGGACTTTCATGATATCATCCATAGTTGGTCTATGCAGGGGATCATCTGCCACACAATCCTTTGCTAAAAAAGACAAACATAAAGCCTCTGGAAGAGAATAATCCTTCAGATTAGGATCCATGAAAATTCTTAATCCTTCAAAACAACCCCCTTCACGGGCTTCCCCCAACAAAAATCCAAGGGAATCTTTGACTGATTTCCCATCAAAGTTGTCTCTTCCTGAGATCAACTCAAGCAACACAACTCCAAATGCAAAAATGTCAGCCTTTTCAGAAACTGAGCCATGCAGGAAGTACTCAGGTGCCATACATCCTTTGGGAATTTCTGTAGTGTCATTTCTTTTGGTGTGTCTGGCACTGGCAGCCAATGCTCTACCAACATCTGCCAGTTTTCCCCTCCAGTTTGCAGTTATGAATATATTTCTACTACTGACATTCATGTGAGCATAGGAAGGAAAAGCACAACAATGTAAATAGTAAAGACATGTTGCAATATCGAAAGCTATTTGTGTCCTTCTGTACCAGTTTAGAGGATTGCATGGATCAGATAAACAGTCCCTCAAGCAGCCATTTTTAGGCAACTCAAAAACTAAATATGACCATGAAACATTGCTCTCACCATAACAAACACCAAGTAAGTTCACAATATTCACGTGATTGATTTTAGAATGTAAATCAATTACCTGGCTTGTGTCTTCATACCTCATCCTCTTTACCATCACCTCATGACTATTGACTAAGCCCTTATAGACTAAATCACCAATCTTGTTTTCTTCACTGAAATTTTTGGTGGCCTTTTCAAGCTCTTCTATGCTGTAATTGAGCAAGCAGTACTTTATTCCAACAAGAAGATCTGGCGATAGGCATGAAGCTGTAGAGCTTATACCCGTTTGGGTAGATAAAGGACTTCTCATTGGTGAGCACAAGGTGGTGGAGTTTGTAGGAGTGAAGGAGTGGACAACATCACTTTTGCATTTCCTCAGCCTCTTCATGTATAGTCCACTTGCAAGCAATGTTATCAACAACAAAAATCCTATAATAGATCCTGCAATGTACAAATTTGACGGTTGTGTGGATTCCTGTGTCTGAACCACTGGAATTGTGGGAAGAAAACCAGGAGGTGGAGAAGGAGAATCTGGAATATCAAATATTCTGATTGGACCATCCTTTAATGGAACTAAAACAGCTGTATGCGGAAAAAGAGTTGACAAGTGATCCAAGTGATTAACTGCCCAGAAATCTTCAGGTGAGATGCCAAATTTCTCACTCAATTTTTCTGGTTCATCTCCTTCTATTAGAGGGTATGTAACAAGGTACTTCACCCTCATACTACTGGTGAAATTGTCATCAGGACAAGCACATCTAAGAGGCACGTGAAGCTCAGAACCAGCTTGGGGATTATTTCCTTGTGGAAGGTTTTCCTCAGCTAGTGTGAGAGATTTCAGCAGCCCTTCAAAAACCCCACAAGCAATCTCAGAAAATGTTGTATTTTCAGGGACTTTATAGCTGAAACCGGCTTGATAGAATTGGCCAGAGCAGGTACAGCTAACGGGAAGAAGAACCTCTTTGCCTTGTTTGAGTACCTGCGAAGAAGATGTGAGGTTGTTTAGTTGAAGAACCTCATCACGGTTCATGTTGAAGAGCTCTGAGACATTTGAAATGGTCTGGAAACGTTCATTAGCTCTGTACACCAAGAATGTTTTGCATGAGTCCTGCGTTGAATTGCATGTGTACCTTGTACCTGGGAAACTTTCATTTGAAGTACAATTAGAAGGGTCATAATACAGTTGAGCAGTGCATACACTTATGCACATCCAGGCAACAAACCAAAGTTGAACCATAATTTTAAGACTTCCCATGAAGGGAATTCTCAGTTGTCACTAGTAAGTTACAAAAAGCAGAATGAAGGGTGAACAAAGGAAGAGGAGGCGGCAAATTAATCAAAGTGATTAGGTTGCTATCTCTTGGACATGATTCATATGAATTGTGTCATTGCTAAAAAAGTATGAGTGGATTCTATAGCAAGCCTCCAAAGAAAGATGACATTAGAGATCATGACCTTTTGACTAAAAAAGTATTCCGAGTTTGTCAAAATGCGTGGTCAAATGTATAAATGGTTTACTCTAAGAAGCCGGCCGAAAAACAAATGGCTACTTGACGAAAGAAAGATTGATGCACGTTGTATTTAATTTCATATATTAAATAGTTCTTACATGATGTTCTATTGCTTTCTATTTGTTTCTTACCAAGCAAATTCAATAAATAATATCATATGTGCTATCTGTCAGGAACCAAGCCCTTCCTCCAATTCAGACACGTTGCAGATTGTCAATCAGCCAATTAATAAAAGGATTAAATATAGGAAAGTAAAACCCCAATTGCTAGAAAAATAAAAGGAGTACTCTAAAAGATTGCAGAACAAGTTTATTCCGCAGTTTTATCAGATAAGCTAAAGTGGTCTTTTTGGGTGTGTTGAGACTCAATTATATTGGCAGGAAAAATTATCATCTTATACTTCTAAAAAAAAATGCAAGAATTATTTACATCTTTTTTATGAGATATAATTGAGTAAAAAAAATGATAAAAAAATATATGTAAAATAAATAATATTAGATAGAGTGTAAAAAAGAGTGTATATATTATTTAATGTAAGAATATAAGAGTTGTATTAAGGGGTTTATCAGCCATATGATATGAAAGTAGAGTTGGATACACTCTAAGTATTTTGAATACTTTATGAATGTAAGTAGAAATGTATTCAGATTCGTGAAGAATAACTGATAAAATTGTAAAGCATGTAAATAGTATTTTTATAGTGGGACTCAATTGTCAGTACTATTTGTACCAAAAAATAGATCAAGAACTGCACACCAAATTTAACATAGAAAACTCCCTTATATACTGAGGGAAAAAATCACAGGACAAATTCTAAAAAATATTTCACTATATCAAGGATAATTACAATATCTTATCTACACTCTCTCACATAAGAGATACAAAATATAGTATTTTCCAGCGAGATCATCTCCTACTATAATTTGTAGTATTACAAATATTAGAGAATAAACCAAAAAATTTCCAATGTATGCTCATACACTATACTCTTAAAATTTCGTCACACTCTCTATTTCTTCTATCACTCTTAGAAGCTATTGCTTTGCTTCTTCTACTTGGTATTTACGGATGAAGCAAATGACCTCTATTTATAGATACTCAATGCATGTAAATGCATTAGTTCACCTGCCAATAGACAACCACCACCTAAAAGCCACATACTCAAAGGAAAAAGTCTTCCACCCTTTTTAGAAAATGCAGGCCAACAAAAAGTTATTGACTAACAATTCTCCACATTGGCTTGCATTTGCAGAAGTCTTCAACCTCTACAAATATTGACCAAATCCAAGCAATGTTTGAACTTGTTAACCAACAATGACTTCATCATCATGTCTGTAGGATTCTCAACTGTAGCTATCTTCTGAAATGCAACTGTACCATTGTTGATACTTTCTCTAACAAAATGAAGTCTAACATCAATGTGTTTTGTCCTTTCATGGTAGATTGGATTTTTTGCTAGATGAATACCACTTTGGCTATCACAATATATGATTGATTCTTTTTCGTCTAATCCAAAACTACCCAAAAGACCTTGCATCCATATGCTATCTTTCACAGCCTTATTCAATGTCATATACTCAGCTTTAGTAGTTGACAATGCAACTGTGGATTGCAATGTCACCTTCTAACTAATAGTATATCCAAAGACTGTAAAGATATAGCATGTTAATGACCTCATTTCGTCCAAATCTCTTGTATAATCAGAAACTACATAGCCTATAACCCCACGAATCTGTTGACCATCAAACACCAAACAGACATCGGTGGAACCTCTCAAGTACCGCATGATTCATTTCACAGCTTCCTAGTGTACCTTTCTCGGTTGGCTTATAAATCTGTTCACCACACTTGCTGCATATGAAAGATCTGGTCTTGTGCACACCATGACATACATGAGACTGCCAACTGCACTAGAATAAAGTATATGAGTCATATGCTCCACCTCCTCCTCAGTTTTCGAGCATTCCTTTGAAAATAGCTTAAAATGCACAGCTAAGGGAGTACCAACTGGTTTAGACTGATCTATATTGAAGCGTTGTAGTACTTTCATAATGTAATTTTGCTGTGACAAACATAATCTGTCATGATGCCTCTCCATATGAATCTTCATACTAAGAATCTTCTTTGCTGCACCTAAGTTTTTCTTCTCAAATTCTTTTCCCAACTGAGCTTTCAATATACTAATTTTAGCCTTGTTGCAAGTTGCAATTAGCATGTCATCTACAAATAATAACAAATAAATGCGAGAACCATCTGAAAGCTTTTTAGAGTAGATACAATTATCATATTGATTTCTGTTGTATCCATTACCAATCATAAATGCATTAAACCTCTTGTACCATTGCCTTGGGGACTGCTTCAAGCCGTACAATGACTTTTTTAATAGACAAACGTGATCCGGATAGAGTTATGCTTCACCACAGGAGAGAATATTTCATGTAGATATGCTCCTCTAGTTCACCGTGTAAGAACTTCGTCTTCACATCAAGCTGTTCTATCTCCAAGTCAAACGTACTTACAATAACTAATAGGATCTGAATAGAGTTATGCTTCACCACAAGAGAGAATACTTCATGGAAGTCAATACCCTCCTTTTGAGTATAATCCTTTACTACCAGTCTTGCCTTGAACCTCAGAGGTTCAATGCCAGGAATTCCCTCTTTCTTTTTGAAGACCCATTTACAACTAATTATTCTTTTCCCCTATAGAAGTTATACCAGCTCCCACATTTGATTTTTCTGAAGAGATTCGATCTCCTCATTCATTGCTATTAGTTATTCCTTTGAATCCTTGTTGTCTACTGCATCATGGTAGGTAGACGGTTCATCTCCTACTGCACCATCTATCATCACCAAAGCAAAGGCTATAGGATCTGCATATGACGAGTCAAGTGCACAAGTAACAGAATTCAAATATCTCTTTGGTTTCTGAATTTGTCGCCTTTCTCTGCCAATAGCAATACTATATGGCTCTGCTCCTCTGGTTTCTTCACCAGCACCCTTGTCGCCAGGTTCATCTTGTTGTTCTTCTTCAGGTTGAGCAACACCTAAAGTACTTAGCTGACTTGTGTCCTATTCCTGCTTCATCTTCCTAATGTCAATCTCCAGCTCCACCTATTTCTCAGCACCATGATCTATCTCTGCCTGATCTACTTCAAATTCCCGCTTCTGATTCATCATTGCCGCCTCGTCAAATGTGACATCTCTGTTAACAATGATCTCGGGTGAACTTATTTTTTCTGTACACTATAATCTGTAGCCCTTCACCCCTCGTATATATCCTAGAAATATATACCTTCTTGCCCTCGCCTCAAGTTTACCATCACTCATATAGGCATACGCAAGATAACAAAATATCTTCAAATCAGAATAGTTTACAAGTTGACCGAACCATACCTCTTGTGGAATCTTTAGATCAATTGCAGTTGATGGAAATCAGTTTACCAAATATATAGTTGTATTGACCGCCTCAGCCCAAAATGATTTAGGAAGTTTAGCATTAATCCGCATGCATCGTGCATGCTCCAGAAGTGTTCTATTCATTTGTTCTGCAACTTCATTTTACTGTGATGTTCTAGGTACAATATGTTGCCTCACTATACCTGCATTCTTACAGAACTCCTCAAATTCTTTGCTACAAAATTCACCGCCATTGTCAGTTCTCAGCCACTTGACTAATTGCCCGGTTTACTTTTCGACTATGGTCTTCCACTGCTTGAATTTGCCGAATACTTCGTCCTTTTGCTTCAGGAAATAAACTCAGACCTTCTTGGAATAGTCATCTATTATAGTAAGAAAATAACAAGTACCACCTAATGAGTTAATAGGGGCTGGACCCCAAACATCCGAATGGATATACTCTAGAATGCCCTTGTTGGTGTGTTTTACAGAGCTGAACTTCACTCGTTTCTGCTTTTCAAATACACAATTTTCACAGAAATCAAGTTTACAATTCTTTACGCCTTTCAGCAGTCCTTTGCCAGTAAGTATTGTCATTCTCTTCTCACTCATATGACCAAGCCGCATGTGCCACAACTGTGTAACATCATCATTAGATTTTTCAGAGGATAGAACAACAGCAATGCCACTAATTGTGCTCCCAAGCAATAGATAGATCCCGCCCTGTAGCTCTTCTTTCATCACCACCGAGCCTTTGGTCACTTTCAAAAAACCACCCTCTCCAAAGAACTTGTACCCTTGGTTGTCTAGGGCACTCAAAGAGATCAAGTTCTTGCCCAACTCTAGTACATGTCATGCTCGAAATGTCCTTGCAGTACCATCATCTAATCTGATTCGTACCTCTCCTCCACCTACAACAATAATTATCCTGTTGTCTCCCAATCGGACCTTTCCTTCCTGCTTTTGATATGAAGAGAAAAAGTTTTTATTAGGTGTCATGTGAAAAGATGCACTAGACCCAGGATCCACTCGTTGCCCGAGTTACTAGTGGAAACTGTTAGGACAGAATCAGCATCACTATCATCAGAACTAGCAACTGTTATGTTAGCAGTATTTCATGGTTTCTCCTTTCTCTCAGGGCAATTTTTTCGAATATACCCTGGTTGGTGACAATGAAAACACTTTAAAGACTTGTGATTTTTGGACTTTGATCTTCCCTTGCTTTTGCTTCCTAATCCTCTTTCTTGACTACGCCCTATCGTCACGAACAACTCATCTGCAGGATTATTAGTACTGGATCGTGATTTCAATTTCTGATGCTCCTTTGTCATCAACGCCTCCTTGACGGTTTTGACAGAGATGGTGGACCTACCATACATTATGGTATCACAGAAATTATCATTAAGATCATAGCTTGATCCATATCTTCGACTATAATTCTAGCCGCTTGCACATCAGTGATCATTTGATTGAAGTCGTCAATATGATCTCGAATTGATTTTTTTGCTAAAAGTTTGAATGTGTACAATCGCTTCATCTGGTAAAGTTGGTTTGACAAAGTCTTTACGGAGTACTTTTCTTCAAAAGCTTTCTAGAATCCATCTACAATCTTCTCGTTCGTAACCTCTCGCAATACATTGTCTGCCTGACTCAGCTGTATTGTGCTGCATGCTTTGGCCATTATCTATTCATTTTTATCAGAAGACAATGTTTTTGGTAACTTGTTATCGCCTTCCAACGCCTTTGACAGGCCTTGCTAATCTAGCAATGCCTGCAGCTTCAGCTTCCATAAACTGAAGTCATTGGACCATCAAATTTCTCCACATCAAATTTTGGCACCGACATCTTTGATCTGAAATTTGATCAAGTGGCTCTGATATCACTTGTTAGGAAATTACAGTTGGATACACTCCAAGTGTCTTGACTACTTTATGAATGTGAACGGAAGCGTACTCAGATCTGTGAAGAAGAACTAATAAAAATGTAAAACACATAAATAATACTTTTATAGTAGGACCCATTTATCAGTATTATTTGTACTAGAAAAACAGTTCAAGAACTGTATATCAAATTTAACGTGGAAAATCTCCTTGTACACTAAGGGAAAAAATCACGGGACAAACTCCGAAAAATATTTCACTATATCAAGGATAATTACAATATCCTATCTACACTCTCACATACAAAAGGTACAAAATATAATGTTTTTCAGTGAGACTCTTTCCTACTACAATTTGTAGTATTACAGATATTAGAAAATAAACTAAAAAAATTTCAGTGTATGCTCACATAATGTACTCTTAGAATTTCCTCACACTCTCTATTTCTTCTCTTACTCTTAAAAACTATTGTTTTGCTTCTTCTGCTTGGTATTTATGGATGAAGCAAATGACCTCTATTTATAGAGATCTAATGCATGTAAATACATTAGTTTACCTACCAACTGACAATCACCACCTAAAAGCCACTTACTCAAAGGAAAAAGTCTTACACCCCTTTTTGAAATATAAGTCACGGAGAAGCTATTGACTAACTCCATAGACATAAATGACTAGGTTAGCAATATTGGTAACAAGTATTTTGCAAAACAAACTTAGACATATTTAAGTAAAGCCTAACCTAACTTAACCTTTCTATCTATGAGGTTGAGAAAGAAAATATCTGCATTAATCGATAGAAGGAAGAGGTACTTAAAACAATGTTCATAATTTATTGCTGCACATGCTACTGGGCTCTTTTACCTCATTTGTTAAGCCTTCAAAGGATTCTCGTTGTCATAGGTTTCATTTCCCTAGCTTATTGAGAAATCAAAACAAGTACATGAAAGAATCCAATGTAATAGTTATTGTTCTCTCCTGATTCGCCAGATTGGTTGTGGTACGTGTCATTTTCAGTCAAACGCTAGTTTTTTTTGTCTTCATTTTTTTCCCCTCGAGAGGTGGAGAATTTTTTTTTGTCTTCATTTTTTCCCCTCGAGAGGTGGAGATTTTTTTTTAAAAAAAGAAAAAAAAATGCATTGTCCTCTTGAAGTACAATGAAAACTTAGATAAAGAAAGAATGATAGCATTTAGCTTGCATAAACTCATCTTAAAGTCACAGATGATACCAAGGTCCGGGCTTAGGGCATCAAACTTGAGACTTTTTTTTCCCTATTCAATGAGTCAATTCTTATTGGTTATATAGAGTTCAATTTTGATTTATTATGAGTGTATTTTTTTTATATATATTATCACTAAAACATCTAAAAGAAGTCGTCGGATAAAAAAAAAACACAAGTCACCCCAACAAATCAAGCAAAAAAAGAAGTGCCACATATCAATGCCTGAATTTAACCAAGAAGGAATAATTAAAAAAATTAAGCACTCAAATTATTTTTTGACATTTATAAAATTATGATAATTATGTTAAAATACACTAATATTTAAAAATACATTTACACATATCAAAAAATAATTTAAATACTTAATAAATAATGTGACAGATTATGCATACCTAAAAAATATTTAACTTTGTGTTAACTTGCTTCAAATATTTTGAATGGTGAACTTTGATATTTTATTTAAATTCTAACATGATATATAATTATTTAGATTTTTTTTCTTTCTAACTTTATTAATTATTAAATTTTTTTAATTATGCCTCATGCATTGCACATGTTTATACACAATTGAATGAGCAAAACAACATGTGTCAACACGAAAAATCAAGCAAAAAAGTGTCATGTAAGCAATCTGTGTCAGCACGAGATTAATTGATTGATTGAAGAATTAATTTAGTATTGAATTTCAAATTAAAGATAGAGATAGAGTTAAATTTATCCTCTCTATCTATATACATGTCCTAATAGATTTGACTCATCTAAAATAAGGGATGTTTTTACATGATAAAATGAACAATTATAATAATTTATGAGAGAATTAAGGAAGTTAAATTTAACAACCTCATAATTTGTTATAAATAAATGTTAGTAATATATTTTTTAAATATTTTTTAATATTTATTTTACTATTAATCATAAAAATAAGTGTTATTAATATTTTTTAAATAATTTTTAAAATATATAAAGTGAACTAATAATAAAATAAATTTTAAAAAAATATCTAAAAGAGTATATTACTAATATTCTTCTTTGTTATATATATGCATGTATTTTATTTTGATATCTATCATTGATTTTCTTATCAACAGTTATAACTTCTCACAGTTTTGATATTCTAATTATTAATAGTATATATATATTTTTTATATTATTTATTATACTTATTTTTTATTTTTTTAATTAAATTTAATACTCTTAAAAAAGTATCAATAATTTATACATCTTAAAAAAAGTATATGATAATATTTTCTTAACTTCTCATGTTACTTTACTGTAAAATTAGACATGAATAAGGCATATCATAGAGTGGAATGAGATTTTAAGGGGGCTATGATGAGGAAACTGGGTTTCGTTGAGTAGTTCATTCTTTGATCATGAGTTCAATGTCTTTGATCTATTACTTTATTTTATTAAATGGAGTACCCGAAGAGTCCTTAATGCCACAGATATGATTAAGACAAGAGGACCCACTGCTCCCTATCTTTTTGTTATAATGTGTGTAGGGGTTATCATTGCTATTGTGTCGGGCGGAGTCTATAAGCCTCTTTACTATAGGTTGAGCGTATGTCATTTTGCTCCCATGATTTCTCATTTATTTTTCGCAAATGATAACATTATTTTTCCTAAGGCCACTGAGAAAGACTATGAGTTGTGTTGGGCTTGACTAATCTATATGGTAGCGCCTCGGGTTAACGATTGAATTGAGAGAAATAATCTATTTTGTTTGGTCGTAATGTTGGCTTGGAGATAAGGAATCAGATTTTGCATGTTTGTGGTATTCAAACGGTGACTTATTCAAAAAAATATCTAGGATTACCAACAATGGTGGGGCAGCCAAAGAATTTTATATTTAATTTTTATATTCTTACATTAAATAATATATATATTCTTTTTTATATTTTATCTAATATTATTTATTATAAATATTTTTTTTATTTTTTTTCTTATTCAATCACATTTCTTAAAAAGAATGTGAATAATTTTTATACTCTTTTTTAATAGTGTAAAATAATAATTTTCCTTCTACACTCCTATTGTTAAAGGATAGAGTTTAGAAAATAATTAAAAGATGAAAGGAGCGGCTATTATCTAATGGCAGAAAGGAGATATTAGTTAAGGCCAAGCTTTCAAATCTCGTTCCGTTTTCCTTGTAGCGGCCGTGACAAAATGGTTGCGGCGGGCACCGTTTTCGCTTCAGCCTGCGACACAGAGGAGACTGGAAATCACAGACAACGGCCACAACGTAACGGCGTTGCGGCCACGATGGACTCGACATAACGGTGTTTCAGCCGCAACACAATACCATTCAACTTCCTTTCACTTTTTCTCAGCCAAAAGTCTCAGATCGGTGGAGTGGAGAGTGGATCTGTGAGGGAGATGGGTGTGGGTCTGCGAGGGGCTGAGAATGGTGGGCGTGGGTCTCTGAGGGGTTAAGGGCAGTGGTCGTGGGGTGGGTTAGTGGGGGAGCGGTGGGTGTGGGGTGCGTGAGGGGCGAGGGTAGTAGGCGTGGCATGGGTTAGTGGGTGAGCGGTGAGCGTGGGTTTGTGAAGGGTTGAGGGCGGTGGGCGGGGGCGTGGGTCTGTGAGGGGCGAGGGCGGTTGGCATGGCGTAGGGTGTCCGGGTGAGGTGAGAAAGTGAGAAACATGGGGAGTGAGTGAGAACCAAGTGAGGGAAAGGGGAATGGTGAGGGTGAGAACGGTGAGGTGAGAGGAGGGAATGGGAAAAAATTGTGAGGGAAAGGGGAAATTTAGAGGGAATGGGAACAAAAAACTTGGTTAGGGAGAGGGAAATTTGAGAAAGGTGAAAAGAAAGAAATTAAGTGGGTTGATTGGAGAAAATGAATTATGTAAGTGAAAAAGTGAAATTGTGGGAAGAAAATTAGAGATTCAAAATAGAAATTGAGGGTGAGAAAAAAATTGTGTTGTAAATTTTTTGAGAAACTTAGAAAATTCTAAGAATTAAATTAAAATTTATTTTTAATTAATTTGTTAGTTAACAAATTTTAGGAATTAGCTTGAGGTAATTACTCATGTATGAATTTTGTTAAATATATGAGTAACTATTAATTTATTTATGTTAAAGTAATCACTTATATACGAACTTTGTTGAATATATAAGTAGCTATTTTAATTTGTTTATGTTTTAATATTGATCAATTAATTTATTACTTTTGAATATTTATTATTAATGAAACAAATATAAATTATTAGTTATGATATATTGTATAATAAAATAGATAATTTAATCTAATTCGTGTCAACTTGTAAAAAATTTATGCTGCAACAACTGCAATCCGCATCGCAGCACTCGCAATATCTGCAATCGCAAAAATCACAATGCGACCGCAACCGCAATTTAAAACCTTGGTTAAAGCTGTGGCTGAAGTTATCCCAACTTATTCTATGTCATGCTTAATTTAAAATGCCAAACTCCTTATGCCATGAGCTAAGTGGTACGAAGAGTAAGTTTTGGTGGGGTGATCAATCAAATACCAAGAAAATACACTAGATAAATTAGGAAAAGCTCTGATGGCCCAAAGAGGCGGGTGCCATACGCTTTTGAAATCTAACTTAGTTTAATTTAGCAATGTTGGCGAAACAAAGTTGGTGTTGATGTTATACCTGGATTCCTTGGTTGCTAATGTTCTTCAAGCTAGATATTTTCCCACAGGTAATTTTATTAGTGCACGACAGGGTACAAATCGGTCGTACACTTGGGGAAGCTAAATGAAAGGTCAAAAAGTACTAGAGCTCGAGTTGGTGTGGAGAGTAGGGAATAGGTTTTCTATTGATATATGGAAAGACCCATGGATCCCCTCATATTCTTCATTTATAGAGCAGAATCCACGAATTCATGATATTACTATAGAGAGAGCTGCCCAACTTTTATTGGATGAGCCTAGGAGATGGAATGTGAGCTGGTTCGTGAGTTGTTTCAATCGGAGGATGCAAATACTATACTTTAGATTACTTTGACCCACGACTTGCATGATGATTCACCATATTAATTAGTTTCATGATAGCATAGGCTTATTCTCAATTTAGAATATGTACAACTTCTACTTCATGGCCACATACAACAAAATATACTACGAAATAAGGTAGGCTAGTCTAAGTATAATGTCCTTAACTCTTATACTAGATAGAGGAAAAGTTATGATATGGTGTGGAATAAGAAAGGAACAATCGATGGCAAGGAAAAGTTGTGAATGATGCAAGTGGTGTTGTAATGGGGTGATGTAATGGGGTGAAGTTGAGACTTTGTGCTTTCTAGAGGCCTTGTACTGATGGCCCATGGGCGGAGGTTCTAACACTATGGCGACATAGTATAGGAGGTATGAGGAGTCATTTTTGAAGGCAAATGTTGATGCTGCCGTATTCTCATAAGATCATTTCTGTGGGGTTAGAATTGTCATCTGTGAAAGTGATAGGAACTTTTGTGCTGCCAAGATTAAGAAATTTTGTGGTGTAAATGATGCATAATAGAGCGGAGTTGTTAAGAGGGATTTCAATTTGCATAAGAATTGGGTGAAAGATCTAATTGAAATGAAATGCTAGTAATGTTCATTTATCGAGATGTTAATTTCTTAATTTTATTATATTATTTATACTTTATTGTAATATTATATTTTTAATTTTATTAAATAATATAATATTTCTAACCTAAAGTTAAATCGTATGACATGTGTTCCTTTTTCTCATTTAGACTTTTATATATATATATATATATATATATATATATATATATATATATATATATATATATATATATATATATAAAATTATTATATTTATTGTTCTAAAGTAAATTCAGACGATACTTAAGATAGACACGTGATAGAGGTTTCCTCCTTGAGCAGCAGTAGCCGAGCATATTGAAACAGGAGGGTAGGTACTAGTAGCAAAGGGACTCTAACACTCAAGTCAGGCTGTGTACAAGTAGACAGTTTATAACGAGTAATTTACTGATACCTGATTAAGGCTACTTAGCCTGGTATTTATAGAATATGTATAGAATTCTCATGCAATATGTGTTGAATGAATGTATTTAGGATTAGTATCCTAGTAAGATTACTTTCCCCTTATTGTTGGGGTGAATCCCTATAAATTAGGAACTCTTGATACGAGGGCTACTTATCAACCTGAGACAATCATGAGTCCTATAATATCGTAAGTGAATAATTGACAGTTGCGGATATTTAGAGATATATCCTCTACATGTATCTAGCAATCTTAATATTATGACCCAATGTCGCTCAATGTGCATGGCTCTGAGGTCCGGACTGCCTTCAAAGCCTTAACTACATCGTCTAGGACAGAGTCCGGTTATACGTGTGTCGAGTTGATCCAACTAGACGGGATCCTGGATCACGATCCAGAACAGTTGCCTCCAGCTTGGCGCTTGGAAGGACAGCCAAGTATCAAGTTTCAACAGGATCACCCAGGCATGCGATTAACATAAGAATCCAAAAAATTAACATCAGATTCCAGATGTTTTACTCGAAATGCCGGTGTCCATGGTATGCTATTACATTCCTCAAGTTCATTGCCCCCAAGTATTAATTCTTAGGATTCCCTTGAGTATTTTCCACTCGAGCTTTGAATGCAATCTCTGAAACTACAGGTGGTAACAATTTACGATTCTCTGGGAAACTGTTGTTTTGACTCCATTGGAAATTAAATATCCTTTAAAGAGAACCTCAGTTTTGTACTATTTTCAAATTGTTCATTGCTCCCGTGACTACGTTTAATGTGGCTACCATCATGGGATCAGTTCACCTTTCACGAAAACAATCATAGTACTGCATTCTCTCTATAAATAGGGAATGTTTGCACTGAAGTTCCCTTGTATTCCTTTTGGCTTGTAGCTTCATATGAGGATGATTCTCTTTGAGAGAATGATTCTTTTACCTTCTGTATTTGTATGGAAGGTTTCATCCCCTACAAATATTATCCTCTTGCTTTTTTCAAAATTCTTAAAGGTGTTTGACTCTCTACAAACAACTTCCTTCTTTCATGGGAGCTTTTCTTTCTTGGCATAATGTTAAGTCGCTATACATTTAGGGAGGCGAAAGCCTTTCTCTCTTGGTAGACACGGGGGTGTCTGACCCAACGTGTTGTTAGGATGGAATGATGCTTCTGTAAATTAATGCATGGGGACACTGGAGTACACTCTGTCATTTTTCTTTCTTCCTTCTTGAGTGATTTGGAGGCACCAGGCCAGTCTTCTTTGTAGTGCGGTTGGATATGCAAGAATGCCACCCTTTTGGAAGGAAAAATCCTCTTGAAGCAACTTTGGATGATTTGCTTTCTTGGACTTGGTTTTTGGGTTGTTACCAGCCTTTTATTATCACTGTAAAGGAAGTGGGGAAGAAGAAATGGAATGGAGTAGCTTCAATCTGTTCCGATGAAGAGAATGAAGGAATTGGGAATGTGATAATACAGCTGGGTGCCTCAACGATGATGTTGGTTCCGTCCTTAAGCTCTCTTATGGACACTATTTTCACTTTCCTTTTAGTGTACTTTTTTTTCTTCTTCCGTGGAGGTTGACGATGTATGAAATGAAATTATCAATAAAACTCTACTTTTTTTAATTCTATCTTGTATATATGATTTTTCTTTATTGCTTTATGCCCTATTTTTCTTTTCTTCTTTCCGCTTTACATTATCTAAGGTAAGTCCAACGTTTACCCTGTAGTTATACTAAGTTGCCCCCAGCTCGGCCTTTGGCTGTTAGTACAATGAAATGGCGAGTTTTAGCTATTGCCCCAAGGGTCCGTGTCCCTCATAGGGTGAAGAGTTTTAACTTAGCCTTTCAAAGTCAGCTGACCTTTCTTGGGGTACCGTAGTTCGTGTTAATATCTCACATTTACTACGGACTCACCTGTGGTCCATGGAAGATTCATGGAGTTAGTTTTTTGAGGTTGCGTGTCCCTTGGTCTGCTGCGTAATCATCCCCTCAACTGTCATAACAGCTATGAAAGCCACGTGGTACGCTTTAATTGGATGGATGTGCCTAGTGTTTCACGCGCCATAATGAGTGCCTTTCAAAATTGGAGCGGATTTGACAAAAGTGTCCCTGGACCGTCTCGCCCCTTTAATTGGGGGCTAAGGTAATCTTCACCAGATTTTACTATTCCTGAACATCAGTGACCTTCTGAGATAGTTTTTTTGACAAGTTTTACGAACGAGGTGGTGTGATTTTGAGTAGCTTGCAGTGGTTCGCTTTCTTCAATCCAATAACTTCACAGTCTCCTATTTTTCTAGATTCTAAAAGTACTCCCTTTATAATTTTTCACTTGTATATTTCTGGATTATGCCCCCTGTGAAACATCCAACCCGTCGCACCAAGGGCGGCGGGGGAGTCCTAATAAGGTTTGTACCTTTATGGGCTTCAAGGCATGTGAATCCCTTTGGGTCCACCTGTTCTTTGTCTGAATCGATAGGAGCCCTTGTTTCTGACATTAGCTTAACGGTCTCGACAGGTGTTTTCCAGGTGTTCAATAGCGAGGAAAAAGGCTGTGAGGCAATAGAGAGCAGCCGAAGAGGAACCTCTGATTCTTGCCCCTATGAGGCCCACCTACCTTTGGGTTACCAAAGACGTTTGGAACCATACATCCTTACATTCTTCTGAGGTGAGACTCAGAGAACTTTTAGGCTATCTATAGTTGATAGAGAGAGGTACGGGGGACCGAGAGTTCCAAGTTCTGTGCCTAGAGCATGATGACAGTGTGTGTATACAATGGGAAGAAGGTTAAGACTTCATGTTCTTCTACGAGGACCTCTTCCTCAACTATGGTCTTCGGTTCTCTGGACCCTACAAGCTGCCCCGATCTAGATTCACCTTAATGGCTAGGGTAATATCTTAGCCTTTGAGAGATTTTGTCGAGTGGTCGGGCTCTAGTGCTCTGAGAGAACCTTTTTTATTTTTTCACGCGATAGAGTATCCAGGGGGAAGTGCATTGCAGCAGTCCTAGATGTCCGTCAAATCGAGGTCCGAGAGGAGAGTATTTGAAATTTTCCAAGACAACTACAAAGAGTGGAAGCATAAGTTCTTCAAATTGACTATGGCGTCAGGCACCTAGCCTTTTTACTTGAAGGCTAACGAGGAAGCAAAATTTTGTTTATACTAGAACCAACATGCTTGGGGCATCCCCATTGAGCCCATTGAAAAGGAAAATGAGGATTTGGATGAAGGGGACGTTAAATGTGTCGATTTTATAATCAAATGGGGGTCAAAGGTAGGCTAGATCAAATGCAAGGATATCCTGAACATTTCCAATGATGAATTCCTTTGGGCTATCCTCGGTAAGGGATTGAATTTGTATATGTATATTGTTGCCCATCTTGTTTCTTTTTACTTTTTCGCATTTGATTTTTTCGAGTTCCTTATCCTTTTTCCTTTTCTTGTCGCAGATAACATGGCCACTAATAAGAGTGTTGAGTCTTCAATAGAAGCGCTTCAAGCGTTTAAGGCGAAGAGGAATCAGGATGGATCTTCCCGCTCTTAGCCTGACGTTGCCCAATCTCTGGTGATCCAGGAACCAAGTCCTGATGTCATGGCTCAGTCCCAACAAGGAAAGAAGAAGAAGGCCGTGGAAGGTGCCGCGGCAGGGGGTAAGGTAAAATCATGGTCGTGGAAGGAGATCCTAGTCAGAGGGTAAACCTTTTTCCCCCATAATAACTGGGGATAGGGTGCCCGCAGAATTCATCGACGAGATCCTTCTGAGTGATGATGTTGTCAAACTCATCACTCGGCGTAAGATTCCTGAGGCCCTATCATTGTTTCAGACTTCCACTCTCCAGATTATCGTCGAAGCTCGGTCCTGGAGAGGTCGGTGGCAGATTTTGAAAGAAGGACTGAGAATGAACTAAGGGCGATAGAGGCTGAGGGAAAACGACGACTGGAGGAGGCCCTTAAGGGCAAAGAGGAGCTGGAGGCAAGGCTTGCTAGGGTGGAAAAGGAGTTTGCTAACTCTCAGGATCTGTTTTTCGTGGGAAAGAAGCAATTTGATGTCGCCAACACCGCACTTCAGGATAGAATAATGGAACTAGAGAAATATGATGATCTGCTCACCATCAGCACTAATATAGGTGTTGATCAGTTCTACAACGCGATTACTCAAGTTCAGTACTTTAATCCTAACGTAGAGCTAGGTTTGGGGGAGATTAATTCGAACTAGATTTTTTGGGATATAAATCTGGTCATTGTAGGGCTAATTGGTGGACCGGCTGCCCCTGCCCCTGCCCTTGCTGAAGAGGTGCCTGCTCCGATGGTGGATTTAACTGAGAGGGGTCTGTGTGCAAATCAGCAAAGGACAGAAGAGAATAAAGCCGAAGAATAACCTGTTGCTCCTTCCTTTTTCTTTAACCATTGGCTTGCTATCTGCATAAGGCTTATTGACTTTGTAAAGACAATCGCCTTGGTTCCCAGGGTTTTTAATTTATTTTCTTTCACCTTTATTTTGCCTTACCTTGCCTTGCATGCTTGTTTATTTTCATGGTCAACCTTTATGGGTCCAATGCCCATCATGGTATTTATTTTGCAAACCTTTTTATGACTTAGGAAACTTTCATAGTCTAGGGTCCAACGCCTTTTTATGGACTTGTGGTTCCCTTTAAGACTTGTGTATTTTTCATACGTTATAAACCATTGTTTGAGGCCCAACACCCTTTTATGGACTTGTGGTTCTCTTTGAGACATAGGTATTAGAGTGAAAAGACCTTGCCCGGGGTCCTTTGCTAATTACTATGGCTTTTAGGATCTCGCGTGGCTTTGGTTTAAGTAAGGCCTTATCTGGGGTCTGACCCCCTTTGAAGGCTTAGGGATCCCCTTGGGACTTAGGCATAAAAGAAACCTTGTCTAGGGTCAGCTACTAATCAATTTAGCTTTTAAGATCCCTCTTGACCTTAGCATAAGTAAAGCCTTGTCTAGGGTCCGTCACCAACCATTTGGGCATTTTGGATCCCTCTTGACCTTAACATAAGTGGTCCTTACCATGGTCTTTCGTGTTTATGGTTCAGTGTGAGAATTTTCCTAAGACTTAGAATTTTTTTACTGCACAACCTTTTTAACACAAGACACTCTCGGGGGGTACCATGGTAGTCTGTCCATGCCAGAATAATCCTAGAGTGAAGTAAATTATCACTTTGTTTTATTGATTCAAGAAAGGACTAAGGTCCATACAAAGTGCTCCCCTAGTAATTAGGGCAGATTAAACATGAAATAAATTAAGACTAGGACTTAAAAGACACTTAGCTATAGTACTTTTTAAGTTTGTCTGCATTCCAGAAGTTCTTCACTGGCTTGCCTGTTAATGTCTCCAAGGTATAAGCTCATTTGCCAGTGCTAATCACAATGCAGTAGGAGCCTTCCCATTTAGGGGCTAACTTCCCCTGGGAGGCATTCTTACCTCTGATGTTAGCCTTGCAGAGTACAAGGTCGCCTGACTGGAATCTCCTGTGGATAACTTTTAGGTTGTAGCGTGCTGTCGTCTTTTGTTTGATGGCAGGGTCGCGTATATGAGCGACGTGCCTTCTTTCTTCTAAGAGTTCTAGGTCTTCCCTGATCAGTCTAGGGTTACTGTCTGCTGAGAAATGTTAGAGGCGCTAGCTAGGTCCTCCTATTTCTACCGAGATCATTGCCTCACACCCGTAAGTGAGCTTGAAGGGAGTCTCACCTGTTGTAGAGTTTGGCGTAGTCCGGTAGGCCTAAAGGACATAGTCTAGTTGTTCGGCCCAGTTTCCTTTGACTTCATCCAACCTCCTTTTAAGTCCACGAATAATAACTAGGTTGGCAGCTTCAACTTGTCCATTTATCCGGGGGTTCTCTACAGCTCTACAATGATGCTTGATTTTCAAGCCAGCGAATAGTACCTTGAACCCATTGTCTTTGACCTGCGTCTCATTATCCATCACAATGGATTCCAGGATTCCAAACCTGGTAATAATATAGCGCCATGTGAACTTTTAGATTCTGGCCGAGGTAATGGTGACCAAAGGCTTGACCTCGATCCATTTAGTAAAGTAGTCCACCGCAATTGCTAAAAACTTCAGTTGTCCGGGTGCTTGAAGGAACGGATCCAAGATATCCATACCCCACCTGTAGAATAGCCAGGGTACGGATATTGTGGAGAGTTCCTCGAGTAGAGAGTATGGTAGTGCTTTGAGTGGCGCTGACACTTGTCATAAACTTAGATGTGTACTATTGCATCAGCCTCCATTATGGGCCAATAATAACCAGCCCTGAGAACTTTCAATGCTAAGGCTTTGCCTCCCAAATGGTATCCACAGCTCCCCTCGTGAACCTCTGCTAGCACATACTTTGCTTCTTTAGGCGTTAAACATCTAAGAAATGGTGAAGAGAATCCCCACCAGTATAACTGCCTATTGTAGTGGTGTACCAGACAACGGTTTTTATTAGCTTAGAAGACTTCTTTGGGTCTTCGAGACGGATGCTGAACTGTAAATACTCCACGATAGGAGTGATCCATGTGGATTCTGGTTTTTTAATCTGGAAAATGGTTGAAACCATGATTGAGGGTTAGGATAGAGTCTTTTGGACCACCGAACGACTGTTTCCGGAGCTCTTCGTGTTGGCTAACTTGGACAGGAGGTCGGTCCTTGAGTTTTGTTCCCGGAGAATGTGCTCCACCTTCATCGTTCGAAAGCTCTTGAGGAGCCCTCGTACCTTTACTAGGTATCTCTGCAATAGGGGTTCTTTAGCCTGGTTCTACCTTGGATTTGGGATGTCACGAGCTGGGAGTCATTACAAAGTGTGATCATTATTGCACCCAGTTCCTTGGCCATTATTAATCCAACAATGCACGCTTCGTATTTTGCTTGGCTGTTCGAAGTAAGGAACTAAAACTTTAGGGAGCTTTCAATTGTCATGCCTTCTGAATTTTCGAGGATTACCTCGACACTATTTCCCTTAGGGTTAGAGGATCCGTCAATGAACACTACCCACGACACTTCCTCGGGGCCACTGGGGTCCGATGTAAGTTCAGCGAGGAAGTCTGAGAATTCTTGTGCCTTTATTGCTAGTTTGGGCTCATATGAGATTCCAAACTTAGAGAGCTTGATGGACCTAGCGATCATCCTTCCTGCTATGTCCGGTTTATACAATATTTACTGGATTAGTTGATCCATCCTTACTACAACCGGATGACACTAGAAGTATTGCCTTAATCTCCTGGTTGTGATGACTAGGGCAAGTGCGACCTTCATAATCTTCTGATAACGGAGCTCGGGGCATTGTAACACCTTGCTCACGAAATAGACCGGCTTCTGGCCTTCGGCCGTGGTGTGGTGTGGAATGCGATTGAAAATTAATATTAAAAACAGTTGCCAAG
This sequence comes from Ormosia semicastrata, assembly GCA_029884595.1. Lineage (NCBI taxonomy): Eukaryota > Viridiplantae > Streptophyta > Magnoliopsida > Fabales > Fabaceae > Ormosia > Ormosia semicastrata. The sequence continues at coordinate 11,495,258 of JAQQTO010000038.1, forward strand.
TTCCACCAAAAATATAAAAAAACCTTGCAACTGGTTGTAGTAAGCAAGGGTCGATCCACAGAGAACCAATTCAATTAACACTATCAATCTAATTCCTAAATTAAACTCTGATGAAAAATAAATAGTAAAAGTAAAAGGGGGTTTTGTTGATTAAAACTAAAAAGAGAAATTAAACTTAAACCAAAACAGTAAACACAAATTGAATTATCAAGTTAAAGATATTGGTTAAGAGATGGAGTCCACCACTAGATTTATATGATTATGCTAACTTACATACCCTTTATACCAACATGATCAATTATGTTCTTATGCAATTGCGAGATAAATCTCATGTCTTCCTTAAGTTTCGCTTAATTCAGCAACCGCTCAAATCAAATCCTAACCATTAGTTATTTGTAAAGCAACCGCTCTTACACCTACCTAATGATTGCATTAAGAATTAGAAAACCAATCACACTAAGATCTAATCGGGGATTAAATTACTTAGATCATATGTCTCACTAGTCATACCACCGCAAAAGCGTATAGCAATCCTAGTTTTACCACATTGAAGTTTGGCAAGAATATAAAAACCTTTATATTGATTTATGAACAGAAACATATGAATAAAAACATAATTGTATTGATATAAAGAGGTATGCAAGATTCACATAATCAAAACTAGAGTTTCATCCTCCCTTAACCAATCAAGAAGTTTAGCCACACATGGCAAATTCAAAAACAGAAGAAGAATTAAAAGAAAACATTGTTCAGAACAAAAGAAGAAAAGAAAAACTAAAGATCAAACTAGTTTCCAAGGCTTGAGAGTGATTGATCTTTGATCGCTCGAATCCGAGTCTCCAATCCTCGATCGAATCCTTCCCCTTCTTGGTCTTTGTGTTTCTCTTAGTTTCCTTCACGTCTCTCTACGTCCAGAATACCCTAAAGGGTTCTAAGTCACCCTATTTATAGGTTTGGGAACCTAATTTAACATTAAAGCACGAAATTAACTTCCTGGTGCGACGACACGGGCCGTGTCCTTCTACACGGCCCAACCCGTGTCTGATTCTGGAGCTAATTTTTCAGCTATTCCAAGGTCAGGAAAGGAACACGGCCTACCCCGTGTCAATTGACACGGGCCGTGTTATCGGTCAAGGCTTCAAATCATCCTTCCTTGTGAAGTCGAGGCGTACACGGCCTACCCGTGTTTATTGACACGGGCCGTGTTGATCAAAACTTTCCGGTCTTCAAAGTCGAATGACACACGGCCTACCCCGTGTCAATTGACACGGCCGTGTTGATCACTTTCTTCGAGTTCAAAGCATTGATTCTTCATGAATGCTCTTCTTCCTTTGCTTCTAGAGGTTGATATTGATTCCCTTAAGTCTCTTAACTCTCTTCTCAACAGCTCAATACCAATGGAATCCATCACTCATAGATCTCCTGAAAATCACAATATGTTTATGAGTGTCTATAATCTCATTTAAGCAAAATTTCACAATAAACATCCAGAGACAACTCTAAATCAGAAACTTGACTAAATGTCAGCAATTAAACACATTTAGAATCCAATTAGATTAAACAAAGAACATTCAAGAGCTGAAATTATTAACAGATCAGGCCGTTTCTCGGATAAGTACTGAACTGATGGCTTCTTCATAAACAAAAAAGGTATACATACAAAGTTTCTCTAGGTTTCGGCCTGGTCAAGATAGGGGGAGATGATAACAGATTCTTAAGAGATGTGAAGGCGTCTTCACACTCCTGAGTCAACTCAAAACCTATTCCCCTTTTTTAATAGTTTGAAGAATATGAGGGATTTGTGAGCTGCTTTAGCGAGAAAACGTGTGAGAGCTGCGATCCGCCCTGTAAGTTGTTGAACCTCTTTTATATTCCTGGGGTTGTGCATGTCGAGCACCGCTTGACATTTATCTGGATTTGCCTCAATCCCACGATGAGTCAACATGAAGCCTAAAAACTTCCCAGCTCGGAGCTCGAATGCACATTTTTCTGGGTTGAGTCTTATGTTATGCCTTCTAACTTCTGCAAGTACCTCTTCAAGGTCAGCTATGTGGGATTTGGACTCCAGGGTCTTAACAATCATATCGTCAATGTATACTTCAAGCATTCTCCCCACTTGACCCTCAAAGACTATATTCATCATCCGCTGATAGGTGGCTCCTGTATTCTTTAAGCTAAATGACATGACCTTGTAGCAGTAACTTGCCTTCTCGGTGATGAAAGCGATGTTATCTTCATCGCTGGGGTACATCAGGATCTGATTATACCTGGAGTAGGCATCCATAAAGGATAGTAGCCGAAAGCCGGATGAGCTGTCAACCAACTTGTAAACGTTGGGGAAAGGGTATTAATCTTTTGGGCATGTCTTATTCAGGTCTGTGTAGTCCACACACATCCTCTACTTTTCGTTTAACTTTTTCACTAGGACCACATTGGAGAGCCATGTGGTGTAAGAGATCTCCATGATAAATCCAGCACTGAGTAGTTCTTTGACTTGCTCCTCAATGATTTGCTGTCTTTCAGGGTCGACTTTCTTCTTCTTCTGGGAGACCTACTTCGCATCTCGTTTAATAGATAAACGATGGTAGATAAAAGCGGGGTCAAGCCCAGGCATGTCAGAGGAAGTCCATGCAAATAGGTCCTTATTTCGTTGAAACAGCTCTATCAGCTAGCGTTTCTCCTGCTCTTCCAGATTTGCGCCTATTTTGGTGACTTGATCAGGCTTGTCACCTAGTTGAAGTGAAAGTAGTTCTCCTTCTGGATGGGATTTGATACCCCGAATTTCTTCTCTAACATCCAGCTCGGTCATGAGGATGTTAACTTGATCCACAACCGGGCTAGACGTACGTGTTCTTACTTTCCTGGGAGTCTTACAGATCTTAAGGATCTCATTATAACACTTGCGTGCTGCGATCTGATCACCCTTGACTGTGACCGCTTCATTATTTTTGTTAAGGAATTTCATGGCTAAGTGAGCGATGGACACTACAGCGGCAATACCATTCAAGATAGGAAGCCACAGGATAATGTTATAAGCAGATGGACAGTCCACAACCAAAAATCTAAATTTGACTGTTCTGTAGGCCTTGTTGTCCCCGAGGGTCAGGAATGTTTCAAAGTAGCCCACCGAGGTGATTTTCTCTCCAGAGAACCCGGTGAGTTCGCCTTATAGGGGGTTAAGGCAGACATAGGGAACTCTAACTTTTCAAAAGCGTTCATAAACATTATGTCTGTTGAGCTACCCTGGTCTACGAAAATACGCTGGACTTCAGCATTAGATATTATTCCGGAGATGACGAGTATATCATCATGATCTCGGATAATATTACCATAGTTCTTACTGGTGAAAGAGATCGGTGGTTCTTCCCTATCTTCAGCACGAGGCCTGTGCGTAGAGCTAGAAACGCTCAATACCGCAGTTTGTAGTGCTTTATTCCAGAAATTACTGGATGAACCTTCTCCTGTAAATCCTCTAGAGATAGTACTCACCAGTCGATCTGTCATGTTGGCCCTGTTTTGAGTATCCCAGTTTTGATCCTACCGGTTGTCAGTGTCACAACGTGGTGGAGTCCGGGATTTTCTGACAGGGCTGTGTGTCCTCCTCCTTTGTCGTGGGGTTGGACTTTGTTGGAGGCTAAGGCTACATTTTCGCTCTCTTTGTCTTCTGAGGCTATCATTGTTCCAAATCCCGAAAATATATTTCTGAAGTCGTCATTCCTTGATTAAGGACTCAATGACATCTCGGAGCTGATAGCATTCTTCTGTTTCGTAACCATAGCTTTTGTGCCACTTGCAGTTTTTAGAGTGGTCCTTCGCTTTTTCCAGAGGAGGCGACCTTTGAATATTTTGGAACTAAGTCTGAAGCACCTCTTTGAGAATCATTTCCCTTGGGGTGTTCAAATGAGTGTAGTCAGAGTATTTAGGCTGGTATGCTTCACTCTTTGGGGAGCTCCGAGGTTGATTAGAGCTCTGATTGTTCTTTTGGTGACTAGGCTCATCTTTTTCCAAAGTCTCTTTATCCTTGATGATCTCCTCTAGATCGATGTATTTCTTTGAACGGGTGTGGAATTCATTCATAGTTTAAGGTATTTCTTTGATTTCCTCTAACTTCTTTTTTGCTAAAGATCAGAAAAATTCAGAATCAGTTCTAAGATCACTCCTGGCATAATGAAGAGCAAATTCTGTCGTCCGGGTTTTCAATACGAGCAAAGGCATCCTTGAATCTTTTGATATATTCACGAAAGGATTCATTATTCCTTTGGTGAATTGCAGAAAGGGAATCAACCGACTTGGGTTATTCCTTAGCAGTGCTGTAATGTATCAGGAAACGTTGAGTAATATAATCCCGGTTGTAAGGTTGAGAACCAGCGAAGGGCACCCTTCTTTAAGAAGAGGGAAAAGGCTCGGCAGAGCAACTCTAGGGATCCCCCATGGAACTGCGTGGAGTGAATATAATCATCCAAATGTTCTTAGGGATTAGTTGTTCCGTCATAGGGCTCCAAGTTAATCGGGGACTTGAAGCTTCCGGGGATCCTGTACGCCATTAGTTCATCCGAGAAAGGTTGTTGAGGGCCTCCGTGTAATAAAAGATTGTTTCCGAGAAAACGACTAATTTCATCATGCGACGGAACTCTTTGGTTTTGAGTTGTATTCTGTCTTCTGTTGTTAGGCTCTATGTGTATAGACCTTTCAAGCTCGTCCAGCTGGCGACGTTGGTCATCCAACTGGCGGCGTTGCTCGTTGATCTGCAGCATCTGTTGGGCCATCAGCTCCTGAAGGTGATTTATAGTCATCTCGGAGCAGGTGGTGTTTTAGCTAGAAGCACGATTAGCAACAATGTTGTTCAGGGGGCCTAGGCATGTTTTCACTGGAGCTTGGGGCCCTTGAACGATGTTATTATCTCTCTCTCCAGGGTGGCTAAGCCTATCCAAAATGGATTATCTTCGTGACGGGTGTGGACTCTCATCAGACAGTGAGGTCTCATGGCCGTCACACTGAGGTTGTAGGACAGATGCTTGATTCCCCATGGCAGAGGCTTTAGCTGCGGGCGGTGGCACTAGAATGGGAGGATGTTGCGCTGCTGATCCCTGCCTCTGATTGATGGAGGGTTACGCAACGTCCCTTCTTGAGTATTGACGTGTGTTCACCATGATTGTATGGGATTAGAAGTTTAGAGTTTTTCACAGACGACGTCAATGTTCTGAAGTGGATTCAGATGGTACCTGAGATAGACACGTGATAGAGGTTTCCTCCTTGAGCAGTAGCGGCCGACCGTATTGAAGCAGGGGGGTGGGTACCTACAAAGGGACTCCAACGCTCAAGTCAGGCTGTGCACAAGTAGGCAGTTTATAGTGAGTAGTTTACTGATACTTGATTAAGGCTACTGAGCCTGATATTTATAGGGCATGTATAGAATCCTCATGCAATCTGTGTTGAATACAGATATTTAGGATTAGTATCCTGGTAATATTACATTTCCTTTATTGTTGGGGTGAATCCCTATAAATTAGGAACTATCGATACAAGAGCTACTTATCAACCTGAGATAATCGTGAGTCCTATAATATCGTAAGTGAATGATTAGCAGTTGCAGATATTTAGGGATATATCCTCTGCATGTATCTAGCAATCTTGATATTATGGCCTAATGTCGCTCGATGTGTATGGTCCGAGGTCCGGGCTGCCTTCAAGGTCTTAGCTACGTCGTCCAGGGCGGAGTCCGGTTATACGTGTGTCGAATTGATCTAATTAGACGGGATCCCGGATTATGGTCTAAAACATTTATAATCAAATATTTTAAGTGTCCGTTTAGCTCTTGGAATTAAGCATAAAATTATAATTTAGAATTGGAATTGGACCTCTTAATTCCAATTTTTATGTTTGGAATGCTATTTAGAATTGAAATTGTAATTCCATAAATCAATTGCATGAAATTGAAAAATAATTAAGTTAAGTCTTTCTTAATTCTTAACTTATACCTTAAGAATTGTCAATTTCATAACTTAAAAATTAATCTCTCTCTCTAGATTTATTTATGAATAATCATATTTATTGAGATTCTATATTTATATAGAAAATTATTTGTATATTTATATAAAAATTATTATAATAGCTATTTTTTTCTAAAAAAATTCATGAAATTTTTTATTATAAAAAAATGACTATTATATTATAAAAATATAATTGTATGAATTTTTTTATTAATTTTAATTTTGTAAATTATTTTTAATTTTTAAATCATATCTTTAAATAATAAAATTATAATTGAATTTAGAATTATAATTTATTATCTTAATTATTTGACAACCCAAACATAAAATTTAAGATTACGATTTAATTCTAATTCGAAATAATTAAAATTAAAATTAAAATTTTATATTTAATTAATTAATTGCCTATCCAAATGATTCCCTAAGAAAAAAATTGATTTATAAATAAATTTATTTTTTTAAAAGTTATAAACTTGAAAATGATTTAATTTAAATTTGAATTTGAATTTGAATTTGAATTATGTACAAACTGAAATTTAAATAGATTTAATTGGATTTAAATAGATTTAATTTAATTTAACTTAATTATTTGATTATTTAAATTGACATTTTTACCCTTATTAAGTATGCCATTTATGTTATTATAAGCAAGGATAATAAATTAAGTTATTAATAAATCAATATTTAATAAAGTGTTTCAAGAATAGAATTTGATTCACAAAATCAATTTAAGTCTTGTTTTTTATTATGAGTTTGCAGCATAAAAATTAATTTATAAATCAAATTTAATCAAATTAATTTATTTTTAATTTTTACAATATTTCTAAATATAACTTATAAAAATTATCATTATTATTTGATATTTCCTAAAAAGTATAACTATTTAAATGAGTTGTCAATGTTAGATGATAATATAAAAAATAACTTTAATAACTTATATAAGTTGGATAATGAATATTTTATTAATTAATTAATACACATAATTTATATTAATTAATTAATATATATGATTAGTTATAAATGTGTACTTTATTAATTAATATTAAAAGTAAAGTAAAAAAGTGATATGATGGTTAGTTTTGTATAAAAAAATTGTATTTCATTTCACCGTATGCCCACGTCCGCTGCCAAAATCACATGTATTTGCTTTTCTCGCATTTTCTCTCGTTTTCTCGGAAAATATCTGTAACATAATCCCAAATCCCTTTGATATAGCACCAAACCGGCTTTCACAACACCATTCTCTCTGAAATAAAGTAGCGTTTCCCAATCGCTTCATGCACGTTGGTTCTTAAGGTTAGTCAAACTCTCAGCTACTTTTCTCTGGTACGACTTCTTTTAACCTGTGTGAACTCAACATTGCTGAGAAATCGTGTCTCCGAAGTTCCTATTGTTGCTAAATTAGGGTTGCGGTGCTCTTTGTTTCGGTTAGAGTATCAGGTTTTGAACAATTTTCATTTGAAGAGATGGCAAAGGATACTGGTTCTAGAAACTTCACTGAGAAAGGACCAATCACAAGGTCTGCTAGAGAGGCATTGTCGAAGAAGATGGCTATGAGTCCTTCGAGCACTCGCAATCGCAAGTCTGGGCGACTCGAGAAGAGGACACCGCCATCTTTTGCTGTTAGAAGGAAATCTGTGAAGCAGAAGAAGATCATACTGCCTACTCCTCCGACTCTGAGGAGATCTGAGAGAGCTAAGAACCTCTCTTCTTCTTTGGTTCCTCCTGGGTCACCGGGTTTGAAGCAGCAGCCAAAAAAACACAAGGGTGTGAAACAGTTTCTGACGTTTGAAGCTAAGAAAGGCAGTGAAGATGGGGAACATGGTGTGGGAACTTCTTCTCAGGTTAAAATCAAGAGGATGGATGCCCGTAAGTATAGGACTGTCTTTAAAAGACCCAACAGAGGTAATGTATCAGGTTGCATTGTGTTAGTTCTTATTATCATTGTTTGTTTAGCTTTGTTGCCCCTTCGCTTGGCCTTTGGGGTATTGTTGCTTTTCTTTCTTAATTTAATGGAAAACAATGTTATGTTGTTTTGGTAAAAGTAGATGAAGGTGATGATAATAATGGGTAGTCTTGTGTTCAAATCTCTGAATTTGGATATATATATATTGTTTACTTTACTTTGTCTTTGGAATATTAAAAAAAAAAGGGTTTTGATTTGATTTTTAAATAAAAAATCTTTGTTTGGAATCTTAAAAAGTAAGAAATGAAATCAAAGCAATTCCATTTTTAAACAGTTTCAAACATAAGAATTAATTTCCAAATTAATTCAAATCCTATTTTTTTTGTAATGAATTCTAAACATCTCAAAATCAAATCATTTTCAATTTTAGTTGATTCCAAACACAAGCTTATCAAAATGCTGATAATTGGAAATGTTGCTGAGTGAGGTGTGCTAATTATCAGTATATTGTGATTGTTAGTATTACTATTTAATTATTTTTAATTTCTTGACTGTCAGATTGCCATGAGGAGTCAAATAAGATGGATAGGTCAACTCCAGAAGGTGGTAACAATGGTGGAGGCAAGATTGAAGAGTCTTTTGAAGGGAGTCGTTTAAATTGTGAAGAAGTCTACAAGGATGGAATACTGCCATCTGAAGATGTCGAAGCCAAAGAAATGAGATCTCAGTCTAGGTTGAGTGGGCTTGTGAAGGAACTATTAGAAAATAATGTCACTCTAGGTTCGTTGCTACCATCTAATGCCACAACTCATGAGACTAGTGGGGCACCTGAAAGGGTTCAGTCTGATTGCCACGGAGAGGAGACATTACAGATGTTAGTGTCACGGTCACGGAATGCCATATCGAATGAAAATTTGATTAGGAACTGTGTTGGACATGATAAGGGTGAAAAATTGATATCTTCTAAGAGAAAAGGAACTATGGTGGACATGCATTCAGATGTTTCTGATACACTGGTTGATGATGACAACTGCAACTTGATTGCTGATGCTGGCCCTTCAAGGCTATGTGGCAATACTGTGGGGACCAACAGGCCATGTTCCAAAAGGATAAGGTAATTGTTATTTGTTCCCTAATAATAGGGAATCAATCTACACTGTTCCTGAATTAATATGAAATAAGAGCTTTGATCCATTCTTTTCTTAGGCCTTTTGTTGTGTTCGTTTGCTTTGATTAGGTTTAGCTTTCATGTAGTTTCCTCCTTTCTCTCTTAGAAAATCTCTTTCTCTATATATTAAATAAAAAGGTTTGGCTTTTGTTGTTACTGTTCCAAAATATGTCTTTTCTAGTATAGTTTGAAATTCATGATCATGTGACAGATTTCTATCTACAACCGAGCTTTATTCTATTAGGTAGGGTCGGCTACATGGGTTAATTGACACCATTGGGGTTCTATCAAAAACCAAAATTTTAGTAAAACTATTTAAGGCAAGGTATTTTTTAAAGTTTTCTCCTAATGTTTTCTTAGGTCTTCTGCTTTCAATTGAACTATCTTTCATTTGATCCACTTTTTCTATATTTGTCTTCTTCTCACATGACTAAACCATCTTGAATTATATGTATGACCATAGTTGTCAAATCGTGAATCGTATCGAGAATCATTTGCTCAATTTTCAAATCGTGAATCGTGAATCGTGAATCGTAACGAATCGTACGATTCAGAAACAACAACAACAACAACAACAACTAAGCCTTTTCCTACTAGGTGGGGTCGGCTAGATGGATCAAACGATGCCATTATGTCTTATCATAAATCTAAATCTTTTTTAATCGTTCCACCTATAGTCTTTCTTGGTCTCCCTCCACCTCTAGCTATTGGGCTATCCTCCACCTGATCTACTATTCTTACAAGGGCGACTAAGGGTCTTCTTTTTACATGTCCAAACCATTTAAGGCGAGATTCTCCCATCTTTTCTACAATAGGTACTATCTTTGCTTCCTCTCTAATGCATTCATTCCTAATCTTATTTTGTTTTGTATGGCCACACATCCAGCGCAACATCCTCATCTCAGCGACACTAATCTGATGCTCTTGTTGGCTTTTAACTGCCCAACATTCAGTACCATACAACATTGCGGGTCTTATAGCTGTGTGGTAAAATTTACCCTTAAGCTTGAGAGACACTTTTCTATCACAAATAACTCCTGAAGCACTCCTCCATTTCATCCATCCAGCTTGAATCCTATGGTTTACATCTCCCTCTATCTCTTCGTCATTTTGTATGATAGATCCAAGATACCTAAACCGTGTGACTTGTGGTATAGTATGATCTCCAATTTTCACCACTAAGTTAGTATTAACACGCTTCTTACTGAACTTACATTCTACATACTCCGTCTTACTCTTACTTAGATGGAAGCCATGTTCTTTCAAAGCTCGTCTCCACAGTTCTAGCTTTCTATTTATTTTCTTTCTTGACTCTCCAATTAAGACTATATTATCTGCAAAAAACATGCATTGAAGCACCGACTCTTGGATATGCACAGTAAGCATATCCAAGACCAAGGTAAAAAGATAAGGACTCAAAGTTGACTCTTGGTGCAGTCTTATAGTTATAGGGAAATCTTCTATGACTCGACCCTGTGTTTTCACACTAGTTTTAGTCCCATCATACATATCTTGGATTGTTCGAATATAAGCGATACGAACTCTTTTATTCTCCAGAGCCTTCTACAAGATCTCTCTCGGTACCCTATCGTAGGTTTTTTTCAGATCAATGAAAACTATGTGTAGGTCTTTTTGCTTCCTCCGATACCTCTCCATCAATCTTCGTAGAAGATAGATTGCTTCCATGGTTGACCTCCCAAGTATAAAACCAAATTGATTCTCTGAAATATGAGTTTCTTGTTTTAATCTCCATTCAATTACTCTTTCTCATAACTTCATGGTATGATTCATGAGCTTAATCCCTCTGTAATTTGCACAATTTTGTATATCTCCCTTGTTCTTATAAATAGGGATTAAAATGCTTCTCCTCCATTCATTTGACATTTTCTTATATCTCATTATCTCGTTAAACAGCTTTGTGAGCCAACTTATACCTTTCTCTCCTAGGCACTTCCATACCTGAATAGGTATATTATCTGGTCCGACCGCTTTTTCATTATCCATCATCTTTAAAGCTTCTTTTACCTCAAACTCCCGAATTCTACGATAAAATGTTTTATTTTGGTCCTCTTCTCTAGTATTTAGAATGTTCGAGTCCCCTAATGTCACATGTCCCTCATTAAATAACTTGTGAAAATAACTCTTCCATCGATCATTGATGTCTAATTCCGTAACCAAGACTTTACCCTCTTCATCCTTAATGCATTTCACTTGATTCAAGTCTCTTGTCTTCCTTTCCTTACTTTTAGCAAGCTTGTAAATATTACTTTTTCCTTCTTTGGTGCCCAAAGATTGATATAACCCGTTGAACGCTTTATCTTTCGCCTCGCTCACCGCCTTCTTAGAATCTTTTTTAACTGCCTTATATTTTTTCCAATTTTCATTGTTTTTACACATGTGCCAAGTTTTATAACAGTCCCTTTTGACTTTAACCTTATCTTGTACACTTGCGTCCCACCCCCAAGATTCTTTATCCTTTGGTCCAAAGCCTCTTGATTCACCGAAAGTCTCTTTTGTTACCTTCCTAATCCCTGTAGCTATCTCGTCCCACATATCATTAGCACTCCCTTGTACTTCCCAAACCTCTTCCTCCATAATCCTCCTCTGAAAGAGCATTTGTTTTCCTCCCTTTAGTTGCCACCATTTGATCCTTGGGGCTTTGTCTCGACAATTTATCCTTACTCTCATCTTAACCCATACATCCATAACCAAAACTTTGTGTTGGATAGTCAAGCTCTCTCCAGGGATGACTTTGCAATTCATGCAAAGCTTTCTATCAGATTTCCTTATTAGAAAAAAATCAATTTGAGAGTAAGAATTCCCGTTTCTGTATGTGATAAGATGCTCTTCCCGCTTCCTAAAACAAGTATTAGCTATTGTAAAATCAAAAGTTATCGAAAAATCTAGAATCGCTTTGCCCTTTGCATTAGCTACTCCTAGACCATACCCCCCATGCAAACCCTCATACCCCTAGATTCGTTCCCCACAGTACCATTTAGGTCATCTCCTAGAAAAATCTTCTCTCCTAATGGTATTCCTTGAACTAACCTTTCTAAATCCTTCCAAAATTTTATCTTGTAGTACTCGTCTAATTGTACTTGGGGTGCATACGCACTGATAACATTAAAAGTTTCCTATTCCACAACAAACTTCAAAGCTGTAATCCTATTTCCGAGCCTTCTCACATCCACAATATTATTCTTTCAATTCTTATCGACTATTATGCCTAACTCATTTCTAGATTTTACCTTGCCGATGTACTAAAGCTTAAAATCCGAAGTGTCAAGTTCCTTTGCCTTTTCTCCAACCCACTTAGTTTCTTATAAGCACATAAAATTAATCCTCCTCCTAATTATGGTGTCAACTATTTTCATTGATTTACCTGTAAGTGTGCTTATATTACAAGTTTCAAAATGCATCATATTCTTGTGAATTAGCTTCTTTACCCATACCTATTCATGAAAATGTAGGAAACCTTGCTTATTTTTCACTACACCCAGGCGGCGATGCAGCGGCTCTTGCTCATTTGACACTGTACTCGAGCCATACAGCGCGTTGCTTAGGGGCAATGACCTAGCATTAACACAATCACATTGTTTGTCCATGTCATAGAGATTCAACAACGTTTTACGTTGGCTGTCGACTGCCTAACACAACTCTCTTCTTTTATCTGGGCTTGGGACCGGTTATGTAGGGATTTGCAACAAGGCTCAACATAGGCAAAGTTCGTACAATTCAGAAACATATCAATAAAAAACTTAAATATACATAATTACACACCTAAAACATAAAGAAAACACTTAAAAAGTCTCAAATAAATACTTAAATTTCATATATCAATATATCACTAAAGAAATAGACTCAAATAATAAACTCCAATAATACCAAAATACCATCATAAGCCATAAGTCATAAGTAAACTCATAAGTCATAACTTAAATATAGATAAATGGTACACGCAACAACTTCTTGACGAGTTCCTGCTAAATGGTGCTTCATCCTAAATGCACCACCCCCCATTGTTTGTGGACAATAATTACACTTCACATGTAATCTATTGTCAAGAACAGAACAATGTTCCCAGGTAACATCCTTCTTCCCCTTCTTCTTAGCCTTAGGAGCCACCTTAGGAGCCATACAAAGTGAGTGAGTGACAAATAGAAGAACAGAGGACAGACTATGAAGAAGCCAACCCACTGATACGAAAATAGAGTCCACCCTTGTGATGTGAAGAAGAGTAGAAGAGAACAAAACCATGGAGTCGAGACGTGATGAAGATGGCCCACTGGTCATGACTCACGAACAGAAGCACAACGGAGTTGCAGGCACGGTGGAGTTGCATGCACGGCGGAGTTGCAGGCATGGCGGAGTGAGTTGCAGCAGAATGTAGAGTCTGGTCGCAGAGTGAGGTGCGAACAGAACAGAAGCATAGCATGACGTACAGACATAGTGTGATGTGAAGAATGAAACGTTTAAGGGTGAAGAATTAAGAGACCATTCACTTTCTTTTTTTTTTATAATTATTTTAACACTCTGCTCTTTCAGATTCTCATCAGAATCTGTGAAAAAAAAAGCAAAAAAAATTGTGTCCATGAATCACACAAAGCAGCGATTTGTATCACTGATTCCAAATCGGAATGATTCATGCGATTCAATCACGATTTAGAGCAATTTACGATTCAAAATTGTTTCTGAATCATTGGGATGACGAATCGTATCGAATTGCACGATTCGAATCGTGAATCGTATGATTCTAATAACTATGTGTATGACACATTTCTAAAAAGAAAATCATACAAGATATGCCACTTTATATGTCATATTGAGCATCTTTTGTCCTTTTATAATTTTAGGCGTAATTAAGTTTTTATTTGTCTGTAAATTTTTTTTAGTTTAATTTTGATGCACTATCAGTGTAATTCAATCCTATGTTGACACTTCATTTAATAAGTTTGACTATGTTAACAATTATATGAGGTGTCAAATTCATTAAATAATGTGGCAACACATATCAAATGTAAGTGTAAAACTTGACAGTGCAGCAAAATTAAATTTTTTTTTGGTGTGTTCATTTTAGTCCACGTTTTTTCAATTTGTTCATTTTGTCCGATTTACCAATTATATCCAATGTTGTCCTTATTGTAAACTTTTTATCCAAATTATTCTATTAATATGTGAGGTGTCACGCCTGAATTTTTTCTTTCTTAAGACTACCAAATTAGTAACTGTTTGACACATGACAATTTAACAAAATAATTTGGATGGCTGATCACTATAAGGACATTTGATGTAATTGATAAATTGAGGGACCAAAACGAACAAATTGAAAAAGTAAAGGACTAAAATGAATACATAGAAAAAATATAGGGACCAAAAACTTAATTAAGCCATAATTTTATTGTTGTTGTACATGTTGGTTTTGGGCAGTATGGTGTGGATGTTTTATAGTTGCTAACTTTTCCCTATTAGTCATAAAAGCACAGAAGATAGAAAAGAAAATGGAGGAAAAAAGGGAAAGGTAGTAAAACTTGAAGTGAGTGTCTCTAAAATTGCGGTTTTTCATTATCTAGTTAATGATAGAGCTTAAAGTTTCACTGCATTTGGTGATTATTATGTCACATGGTATGTAGTTGTGACTACAGTCTTGCTGATATATTTATTTACTTATTTCGATAAGAAACAATCTGGCTGTTATAACCATCTAAAGTTCAGTTTCTTGGTGTAGATTGTATTGCTTATGGGAGATAGCGTCCATCAACACATTTTCATACCATTTATAAGATGATTTGCATACAAAATTTTTGGTTGGATTAAAATTAATGCTGGTATCTGAAAAGTAGAAAAAACCTTGCCTGCACATATAGTTTTGGGATAAGCTTATTTTCGAGCTTCTAAGGGGTTTGGGCTTGTTGTTTTAGGCGGATCTCTTTATCAGATGTGCAAAGGGGTCGGAGGAAATTGATCAATGATGTTGATCAGCCTTCTTCAAAATCTGAAGGGGAAAAGTTATCTACTGGAAACAAAGAAGGTTAGTGGTCTGCATTGTTATCAAGTTTCAGTTTGTAATGACCTTTCACAGTTCAATGAGGTTGACAAATAGCAAGAACTATTGTAGCCTTTGATGTTTCCTATGGTAGCTTTTGAAACCATTGCATACTTTTGCAGGAAAATCTGGAGATCCAGTAGGTAATGTCTCTTAATTCTTGCCTAGTTCAACTGCTTGTGTTTGTAACAGTGTTTCTTCGAAAATCTAGAGATTTAATGAGGCAAGGTGGGTTTCTGAGATATTTTCTCATCACCTGAGGAGCCTCAATGCTGATGAGGCAACCATTAGACACCACCTTTTACTTGAGGCGTGACGCATCCACCTCACTCGCATCAAGAACTTTCGACCAAAATGACACCGTTTTTTGGGTACATTGGAGGTGCTAGCACTTGGGTAGGGGAGGGGGATAGGTGGCCTAGTGGAGGTTTGAACCTCTAGCATCATTTGACCTATGGTCTTAACTGGCCAGTTCCAGTTGAGCTGCAAGTGCTCATTGGTAACCAAAGTGACACTTAAACCCTTACTTAATCACTCGTATTCTGTTGGGCATGTGATAGGTACCTGAACAAACTCAATAACAGAAATACTAGCACAGCAAGATAAACTGAATTACTGGTTGATATCAAGGTGATATCCAAACTAGATTTGTGTATTCTGGTAAATATGTAAAAACTAAGTACAGAGAATGAGAGAAAAGAAGAAAGATAATCTAGACAAGTAAACAGTGTGTAGTCCCTCCCAATGCCCAGGCCAATCCTTGCCTACCTCACGTTTTCCCTCTTCCCTTACATATATACCTCTTAATAGAATAACATCCTCCACTCACACACTGCCAGTTCATCAGGTAGTTACATCTAAGGCAGTGTTTGTTTTCTCAATCCCAAGGTCCAACTCCCTTGCAGTGTGTCACCTCCTTCTAGAATAAACCTTAGTCATTCTTGAGTTCCTATCAATACTTCCCTCCCAAAAAACTCACCTTGTCCTCAAGGTGAAATTCAGGAAAATTATCTTGGATAGAGGTCATTGGTTCCTAGGAACTTTCAAAATCAGGCAGATCTTGCCCTTTAATCAAAACCTCTTTTTTTTTTTCCTCTTTCTTCATTCTTTTGGTGGTCTATGACATCAGCTGGCTACACTTTGAATTCTCAGCTTTCAGCTAGAAAGGATGGCAATGGTTGGTATTCTGATAGGAACTTGTTCTCAAGGAGAAGGTTCGGGTAAGGGTCTTGTAGCAGTTGAAAGAAATTTCCACCGGGATCCCATTGCTTGAAGCATAATGATGGAATTCCCCTTTCCTTGGAGGCCTCATTTGTACCTCTAACTTCCAATCCAACGTCTTTTCCAGAATCAGAATATCCAACCATAATCTCTTGATGCCCATTATGGTTCTTAATAATGTGTTCACGGTACCAGTCTATTGATAAAAGTTTTCGGATAACTGAACTAGCTCCTCCCAGGTCTTTCACAGTTTCAAATAGAGGGACCACCCGCAACATTCCACTAGGACATGCTCTTCCCAACTCCCCAATAACAGCAAGTCGTACGTCCTTCTGTAAAAGCTCTACTGCAAGGACATCACTTGCATTTGAAGCCATCGAGATCACATAGGCTCTGAGTGAATCATTCCCTAGCTTAGCAGCAATTCGGAAGGTATCCAAGACTTTTTTAACATCAGGAGGAACCTCTATACTAAGATGAACTAATGGCCTCTTCCCTTTCAGCTTTCTTGTTAAGAAGTTCAGTTTCTTTTTTTCATCCCATTCGCTATAGTTACCCATATCCAAATACTTTGTAATTGCATCAAGTGTTTCTGCATGTCTCCCGGATTCCTAACGCAAGTCAAGCTTCTCCCAAAGGTAGCAACTCTACGAATCATATCAGCTCATCGGCCATCAGCTTGCACCCCAGATCCACATGATTGCAGAGATTCATGACAGAGGAGCGGAGGTTCCAAAATGCTGATAAGATATTTCATAGTAATCCAAAGGATCATAATCACATGGAACATCCTCAAGAAGAAGCTCTAACCGTCTACGACTTCTCTCAAGCTTATCTTTTACATTCCCCAAGACATTTCTATAAGGAGCATTTCCAGGAAGCTGAGGGAGCCGTGGTTCCAAAAGCTTCTGAAAACTGGACCTTCCTATCTTGGATGCTGCGAACATTTTCCTAGGAGCAAGTAGTTGACTAGAATTTAAAGAAGGATAACTGATAGAAATTTTAAAGGGTTGGGTCACTGTTGAGCTCAATCTTCTTAACCCAATTCCCTCCCAAAAGGCCTGGTCTCCTTTTTTAATGAATTGGGTCTGGCCCGTTAAATCATAAAATGTGCTCAACCTTTGCAATTTTCTCCTTGACTTCATCTTTAAAACCCCTGTAATTTGCCCCTTCAATTGGGCCTAGCCCATTAGATCAAAATGTGGATAAATTTCTGTAATCCTTTTCCTTCCCTTCCTTTCTTCTCCTTCCCATTCACGCTACTTCTCGTTGTAGCAGCCATCTCTGCCATTGTCCCTTTGGCTGTCGTGTAACGACCTGGGTTCGACAGTTCTAGCACTGGAGGATTAGCCGGTGCGCTTGGGATCCAGAACTCAGTCGCATGGGACCTATCTTCCTCCAAGGGAGCATCCCAGTCCGGTGGTTCTGGCGGCAACAATTGCTTGGACAGACCACTTGAGACGCTGAGTTTTGTGGCCATGGCGGCCCAATTCCTTCTCTGATCGTCCACTGTGGTCAATCTCCCCCCATTCTCAGCCCCATCTTCGTGTGATGACTCATGCCTCTTCGCCTCCCTCGTGAGACTGTGACGTATTGTTGTGATCTAATCTGCACTGTGATGAGAATAGGAGAATGGAAAACTGTACACTCTCTAGGTACAGGTTGTGTACGTATATATATATATATGTAAGATGGGCTAGCACTAAATGGGCTAGCATTACATGGGCTTGCAATACAAAATAAAGCACATATATAATATCTACTCTTAACACTCCCCCTCAAGTTGGATCATAGATGTTAATCATGCCCAACTTGTTACAAAGATAATTGACCCGATTCCCATTAAGAGCCTTTGTGAGTATGTCTGCTCTCTGTTCACCAGTCCTGACATGGCCCTGTAGATATGAGTCCCTGTTGGATCTTCTCTCGAATGAAATGGCGTCACTTCTATGTGCTTTGTCCGTTCATGAAAAAGCGGGTTCGAGGCAATGTGAAGTGCGCACTGGTTGTCACACCATAGTCTCATAGGCAGAGAAACCTTGAACCCACTCTCATCAAGTAAATGTTAGACCCATAGTAATTCACAAGAGGTTTGAGCCATTGCTCGATATTCGGACTCAAAGACTTGACCTTGCTACTACATTTTGTTTCTTGCTCTTCCAAGAGATCGATTTCCTCCAAGGAACACACAATACCTAAGTTGATCTCCGATCTACGGGACACCCAAATTCTACCGCATCGGAATAACCTTCTAACCCGCAATGTCCATTATCTCTATAAAGAATCCCACGACACGGGGCTCCTTTCAAATATCTTAGTATATGTAATCTTGCATCCCAATGAGATTGTCGAGGAGATGACATGAATTGACTGACTACACTTACTGGGAAAGAGATATCTGGACGTGTCACAGTAAGGTAGTTAAGTTTGCCCACCAATTTCCTATATCTCTCGGGATCTGATAGTAGCTCTCCATCATCAGCATTGAGTTTCACATTTGGAACCATAGGAGTATCACAAGGTTTGGTTCCCAACATACCAACATCGATAGTAAGTCAAGGACATATTTCCGTTGTGAGAGGAAAATACCCTTTTTGCTTCTACTTACCTCAATTCCCAGGAAATATTTTAGAGGACCAAGATCCTTTGTCTGAAATTTAGTTTGAAGGAAACTCTTGAGTTTTGAGATGCCAACGAAGTCACTACCTGTTATCACTATATTGTCAACATACACAACCATGAGAATGCATCCTCCTCAGACCTTTTGTAGAAGATCGAGTGGTCATAGTTACTCCTTTGGCCAAAATTCACAACAACTTCACTCAATCTCCCAAACCAAGCCCGGGGGGATTGTTTCAACCCATACAAAGAGCGTCTCAACCGACAAACGTGCCCAGACTCCTCCTGAGCAACAAAGTCAGGCGGTTGCTCCATATAGACTTCCTCTTGTAAATCACCATGAAGAAAGGCGTTTTTAACATCAAGCTGGTGTAGGGGCCGTGATGAGAGCGAGGCGACCAATGAGATGAATATGCGAACAGAGGCCAATTTGGCCACTTGGAGAGAAGGTCTCTGAGTAATCAACACCATAAGTCTGAGCATAATCTTTTGCCACCAGTCGAGCCTTTAAGCGAGCAACGGTACCATTCGGATTGACTTTAACAGTGAACACCCACTTGCACCCAATTGCATGCTTACCAGAGGGAAGGGAAACGAGATCCCACATCTGGTTATGTTCCAATGCAAGCATTTCCTCCTCCATGGCATGGCGCCACCCATCATGAGACAGAGCCTCACCAATATTTTTGGGGACAGTGACAACATCAAGAGAGGCAACAAAAGATTGGGAGGAAAGGGAAAGATGGTCATAATGAATAAAGGATGCAATAGGATGGTGAGTGACACAAGAACGTTTACCTTTACGAAGGGCAATAGGAAGATCTAGAGTCGGATCTTGTGACGAAGAGGTGGATGGAGGTGATGTGTTTGCCGAAGAGCAATGTACATCCATAGGTGCAGTACCGACGGAGGGAGCACACGTCCGGCGAGTGTACACCTGCCGTATGGGTGGCCGATGGGGAGGACAAGACGGAACAGGAACACTAGAGGAAGGAGTTGACGTAGAATCATGAGACCGAAGGGTGTGGTACACGAGAATTTCCTCATCTTCGGCAATAACCGGAGGAGGAGACTGAACAAAAAATGGAGTAGACTCAAAAAATGTGACATCAGCGGACACAAGATACCGTCCCAAATCAGGAGAGAAGCATCTGTACCCTTTCTGATGGCGAGGATAACCCAAAAAGACACACTTAAGTGAGCGAGGATGTAGTTTGGAAAGTTGAGGCCGAACATCCTGCACAAAACATTGACCACCAAAAATACGAGGAGGTAGGGGAAACAGGGATTGAGAAGGACAAAGTACAGAATAAGGAACTTGACCTGTAGGACGAGTAAGATGGCATCCGATTAATTAGAAAACAGGCAGTAGAAATGGCATCAGCCCAAAAAACTTTAGGAACAAACATATGAAGCAACAAGCACCGAGCAACTTCCAAAAGATGCCTATTTTTACGTTCAGCAACCCCATTCTGCTGAGGAGTAACAACACAAGAGGATTGGTGGACCATCCCCTGTTGAATCATATAGGAAGTGAACTCATGAGAGAAATATTCTTTAGCATTATCACTTCGAAGAACACGCACAGAGATGCTAAATTGTGTTTTAATTTCAGAGCAGAAAGCAGTAAATATAGAGAATAATTCAGAACGAGATTTCATAAAATATAACCAAGTCATTCTTGAAAAATCATCCACAAAAGTTACAAAATATCGAAAACCAGACTTAGAAGTAATTGGACATGGACCCCAAATATCAGAATGAACTAATTCAAATGGGGACGCAGCCCGCTTATTGACTCGTGAGGGATAAGTACTCCTATGGTGTTTAGCCAACTGACACGACTGACATTCTAAAATAGATAGACGACTCAAACTAGGGACAACTTCTTTAACGACTGTAGAGACGGATGACCCAGACGACAATGAAGATGGAGAGGATCGGTCACACCGAACAAAGCAACAGGCATCGGTTCTTTATCCGGGACAAAGACTCAAGGATGTACAAGCCGTGTTCTTGACGACCTCTACCAATCACCCTCTTCGTCCCAAGTTCTGAAAGACACAATAATCAGGGAAAAAGTGAATACTACAATTAAGTGATCGAGTAATCTGACTAATGAAAGTAAATTAAAGGGAAATTGATTCAAACATAAAACTCGAGAAAGAATAAGGGTAGAGGTGGGAGACGCAGTACCACTCCCAATGACAGGAGCAGCGGAACCGTTAGCTAAAGTAACACTAGGAAGATGAGGGGAGGGGGTAAAGGATGTAAGAGTACCTGTCTGGCCAGTCATGTGGTCGGAAGCTCCTGAATCAATGACCCAGTTGCGGGAAAGTGATGATAAACACGCAGTAGGATTACCTGTATAAGCAACAGAGGCGACAGAAGGAGATGGTGGAACGGACCGAGAGGCTTGAAACTGAGTGTACTGAGCAAACTCGTCTATTGTCATCATAACAGACCTGACGGATGGGGTCTTTGGGAGGAATGCCGTCATCAGTAGCAATATGAGCAAAACGTTGCTGATTAGACTGATTTTTCTGCTTGAAGTTTCCAACAGTTTCGCTTAATATGACCAGGCTCCTTACAATAGCGACAAATAAGTGGTTCCCCAAGATCCCGTCCGCCACCGCCACTACCCCGTGGATCTCCAGTATCACGACCACCAACTCGTCCACCACGAGTACCACCACGACCACCACGGGAACTGTCCCAGCGAGAACTAGAACTCACCAAAGCAGAAGCCTCGCTCGCAGCTAAGGGATGGGACTTAGAAAGCTCACGAGCAACTCGAAGGAGGCGAGAGTATACATCTTTCAGGGTCAAGGTACCAGAACCGGTCAAAATCTGAGACCGGGCAGCACCAAATTCACCACGCAGCCCTGACAAAAAACACATCACTGCCAATTGCTCCCGCTGAGCCTGCATCTCGTGCACATCCGAAGTGATAGGTAACAATGTGTTCAATTCCTCAAATAAGCGTTTGAAGCCTGTATAATAATCACTAAGAGATTCATCCTTCTGATTGGCACGATATAGATCCTGTGTCTTCGTATATAAGAGGATAAATCATCGGCACTGAGAACAAAGAGTGAAGGTACGCCATAATTCCTTAACAAAGTGGTGCAATGGGTGGTAATATCATCAACCCGAGGATCCATGGTCCGCTGAATCAGTGAATACAATCGCATATCCTCTCGAATCCACAAGTCCTTAGTTGCTTCATCCTGCGGACAATCGTTGGTGAGATGGTCTTCCTTCCTGTGACCTTTCAAGTACATTAGAATAGCCTTCTTCCACTGAGGATAGTTAGAAGTTAGAACCATCACCATCAAGCTTCCGATCAGTAATTTTAATGTTGGAGGGAATCACCTCAGCCAGAACATGAGCAGAAGTGGTGTCGGCGGCGCTCTTCTTGCCGTACCCGAGAATCTCGGGAGAATGTGCGTCACCCATGGCGGCTACCACCACGAATCGGCCTAGAAGGAGGGAAAGGAGCACGAACAATACACCAAATGAACTTGGAAGACCACAATGGACGCCGATTTCGCCAATATAGAACGTAATGCCCAAAAACGAAAGAAAACAAAGCACGGAAAACCCCAAAACACCTCGCCGGAGTCGTCGCCGGACCTCGAGCGCCGTGGCAGACCACCACCAACCGCCGGTCGCACCCTCTGTGGCGGTCGATGGCCACACCAATCACCCACGAGAGCCGGGTGTTCCCCAACGAGTCGAGCCTGCGAGATACGCACGAGCAGTGGCACCCAAACGGCGTGCGTCTGCGTCGTTGGCAGCAGCACCCACCGCCCCCGGCCCTCCCCGACGCCGGACGGCCTCACACCGCATTCCTGCCGGTCGGAAGTTGAAGCTACTGCGGCAGCCCACCATTGGCTGCCCTAGATTTGAACGGACGTGAGCCCTCGAAAAACGCCCTGCTTTTTCGTTTTTTTTTTTTTTTTTTTTTTTTTGAATGGAAGGCTGAAAGGCTGAGAGAGGAAGGAAGGAAAAAAAAAAAAAAATTACAACCTAGCTCTTGATACCATGTGATGAGAATAGGAGAATGGAAAACTGTACACTCTCTAGGTACAGGTTGTGTACGTATATATATATATGTAAGATGGGCTAGCATTACATGGGCTTGCAATACAAAATAAAGCACATATATAATATCTACTCTTAACATGCACTAACCCAATCTCCACTTCCACCCGCACCTTCCTCTTTCTTCACAAATTCCTCCTCCATAACCACCGTCAATTTCCCCCGCATCTCTGCCTCCCCTCTGTCTACAGTGGCTTGGAAACGGTAAACCACCACTGCATCAGCACCTTCATCCTCAGTCTCGACCTCTTCCTCTGCATTCTCGGCCTCTATCTTCTCCAACTGTTCCGGTTTTGGTTCTTCCGGCTTATCATACCAGACGGGGACCGATAGATCTGGATCATACTCTGGCTGAAGTTGCTTGAGTACTCCATCCTCTACATATAAACTCCTTCGAGAGATTTCTCGACTCCCCTCTGATGATTTCTTTCCTATGTACTGAGACCACTCCCAATCCCGATGGGGAAACTCACAAGTTCTCTCCGAGCCTGCCCTGCTTCTTGGGTCACCGTCGTTGTCTCCTTCACCACCGTGCAATGTGGATTGTTGCCTGTACTACATTCGTCCTCTTGCACCTCCATTGTTTCGCGCCTTGAGCGAGTGGATGATCTCGTCCAGAAGAGCCTCCGTTCTTTCCTGCGTCTTCAAGCCTTCCAAGAAACTCCTCTCCACCGCTTCCAGACGCGACTCCATGACTGATCTCATGTTTACCATCCAAGCTTCCCAGATCGTAAAGCTTTGATACCAATGATAGGTACCCAAACAAACTCAATAACAGAAATACTAACACTGCAAGATAAACTGAATTACTGGTTGATATCAAGGTGATATCAAAACCAGATTTGTGTATTCTGGTAAATATGTAAAAACTGAGTACAGAGAAAGAGAAAAAAAGAAAGATAATCTAGACAAGTAAAGAGTGTCTAGTCCCTCCCAATGCCCTAGCCAATCCTTGCTTGCCTCACTTTTTCCCTCTTCCCTTACATATATACCTCTTAACAGAATAACATCCTCCACTCACACACTGCCAGCTCATCAGGTAGTTACATCTAAGGCAGTGTTTGTTTTCTCAATCCCAAGGTCCAACTCCCTTGCAGTTTGGCACCTCCTTCTAGAATAAATCTTAGTCATTCTTGGGTTCCTATCAGCATGAAATAAGAAGTGGTAGAATAGTCAATCTGGCCTATCTGAGGGAAAATAAAGGAAGTGACAAAAGAAAAAAAAGCTCCTTCAGACAGTGCTGAAGGACTAATTGAGGTGGCTTCTCTCATCTTTGGTGATTATTCTTGTCTTTTCCTATGATTTTTCACTCATCATAGTCGAGACACATTCTGCTTTTCTTTTTAATTTTTTTTTTACCTTCAAACTGAAGGAAACTCATACAAACTTAGCTTGTTATTACAAACCAAACTCATACTAACGGCATACTTTCATCATTTCATCCGTCCCCAACTTCTAAGATTAGAATTAGTTTGCCTTTTCTTATTAGTTTCCTGTCACAGCCCTTAGAATTAATTTGCTCGAATTCTATTTATTTTAATCTGGTCGCTTCACTTTCAAGAGGAGCCCACCTTGCCTCACTGCCTCGAAGTGAGGCAGTTTTTGGGGTTTCTTCCTCAATCCGCCTTTCGCCTCGTGTCGACACTGATAGATAATTTATTCCATGTGAATTGCATTTCTTACTCAATTTGTTTGCTTGATCAAATGTCAGAGAGACCTCGAGATAACAATGATGAATCTGAGAAAATAAGGAAACAGCAGAGGAGCTTACATCTTTTACTGAAGCCAGAGATAGCAAAGCTTTGTGAAATTCTTCATCTCCCAGTATGGAGCTCATTTTCTCTTTGCTAAGTTTTACTTGCTGTTTGTTTGTCCTGCTCTGGTCCTTTATCATTGACAAGATTTCAATTTATATACCAGATTGTTTTGGTATTGATGAAATGTGACTTCTGAGAGATTGTATAAAAACATAGGCAGTTCAGTAATATTAATTAATGTAAAAGCCTTCAGAATTCAGTTGACTTGATACTGTGTTCCCATTGAGCTTTGGATGTTGTGATAGATTACTAAACCTGCCATAATTTTGCAGATGTTTTAGTTTAAAACTTGTGATTTTAGGCTTATAATGATGTAGGCATGAAGTCAGTCTGTCATTGATTTGGAATTCCGAAGTCTAAGGTTGAAGGGCAAGATCCTGGCTAAGTTGAATAAACATGTTGATAGAATTTCTGATTGTGGCTGTTATTGGTGTTGTAACATTTTGTTTAGAAAGTTAATAGAGATGTTTGAAATAGGAAAAGTATAAGGTTTTTAACATTAACAGGAAGGAGATTGCTTAGAACAGTAACTGGAAAGAAGATAATGGGTTGGAAATGTCTGCTATGTGCAAGGAATGAAAGAACAAAAGTAATGAGGTCAATAAGTTTTGGTTCTAATAATAGGTGGATACTTATATTACTGGTTCTGTACTTACCAGGTCCATTCTTAGCACAACAATCAATATAAAGTAGTGAAAGGGAAAAATGCAGAAAATAATTCATGAGAACACATCTCTGATATGATGCTTAGCTGCAGGTTTCTCAAGGGGTTGTTGTTGATGGTTTGGTTTTTTTGGAGAGTGTGTTTGTGTCATTGATCGATTAATTTTGTTGGATTATGAAATCATTGATTACATTGAAATAGCCCTATGGACAATGGTGTTGCCTGTTATTAATAAAGCTTGGATTTAAGATCATGTATGCAGAACCTAATGAATGTGGAAATAGTGCATACCTTTTAAAATAGTTTCAGCTTTCATGATATTTGAATCCCTTTGACTTTGGCCTTAGAAATTAATATTGCTGTCAATTCTTCTAATCCAACTCTGCACAAGGAATGATCTTTTAAACTTTGTACACTATCACTCATGAGTTTCATGATAGTTTGTTTGGAAAAAGTTGATTTAGTATATGTCAATCTGAGCTCTATTATCATTTTGAATTTGATGGTATTTTGATATATCTTTCTGTAATGCAGGGCAATGTCAAGGTTATGGTTTATAATTGTCTTGAATATATTATGAACAATCGTCAGATCTGTACGGAACCCGCGTCAATATTACAGGCTTTTCAATTATCTCTGGTCAGAATGTTTTCTTGCATTTTCTTCTGTTTGATCCTTATTTTATTTCTTGTTCAGTTTTCTTCCCCCCTCTTTGCTTTCTGAAATAACTTCTTGTTTTTTAAAAGAAAACTGGTATTTCTTTTTCTTTTTCTTGTTTATATATTACTGTTGGTAATCCAAGGTCAGATGCATGGTTAGAGCTGATGGTTTTTGCAGTCATTATTTTTTGATTGTTTTCATGTCGTACAATTTGATAACCCCCCCCCCCCAAATCTCATAAAAGTGCATTATGCTTCATTTGGATTTTTAATTTTGGGAGTGTTGAGAATAACGAGCTGATGAGATTAACGAAATTCATTAATAAGGTTTATGTACAGATTCATGTATACTAGAATTCATGTACATAGGGAATAAGTTATCTTAATTACCTTGTAAATTGTATTATCTTAATTACCCCATTCTGATGTATATATATAAATCCACCTGTTGAGTATTTTCATGAATAGAAAGCAAATTCACAAAGAATCATTTCTCTAATTCCTCCTAAGTCCATTTTCTCAAGTTGGTATCAGAGCGGGTTGATCCCGCTTCTGGTCTCTCAACCCGTACCAGTCTTGATACTGTTTATGCACTGTTTTTCATACTGTTCGTTACTGTTCTGTCACTGTTCAACTGTTTGGTACTGTTTCATACTGTTACACACTGTTCATCACTGTTCTGTACTGTTCATCACTGTTTCATACTGTTCCATCACTGCTTGACTGTTTTGGTACTGTTCTGTACCGTTACGCACTGTTTTGTCACTGTTTATCACTGTTCCATACTGTTCATCACTGTTCATTACTGTTTACTAGTGGTCTTTGGAGCCCATCTTTGTTTTTCAATGGCTTCCATGTCAGAAACCTCGAATGCTGGCTCTAGTGGTTCTACATCCTCTAATAAGGCCCGTGTCTCTTTTGTTTTCTCTGGTAATCCATCTATTACCTCAAAAAAACTCAATGGAAGGAACTATATGGATTGGCAAGCTGCTGTGGAGATTTGGTTTTTGGGACAAGGTCTCTCTGACCATTTAACCAAAAAGGCTGAAAATATTGACATGAGCGAGATCAGTGGCAAGGAGAGAGGCGATTATCGACTAGTTTCACTTTTATGGCAATCCATTGACACGAAATTGATGGTTCATTTTCGCACCTATAAAACTCTACGACATATGGAAGAAAGCTCGAAGTGTTTATTCAAATGATGTCCAACGCCTCTATGAT
The DNA here is from genome assembly GCA_029884595.1 of Ormosia semicastrata. NCBI lineage: Eukaryota > Viridiplantae > Streptophyta > Magnoliopsida > Fabales > Fabaceae > Ormosia > Ormosia semicastrata. Next base: position 11,522,676 of record JAQQTO010000038.1, read on the forward strand.
GTGGTGCACAATTTAGCTACACTCCAAATGACGGATCATGATCTCCCGACATATTTGAATAAAGCTCAGTCTACCATTGATGAAGTCAAGTTGGCCCTATCCGGAGATGATGTCCAGAATAAGATCGATAATATGTGCATGGTGTTTGTCCTTCACGGTCTCCACAAAGACTTGAATCTGTTCGGAACCAAATTTTGACAAATCCCAATGTCCCTACAGCAGAAAATCTCATTGATCGTTTGTTGCGAGTTCCTTCGCCAGAGGCTATGTCAGGAGCTGGTTCCTCACCAGGTTTAGAGTCATCTGCTTTCCTTTCTAATGTGGCAGGACGTGGAGGCCGAGGCCGAGGTCGTGGTCGAGGTGGACGAGGAGGTCGTGGTTTCAGTAATCGACCACAGTGCTCCTACTGCAAATGTATGGGGCACACTCAAGATAAATGTTATTCCCTAATTGGATTTCCAGAGAAGTCAGCTCATGTGACTTATTCTCAATCTTCGGGTCCAGAAAAACAGGATGAAAATGGAGGTACTAATCAGAATATGTTGTCAGATGTTGAATATAAGGAATATCTTTGATTCAAGGGCAAAGACAACAAAATTCATCTTGAATTTGTAGTTCATACTTGGTAATTCTACGGTTTGTCTCTCTCGTTCTTCGCTGTTGAATCTGGATTTTGGATTTTGGTGCTTAGATCATATAGTGGTAATCCCTATCTTTTCTCAAAAATATCACAACCCAAAAATTCACACTACATCACTCTTGCCGATGGCTCCAAGGCAAAAGCCAAAGGCATTGGTCAAGCCACACCTTTTCCCTCCTTGCCATTAAATTATGTTCTCTTTATTCCTGGTTGCTCCTTTAATTTAGTTTCTGTTAGTCAACTCACTCGTAATCTTAATTGTTCCATAACATTTACTGCCAATTCTTTCTCTATACGGTAGGAATACGGAATGAGACGGATGATTGGTCTGGGATCTGAATCACATGGTCTCTACTATTTCCACCTCCATTTTCAATTGCTTACCTTTGTTCTTTGATTCAGAGTCTCCTTCATCGTCGTCTGGGTCATCCAAATCTTAATAAACTGAAGAAAATGGTCCCTCATCTTTCTCACCTACAATCTCTGGAATGTGAGTCATGTCAGCTTGGTAAACATATTCGGACATCCTTCCCAAGCTCAGTTCATCATAAAACAACTTCTCCCTTTGCTCTTGTTCATTCAGATATTTGGGGTCCTAGTCGAGTCAACTCTATCTTAGGCTATAGGTACTTTGTTACTTTCATTGATGACTTTTCAAGATGTACTTGGATCTTTTTAATGAAGGAACGTTCAGAATTATGTACTATTTTTTAGAACTTTTACAATGAAATTCAAACCCAATTTGGACATCCTATTCGCATCTTGCGTAGTGATAATGCAAAAGAATATTTTTCTGCTCCACTTAATCATTTTATGGCTTCTCATGGCATAATTCATCAATCCTCTTGTCCACATACACCACAACAAATTGGTATTGTTGAAAGAAAACATCGTCATATTATTGAAACAGCCCGTACCCTTTTGTTACATGCCAATGCACCTTTAAAATTTTGGGGTGATGCAGTTCTTACTGCTGCTTTTTTGATAAATCGGATGCCATCCTCTGCCTTGAATAACAAAGTACCTCATTCCTTCTTGTTTCCTCATGACCCACTTTTCACAGTTCCCCCACGTGTTTTTGGTTCTACTTGCTTTGTACATGATCTCACACCAGGTATTGATAAATTGTCTGCTCGTGCTGTCAAGTGTATCTTTCTTGGTTATTCTCGTGTACAGAAAGGATACAGATGTTATTCTCCTTCTACTCATCGTTTCTACATGTCTGCCGATGTCACCTTCTTTGAGAATACACCTTATTTCACTACGTCGGTGATTTGATTCTGTATCCCAGTGTATTGCCCATCAACTTCCCTATTCCTCTTGTTACTGATTCTCCAGTAGCAGATTTGTCAGGGTCTTCTTCTCCATCTGTGTCTCCCACTCCTCGTCCTCTCATTACTTATCAGCGTCGTCCTCGCCAACCACAATTGGAGGAAGTTGTTATTGAAGAGACCGATGATTCATCTTCTGCTCCAATCTCTGACCCTATTCCGGATCTACCTGCATCTCCTGTTGATTTACCTATAGCTCTTCGCAAAAGTACACGGTCTTCTCGTAACCCTCATCCAATTTATAATTTCTTAAGTTATCACCGTTTAGCTCCTTCCCATTATGCCTTTGTGTCTGCTATTTCCTCTGTTTCCATTCCTAAAACTGTCCAGGAAGCACTCTCTCATCCAGAATGGAGACAGGCTATGATTGACGAGATGACAGCTTTAGAATCCAATAACACTTGGACACTTGTTCCGTTTTCTTCAGGGAAATCTACCGTTGGCTGCCGTTGGGTGTTTGCTGTCAAAGTGGGCCCAGATGGTCAGATTGATCGGTTAAAAGCCCGTTTAGTAGCTAAAGGCTACACTCAGGTATTTGGGTTAGATTATGGTGATACTTTATCTCTAGTTGCTAAAATGGCCTCTGTTCGTTTATTCTTATCCATGGCCGCCATGCGCCGTTGGCCTCTCCATCAGTTGGACATTAAAAATGCATTCCTTCACGGTGATTTAGAAGAGGAGGTTTATATGGAGCAACCTCCTGGGTTTGTTGCTCAGGGGGAGTCACGTGGATATGTGTGCAGGTTACATAAGGCCTTATATGGCCTCAAGCAGAGCCCTCGAGCTTGGTTTAGCGATTTAGTGCAGTCCTTAAACAATTCGCAGTGAAGCAGATCACTCTGTGTTTTATAAACATTCTCCCTCTAATCAGTGCATTTATCTTGTTGTGTATGTGGATGATATTGTCATTACAGGAGATGATCATGATGGCATCAAACGCCTCAAGGAGCACTTGTTTCAACATTTCCAAACAAAAGATTTGGGACGGTTACGATACTTCCTTGGAATTGAAGTAGCTTAATCCAGCATTGGTGTTGCTATATCTCAGAGGAAGTATGCTCTTGATATTTTGGAGGAAACAGGAATGATAAATTGTAAACTGATTGACACTCCTATGGATCCTAATGTTAAACTTATGTCAGATCAGGGGGAACCCTATTCAGATCCAGAAAGGTATTGAAGACTAGTAGGGAAGTTGAATTATCTTACTATGACCCGACCAGACATTTCTTTTGCTGTTAGTGTTGTGAGTCAATTTCTTAACTCTCCCTGTAACAGTCATTGGGACGTAGTAATACGGATCTTGAGATATATTAAAGGTTCTCCAGGACGGGGATTGGTCTATGAGAATAGAGGTCATATTGATATTATTGCCTAACGATGCAGACAATTTGGTTGCCCAAGTGATAGGCGATCAACCTCAGGTTATTGTGTTCTTGTTGGAGGCAATCTCATTACATGGAAAAGCAAAAAGCAGAGTGTTGTTGCTAGATCTAGTGCAGAAGAGTATCGAGCTATGGCTCTTACTACATGCGAACTCATATGGCTGAAGCAACTTCTTTCTGAGTTAAAGTTTTGTAAAATAGGGTCTATGAATCTTATTTGTGATAATCAAGCAGCTTTGCACATTGCCTCTAATCCAGTCTTCCATGAGCGAGCTAAACACATAGAGATTGATTGTCACTTTATTCGTGAAAAGGTTATCTCAGGAGAAATTATCACATCATTTGTGAATTCTAATGATCAGCTGGCGGATGTGATCACTAAGTCACTCCGAGGTCCAAGGATAATATACATATGTAACAAGCTGGATGCTTATGACATATATGCACCAGCTTGAGGGGAAGTGTTGAGAATAACGAGCTGATGAGATTAACGAAATTCACTAATAAGGTTTATGTACAGATTCATGTATAGATTCATGTATACTAGAATTCATGTACATAGGGAATAGGTTATCTTAATTACCTTGTAAATTGTATTATCTTAATTACCCCATTCTGATGTATATATATAAATCCACCTGCTGAGTATTTTCATGAATAGAAAGCAAATTCACAAAGAATCATTTCTCTAATTCCTCCTAAGTCCATTCTCTCAAGTGGGAGAATCTAATATTTCGTTAATGTTTCTTCTATTGAGATTTGTCTGTGGCTGCAACCTAACGGACAAACCTTTTTTCCTTTGCACTTGATCTAGTTGGTCAACTTCAAGCCTGTTTCTTATGTTGCATGGCTTGAAATTTTGTTCTAGTTGAGATTCTGATCTCTGGGTAGCTTAGTGAGCTGGGTCAAAATAAGGCTAGATTCAAGCCTCGGTGTGTATGTAGGGCACAAGTTTCATGGTCAAATAATCTTGACTTGAAGTAACTTTGTAAACATTCTTGTCCTAACTTTGTTTCAGTTGAATATTGTATTTTTTTCCCACGTTCTATTCAATGAAATTTCTTCTTTTTTATGGAAAATATTTTGTGTCTCTGAGTGTGTATGCAAGACTTCACCATTCCATTGTAGGGATTTACATAGGACAATGCTTGTGTAGCTGAAACTTTTTTGTTATTAAGAAGTTATATTTACTCCATTTTTTCTCCTGCTTATTTGCAATATGGTTACCATCTTAACAACTCATTTAATGCAAATAGAATCCTATTGTTACATCATTGTGAGTGCAATTATGTATATGTTTTCTCATGTATTCTGGTTAACAATGTATCAAATAGTCTGGTTTAGTTTACAGGGTTTCCTAACTCTTACAAATGCATGTTATTCACTTGATTGAATTTAATACATATAACTGACAAGTTTTTTTTTTTTTTCTCTTTTTCTTGTAATATGCAAATTTCAGTGTTGGACTGCTGCTGCTTTGCTAAAGCACAAACTTGACCCCGAAGATTCCCTCAAGCTTGCAAAACGGCATTTGAATTTCAATTGCAAGATAGAAGAGGTGAACAAAATTCGTAAAATGATGCGGAAACTGAAGGAAGACTTTTTATACCACGCAGGAAACTATAATGTCTCTGGCTCTCCAAAAGCTTCTGAATCATCAAACAGGGTTTATTCCAATACAGGAGTGGCACCAAAAGTGGAATTGGCCAACAAAAATGTTTCCAAAAGTATTAAAGAAGGGAAGCTACTTCTGATGCAACAGGAGAAACAGGAGAAAAATTTGACAGCAGATATTGAGAAGGAAAAGGCTGATTTTGAGAGAAGGTACAAAATAGAGTGGGCAGCTATTCAATCCTGTTCACCTAATGATGTGATGAGAACAGAAAAGCTCAAGGTTTTCAATAGTGAATATGATAAAAGAATTGGAGAATTGAAAAGGCAGCATGAAACACGTCTCAAGGATCTTGAAGCCAAGCAATTAGAAGCAAGGCGGAAGTTCCAAGAGTCTTGGCCACCACATGCGTTGTTAAACCTAGCTGCTGTGAAGAATCTTGGGACTGGGGTTGAACACTTGCAGACTTGTGATCAAGAACAGCCCCATAATGGTCTTGTGTCTGATCTTGTTGCTGAAGGAAAGAGTTTTGACAATATAGTTGAAGCCATGACAAGGACTAGAACTGGGGTTGGATTATCTGAAGCTCCTGACACCAATTCCCCTGTAGTTGTATTATGCAGTAGCCCAGCTAAACTGCAAACTCCTATGGTCAAGCATGCTGGTGCTAATGAAATGGACATTATGACTTCAGAAGATGAACCAATATCTAGAGATAAGTGCCATGATATAGCTGAGAATGAATATGATAGTCAAGGAAATATTATCCCTGAGCATTCCAATTCCAGAGAACAATGTTCTGATGGAGCCACAAGCATGGCAGGTGAAGGTGAAGTGAGTGAAAATTTTAGTCATGAATCTCGTAATGGTAGTGGGCAGGATACTGTAACATTGGTTCTACTTTCATCTAATGGAGAGATATGTGATGAGGAAACATCAGATGTTCCCAGTGGAGAGGTGGCTCCTGCAGTGCATAAATCCAGCAGTTCAAATGATGATCAGGATGAAGTTCCTTCTTCTAGGCAAGGGAAACTTGATGGGACTATGTTGAGCAAGCCTGTTCGTGGTTGCTCAGTAGAAATCAAGGTTAATCGTTTCAGTGATGGTGTGAAGAATATAGCCTCCTTGAATTCACAATCACATGAAGAGTATATCCCAAGTGTAACTATCATGTCATTGCCAAATTGTGAGAATGCTGCACAAATCCATGAGGCTGATGAGAGCAATAGTTCAAATAATGCTGACACCATTAATTCACCTTTGTCTGATGAAAGAATTGCCACCTTGAATTCAAAATCACCTCAAGAACATGTCCGTAGTGTAAATGCCATGTGCATGCCAAATTGTGAGAATTCTGCGCAGATCTACAAGGCTGATGACAGCAATGGTTCAACTACTTCAAATAATGCTGTAACTCTGAATTCACCTTTGACTGATGAGAGAATTGCTGATGGAGCCTTAGTAAGTGTATTAGATAGAGAGGTACATGTGGGAATGCCTGGAACTGTAAATTTTACTCATTGTCCAGAAAATGTTACTTGTATGAATCCTCCTTCGTCCATGGAGCAAATATCTGGGGTTGCAGTAAATGTCTCAGTTTCAGATAGAGAGTTGTCAAGACCATGTGGAACTGCTAGTCCAAGTAATGGTCCCGATGCTAATGGTATTACTCTTTTGAATCAACCTTCTTTAGAGAAACAACATCCTGATGGAGTCTCATCAAGCATACCTGCTGGACAAATCCCTGGTGAAGTGCCAGAGACTAGTCATAAAGGGGCCACAGTTAGTGTATTAGATAGGGAGGCACCTGTGGGAATGCCCAGCACAGTCAGTTGTACTGATTATCCAGAGAATGTAACTCCTCTGAATTCTTCATCCATGGATCAAATATCTGATGGAGATTCAGTTTTAGATGGAGTTTTATCATCAAGGCCTTCTGGGGCTTCTAGTCCAAGCAATGGTCCAGCTACAGTTTCCCTCTTGAATCCACCTTCTTTACAGCAACAAATTCCTGATAGAGTCTCGTTGAGCATACCTGATGGACAAATTCCACTGTGTGTGCCAGAAACTAGCCTTGAGGTGGCTGAATGTCAATTAACAGACAGTATGGTGGTCAGTACCACATCAGACCAGCAGGAAGGAGTGCGTGGAACTATGACAGAGAACACTTTATCCCAGCAGACTGCAGTATCTAGACCAGTTGAACTCATGGAGCCTCTAGAACAATTGCAGCCATTATCATCTGTTGAGTCCCCACCTGACCAGGATACAGCTAGAGAAATGCAGAACTCTTTGGTATCTAGTCCAGTTGATATTGTACCAGCTAATCAATCCAATCACGTTTCACTGGTCATGGAGCCTCCAGAGCAGGTGCAGCAATTACCTTCTGCAGAGTTCCTTTCTTCAAACCGAGATCTATCTAACTTACCCTTGGCAACTGGAATTGAACATCAGCCAACCAATGAAGATGCACTCTCCAGGCCTGTTCCTGAGGCATCAATGGAGGTTCCAAATCAGGCTGTTGAGCAACCTGCCTCAAATTTGGAACTTGATTCACATCCGCATCAATTTGTTGTGCATCTAGCCTCAAATTTGGACCTTGTTTCACCTATACCTGGTGGAGTCAGAACACAGTCTTCAAACACACAAAATTTGTCAACTCCCTCAGAGATCAATAATCATCCTATGCAAACTACAACCCCATCAGCTTCCATGATTGTTCCACCTTTGTCCCATGATCCACTTAAAAATGAATCGGAAAAAATACGTAAACTGACAGAGCAAAATATCAAAAACTGTGAAGATATGGTTAGCTTCTGGTTTACACATTGCTGTGATGATACTTATTTTAGGTTCGATATCCTTCATCTTTTTTTTTTTTTAATAATAACTATTATATTATTCTTGTTTGAGCAGAAATTGCAGTTGAAATCTGATTTTGAGAAGGAATTAGAGGAACTTCGCAGGAAGTATGAAATTAAATTTCAGGAGATTGAGGTTGAATTTCAGAAAACAAGGAAGAACCTGGATACACGCCATAACACTGTTCTTGTAAATAAGATATTGGCAGAGGCTTTTAGGTCTAAATGCATGGATTTTAAAGTATCTGGTGCATCAGGAATGCAGCAAGGTATATTGCTTTTATAAGCCTGACTGATCATATGATAAGAAAACCTAAACTCACTTCAGTTCTCTTCGAATTATGCTGACAGTAGTAATGGTGGTAATTTCCATGCCATGTATTATTCTCTTTTTGACTGAACAAGTTTCTACTGAAGTATTAAGCCTGAGACTACATTTGCTGCTTGTAAACATATCTAAATGGCTGATGACATTAAGATCTTTGTGGAGAGTTCTTAACAGGGATAATACTATGCTTCTTCTATTATTTTTTTACCCCCCAAAAAAGGAAAAAAATGAATTTGCAAAAAAAAATTGTAGATGGACCCCTGCAGGATAGAAGCAGGGGGCATTTGAAATCAAGTTCTCAAGCAAACATTGCATATCAGTAACTTAATTGCCAATGCATTTGTCGTTGCAGTTGTTTTTAAGGTTGGTTGTTTGGATTTTGTAAACATCAGGAGAAGGTGACGATTTTTTTTTTCATTTAAATATGTAATTGTTTGCATGTCTCTCGCTGTGTGTGTATGCATTGATATCATCTTTTTCATATTCTACTCCTTTGTGGCCATCCGCTCTGCTTTTTCTGTTTGTATTTTCTAACCACTATCTTAATGTCAGATGCAAGTTTTGCACAGCAATTATTTCAGCTTTCAAGACAGCAAAATGCTACTTGGCCCTCTCTGGTTGCTGGTCCATCTTCCTGTGGGCCTCCTGCAGCCAGTTTGCTGAGCTCGGACACTCCAACTAGCTCTCAGAATATGGTACCATCTATGCAGGCCGCTTACAATACATCAGGAATTTTCTCCAGTGTTTCTGCAAGACTACCTAATGTCAACCCAATCTCTTCACCCTCGGGAAATCTTCAAGCTGGTGGGGAGATACGTGCCCCTGCACCACATCTCCAGCCTTATAGACCCTCAACATCTGTGCCAGCATCCAGTCTCTGTACGGTTCCGCATGGGATGCCAAGTCAGCCTGCACCTGGTAACATACCTGTAACTTCTCCCGCATTTTCTCACCGGCTACCCCAACCGACGCCAACAACCTACCAGTCTGATCCTCGTAGGGGGCATTGGCCTGTGAGTTTAGGTGTGTTACCCACTCCTAACTTACCTGCCACGAATTTACGTATGGATGCTAACAGTCAATCTGGTATAAATCTGCCAAATGTTCTGTCACGTGTGTCAGATTTGGCTTCATTGAACCTATCCAGATTTGGCACCAGTAGTAGCATGTCCTCTAACCCGGCTCATCAAGCTACATCTCCTGATCTAGTCTGTTTATCAGATGATGAGTAACCAGAGGAAGTCTTCACATATTTTTGCATATTCGCCTAACACTAGCCCATGATATAGCTCCTTTTTTCCTTCTAGTTGAGGGGCTTCTGACATGAATCTAGGAGGCCAGATATTGTTGTGATGGTGGTGCCACGCTCACCTGTTTTTATTTTCAATGTTTTTTGTTGTTGTTGTTGTAATTATTCATTTTCAAATGTACATATACGTAATTAACTGTATCATTGTTTTATCCTCCGGATCGCAAAGAATGGCTGTAGCTTGAAATGAAGAATGGTGCTTTTCATATTATATATTTTTAATGCGTTTAGGTAGAGATGGCAATTTGACCCCTATCCGTTGATACCCACGGCGCACCAAAGCGGAGCGCGTGCAGTTTTTATTTTTATTTTTATTTTTTTGGTACTTAGCGAGTGCAGTTTTGAGTTCAACTCGTCTTGTATATTATATATAAATAAATATTATATTTATGATTTAAATATGTTTTTGGTCTTTGTAAATATATATTTTTTATATTTTGGCCTCTCAAAAAGTTTTTATTTGATTTGTATTTTTTGTCAAAAGGGTTCTTATTATCGTTAAAAGTGAGTTAATTTGGTCTTTGTCATGAGATGACCTATATTTACAGGGTGTTGTTTAATATACACCTTGTTATTGTATGGTGCATTGCATGATCATAATTTTTGATTGTGTTAAAAAATACATTAATGGTTATGATGAATATCTTATAACTTGTTGATTTAGTTTATATACATATATATATATATATATATTATACTATTTTGTATTTTTTAGGTTACATAATTATATAAATATTATTAATTAAAATTTATAAATTTTTTAATATACACAATTATTTATAAAAAATAATATTTTTAAAAAATATTATTGTATATAAATATTATCAGTTAAAATTTAATAAATTTTTTTACTAGTTAAAATCTAGTAATATTATTAATTAAAAATGTATTTTTTAAAAAAATCTCTTACACATCCACATAGAGAAAAATGTAAGGGTTTTTTTTTTTTAAATATATATATTATTGTGTGTAAATATTATTAATTAAAATTTGTAAGAATTTTAGTATACACAATTATTTATAAAAAATATAATAATTAATACATTTTTTTTTTCGTGTGGGTTTGTAAGGGTTTTTTTTTTTAAAAAAATATTATTGAAAATCATATAGATTTTAACTAGTATTATTTATACAGCAACCTAAAAAAGAAACAAATAATGCAACCTGAAAAAAAAAAAGAGAACTAGATGACTTCAATAGCAAGTCATCTTAAGTGGTGTATCATACACTCTAACTTAAGAGAATGTATAGTAGCATCTACCTATTTACATAAGCCAAAAATATATTTAAACTTATGTTTATTTTAGTTACTAATAATGTTAATTATATTAATTATTTTTATTAGTTTAATACTCTTCCTTAATATATTTTTTAGTTTATATGAAATAATGAATTACTTTTAAGATAATAAAAGATTATTTATAAATTAATTTAAAATATTCATAAGAATGAGACGGGACGAGTGTAAGTTTTGATATGTTTCTTGTGCGACAGAGAGTTTTACTTCCTAGGGTGCGGGGCGCGGCGAGAGTGAGGTCGGGTTGAGCAAAAACTCACTCTTACCTGTCTTATTGCTAAGCCTACATTTAGGCTTTTATGTGACTCGTGAGATACTTATGTCTTTAGAAACACTTAAGTTATGTTTTGATAATTTATGATAGGTAGAATAGAATAAAATGACATAAAATTTTTATATCATTGTTTGAGTATTTAATGATAGAATTGAAAAAAAAAGTTTTTATTCTATTATTTAAAAGTTTTAGTGGGATAAAATAAAATGATAAAAATTATAAGTATTTTATTCCTATAACATTTCATTTCCCCCAATTTGAAGAAAAGAAAATGTGAGATTTATGATGGAATGAAATAAAATAAATGTCACCCTATATCATTTTATTTTATTCTAATTTTAAAAAAATCAAATGATGGTATCTAACCTCATTCCACACCTTATCATCAATCCAAACATATCATAGCCTGTTATGAGACTCGGGAAAGTACCAGAAAGGAGGCTAGAAACGGGAAATCTATTTCTGAGATGGAAGGCCAAAATCTATTTCTAAAAGTGGTCAAATCTGCTGAGTATCATAAATCTAGTGGTTTTAACTTTAACATTCTCGCATGTGTTAATTGTTGCTTTGAATGTAGAATTTCATTATCTCTTGGAAGTGACCAAATGATTCATGTTCGTTGGTAGCCAGACTTGTACATAAATCTTCAAATTTTGGCTCCTCGAAATTCAAAAATCATGATTCATACAGTTGTAACCCATTGCCTGGTATGCTGCAGTTGACTAGTTGAGTGATGCGTCCTGACGTCTCGTAGGCTGGTTCCTGTTGCGGCCTATTGGTGCACTTCTGAATAGTTTTGAATAGCTTGCCGCATTTTGTACTTGTAGAATAAGTGGTTTTAACGAAAGAAGCTAGCATACATATACTACGAAGATGAACAATAATACTTTCGTAAATACACATTTAATTTGTCCAATACAGGTGAATGTTGGTGAAAATGTAATTAGAAATTGAGCCTGGTTATAAATTTTCCTGTTCAAGCTTAATGAGTGACACTTTTGCTGTACATTAAATTTTCCATACTAAAATACCAGATTTCATCACATTACTTTCTCCGTGACAACAAAAGGTCTTCATTAGCTGTCCAAGGAAAAACATCTCTATCAAACTGATAACCAAATTGTACTAATGAAGAACGCTCCCAAATATAGGAAGAGGAGCACCATCCCAATCCTTGAGGCATTCAAACAGTGGGTCTATCATCTTTCCCTGACTAATTGCACTGAAAACTTTATCAAAATCTTCTCCTGGGGACTTAATTTTCTCTCCAGTTAGAAACTCAGTCCCTAATTCCTCCCTGACAAACTTATAAAGTGGATAGGACCTGCACTCCTTAATTTTGTTAGGACTTGGTGAAAACCCTTTCTCAAAGGCAACCCTTGTAGACTCAACTTCTTTGGGCAGGACTGCCTTCAGTACGTCCTCAAAGGCACCGATCTTCAGGAATTTCAAAGCATCTTTACTCAACAAAGCATCTTCCACAAGCACTTGCCTTAGTTTTTGCATCAGTGGGTATGTAGCATTACAAGGGTCATCAATGTAGGCAAAAACGTACTCACGATCAACCACTTTGAGTAAATCTTTCTCACAAAATCTGGAGGGATGAAGCTCTCCATTGATGCCTACAGTCAAGACCTTTTTAGCCACTTGGCTCACAGTATTTTTAACTGTGTTCTTTAAGTTCTCCTCCAAGTGCCTCAAATCTATGGCTTGACAAAGAGCAATCAGGTAGGTTGAAGACATGAGCTTTAATATTTCAACAGCTTCAGCTGTTTTTCTGGCAGAGATCAGTCCCAACGAGTTCACATCTTGGTTGTGTTGTTCTGCACTTTGCACGTGATTAGTAACAGGGTTTGCTAGATACTGAAGCTCAGAACAATATGCAGCCATTGCTATCTCACCACCCTTAAATCCATAATCCAAGCTTGGACAGCGACCCCCTGAGAGATTTGAAGGTAACCCATTATTGTAGAAATCATTAACGAGCTCAGACATCTGAGCAAAAAGGAGTTTTCCAATGGCTGCCAAAGCTAATCTTGTGTTGTCCATTGAGACTCCAACAGGAGTACCTTGAAAATTGCCACCATGTAAGGCTTTGTTCCTTGACACATCAATCAAGGGGTTATCATTCACAGAGTTTATCTCCCTTTCAATGGATTTTGTTGATAACCGAATAACTTCAATTTGAGGACCTAACCATTGTGGTGAAGTTCTAAGAGCATATCTATCTTGCTTAGGCTTTTGGAGAGGGTCTATCTCATGTAACTTTTGTGCTGCTTTAACATAAGCACTTCCATGCAAGATGTGTTCCATAATTGCTGCTGCCTCAATCTGGCCAGGATGATGCTTCAGTTTGTGTGTCAAATGGTCTGTAAACTCGGGCTTCCCTTGCATAACTTCAGCAAAAATGGCTGACATGACTTCAGATAAGATGGTTAAGATGTTAGCCTCAAATAGAACTAGAGATGCCAAACCAGCTCCAACCCCAGTTCCATTAACAAGTGCAAGACCCTCCTTAGGCTGCAACTCAAAGAAGTCCTCACCAATAGTAGCAAGGTGGAAGGCTTCTGCAGCACTTAGGGAGTCACCATTGGGCCCAACAGCCTTTGAATTAGGCCTTCCTGTCAGAAGTCCGGCTATGTATGAAAATGGAACCAAGTCACCTGAGGCTGATATTGAACCACGCAAGGGCAAGCATGGTGTAATGTTGTGATTGAGCAGTTTCACAATGGCTTCTAGTATCTCAAATCTGATGCCCGAGTAGCCTTGAAGGAGGTTGTTGATTCTTACCAGCATAGCAGCTCTTGTTGCACTATGTGGCAAAGTATGGCAAGCTTCTGTACCATTCCCGAAAATTCCAGCATTCAAAAACCTGCAACAAACATTATTTCTATTATGAAACACAATCTTTTTGAGAAGTGTATGTAACTAATTCCTCAAGCAAGGCATGTTAACATTTTAATGTTGCTAATGATTTTATTTTTGCATTTTTTTTTTGGTCAAAGATTTTATTTTTGCATCTGAAGTCAAAGGAACCCATCCAGGATTCACCTATCCCTGTTAAATGAATGGGCTGGTCCAATTTGAGTTAGTCGAGTAGGGCCAATATCTTTTATTGGACTGAACTGGACTAAAAATTTAGACAACTAAACTTTAACTCGTTGAGGTGATCCAATTTGATAGCGTTTTTTGAAAGTGCTCTTGCTAAATGTCGTAAAAATCTTGGTATCTTTTGTAATAAAAACAAGATCAGATGATTAGCGTTAATGTAATATGAACTTCTTGACAAATGATTAAGCAGGGCAAAAAATAATAAAGCATTGAAACCAAATGAACCTAAGGTAGAAAAAAAAAATAGTCACCTAAACTAATACTTTATTTTATTTTATTTTTACCGAACTAGGACATTTTTGACACATCGTAAATTGACGAATGTCAAAAAAAATAAATTGACACATTGCAAATGTAAAAATGTGTTTTATAGCTTCAGTCTTTTACTCTTTTTTCAACCTTTTATAGATCTTAAAGATGAAGAAATTTAAGTTTCTAATACTTATATGATAAATGGATTTGAAGGGATTGAATGTTAAAGAGTTTGAATAGCGCTATTGTCATATGTATCAATGACTACACCAGTCCTAAAATTCAACTTTAGTTATAGAAATTAAATTCTAAATCACTTGACTATTTTCTTAAAAACTTAAGTTATTAAATAAAGTTATATAAATGGGTTTATATTTAACAATAATATTATCATATAAAAAATATTAATATTAAAATAATTTTTTATATTTTGATTTCTTAAAATATTTTCATATTCTTTAGGTGTAAAATTCATCTCCTTAAATACAGAATAATATCATCACGCCCGCAAATGATATATCCAGAAATCGAATTGAATAACTAATAATGAATATAGCACATGAAATAAATATAAAAAATTTAAAAAAACTCATTTTAAAAAAGAATATAAAAAAAATTCATATAATATTAAAATATATTTTTTGAACATCATAGACACTATGTCCATAAGATTGTGGTTGTATAGTATTGAAAAATGATGATGTTATATTATTATTTTTATATTATTTTTTATTATATTTTTAAATAACTGTCATAAAGTTAGAGAAATTGATGTGAAAAAATATAATTAATATATAAAAATAATGTAAAAAATAATATAAAAAAATAATGTATGAAAATCGAGGTTGTACAGTGTTTACCTGATGAGTTCAGTTTGCAGAGCCACACCTTGAGTGGTTCTCCTGTGGGAGGTTGCACCGAACCCAGTTGTGACCCCATAACTATCTGTCCCTTTCTTCATGCTCTCCATCACCCATTCGCTGCTCGCCTTCACTCCCACTCTCGCCGCCTCGTTCAGCTCCACCCTCACCCCCCTCTCCGCGGCCGCCACCGCCGCCACGTGCCCCACCGTCAATGTCTCCCCGCCCAGCTTCACCACCTCCTTCCGGTATTCCCTCACCATCCCCTTCACTTCTTCCACGTGACTCCCCTTCAACGACTCCGCCGCCGCGCTCCACTTCAACGGATCCTTGTCCCCGCTCACCATCGAAACTCTGCCATTCCCGTTCTCGTGTTGGCCATGGCGTAACATCATTGAACCTGGAAAACCAAACACAAACACACACAATGTGTGAGTAGCTAGTATAGTCCTGTTAAAATTGTATTCGTTTTTCCCTTCGTTTTTATAGGAAGATAGAGAAAACGTTTGTGTTTCGGTTTTGTTTGTTCACCTGTTATGTTCATGTTTGCTGTTTAAATAGAGAATGTTTAACGTATGAGTATGACCAAGAAAGAAAGAGAGTTGGGTTGGGTACCAAGTGTACACCTTAAGAATATCTCAAACATTAATTTTAGGATATGGTATGTCTAAAATTTATGTAGGTGTAAATTTTTCAGCTATATGCATTAATTGTTGGTGATTTTGTTGAGTCATTGACTCTTCATGTGATTAGGGATACAAGTTAATGACATGTTTGTTGACTTATGCAACAAGGGACAATATATGATATTGATGTTTTCATAAATACATTTACTATAGTTAATAGCCGTGCATTGTGCCTAATATTTTTGGAATATTTTTTTTTTAAAAAAATTTAATGTGTATTTTGAATATATTTTAAATACTTAATCTTTAATATGTTATATATAGCAAGTTATGAATTTAAATTCTTTAAATTATTAATATTTTATTTTAAAGTAAAAAAACAAAAAAAATGATAATTTTTTTAGATTAATCAAACTATATATAAAATTATTATATATATTAATTGTTGACTTTCATTAATAAATAAATAAAATTTTATTATAGTTTTTTTTGTTTTTTTGGGTAAAAAAATTAATTTACCGTAATACTGTCTAGTTTCGAAGAAGACAATAATTCATAATTACGTTTTCTTCATATACATGAGTCAAGAATCAAACTTCTGACCACATGTTTAAAGTACACAAGCTCATTACTATTTAAATCAACATTTTGTTAGTTAATTTTTATTTTTTTATTATTATAATTTGGAATCGAATTAATAGCATAAACATGATTATTTAATAACCAAATAAATGATAATAATCCAATATATGCAGAAAGTTGTCCATGGAAATTTTTGATTGATTAAGCTGCTAAAAAGGGAATTTTAGCATACACCATAAGAAAATCTCAAACATTAGTTTTGTGTGTCTAAAATTTATGTAGGTGTAGATTTTCCAGATATATGCATTAATCGTTGGTGATTTTGTTGAGTCATTGATTCTTCATGTGACATCTGGGTGACCTCTGCAACGTGGGACAATGGATGATATTGATGTTTTCATAAATACACTTATTCTACTTAATAGCCGTGATTTTGGGATTTTTTTTAAAATTTTAATGTGTATTTTGAATACATTTTAAATATTTAATTTTTAGTATGTTATACATGTATAGGAAGTTACGAATTTAAATTATTAATATTTTTTAAAATAAAAAAAATGATAATTGTTTTTAGATTAATCAAATTATGTATATACTATATATATTAATTGTTGACTTTCATAAATAAATTTTTAAAATTCTATTATAATTTGGAATCAAAGAACATAATCATGACTTTTAATAATCAAATAAATGATAATAATCCAATATATGCAAAAAGTTGTCCATGGAAATTTTTGATTGATTAAGTAGATAAAAAAGGAATTGATTAGGCAAAATTGGAATGGAATTGATTAAGGAAATTAAATTTGTAACTGATAACTAATAAAGGAAAGAAATTAAGGAAAAGAAATAGAATGGATTGAGAGTAAATGGAGAGTGTAAATCGTTAAAGGAGAATTTAAGTAAAAGAGAAGACAATTGGTAACTAATGAAGAGAGACTCATGTTTAACAGACAAAGAGAATACGTAAAAAAAATACATGAAATGATTATCTTACTCTTAAGAGAGAATACTTTATTTTATTATAGAGATGTGAATTATTCATGAGCTAATTAACAAATTAATTAAACTTAGAGATCAAGTTTTATTATATTTAGTTGTATTTTTTTTTTCAAGGTGTAGTAGTAAATGTTCGAGCTTGAGCGGCTTTACATATCTAGGGATTTTGGCAACAAGTACATTTAGAATTTAGACATTTCTTAAAAATAAAAAATAAGACGTATTAAATAAGTAATTTTCTTTTAAGATTTTTAATATATTAAATATTTTACTTTTTATTTAATACTCTCGATTTTTTTTTTTATTTCTATAAACCTACCTTTACATTTATGATAGTGTCCTTTAAGAGTGAAACTCTTATCTCAAAATTTAGATACAGAAATTCATTAAAAAAAAAGTGAAATGGTTGTTTTATTTTTTTATTAAATAAATGCTCGAGTGTTTTGTGAGAGTCGTTTTTTAAATACCATACAATTGGTGAGTTTTTCTTAACATTTATTACTTGTTAACTTTTACAAATGTTTAAAGTTTACTTAATATAATTAATACTCAATAAATGTTTATAACTCGTTGAATACGGTATTGAAAATAAAAGACGTTTCCTAAAAAATAGGAAATATAAAATATCACACTAATTCTAATGAAATAATATTTTAGAGTTTTTTACGGCACCTTTATGAACATAAGAAAATTTTATTAAAAGAAATAGGATCTTGCTAGAGTAGAGATATGGTATTGATTAAGGAGCATTTCATATTTTATTTTTTCATAATATATTAAATGTTTTATTTAATATAATAATTTTACTTTTAATTCATTAACCAGTATCTTAAGATATTCATTAACAAAATTTTAAAAAAGTGATGTCCTAAGAAAACATATGGTTTTGGTTACAAGTTCAAAGAATTTTGCGTTTGGCAAATGGCATGAGTTTATATATATATATATATATATATATATATTTTGAGATTTCTAATTTCCTTTCACTTTATTTATAATATTTTGTTGAAAGGAAGTCAAAATAATTTTTTTAAAGAATAAAATATTCAATATATTAAAAATTAAAATTATTTTATTTTTTTATTTAAAATTTTATACTTTAACTTATTTAACAAATATCCTTAACAAAACTCTTATATATACAAAGATTAACTGCCAATATGGGTTATATATAACTCACGACCTAGTGGGCTATGTTGTAAGCTTATGTAAATTGCTTTGTTTTGAAATTTATAGATTCATATAAGTTGGTGATTATAACTTATGCATTATGATGTAACTTAAGTTTTATGGCTATTACATAATTTTGGATATTTTGCACGTGATGTGAATTAAGTTTGATGATTATTTTAGTATGACTTTTAGATTTTGAATGTTTTTTTCTATGTTTAAAATCTTTGAGTTGACCAACTCATTTAATATATCATTCATGATGAGTGGAGCTTATATGCTTGATCATTTTTAATCAATTTTTAGTGAACTCGACTCACCTACTTAACTAGTAACTTATAATGGACCAACTCAAATGGATCAAATTGACCCGTTTGACAACTACAATACAGATTAAAATGCGATTATTGTCATTTTCAATTAATCAATTGTGTATCCATACTTCTCATTAATCTCTCATAATTTCTTTAATAAAAGTGATTGATAAGAAATGTAAATAGATAATTAAGAGCATCAATAACCTCATCATACAAATTAACCTTGTGCTCTAATATTGCTCCAATATCATCAGCCTTAGCGTTAAGAATTTCTACACGTTATGGTAATCAATATTTGGTCGCCAATTCAATTACGACTTCGTGTAACTTCCATGGACCACGGGGGAAGGAGAATAATATATATCTAGCAAAAGACAATTCATCTCCGAGCCTGATCAAGGTAAATTTATGGATTTATTGCGTTTGATGTTGATCGAGTTGCTCCAATATCAGCTTATTCTTCTTAATTATTATTTTCCTTTTTTTTTTTACTTAAATAGTAGCACTCATTAATCACTCGGCCTCTAAAACAAGCACACCTTTCTCTGGTTATATATATCAACGTAATTTTCCCGCATAGTCACTTCCATCACAGTATTAATTTGGTTCTTATAATTAGTAATCACTTTGACATCTTCCTTAACTAGGGCTAACTCATGAAGAGTTTTTTATTTTCCATTAGCAAAGATTCTGAATACTAATTAGTCGGATGACACTGTAAGAGTCAGAGTAGTATTTTTCCTAAGCGCATTTTTTTCTAAGGTAAAAGCCACTTTTATATTAACATTTTATACATGCACATTGGAGAGTTGAGATATGTAAATAAATAATCAATATCACTAAGCAAAAAATCATCTCAGAGTGAGAATGGATCCTCTCATATGAAATTTTAATATAACCTGTTGTGTGAAGAGAAAAATAAATATAAACACGGAACTTAGTCATTGGACAACCCTTTCTTGAACCGGAACCGTATATAGAAAAAGATGGAGCTATCATTTTCATCTAGTTCAAAAGCGGAACGTAAAGAATATTCTAGGACAAAAGGGAAAACATAACAATACGGAGTTCATCTTGTGGTTGAGGATATATGTGCGTACAATAAATTTGGATCATTCATTTGATATGATGTGACCGTGTCACGAAAGAGAATATATTCAACACAAAACACCTAGTTAAGACCCCAAAAGAGAAGAAACTCTTTGATTTGAATCTTTTCTCTGCTGTCATATTAGATGATTCAACTGCATAACATTCAGAACGCATGCAATCTGATATAAAAGTGTTGCACTTGCGAGAACGACCTCCTTTCCTTTGTGATAGCCACAGGACTAGACTTTCTCTAACCAGTACAATTATGATGAGTCTCAGTTGCTTGAACTAGAAAGGATGCTGGCATCTTGCCTTGATCACCAGTTGTCCCACACGGATGCTGAATTGAATCCATGTCATGTTTAGACAGTACTGTAGTCAATGCATTGAGGTTGGGCAAATGGATTTCCCATTCTGAGAAGCTCGTAACGGAACCACCTAACACACTTGAATTGCCTAGCTATGGACCTCAATTTCATTTCCTCATACTCGATCACTTATCAATTATTTGTCAAGCCTGTCACATGCGCCTTTGACATAAACCCTCTTGTCACTATATATAGTATACAATTGAATTTTGAAGTCCTACTTCTCTTTATAGTTGTTATTTATGTTGGCCGACCTTCACTTGTGCTAGGAGTAGATATTTTGTATATGCTTTATTTTGTATTGTTAGTCCATGTACTGCTAGCTCATTTATTGCTAGCCCATCTTACATATATAAATATACAACCTGCACTCATGTTGGGTACAGTTTTCTATTCTTCTTATCTCATTACATGGTATCAAGAGCTAGGCTCTAATTTTTTTTCCCTCTCTCTCTCAGCTTTCACAAAAAAAAAAAAAAACAGAGCGTTGTGTTTTCAGGTCTAGGGCAGCCCCCAGTGTGGCTGCTGCTTAGTTTCTCGCTCCAGCCGGCAAGGAGTGCCGGTGCAAGGCCGTCCGGCGCCGGGGGAGGGCCGGCGAGGCGGTGGGTTCGCCGGTGACGGAGAAGGGACGTCGTTTGGGTGCTGTTTGTGGGGCAAATCGCCTAGAACGGTGCGTGGAGAACACCCAGCCTTCGTGGGTGGTTGGCGTGGAGTTCACCCGCCACAGAGAGGTGCGACCGGCGGTTGGGGGTCGTTTCCGGTGGGCGGAGGTCCGGTGACGTCTCCGGCAAGTCTCCGGCGTGGTGCTTTCGGCGTTTTCATGCTGTTCTGAGTCGTTTTCTGGGCTGTTCTGTTCGGATTGGCGCGATTTGCGTCGTTTGTGGTCTTCCAAGCCCGTTTGACGTGTTGTTAGTGATCTTTTCCCTCCTTCTAGTTGATTTGTTGTGTTTGTGAGTATGGGTGACGAAAACTCTGAGATTGTGGGTATGGGCAGCAAGAGTGGAGCTTCCGACACTACCTCCACTAATGTTCTGGCTGAGGTCGTTCCCTCCAACATTAAAATTACTGACCGAAAGCTTGATAGTGATGGTGCTAACTATCCTCAGTGGAAGAAGGCAATTCTGATGTACTTGAAAGGTCACAGGAAGGAAGACCATCTCACCCAAGACAGTCCGCAGGATGAAACAACTAAGGATATGTGGATTCGGGAAGATATGCGTTTATATTCACTGATTCAGAGGACCTTGGATCCTCGGGTTGATGATATTACCACTCATTGCACAACTGTCAAGGAATTATGGCAGTACCTTCACTCTTTGTTCTCAGGTGCCGATGATTTATCTCTCTTATATACGAAGACACAAGATCTGTATCGCGCTAATCAGAAAGATGAATCTCTTAGTGACTATTATACAGGCTTCAAACGCCTATTTGAAGAATTGAATACATTGTTACCTATCACTTCGGATGTGCGGGAGATGCGAGGCTCGAGAGCGAGAAGCGGCAAAGCGTGATGTGTTTTTTGTCAGGGCTGCGTGGTGAATTTGGTGCGGCCCGATCTCAGATTTTGACCAGTTCTAGTAGTTTGACCCTGAAGGATGTATACTCTCGCCTCCTAAGAGTTGCTTGTGAGCTTTCCAAGTCTCATCCCTTAGCCTCGAGCGAGGCCTCTGCTTTGGTGAGTTCTAATTCTCGATGGGACAGTTCCTGTGGTGGTCGTAGTGGTTCTCGTGGTGGACGAGGTGGTGGCCGTGACACTGGAGACCCACGTGGTAGTGGTGGTGGAGGACGGGATCCTGGCGAACCACTTATTTGTCTTTATTGTAAGGAACCTGATCATATTAAGTGGAACTGTTGGAAACTTCACCAGAAAAATCAGTCTCATCCATAGCGTTTTGCTCATATTGCTACTGATGAAGGCATTCCTCCTACCAACCCATCAGTCAGGCTTGTAATGATGACAATAGACGAGTTTGCTCAATACACTCAGTTTCAAGCCTCTCGGTCTGTTCCACCATCCCCTTCTGTTGCCTCTGTTGCTCATACAGGTAATCCTACTGCATGCTTATCATCACTTTCCCGCAACTAGGTCATTGATTCAGGGGCTTCCGACCACATGATTGGCCAGACAGGTACTCTTACATCCTTTACCGCCTCCCCTCATCTTCCTAGTGTTACTTTAGCTGACAGTTCCGCTGCTCCTGTCATTGGGAGTGGTACTGCGTCTCCCACCTCTGCCCTCCCTCTTTCTCGAGTTTTATGTTTGAATCAATTTCTGTTTAATTTACTTTCTGTTAGTCAGATTACTCGGTCACTTAATTGTAGTGTTCACTTCTTTGCTGATTCTTGTGTCTTTCAGGAACTTGGGACGAAGAGGGTGATTGGTAGGGGTCGTGAGCAGAACGACTTGTACATCCTTGAGTGCTGTCCAGATCAAGAACCGGTGCCTGTTGCTTGTTCGGGTGTGGCTGATCCTCTCAAACTTCACTGTCGTTTGGGTCATCCGTCTCTACAGTCTTTAAAAAAGTTGTGTCCTAGTTTGAGTCGTCTATCTATTTTAGAATGTCAGTCGTGTCAGTTGGCTAAACACCATAAGAGTCCTTACCCCTCACGGGTCAATAAGCGGGCTGCGTCCCCATTTGAGCTAGTTCATTCTGATTTTTTGGGGTCCATGTCCAATTACTTCTAAGTCTAGTTTTCGGTATTTTGTAACTTTTGTGGTTGACTTTTCAAGAATGACTTGGTTATATTTAATGAAATCTCGTTCTGAATTATTTTCTATATTTACCGCTTTTTGCTCTGAAATTAAAACCCAATTTAGTATCTCTGTGCGTGTCCTTTGCAGTGATAATGCTAAAGAATATTTTTCTAATGACTTCACTTCCTATATGATTCAAAATGGGATGGTCCACTAATCCTCATGTGTTGTTACTCCTCAGCACAATGGAGTTGCTGAACGCAAAAATAGGCATCTTTTGGAAGTTGCTCGATGCTTGTTGCTTCATATGTCTGTTCTTAAAGTTTTTTGGGCTGAAGCCGTTTCTACTGCCTGTTTTCTAATTAATCGGATGCCATCTTCTATCTTACAGGGCCAAGTTCCTCATTCTGTACTTTTTTCTTCTCAATCTTTGTTTCCCCTACCTCCTCGTATTTTTGGTTGTCAATGTTTTATGCAGGATAGTCGGCCTCAAGTTTCCAAGTTACATCCTCGCTCACTTAAATGTGTCTTTTTGGGTTACCCTCGCCATCAGAAAGGGTACAGATGCTTCTCTCCTGATTTGGGCCGGTATCTTGTGTCCGCTGATGTCACCTTCTTTGAGTCTACTCCGTTCTTTGTTCAGCCTCCTCCTCCGGTTATTGAGGAAGATGAAGAAATTCTCGTTTATCACACCCTTCGGTCTCATGATTCTGCGTCACATCCTTCCTCTGGTGTTCCCGTTCCGTCTTGTCCTCCACATCGGCCACCCATCCGACAGGTGTACGCTCGCCGGACTTATGTTCCCTCTGCCGGTACTGCACCCGTGGATGTACATTGCTCTTCAGTAGACACATCACCTCCATCTACCTCTTCGTCACAAGATCCGACTCTAGACCTTCTCATTGCCCTTCGTAAAGGTAAACGCTCTTGTGTCACTAACCATCCTATTGCATCCTTTATTCATTATGACCATCTTTTCCCTTCCTCCCAATCTTTTGTTGCCTCTCTCGATGTTGTCACAGTTCCCAAAAATATTGCTGAGGCTCTGGCTCATGATGGGTGGCGCCATGCCATGGAGGAGGAAATGCTTGCTTTGGAACATAACCAGATGTGGGATCTCGTTTCCCTTTCCTCTGGTAAGCGTGTCATTGGGTGCAAGTGGGTGTTCACTGTTAAAGTCAATCCGGATGGTACTGTTGCTCATTTAAAGGCTCGACTGGTGGCCAAGGGTTATGCTTAGACTTATGGTGTTGATTACTCAGAGACCTTTTCTCCTGTGGCCAAATTGGCCTCTGTTCGCATATTCATCTCGTTAGCTGCCTCTCATCACTGGCCTCTGCGCCAGCTTGATGTTAAAAACGCTTTTCTTCATGGTGATTTACAGGTGGAAGTCTATATGGAGCAACCGCCTGGCTTTGTTGCTCAGGGGGAGTCTGGGCAAGTTTGTCGACTGAGACGCTCTTTGTATGGGTTGAAACAATCCCCCCAGACTTGGTTTGGGAGATTAAGTGAAATTGTTGTGAATTTCGGCCTGAAAAGGAGTAGCTATGACCACTCGGTCTTCTACAAAAAGTCCGATGGAGAATGCATCCTCATGGTTGTGTATGTTGACGATATAGTGATAACAGGCAGTGACTTCTTAGGCATATCAAAACTCAAGAGTTTCCTTCAAATTTCAGACAAAAGATCTTGGTCCTCTAAAATATTTCCTTGGAATTGAGGTAAGTAGAAGCAAAAATGGCATTTTCCTCTCACAACAGAAATATGTCATTGACTTACTATCTGATGTTGGCATGTTGGGAACCAAACCTTGTGATACTCTGATGGTTCCAAATGTGAAACTCAATGCTGATGATGGAGAACTACTATCAGATCCCGAGAGGTACAGGAAATTGGTGGGCAAACTTAACTACCTTACTGTGACACGTCCAGATATCTCTTTCCCAGTAAGTGCAGTCAGTCAATTCATGTCATCTCCTCGACAATCTCATTGGGATGCGATACTACATATACTCAGATATTTGAAAGGAGCCCCAGGTCGTGGGATTCTTTATAGAGACAATGGACATTGTAGGTTAGAAGGTTATTCCGATGCAGATTGGGCTGGGTGTCCTGTAGATCGGAAATCAACTTCTGGGTATTGTGTGTTCCTTGGAGGAAATCTGATCTCTTGAAAAAGTAAGAAACAAAATGTAGTAGCAAGATCAAGTGCTAAGTCCGAATATCGAGCAATGGCTCAAACCTCTTGTGAATTACTATGGGTCTATCATTTACTTGATAAGATTGGGTTCAAGGTTTCTCTACCTATGAGACTATGGTGTGACAACCAGGCTGCCCTTCACATTGCCTCGAACCCAGTTTTCTATGAACGGACAAAGCACATAGAAGCTGACTGTCATTTCATTCGAGAGAAGATCCAACAGGGACTTATATCTACAGGGCATGTCAGGACTGGTGAACAGATAGCAGACATACTCACGAAGGCTCTTAACGGGAATCGGGTCAATTATCTTTGTAACAAGTTGAGCATGATTAACATCTATGATCCAACTTGAGGAGAAGTGTTAAGAGTAGATATTTTGTATGTGTTTTATTTTGTATTGCTAGTCCATGTACTGTTAGCCCATTTATTGTTAGCCCATCTTACATATATAAATACACAACCTGCACCCATGTTGAGTACAGTTTTCTATTCTTCTTATCTCATTACAACTTGGAAACCATAACACCAAAATCAGTAGGCTTCTTACATCACATCTCAATTTAAAATCTTAAAGAAATTTTCATGATTTAACTACTTTATATGGTTGCTACTTTGTCTATTACTTTTTAATTTAGAATTTCTTCACTCACATTCCATATTTTCACTCAAGAGTGTTTCTAAGAGTCACGTCTCACTAACACTTGAGGGACCTATTTCAATGGACTTACTAAGTATTCTTGCCTAGGGTGTAGAAGACTATTTGCAATGGTTAGGCTCTCCATCGAAGTGGTCCTTGCCCAGTTGTGTAGGGCGAGGAACGATACTTATAAAGTCGCTTTAACGTCTAAGTCAGTCAATGTAAAAAGTAATTAATTAGAGAATATTTAAGTTAAAAGCGAACATAACTTGAAAAATACTGAGGTCATCATTATATATAGGTCTAAAGGTCATGTCTTTAAGGAATGCATAGTACATCTTCGTCTCATGATTGTAATGATTAGTATGAGATATTATGTTATTGATTTAACGTATCCTATAGCCACACGTGTATATATTATGTTAGGAGAAGATATTCTAGAATCAGAGTTGGTGGGGGTTGGATTTAGACGCGATTAATCCAATTGGTTAGGTAGAGTATATTGGTAAGGTGGATAGGTCCATCAGGTCGGATAGGTTCAGTAAGTCAATAGGTTGAGTATATTGGTAGGTTGGTCGTAGCATGTTCCTATATGGCAGCTAGGTTAAGTTGTCCTCAAGGGACGACCCATTATATAAGGAACTATATTAGTAGACTTAGATACAACTTCTAAATCCAAAACCTTATATTATATATATTTAGTATGAGTGAATGAAATATTATTTCACATTCAATCTTAAAATTAAAGGAGTCCTACATTTACTAATAAAAAAAAACATGAAATAGCATTCCTATTCTAAATTGTATTACATAAATTTTTGAAATAGGATTCAACAACATTTTTATCTAATATACCCTTATTCAATTTAGGAAAAGAAAAAAATTACCTTTCTATAATTTACCTAACTCTATTTAGCCCCCAACGAAGCTTTCAAGTTTCATATTGTTGCTTTTGTAAGGTGAGAATAAATCTTCAACTAATGCTCCAGGAGAGCACAATAATATTATCAAATTTTTTGTTATTAGGAAAAATAAATTTTAAATAAACATTTCGGTAACCAAAAGCCTTACAATTTTTAACAAATTGTGAAAAGATTCTTAAGTAACCAGGTATAAGACAAATTCCTTACACCCACATAATTGGTAGGTATGGCATGCGTTTAAGAAGATGGTATAAGAAATTAAACGATGATTATCTTACAAGTAATGAACCAAATCTCTCATACTTTCTCACAAATATGTACGCAATACTGTTATATGTACATAAAAAATTTAACATTAATTTTATACCGATTAACAACGTATAAATTTTAGGTTGATAACATTTGTATCGTTTAATTAACAATATGATATTCAGATATATATCCCATTAAATGAATAATACACCCTATTAACTCAAAACGTATATGTCGTTAACTGACGGAAAATTGATATCGAAAATTTGGTGTATGTGAATAATTTTTGTTATGTATATATTAATTTCCTTCCAGCCAACAAGTGTTTCCTGCTCCACACCTAGTGGTATTAGTATTATTCATTTCCATCATCTGGTGTTGTGCCTCCGAGAATGAAGCTGTGCTGTAGCTCTCTTTAATCTTTGTAGCATTCAAAGATTGTGCCTTTTTGTCGTCTTGGTGGCTGGTTTAGTGGATCCATCGAGTAACTTGGAACTGGATCCAAATGCCTTCCGTTCCATGTTTATGGTCCATGGGCCTGAAGTAACGAATGGCAAGAAATTTAAAGAAGAAAAAATTCTAAAAACTCAAAATGAAAACCTACAACCATGGTGATGTGCTTTTTATTCTCTCTCAGAAAAATACTCCAATGTTTTCTTTGAATTCTCTTTAATCTGCATAATCTAATTTGAAAATGTATACAAACTTTTCTTAAAATTTATAAAAATCCACACAAACTTATTTTCTTTAACAAAGTTTTTGTTTAAGTGAAAATGTTATAAAAAATTAAAAATTAAATTAAATATTCATTTTAATTTTCGAGTTTGAAATAAACTATCTTCCTCAAAAACTAAAGGAAGAAAAAAAAAATTCTCAACAAAGTAACAAACTACCAAATCGAATAGGGTATTTACTAGTGCAAAATTCATCTCTATCCTTTCGACTTTGAATATGTTTTCACCACGCGTTTTTTTTTATGGTGTCTTCACCATACTTTGAAAACTAGTTAACCAGGAGAAAACAAATAATTCCGATAGTTTTATTATCGTCTCATCGATTATTTGTTGTCGGAATTGTGTGGAGAGAGAATTGCTCAGTTTAAATACAAAGAAATAATCAATTATTCGTTTTATTTTTAAGCTTTTGTTAAATAATATATTGATGATTAATTTATTTAAACTTATAATATTGGACAAAATTCTATGTGATTTTAATTTCAACCGTACGTTTAAACTTTATATGACAGAATATTATGATTTTATTTTCGAGAATTAATTATATAAGATTTTTAAAAAACATTTAATTGTCAAAATTGAAAGCACATGTAATCATTTCTTACATGCCAGTGTATCCACCGTAACAGGCTAACAGGGAAGATTTAGTTTTGTTTTTCTTTTTAACTAATTAGTATATGCAATAGGTTTTCATGTTAAATATATAAGGCTCTGATGTACCCCACACACACATATATATATATATACTCTTGCACTAATTTGTAATTGACCCCTATTATATACTTAAAAATCTAAATAACTTATTAGATTAATAAGTATATATTGTATAAGTTATTAATTTGTTTCAATAAATAAAAAAATAAAAAAAATTATTTAAAAGAGACACATACAAATTAACACAAATTAATAAAATTGTACGTAACTTTCATATATACATATATATATATATATATATATATATATATATATATATTAAACTACAAAACTTTTATTTAAATATCTTTAATTTTAGAATAAATATACATTTTGATCCTCTAAATATATATTTGACATCACATTGGTTCTCTATTTATTGGAGATACCAAAATGGCCCTTTAATGCCAACGGAGACTATGAAAATGGTCCTTCAAGTTTTTATCAAAATTGATCTTTTAGTTGACAAAATTAATGAAATTAATTATTGTTGGGTACCAGAGTTATAAAATAGTATCATATAATTAAAATAGAGTTGAGAAAATTAGAAACTGATACACAACATTTAACGTGAAAAATCCTCTAATAGTGATGAGAGAAAAAATTATAGATAAGAATAGAAGATTTTTACTATGTAGAAGAAAACTTACAACTTCTCTCTAATTACAAGGAGAGAACAATAATATTCTCTCTTAAAATAAGATAATACATCTCTCTTTATATAAAATAAGAAAGACTCACAGAAGATACTATGTGATATTTCTCTGTAGAAATGGGATGCAGAAATTATTGGATGAGGTCTCTATTTATTGGGAGAATATCCTCCCTGCTCCACCGAAAAAAAGAAAAATGAAGCAAACAACTTCCACCTGTTCCACCGAAAAAGAAGAAAAATGAAGCAAACAACTTCCACCTACCTTCTATTTCACCGAATTCAAGCCCCTTTTGTTGACTTTGAAAGTCAAAAATGGTTTTACGTTCACAATCTCCCACTTAAAGTCACTTTTGGTGATCTTTTAAAACTTTTCTCATCTTACCAAATTCATGCGGCCTACGTTTTTGATAGCCCATAAGAGGATCTATATCATTTAAACTTGTCAGAATTGATTGGTTTTGTCATGACATCCGTTAGGTTGTCTTTGGTGTGAATCTTTTGCATATCCACACTCTCTTCTTCTACTACTTCTCGAACAAAACGATATTAAACTCCTATGTGTTTTGTCTTGGAATGAAAGGTTGGATTCCTTACAATGTGCAAGATACTCTGACTGTCACAATACAAAAGAATCTTTTGTTGCTTGTGTCCAAGTTCCTCCATTAATCTTTTAATCCAAATTACTTCCATGCATGCTTGCGTAACTGCCATATTCAGCTTTTGTAATAGATAAAGTTACAATAGTCTATAACTTTGATAACCAGCTCACAGTTCCTCCTGCAAGTGTAAACATATAGCCTGTAGTAGATTTTTTTTATCAAGATCACTTGCAAAATCTGAATTAACATATTCCCTGAAAACAAACTCTGATCTTCCAAAACATAATGCAACACCTAAGGTCCCTTTAAATTATCTTAGGATCATCTTAACAGTATTTCAATGCTCTTTACCAGGATCTACCATAAAACGACTAACTGTACCAATTGCTTGAGTAATATCTGGTCTAGTACATATCATAGCATACATAAGACTTCCCACTACTGATGCATACGGTACTCGAGACATTTCCATCCTCTCCACTTCATTGCTAGGACATATACTTGATGATAATTTATAATTGATAGGAAGTGAGGTTGAGACTGACTTACAATCTTACATGTTGAAGCGCCGCAAGATTTTCTTCAGATAGTTCTTTTGAGAAAGCTAAATCTTCCTATCTTTTCTGTCTCGGCTAATTTGTATCCCCAAAATCTTGTTTGTTGGTCCCAAGTCCTTCATATCAAACTCCCTAACCAACCGTGCCTTCAATTCTTGGACTCGATCTTTGTTGGGGCCTACCACCAACATGTCATCCATGTATAATAGCAAGATGATAAAATCATCATCACCAAACCTCTTGTAATATGTACAATGGTCTGAACTCAGTCTGTTGCATTTGAGGCTAATAATGAAGGAATCAAATCTCTTGTACCAATACATTGGCGCCTGCTTTAGACCGTACAGAGATTTGGTTAACCTGCAAACTAAGTTTTCCTTGCCTTTTTCTTCAAAGCCTTATGATTGGAGTATATATATCTCTTTTTCTAACTCTCCATGAAGAAAAGCAGTTGTCACATCTAGTTGTTCAAGATATAAATCAAATGCAGCACACATAGCCAAGACTACTCTGATAGTGGTAAGTCTGACAATTGGAGATAATATTTTATTGAAATCAATACCATTTTTTTGAGCATACCCTTTGACCACTAGTCTTGCACGATATTTTGTTCCACTTGATCGTTGTCATCTCGTTAGATCTTATAGACCCATTTGTTACCAATGGTTTTCCGTCCCTTTGGAAGTTCAACAAGTTCCCATGTATTGTTTCTATGTAGGGCTTCCATTTCTTCTTACATTACTGCCATCCATAGAGAAGCATATGAGCTACTCACAGCTTCCTGAAAAGGTTGATGACTTTCCTTCATCTGTTAGAAGACAATATGCATCATGGCTTGCCATAACATAGTCTGAGTGCCATGATGGTTGCCTTATCTGACGAGTTGACCACCGAACTTCTGTATCATTGGCCTCATATAGTTCTTGTTCCTCGTGCTCTGGTTCTTAATCTGCTTTAAGGGAATCTTCTTCTCTAGCATTTCCATCTATTTGTACCGTTGTAGTCTCTTTCAAAGTGTTGACATCTTCTTGTTTACTTTACAGTTCATTTTCTGCAAATATCACATCTCTGCTGACAATAATCTTGCGGGCAGTGGGATCCCACAGGCGATACTCTTAACACCGTCAGCATAACCCAAGAATATGCATTTCCTGGATTTTGGATCCAACTTTATTCTTTCTTGGAAATTGTACATCATATATGCCAGACATCCAAACACATGAAGAGAAGAATAATCCGCTGGCTTGCCATTCCACATCTCCATTGGTGTCTTTAAACCAATTGCAGTTGATGACGACTGATTTATCACGTAACAGGCGGTTTTAACTGCTTTTGCCCAAAAAGACTTGGCTAGACCTGGAGTTCGCAATATAGCTCTTGTTCTTTTTTGGAGAGTTCTATTCATCCGCTCTGCTACACCATTCTGCAGAGATGTTTGTGCAACTGTAAACTGCCTTTGAATACTCTCTTGCTTGCAAAATGCAAGAAAATTGTCATCTGTATATTCTCCTCCATTATCCGTCCTCAAGCACTTGATCCTTTTTATGAATTTAAGTTCTACTATTGCTTTGAAGTCCTTGAAGATTGGAAATACATTTGACTTCTTCTTGATTGGATACACCTATAATCTCCTGGAGTAATCATCAACCAATGATACAAAGTATTTTACTCATCCTAAGGACATTTCTGGTGACTCCCACACATTAGAATGAATCAAGTTTAGTATGTGTTTGCTTCTAACAGTTGATCTATCAAATTTTAATCTATGATGCTTGCTTGTAATACAATGCTCATAAAAAACTAAGTTTACCGATTTAAACCCGAGAAAGAGATCATATTTCACGATAATCTTCAAACCACGTTCTGACATATGACCTAATTTGTGATACCACATTATCATTGATTCTTCATGGCCTGTTGATGCAACTGATGTATCTGCTTTTTATAGTGTATTTCCTAGAAGCATATATAGATTTGCTGCAATCTTTTCTGCTTTCATCACCACAAGAGCACCTCTTACAACCTTCAAAATCCCACCTTCAATATGGGTTTTGCATTCGAGGTCATCCAATTGCCCAATAGACAATAAATTATTCTTTAAACCCTTCACATGCCATACCCCTTGAATTATGCGAAGTGTATCATCATGTAATTTTATTTTGACAGTATCAAGTCTAACAATCTCCAAGGCATAATTATTTCCCATGAACATAAATCCTTCTGAGATAGGTTCATAAGTACTAAATCAATCTCGTTGTGAAGTCATGTGTTATGTTGCTCTTGAATCCATTATCCAAACATCAGTGAGTTGTTTTTCTCTTTTGGTACCAATTGTTACTTCGCTATAAAGGATTTCTCCATCATCAGAGGTACTCGCAATACATCTTTGAGAGGTTGTTGTTTCAGGAGCTTTTTATGCATTTTTCTTGTTGTGCCAACAATCTTTTTTTAAGTGTCTTCTCATGCCACAATGGTAGCATTTGAAGTTCTTCCTACTTCGTGACTTTGATCTATTATGATTTTGGCTCCCACTAGAGTCACGTTTCGTTGATCTTCCTCTCGTCATCAACAAAGCCTTTGCTTGGTTTGAACTTTCTAATATGTCTTCCTTGTTCTTCTGCCTGGATTCCTCTTCAAGAATAGTGGCAGCAACATCATCAAATTGAATATTATCTGCAATATTATTATTTGTTATGTTAATGATGAGTTGATCATAAGAGTCAGGTAAACTTTGAAGTAGAAGCTCTGCACGTTCATTTTCTACCATGTTGTAATCTGATGCGGTAAGCTGGGAAAATAGTGTGCTCAAATTATTGATGTGATCCGTTGCTGTCGTGAATTCACTCATTTAAAAAGTATAAAGTCTCCTCTTTAATAATATTCTGTTGTGAAGTGACTTGACCTTGTACAATTTGGTGAGTGTATTCCAGATCTCTTTTGTCGTCTTTTTTTCTGCAACACTTGACAAAACTGAATTTGCCAAAGCTAGATGCAAGTTGTCAACAACATTGTCATTCATCTTCTTCCACTTGTCATCAGGTATCCTAGTGGATCTGCCTTCAATTGTTGCTAAGCAATTGTTCTTCCTCAAGATTGCTTTTATCTTCAGTTTCCATAAGGAGAAATTACTCTCATTGAATCTCTCAATCTCAAATTTTGCTGCCATGGTATTGATAACAATCTGTTTCTTAACTGGATCGGTTTACTCTATTTCACCGTGAATAGTACCGTTTACGTGAACAGTAATGTGTGTGTATATATATATATATATTGCATCGAGACAAATCTCTTATACGTTAATAATACTGCAAAAGTATACAAGTACATGTGTGAATAGTAACCATAAACAGTACCTGCAGCATGAATAGTACAACAACTAATGACTCTGATACTATTATTGGGTACCAGAGTTATAAAATAATATCACACAACTAAAATATAGTTGAGAAAATTAAGAATTGACACACAATATTTAATGTGAAAAACTCTCTATTGATGATAAGGGAAAAAATCACGAGTAAAAATAGAAAGTTTTCACTATATAGAAGAAAAATGACAACTTCTCTTTAATTACAAAGAGAGAATAATAACACTCTCTCTTGATATAGGATAATACATATCTCTTTATATAAAATAGAAAAGATTATCAGAAAATACTTTGTGATATTTTTCTGTAAAAATGAGATACAAAAACTATTGGAGGAAGTCTCTATTTATAGGAAGAATCTCCTCTCTGCTTCACCAAAAAAAAAAAAATGAAACAAATAACTTCCACCTGTTCCACCGAATTTAAGCCACTTCCGTTGACTTTAAAAGTCAAAAATAACTTTACTTTCACAATTATCATTTAGGGGTCAATTTGATGTCTATTATATTTTTAAAAGACTAAAACTTACAGCTACTCTAATTTTTATAATTAGCTCCTCATTAGTTAATTTTTAGATCCTTCACTACTGTTAATATGTATCTATTAATAGAATAAGAAAAATTGGATATCAATTCACCAAAAAAAAAAAAATTGATATCAAAGGAGAATTTTTTTATATAATAGTATAGATTAAAAGTTTATACGGGAAATGCTCTAAAGTGTGAAATAGTAAAGTTAGCTTAATAATAAATAAGTATGTGGTATGTGAATATATATATATAGTTACATATTCAAATCAATCAAAAAAGTGAATTGACCGATATACACTCAAATTAAACTGGATATCACTTAACTACAATAAAAAAAATGTTAAACCGTTTAATTTATAATTTAACCTTGGAAACACAAATAAGATCTATAAATTTGTTTTTGCCTTGCTTTGATATAACCAAAATTTTAAAATAAGTAGACGTTGAATTCAAACCAGCCCCACCTTATTTCCCTTTCTTTTTCTTCCCTTGTTTTAGGGATGAGAATATAATCAATGGAAGCAGACAAAGAACTGAATAAATTTCTAGCATTTCATGAAACTTTTTTCCTTTTTCTTTTTAAAAAAAAAAATAGAATGAACTCCCAAATGTGATGACAATAGTATAGTATGTATTCTAATTTAAAAAAAAAAAAAGAATTTGAGTGTCACACAAGCAACTAGATTTTTTCAAACCAAAATATTCCAAAATGTAATTTTTTTTCTCCTTCATAATTTGGTCTTTGAACACACTTGAATTTGTCTATAAAGCACTTAATTCTTTTTTTTTTTTTTAGATTTGGAGGTACTCCCATATATTTGACTCATTTGAATTATTCATGAGATTAATTTTCTTTCGATTATAAGAGTATAAAGATTATGTAATCCCTCTACAATAATTACTTTCTTAAAATTTAAACTTTCGTCATCGTCTTATTAGATTAGAGTTACTTATCACATCGACTCACTTTGTGGACAATTCATTTTGTTCTAATTTCTTCGCACGCTACCCATCTTAGTTTTGTACACTTTCAGAAGTTTTCCGGTGATCTTTTTCAAATCGTTGATATTTTTGTTCAACATATATATTAGAAGATTTTTTTTCATCGAAATTAATTAGATCTTTTTCCTCATATTTAATTTCCTTAGTTTTTTATTTCTGGTCTAACATTCTTACTTTCAGGCCTATATGACATGATTTCTTTAAAAGAAATTAATTTTAATATACTATATCAATGTAAAAATTATTAATTTTACAATGTCAAATTTATATGTGATCCATTTATTATGCATTAAATTTGTGGTTGGGTTAATCAAGTTGAAGAAGATTTTGATGGAATAACGGATCAACAAATCAATACTAAAAAACCGTTAATTAATTTTATTAAAAAATTGCTATTCAACCTGATTAATGGTATGGCACCAAAATACTGCAATGTTGCTTTTGTTTTTAGTTTTGATAGGTGCCCAAATTTTCTGACTTTGCTTTGTTTTGTTTAGTGTAGCCATGTTGTGGTTGGACAATTGGTAAATTGGTGAAGGGATGAGGTCATTAACTCACTTGTTTATGTCAGGTTTTTTTTTTTTTTAAATCGTGAGATTATACGTGTATATAAAATATTAAATACAGTAAATAAATTACATATAAAATCAGTTATTTTGAAGCGTGCACGTAACATGCATATATGCACTTAAAAATATTAAAATTAACCGCATATATTAAAAAATTTAATAACTAAAATAAAATCAATTTTGAAATGCTCTTTCATAAGTTAAAATTATGTATTAGTTTGAAATATAATATTAATTTCTAATGTGATATATAAATGAGAGGGGTCTAAGACAATATATTTTTAGATTGAATAAATTAATATTTATATAAACTAATTATAACCTTTTAATTTATCCAAAATGATTTAATTTTTTTTATCTGTATAATAATTTAAATTTAACAAAAAAAATCAAACTAATTCCCTAGTCCACTTGTTTGATTTAGTTACTTTTATCAGCTTAACACTTTAACTATCAAATCACGTCGATTCATGTGTTTAAAAAACGGTTTAACTAAAGAATTTTAGCTGGTCAGTAACTAGTCAAACCAAACATATTGGTCCAAACAATTTAGAAATTTTTATTATGTTATGTTATCCATTTAACAAGATTCATAATGATATATAAATATGTGTCGTAAAAACTTCCTTCTAATATTATGCTTATATAGAGCATATAGAGAGACACACACAGGTGGAATATTGTATTTTTTCTGTTTCATTTGCCATAGTAATTTTGTTCATTATTTATTTTTAATAATAGTATTGATCCTCTAATTGATTTCATATGAAACAATTATTAATATTGTTCCTGACATCTCTAGTGTCTGACATTTTTATTAGTTCTTCTATTTTTTTATTAAAATAAAATACTATTCCTAACATTCTGTTTCTATCATGTTTATTACAAATTTTGGTAGCTCTAAACATGTTTCTGGGTGCAAACTAACGTATTGAATAAACTCCGTAGAGGGCATACAAGCTCAACGTGAAAGAAAAGGCTTGATATTATTGATTGCCAATATGCCTAAATGTGATTGTGGATGCTTGAAGAGTAAAAAATTATTTCCTCTAGCCTGAACCATTTCTGCTAGATAGAGGATATTGATTTTCTAAAATTATTATTGAAAGCAATTTTCCTTTGTGAGACAAACAAAATAAACTTTACGATGAATTCCTATAAAATTAGTTTCCTTCAAAATTAATTGTTCAAAATATAGACTGAATATTCAGATCGAGAGATCTTAGTTTTAAATATAACACAATTGTCCCTTTTAACTAACGCACTTGGTATTTCACCATTTTGCATTGTATGACATCAATCTAGTTAAGACAAAGGCATGTTTCCAATTTTATCTTCCAATAAAATAAATAAATAATAAGACAAAAGCATGATAACAATAACAGCTGGCTGGTCAAAGGTAATGCAGGTCAAAATTTATCATCACCTCATTTTGTTTGGTTGGTTCAGTCTACACTCTACATTATAAATTATAACTGGATCTCTAAATGCATGCTTCCTAGCACATAGTTTCCACAAATAAATTTTTTGGTGGAAATTTTTTATCTTATTCATATAAATCAATTTTTAACATATATAAAATTATATATATTTTTATTAATACATCTTTACACATATTAAAAAATAATTTACATATTAAAGTTGAAAATTTCCATGCACCCCAAAAATTTCTCGTATCCACATACCGCCAAACCCAACTAATGAACAACAAAAGAAATGCATACATGAAAATGTGGAGATACTGATTGACCTTCGTTAATTTTTTGGGAAAATTGCAATTACTCCTCCATTGGTTTCATCGATTATCATTTGACTTCCAAAACTTTTTGTTGTGTAACTAAAAATTCCAAACTTAGGTTAAAGTGATAAAACGATAAATTTAAAGTCCCTAAACCTTAAAAATAAACAAATTAAATAATCACGATTTTAACTATGACTATTTAGCCTAAAATTGTAGTTCAATGGTAAATACATACACATCATAGATATCGCTAAGGTGTTGTGTTTCACACCTCCGCATCCGTTATATTATATTTTGTTTATAAGTCAATGATAGAAGAAGTCTTTTTAAGTTATAGATAATAGATTTCATCTTTTCATCATTTACATGTATTATAATTGTTGCACAAGAAATATTAATAAAATTAAAGTTAATAACATAATTTTAAAGTCATTAATTGTTAATTAAAAATTTTGTTAGTTAATTTTAAGATTATTATGCTTAATTAGATTTAGGACTTTGCTAATAAGAATTGAATGAAAACAATGCATCATAGCTGCTGCATTGAATGTTTTGTTTTCATTTAAAATTTTATACTTTTGTTTTCTTAACAAGTACTTTTTGGACATTTATTAACAAAACTCTTAGATTTATGTGTAATATTTTTTAAAAATACAAATGGTATTTGTGTAAGTATTAATTGGGTTTTATGTAGTTTTTAGAAATAAAGAAATGTATGTAAAAATTTAAAGTGACGCTAGAGTATTTTACTTTTAATTTATATATATTGGAATATGATCCTTTTCTGTAAATCATCTTATTGTAGAAAAAGACGCATAATAATTTTTAATGTAACAAGTGAATTGAACACCATATTTGGTTTGCTCTTTGGCCATTCTCTCATCATTGAATACATTACCCGCCGTTTGAATTGACTTTCGACTTTCCATTTAGGACACTCACCAGCACCACCACTACCTTAACTATCATCCATGTTTGCTTGCTTTTTTTAGCTATCCATTTAAATTTGACAACCAGCACACTCACAGCCTACCATTCCATTTTGGGGTTTTTTTTTTCCTTTTTCTTTTTCATTTTTGGGAGCAATTCATTTAATTTTGACAACCAGCCCATGCCCATTCAGCCTACTTTCTCTCAGAATGCTGGTTAACCAATATCTTCACCATTCAATGATTCAAACTAGGTGATCTCTTTTGCTCATTCATTCAACCTAAAGGCATGGCATGGAAGCATTGGGAGTTAAAATTGTACCTCAATATTTAAGGAACACAGCTAATTAAGGCACCTCAACAACCCAACTTGAAGACGAAAGAAAGAGAGACAGAAAGAAAAGAAGATGAACCACCCACTATTACACTAGCACAGCCACATATATTAAAAAATTGACAAGCCATGATATTGCCCCAAATTTCCACTTATGTCTTTCCCCCCTAGAAGAGGGGCCCTTTCTAAAGAGAGAGCTCTATGCCTCTATCTTTATTAGGAGCAAAAGTTGTTCTTCTCCACAAGAGAACATGAACAAGGAGACCCCAAGATAGTGGTGGTTCCTTTTGCATTTTTAAGTACTTTTGTGACCATCAATACTTGGCAATTCATTGCCAGGGGAGGATGGAGTACTAGTACCATTGCTAAAGAATCCCCCAAGATTCCTTCTGGGGTTAAATCTCCTTCCCCTAGCTCTTATTTGCCGAGTTTCTGGAGCAAGTCAACAGAAAAGGCATGAAGCATGCCTTTCTTTTTTTTTTTTTTTCTCCCAAAGGAACAATCCCTTTAATTTAATCATCATGCCTCAAAATGATTGAATGGTACTTGTTGACTAGACGTTTTTTTTAATCAGATCACAGTTTAAAGGTAAATAATTGATTTGGTTGAATCATTTTATTATTGCATAAGGCATAAGCATAACCCTCCTTATTGGTAAATGAATTCAACATTTGTCGTTGTCCATTTGAATCTGATGTGAAACGAAACCTATAAACCATTTGCTTCAGCCTGCAAAAGTCTGAGCTAATTTGATGTAAAGCAAAAACTAAAAAACAAATATTCTTCTTCTTATCTGTGATCTTTTTGGTTTTTAATTATGATTCAGAAGAGCAGTTAGATATTATTAAAAAAATGAGCTGATGTAACAACATTTATATTGAGGATAATGGGCTCACGAAGAGGAAAATTTGTCTTCTTTTCGTGACATGACTAGCTTATCTCTGTGGTTGATTACAAATCCTATCTGGTTGTTACTTACAATTTTAAAGTTCAGCATATATATCTTCAATATGAGTCACCATTTTTTTATTATTTCGTTTTGGGAGGAGATTTCTTGTCTGGGGTCCTACTCTTTGAGATCTTTAGGTGATATGAAAAGGAATGTACACAAAACACAGATCTCTTTTTTTGTGGCACTGTGATGGTTGAAATAGGAAGATGCTTTTATACAATTTGGCAAAAAAAAATTGTTGGGATTCTATTTGGGTCCATTTATCATTATCAAATTCAAGTGGGTAACCTTAGCCAAAGGCATACATATCGTTGGAGTTGGACAGCCAAATGGAGTAGAGATTGGTGATCACTGAGTCTTGACTAATGGTAGAGGCTATGGTCCAGAGACCACGAGTGGCCATTATACTAAAAAGCCACTCATCTATGTTCCCCAACACAACTTTATTCATATTTGACCAAACACGGTATATTCTTTCACAAGTCTTTCAGTTTCAAGCCCTTGCCAGTGGAGTCTAGCGATGGATACGCAAAACTCTCTGCCTTTGCCTCTCCGGCTAGTTAGTCAACATGAAAATTATGAGTGTGCTAGGTGGTTGGTGCAAAAATTAAATAAAAATAAAAATAAGATGCATTTCCTAAACTCAATCGTTCAAAAAACCAAGCCTAAAACAAATTGCAATTAGAATTTTGGTTCCTATCCTATTTGAGGATTTTTAAATATATAATTTTTATATTTTAAAAATTTGTAATTAAATGTTTATAGTTTACAAATTTTTAATTGGGTTCTTGAATATTGCTTATCATTTTAACGACAGACAATCTTCAACAAGGCAATTAAAGATGGTTAAAACTAAAAGGGACCAAATTAAATATTTATTCTCTCTGTCTACTTTTATATGTCTATTTAGAAAAGTTCTTTTGCCTATTTTTATATGTCTTTTTTAAAAAATAATGAGTCATTAATTATTTTTTTAAACTTTATTCTTGATATTAATGAGTGAGAGATATCATTAATAATATGATAATAATATTTTAAGTATTTTAATAAAGGATAACTCAGTAAAATATAATTATTTTTCTTTTTAATTGAGACTATTTAATGACTAATAACATTAAAAGACATGTAAAAGTAGACGGATGAAGTAATTTGTAATTGAATTTTTATAATTTTAAAGGTTTTTTTAATAAATGTTTTGAGGGTATTTTTTAAGATTTCAACACAATTGTATAGCAGTATAGGTCATTAATAATAAATAGAACAGATAATTGTGTGTTTCTAATTAATGATATCTACATCACCCACTTACTTAAACCAATAGTATATACTATTAGGAAGCTTTCCTTTTGTTACATTAAAAGTGCTTTCCCTTTTCATCTTACCAAAAGGCATCAAGCCGAGAACCCATTTCGGTGGTTGGCTTTACAGTGTAATTGATGTCAACTTGTAATTTTGGCAATATTCGGGTTTGAAGGTTGTTTAGAATATCATAATGGCGGCGAGTTATGTGATTTGTTGAACTTCTCGATCTGTTCATATAATCTCGCGTTTCCTTTCTTAACGCATGCATAGTTGAGTCCGAGACGTTTCCTTCTAATTCGAGAAAGCTCAACTTCATCAAAGGAATATTTTGACTATTAATTAATATGGCACAACTTATAAAAGTAATAACAAAGTCTAGCATGTGTATATCTCAGGATATGTATCTCACATATCTAATAAATAATTTTAGTTATTGTTGAGAATATAACTTCAAAATACTCAATAATTTTTCTTCCAAGAGGGTGTTGATAATATTGACTCAACAAGTTTTGGTATTTCTTTTGGAGCACGTAGCAGGAGGTGTTCAGGTTTGCTTATGGAATCGGATAGGTTCAAAAGCAAAACAAAAAATGTGAAGCTTTTTCTAATGGCAATTAATGAGTTTTACAAAACCTTGTTGGCCGGGGGATAATGACAATGCAGCCTTCAAAATCAAATAGATGCATAG
The DNA here is from genome assembly GCA_029884595.1 of Ormosia semicastrata. Classification (NCBI taxonomy): domain Eukaryota; kingdom Viridiplantae; phylum Streptophyta; class Magnoliopsida; order Fabales; family Fabaceae; genus Ormosia; species Ormosia semicastrata. The sequence goes on from JAQQTO010000038.1 coordinate 11,564,458, forward strand.
TAATATTGGATTTGGATAATAATAATATGTAGCAGTAGTCAACAGAAGCACGTTGAATAGTTTGGATAGAGAAAACGACTGGCGCTTGTGGTGTTTGGTTTTGGTCACTTTCTCTTTCAGATCCACAGCAAAAATAATTGGTAGAACTAATATAAAGAGCTTTTGACTAGCGCCTAAAGTTTGCATGCAATTACAATGTACTGCGTTTAATTTAATACTAAAATCAAGGTGACAGTCGACAAAAGTGGCTACTAGCTATTGGTCTTTTCCTTTCCCTTTCTTTCTCAAATCTTAAACTGTGTTAGCATTCTAGTTTAAATTACATTTACATGATGAACAAACAAACAGGTGAGACTTTTAGAGGTGAAGTTGCTGTACACTTCTATAATATTATATCAGTAAAATAAAAATATAACATTTGTCATTTATAATTATATATGTCTTTAAATTAAAAAATAAAAGTTATTAAAATAAAATATCAATGATTATAAAATTATTTAAAATAATACTCTCAGAATAAGTTAATTTTTTCCCTTAAAGAGACCCTTCCACCGTGCTCGTGCATAAATTAGAAGGAAAAAGTATTTGGATATTTTCAATTTTAGAGAATATATATACACACACATTATTATTATTTTACATAAAGTTACTATTATTTCTTTAAGTGTTTATCAATTCTCCATGAAAGTTTTTTTTTTTCTAAAACATGAAATTGTCGCGTTATTAAAAAAGGTAAAAGATCTAATAGTAGGAAAAAATTGACAATGACTTTTGACTAAAAAAAAAAAGAAAACACAAAAGAATTGCCTGTAAGTGTAATCCACATGCTTTGTTTTTTGATTTGGGGGCCAATCTTAAGGCTTTATAACAACCGGATTTGGTTCGATACTGGTCACCAAAAAGAAAGAAAAGGAATGCTGTCAAAACTGCGGTATATAATATTATATTATAATTTTCTCAATTGTGTTTTAATTTTTTTATATAAAAAAAAGACAATGAAGCGCGTTTTCTGATTGGTTCAAACCTGTTACATGTTAAATTAAATTCCTGACTATGAATAAGAAAATATATTTTCAAATATGCAGTCACCATTTTGATGTACAGAATTTTTTGGCAGTCTGGTTCATTAAATGTGTTTGTCTTTACATCAGACTACATGATAGCTAGATTTTTTTTATGAAATTAAATTACAGAATGTGAAATGCAAGGGAGATTCTTTTATTTTAAAAATTGTCACACTTACAACTTCATTGTCATGGTCAATGATTACTAATTTTGTAGAATTTACTTCATGATGATTAACAAAATATTCCGTCATCCAGAAAATAAATTGAATAAGAATAAAAAAAATGTAGAAGGCATTGATATTAGACAACAATATTTTTTCCTTGGTCTTAGATATTAATAATTAAGCTACGTGATAGGGTTTTCAATCCTCTCTCATAATCCATACTTGTCTCAATTACATTTAAATTTAAAATTTAGTAGTTATATGAACAAATGCCAATATATACATTTTATATAATTGCACATAAAAAAAATGAGTTTTTCTATCAGTACTTTCTTATTTTGATTATTGATATAGTTATACATTAAATACATTTTTTTCTTATGCTATTCTCTTAATGAAAATATGATTTAATATTTTTTCACAACATATATATATATATATATATGTATATTTTGGTACAGTTTTCACAACATATATTCTTGGGCAATGAATTGCTGGTTTTTCTGCGCATCTTGCTATTAGCACAAATGTTATTGTAGAGGTGGGTACTGTTAAGCAGGGGTTGCTCATAGCATATATCGACCAAGATTACAGGTGCCATGTTTGTGAAATATAAAAACACCCATAATGACGGCACTTGAGTTGATGGTATTCAAATTGGAGTTTGGCATTAGGGAATCACTGGTAATTATTTTGTTAAGTTTGGTGCTTCGACTTTGCTACAAGTTTGACAACATCCTCATTATGTTCCTTCTTTTGCCTTGTTATTCGAAAAAACAAATGGCAATTTTACTTGTGTTTTACTAGCAAGGGAAAAGAATATGCAGTCTATGAATTTTAACAATTTGTAAATCATCGTTATGAGCTTTAATTTTTTTTAATTAATTTCTAAATTTTAGTTAATGTCTTAATAAATTTTTTATTTAATTTTAATCTATTAATTAATTAACTATATACTATGTGGCAACATCTTTTCTTTTAATTCATTAATTCTACACTATTTATTAATTAATTTATTAAAACTTGATTTTAAATATATTTTATTCTTTACAAAATAAAAAATTGTTTTAAAATAAATTTACTTTTTTATTTTTTTAAAATAGAATATATTTAAAATCAAGTTTTGACGAATAAATTTATAATAAATAATAAATATTTAATATAAATAGATAGGTAAAATGTTGTCCCGTGACAATGACATTGCTGTTAGTGAATTAACGAATCTTAAATAAAAGAGTCTATTGAAATACTAGTTAAAATTTATAACTCATTAAAAATATTTTAAAATTAGTAGTACTAATTTGTAAAAAGTTATTTTTCCTACTATGAAATAAGAAAAAAAATGTCTTTATACTTATTATTATAAACTGTCTTCTCAAATCTAATTTTTTATCTTTTAATATTTAGAAATTATTATTACAACTTGAAATTGAGTTATTCTCTCATAAATGTTACCTAAAAGAGAGTGGGGAGCTTAGGACATTCAAGAGTGTGGCAAGGGTTCAATTATTTACCAATATTTTCCCCCCATCTCCCTTTCTCCCTTCGTCGCCCTCACTTGGGGCCACCTAATGTCCCTATTATTAGGGGTAGGGGCCATCCAGGGCCATATTAAGAGTTCCTTGACTAGGTTGCATAAGGTGAGACTTAAGTACTTATTAAAAAAAAAAAAGCTTACCATTATTTATAAAAAAATTCAAAAAAAATTATCTGCACCAATAATCTAAACTAAACTAGGCATTTGATAAAATAATTTAGGTATGAAAATTGAGATATTTAAAACACCCTCATTTGAATTTAGAAAACTTTTCAAGTATATATATTTTTTAAATCCATAGCAGCTTTTACAGAATTTGTTGGATCTAAAACAAAATCTCAAATAGATAAGCAAAATCTTTTCATTTAAAAAATAAAAAAAATAAAAAGGTCTTGGTTGTGTTTAAATTAGATGTAATGAGTAAGGCTAATGTTACAGAAGTAGAGTTACAAAAAATCACAAAGAACTCTTACAAATCTCTTGATGATTAATTGTTTATCAAATTAACTAGTATATATCTCATGCATTGCATGGTATTTTCTTTTTATTTAGATAGAATTTTAAAATTTTAAATTAAGAATGATGTTTAAAATAAAAAACACATGAATTTAGATTAAAAGATATTTTTTTAAAATAAAAAATTATTTGAATTTAATATTTATTTATAAAAATTTGAGATTTGATTAAACATATATACAAGAAATTAATAGATAATTGATTAAGTAAATTTAAGAATTTATTAAGAAAATTTGATTTGTAATTAATAAGGAGAAGAGATAGGGAATACTTGAGTTAATAAAGAAAATAAAGTTAAAAGAAAAATTAAGATAGAAGAAATAACATATAACAATTAAATAAAGAGAATACCAAAAAAGAATTTTTTACTCTCAAGGATAAAGAGAGTAAGATAAAAAAGTTTCTAATTTCAAGAGAGAATCTGTCATTTATAATATAAAAGTTGATATTTTAAAACATGCTGAATCTTTGTAATTACAATTTTTTTTTTTGTGAAACTTGATCTTTGTTTTTTATTTTATTTTTAGTTGATGTATTTTTATTAATAATTTAAAAATCATTACTTTGTTTTCATTATATTTTCTATTTTCAATATTTTGTGAAAATTTTAATTAAATATTATTATTTTCAGTATTTGTTTCATAATATTTGAAATACAAAAAATAAAATAAAAAATAAAGTAACATTTTTATTGTTATTAATAAAACCACAACAACTAAAAAAAAATAAAAAATAAATCAAACACTCTCTAAACTTTCCAATGATATGTTCCATGGCAGACAATTCCTCAATTCAATGGGAACACGTCCATACTTTCTTCATGCTTATATTAATGAACAAGCACAATTCATGTAATTATGTGTTATGTATTGGGATTTCTAACGAAGTTCATTTTTTTGGATTTGGGGATTATCTTGACACTATCATATAATCATTAGATGTTTTAGAAGGCGGTTAAAGGAGATCATATTTATTCAAGTATAATAGAATGGATCAATTCTCCCTCAATCCCTAAATAATAAAGATCATTCATTACTCTTGTGGTTACTTATTGATGTAGTAGTTACGTATCACAAAAAGGACGTCAAACCTTCGAATAAAAAGATGATTATTTTAAGCTTATGTTTGGATAATTTATAGTGAATAAGATAAAATGAAATGAAATAAAATGATATAAAATTTTTATATTATTATTTGAATATTTAAAAATTAAATGGAGCAAATCTTCTATTTCATTATTTGGACTGAAATAAAATGACAAAAATTATAATATTTTTGTTCTTATGTCATTCCATTCCATCTATTTTTGTTTAATTTGAAGAGAAAAAAAAATGAGATTTAAAATTGAATGAATATCATCCTAAGTCATTTCAGTCTCCTAATTTTAAACATCTAAACAACAGAATCATACTATATTTCATCTCATTTTACTCCAATTCATCTTTAACTACTAATCCAAACAAAGTTTAATACACTTGGATCATAATACCACTTTTAACTTGAGCTGTACCAATAGCACAAACCCCACCCTTATTCCTGATTCTTTGACATATCATTATAGGGCTTTGAAAATGAATTTTATTTCACTAAAATGAGTACTTCACTTTATAAAAAGAATGAGGAGTTAGAATCATTAATAAAAAAAATTAATAATTAAGATCATGATAAAATACATTCATATATATCACAAAGATTGTTGTAAAAAAACAAAAGATTGTTAAAATTCATTTCATTGATTTCTTTATCAATAATTATATTTCTTTACTTTTTCTTCTAAAATAGCCTCATATTAGAGGAACCAAATACTTGAAAATGGGAAGGTGAGCCATTTCTTATTCATGATTGGTATTTTTGTCAAGAAAATGAAAAAAGAAGTTATTATGGGATGAAAAGTGGGAAAGAAAACGTAAAATGGGAATGGTGGGAAAATTTATGCGGTTACACTATGGTGATATTAAATATAAATTAAGGATGATTATTATTATTTGAGTGGAAATACAATAGAAATTAAAGATGATGGTAATGGTAATAAAGCAGAACAGCAAAGGGCAGTTCTGACTTGCAAGGTGGAGGAATATTAAAATAAAGGTTAAAATTTAAGTAAAGTTACTTAAGTGTTTGTAGTATTATTCTTCAATAAAATATGATAAGTGTCTTATTTTTTAATAAAAATATAATATATATTTTAAGTTTTAGTCACTTAATTATTATTTTTTTAATTTTTATTAATGAATTATAAAAATATATATATATTATATTTTTATTAAAGAATAGCATTACAAACACTTAATGAATTTTATTTAAATTTTGTCTTAAAATAAAAACTGACATAAGGGAGTAAACAATCTTTAATTTATTTTGATTTAATGATTAAAATAATTTATTTAATAAAAAAATAATGAAACAAAAATGATAATAAATACAAAAGATTGACAGTAGAAGCTCCCAAAATTAATACCTTCCATTTTGGGAGACTTCAATATACACTCTTTTTTGAAAAGGTGTATGTTATACTTGGTAATTTAAATTATTGATTTATTCATAAAATAAATTAATGACTTAGATTAATTATAAAAAATTTACTTATTGTTTTTCTTTTTCTTTTTTCAAGTTTTTTAGGTTTTTATTAATTTTATATTTTTTTATATATTACCACCATCACTGTCGTCGGTTGTCGAGCAATCAGACGTTGCTTGTCGATCACCACATGATTTACCTCTAATTTTTTAAGTTATATAATTGTATAAATATTATCGTTAAAAGTTATAAGATTTTTTAACAAACACAATTATAGTTTAAGAAAATCGACCATTTCTAATTTTTTTAGATTATGTAATTGTATAAATATTATCAGTTAAATTTTATAAAATTTTTTTACAGTTATAGTTTTAGAAATTTTTTTTAATATATATAATTATTTATAAAAAATATAAAGATTGATATAATTTTAATTAATATTATTTACATAATTATTTAATTTTTAAAAAATAAATAATAAACAGTCAAAGGTGGCCAAGAGGCAGCCAAAAGTTCACCTACGACGACGATGGCCAAAAGTGGTTGAAAGTTTGCCAACGCCAATGGCCAGCGGTGGTCGATAGTGACCTACGATGACTGATAGTAACCGGTATTGGTGGCTTGAAAAAAAAATTATAAAAAAAAATCAACCTATAAAAAAAATCTATTATTATAAATAAAAAATTTAATTGTATGATATACTCAACTTATCGTATTGCATAATAACACCAGCCTCAGTTTTGGTTATATTCAATTCCATCTCAGCAAAGCAAGCTGCTGCTACTTGCCTCTAACCTGTGACCACTCATCATCTCTCATCTCAAGTACATTCATACATTAGCACAAACGTTAAAAAAAACCCAAACTTTCCTTCTATTTCCCTTTTCCCTCTTCCTCTCATTGATTACATTCACCATTTTCCTTTTCTTCTGGATTGGTTTGGTTCCTCTCCTCCATCTAAGCCTACCCTTCTTCACTCTCTTATTTCCCATGTCCATTCATAGCATGTTTCCTCAGGGGCACAACAAAGTTGAAATCTTTAATACACACACATTCCTCTCTGAGTTTCCCAGCCTTTTGGGTCACTGTTTGGAGATCTAATTGTCAACCCTTCTGGGTAAAAAAATAAAATAAAATGGGAAGCCAATGGAGAAAAGTGAAGCTTGCTCTTGGTTTCAATACCCGTGTTCACATTCCTAGAGGTTTTGATGATTCTTCTTCATCCCTCAACTCCGCCGCCGCAAGGTTTTCCGGCAGTACCTCTCCCTCCGTTGTTTCTCCAGCCGGTGACACCTCCGGCTATCGCCCAAGCACTCCCACACCATCATCATCCGGTCTCCGGTTACCCAAATCCGGACCCAAATCCCCCAAGGTTAGCAATTTGCATTACCCATTAAACGTTTGCATATGTTGAACAAATAAAGTTTCAGTCTTTATCTTGTTTTTCTGGTTTTTAAAATTGCCCTTTTGCTTTGGCTTCACCACTGAATCTCCGTGGTAGATTCTGGTTAAAAGCTTTGCACTATTTGGGTTGAAGGCACATCCGTAGCATTTCTTTATTTTTTTTCTTTATTTTTGTTTTCTCTTGGCACCAAGACCTTAAGCTTAATTATTGTTATCAATTAACATGACTAAGTACGCATCAATTTAAGCTCTAATAACTGGTTAATTTTTGCTTTTGTTTTTACCTCTCAATTGGGGTATGGTGGAGTGTGACGTGTTCTGACTATTGGTGAAACATTTTGTTCTTCGTTGTGTTGTTTTCAACTCCATTATGGGTGGGGAAGGGTATAAAGTTGTGTAATGAGCCTAACCTTTAATTACCAGTTGCCTTGGCTCATTAGAGATGGTTTGCATTTGAGACCCTTCATCTTATTTCGTCCATTACTGTTTACTGTTCAATTCAGTGTCCACTTTCTTTTTCTCTCCTTTCTATCCCATGTTATCCCCACTAAAGACCCCTAACCGTTGATTGTGAAATTCCCACCTGCAAACAAAGAAAAAGTTGGAATTTTGCAGTACCGATAATGAATATATATATAAGAAAAGAAATCCTAGAGCAATAAATGAATCATCTTTGATCTCTCCTTCTTTCGATGACCTTTTTATTTTAATTAGTTAATGTCTCGAAAGATTCAATATTAGAGTTGCTAATTTGTCCTAGTACTTTTTTTTAAGTCGTTTGCTGATTGTTGTTAATTTTTTTTTTTCCTTGATGTCCTCAAAGTCTTTGACCACCAAACGTTGACCTTATTTTCTTTTTGTGTTAAGTTGTAGATTTGATTTGCCAGGGAATCTAGGCATCTAAGTAGGCATCTGTGGTAAAGATGGGTTGCATTCTATTTCATCTTTTTATGCAATGGTCTTAGTAGTGGACCTGCATCGGGACAGAAACAGAAGGAGGGCAGTGTTAGACACTATAGTGTAATAGTGACCTTTGCTAATGTTGCATTTATCTATGAATACTTTATTTAGACACTGTTCAGATTCACCGATTCAATGAACTTATAGTTTTTTTTTTTTAAATAACTAACTAATAGAGATATTATAGATGGTTGGATCTATGTGCCCATACATGAAGGCATATGTGGCCACTGCTTCCATTACTGAATTTATGTTTAAAGTTTAATTGATAATTATTATTATTTTATATTAAAAACCTCCAATCCATAAATACTCACTGACGGTGGGATTTGATTTGAACGTAGGACCAGATGTTGCCACCTGTTGGGTTACCTTTTAACTACAGTCTAATTTCATGTTCAGTGTTATTTTTACTTGAAAATTAATTTAAAATCGCAGTAGATTATAAATGTATCCATAGAGAGGATGCAGATTCTTTTCATTCCTTACAAAGATTAATTAAGATAGTTGGAAAAGCTTGAGGCTGTTTGTATTAACATCCTAGAGTTCTTCAAAAGCTGGAAGATTCAGAATTTAAAGTTTTAAAGCCTATGAAGGATCTTAATGCTCTGATACACTTTTTCGGAGTGTTGATTTCAGAATATATTGCTGTCTTAGAAGCTTTCCAAATATGTTTCTGATTGGTGCATTCAATTTTATCCTTGTTTATGAGAAAACAGAAATTTAATCATAGATTTTGCCTTAAACTTAATTGTTGTTTTAATGGACAAGACAAATCCATAATTTCCTCTATTTAATCATTGGCCATTCTAGACTCTTAAGTTACCAACACTTAGAAATAACAATTTTTGGTGAGAGCAGTATTTGTTTTATCCCTTTTATGAGTTATATTTATAATAACGAGTAGTTGAGATTTTTGTAAGTGTGGTGAACAAATACCTTGTTGGGGATTATTGAACCTGGCAAAGGCCCTCTAGCCTATCTGATTTCAATCTTTAACAAAAGTTAGCACTGAGCAAGTCTCAGCTTAAGTGTTGATAGATAATTTTAGTACAAATTTGAACTTAATGTTTTGGAAGTTCTCTATATTTTATAGACATTGACTGAAATTCATTATACCCTGAACATATTTTTGTTCTTCGTATTCCATTGGTACTTAATTTGGCAATCAATTCTTGATAGATATGTCAAATGAGGGTAAGTGTTCCATTGTTTCACATTACGAAGTAGTTTTCTAGATGACATTAACTTGGCACTTTTTCTCTTCCTCCCTCTTCATTTGAGGTTATGGATTTGTTGAGTCTTGTTTGATGTCTACAAGGAACTTTGTTGATGAAAATCCATCATTGTGTTCACTATCTTGTATACTTTTGCTTCTGCATCTAAATCTGGTATTTACTACCATAATCCTGAAAGCCATATTAGTACCTACAGGGCCTTCTTTTCCTGACATTTTTATCCCACATTATCTGCAGGGGACTTGTGCAATATGCCTGAACACAATGAAACCAGGGCAGGGCCATGCCATTTTTACTGCAGAATGTTCTCACTCTTTCCATTTCCACTGTATCACTTCTAATGTAAAGCACGGGAACCAGATTTGCCCTGTCTGCAGAGCAAAATGGAAAGAAGTTCCTTTTCAGAGTCCAGATTCTAATGTCTCCCATGACATGTCTCGAATCAGCCAAGTAACCCCACGAGAGGATGCCTGGATGACTGTCTTAAGGAGGCTTCCTTCTCAACAAGTGGATGCAGGTAGGCAGATTTCATCGATTTATCATGTTCCTGAACCAGCTATCTTTGATGATGATGAAGCCCTGGATCAACAAACTTCAATTACCCACAATAAAAACGAGGCTGATCACGATATAATAAATACAATGGAAATTATAACATATCCTGAAGTTTCAGCTGTTCCAAAGTCAGCCTCTATTGATAATTTTGCTGTATTAATCCATCTCAAAGCTCCTCGTTCAGGGAGAGAACAAAATAGCGGTGGAAACAATACTGAATCACCTCCTCCAGTTCAAAATTCTCGTGCTTCAGTTGATCTAGTTACAGTTCTTGATGTAAGTGGTAGCATGGGAGGTACTAAGCTTGCATTGCTAAAGCGAGCTATGGGCTTTGTCATACAAAATCTGGGTCCATCAGACCGGCTGTGTGTCATTGCCTTCTCCTCCATAGCGCGCCGCATCTTTCCTCTTCGACAGATGACTGATACTGGACAACAGCAGGCATTACAAGCTGTCAATTCTTTGGTTTCCAATGGTGGGACAAACATTGCTGAAGGCTTGAGGAAAGGTGCCAAGGTGTTTCTTGACCGGCGGTGGAAGAACCCAGTTAGCAGCATCATATTACTATCTGATGGGCAGGATACATACACAGTCAATAGCAGGCCAAGTGTTGGAACAGACTACCAGTCACTTGTCCCAAACTCCATTCATTGCAATAATGGTATGGGCTTGCGGATACCAGTGCATGCATTTGGCTTTGGCGCTGACCATGATGCTACTTCAATGCATTCAATCTCTGAGATATCTGGTGGTACATTTTCTTTCATTGAAGCTGAGGATGTGATTCAGGATGCATTTGCACAGTGTATTGGAGGGCTCTTGAGTGTGGTGGTGCAGGAATTACAAGTAGAAGTTGTGTGTGTTCACCCTAGTCTGCAACTTAGTTCAGTAAAAGCAGGAAGTTACCAAACAAGCTTGATGGCCAATGCAAGAATGGCTTCTATTAATGTAGGAGACCTGTATGCTGAAGAAGAAAGAGACTTTTTGGTGACAATCAATGTTCCAGTTGATGGTTCAAGTAATGAGATGTCATTGATGATCGTTAGAGGTCTTTACAGAGACCCCATAACAAAAGAAATGGTGGCTTTGGAAGAAACCAGTGAAGTAAAAATTCAGAGACCTGACGTAGGTGGAAAACTAGTTGTGTCAATAGAGGTAGACAGACAGCGAAACAGGCTTCAAGCAGCAGAGGCAATGGCTGTGGCTAGAGTTGCAGCCGAACGTGGTGATTTGTCTGCTGCAGTTGCTGTCCTGGAGAACTGTCATAAGGCATTGTCTGAAACTGTTTCTGCACAAGCCGGGGATCGGTTATGTGTTGCTCTTTCTGCCGAGTTAAAGGAGATGCAGGAGAGGATGGTGAGCCAACGTGTTTATGAGCAGTCCGGAAGGGCTTATGTTCTGTCAGGATTGAGCTCACATTCATGGCAAAGGGCAACTGCGCGAGGCGATTCCACAGACAGCACCAGCCTTGTCCAAGCATACCAAACCCCATCTATGGTTGACATGGTGACCCGTTCTCAGACCATGATTTTGGGGACTCCACAAAATAGACGTATCCTCCGGCCCGCTAAATCATTTCCTGAGAGGCAGGGAGGAAAATAATAATGGAAACTGTGTTTGGAAAATTCTACTCAGCCTATACATACACTTATGGAGGAGACCTTTAAGTTTCTTCTTATCTTCCTTTACCCTTATTTTTATCCTTTGTGGTTTTGTCAAGGTGAGGTATAATGGAAAGGAAGGAGTTTTGGGTGGATAAAATTCCTAATTTTGCCAGTATAAAACTGTAAATGCATAGGCGGGGATAATGGGGGCTCTGCAGAGAATGGCGAAAAAGGGACAGGTTGGATATTTCAGTGTGATTCTGAGTGATGTACATAACTCATTGTTTTTCAGTTGAATTGTGCTGGTGAATTTCTTCACTTAATTATATACATATGATACAATATATATATATGCTTCTGATTCTTTTCATGAGTGGTGCTCTTCCTTTTGCTTTTCCTTTGGTTGACTGCTTTTCCTTTTTAATTTTATAATACTTTGAGTTTCTTCTAGGTGGATCTTCCGTTTCAGATGATTCTTTTTGTTTGCGTCATATAACATATGATTTCATTTATCAGCCACAGATTTAGTCCGTTGTATGTTTTCATTTTATAGTTGATTCAATGCAAGAAGCAGCACTTCTGGATTCTAATTCAACAAAATTTTGGCAAAAGTTATCACTAGATTTCCATTTTTGAGATGAAGTAATCACTAGATTTCATTCAGTAGCTCTCCATGGTCAGTAATAAAAGAACGTGACAAAGACAAATGGACGAGAGGCATATAAAATAATTGACTTGAGAGACTACGTCATAAATAGGATTCTAATGCCAAGATTATTATCCCTATCTCTCTGTCTGACTTTGAATTGTTTGGACAGGGAGTAAAAGCATGCAAGGGTTCCACACGACACAACTCCTCCCTGTCTTCTATTGCCATGGATTTTTGATTTTTAGTTTTTCAATTTCTTTCCTCCCTCTTCTTTCATCATTCAGATTTCAGACTAGTGGATGATTGGATTGGCACTCATTTTTGACATTTCAAAATTCTGTTCATTATAGTTGGTGCCAGTTTTGGAATCATTTCAATCTCCCATGATTACAGGTTCATCAGATCCTTTAAAGCATATAATATACTTTTGAAAAAGTAAATGTTGAATTTTCAATATAAATAAATTTAAACATTATACAAAAATGTAGTCTGTTTTTTTTTTATGGTCTAAATTCTTATCTTCGGATCTTGCATAGTTGCATTGCAACCCTTTTATGGATAGGATGATGATGCATCGTTATGAATGACATGAGTCATACTCTTTTATTATTAGAAAAATATTGTGTATAATATTTATATTCACATTATATTTATATTGTATATTAATATAAGAAATATATAAATGTAAAATTTTTGTAAATATAAAATAAATTTATAAGTGAATTAAAATAAATAAATTAAACATATAAAAATTACACAAATAACGGAAAGTGTTATAATTAATGCATTGCATGTTTTAACCAAACGTAGGACCACGTGTTTATCAAAGTTCGCAGGCTCTGGCAGTTGATGCCACCTTACCCTTTGCTTTCCACCATCTCTTTTCAGTCTTTACTCTAAACCTCACGGCGCCTCGTAAACCTCTTCTATTTCCCGTGACTTCATTAAGCTCTTCATCTTCAACACTTGATGCAGTGCTCCCTCTCTGAAACAGTGAGTGACACTGTAAATCCTCTTAACCCCTTGTTTCCTTTCTTTTTCCATTTTTTTTATTCAACACTTATTTCACTGAAATTTTCACTTTTCCAACATCTGATCTAATACCTGCATGCATTGCAGTTATATATATATATCATGGAAGCGTTTGGAGTTAGCTGATCTAAAGCTTTCTTCATCTCATTGGAACACAACTCACCCAAGATTCTACAGATTCCTTCGTTTGAGGTACACAATTCATTATGATGTTTCCTATTTTTCCAAAACAAGTAGCATTCTTCTCGTAGTTGTACCAAAACTAGGTGGCATTGTTTGTTGTTTGGTGTCCCACTTCCCACCCCCCGCCAAGTTCCTTTTTCTTTAAAAAGGTTACTACATACTACTAATTAGGTGTGTTTGACATGATTAAGGATAGTAATTGATTTGATTGGCATTGTTGGATTTATTTACTAAGTTTTCTAACGATTTCAGAGTTGCCTTTGATTATGAATTTGTCCCTGCCTAATCAGGAATAATAATTCTAAATCTTTCTACTTAATCTTACCTAACCTTTCTATTAATTATCTTAATTATTTACATTCTCAAAATATAAAATATATTTTTTTTTTTTATTTTTTTCTTTATTTAATAATAAAAAAATTATTACGACCAACTTGTAAGAAAATGTACTAATCATCGAGATCTTGTAGATCAATGCTAATAGCTGAGATTCCTGTGGTGACGCTCTCCCACAATAACACCACCGACCCCACAGCCGACACAGGAGCAAGTCACCGGGTCCCTCGCTTTAAATGAAAACAACTCACTGCGTTGAAAATTGAAATTCTTCTTTACGGACTTCTGATCTGAATGTATATGTCTTTCAAGCTAAGTAAAATGATATATAAATTATATGTACCAAAAAGCAAAAAAAATAATTATATATAATATATGATATAGCCGTTATTAAATCTACCTTCACTGTCTCACATCTTCTCATTGAAAAAATGACAAAACATAACTTTATCTTTTTTTGCCGTTTGCTATACCATACATATTCTATTCTTTTGAATTAAGTAAAATTTGGATTGTTATATATATTTGCTATGCCATACATATTCTATTCTTTTGAATTAGTAAAATTTGGATTGTTATATATATATATATATATATATTATATATATATATATATATATATATATATATATATATGGAGAAATTAAGAATCTTTTTTTTATATTTATTTTTAATTATTAATTTTACTTTTATTTAAAGATTAAAATTATTTTATTAAAAATAATTATTAAATGAAAGTAAAATTAATAATTAAAAATAAATATATAAAAAAAATTATCTTAATATAAATTGATCTCCTCTATCTTTATATATATTTTATAAAAGGAATATATACTTACAGTTATACCTAAGTTTTTATTTTTCCAAAAGAAAAAGAAAAAGTTTTTATTATGACTTGATGGTTCAGTAATTCAGTATCAATTTGTATATATGAAGGAAGACTGGAGGCGGAAATGAGTGAAACACCAGCTGAGGTGTGAGCTGGTTTATTTTGGATAGATAGGGAGGTTGGTGAGTTGTTTTCAGTTAGTAAAGGGGTTACTTTCAGAGAGGTGTTGGACTATATGGTTCCTTTTTTAAGCTTCATTCATCTCTATGTGTAAGCGTGGCTTTTATATAATAGACCCTTTGGAATGGATCTCTATCCTCAACCTCATTATCTTTTCCCATTTAACTGTCTGTTTACTTCCTCCCGTTGCTCTTTCTTAATTCTCCACAGTAAAACCTGGAGGTTGGTGAACATGGGTTCCCATTGCTCTCATTTACTGCTTTTTTGCTTTGTTTCAGTTCAGTAAACTAGTTCTTTCCAAAACAAGGAAACCATATATAATTTGAGGGCAAAAAACAAAACTTTGCAGACCCGCCTACTTATATTAGTATTTCCTTTTTCAGATGCTCATCATAACTTTCTTTTTTCGCTGCTTTGACTTTACTGTTTCACGCTCTAGCTCCTCATTCTCAAGAGCTTTGCAGAATATTGTAGGTGGAAACTATGATGGTTTCTTTTGGTAGTTCCTTAATTCATTCCATTCATAGGCTTTGCATACCATTTTGGAAGCTAATTCTCAAGGGAGTTCTACCAGTTCACTGACTATATTAATTGTCTGATGCAACAATATCGTCGGTGCTTGTATCCTCCTTCAATTGAAAGTTTATGCAAATTGGTTGTGGACTATTAATTTATGAGTCCTTGACACTCTCACTAAGTGCTGCTATTCCAAACCCTCTATAGCTACTAGCTAGTCTTCTAAATGTTCCAGCTTTCAATGCTTCTCTAATCTCTATACAATGCATTTTAGTCAGTGTGTTTCAGTACTTGATACTGAGGATGGATAGCCTTGACTTTGATGTTTGTTGGCCAACCGCGCATTTGTTCCTTCCTACCGATTTTACCTTATTTACATACACGGGCCACAAATTTAGGTCAGAAAAAGAGACTTGCTAGGACCTTATTAATATGAAATGATTGGCATTCATTTCCTTGCTGCAGCACAGGATAGAAACTGAAAAATGGGGCTGCTGTTGGCTTTTTCTGAATTGCTTGTCTGCTGCTTGTTTTTTTTGGATTAGTTCATCTTGTGGCCGACTTTACCTTTTTTGTTTCCTCAGATGATGATTGGACCCAGGATATTTGAAGACCAAGCCTGTTCTTCTTAATACAGGTTCACCGTTCACCAATTGATGCTACTTTCATTCTTTTTCAATTATGATCTCCACAATGGCAAATTAGATTCCCGTACAGAAACGCAAGTCATGATTAAGTTTTAGGGTTTAGTTGGTTCAGTTTCATGTTGCAGGCCTCGTATACTTTTGAAAGTTATTCATATATATATTTTATATATCTTTATAGCTTGGCCATCTACACAGTGCTTAAAAGTTTATGGATTAATACAATCTTCAGATTGACTCTGATGTAGCTGTTGTATATACATACTTTAAATACATTGTAGCCATTAATAGGTTAAATCTCTCTATCTCTCTTTCGCTCTCTCTCTCTCACACACACATATTGTATTTGACAGGATGTAGCTGCATGTTGCTCATCATTTGCTCATGATTTTTTTTGGTCTTCTGATGAATTTATTGACTTGGAAAATCATATATGTGCCTTGTTTCATAACATGAGGAATATTCTTGCCCTAAGATTTGTATAGCGCTAAATGGTTTCCTTTATTTTACTTGTAGTGTATGGGTTGGAATAAATGAAGCCGCAGCTCAAAGTTGCTCTTGCTTTTGTTATTAGCTTGCTCTGGATTCAGCACTCATTTTGTGGTAAGCATCACAATTTAGAAAACATTTGGTAATTGGTTCTCCAATTGTTGTCTGTAGCATAACTTATGCACTGAAATTTGGGCACTTGAGTGCTTACACACACACACATATATATATATGAGGATGTAGCAGCTTTTGATATGTTGGGCTTCCCATGGATATGCCCATGGACACGTCATTCCTGCAACATTAAATAAGTTATATTTAGTTTCAGTTTTGCTCTGGGTTCAGCACTCAACTCATTTTGTGGTAAGTATCACAAATTATTATAAAACATACTCTCTAATTCTTGTCAGTAGTAGTATACCTTGTATACTGATAGTTAGGTGCTCGGCTGCTTAAATAAAAATGAGGAAATAGCTGCATTCAATATATTGAGCATTGCATGGGCACTTTATTCCTGCAACATGAAATAAGTCAATTAAGTTTCAGTTTTCTGTTCTTTTAATATTGACTTATTGAGTATGGTTCTGTGTTCCATGTTTTACATATTTCATCTCAGTGAAAGGTTAAACCTAAATGAGCCATAAATCTCTTTTTTTCTTTCTTTTTTGTTTGCCATTGTTTCTTGGAAGATGAATCTTCTGATACATCTGGCCTAAACAAGTGGAAATGTAGATGTTCTTCTTTCCAAGGGAACCAGATCTACTCTCTTGCCAATTGTTCTAAGTCATGTGATTGCCGTTCAGGTATGCTGTTAATTTTTTATTGGAATGAAGATCAGGAGCCTCCAGCTGATAAATTTGTTTTTCCCTTTCTTTTTTTCTCTGTTATATTCTTCACTTGATTATTTAGCTTGAGTTTTGCCTTTATGTATGTTAAATGGATGTATTTTTTTGTACCCAAAAAAAAAATGGATGTATTTTTGCTAAAGTTGCCTGGTCATTAGAATTCATGTAAATTCGTAAAAGTTGCTTTTATTATAAATTTCAAATTATATTTACTGAAAGCAGAACACACTGTAGAGTGGAAAATTGGATATAAGTAGATATGGGTCAAGTTTGATCCTCCAAATGTTTTGTTGTAGGATTCAATTTTTTTTTTTTGATATATTGTAGAATTCAAGTTTAAACATTGACTCTAACGGAAAGTACATTTTCGAACCAAATTTTTACTGACATTTGTTGAGATGTTAAGCTGTCTATATTGTGGTTACTAACCAATATGATTATGGTAGGAATGCGATATATTTTCTCCATTTTAGGTGAAATGGGGAGAATGTGATCACTGCCTGAATATTATATGGTAATTGCTTTGTGTTCCATGTAGATTCTGAAGAGAGTGCATCCATATGGACATGCATATGTGATCCCAATGGGTTTCCCCAAGTGGCAGCAGATGGTCATAGCCCTCATTGCTTTAATGCCTGCAACTGCACCTGGGGTATCTTTCCCTCTCTCTCTTTTGCTCTAATCCTGAATTTCCATCTAGGAAGTTTCATTAATTGTTGCTTTCTGAAGATGTACTAATGCTAAACCAGTAATTATTGTACACATCCTAAATGCATATTTACATACTAAGATTTGCTTTTTCAGTACAACTCTACGGAAATTTAAAACAAATTTTCCATAACAGATCACTTCTCACTGTGACTATTGTTTTTCTTTTTCAATTTTTTTTCTTTACGTATTTGTGTCTTATTGATGATGACATAACCTAGTACCTTTTTATACAAAATCATTGGCTTGTTCCTAGATCAAGGTACTCAGAAACTGAATTTATGATTTTTTGAGTGCTCTGCAGGAACTGTCAGCATGTCACTAGGTTCAAAGAAACACATTTCCAGCAAGATTGTTGTAGTTATTCTATTAATATGTGTTATATGCACAACCATTGCGCTTCTTGCCTCAGTTGTTTGCTATGTCTACCGAAGGGACAGATGTCCTATTCAATCACCAATATTCTCATCAGATAAGGAAACAAGTAGCGGTAGTACCGCCAACTTAATTAGTCATAGGACAGGGACTTCTTCAGTGCCAGAAACAAAAATTGCTATAAATTCTCCTATTAGTCATTTTACAGGTAAGTTGATTTTTTATTCACTGTTCCTTGATTCTAATTTCTTACTTGAAGTGTATATTTTTAACCTGTCTGATTGTATATGCAAACTCCAAAACTTATGTTAATTTGCCATTATTTATTGGTTCTTAATTAGCATTTTCTGTTTTTTTCCCCCCATGTAGGATGCTTTCAGAAAGCCTCTTTCTTGTTTGGGAGTCAAAAAGAAACTTTTCATGGAAATATTATTCAATTTTTGTTTGCTGAACTGGAAAATGCCACTGAAAATTTTTCAGCTTCCAACCTAATTGGACTAGGTGGAAGTAGTTATGTATACCGTGGTCGGCTGAAAGATGGTAGTATTGTGGCAGTTAAGCGACTAAAAGATCAAGGAGGGCTGGAACGAGACACTGCATTTTTCAAAGAGGTTGTACCTAATCTTGCAGTATCAGTATTCTTTGGCTGGTCATGCTATGTTATAATGTTTCATAGTGTCTAGACCTTTTTAAAAAAAAAAAAAAATTCTGTACACAATTCATAGTAATTAATAGTATTTTTGCTTGTGCAGATTGAACTATTATCTAGACTTCATCATTGTCATCTGGTGCCTTTGCTTGGATACTGCTCAGAATTAAAAGGAAAACATGTTCAGAGGTTACTTGTATTTGAGTACATGACAAATGGGAATTTGAGGGACTGTTTAGATGGAGTTTCTGGTAAAAATATGGATTGGGCTACTCGAGTTACAATTGCAATAGGAGCTGCTAGGGGCTTGGAATATCTCCATGAAGCAGCTGATCCAAGAATTCTTCATAGAGATGTCAAATCAACAAACATTCTTCTAGATGAAAATTGGCAAGCAAAAGTATGAGTCTTGGTTGTTCTGGATGATAGTAACAAATTGGGAATTACTTAAGAGTTGATAATATAGCTGGATATGCATAGGAATCTAAGTGAGCTTGTCTTATGATATGAGGACAATAAGATACTGAAAGCAAATGCTAGTTAGTGGTGGTTTTGAACTAAAATTCTTTAACATCTTTCCTGCCACTAAGTTTCTTTTAGAAATCTGCTGAAGTCTTTGTTTATTGAAGAAATAGAGTTAATTATTATACCATAGTTTATAGTTGTTACTTAAATCGTAAGGTATACTGTATAATCTTTTCAAATAATCAACTTGCAGATAATTGATCTTGGTATGGCAAAAAACTTGAGAGCTGATGACCTCCCCAGCTGTTCAAATTCTCCAGCCAGAATGCAGGGGACATTTGGCTATTTTGCACCTGAGTATGCTATCGTTGGGAGAGCCTCTCTTGAGTCAGATGTATTCAGTTTTGGGGTGGTTCTTCTTGAGCTTATCAGTGGTCAGCAACCCATCCATAAATCTACAGGCAAAGAAGAAAGCCTCGTTATATGGGTATTTTAAATTATCCTCATAACATTGACCTGAATTTACATTTGTTCATGTTAGGAAGATCTTCAACGTGCTCAACTCGATGCTCATACTATGACATAATTTTTCATGAGGATCTTGGCTTATAATAGCTCAGACTCCTAATTTTTTTTTAAGTCATTATGTCTTTTACATCCTTATAATGTGTCTCATCTTCCATTTACAATCCTGCATTAGGATGATTGGGTTTATTTGATAAATTACCTGCTTCAGTATGAACTTGTTGCATAGCTTACTTAATGAATTCAACCAAGAAAAGTTTTGGACACCCAAGTACTGAAATAGCTTGCCTAAACTTCTGTTTTAGGCTGCTCCTCGCTTAAAGGATAGTAGGCGAGTAATAATGGAGTTGGTTGATCCAAAATTGAAAGGGAACTTCCCAGAAGAAGAGGTGCATATAATGGCATACTTAGCAAAGGAGTGTTTGCTGTTGGATCCTGACACTCGACCAACCATGAGTGAGGTTGTTCAAATTCTTTCAAGTATTTCCCCAGGCAAATCTAGGAGGAGAAGAAACATTCCAGCGAGCCTGTTTCAGGTGAACACATTCACTATCATGTCTTCGCTTCTTAATTGCAGTGTTTCTATTTTAATCATGTTTCTTATTTTTCAAATTTCTAAGTTTGATGTATATTTTGCTTGTCTGATTGTTACACTTACATCAGCTGCCATCATAGATCATTCTCCCGTTGCATGAAAAATAAACCATATCCTGACCTTGTTCTTTGTGGACATGTAAAGGAACCAGAGGATGCAGAGAAGCAAAGACAAGCTCCATCTAGTAAATTTCCAGCTCATAATTCATTGCCACTAGATATTGATCACAATCTTTGTGTTGGGATCAAAAATAAAGAAGCAGGTGAGTATACGGAGAGTTTGATCCTCTTGACTTCAAAATCTGAGGGCTGGCATGCATCAGAAGAGGAAATGGTAGACCTAACTGAGCCTCGGTTTGAATCATTTTGCATGACAAATGTCAATTTCCCTTGAAAACATACACCTGACATGCATGGGCAGAGAAGCAGAAGGCAGAAGTCTGAGGAATATTTATATTGTGGACTGGTGCACAGCTTTGTTGCTTGTACTACCAGTTATTAGGCATGGCTCAATGGGATATCACAGAGGATGCAATCAGGTTTTCAGAATATGTAACGTCTACATTTTTTTTTTCTCTTTCTTTTGAAAGGAAGTGCACATAGGTGTTGTTAGATAAGCACAGAAATATATTCGTTTCGTTGTACAGAAAAGCATAGGATGATAGGAGATTCTGATTCTACTTTATTTGGAGAAGAATCGGATGACATACACATTAAAGATTTTGGTCATAGAAATAATTATTTTGCAACTATATTTGGTACTTGGTCTGCTGACCTATGAAGTAGTTGAATTGAACTTTCCTAATACAGATGCCATTGCCCATAAGGCCACAATCATATCCTGACTATAAGAACTTCTGGGACTCACCTTGTTCCCAAAGAGTAAGGGTCATAAATTTAATCATTCTAAGGTTTGTTCACTTTGAAAGAAATTCGTATTTGAACAAGTGTCAGTCATTCTGGATTCAGATCAGAGTGATATGGTCCTGTCTTTTTCTTAATCTTCATTGGTATGTTCATCTGTCTATTGATAGGCTACAGTTGTTGCGTGTTTTGTGGGTTAATATGAATGTTAACCAATCACAGATTGTGGGGAATGATTTCATTCGTTTATATATAGAGACAGACAAATCACACGTGACATGACATTATGTAAAGTTTTACATTACACGCATGTATTAGTTCAGGGTGGCGTTTGTGATTTTGTATCCGCTTCTGAATGTTTGATGAAGAGGTGCGAGTGACTTGAGAGTATACTATTGAACGTACACGCATGTATAAGAAACCTATGTTCCTTCTTTGTTGAGTGTTTTAGAAGTTAGAACCGTAGAAGCAACCCTTCAGGTAGGTGATGGCTGCTTGGTCCACCTCCTCTTGGTAGAGGATTCTTGGATTCATATGTTAAGGTACTTTCTATTTGCTCAAGTTCTGGAACTGTACATTGAAGAAAATGAAGCAAAAATAAATCTTTTTAATTAACAATATTACTTGTTTGTAGCTGTAACCTCAAATTTCGTGGCTTTGATTTTTTATATAATAATTCTATATCTTCCTAATAAATTCTTTTAATAATCTTCCTCATTATTTAAAGAATAAAGTATTAGACGTTTTTTGAGTTTTAATAATTTGTGTTTGAAGCAATTAACATGATAAATATTAGAGTACTGATATCTGCATAGATATCCCTTAGAGACCTCAGAAATTTTCATCTATCACCATTTATTACTTTAACTTTTTTTCTTCTCTCTTCCTTTTGTTGGATATAACCGGTGCACAGCCCTCTGTGATGGTTCTGTGCTAGAAATGTTTGTTAGCATTACTCTTTTCTATTTTATTACTACTTATCAACCTTATAGTTGTATTTGAGATACAAATTTGGATATAAGGCGATTTTTTTTTTTTTTAAAAAACCTGACAAAGTTCAAACTCGCAGTGGAGACTGGAGGATAAACCAATTGGCTATTTTGGTTAATTTGGAAAGACCACGTTGAATTGCTGTGCATTCTTCCGAATAAAAAGAGAGAGATGTTAGATTCTAACTTAAAACTAATTGGCATTAAGAGGAGTGACCCAACAGATATATAAACCGCACCCAAAAGATTGACGAAGGGCGACTTTTGGATGGACTCGTGAATACCCGATATCCCGTTATCAACTTAAAATCAATTGGCATTAAAAGAGTGGACCCAACAGATATATAAACCGCGCCAGGAAGATGAGAGAGCGATGTGACTCTTAACACCCCTCCACGGATGCCGGACGCGGCCGAGCCTAACAGAATAGGCGACACAGGAAGATGAGATCTTAACTCTGATACCATGTTAGATTCTAACCTAAAACCAATTGGCACTAAGTGGAGTGGCCCAACAGATATATAAACTGCACCCGGAAGATTAAGGCAGGCGATGTGGGATTCTTAACACCCCCCTCCACAGATGCCTGACCTGATACCATGTTAGATTAAAACTAAGGCGATATGGGATTCTTAACATTCACAGATGCTCGACGAAGTAAAGCGAGCCTAATAGAATGGGATTTTTAGATCTTAACTCGATACCATGTTAGATTCTAACCTAAAACCAATTGACACTAATGTAGCAACGATATATAAACCGCACCCGAAAATGAGGCGAGGCGATATATGAGATGACGACGACGAACAGCGAAAACGAGAATAGGTTGACTCTGATACCATGTTAGATTTCAATCTAAAACCAAGGCGATGTGGGACTCTTTAACACCCCCCTCCACAGAGGTTTGACGGAACAGGCGAGCCTAGCGGAATAGGCGACACAGGAAGATGAGATCTTGGCTCTGATACCATGTTAGATTTTCAACTTAAAACCAATTGGCATTAAGAGGAGTGACCCAACAGATATATAAACCGCACCCGGAAGATTGAGGCAGGCGATGTGGGACTCTTAACAAGAGAAAGAGAGAGTACTTATTACCCAAAAAAAATGAGAACTATGTTCTCACTGTTCAACAAGTGGCATAATTGATTAGCAAGATGTTAGCAAACCCATACGTGACTGAGCATCCAGAGAAGTTACCAAGTTCTCCACAGAACTTGGCATCTGGGTTCTCTTAACTCTCGTTGAAGTTAAACTTGTCATTTTGCAGCATTTTGTAGTTTTTTTTTAGCCAATCAGCTGCTAATCTGTCCCATTTTGTGTCAAGTGTATAAACAGTCATAATATCAAGAGTGCATTTTGGTCAGTTATGCCTTACCATTATTTATTTAATATTTGTTTATATAACAATTGACAAGACCTCTATTCTAGCTCCACTCAACTATGCCGGAATAATTTGCCTCGGCAATCAGCATTTTGTGTACGATAAGAGTAAATAATATATATTTCCGAAACCTTTCCTTTCATAAACACTGGTTGATTCCCATATGCAGGTGTAGCCTTGAAAAGTAATTTGTCATCATACTAAAGCCTTATGCTTGGGTCTTATTCAGGAAATTCTCTCAGGTACGTCAATGAACATGCTATGTTAAGACAATAATGAATTTTCTGATATATATAGATACCTCAAGTGGTGTTAGGGACCAACACATCAGCTTTCTCACATTTCACCAAGCAGTTGTTTCCACTCTTATCACTGCCATGGCTTCCAAAAATCTATTTCACTGCACTTCATTGGCTTTGCTTCTCCTTTTTGGATTCTGGGCTTTGGAGGCCAATGCTCGTACTCTTGAAGATGCCTCAATGTATGAGAGGCATGAGCAATGGATGGCTCAACATGGAAAAGTCTACAAGGACTCTTATGAGAAGGAGTTGAGATACCAGATATTCAAGGAAAATGTGCAACGCATTGAAGCATTTAACAATGCTGGAAACAAACCTTACAAGCTGGGCATCAACCAATTTGTTGATCTCACAAATGAGGAATTCAAAGCCAGAAACAGATTCAAGGGTCATATGTGCTCCACAAAAACAAGGACACCCACATTTAAGTATGAACATGTGACTGCTGTGCCAGCTTCATTAGATTGGAGACAGAAAGGAGCTGTCACACCCATCAAGAACCAAGGCCAATGTGGTATGTCACGTGTTTGATGATTCTTAGAAACTCAAAAGTCAAGACTAAATTGTATGTTTCCTTATTAACCTTTCTTTGTGTTTTATCATATATATAGGATGTTGTTGGGCATTTTCTGCTGTTGCAGCAACAGAAGGAATCACCAAGCTGAGTACTGGCAAATTGATCTCTTTATCTGAACAAGAGCTTGTTGATTGTGACATAAAGGGTGTGGACCAAGGTTGTGATGGGGGTCTAATGGACGATGCCTTCAAATTTATCCTGAATAACAAAGGACTCGCCTCAGAAGCCAATTACCCATATCAGGGAGTTGATGGAACGTGCAATGGAAACAAAGAAGCAAACCATGCAGCTAGCATTAAGGGGTATGAGGATGTCCCTGCCAATAGTGAGAGTGCACTGCTCCAAGCTGTTGCTAATCAACCAGTTTCTGTAGCTATTGATGCTAGCGGATTTGAGTTTCAATTTTATTCAAGTGGTGTCTTCACTGGATCCTGTGGCACTAGCTTGGATCACGGTGTCACTGCTGTGGGTTATGGAGTAACTAATGATGGAACTAAATATTGGTTGGTCAAGAATTCATGGGGAACACAATGGGGTGAACAAGGATATATTAGGATGCAAAGGGATATTGGTGCTAAGCAAGGCTTGTGTGGCATAGCCATGCAAGCTTCTTACCCCACTGCATAATTGTTAAACCTTATTACTACTATTTCCAAAACTATATGTAATAGTAAAAGTCACTTGAAGTGTGCTAATAGTAATAGGTTCGAATAGCTTGCAAGAAGTTATAGGCGCTCAAACTTTGTGCCAATATTGTATAAAAAATATATAAAATTGTAAGTGCTTATAAAGTCAAGTAAATTATACTTTATCTTTCTAAAATTTCCCTCCAAATTAATTTGAATGTATCAAATTGAATCTTATATTTTTCCTCCTTCATTTGGAAAACAAAAATTTCGCCTGCAAGATTTATAGATTTGCTCAATGTTTGCTCAATGTTTTGTTTTCTATTTGTTCTGAATGAGTTTTAGAAGATTACCTGAATAAGGTTGATGAAGATAGTTTCTTCTGTAACACGATGGTAGCGACGGTAGTACGAGAGGTAAGTACATGCAAAAGACACTCTAACGTTCAAGTTAGACTGTGTACAAATGGGTAGTATTTGAAATTAGATACATATCTTTGTTACTTTACGTGATATTTATAGGAATATTTTAGTAGATAAGAATTAAGTTTAAATGTACATTAAATGCTTTTAATTATGATAAGAATTTAACAAGATTGTTATATCTTATAACTGATTTGTCTATTTACAAGGGATTCTATTAGAGATTTATTCCTTATAAATAGGTTTATTTACTTATCCAAAAACATTTATAAATATAGTCGGGTTGCTCCTAAATACTAACTTAGAACTCGGTCCAAAACACTATCTTTTTAGGACTATAAATCATAATGTCTCCTATTATTTTTAATTTAATTTTAATGCATTGTCAGTATTAAAAATATTATTTACATTTAATAATGTGTTATCAAATCATTTAATGAGTTTGACATCTTATATAGTTATTAATATAGTAAATTCATTAAATGGGGTGTTAACACAACATTAGATGTAATTATTAAAAAAAAAATTACACTGATAATGAACCAAGATTAAACTCTTATTTTTTTATTTTTTTATAGTTTACACATAAAACATACATTTGTTCTAATAATATATGTATTAAAAGACACATCTAAATATATTTTGATTAACTAGAGTTTGCACCGTGCAATGCGCGAAGTATTATTAAAAGTAAAAAATTATGAGATAATGCAAACATAATAAAATAAAACTTAATTTCATTAAAATGCTTTTCAATAATGATAAATTAAATTGTAAATAAAAAAGATAAGTTTATCATGTACAAAAGTATTTTTTAAATTCAATTTCAAATGAAAATAAATAAATAAATTAAAAAAATAATAACAAAAAAAAAATCTCTATACCATACTTAAATTAAAAGTACATGATTTTAATTTAAATATAATGTATTGTCAATTTAGGAAAAATCAACCAATAATTTCTTATAAAAATATAAAAAAACATTACGTACTTAGACTTACCATTAACAAAATATCGCAAGAGGTAGATGTTTAATAAAATAACTGAATAAGAGGATCACGTATTATTCTTTGACTATATTCACCAAGATAATAATAATATTTATAGCAAAACAAACTGTTGATAGAGAGGATCGTACCAATGTGAAAATAATAACATGTGTCATTCAATAATCTTTTAAATAAGCGATGGTGAACAACGTTGTGATGGAGCCACAAGCATGGCAGGTGAAGGTGAAGTGTGTGAAAATTTTAGTCATGAATCTCGTAATAGTAATGGGCAGGATACTGTAACATTGGTTCTACTTTCATCTAACGGAGAGATATGTGATTAGGAAACATCAGATGTTCCGAGTGGAGAGGTGGCTCCTGCAGTGCATAAATCCAGCAGTTCAAATGATGATCAGGATGAAGTTCCTTCTTCTAGACAAGGGAAACTTGATGGGACTATGTTGAGCAAGCCTGTTTGTGGTTGCTCAGTAGAAATCAAGGTTAATCGTTTCAGTGATGGTGTGAAGAATATAGCCTCCTTTAATTCACAATCCCATGAAAAGCATATCCAAGTGTAACTATCATGTCATTGCCAAATTGTGAGAATGCTGCACAAATCCACGAGGCTGATGAGCTCAAATAATGCTGACACTATTAATTTACCTTTGTCTGATGAAAGAATTGCCTCCTTGAATTCAAAATCACCTCAAGAAACATGTGCATAGTGCAAATGCTATGTGCATGCCAAATTGTGAGAATTCTGCGCAGATCTACAAGGCTGATGACGGCAATGGTTCAAATACTTCAAATAATGCTGTCACTCTGAATCCACCTTTGACTGATGAGAGAATTGTTGATGGGGCCTTAGTTAGTGTATTAGATAGACAGGTACATGTGGGAATGCCTGGCACTGTCAATTTTACTCATTGTCCAGAAAATGTTACTTGTATGAATCCTCCTTCGTCCATGAAGCAAATATCTCATTTTAGCAACAAATTCCTGATAGAGTCTCGTTGAGCATACCTGATTGGACAAATTCCACTCAGTGTGCCAGAAACTAGCCTTGAGGTGGCTGAATGTCAATTAGCAGACAGCAGACTGTATGGTGGTCGATAAAAGTACCACATCAGACTAGCAGGAAGGAGTGCGTAGAACCATGACACAGAACACTTTATCCCAGCAGACTGCAGTATCAAGACCAGTTGATCTCATGGAGCCTCCAGAACAAGTGCAACCATTATCATCTGTGGGGTCCCCACCTGAACATGATACAGCAAGAGAAATGCAGAACTCTTTGGTATCTAGTCCAGTTGATATTGTACCAGCTAATCAATCCAATCATGTTTCACTGGTCATGGAGCCTCCAGAGCAGGTGCAGCCATTACCTTCTGCAGAGTTCCTTTCTTCAAACAGAGATCTATCTAACTTACCCTTGGCAACTGGAATTGAACATCAGCCAACCAATGAAGATGCACTCTCCAGCCCCGTTCCTGAGGCATCAATCGGTGTTCCAAATCAGGCTGTTGAGCAACCTGCCTCAAATTTGGAACTTGATTCACATCCACATCAATTTGTTGTGCATCTAGCCTCAAATTTGGACCTTGTTTCACCTATACCTGGTGAAGTCAGAACAGTCTTCAAACACAGGAAATTTGTCAACTCCCTTCGAGATCAATAATCATCTTATACAAACTGCAACCCAATCAGCTTCCATGGTTGTTCCACCTTTGTCTCATGATCCACTTAAAAATGAATTGGAAAAAATACGTAAACTGACACAGCAAAATATCAAAAACCGTGAAGATATGGTTAGCTTCTGGTTTACTCATTGCTGTGATGATACTTATTTTAGGTTTGATATCTTTCATCTTTTTTTTTTCATAATAACTATTATATTATTCTTGTTTGAGCAGAAATTGCAGTTGAAATCTGATTTTGAGAAGGAATTAGAGGAACTTCGCAGGAAGTATGAAATTAAATTTCAGGAGATTGAGGTTGAATTTCAGAAAACAAGGAAGAACCTGGATACACGCCATAACACTGTTCTTGTAAATAAGATATTGGCAGAGGCTTTTAGGTCTAAAAATGCATGGATTTTAAAGTATCTGGTGCATCAGGAATGCAGCAAGGTATATTGCTTTTATAGGCCTGACTGATCATATGATAAGAAAACCTAAACTCACTTCAGTTCTCTTCGAATTATGCTGACAGTAGTAATGGTGGTAATTTCCATGCCATGTATTATTCTCTTTTTGACTGAACAAGTTTCTACTGAAGTATTAAGCCTGAGACTACATTTGCTGCTTGTAAACATATCTAAATGGCTGATGACATTAAGATCTTTGTGGAGAGTTCTTAACAGGGATAATACTATGCTTCTTCTATTGTTTTTTTACCCCCCAAAAAAGGAAAAAAATGAATGTGCAACAAAAAAAAAATGTAGATGGACCCCTGCAGGATAGAAGCAGGGGGCATTTGAAATCAAGTTCTCAAGCAAACATTGCATATCAGTAACTTAATTACCAATGCATTTGTCGTTGCAGTTGTTTTTAAGGTTGGTTGTTTGGATTTTGTAAACATCAGGAGAAGGTGACGATTTTTTTTTCATTTAAATATGTAACTGTTTGCATGTCTCTCGCTGTGTGTGTATGCATTGATATCATCTTTTTCATAATCTACTCCTTTGTGGTCATCCGCTCTGCTTTTTCTGTTTGTATTTTCTAACCACTATCTTAATGTCAGATGCAAGTTTTGCATGGCAATTATTTCAGCTTTCAAGACAGCAAAATGCTACTTGGCCCTCTCTGGTTGCTGCTCCATCTTCTTGTGGGCCTCCTGCTCCTGGTAACATACCTGTAACTTCTCCCTCATTTTCTCACCGGCTACCCCAACCGATGCCAACAACCTTCCAGTCTGATCCTCATAGGGGACATTGGCCTGTGAGTGTAGGTTTGTTACCCACTCTTAACTTACCTGCCATGAATTTACGTATGGATGCTAACAGTCAATCTGGTATAAATCTGCCAAATGTTCAGTCACGTGTGTGAGATTTGGCTTCATTGAACCTATCCAGATTTGGCACCAGTAGTAGCATGCCGGCTAACCCAGCCCATCAAGTTACATCTCCTGATCTAGTCTGTTTATCAGATGATGAGTAACCAGACTACCAGAGGAAGTCTTCACATATTTTGCATATTCGCCCAACACTAGCCCATGATATAGCTCCTTTTTTCCTTCTAGTGGATGGGCTTCTGACATGAATATAGGAGTTTTCTCAATTTTTTTTAAATGATTAATTGTAGAAAAGAGAAAGATACAAAATTATAAAAGGAATTTTATAACTTTTTATTGGATCTCATTAATAATTTATTTTGTGTATTTTTCTTTTCTATAATTAATCACTTGAGAGAAAAAAAAATTGAGAAATTATTAATACAATTTAAGAGGGCAGATATTGTTGTGATGGTGGTGCCGCGCTCACCTGTTTTTATTTTCAATGTTTTTTTTTTTTGTAATTATTCATTTTCAAATGTACATATACGTAATTAATTATATCTTATGGAGCACAAATACACACACGAATATGAGACGCGATATGAATATATAGATATATCAAATTAAAAAATTGTAAGATACAAATACTATATATATATAAATTAATGTTAAAGTAAATTAAATAATTTGGTTTGTGTATACGTATATATATAATTGTAAAATGTAAGAAAAAATATTCATATTTTATTAATATTACTTTTATAAACTTGAAGATCTACGATATCTTAATATATGTCATATGTACTGATATTTGCTACATAGTAAGCATTTCTCAAAAAATACGAAGTATAATTTTCTATTGACATTTTCTAAAAAAATTTCTAAATCAATTTTTTTAATAGAACTACCCATGTACAAATATATGTGCATTCGAAAAATTAACTAGAAGGAATAATGGTGTGAGGTAAGTTTCGGTGATAACAAAGTGGATAACTTGGTACTAGCAGAGATAGAAGAAGCAGATAAAAATAGTGATGTGTGAAAAGATAAAACTTAAAAGCCTAATAATAACATGTGAAAAAATAAAACTTAAAATACTGGTATGTGAAAATAGTGTCTTGGAATGTCAGTCATGTGATTGAGCTTGGGTAGGTTACGAGTTTACTAATTAGACGTTAGTCAATGAAATTATTTTAAAAAATATATTAATGAGTCGTTTCCAAGATGTCCAAGTTGAAAAAATAATACTTTTAATCGGATACATTTGAACACACAAGACATGTGTGTCGTATGCGCGTTTCCATGTATCTGACACATACACGTGTCCGACACTCAGACACACCTCAAAAATGATGTATCCGTACTTCATAGACTATATCATTGTTTTATCCTCCAGATTGCAATGAATGGCTGTAGCTTGAAATGGAGAATGGTGCTTTTCATATTATATATTTTTAATGCGTTTAGGGAGGGATTTAAATTCTTTTATGTCAATTTTTTTTAATATGATCAAGTGGAGAAGAGAGATAGATACAAAAGTATTTATTAATAAGACTAATTATGATTTGTGAATTTTTTTTTATAATTTTTGTGTTTATCTCTCTCTTCTATTTGACCACATAAAAAATAATAATATGAGAAAATCTAAATCTATTTAGGTAGTGATGACAATTTGACCCCAACCTGCGGGTATCTACGGGCAGTGGAGCTGGTGCAATTTTGGGTTCAAATCGTCCCGCACCTTACATATTAATGAATAATATATTTTTTTGTTTAAATATATTTTTAATCCTTGTAAATATAATTTTTTTTATTTTGGTCTCACAAAAAGTTTTTTATTTGGTTTGTTTCTCTTTTTCAAAAGGTTCTGTTATAATTAAAAGTGAGTTAATTTGGCCTTTGTCATTAAATGACCTATATTCACATAAGCCAAAAACATATTTAAACTTATATTTATTTTAATTGCTAATAATGTTAATTATATTAAATTTTTTATTAGTTTAATACTCATCTTTAATATATTTTTTAGTTTATATGAAATAATGAATTACTTTTAAGATAGTAAAAGATTATTTATAAATTAATTTAAAATATTCATAAGTACGAGACAAGACGAATGAAAGTTTTGATATGTTTCTTGCGAGACAGTGAGGCTTTTAATCCTTAGAGTGTGAGGCGGGATCGGGTTGAGCAAAAACTCACTCTTACCTGTCTCATTACTAAGTTTACTTTTAGACTTGTGAGGTAGTTATGTCTTTAGAAATATTTAAGTTGTATTTTGATAACTTATGGTGGGTAGAATATAATAGAAAGATATAAAATTTTTATATCATTATTTGAATATTTAATGATGGAATAAAAAAATTTATTTTATTATTTAAAAGTTTTAATAAAATGAAATGAAATGATAAGAATTATAATTATTTTATTAATGTGTGATTCCATTCCATCCTGCTTTTAAAAAATCAAATGATAGTATCTAAGCTCATTTTATTACTTTTCACTTCACTCCACACCTTATCACCGATCCAAACATATCATATAGCCTGTTACGAGACTCATGAAAGTACCAGAAAGGAGGCTAGAAACGGGAAATCTATTTCTAAGATGGAAGGCCAAAATCTATCTCTAAAAGTGGTCAAATCTGCTGAATATCATAAATGTAGTGGTTTTAACTTTAACATCCTCGAATGTGTTAATTGTTGCTTTGAATATAGAATTTCATTATCTCTTGGAAGTGACCAAATGATTCATGTTCCTTGGTAGCCTTACTTGTACGTAAATCCTCAAACTTTGGCTCCTCGGAATTCAAAAATCAAGATTCATACAGTAGTAACCCGTTGCCTGGTATGCTGCAGTTGACTAGTTGAGTGATGCGTCCTGACGTCTCGTAGGCTGGTTCCTGTTTCAGCCTATTGGTGCACTTCTGAATAGTTTTGAATAGCTTGCCGCATTTTGTACTTGTAGAATAAGTCGTTTTAACGAAAGAAGCTAGCATACATATACTACGAAGATAAACAATAATACTTACGTAAATACACATTTAATTTGTCCAATACAGGTGAATGATGGTGAAAATGTAAATAGAAATTGAGCCTGGTTATAAATTTTCCGGTTCAAGCTTAATGAGTGACACTTTTGCTGTACATTAAATTTTTCATACTAAAATACCAGATTTCATCACATTACTTTCTCCATGACAACAAAAGGTATTCATTAGCTGTCCAAGGAAAAACATATCTACCAAACTAATAACCAAATTGTACTAATGAAGAAGGCTCCCACATATAGGAAGAGGAGCACCATCCCAATCCTTGAGGCATTCAAACAGTGGGTCTATCATCTTTCCCTGACTAATTGCACTGAAAACTTTATCAAAATCTTCTCCTGGGGACTTAATTTTCTCTCCAGTTAGAAACTCAGTCCCTAATTCCTCCCTGACAAACTTATAAAGTGGATAGGACCTGCACTCCTTAATTTTGTTGGGACTTGGTGAAAACCCTTTCTCAAAGGCAACCCTTGTAGACTCAACTTCTTTGGGCAGGACTCCCTTCAGTACCTCCTCAAAGGCACCGATCTTCAGGAAGTTCAAAGCATCATTACTCAACAATGCATGTTCCACAAGCACTTGCCTTAGTTTTTGCATCAGTGGGTATGTAGCATTACAAGGGTCATCAATGTAGGCAAAAACATACTCACGATCAACCACTGTGAGTAAATCTTTCTCACAAAGTCTGGAGGGATGAAGCTCTCCGTTGATGCCTACAGTAAAGACCTTTTTAGCCACTTGGCTCACAGTATTTTTAACTGTGTTCTTTAAGTTCTCCTCCAAGTGCCTCAGATCTATGGCTTGACAAAGAGCAATCAGGTAGGTTGAAGACATGAGCTTTAATATTTCAATAGCTTCAGCCGTTTTTCTGGCAGAGATCAGTCCCAACGAGTTCACATCTTGGTTGTGTTGTTCTGCACTTTGCACGTGATTAGTAACAGGGTTTGCTAGATACTGAAGCTCAGAACAATATGCAGCCATTGCTATCTCACCACCCTTAAATCCATAATCCAAGCTTGGACAGCGACCCCCTGAGAGATTTGAAGGCAACCCATTATTGTAGAAATCATTAACCAGCTCAGACATCTGAGCAAAAAGGAGTTTTCCAATGGCAGCCAAAGCTAATCTTGTGTTGTCCATTGAGACTCCAACAGGAGTACCTTGAAAATTGCCACCATGTAAGGCTTTGTTCCTTGACACATCAATCAAGGGGTTATCATTCACAGAGTTTATCTCCCTTTCAATGGATTTTGTTGATAACCGAATAACTTCAATTTGAGGACCTAACCATTGTGGTGATGTTCTAAGAGCATATCTATCTTGCTTAGGCTTTTGGAGAGGATCCATCTCATGTAACTTTTGTGCTGCTTTAACATAAGCACTTCCATGCAAGATGTGTTCCATAATTGCTGCTGCCTCAATCTGGCCAGGATGATGCTTCAGTTTATGTGTCAAATGGTCTGTAAACTCGGGCTTCCCTTGCATAACTTCAGCAAAAATGGCTGACATGACTTCAGATAAGATGGTTAAGAAGTTAGCCTCAAATAGAACTAGAGATGCCAAACCAGCTCCAACCCCAGTTCCATTAACAAGTGCAAGACCCTCCTTAGGCTGCAACTCAAAGAAGTCCTCACCAATAGTAGCAAGGTGGAAGGCTTCTGCAGCACTTAGGGAGTCACCATTGGGCCCAACAGCCTTTGAATTAGGCCTTCCTGTCAGGAGTCCGGCTATGTATGAAAATGGAACCAAGTCACCTGAGGCTGATATTGAACCACGCAAGGGCAAGCATGGTGTAATGTTGTGATTGAGCAGTTTCACAATGGCTTCTAGTATCTCAAATCTGATGCCCGAGTAGCCTTGAAGGAGGGTATTGGTTCTTACCAGCATAGCAGCTCTTGTTGCACTGTGTGGCAAAGTATGGCAAGCTTCTGTCCCATTCCCGAAAATTCCAGCATTCAAAAACCTGCAACAAACATTATTTCTACTATGAAACACAATCTTCTTGAGAAGTCTACGTAACTAATTCCTCAAGCAAGGCATGTTAACATTTTAATGTTGCTAATGATTTTATTTTTGCATCTGAAGTCGAAGGAATCCATTCATGATTCACCTATCCCTGTTAAATGAATGGGCTGGTCCAATTTAAGTTAGTCCAGTAGAGCCAATGTCTTTTGTTGGACTGAACTGGACTAAAAATTTTGACAACTAAACTTTAACTCGTTGAGGTGATCCAATTTAACAGCGTTTTTTGAAAGTGCTCTTGCTAATTATCGTAAAAATCTTGGTATCTTTTTTGATAAAAACAAGATCAGATGATTAGCTTTAATGTAACATGAACTTCTTGACAAATGATTAAGCAGGGCAAAAAATAATAAAGCATTGAAACCAAATGAATTTAACCTTATATTTGGATGTTTTTTAATTAATGGGAGGCGAATAGTCACAGGCCTTCTGGGCCGCACAGCTATGTAAGATATAAGAATGGAATGAAAAGGAAAGGAATGGAATGGAACATGGTTTAATTCTCTTTGTTTGGAAGTTTCATTAATGGAGCTAAGCATTCAAAAACAGAACAATTATCCATGTGTGTTAACATTCCTCACTCAATTTTGGGAGAACAAAAGTTGAAGCATTTAAGGGGAAGAGGGGAGAAATGATTCCCATGTGTTCTGTTCGATTCTTATGCATTTTAAAACTCCCAAACAAGGGAAGTTATTTCCGTTCTCCTCATTTCCTTTCCGTTCCCTTCATTACCTATCATCCAAACATAGTGTAAGGTAGAAACAGAAAATAGTCACCTAAACTAATACTTTTTTTTTTACCGAACTAAGACATTTTTGACACATCTCAAATTGACCAATGTTAAAAAAGAAAAAAATTGACACATTGCAAATGTGAAAATGTGTTTTATGGCTTCAGTCTTTTACTCCTTTTTCAACCTTTTATATATCTTAAAGATGAAGAAATTTAAGTTTTCTAATACTTATATGATAAATGGAGATTTGAAGGAATTGAATGTTAAAGAGTCTGAATAGCGCTATTATCATATGTATCAATGACTGCACTAGTCCTAAAATTCAACTTTTTTATTAAAAAAATTAGTTATAAAAATTAAATTTTAAATCACTTGACTATAATCCTAAAAATTTAAGTTATTAAGTAAAGATATATGAATGGATTTATATTTAACAATATTAATATTATCATATCAAAAAATAATAGTAATATTAAAATAATTATTTTTATTTCTTAAAATATCTTCATAATTTTCAAGTGTAAAACTAATCCCTTAAATACGGAAAAATGGCATATTCATAAAACGAATTGAATAACTAATAATGAATATAGCATATGAAATAAATATAAAAAAATTAAGAAAAGTCATTTTAAAAAGGGATATAAAAGAAAACTCATATAATATTAAAATATAGTTTTTGAACATCATAGACACTATAGTATTTACCTAATGAGTTCAGTTTGCAGAGCCACACCCTGAGTGGTTCTCCTGTGGGAGGTTGCACCGAACCCAGTAGTGACCCCATAACTATCTGTCCCTTTCTTCATGCTCTCCATCACCCACTCGCTGCTCGCCTTCACTCCCACTCTCGCCGCCTCGTTCAGCTCCACCCTCACCCCCCTCTCCGCAGCCGCCACGGCCGCCACGTGCCCCACCGTCAATGTCTCCCCGCCCAGCCTCACCACCTCCTTTCGGTATTCCCTCACCATCCCCTTCACTTCTTCCACGTGGCTCCCCTTCAACGACTCCGCCGCCGCGCCCCACTTCAACGGATCCTTGTCCCCGCTCACCATCGAAACGCTGCCGTTCCCGTTCTCGTGTTGGCCATGGCATAACATCATTGAACCTGGAAAACCAAACACAAAAACACAAACAATGTGTGAGTAGCTAGTATAGTCCTGTTAAAATTGTATTCGTTTTTCTCTTCTTTTTTTATAGGAAGATAGTGAAAACGTTTGTGTTTCGGTTTTGTTTGTTCACCTGCGGTTGATGGATGGATGAGGTAAGTTAATGTAATGAAATGTTATGTTTATGTTTGCTGTTTAAATAGAGAATGTTTAACGTATGAGTATGACTAAGAAAGAAAGAGAGTTGGGTTGGCTACCAAGTGTACACCTTAAGAATATCTCAAACATTAATTTTAGGATATGGTATGTATAAAATTTATGTTGGGGTAAATTTTTCACCTATATGCATTAACAGAAATTCTTACCTAAATCAAAATTCTTACTTAAATCATAGATATTATAGTTAGTGTATTAAATCAATTAAAATTTAATATTTTTATTAATTTTTATAAAATTAATTATATAATATAATTATCTATAAAAAATTAAATCATAATTAATCTAATGCACTCAATTAAGTATTTATAATTTAAGTAAAAATTTCTCATGCATTAATTGTTAATTGTTGGTGATTTTGTTGAGTCATTGACTCTTCATGTGATTTGGGAAACAAGTTGATGACATGATGTTGACTTCTGCACAGGGACAACGATGATATTGATCTTTTCATAAACACACTTATTATAGTTAATAGCTGTGCATTGTGTCTTGTATTTTTGGGATTTTTTTTAAAAATTTTAATGTGTCTTTTGAATATATTTTAAATACTTAATTTTTAAAATGTTATATATGTATAGCAAGTGTTTTTTGAGGAATTTTAGCATACACCTTGAGAAGACTCAAACATTAATTTTAGGATGGTGTGTCTAAAATTTATGTAGGTGTAGATTTTTCAGATATATGCATTAGTTGTTGGTGATTTTGTTGAGTCGTTGACTCTTCATGTGATTAGGGGGCATAATGAAATGTGGTTGGCCTCTGCAACGAGGGACAATGCATGATATTGATGTTTTTATAAATACACTTATTCTAGTTAATAGCCGTGCATTTTACTTAATATTTTTGGGATATTTTTTTAAAATTTTGATGTGTATTTTGAATATATTTTAAATATTTAATTTTTAGTATGTTATACATGTATAGTAAGTTATGAATTTAAAATCTTTAAATTATTAATATTTTATAAAAAACAAAAAAAATGATTATTTTTTTTTTTTTCAAACTATGTATAAAAATATTTATATTAATTGTTGACTTCCATAATTAAATAAATAAAATTCTATTATAATTTGAAATCAAAGAACATAATCATAACTTTTAATAACCAAATAAATGATAATAATAATGGAAAATGATGTTATCACATCATTTTCCCATCAACTACTATTCATATCATTTTTTAATAATTGTGATTAAGTGAGAGAAAATGATAAAAAAAAGTGATATAATTAATATTATGAAAAATAGTATAAAAAATAATATAAGAGAAAAATAATGTAAAAAAATCATGGTTGTAATCTCATATTTGCCGAAAGTTGTCCATGGAAATTTTTGATTGATTAAGCAGATAAAAAAGGAATTTATTAGGCAAAATTGGAATGGAATTGATTAAGGAAATTAGATTTGTAACTGATAACTAATAAAGGAAAGAAATTAATGAAAAGAAATAGAATAGACTGAGAGTAAATGGAGAGTGTAAATCGTTAAAAGAGAATTCAAGAAAAAGTGAAGAGAATTGGTAACTAACAAAGAAATACACATGTTTATCAGACAAAGAGAGTGGGTAAAAAAAGTACATTAAATGATTATCTTACTTTTATGAGAAAATACTCTATTTTATTATAAAGAAGTGAATTATTCATGAGCTGATTAACAAATTAATTAAACTTAAAGATCGAGTATTATTATATTTAGTTTTTTTTCAAGGTATAGTAGTAAATGCTCAAGTGCTTGAGGGGCATTACATTTAGGATTTTGGCAACAAGTATATTTAGAATTTAGACATTTGTTAAAAAACAAAAATAAGATGTATTAAATAAAATTATTTTTTTTAAAATCTTTAATATGTTAAATATTTTATATTTTATTTAATACTCTCGATTTTTTTTTTATTTCTATAAACCTACCTTTACATTTATGATAGTGTCCTTTAAGACTGAAACTCTTATCTCAAAATTTAGATACAGAAATTCATTTAAAAAAAGGTGAAAAGTTTATTTGATTTTTTATTAAATGAATGCTCGAATGTTTTGTGAAAGTCGTTTTTTAAATATCATACAATCTATGAAGCACATATACGTCATTTTTAAAACGTGTTTACATGTTGGATATGTATTTGTATCAGACATAAGGAGATGCATATATGGCACACATGTCCTGTGTACCTAATTAAAAAGATTATTTTTTTGATTTAAACACGCCTTGGACATGACTTAGACACAGTTTGGATACGTTTGGACATGTCTATGATACGGTTTGGACACCACCTATTAATATTTTTTTTTAAAAAATTAATTTTTATGACTAACGTCCAATTAATAAATCCATAACACACATATGTCCAATCACATAACTGACGTCCTAAGTCACTATTTTCATATATTAGTATTTTAAGTTTTATCTTTTTACACGTCACTATTAGGCTTTTAAGTTTTATCTTTTCATATACCACTATTTTTATCTACTCCTTCTACTTCTACTTGTACCAAGTCGTCCACTTTGTCGTCATCGAAGCTTTGTCATACCACTATTTCTTCTATTTAATTTTTTTAGATGCACATATATTTATACATGATTAGTTCTATTAGAAGAAGTTGATTTAAGATATTTTTTAAAAAACATCAATAAAAATTATGCTCTACATTTTTTAGGAATAATTTACTAGATAACAAATATTAACACATATGACATATATTAAGATATTGTAAATTTTTAAACTTATAAAAAATGATATTAATGAATTATGAATTTTTTCTTAAATTTTGTAATTTTATATATATACACATAAATCAAGTTCTTTAATTTATTTTGATATTAATTTATATATATATATATATATATATATATATATATATATATATATATATATATATATATATATCATGTTTATGTCCTATAATTTTTTAAATTTAGTGTATTGTCGTATTCATGTCAGTATTATATCCCGTGTCCATGTTTATGTCTGTGATTCATATCATATAATTGATGAGTTTTTCTTAACATTTATTACTTGTTAACTTTTACAAATGTTTAAAGTTTAATTAATATAATTAATAATCAATAAATGTTTATAACTCGTTGAATACGATATCGAAAATAAAAGAAGTTTAATATAATGTAATAATGTTCCATAGTGTCTAGACCTTTATTTTATTTTTTAAAAATTTCTGTACACAATTCATAGTAATTAATAGTATTTTTGCTTGTGCAGATTTAACTATTATCTAGACTTCATCATTGTCATCTGGTGCCTTTGCTTGGATACTGCTCAGAATTAAAAGGAAAACATGTTCAGAGGTTACTTGTATTTTGATGCATAATTTTTAATTTCAAACAAGTTTACAAATTTGATGTGGGATTAATTGTTGCTTTGCGAACCCAAGTGTAGGTTGTCTCAAGTAATAAATTTCTCAGGAGTCCGAGGTCGATCCACAGGAAATTATTGAAGATTAATTAAGGTGAAGTAAATATTTTGTTACTATGATAAAAATTATTTACTTGGGTTAAAAGATCCACTCTTGGTAAATAAAGTAAAGGTAAGATTAATTTATTTTATAACTCAATTAGAATCCTCGCAATATGGAGGTTCCAATCGGAAAATACAATATTAAAAGTCCATTTAAAATAATATACGTAATTATATTATGTTTCCTAAAAATATTACCACCACTTATAAATGGGTTAAAGCATTCATTGTGCCAATATTTTGTCTACAACAAATCAAGAACTCCTATTTACAAAGATGGTTTCTAAATTATAAGAAACAAATTATAATACGTATAATGGTTATTAGAAAATATAAATCATTTAAGCACAAGAGAAGAATAAATCTAACCTTACTTTGTTACCAAGAGCTTCATCCTTTCACCCAAGTAAAATGAAACTTAGTTACTCATAGATAAGAAGAAAGAAAGAGAGAAGAAGAAGAAGAAGAACATGACTTTAATTTAGAACAAAGGAAAATTACTACAAGAAAACCTAGTAACAAAATGGCATCATTTTGGTAACTAACACCTAACACCTTCAATGATCTGCCAAGGCCTCCTTTTATAGAGGATTAGAGATACAAAATGACAAGGGGGCTGAGTCATTAGTGGTTGGATGAGTGGAAAATGAGTGAAAAATGCCAAATGACTTTAGGTGAGTGGGAAATTATGGAGATTCCTTGTCTCCGAAATCATGCAGCTCTGAAGTCATTGCATTCGTCATTTTTGAACCAAGTGGTCTTCATGAAAGTTTTAGGCATGGATCTTAGCTTTCAAATGGCTTTGGTTTGAGTCCAATATCATTTCTATAACTCCAGATACGTTCAAATTACTGCACACTGCCCAGGCCCAGTCACAGCTCCTCTGTTCTGACTTCCAAGCCCAATATCACCTTCAAGGAGTTCGATTCTGGAAAAGTGTTCAACATGAAAGTTGTAGATATGGGTCTTAGCTATTCAACATCCAAATTTCAGCTTATTTTAAAACTTCTAGCCCGAACAATGGCATGAACAGTATACATGGGTCAAGTTATCAGGAACAGCACTCTAGTTCTTGCTTCAATCCCAATTTGAGTTATTTACTCGTGTGATTGGACCTTTAAGGTCTTCATGAAAGTTATAGAGATCTCTCTTATCTTTCAAATGCCACTAGAATCACCTTCAAATACCACCTACAGCCCAAGATATGGCCTAAATACAGAAACAACATAAGATATGAATCATGCTAAAAAATTCAATTAAATCCAATTTAAGCCCAAACTTACAAAACATAATAAAACTCAATCAATTAAGTACATAGAGAGTGTAAATGACTAAGAATGAAAGCTTATTAATATATCAAATATGTGATCATCAAATTCCCCCACACTTAGCTTTTTGCACTCTTGAGTAAAACACACAAGATCACTCACAAAAAAAAAAAAAACGCAACAGACTCAAAAGCTAAACACTCTAAAGGACTCAATTTCTAATAATATTTAAAAAAAATGTAGAGCAATCAATCATTCAAGTAATCAAAATATTCATGAGGTAATATATCTTCACATCTCAAATTAACAAGTAAGGATATTTCAATTGAAAAGCAAGAGTCAAGAATGATAGATTTTTACAAGATTTACTCTCAATCCCTCAAGTGTTTAAAAGGTAGGTATTTCACTCAATTCAACCCATGAAAATTACACTACCATAAGCTTGCTTCTCTTCTACTTCTCCACTACTCAAAACATATGCACACACAAATCATGAGGACTTTATTCAAGGTTGTAATGAGGTCAAGGTAAAGGAGGAGGTAATATGGATATGACAAGTTAAATACCGAGAAAATAAAAAAGCA
This sequence comes from Ormosia semicastrata, assembly GCA_029884595.1. Classification (NCBI taxonomy): domain Eukaryota; kingdom Viridiplantae; phylum Streptophyta; class Magnoliopsida; order Fabales; family Fabaceae; genus Ormosia; species Ormosia semicastrata. The sequence goes on from JAQQTO010000038.1 coordinate 11,606,633, forward strand.
TAGAAACTTGAGTTCAATTAACAAGTATGAAAGTTCATCCCAACTCCACTTAATACAAATTTCCTTTACCTATTCTTTTCCTTTCCTTTATTACCTTGTTGACCCTATTCTTTTTACATTTTTTTTATTTTTTTTATTTTTTGATTTTTGATTTTTTTTAAGAATAATAAGAACATCATATATACACATTTTTTTTAAATATTTTACACACACACCCCACACTTGTTCAAGAACTCATCGAATGACAAACTAATGTTCTCTTATTCCCTAAGGTCAAGTAAGAATATGATTTTTCATTTAAGACACATAATGAGTTAAACAAAGAATAGTCAAATAAGCTCAAAGGGGTTAAGCATGGGAAAATAGGTCATTTCTAATGCTTTATGTTGACAGAATCAGAATTTTCAAGAAGTCATAAGAGTGTTTGATATCATATTGAAACAACATCTTTGCTAAACAAGGAGCTATTTGATTAAAGTAGCTATTTCAAGAAAAATGTCTCAATCATATTCATATATGCATATGAAAATGTAGTCTCAAAAAGAATTAAAGCAAGTTCTAGAGCAACAATTCCATGAGTGAAATTCACACAAGAAAGAAAATAATGGTACAAATGTTCAATCCATTCATCAATAAGCTCAAAATCTCACAAGACATAATTCTATCATTCTCAGTCCACCAATTCAACATCCATAACCAAGTATGTGAATTTTAAGAAAGAAGACAATTTACTCAATCATGCAAATTTTCCTGAATTTGAATTGCTACTTCCACATAAATTAGTTACTACCCTAATTACTTCTTACTCTGCCATCAAATTTTGATGCGTCTCAAGAGTCAATAATTTACTCTTTACTCTGCCATCCCTAATTACTTTTGTTGTTAATAAATTGATGACAAACACAACAAATATATTCACAAACACACTTTTGAATTTTTTTTTTGGTTTTTTTAATGATAAACACAATAAACATATTAACAAACACACTTCCTAATTTATTATTTTTTTTTTGGGTTTTTTGGGTTTTTTTTTACAACCATCCTTCCCCCCAACCAGATCACAACATTGTCCTCAATGTCAAAACATAGATAGGTAAATGATAGAATATATTACCTGTTGCTGCAATTACTGAAAAGAGAAAAAAAAAATCTCACACAAATTTAAACAGAAACAAAGTACGATAAATAAAACCAAAGCTTGTAATTATTTAAATAGTTGGAGTGTCTTGGCTGGCTTTCTTTTCATTTTGCTTCCTTCACCACTTCCTTCACCGCTTCCTTCGGACCAATCTATCTGAGTTGTTACTGGATCAGGTTGATAAATAAATGCTTCTAATTTATCAATTAATTCATCAACAGTAGAAGCAGAGATAAGGAGTTGTCTTGCTGAAGGTGTGACAAATTTGCTCCACAAAGATGGTCAACAAAAGATAACAAATTATCAAAGAAATTATTAACATTCAACAAACCTATGAGTTTATGGTGGATGTTCAATTGGGCCCAAGAGACAACTTGAAAGACTTCTTCCAAAGTACCAAAATCACCAGGTAAGACAATGAATGCATCAGAATTTTCAAGCATCGCCTTCATTCGTCCATGCATAGATGATACCTGAATTTTCAGTCCAATTGTCTTTCCAACGATGTTCTTTCGAGTGAAAGGTTCAGGAATGACACCTAAAACTTGACCACCTCTTATATGTGCAAAAAGTGATACAGCCCTCATTAACCCAATGCTACCTCCCCCATATACAACACGAATGTTCCTCGCAGCAAGTGTTCTACCAACAATGCTTGCTGCGTTTACAAACTCTAAGCCCTTCCCATAACTTGTCCCACAAAATACACAGATATTGACAAATCTACGAATAGAAGAAGGAGCTCCTCCATTTCTACACTCACATTTTCTCTTTGAATGATTATGAGTTGCAGGAAATTAAAGAAAATGGAGTGTTTAAATAGGAAGAGAATAAAAAAAGTAATAATAACTCCTATCGAGAGTAGGTTGACTGGTGTCAGAAAAGTTTGAAATTTAAAAATATTTTTTTTATTTTTTTTTGTTTTTTTTGTTTTTTTTTGTTTTTTTTTGTTTTTTTTGTTTTTTTTTTTACTTCAAGAAAACCATCAGGGTAAAGAAGTCTAAAAACCCCCGAAGGATCCCATCCAAAGGATCGTCTTTCCAAAACCAAAATTCAACAAAATCATATAAAGATAAAATAATAATAACAAATGATTACATACCTTTATGTATAGGTTTCATATAGATCTTTATATGGCGTCATGAGTGCAGGAATACCAAGACGGCTCACCAACTGGGCATTCTTCTCCCTCTCGCTTGTGGGATATTTTGGATTGAGCTACGACGCCACTAATTAAAGTGCGTAAATCTGACAGCTACCACCAACGACCACAACCAGTGAGAGGTCGCTAAAGAGCCCATGACATTAAATCACAGGATCCAGCTCAGAGGCATTGTCATGCGAGAATGCAAACACAGGACGCTTCTTTCTGTCCATCAACAAGCAGAGCCTTTGGTTAAAACCTGGGAATGCTTGCGCGGCGCAGAGCATGGCACACGAACCTTATTTACCGAAGGCGTGCGAAGGTCCACCCGAGTCAATGACGGTCTTGTTCACCGGCAAGCTCCTAATCTAATTAAAGACCAAGTACAACCAAAATTTTGCCCTTTTTTATTCTTTTTTATTTTTTTAGTTTTTTTCCTTTTTCTTTTTGAAAATGTAGAAGATAATATATATATATGTTGTTGTGATTGTGGCTTACATCTTCCTCTGGTTTCACGTCCAGAAACGACTTAAACACCTTCTATGAGTCGAGGATAAGCTTCCCATCCAATTTTCTTATAAATTGGCAAACAGGGTCTTTTTGAGTCAGATTCCCAAGACTATAACGCTCTTGTTCATCCTTGAAGAGATTCCACAAACTAAGAAGTTCACGCGGCACAACTCCACAAGAATGCGTCTCAAGAGTCAATAAGATATTATCTAATGACTCCTTACTCAGTCCATTCTTAATGAAGAATATTTTATCTTCTCTATTTATAGAAACCATCCTCAAAAAGTGACATCGCGTGTTGCAATTCCATCGTGCATACTTGAAACAAACTTTCATTCTTTTTGCTCTTCTCCTTTTTGAAAATGAACTTTTACCGAGACCAGGCATGTATGGGACAAATGAATCTGAAGATTCACCAGCTAAACGAACCTTTGCTTCGATTATCCAGCGTATATCTTCTGGGATGCCCTTATACATTAACAATCTCAGTTTTTCACACCTAGCTTCATAGACTTTTGTTAGAGCATTTAGAGGGAGAGAAGGAAAATGTTTTCTTAGATTTGAGAGAATGACATCCATTTTGAAAGGAGAAGAAATCAGTTATTATGGGAAATTGAAAAACAAATCGACTTGAGAGTCACGGAGTACCGTTATCCGCCATTTAACCGGGAACACAAAGAACTGCAAAAAGAAAGAAACAACATTAAAATAAATTCTACTCATAACAAGGATTAGAAAGAGAAATGGATTCTACCTCAACAACTTGATGTTCCAGAAATAGTTTGAGTCTTTGTCCATTAACCTTAAATACAATATCATTCCTAGGATTCTCAATGTCTATGGCCCCATAAGAATACACATGTTTGACAATATAAGGACCAATCCACCTAGATCTCAATTTTCCAGGGAATAGGTGAAAGCGAGAATTATAAAGCAGAACTTTTTGACCAATTTCAAAAGTTTTTCTGAAAATTAATTTGTCATGAAAAGCTTTTGTTCTAACTTTATAAATCTTTGAGTTTTCATATGCATCATTTCTTAATTCCTCAAGTTCATTCAATTGCAATTTGCGTAACTTGGAAGCATCATCAAGACTTAAGTTGAAAGCTTTAATGGCCCAAAATGCTTTATGCTCCAATTCTACAGGTAAATGACAAGGTTTTCCATAAACTAACCGATAGGGAGACATGCTCAAAGATGTTTTAAAAGCAGTACGGTAAGCCCAAAGTGCATCGTTTAGTCTTAAAGACCAATCTTTACGATTTGGGTTAACCGTTTTTTCCAAAATTTGTTTAATCTCCTTATTTGCTAATTCAACTTGTCCACTTGTCTGAGGATGATAAGGGGTTGTAATTTTGTGGGTAATGCAATATTTTTTCATTAAAGATTCAAATGGTTTATTGCAAAAATGTGTTCCCCCATCACTGATGATAGCTCGAGGAATTCCAAATCGACTCAAAACATTTTCTTTTAAAAATTTTAGAACAGTTTTATGATCATTGTGCCGACATGGAATCGCCTCAATCCATTTTGAGACATAATCAACTGCAACCAAAATGTACACAAATCCAAAAGATGATGGAAATGGACCCATGAAATTAATTCTCCAATAATCAAAAATTTCAATGACAATGATAGGGTTTAAAGGCATCATATTTCTTTTTGAAATGGACCCCATTTTTTGATAACTTTCACAACTTTTGCAAAAAGTATAACTGTCCTTGAATAAAGTAGGCCAATAAAATCCACACTGCATGATTTTCGTAGCTGTTTTCTTTGAAGAAAAATGACATCCACATGCTTCTGAATGACAAAATTTAATGACACTACTTACCTCATTGTCGAGTACACATCTCCGAAAGATTTGATCAGGACAATATTTGAACAAATATGGGTCATCCCAAAAGAAATTTTTCACCTCAATCAATTTTTTTTTTGTCTTGGTGTGTCCACTAAGGCGGCATCTTACCTGTTACAAAAAAATTGACAATGTTAGCCAACCAAGACATAGAATTAACAGAAAATAAAAATTCATCAGGGAAAGAATCATTGATAGATGTGCTATCAAAAGATGAGTCTGTTGTCAGCCTTGACAAATGATCTGCAACAACATTTTCGGCTCCTTTCTTGTCTTTTATTGTGATATTAAATTCTTGAAGCAACAAGATCCACCGTATCAACCTAGGTTTGGCATCCTGTTTAGACATTAAATATCTAACAGCAGCATGATCAGTGAAAACAACAGTGGATGAACCAATTAAATAAACTCAAAATTTGTCCAATGCAAAAATTACAGCAAGTAGTTCTTTTTCAGTAGTGGTGTAATTCATTTGTGTACTATTTAAAGTTCGACTTGCGTAATAAATTACATAAGGCTTACCTTCCTTTCTTTGGCCTAAAAAAAGCAGTTAACAAAGAAAATTACTAGCATCACACATCAACTCAAAAGGCAAAGACCAAATCCAGGAGATTGCATGATATGAGATAGAAGTCAAAAGACCGATTAATTTTTCAAAAGATTTTTGACAATCTTGAGTCCAATCAAATGGTGTATCTTTTGTTAGAAGATTACATAAAGGTCTAGATATAGCACTAAAGTCCTTTACAAATCTTTTGTAAAATCCTGCATGTCCTAAAAAAGAACGAACTTCTTTGACTGTTTTTGGGAAAGACAAATGAGCAATTAATTCAACTTTGGCCTTATCAACTTCAATTCCCTTAGAAGATATCACATGACCTAACACTATTCCTGAGGTAACCATGTAATGACATTTTTCCCAATTTAACACAAATCCTTTTTCTTCGCATCTTTTAAGAACTTTTTCCAAATTATCAAGATAATTTTCAAAAGAATTTTCAAAAACTATCAGATCATCCATGAAAACCTCTAAATAATGCTCAATCATGTCACTGAAAATACTTAGCATGCATCTTTAAAAAGTTACTGGAGCATTACAAAGACCAAAAGGCATTCTTCTATATGCAAAAGTGCCAAAGGGGTAAGTAAAAGTAGTCTTTTCTTGGTCCTTTAATGCAATTGGTATTTGATTATACCCTGAATAACCATCAAGAAAACAATAGTAGGGATGTCGTGCTACTCTTTCTAGAATCTGATCAAGAAATGGCAATGAAAAATGGTTTTTCCTAGTGGTCGATTCAATTTTTCAAATCAATACACATACGCCAACTAGATGAGACTCGGGTAGGTATTAATTCTCCTTTTTTATTTTCAACCATGTTATTCCGCATTTCTTAGGCACAACTTGTGTAGGGCTTACCCACGGCTATCGAGATAGGATAGATAATTTCAACATCAAGTAATTTAAGAACTTCACGTTTCTAACTATCTCTTTCATGTGTGGATTTAATCTTCTTTGAGGTTGTTGAGATGTTTTAGCATTATCCTCTAAATGTATTCTATGTGTACATGCATTAATGGATTAATGCCTTTTATATCCTTTAATGTCCATCCAATTGCACTTTTATGCCTTTTAAGTACTTCTATCAACTTACCTTCTTGTTCTTTGGTCAGGGATGAGGAAATTACCACTGAGAGCTTTGTTCTTCTCCCAAAAATGTGTACTTCAACCCATCGTAATATTCAGTTCAAAGTGTGGGTACTTCTTCATGGGTATCATCATTCATGGATTTTAGCTCTTCGAATCTTGGCTTCCATCCTTTGTATTTCATTTCCTGTGTACAGTCAAGCAAAGAGCATATTTCGAAGAAATATCATCATCTAATTGTGTAGTGAATTAAATGAATTAATTAAACAGATTTCTAATGGGTCAGAAGAACTCCTGATTTGAAGATAATCATCTATAATGGCCTCAATCCCTTCAATCTCTTCATTGTCATCATAAACTTCATGTGGTTGCTTGCACATGTTAAAAACATTAAGCTCCAGTGTCATATTTCCAAAAGTTAGCTTCACCACTCCATTTCTGCAATTTATCAAAGCATTAGATGTTGCTAAAAATGGGCGACCCAAAATAACAGAACTGACTTAGAACTATCAACCATAGGTTCAGATTTCCAAGATAATAAAATCCACAGGATATATGAATTTATCAACTTGTACCAACACATCTTCTACTATTCCTTTTGAAATTTTAATTAATCTATCGGCAAGTAGAAGAGTTACGAAGTTGGTTTTAACTCACCAAGATTGAGTTCTTTCGATAAACCGAATATGAAAGCAAATTAACACTAGCACCAAGATCAAGTAAAGCTCGTTCAATTTTATGTTCACCAATAATGCATGAAATCGTAGGACAACCAGGGTCTTTATATTTCAACTCATTATTGTTTTGAATAATGGAGCTTACTGTTCACCAAAAATGCATTCTTTTTCACATTATGTTTTCTTTAACGAGGCACAAGTCTTTCAAATATTTGGCATAAGAAGGAATCTGTTTGATAGCATCTAACAAAGGAATATTGACCTTCACTTATTTAAAGATTTCAAAAATGTCACTGTTATGATTCACTTTACTTGAATTGTTTAATGCTTGAGGAAATGGGGGTGAAGACGAGGGTTTGATCTCCTTTTGGCTAGGTGGCTTATCAACTCCTTCCTCATCTTTGGGAATTGACTCATCATCTTTCTCAAAAAGTTCAGGAATTTATTTTTCAACAACCTTTCCACTCCTAAGAGTTATCACTGAGTTGACTTGATCTATTTTTTGACTTTTCGAACTACCCTCATTTAGGCTAACAACTGACCACTTAGGATTTGGTTGAGGTTGAGAGAGAAACTTTCCTTTCTCATGAATGGCAAGTGCAGAAGAAAGTTTAGCAAGAGTGTCTTTTATGTCAATCATGACTTGAGTGTTTTGACTATTGATGGCCTCTTGTTTTTCCATGAATGCATGCAATGTTCCTTCAAGGTTTTTCCTATATGGTGGGACATAGGGTGCATATCCTTGAAGATTTTGAGAATCTTGCTGTGCCTAAGGAGGTGGTGGTTGCATGAATTGTGGCTGGTTGCTATTCCTCCAACTGAAATTCGGGTGATTTCTCCATCCCGAATTGTATGTATCTGAAAAAGAAGAAGTGAATGACTTTTTAAAATTATTCATTGCATTTACTTGCTCATGCACAACTTCTTTAAAAACAGGAATTTTTGGACATTCATTTGTTGAGTGTCCTAATTCATCACAAATGCCACAAATTTCTTCATTTTGCACAGATTTGATTTCTTTTACTTTCCCGGATTCCATGGCTTCAACCTTTCTAGCCAAACTAGCACACCTAGCATTCAGATCTTCTTCTTGACTAAGATGATATTTTCCTTTACTAGCATTTGCAAGGTTTGATCTAATTGAATTTTCAGAAGGATTAGTACCATGCCAAGATTGAGAATTTTCAGTCAAATGGTCTAAATAGTCTAAAGCTTCATCAGGTTCTTTATCAAGAAATTCACCATTGCACATTGTTTCCACAAATTGCTTGGTTTCAGGTGTTAACCCTTCATAAAAGAAGCTTAAAGTGCGCCATTTTTCAAAACCATGATGTGGGCAAGAATTCAACAAATCTTTAAAATGTTCCCAACTTTGAAAATATGCTTCATTTGAATTTTGGAAAAAATTTTAGATTTGTCTTTTCAAAGCATTGGTATTATGTGTTGGAAAAAATTTCTTCAAAAACTCACATTGCATTTCTTGCCATGTGCCAATTGTTCTTGGTTTCAAAGTGTTAATCCAAGTTTTTACTTTATCTTTCAAAGAAAAAGGAAATAATTGAAGCTTAACAACCTCTTCAGTACAAGTTTGATCATGAAAAGCAGTACATACTTCCTCAAATTCTTTTAAATGTAAATATGGGCTTTCAGATTCTAAACCATGAAAATTAGGAAGTAAAGAAATCATACCTGGCTTGAATCTAAAATTTTTGGGCATTGATGGAAAGATAAAACATGATGGATTAGAATTTCTAGGGATGGTTGCAAATACTCACGCATGGTTCGCAAATCGGTTGATTTTCATGTTCATCATGCACACTTTCATTTTCATCATTGTGCTTAATGTGTGATTGTGATTCAAACAAATCAATATGTAAAGTACCTGGATTAACTCTAACCAAACTAATTTAATTTAAATCACGATACCAATTAAGCATAAACAAGTAACTTAATAAAAGATAAAATAAAATGTACAAGATAGCAATATAAATCATTCATTAAATATTAACAAAGATGTGGTATAAACTAACCACCAAATAAGTTAATAAGCATAAAAATTAAAAGTTAGTATACGATAAATTAAAATGTTAGAAGCGAGAAAAAGTAAAAAGTTAGATAGTTAGTAAGAGAATTAGTAAGTTAGTAAACAAAAAAAAAAATGAGAAAATAAATAACAAAAAAAAATGACGAGAAAATAAAAACAGAAAATAAAGTACAAAAAATAATAATAAAGGGAGAGTTACCCCACTAAGTTAAAATGTACAAGAAAATAAAATGGAGAATTACCCTCACTATATAGAAATTAAAATGCAAAAAATAAAGTGCAAAAAGTAAATTACAAAAAATAAAATAAGTAAAAGGAGAGATTCCCCACTAAGTTAGTGCGTAAAATAAAAGGGAGAGGTTGCCTCCACTAAGTTAGTATGCACATTAAATTAAAAAGGAGAGGTTCCCCACTAGTTAGTATGTTAGTATATATACAATTTTTTTTTTACACCGTAAATCTTCAAATCAAGTCTCCAAAGAACGGCGCCAAAAACTTGATGCACAATTTTTAATTTCAAACAAGTCTACAAACTTGATGCGGGATTAATTGTTGCTTTAACCCAAGTGTAGGTTGTCTTAAGTAATAAATTTCTCGGGAGTCCGAGGTCGATCCACAGGAATTGTTGAAGAAATTAAGGTGAAGTAAATATTTTGTTACTATGGTAAAATTATTTACTTGGGTTAGAAGATCCACTCTTGGTAAATAAAGTAAAGGTAAGATTAATTTCTTTTATAACTCAATTAGAATCCTCGCAACATGGAGATTCCAATCGAAAAATACAACATTAAAAGTCCATTTAAAATAATATACGTAATTATATTATGTTTCCTAAAAATATTACCACCACTTATAAATGGGTTAAAGCATTCATTGTGCCAATATTTTGTCTACAACAAATCAAGAACTCCTATTTACAAAGATGGTTTTTAAATTATAAGAAACAAATTATAATACGTATAATGGTTATTAGAAAATATAAATCATTTAAGCACAAGAGAAGAATAAATCTAACCTTACTTTATTACCAAGAGCTTCATCCTTTCACCCAAGTAAAATAAAACTTAGTTACTCATAGATAAGAAGAAAGAAAGAGAGAAGAAGAAGAAGAAGAAGAACATGACTTTAATTTAGAACAAAGAAAAATTACTACAAGAAAACCTAGTAACAAAATGATGTCATTTTGGTAACTAACACCTAACACCCTCAATGATCTGCCAAGGCCTCCTTTTATAGAGGATTAGAGATACAAAATGACAAGGGGGCTGAGTCATTAGTGGTTGGATGAGTGAAAAATGAGTAGAAAATGCCAAATGACTTTAGGTGAGTGGGAAATTATGGAGATTCCTTGTCTCCGAAATCATGCAGCTCTGAAGTCATTGCATTCGTCATTTTTGAATCAAGTGATCTTCATGAAAGTTTTAGGCATGGATCTTAGCTTTCAAATGGCTTTGGTTTGAGTCCAATATCATTTCTATAACTCCATGATACGTTCAAATTAACATTTATGCACACTGCCTGTGTTGCTCCTCTCTTTCGACTTCCAAGCCCAATATCACCTTCAAGGAGTTCGATTCTGGAAAAGTGTTCAACATGAAAGTTGTAGATATGGGTCTTAGCTATTCAAATCCAAATTTCAGCTCATTTTACAACTTCTAGCCCGAACAATGGCATGAACAGTATACATGGGTCAAGTTGTCAGGAACAGCACTCTAGTTCTTGCTTCAATCCCAATTTGAGTTATTTACTCGTGTGATTGGGCCTTTGAAGTCTTCATAAAAGTTATAGAGATCCCTCTTATCTTTCAAATGCCACTAGAATCACCTCCAAATATCACCTACAGCCCAAGATATGGCCTAAATACAGAAATAGCATAAGATATGAATCATGCTAAAAAATTCAATTAAATCTAATTTAAGCCCAAACTTACAAAACATAATAAAACTCAATCAATTAAGTATATAGAGAGTGTAAATGACTAAGAATGAAAGCTTATTAATGTATCAAATATGTGATCATCATATTTGAGTACATGACAAATGGGAATTTGAGGGACTATTTAGATGGAGTTTCTGGAAAAAAATATGCTTGGATACTGCTCAGAATTAAAATGAAAACATGTTCAGAGGTTACTTGTATTTGAGTACATGACAAATGGGAATTTGAGGGACTATTTAGATGGAGTTTCTGGAAAAAAATATGGATTGGGCTACTCGAGTTATGAAGGCAGCATTATTCGTCCAACTAAAATATTTTAATTTTTATTTAATTTTCTTACAAACTTATTTTGTATTATGCAGAAAAACTACAGTAATATATAATTTAATTTGATATTTCTTTCATATAAATTTATAATGTAAATACGATGTGTGTATTTTAGTTGTACGAAAAATATTATCCCAATTACAATAAGAGCTGCTAGGGGCTTGGAATATCTCCATGAAGCAGCTGCTCCAAGAATTGTTCATAGAGATGTCAAATCAACAAACATTCTTCTATATGAAAATTGGCAAGCAAAAGTATAAGTCTTGGTTGTTCTGGATGATAGTAACTGGTAAGAGTTATATATTTTCTACCTCAATCTTTTGAATGTGATTTATATATATATTGAGTCACTTCACTTAATATCAATTAATTTTATATTAGAATCTAATACGATATCAGAGTCATGGTATCCACCTTGAAGAGAGTTTTTCCTTTTTGTTATATAAAGTTATTGGAACTTGTTAGAATCATTATTAATCACTATCAAATTTAGACCTTTTTCATTATCTGCTCCATTCAGACACTGTTCTAGACCTTCATTTAGACTCCATTCTAGATACCATTCTAAACCTCCATTCAAACTTCGTTCTGATGTCAGACTCTGTCTTAAATTCCATATTTCGTTATGATGTCAAACTCCATTTCAAACTTCGTCTTAGATTTCAGATTTCATTCTGACGCCAGACTTCGTTTTAAACTTTGTCATAGATTTCAAATTTTGTTCTGATGGTTGGACTCCATTTCAGACTCTGTTCTCATTGTAAATCTTCCCAAATGTAGATAATTTCATCCCAAATGCAGTTTGAGCATGTTAGCTTCTCAAATATTCCAGACTCCATACTTAATCATCATCCTAACCGATTTCACCCTCTGGTTTCCAAACTCAAGTGATTTTTTCAGATGCAGATGGTTCCATCCCAAATGCAGTTTGTGCATATTGGCTTCTCCAAGATCTCGACGCTGTGTTTTTAGATTATTTTTAATTTATTTTATTTTCGTATGTCTACTTGTAAATATTTTTAGTTTGTTTTCTAAACTCCAGACTCTAGACTTAATCATTATCCTAGTCAATTCCGCACTTTGATTTCCAAGTTCAAGTTGGGTTCTTCTATACTTACTTGAATTTGAGGAGATATGTTAACGTGATTAATTATAATTGAGATTATATTTGATCATAATTAATTTTAAAAACTATTGTAATTAATTTAATACATAATTAGATTGATTTAATATATAATTATATTTTATTATTTTTTTCTGTATAATTGCCTTCATGTATAAATAAAAATTTGTTTTTTGTATTCATTTATTTATAAATATACACAAATTACTAATATTTATTTCACTGTTTCTATTTCTAAGAGTTATTAAACCCATACGTGACTGAGCATCTAGAGAAGGTACCAAGTTCTCCACAAAACTTGGCATATGGGTTCTCTTAACTCTCGTTGAAGTTAAACTTGTCATTTTGCAGCAGTTTATAGTTTTTTTAGCCAATCAGCTGCTAATCTGTCCCATTTTGGTCAATTATGCCTTAGCATTATTTATTTATTTATTTGTTTATATAACAATTGACAAGACCTCTATTCTAGCTCCATTCAACTATGCTGGAATAATTTGCCTCAGCAATCAGCATTTTGTGCACGATAAGAGTAAATGATATATATTTCCGAAACCTTTTCTTTCATAAACACTGGTTGATTCCCATACGCAGGTGTAGCCTTGAACAGTAATTTGTCATAATTCTAAAGCCTTATGCTTGGGTCTTATTCAGGAAATTCTCTCAGGTACGTCAATGAACATGCCATGTTAAGACAATAATGAATTTTCTGATATATATAGATACCTCAAGTGGTGTTAGGGACCAACACATCAGCTTTCTCACATTTCACCAGGCAGTTGTTTCCACTCTCATCACTGCCATGGCTTTCAAAAATCTATTCCACTGCACTTCATTGGCTTTGCTTCTCCTTTTTGGATTCTGGGCTTTGGAGGCCAATGCTCGTACTCTCGAAGATGCCTCAATGTATGAGAGGCATGAGCAATGGATGGCACAACATGGAAAAGTCTACAAGGACTCTTACGAGAAGGAGTTGAGATACCAGATATTCAAGGAAAATGTGCAACGCATTGAAGCATTTAACAATGCTGGAAACAAACCATATAAGCTAGGCATCAACCAATTTGTTGATCTTACAAATGAGGAATTCAAAGCCAGAAACAGATTCAAGGGTCATATGTGCTCCACAATAACAAGGACACCCACATTTAAGTATGAACATGTGACTGCTGTGCCAGCTTCATTAGATTGGAGACAGAAAGGAGCTGTCACACCCATTAAGAACCAAGGCCAATGTGGTATGTCACGTGTTTGATGATTCTTAGAAACTCAAAAGTCAAGACTAAATTGTATGTTTCCTTATTAACCTTTCTTTGTGTTTTATCATATATATAGGATGTTGTTGGGCATTTGCTGCTGTGGCAGCAACAGAAGGAATCACCAAGCTGAGTACTGGCAAACTGATCTCTTTATCAGAACAAGAGCTTGTTGATTGTGACACAAAGGGTGTGGACCAAGGTTGTGATGGGGGTCTAATGGACGATGCCTTCAAATTTATCCTGAACAACAAAGGACTCGCCTCAGAAGCCAATTACCCATATCAGGGAGTTGATGGAACGTGCAATGCAAACAAAGAAGGAAACCATGCAGCTAGCATTAAGGGGTATGAGGATGTCCCTGCCAATAGTGAGAGTGCACTGCTCCAAGCTGTTGCTAATCAACCAGTTTCTGTAGCTATTGATGCTAGCGGATTTGAGTTTCAATTTTATTCAAGTGGTGTCTTCACTGGATCCTGTGGCACTAACTTGGATCACGGTGTCACTGCTGTGGGTTATGGAGTAACTAGTGATGGAACTAAATATTGGTTGGTCAAGAATTCATGGGGAACACAATGGGGTGAACAAGGATACATTAGGATGCAAAGGGATATTGGTGCTAAGCAAGGCTTGTGTGGCATAGCCATGCAAGCTTCCTACCCCACTGCATAATTGTTAAAACTTATTACTACTATTTCCAAAACTATATGTAATAGTAAAAGTCACTTGAAGTGTGCTAATATTAATAGGTTTGATTAGCTTGCAAGAAGTTATAGGCGTTCAGACCTTGTGCCAGTATTGTATAAAAATATATAAAATTGTAATTGCTTATGAAGTCAAGTAAATTATGCTTTATCTTTCTAAAATTTCCCTTCAAATTAATTTGATTGTATCAAATTGAATCTTACATTTTTCCACCTTCATTTAAGAAACAAAAATATCGCTAGCAAGATTTATAGATTTGCCCACTGTTTTGTTTTCTATTTGTTCTGAATAGTTTCAGAAGATCACCTACATAAGGTTGATGAAAGTAATTTCTTCTGTACCACAATGATAGTGACGGTGGTGCGAATGGTAAGTACATATAAAAGATACTGTGACGCTCAAGTTAGACTATAAGTAAGGTGGGTAGTGCTTGAAATTAGATACATACATTTACTACTTTGCGTAGTATTTATAGGAACATCTTGATAGATAAGAATCATGTTTAAATCTGTATTAAATGTTGTTAATTAGAATAAGAATTTAACAAAAAAAAATTTTCTCATAACTGATTATTCTATTTATAAGAGATTTTATTAGAATTTATTCCTCATAAATAGGTATATTTACTTATTCAAAAATGCTCATAAATATTCAAGAACCAATTTTAGTGGGTTAGATTGCTCCTGAACTACTACCTCAGAACCTGGTTCAGAACACTATTTTTTAGGACTATAAATCATAATGTCTCCTATTATTTTTAATTTAATTTTGATGCATTATCAGTATAAAAATTTATATTTGCATCTAATAATGTATTATCACATCATTTAATGAATTTGACATCTTATATAATTATTAATATAATAAATTCATAAATGGGGTGTTAAAACATCATCATTAGATGCAATTATAAAATTATGTACGCTGGCAATGAACCAAGATTAACGTTTTATCTAGATCTTATTTTTTTTATTCTTTTTATAGTTACACATAAAACATACATTTGTTCTAATAATATACGTATCAAAAGACACATCTAAATATATTTTGATTAGCTATAGAGTTTACACTCGTGCGATGCATAAAATAATATTAAAAGTAAAAAATTATGAGATAATACACACATAATAAAATAAAAATTATTTTCAGTAACTTAATTTTCAATAATGATAGATTAATTTGTAAATAAAAAGATAAGTTTATTATGTACAAAAGCATTTTCTAAATTCAATTTCAAATGAAAATAAATAAATAAATAAATAAAAAGTATATAATAATAATAATAATAATAATAATAATAATAATAATAATAATAACAAAAAAATCTATATATCATACTTGAATTAGAATTACATGATTTTAATTTAAATATAATGTAATATCAATTTAGAGAAAATCGACCAACAATTTTCTATAGAAACATAGAGAAAAACATTAACTAAACTTACTATTAATAAAATACAGCAAGAGACAGATGTTGCATCAAATAACTGAAAAAGAGGATGAAGTATTATATTCTAACTTTATTCAACGAGACAATAACAATATTTGTAGGAAAGCAAACTGGTGACAAAGGAACCTATTAATGTGAAAACAATAACACGTGTGATTCAAGGGTCTTTTAAATAAGTGGTGCACATGTTTATAAAATTAATATAATACTTGTGTCATTTGTAAGATAATTCCTAATTTCATGTAAAATTGGAGGAGTCAATCCTTTATTTAAGCATTCTTAGTGTTTTATATTCAAGAATAGATATATTATTAGCATTTGCAGATTAAAATAAATTACATTTTATACTTATGGAGATTGAAAATCAACTAATTATTGATGGCATATTCAATTTCAAATTACATGACTTCTAATTAAGTTTCAAATTGTATCTATATTTAAACAAAAATTATTTAATGAGATTTGTTTTACCTCTTACATTAATTCTGAATTCTTTGAACTCATAAAATAAACAATTATCACTTGATAGCCGCAATCCAAAATAAGAGACCAATTAAACAGCATTGATAGGTGATTAGGAGGGACTTTTTAAGAATTAATAGCCACAATTCAAGCGTTGTAGTAAAAACTATTTTCAATTTTTTTTGTTAAATTAATTAACATTTGTGTTTGACTAGTAAACAAATCAAATCTTAAAATTCAAATTTTTTTAAAAGCAATTAAAGTTTTTGAATCCTTATAAAAAAATGCAACCAAAAGACTATGATGATGGATTTTTACATGACAACAGGTGGCCAGTCACCCATCCGCGTCAAGCTACAACTATCAACTCCTTCCCATCACCAGAACCCTAAACAGTTGCCGCAAGCTCCTTGCCCCATTTGCACATCGAACCCATACCATTGTCGGAGCCAACATTTGGTGTATCATCGCACACCGCCACCTATAGTTCCAGACCCCAACCTACAAATCACTCACCAAGAGCCTTGGCACCATTCAGCCCTCTCATGTGGCGTTACCTTATGTTGTACTTTGCTTTTGTGGGTAGTTGCCAATTGGAAGATTGAGGAAAAATTGTAGCAAATCCTACCATAAAAGGAAAAATTGTATGAAGCTCAAGTCATGGTGAGATCTCGATCAAGTTATGGTGAAGAACAAGAAAGCAATGTTGGGAGAAGTAAAATGAAGGAAGATACTGAAACCCAAAAATTCACAAAAGAATCATGTATTATTTTTAAAGGTTAATTGGTTGGGACTATGCTCTTTAGGCAATCACTCTCATTAAAATCTATTTTGCATATGATGTTTGAATTTTGTCCAAATTCCTAGTGTCGACCAATCTAACTTATTTGAGTGTTTGATTTATTTTTTTTCATTTTGATGTTAATCCTTTTTTACTTATTTTTTTTAACTTATTTGGGTGTTTGAGTTTTTTTTTTCATTTTCGTTCTTTATTTTGTAATATGATGATTGATATTTTTTAAATTTTATTATTTGTTATTTTTACATGTGACAGTTATTACATCATATAACATGTGAAAAATTTTATCACATCAATGACATGTGACATAAAAATAACTATCATAGAAGTCATATGTCAAAATTTTAAAGCATTAAGATGATGACTGATGAGAAGACACATAACAGATTTTCAAGTTATGTATTTTTTTATATTATAATAATTAATTGATTGATTAAGTTGATATTAAGAGGATTTGTTAGCCGATATAACAGTACTCTTTTCTATGTCACTACTTATCAATCAACCTTATGGTTGTATTTGAGATACAGATTTGCATGTACAGGTGGAAATTGAAAATAAAGCAAACTTCACCATCTTGTATGTTTCTTTACTTCAATTTTGCTAGTATGCTACTTAACTTCATAGTTCAAACTTAATTTTTCTTTTTCCCCCAATATATATACTGACAGACTTTGAGGCTAACCCAATTGGCTATTTTGGTTGATTTGGCAAGACAACGTTCAATTGCTCTATGTTCTTCCGAATGAAAAAAAAAGAACTTATTACCAAAATTAAAATTAAAATAAAAATAAAAGAGAACTCTGTTCTCAACTCTTTGACAAGTGCCATAGTTGATTTGCAAGATATTAGCAACCCACTTCCGTTTCTTTACGGACTATACGTGATGGAGCATCTAGAGAAGTTATCGTGTTCTTCGCAGAACTTGGCATCTGGTTTCTCTTAACTCTCCATGAAGTTAAGCTTGTCATTTTGCAGCAGTTTTATAGTTTTTTTTTAGCCAATCAGCTGCTAATCAAGTGTATAACCAGTCATAATATTGGAAGAGTGCATTTTTGGTCAGTTATGCCTTAGCATTATTTATTTATTTATTTGTTTATATAACAATTGACAAGACCACTATTCTAGCTCCACCCAACTATGGTGGAATAATTTGCCTCATCAATCAGCATTTTGTGTAAGATAGGAGAAAATGATATTTCCAAAAAACTAGTTGATTCCCATACGCAGTTGTAGCCTTGAAAAGTAATTTGTCATCATATTAAAGCCTTTATGCTTGGGTCTTATTCAGAAAATTCTCTCGGGCACGTTGATGAGTCATGCTATGTTAAGACCACATTGAATTTTATGATGTATATATACCTCAGGTGGTCTTAGGGACCAACACATCTGCTTTCTCACATTACACCAAGCAGTTGTTTCCACTATCATCACTGCCATGGCTTCCAGAAATCTATTCCACTGCACTTCATTGGCTTTGCTTCTACTTTTTGGATTCTGGGCTTTGGAGGCCAATGCTCGCACTCTGGAAGATGCCTCAATGTATGAGAGGCATGAGCAATGAATGGCTCAATATGGAAAAGTCTACAAGGACTCTAATGAGAAGGAGTTGAGATACCAGATATTCAAGGAAAATGTGCAACGCATTGACGCATTTAATAATGTTGGAAACAAACCTTACAAGCTAGGCATCAACCAATTTGCTGATCTCACAAACGAGGAATTCAAAGCCAGAAATAGATTCAAGGGTCATATGTGCTCCACAATAACAAGGACATCCACATTTAAGTATGAACATGTGACTGCTGTGCCAGCTTCATTAGATTGGAGACAGAAAGGAGCTGTCACACCCATTAAGAACCAAGGCCAATGTGGTATGTCATGTGTTTGATGATTCTTAGAAAATCACAAGTCAAGACTAAGTTGTATGTTTCCTTATTAACCTTTCTTTGTGTTCTATCATATATATAGGATGTTGTTGGGCATTTTCTGCTGTGGCAGCAACAGAAGGAATCACCAAGCTGAGTACTGACAAATTGATCTCTTTATCAGAACAAGAACTTGTTGATTGTGACACAAGGGGTGTGGACCAAGGTTGTAATGGGGGCCTAATGGACGATGCCTTCAAATTTATCCTGAATAACAAAGGACTCGCCTCAGAAGCCAATTACCCATATCAGGGTGTTGATGGAACGTGCAATGCAAACAAAGAAGAAAACCATGCAGCTAGCATTAAGGGGTATGAGGATGTTCCTGCCAACAGTGAGAGTGCACTGCTTAAAGCTGTTGCTAATCAACCAGTTTCTGTAGCTATTGATGCTAGTGGATTTGAGTTCCAATTTTATTCAAGTGGTGTCTTTACTGGATCCTGTGGCACTAACTTGGATCACGGTGTCACTGCTGTGGGTTATGGAGTAACTAATGATGGAACTAAATATTGGTTGGTCAAGAATTCATGGGGAACACAGTGGGGTGAACAAGGATACATTAGGATGCAAAGAAATATTGGTGCTAAAGAAGGCTTGTGTGGCATAGCAATGCAAGCTTCTTATCCCACTGCATAATTGTTAAACTTTGTTACTACTATTTCCTAAACTATATGTAATAGTATGAAGCCAGTGTGCTAATAGTGATAGGTTTGAACAACTTGTAAGATGTTATAGATTCAGACCTTGTATTACTATTGTATAAAAAACCATATATAGTTGTATGTGTTTACTAAATATATTAAAGAAAATTATACTTTGCCTTTCTAAAATTTTCCTCCAAATCAATTTGAGTGCATCAAATTAAACCTTATATTTTACCTCCTTAATTTGAAAAAAAAAATAAATCACCAATAAGGTTCATACACTTTTCCAGTGTCTTGTTTTCTCTTATCTAGGATGATAAATAATAACGTCTCCCATTATCGCTACAGTTGAAATAAATAAAGTTCAAATTTACTTTTAAAAAAAGTTCTTATATGTGTATACATATAAATTATTACCAATATAATGAACACAAATCATGTTTATGACTTTCTTACATTCTTTATTATTTTTTTTCCTTTGAGTATGTTGTTCATAATAATAAGATTAATTGTCTTTATTTATTAATTTTCATCGTTTTTGTTAGGAATCAAAAAGATAAAATGACTCAATCTAAAAAATTTTACTCTCTAGTCTCACGAAGATCCTTGATCTTATTTCATAAAATAATTATTTTTATGAATTGTTTAAGACTCTAAGTCCTACTTATTCAAGTAGTGAACACTTTAATACTTACCATCTAATCTAACTAATTACAATCCTATCAGTCTCTAATAAAAGTATAAAAAATGATAACATAACTACTAAGCCTATCAGAATCAGCGGCTTCAACTTCAACTTGAAGTATATGGGTTGGGCCTATAATTGAAATGCTTTCCCATAGAAGTGAGGGAGGCCCAGCCCAGGCCTATGCAAAGGCCCAGGAGTTACTCTCACCATTAAACGCACCGTTCCTTCGGCCATATATATAGGGAAAAGGAAGTGAAAGGAACCTGAACAAGTGAGAAGAGAGAGAGAGTGACTGAGAAGAAAAAGAAGGTGTCGTCACTCTTCACCGCCGTTTGAAATGGCCGGCCAAGGTGGAACGACTCCGGCGACGTATTCGCCGTCTCCGACCATTCAGAAAAAGAAATCTCCACTTTTCAAGGAAGATTGGGTCCGACCCGATGGCCGCGGCTTCCACCAGTGCAGGCCTGCATGTAAGCCCCACCCACCCATTTCTACCACATATTCAAATTCAACACCCTTTTAGTTTCTACACAATGCAATCTTATAGTATGTTTGATTTTCATTAAATTTGGAAGAAAAATCGATTTTTTTTCAAAAGCTCTCTAGTAAGATTTTGATTATAAGCTGTTTAGAACACAAAATAAACTAATCTAAACATATTTGCTTTATCATAATAATTTTCGTATGATTCGGTTCCTTTTATTAAATTATGAGTCTTTCTTTTATTCAGCATAGCATAAGCTTGGGTAATGGCTGGATTAGGCATCATTGAAATAAGGTTTTTATATGTATCAAATCTATAATGATTCATGACACAGGACTGCATCAATTATTCTGAATAACACACTCAATTTGTGACTAAATAACTGCTGATCACTGTGGAAGTTGAAGTTTTGGATTTTACAAAATATTAGTACTGCATGTCTTGAATTCTCACTTCTTACTCTATAATCATTTATTTGCTTTGAAATATTGATCCCGTATCAGTTGCACTAGTTTTATGGTTAAGGACACCAACATTTGGTGACTTGCAGTTTTTAGGACTGGTGCTGTGAATGCTGCATCCGGATCTGCTTATGCAGAGTTTGGGAATACCAAGGTCATTGTATCTGTGTGAGTGATTCTTTTATCTCACAAATGTTGTGACTTACTTAAATCATCTTAGTGAGGTGTTTTTCTTCAGTTTTTGTTTGTCGTGTTCCTTGCCTAATGTGGATATTTTATTTGCATTTTTTTAATTCAGATTTGGGCCAAGAGAGAGTAAGAAGGCGATGATGTACAGTGATATAGGGCGTCTGAATTGCAATGTCAGCTTTACAACGTTTGCAACTCCAATTCGAGGACAGGTGTATAAAAAATTATGCTTATAATTTTTGTATTCTTCTACTTTTGCCATCTTATGGCTATTTTATGTAGTATTTAATATCTGTAATCTCACAAAGTCAGGGTTCAGACCACAAAGAGTACACTGCAATGCTTCATAAAGCTTTGGAGGGTGCAATAATATTGGAATCTTTCCCCAAAACAACTGTGGATGTTTTTGCATTGGTGCTGGAATCTAGCGGCAGTAAGCTTACAATTTCATAATGATTTTCTATTTAATTCATCATGATATTGTATTTGATGGTTAGAAATTTAAGGATGGAGATGTGCTGAAACAAGTTACCAAGAAAACAATAGAATGGAAGTCTAAGTTTATTTTTATTTTTGTTTACCTTGCTGTCATTTGTTGAATGCTTCAACCAAATTCTGTTCTCTTGTGTAAATGTGAAAAGCCATTTTTCCTTGACTTGTATTTTCCTTTAGCTAACCACAAGGTGTGGCTCAGTTAGCAACCTAAACTCCATGTTGGTGAACTTCACCTGCAGTTCAGGGATTTGAATCTCACTGGCAGCACCTTGTGGCCAAGGCCACGCCATCAGATGCACTTGTGGGGATTTGTCCCACCCTTTTGGGTGTGAGGACACCTCGTGGGAGACAAAAAAAAAAGTAGTTTCTTTTAGTTGAACCACTTTTATAGGCTTTTGGTAAGAGATATCAATCAGAACTTCTTTTGTGTGAGGCCTTAATTGGTTATGATGATAATTGATGCCATGTGCTTACTGTCTTCTAAAATAGCAATTAGTATAATATAAGTTTTCTTTAATAAAGGCTGGTGCCTATGTCTTATTTTTTATATAATTTACCAGTCTTTTATTGACACCTTAAACATAAATATTAAGATAGAGACATAGTCTTTTATGGTAGTCTGGTTCTTAGTGAACTTGTTTGAGATGCAGCTCTTCATATGCATATTCCTTTGGATTTTATAATTGTAAGAAGTTATGATGAATGTTCCTATTTAAAATTTGGAGCTGTCAGAGGGCGCAGTTTAATTGAAATCTTTAGGCAAAATCTGTTCTATTTGATTTTCTGCTAAGTTTCTAGCAGTAATAATACTATTGAGCTTGTGGCAGGTGATCTCCCAGTTGTCATATCATGTGCTAGCCTTGCCCTGGCAGATGCTGGAATAATGATGTATGACCTTGTTGCCTCAGTTTCTGTGGTATGGATCTTGCTCACATTTGCAGTCTTCTATAATGTGTACTTGCTTCGGAGGGAGCTTAAGCTTTGTCTCTCATTTTTAGACTTTTCTTGAAATTTTGGTTTACTATAATATCATCTTCTAAAGTTCTATTTTCTTTTCTCTTCTGAGTTCTAACTTTGTGCCAGCATCACACATTTCACGCATTATTAAATTCCTTCTTTATGTATGCATTTTGTCTTCTGTAGCCTAAAAAAACTTTTTTTTTAAAAAAAAACCTTTATTTATTCCAATTGCTTTTCTGGTGATGCCAAATTCTATGGCAAATATATTTTATTGGAAGATCTTTTCTGGATTTGTTAATGCCAGGTTCCTTTTCACAAAAATCATTATGACAAAATGAGATCATCATGATTCATGAGGAAGGCTAATGACCTTTTAGCTGTTACGAATCTGGCATGAATTGTTCCTGTGTGACATGCTTATTTTTCTGCTGAGGGACTTATTGAATTCCTTTTATCATTAAATATTAGCTTTTTTTTTAATGATTCCAGTCCTGTCTCAGTAAGAACCTTGTCATTGATCCTATTTTGGAGGAGGAAAACTGCCAAGATGGAAGCTTAATGATTACTTGCATGCCTTCTCGCTATGAAATCACTCAACTCACAGTTACTGGGGAATGGTCCAACCCAAAGATTAATGAGGTATGCCTATTTTGAAGTTGTAAATTCACTTCTGGATACTTTTCCACTTTACTGATTTCTAGAAACAGCGTTTAGTAGATGCATCTGAGGCTTTCTGCTCTGAGGATTGCATATTTGCATTGCTATTTCTTTCACGCA
Organism: Ormosia semicastrata; assembly: GCA_029884595.1. NCBI lineage: Eukaryota > Viridiplantae > Streptophyta > Magnoliopsida > Fabales > Fabaceae > Ormosia > Ormosia semicastrata. The sequence goes on from JAQQTO010000038.1 coordinate 11,630,338, forward strand.
TGTCTTTTCAATTGCAAGATCATCTAAATATTTGTAACTCCTTTTCGCTTGAAATGACAGTATCTAGATATTTGTAACGCGTATTTGTACATCTTATTTGACCACAGTTAACAAATATAACTGAAATTGAGTCAAGGCTATCTTCAATTTATAGAGAGGTGCAAGTTCGATGTAAAGATATAATGTCTTACCAATATCTATTGATCCATATTGGTGATTCTATTAACATATTATAATGAATAGAGCTGGAACGAACTCTCAGTGACTTTTTAGTTACCTGCATGCAGGGAATGCAGCTGTGCCTGGATGCTTGTGCAAAGCTTGCGAAGATTATGAGGTCATGTTTGAAAGAAGCTGCTTCTGATTCAAAGGAATAGTGTGAGAGTTCTAAGTCAGCACACAGGTCACAAGATGTGCTGTTAAGTTCTGCTTTTTGTTTCGTATTTTTTTTTTTGCATTGTTTTTTTTTTATGTTTTTTTGTTTTTCCTTCTACCTCAACATTGAGAGATTTTTTTTGTTGGAGGGGGGAGGGAGGGAGAGATGCCTTGCATGTCTTGCAAATTTTGTGCTTATGAGCTTGTCAAGGATACTTGCTATAAATTTTCTTATAGTAACAGAGTTTGCAATAGGCATGTCACTCGATGTAGTTTACTACAAAGTATGACATCCGGTGGGGCAAAAACATTTGGGCTAGTTTTATGTAAATATAAAACTTGAATTTGGTATTACTTTGCTTCTGGAATATGCTTAACCTTTGAATTTTTTAACTAGAGTTTGAAACATTAATAAACTTTGACTAAACTGAGAATGGCATTTCGGTTTCATCAATTTCTTAAAGACTTCTGGTTTAAATTTGTTCAGTTTTTAATATTTATAAATGTTCTTACATTTGCTGGTTATGTAAGTAAAATATCTCTTATAATGACTTGGGCAAACTTTTCCTTGAGCTAACTTTTTGGGTTGAATTAAGTTCAATCCATTCTCCATTCTAATATGATATTAAAGTCTATGTCAGACCTAATGTTAGGCTACTAGCAAATGTTTAGTCTTACAAATTTCATGTTCCATATGTCCCTTCCTAGGTGTGAACTGTGAAGGGGTGTGTTAAAATTTGATATATGGGCAAAGTATTGTTTATAATGGCTTGGTAATAGATGCATTTGAAATTGATCTTCGTAAGGAAGTAGACCATGTAATAAATCACAGAACGTGTCCCACAAATGAAATCAACCCTAAGTTTGGATAGTTTTTTATTAGTGGGACAAAATGAAATAGATAGAGATGAATTAGAAAAAAAAAGAAATAATAGAATATAATTATTATTCTCTTTATTTAAAATTTTTATTAATGAAATAAAATTTTATTACTTATGTGTTTTTTTTATTATATTTTAATTTTAGTAGAATAAAAGTTAGATATTTGAGAGAGGAAAAAAATAATAATTTTTATGTATTTTATTTTTATATATATTTTAAAAATTTTAAAATAAAAAAATATTTTTCTTTTCTTCGTTCCCTTTTCCTTCTCTTTATTAACTATCTTCTAAACATATAAACAGATAATTTAACACTGCAGTGCATTATTTTGTATGAGCATGAAATCGTGTGGGTCACAAACACGTGCGTCTAATCTCAAATCCTTAGGATGCCTCACGAAGTGTGGATAGTGGATTTAACTGGATACAGTCTGTACTTGTTGATCTGATATCATCCGGAAGGTACAACCAATCACAGTCCTTCATTTAAAGCTAACGCAAGGGCTGTTGAATTCTAAAGTGCATATATATATATATATATATATTTATTTATATAAGATTTATTCAGGTGAGAGAAGTGTTTATTATGAGAAATGAGAAGAATAAATCTTGATCATTAGATTTTTCATGAATGGTCAAGATTATAACATAAATGCATGTGACTTTTTTAAGTGGTCACATGACCTTCAACTAATTTTTAATCTTGACCATCCATGTATGGTTGTATGGTCAAGATTAACTTTTCTCACCTTCTTACAATAAAAACTCTTCTCACTAAATATGTCACATATATATATATACAGAGATATGAGAGTATATCTAATGAGAGGAATATTTATTACGAAGATAAAAGAAATAAATCTTAATTATTGAATTTTTTATGAATAATTAAAATTAAAAGATAAATACATATGACATTTTTAAGTAGTCACATGATCTTTAAGTAACTTTTAATCTTGATCATTATATATGATTATATGATCAAAATTTACTCCTCTCACCTTCTCACAATAAAAACTCTTTCACTAGATATATATATATAATATATAAAAAACTTTTATCACTAAATATATCCATAATATATATATGTATATATATATAATATATATATATATATATAATATATATATATATATATCTTCCTTCTCCATCATTTCACCTTACAACATGAATACCAAATTCAAAAAATATAAACATTATTAATATCCATTAAGGGTGTGTTTGTCTAAGTTTGATTAATTTTTTGGAAAAAATTTTTAACAAAAGCGAATAGTAAAAAATTGAATTAATTATGACATTTATAAAGGAACATACTAATAGATTAGACATTTTCAAGATATAAAATACCAGAAGAAATATCATTCTATATGTATAATGGATTTTTTTTCCAAACAAATCAGACAATTTTTAAAATCACTTTTATAGCTAATGCATCCAAACATAAAAATAAATCGATTATAACAAAAAACATTTATACAATAATCGATTACTAAGCATAATCAAATTTTTATAGCTTTTCCAAACACACACTTAAATTTTTAACAAAAACGAATGTCGAAATTGAGATTAATTCTGACATTTATATGAACATACTAATAGAAGACATTTTCAAGAAAATAAAAGAACTATCTTCTATGTATAATGGACTTGTTCTAGACTGTGATTCAGGATCCCGACCTTCTGTCGTGGGCCATGTCGGCACGCGCACCATTAGAGCCATGCACCCTAGGCCATCTACTTGACTTTTTGTCGGGTGTGGAGATCCCAGGTCTGCGCAAGTCTTGATAACTGTCAATCATGACTCTTAGGGTGTGGGGACCATAACTACTTATAACAGCAGGTGGCCATTAACGCGACATCTCGCAACTTTAGGGATCTGTCTGGATGATCGTAGGAGGGAGGCACCCTCTATCAGGACTCTGCCTGAACGATCGTGGGACGGAGGCACCCCCCATCAGGCCACGATCTCAATGTACCTATACCTCTCTCAGATTATAAAAGGACCTTACGCATGCTCTATAAGTATCAGGCTAAGTTATTCTAACTTAGAATCTACAATCTGGTGGTATAACCTCTCTTATTCCTTGTCTGACTTGAGCATTGGAATTTCCTTGCAAGTACCCAACCTCCTTGGTACACTGGGCAGCAGCAGCAGAAGGAGGAAATCACTGTACACATGTCTTCTCAGGCACTCTCTGGTTCTACATCAAAACATTGGCGCCGTCTGTGGGAAAGATAAACTTCTAACCCCACTCCATCATGGTAAACACGAGACAAAATTCGAGGAGAGACATTGCGCAAATCTCTGCTAACCAAAGGCAGAGAATCCCACCACCTGATATGGAAGCCTCTGCCATGAGGAACCAGGCACTCAACGTAGAGCACCTGCATGATGGGCACTCCACTTCAATCTCTGATGAGAGTCCCAACCCATCACGCAGGGTCTTTGTAAGAGACAGACTTGGAATCCCAGGCCAAGGAGGCAGCCCAAACATCCAAAAACGCAGAATCCCAGTGACTCAGCGCCTGGGAATGCCACACGACGAAGTTGGTGACTGTGCAGCTCGTTCCGAACGTGAGAGTCAATCCCACATGTCCCAACAGTAGCTCCAAGACATGCTACAACAACACATGGCCATGCTAAACGAACAGTATCAAAGATTGGAGGAAATGCAACGAGCAATGCAAGAAAACCAACCCAGGCCAAACCATCATGGCGGAGGGCGTAGCAGGCAAAATAATTAGAGGAAATCTCACATTGACGCTACGATGTCCAACATCGGAAACAATAACCTGAACCACGGCATCCAAGAACACCCCTTCTCCGATCAGCTTATGCAGTACCGCGTTCCCAGGAACTTTAAGTTCTTGGCAAACTTAGAAATTTACGACGGAATCACGGACCCCGAAGAACATGTGAATGCTTTTGAGCAATCCGTGTGCTTTCATGGGGGATCCATGGAGTTACTATATCGTTCCTTCCCCTTGTCCTTAAAAAATGGAGCCCTCAAGTGGTTTTCCTGCTTACCACAGAGATTCGTGGTAGATTAGATAGATCTGAAACAACGTTTCCTGCTCCAATACACCACTAGCAAGGAGCAACCTAAGTCCATCGAGTCTCTGGCCAAGGTGCGTTAGGGATGGGATGAGCCCCTCCGTGATTATGTAAGGCGGTTCATGGCAACATGTACCAACGTGAAAAACTTCGACGACAGAATAGTCCTTCATTATGCCAAAAGCGGCCTCCGCGTGGGTTCTGAGTTCTTTGCGTCCTTGGTGAAAAAGAAGCCAGAGAACCTGGGCGAGTTCCAGAGATGATCCCAGAAGTATGTTAACTTGGAGGAGGCAACAGAGGACCAGATGAAGTAGGATAAGGATGAGTCCCCTCGTCTGAAACCCAACCAAGATTCCTCGCGGTCCCGGCATCCCAAGAATAGCCCACCCCAGAGAAAGTATTATGACTACACTCCCCTGAACACCCCTCGAGAAACAATCTTGAGGGAGGTAATGCAGACCGAGTTTCAGAATATCCAGAGGCCGCCCCCCATCAAGAAGAACAAACAGAAGGACCACTCTAAGCATTGCGCATGGCATAAAGGTTATGGCCATGACACTGAAGATTGCTACCAACTACGCGACACCATCGAATTTCTGATCAAGGCCGGACGATTACAACAGTACATTGTCCGCGCCCGAAGCGATGAGCACCACGGAATGGGCAGAGACGACAAATAGCAGAGTCCATCTCCCCGTCATAGAAGGAGATCTCGAAGCCCCAGGAGAAGATCCCGGACTCCACCCCGTCAGAACGACAATACTCGGGGAGATAGGAATAGAGACACTCCACCTGACGGTGAGGATGACTGATATCTTGAGTCAAACAGGACGATCAACACCATAGTGAGGGGGTTCGCTGGAGGAGGACCATCAAACGAAGCACGGAAAAAAGCTCTAAGAATGGCGGTCTTTAGCGTGACCCACTCCAAACAAAATCACGAATGAAGGAAAGAAAGATGCCGCCTATTACCTTTTTGGACGAGGACTACGGCGGAATAATCCCAAACCACGACGACCCCATCGTCATCTCTGGGATAATTTTCAATGCTGAGGTTCGCCGAGTCTTTGTGGATCAAGGAAGCTCAGCAGATATCATGTTTTTGGATCTTTACCAGAAGTTAGAACTCCCGCGTTCGGACTTAACCTCATATAACGGGGAGCTAACGGGTTTCACGGGTGAGAAGATCACCTCGGTAGGATACTACGAGACTCATTTGACTCTGGGGTCTCCCAAGTTTTTAAGACGATCAAGGTAAGGTTTTTGGTCGTGGACTGCCCCTCGGCTTACAACATCATCTTGGGCCACCCTCCCAAAATACTATCAGTGTCATCGTGTTTACCACCCACCTCGTGATGAAGTTTCTAAACAAGCACAACAAGGTCGTCACTGTTAAAGGCGACCAAGTCGCCGCCAGGAAATGCTACAGTGAGAGCTTGAGGATCTGTAAGATGCCTAGAAGGGAAAATTCTGTCACTCCCAGCCCAGTCCTTGATCAGGTAAACATACTGATGACCGAGCTGGACGTTAGGGAAGAGCTCCGTGGTACCAGACCTCAACCAGAAGGTGAGCTACAGCCTCTCCAACTTGGAACCAAGCCAGATCAGGTCACCAAGATTGGAGCGCATCTGCAAGAAGATGAAAAACAGCAGTTGATAGAACTTTTGTTGAAAAACAAAGACCTTTTCACTTGGACAACGTCTGACATGTTGGGGCTTGACCCAAGTTTCATTTATCACCGCATTTCCATTCGCGAAGGTGTGAAGCCGGTTGCTCAGAAGAAGAGGAAGGTCGGCCTAGAAAGGCAACAAGTCATTGAGGAACAAGTTAAGGAGTTATTAAGTGGCAACTTCATCAGGAAAATCTCCTATACCAATTGGCTGTCCAACATCGTCTTAGTCAAGAAATCCAATGGGAAGTGGAGGATGTGCATAGATTACACCGACCTCAATAAGGCCTGTCCTAAGGATCCTTACCCACTCCCTAACGTGGATAAGCTGGTGGATAGTTCCTCGGGTTTTAAGTGATTGTCGTTCATGAACGCATATTCTGGATATAACCAGATTCCTATGTATCCAGGAGATGAAGATAAAATCGCCTCCATCACTGATAGGGCGAGCTACTGCTATAGGGTCATGTCCTTCAGTTTAAAAAATGTAGGAGCCACTTATCAGAGGATGATGAACAAAGTCTTTGAAGACCAAGTGGGGAAGATGCTAGATGTGTATATAGACGACATGATAGTAAAAATTTCACAAGGCAGATCACATGTGACAGACCTTGAGGAAGTATTTGCCCAAGTCAAGAAGTACAATATGAGGCTAAATCCTGAGAAATGCGCTTTCAGGGTTCAGGTCAGAAAATTCTTGGGTTTTATGTTAACCCATTGCGGGATTAAAGCCAATCCTGATAAATACCGAGCAGTTCTAGGCATGAGAAGTCCCCAAAGCGTTAAGGAGGTTCAACAGCTCATAAGTCGCATTGCAGCTCTTACGCGATTCCTCGCTAAGGGGGCCTACAAGTCTCTTCCCCTCTTTAAGCTTCTAAAAAAGGGAAAAAGTTTTGAATGGACCTAAGTTTGCGAAGACGCCTTTCTATCTTTAAAAAAGTTACTTTCTTCCCCTCCCATCCTAACAAAATTGAACCTCTGCGAGACGCTCTACTTATACCTCTTGGTTCATGAAGAAGCAGTGAACTCTGTGTTAATCCTGGAGACAGATGAAGAGCAGAGACCGTCTACTTCGTGAACAAGGTCCTACAAAGACCTGAGCTCCGCTACCAGAAAGTTGAAAATGTAGCATTCGCATTGATCATCACGGCCAGAAGACTGCGGCAATATTTCCAATGTCATCCTGTGATAGTGAGAACGGATCAACCTATCCGTCAAGTATTGCACAAGCCATACTTGGCCAGAAGAATGATTGCCTGGTCGATTGAACTCTTCGAGTTCGGGATTGCATACGAACCACGACTTGCGATCAAGGCCCAGGCATTGTCCGACTTCATAGCAAAACTCACATCAGATCCCGGCGACCCACAGAGAATCTCTTTGACCATTTTTGTTGACGGTTCCTCAAATCTCAAAGAGAGTGGAGCCGGTGTGATCCTAGAAAACCCAGAAGGACTAACCGTGGAGCATTCCCTGAAGTTCGAATTTCCAACCTCGAACAACCAAGCAGAGTACGAAGCGTGCATTGCCGGTCTAGTAATGGCGAAGGATATAGGGGCAACCAGGATCACGCTCTGTAATGATTCTCAGCTCGCCACCTCTCAAATCCAAGGTGAATACTAAGCTAAGGAGCCTCTCCTACAAAAGTACTTAGTGAAAGTACAAGAGCTCTTAAAAGGCTTCGAAGAGACCAAAATTATGCATATCCCAAGGGAGCAAAATTCCAGGGCGGATCTTCTATCTAAGCTTGCCAGCATCAAGAGCCCTGACAACAACAGGTCAGTAATCCAAGAAACTCTTTCTCAACCTTCCATCTCAGAACACACTATTTTTCAAGTTGAGGAAGGGGAGAACTCCTGGATCACCCCCATCATGGAATACCTGCGATCTGGAGCTACACCTCTAGACCCTAAAGAAGCTTCTAAGCTGATCAAGACAGCAGTGTGATACACCATCTATGACGGCCACTTATACCGGCGTGGTTTCTCCTCCCCCTCCTCAAATGCCTCACCCCGAAAGAAGCAAAATAAGTTCTATCTGAGGTTCATGAGGGGAGTTGCGGGCATCATCTAGGAGGTAATGCCTTAGCCCTGAAAGTATTATGGGCAGGATACTACTGGCCAACAATGGAAGCAGATGCTCATGCACATGTCCGGGATTATGACAAGTGCCAATGTCACTCTGATCACTACCATGCCCCCTCAGAGGAGTTATCCACGATGTCGGTCCCCTGGCCGTTCTATAGGAGGGGTATGGACATCCTGGGCCCGTTCCCCCAAGCCACTGGTCAATTGAAGTACTTGGTGGTAGCAGTGAATTATTTTACAAAGTGAATCGAGGCAGAACCCTTAGCCATAATCACGGCGACGCAGATTCAAAAGTTTACTTGGTGCCACATTATCACCAGGTTTAGAATTTCGGAGTCCATAGTAACGGACAACGGAACCCAGTTCAAGGATAAAGGTTTCGAAGAACTGTTGGCCGGCCTAAAAATTAAGCACCACTGCAGCGTCGTGGAAAATCCAGGATGAACGGACAGACCGAGGCTGCCAACCTAGCCATCGTCCGAGGAATCAATAAAAGGTTAGATGAAGCAAAGGGAAATTGGGCCAAACAATTAGATCACGTCCTCTGGGCCTACCGGATTACTCCCCATTCCACCACGAGAGAGACTCCTTTCAAACTCACCTACGGGTGCAAGGCTATGATCCCGGTGGAAATAGGAGAACCAAGCTAGCGCCATCAGCAGTTTTCACCGGACAGTAACCCGGGCCTTATTCGTGGTAGTCTAGACCTAATAGAAGAAAGAAGGCGCATGATGCATATACGCGACACCGCCCTTAAACAAAGGACTGCGGCTAGATATAACTGGAAGGTAATCCTGAGGAAATTCTAACCAGGAGACTTGGTACTCAGGAGAGCGGATATCGGAGGGAAAAATGCCTCCAAGGGAAGTTAGCCCCTAATTGGGAAGGCCCCTACCGTATTGTCATCAGCACCGGCAAGGGAGTCTACACCCTGGAAACGCTAACAGGCAGCTCGATTAAGAACTATTGGAATACAAATAAACTTAGAAAATACTATAACTAGATGCCCCTAACGGTCTAGTCCCTTAGTAAACTAATGTTTGATCTGCCGTGGTATGCCCTTCCTCCCAAGATTTATCAATGAAAAAGTTAGTCAAAAATCTCTTCTCATGAGAAATGTATTAAGAAGCCCAGGTCAAGAGGTATAACACACCAAAGCTTTGGTAGTAAGTTATAGGGTCAACACCCAACCTTAACACTTGACACTGACCACTCAAGAAGGTCAGAAAGTAAGTGGCAGTGCGGGTCAAATGATCCGTGGTCCACCCTTATACCTAAGCAAGAAGATCCTCGTGAAACCAACACAGTTGGCATAGGACCCCGAATAAAGTTCAATACGCCTAAGGCAGAGGGGATTACGCGTGCTAAGTTTTCTTAGACACCAAACCCTGAGTTAAGGTATTAAATTTTGCCTAAGTTCGAAATTCCAAACACTTGTTAACATGAGTATTGGACTATGAACTAAAGTATCAAATTTTGCCTAAATTCTAAACACTCGATATTATGGGTATAGAGCAGAAGGGCATTACCTTTAAGGAAGAAATATCCCAAACCACGAAATGGTTATATAACAAAAGTCATCATGGGCGTTGGACCTGAGATGGACTTGTTACCAAGTGGCCTCAAACTCAAGAAGGGGAGTGAATTGAGTTTATGAAATATTTTCATAAATCTTTCTTGAAACGTTTGTTTATCAATTTTCGTTGAAGTGATTGGATAATTGAAGTGAATAAATAAATGAGATTGAATACTTCACTTACAAATTAAACAAGCCAAGATGAATAACATTCAAGCAAGCATATAAAATAAATGCACAAATATAAAGAGATAGGGTTGAGAGAATCAAACACAATGATTTATCCTAGTTCAGTCACCCCTTGTGACCTACGTCCAGTCCTCAAGCGAACCACTCGAGATTTTCCACTAAACTTCAAGCTTGAACGGGTACTTGAAAACATTTACAGATTGGAGCATTCAACAACACCTTGGGATACCTCACCCTTGTGCTTTGAGCCTTAAAACAGGGATGCCTCACCCTATACAACCTTTGAGGGATACCTCACCCTCTTTACACCTTTGAATGATACCTCACCTTCTTCTCAATAAGGGATACCTCACCCTTTTTCACTAGAGGGATACTTCACCCTCTTTACACAATAAACAAAGTGTTTGAATGATAGAAACTCTCTCAAAGAGTATATTGATACAAATTGAAGCTCTAGCAATGACCCTTTTCAATATCTCAAGTTTTATCACAAAAACAGGGCAAAAACGTTTTTAGAATTTGATTCTTATATATAAGTGTTAGATTGATGTTCTGAATTAAAGGTTAGCCATTAATGAAGCCCCAAGGCAAGTATTTATAAGTTATTGGAAGAAATGAGTCGTTCGGTAGCATTTATGGCAACATTAAAAGCCAAGAAAATAGTCGTTGACTGTTGTTAGACCACTGGTAATCAATTACACAATCTTTGTAATCGATTACATGACTGTTTGAACGTGTTCTTGGCTTTCTAGGCATTTGGTAATCGATTACATGCTTGGTGTAATCGATTACAAGGCCTCTGACTTTCTTGTAATCGATTACCATTTCTATGTAATCGATTACATGGCTTCTTGAACATGTTCTTACCTTTCTGGGCTCATTGTAATCGATTATCAGCTTGGTGTAATCGATTACCTTAGCCTTTGATCACATTTTTCAAGTCCAATTGAGTATGTAAGTCATTTCTAACACTTAGATCATTGGATTAAACATAAATGTCTTCATGAGTATTGAATCCAAGATTAAAATCAACATTTCTTGAAAAACATGTTTAACTTTGAATTTATAAGCTGATTTTGAAAACGATATTTGGAAAACCATTTGAGAATCATTGCGATACTTAAAGAACATTTTACATTGATATTCTAATACCTATATCTAATATACCTCTTTTGATCTTGGTCTTTATCTTTTGATCTTGGTCTTCTTTTTTGATCTTGATCTTCATCTTTGGCTTTGTTATCATCAAAAACTCATTTGATATGCTACAGGACATAAGCATTCACATTCTCTCCCTTTTTTATGATGACAAACTAAGCATTCAACAGAAGGAGAAATATTTGTATTTATTTGATTATCAGAGATTTAAGCTCAACTCTCCCCCATAATATATGCATGAGATAGAATATGTGAAAGTGCAAAACTCTCCTATACACATACAATATATTTCACTAATCTCTCCCCCGTTGGCATTATCAAAAAGAAGACATAAGTATTCAGATTGGATATAGTCATTTCAGCCCAGTAGGATCAATATTAGAGTATAAACCATTTAGCACATCAATATGTGATACCAATAGCAAATGCATATGAAGAAAGTCTTAGATAGTAATTATCATTTATGCCAATATAATTCAGAGTCACATACTAGAGTAATATGGGGTTAGATAAAGATTAAGCATAAGGAAAGCATCATGAAAGAACAGAACATCAAGATTAAGCAAAAAAAGGTTTTGTAATCGATTACACTTTTATTGTAATCGATTACACGCGTTCTGTTTTCCTTGTAATTGATTACAAAGTTTGTGTAATCGGTTATATATTTTCTGACTTGGCTTGGAACGCTTGACAGAGTCTTTGTAATCGATTACAAGGATCTTGTAATCGGTTACAAGTTTGCTGAAATCAGTTTTTGCATTTCAAACAGTAATTGATCAATCTCAAAGCCTTCAAGTTAGTTCCAAAACATCCCAAATCAAATCCACACAACATGTAAACATAAAAACAAACTAATCTTTGATCCAAAACACATGATTGTGCAGCAAAATGACATATTATGCATCAAGATATCACATTATGCAGCAAAGCAATATATTATGCATCAAAATAGCATGTTATGTAGCAAGTTAATGTATTGTACGGCAGAATTAGATGCATGATTGATCCATTATGACAAGTTCAAAGATATTGATATTATACATGCCATTTCACATAAAAAGCATATGCATTTAGCATATTCAAGATATGTAGAGATATTTTTTAAGATGTTAAACTAGTAAAGCATAGATCAAGTCTCCACTTAACTAAAGGATGCAAGTTCAAGCTTCTAGGAGACAAGGAGGACATCTTGAAGTATTTTCTGGTCTTGTGCTTGGAGCAGCCACTTTTAAGATTCCAAAGTTAGCTCTTGACCTTCAAGCACACCTACAACACACTTCAATTTTTGTCTTTTGGTACCCAAATTTTCTTGGGTCCTTGTGTGTTAGTTTTTGGCAAAGTGCCTTTGGGAACCCAAACCATTTTAGTTCCTAACTTGTTATTGATATTCTTCCTTACATTGCAAGTTGATGCACTATACCATTTCCTACCATAATGAAAGCATTTAATAAAGGGACTACTTGATGTACTTGATGAAACAAAGAAATTCTTAAGAAATTTTTGTTGGTTATTGGGATTATACCCCAAACCAGCCTTTTGAAAAACACATCTTTGGTTCCCAAGCAATCTGTTCAAATTATCTCTTCCAAACATAAATTTTGAAAGAGTGTTTTTTAAATCATCAACCTCAATTTCAAATGCTTTACATGATGAGCAAGATAAGGGTGTAGATACATTATCAAGTGATAAACATGTCATGCATGAAGAATTTGCATCAATCAACCCAAGAGTTTCATTTTCTAATTTCAATTCCTCAATTTCTTTATTTAAAATAGAAATTTGATTTTCAAATGAGAAAATTATTTTCTTAGATGATGAAACAAGTTTTGCAAGTCTCATAGATTCATTTTGTAATTCTTCAAATGTATCTTGCAATTCATCATAGGAAAGTCTCAGTTTGTTTCAGAATTTAAGGAAGTTACCTTCATGTCATCTTCATCTTCCTCTTCTCCTCTAGCCATGAAACATAGATTGGCTTTCTCATTGTCTGAGCTATCGGTTGAATTCATGTCATTGTTATCCCAAGTTATGTAGGCTCTTCTTTCTTTCTTCTCTCTTGAGGATCTTTTGTGATATTTTTTCACTTTATTTTGATAGATTGGATACTCCGTCTTCATGTGACCCAATTCTCCACATTCATAGTATTTAGGAGTGGATGAGGTTCCTTCCCCTTTGTGATAGACATTCTTTTGGGAAAATGGAGGTCTTCTTTGAGCTTCACTCTTTTTGAAGAATCTTCCAAATTTCTTTACTAGTAGAGCAAGATTCTCCTCATCTATTTCCAAGCCATCTCCATCATCTTCATCATCATCATCGTCATTAATCATGGAGGAAGTGGCCTTGAGAGCTATTCCCTTCTTTTTCTTGTCAATCTTCTCACTTTGGTTGAGTCTATTCAATTCCAATTCATATTCTTGGAGTTTGCCAAAAAGTGTGGCTAAGGTCATAGTTGAGAGATTTCTTGACTCCGCAATAGCCGTCACTTTAGGTTGCCAATTCCTGCTCAAACATCTCAACACTTTGTTAATAAGATCTTCATTAGGAAAAGTCTTTCCCAATGAAGCAAGATGATTTACAATATGTGTAAAACGTTTTTGTATTTCTTGAATGCTTTCATTTTAGTTCATTCTAAAAAGCTCATACTCATGAGTGAGAGTATTGATTCTTGATCTTTTCACTTCACTTGTATCCTCATGGGTTACTTGTAAGGTGTCCCACATTTCTTGAACAGTTTTACAATTTGACACCCTAAAGAATTCATCATACCCCAAGGATGTGGTAATGATATTTTTGACACTCAAATTATATTGGACTTTTTTCTTATCATCATTGGTCCATTCACTTCTTGGTGTATTAACCCTTACACCATTAACAACTTTTGTGGGGATAAAAAGACTATTTTCAATAGCATCCCACACATCTAGGTCAATAGCTTCAATAAAAAATTTCATTCTTTCTTTCCAATAAGTGTACCCATCCCCATTGAAAAAGGGAGGTCTATAGATGGAAGAACTTTCTGAAAATTCATTTGAAGAGGTTATCACTTTCTCTTGAAGCTGATAAGCCCTTTACACAAGAGCCTAGCTCTGATACCACTTGTCACCAAGTGGCCTCAAACTCAAGAGGAGGGGGTGAATTGAGTTTATGAAATATTTTCGTAAATCTTTTTTGAAACATTTGTTTATCAATTTTCGTTGAAACTATTGGATAATTGAAGTGAATAGATAAATGAGATTGAATACTTCACTCACAAATTAAATAAGCAAGATGAATAACATTCAAGCAAGCATATAAAATAAATGCACAAATGTAAAGAGATAGGGTTGAGAAAATCAAACACAAGGATTTATCATGGTTCAGCCACCCCTTGTGACCTACGTTCAGTCTTCAAGCGAACCACTCAAGATTTTTCACTAAACTTCAAGCTTGAACGGGTGCTTGAAAACCTTTACAGATTGGAACCCTCAACAACACCTTGAGATACATCACCCTTGTGCTTTGAGCCTTTACAAATTGGAGCCCTCAACAACACCTTGGGATACCTCACCCTTGTGCTTTGAGCCTCAAAACAGGGATGCCTCACCCTATACAACATTTGAGGGATACCTCATCCTCTTTACACCTTTGAAGGATGCCTCACATTCTTCTCAATAAGGGATACCTCACCCTTTTTCACTATAGGGATACCTCACCCTCTTTACACAATAAACAAAGTGTTTGAATGATAGAAACTATCTCAAAGAATAGATTGATACAAATTAAAGCTCTAGCAATGCCCGTTTTGAATATCTCAAGTTTTCTCACAAAAACAGGACAAAAACGTTTTCAGAATTTGATTCTCGTATATAAGTGTTAGATTAATGTTCTGAATTGAAGGTTAGCCATTAATGAAGCCCCAAGGCAAGTATTTATAAGTTATTGGAAGAAAGGAGCCGTTGGGTAGCATTTATGGCAACATTAAAAACCAAGAAAATAGTCGTTGGTTGCTATCAGACCACTGGTAATCAATTACACAATTTTTGTAATCGATTACATGACTGTTTGAATGTGTTCTTGGCTTTCTAGGCATTTGGTAATCGATTACATGTTTGGTGTAATCGATTACAAGGCCTCTAACTTTATTGTAATCGATTACCATTTTTATGTAATCGATTATATGGCTTCTTGAACATGTTCTTGCCTTTCTGGGCTCATTGTAATCGATTACTAGTTTGGTGTAATCGATTACAAGGCCTCTGTTTGCTATGTAATCGATTACAAACATATTGTAATCGATTACCTTAGCCTTTTAACACATTTTTCAAGTCCAATTGAGTATGTAAGCTATTTCTAACACATAGATCATTGGATTAAACATAAATGTCTTCATGAGTATTGAATCCAAAATTAAAATCAACATTTCTTAAAAAAATGTTTAACTTTGAATTTACAAGCTGATTTTGAAAACGATATTTGGAAAACCATTTGAGAATCATTGAGATACTTAAAGGGTATTTCACATTGATATTCTAAGACCTATATCTAATATACCTCTTTTGATCTTGGTCTTTATCTTTTGATCTTGGTATTCTCTTTTGATCTTCATCTTCATCTTTGACTTTGTTATCATCAAAAACCCATTTGATATGCTACAGGATATAAGCATTCACAAGACCACGGAAAGTAGATAAATCAGCAAAAGCAAAACCAGATAGCAAGACAAAATGCAAAGCAGAATAAGAATTAACACCTTGACAGCCGGAGCAATTGTTCGTACAAAATTTAGAAACCCCTCGCAGAGGGCAAAAAGAAGAAAAGAGAATATCAAGCTCCGCTTTCCTCTACGGCCAGAGTTTGAGCAGCTTCCGGGGCACCAGAATCAGGAATGTCCTTTGTAAAGACAAGCTAGCTATCATGGAAGACTTTGTCAAAATTAAGGTCCTCCAGGCCAAGGCAACGCCGAGGTTGAAATACTGAATTTAGGCCACGGCGTTCTGAAACTGCTCCCTTCCAATCTTCCCAGAAATAGTGATCAGATCATCCCTATCTTTCTCCAACTGAGCTATGTGATCCTGGGGAGTAGCATGGGCCTTCTCGGCCTGAAGCCCCTCTGCCTCGAGCCTCTGGTTAGCCGACTTAACCTCAGTCAGGTTTTTCTCCAAGTCAGTGATCCGCATTTAGGCATCCTTGTTCTGCTAGAGGGCGGCATTCAGCTTCAGGGCCGCCTCCTTAACTTCCCCATCTTTCTTCTTAATTTTATCCACCACCTTCTTGTTGGTCTCCTCAACAGACATCTCAATATAGTGGAGTTCAGTAGTAGTACAAAATGACGAGGCCTGAAGCTCAATCAAAGTTTGAGCCAAGCTTCGCCGGGATATGTGCTCTATCACCTCACTGCTCAGGAGCCGTTCGTCCACAAACGACCGAGGATCAGTACACCCCTGGATAATAAGCAGGAGGCTCAACCTCTCTTCAAAACCGCCCTCTGAGGCCGTTTCCACACCCCGGTCAGAGGAACTGTCAGCCACCCTCCTCTTATTCCTTTGAATGACTTAAGAAGCAGATCCCAGTTGATCACTATTTTCCTCAATGATAATGCCCCAGTCGGAAGATGGTGGGGCAGAGGCTAAAAGGGCACTGGAAGACCCCTTTTTTCTCGCCCTGGACTTTAAATTTGGCAGAGCGGTAACAGAGAGCCCAGACGTCATGTCACTCACTGCAATAAAATAGGAAAGCATGTTAGAAATCAAGAAAACAAAATCACAGAGATATTGAAATACAAAAAACCTAAGGTGGACAACGATGTCTTATCTCCCACCTAACAAAGCAAAGAGAATGTCATCACTAGGGGTATTGAAGACATCCCTGATGTTGATTTTACCATGCTCATCAGCATACTAGCATATGAACTTAACTGTTTTAAGTTCCTCCGGAGTCAGGTGCTCCTCCTCTTTCTCAAATGGAACAGTTGGAGTAGCTCATGCATCTGGGGTCCAATATAGAGGGAATTTTGGATTCCCTTCGACGTTCAAGTAAAAGGGGTGAAATCATTCGGCCACCATAACCTTGAAGAAAGCCGTCTTAAACCCCTTAAAGCTATCTTGAAAGATATCAAAGGATTTACGACCTCCCCTAGACCGAATAGTGAGCCAATTCTTCTGCTCTACTGAACCTTGGGGGCACACCCGATGGTAGAAGTAGAAGAAAGTGTTGGTTGAGTACTGCAACCCCATTATCTGGCAAAATCGTTCAAAGGCTATAATGTAGCCCCAGCCGTAATGGTGAACCTGAGTCGGGGCTATGCGAATAGTCCAGAGAATGTCAATCTGAAACTCCGAGAATGGCAACCGCAGTCCTAGCTTAACAAGGCTCGTACAGGAACATGAAGTGTGAGCCCGCCTCCCGGATCGAACACACGCTTTCATTCCACTCCGGGAAAACGACCTGGAACTCGTTATCCCGCGCCTTCTTGTTTGTCAGATGAATATAATCCAGCGATTGCCGGAGGACAGCTTCGGAAAAAAACTTGGAGAGATGCTTCCAGACATCATCCCCTACCCATGGGTATACTAACCCTGAACCACGGTATTAGAGCTTGCCACTTTGACTTTTCAAGCCAAATATCAAGCTGGGGGTATGATAGCGTTACTCTGGAGTAAGCGTTGGACTTATCCCGTTCAAAAAAATATATACTACGGATAACAAAAAGGAAGGAAAAGAAGAAAATACAAGACAGAAGATTCAAAAGATAAGAATTTTTATCTCATTCCATACATCATCTTACACCAGAAAAGAGGGAAAAGAAAATATTTAGACATGGAATGTATAAGGAAAGAGCAACGATTAAGAAGAAACGTGGATGTGACATGAGACGCCACGACATCCAGAGTCACTGCCACTACCACCGTTCCCCCAGGACCAACCCCGGCCTCTTGAAAAAGTGGATTGACTTTGAAGAACCTTGGCAAACCGGAATCTCGACCCCGGAACTAACGGCAAATCTTTTGTATTACCTTCTCCACAACGAGGATAAAGGCCGGGATGCACTCTCCTTCGTTGGACGGGGCACGGCCTCTCATGAATAAGTTCATTCCACTGAAGCCTTAGCCAGTTTCCTGAACATCCCAGGTTACTCCAAGAGCAGTTTCAATAGTCCCTCCTACCCTTCCAAGCGCTCTTGGAGGATGATACACCCCCAAGCCTTGAAAAAAGAAGGAAAGCGTAAGCCCTGGCTCCAAATACCTCCGTCTAACATGACAAATGGCACAACTACCCCCCAGCGAAATATCAAACAAGTAACCACATCGCATATGCTGGGGAAGAAAACCACTTGCCGTTATTACGCTGAGAAAGAAAGCCACCCACTAGAAAAACCACTTACAGAAGGACGAAACAACTCCAGGTATTTTGGAAAAAATAAGAACATCATAGTTTTAGCAGAAGGCAAAACCCTCCTTGAGCAAAAATGAAACACACAGAAAGCCATTACACGAAGAAGAGGTCACACTCTCAAGCAAAGTCACAAGGTAGAAAAGAATACGACGGAAGGAATGTCAGCTCCAACACAAACATTCCCTATTTATAGAGGAAATGAAGTATCCTCATTGGATCCAATAAAAACGTACCGATCACGCAAGGCAAGCAGCATTTTAATGCTCTTCGTCCCCGATTGGATGATGGAGAAGCGTGCAACTAGGAAAAGTCATAGAATTGAAGTCTCTCTTAAAATATTGTTAATTCCCAATAAAGTCAAGATAACCGTTTCCCAAAAGGGCTCAGCACTTTCTGGCAAAACGTACGAAGAAGTAAAAACCCTGTGAAGCCAGGCATGGGGGCAAAAAGACATATACCTCAAATGACGGGATGGTAATATATACCAACCCCAGAGGTACTCCCCAACAACGGACACCGGCCCGATTGGACCCCACGTTTAACAAAGCACCAAAGATCTCGTCCAAGGTTCGGTACCTTGACACTTAAATTTTTAACTTAGGCGCTAAGCTGGGGGCAACTGTTCTGGATTGTGACCCGGGATCCCAACCGATGGTACCAACCCAGCACGCACACCATTAGACCCCACCATGTGCACCTCGGTTAGGCCATCCTACTTCGGCCTTCAGTCAAGGGCCATGTTAGTATCCCTTAGGTCTGCGCAAGTCTTGACAATTGTCAATCATAACTCTTAGGGTGTGGGGACCATAACTGCCTGCAATAGCAGGTGGCCACTAACACGACATCCCGCAACTTTAGGGATCTATTTGGACGATCGTGGGAGGGAGGCACCTTTCGTCAGGACTCTGCCTGAACGATCGTGGGACGGAGGCACCCCCCATCAGATTACGATCTCAACCTACTTGTACCTCTCTTAGATTACAAAGGGACCTTACGCATGCTCTATAAGTATCAGGCTAAGTTATTTTAACTGAGAATCTGCAATCTAGTGGTATAACCTTTCTTATTCCTTGCCTGACTTGAGCGTTGGAATCCCCTTACAGGTACCCAACTCTCCTGGTGCACTAGGCAGCAGCAGCAATTGGAGGAAACTATCGTACACATGTCTTCTCAAGCACTCTTTAATTCTACATCAGAACAGGATTCAAATATAACTATAAAACCAGAACTTCTATATAAATAGAGAGAAATTCTTTTACCTATGTCGACTTCATCCTATCCATAGATTATCCAATAAGCTAATTAAGGCAGCTACTTGCTAGAAAATCACCACAATTTTTTTTGATAAAAAAAAACACAATTTAATACCATGTTTATGGTATCCAAAACATACTAATTAAACTACCAAAAAATACTAATTAATTTAATTTATAATATGAAAAATTGTTATTCATCCCGCCACTGTCACATTGACTTAGGTCATAAACTACAGCAAATATAAAGATTTAAAATTAAGAGAAAAATCAAAATGATATTTGAATAATCAAAATGATATTTCAATTCAAATCCAAATAATAGGTGCAGAATGGAATAATATATCTTAAATAGTAGCTATTAGAAATTTTTTTTAAAAAAAAAGGCCTTACTGGATGAGACCTTTATCATAATTGGTATTTGGTGCGAAGCAAGTACGGGATGAGATCTCACTGGCTTGTTGGATTAGCACTTATTGAAACCCCAATTTCTACAATTAAACTTGATTATTAAAAACTTTGTTGCAGGCACAATTAATTTATACTTTATGTATATAGTATTTAAGGATAAGTTATATGATTTTAAATTACGATTATAAAAAATTGTGATAAAATGTGAAAAAAAAATGTGATTAATGCAGCCTCAATAGTAGTTACATTATTATTGTGAAAATTATCAAAATTATAATATCATGGATGCAATTGTCATAGATGACAAATAGTGAAGTTCTTTTATGTATGTGAAAAAGATAATATTATTTTTTTATATTATTTTTTAATAATTATAATAAGTAAAAAAAATAATAAAAAAATAAAATTGATGAAATGAAGAATAATGTAAAAAAGTAATATAAAAAAATTAAATTGTATGTGAAAATGTTGCACTGTCACACACAGAAAACAGGACAGAATTATCAAAAAGTAATATGAGCCTCGAGGATGAGGGAGATTGGGACTCTTGGCCTTACTACTGTCAAGCCCGCACCGCTCTGTTCTGACTTGTGACTTGAACAGTCACCAAATTGATTTTTTATTCTAATAGATGACTGCTTGTAAAGAAAGAATGTATATAATATCAATAATGATCATTTTACATTTTTAAAAAAGAATATAATATTATTTATATTATTTTTATGGAACATAATTGAGTAAAATAATAATAATAATAATAAATAATATTAAATAAAATATAAAAAATATATATATATATATATATTAATATAAAAATATAATGTTGATATAATATATACATGCCTATATCCCTTCCCAAAGGGCAATGCGTTTCCAGTTGCTGCTATCTATTTACTTGTTATATCTATACTAACATAATATAATATAATATGAATTTACTATTAAACTTCATTAAATGTTTAGAGAATCGAGTCATTATGAATTTGTAAGTTTTATATAATTAGAATATGCCTATACCTTAAGTTGGTATTTCGTTTTTTGGGTAGCATTATGAATTTGTAAGTTTTATATATTTTGTGCTATAGTGTCATATTTGTGCTAACATGAACAAAAAAAAAAAACTAAATTAATTTTCATTTCATTTTTAAATTTTAGAGGAAAACAAGAAAAAGGAAAATATTAGGATTCATATTAGTTAAAAATTAGTTGTGTTTTATTTAAGGTTGAAAAAGGAAAATATTAAGATTAAGGTAGAAATTGGATCCCGGATGGTGAATGATACACCATGGTTTTAAAATTTGATGGGAACTGTTACACATTTACACCAACGAAAAAGGAAAAGGAAAATATTAAGATTCATATTAGTTGAAAAAGGAAAATACTAAGATTCATATTAGTTGAAAATTAGTTGTGTTTTATTTAAGATTGAAATTGGATCCCGGATGGTGAATGCTACACCATGGTCTTAAAATTTGATGGGAACTAATATACATTTACACCGACGACCTCTTTGTTCCGATAATTACGTCTAAAATATTAAAATCCAAGAAAAAGGAAAATATTAAGATTCATATTAATTGAAAATTTAGTTGTGTTTTATTTAAGTTTGAAATTGGATCCCGGATGGTGAATGTTACACCATGGTCTTAAAATTTGATGAGAACTATTACACATTTAAACCGACGACCTCATTGTTCCGATAATTAGGTCTAAAATTGTCGAAAATGTGCTGGTTTTCAAGTGTCCCACGACATTTTTCATTTTATTTTTTAACTATTTTTTATGTTGACTAGCCTTAACTTAATTGACAGTGACACTAAAATTTTGTACAAAACATTACTTTTAGGGCATGAGTCAAGGAGAGTGCCTCAAAACTGTTAATCACAAGAGAATGACACGTGCTAAGGTTCCATAGAGTGTCTTTACAAATATTAAAAATGAAAATGAATTGATTTGTAAATAAAATTTTATATTTAAAATATTAAAAAATAAGAAATAATTTGATTTTAAAATTATATAATTTTTATTTATATTTAAATTTTTTATCAAATTTAATATAATATAATTTAATTTAAAATAAATAAATTATTTTATCTTTAGTAATTATTTTTAATTATATTTTATAGAAATAAAAATATAAAAAGATAAAATTAAATTAAATAAATTTTAAAATTAATTATAAATACAAAATTTAATTTTAAAATTAATTTAATTTAAATTAAATTTTTTTTCATTTTAATTTTAATTGATTTTCATGCACTAAACAATACATCCAACGTAGTCAACCATTCACACGTTATACTAAATGATTGTTATGGTATGATATGATATGATGATTGATGAGGAAAGAAGCATCCGTATCCTTCCTTTCCTTTCCTTTTAGGACCATCCCTTTCCCTCCGCTGTGTCTCCAGCCAGCTTATTTAGTTGGAGCTGGACACATCACATCACATCACACACCTATATGCCCTTCCCTCGCCTGCTTCTCTGCCTCTGCCTCATCCATGCACACGCTTCTCAAACACCAAAAGTCAGACTCAACTTTGTACTCCTTTTTATTTTATTTGTCTTATTATATATTATATATGTGTAGTATATATATGTGTATGTGTATAGGCTGTTCCGTCTTTAACCATTTGGATTATGAATGCGGTTTTGTTTTTGGTTTTTGTTGGTTTTATTTAATATTTTTAAGGTAAGGGGACAGTAACAATTAACAAGGAATATACTCTGCATCTCACATTCTGCAAACAATCCTCAAAATGGTTTCTGTTCTGGTTTGCATAGATTCCGGGACGGATCAAGGGGGCGAGCATGGTCTTAACCCATTTTTCACAACATTTTTTTTTAAAAAAAGTATGAATAATTTAATTTAATTTGTTATAAAATTAATATTTATTATATTGATACTCTTATTTAAAAATTATACTTATATTCTTAATTTTATATATTATTATTATACTTTAATATCTTTTTTTATTTACAAAATTACATATATTTCTTTTATTTTATATACAATCTTACATAAATTCTCATTAAAAATACAAAGTAAAAAATATGAATAATGTCTCAAATAAAAAAATATCAATATTATAAACACTAATTTTAGGAGAAATCATATAATTATATCAATAATAAAAATGATGAAATTAAAAGAATTTATACTTGATATGTATTTGACATATAATTTATGATTATTTTATATACATTGATATTACAATTTTAACTTATTTTTTTATTAATTTTTAATTTTTATATAATAAATCTATTAACTCCTCTCACTTTTAGTTTCACTTTCTTCCATTTTTAAAATCTATATATATATAATTTTTATTGTGTTTATAAATCATGATATAAATGATAACTATTATTGTGATGTAATTAATATCTAATATAATTTTTTTTTACATTTTGTTCATAAATATTTTTGTATAATAAAAAAAAATATTCTTTTAAAATAAATAAATAAAAATATATTTACTCTTAATTTAAAATAATTTATTTTAATCTTAATCCACTAAATAATTTAAAAATAAATACATCTTTATTTATTAACTTTAATTTTTTTATAATATTTAATAATATGATTCATAATTTTCAACTCTATCATTAAACATTTTCGGAATCCGTCCTTGCATAGATTTCTTTGACCTGTGGTTGAACTGCGTTCATGCGAGATGCTAATCCACTGTGGAAGAGATCATCAATAGAGCTGCAAATGGAAGAAGTTGGTTCTATGTGACATGGCTTAATTTGCTTGCAGCAAAGCCAAATGCTTGGGATTATGTCTCACTGCAATTGGTGCTCCTTCCCTGTTTGTTTGAATAGCTGTAAGGAACTAAACTTTCCCATAAAGTGCATCTTTATTCACAAAATCCGTGAGCACATATGATCTTATCTATATACAACTGACATGGTAAACCCGTTCTAAAGTTCCATTTTTTGGCAACTAGTGGTTGATTTTTTTTTTTGGTTGGGATCTTCTTTATATGCTTTTTGGTGACTCCTACTTTCTGACTGTAACTGGTGTATGAAGCTGCTTTTGCGTGATCAACTGTTGGTCTTTGATAAGAATACAAGCGTTGATGTTTTAAAATTTGGGTCAAATTGTGGTTTTTGAATACATTCAATGTAATAAGTACAATTTATGATTCAAAAGTTTTCTCACTAACTGTTGATGGAGATGCCTTTGCATAAGGAATTTATTCATAGTTGGAGAGTGTATAGCTTCATCTCCAAGTTTCGTGTATCTTCTATTTCATTGTTCACAAGAGTTCTGGTCTTACCAAACATGGGATAGGTCTTTCCTATTGTTGTGGTCTAAATCTCATCCTTGGTCAATTTCACTTGCAAACAAGCTCAATATTTAACTGTTGATTCGACAACTGATATCTGTTATTTAACCCGTTTTCCTTGCTCTCCAGCATTATATTGTTGATTGAGAGAAGTTGACACTTCTGGAAATTTGGTATGGCTTTTGGTAATTCAAGATCTGTAAGGTGTGTCTCTTTCTTAATTCCTTTCAAGTTCCAAGTTATTTAGTACTACTACTATAGAGTTTAGACTATTGAACTTCTATGCTAATCTTCAACTGTCTATTGCATGCTTTGAATTCAGTAACTGAATGAATCAATTTTCAACATTTATAAGCCATTAATTTGAAGTTTCACATTTTAGATTTCAAGATGATCCTGAACAAGAAAAAATTCCAACAACTAACGGTGACAATGGAATTAAGTTTAAAAACATTGATGGAACACAAGTGGCTGAGCATATTGCCAAAAAGGCTCAGAAGAAGGAAACAAGGAAGACAGGAAAATTCTTGAAAGCTAAAGTTTTGTCAAGAGTATTCTCAGAAGACTATGAGAGAGTAGGAAGAAGAATATTAGATCCCCGGGAACAAACCATTCACCGCTGGAACAAGATTTTCTTAGTTGCATGCTTAGTTTCTTTGTTTGTGGAGCCTTTATTCTTTTATTTGCCACTAGTTCGTGATGAAGTATGCATAGATATTGGAATAGCACTTGAAGTTATCCTCACAATTATCAGATCAGTGGGGGATGTCTTCTACATGATTCACATTCTCATGAGGTTTCGTACAGCTTATGTTGCTCCATCTTCCCGGGTATTTGGGAGAGGAGAACTTGTTATAGACTCTACTAAGATAGCAATTAGGTACCTGAGCAAGGGCTTCTGGTTAGACTTTATTGCTGCACTGCCCCTTCCTCAGGTAAGTTACCAAAGATTTGCTTTATCTTAGACAAAAACCATGGTGATGGTGTTTTAACTTGCTAAACATGCTCTTCTATTATGTTTATTCCAGGTGTTAATTTGGATTATCATCCCCAATCTTGGAGGTTCAACCATGGCAAACACAAAAAATGTCCTTCGCTTTATTGTCATTTTTCAGTATATGCCGAGGCTGTTTCTGATTTTTCCACTTTCATCCCAAATTGTAAAAGCTACAGGGGTTGTGACAGAAACAGCATGGGCAGGGGCTGCTTACAACCTGATGCTTTTCATGTTGGCTAGCCATGTAAGTATATGAAAAGTTTCATTTTCTTGATTGCTCAAGCAGCTGGACGTTGCCACTCCCACTATATATACACACACACACACACACACACTTTTTCCTTTTTCTTTATCATGTTTATTAAGGAAAATTCAGTCTTACATTAAGAGGAAGGGATTTGATGTGTAGACCAAATTCTATGTTATAAGAGGTATAGTGAAGACATTAACTGCAAATAGATTAAGCTGAGTTTCTAAGGAGGATTTTTATTTTCTTGATTCAAATAGTTTATGCCAAGCTAAACTAAATTGTGGTTTGTTTGTTTTTCTTTTTCTTTTTTTGCCTACAATTGACTTTAAAATGATCTGTTGTAATGACATCTACGGCTGTTATCTACCAGTAAATTCTTCAATTACTCTCAGGTTGTAACTTCTAGCGTAGGCATATATATTAGTCTTGCAAAATTGAAAATTTATTTCAGGATTGGCTGTTCTGCAAATTCTTTTTTGGCAAACTAAGTATGTATGTTGTACCAAAGAAAAAAAAAATGTATGTACTACATTAATAATGCAATGAAAGTTAATTTCCTAAACATCACTCATACTTTATGTTTTTGGTTTTGAAGTTTTTAGGAGCTTGTTGGTACCTTCTATCAATTGAACGACAAGAAGCATGCTGGAGGAGTGTCTGCGATCTGGAGAAATCATCTTGTCAATATGGATTCTTTGACTGCAACAGGGTTAAAGATGTCCTTAGGATCTCCTGGTTTAAAACAAGTAATGTCACAAATTTATGCTCACCAGATGCTAAATTTTATCAGTTTGGTATATACGGTGATGCAGTGACATCCCAAGTTACAACCTCGGCATTCTTTAATAAGTACTTCTTTTGTCTATGGTGGGGTCTACGGAATCTGAGGTAAGTCTTAGTCTTATTGGGGTTCTCCTCTGTGCCAGTGCTACCATATTTCCACCTGAGTTAAGCATTAAGATTATCACCTTGCTTTCTTCATATTTTAATATTCTGTGTACCAAAAACAAACATTTTAATTTTCCATTTTTCCTGTGTCTAGGAACAAGGATTTTTTGGTGCATAAGAATAAGGATTTAAAACTAATTAAAAATTGTTTATAGGTTTCTATTTAATGGGTCATCTTGATTATAGTCAAGTTTTTCATGGGGAAGGACATATGGGTAACTCCAAATGCTGAGACCTGAGACAGTTCAGTGCAGAATAAGCTTTATATTAGGTTGGGAATAGAATAGTATAACGCTAGAAAGTTTTTTTTTTTACCTAATAACGCTAGAAAGTTGGAATTTCCAGTTATCATCATTTAAAGCATGTTTGCGACGGATTATTTCCGTCTCAACATACATTATTATGCCAAAAAAAGTTGTTGCTTGCAACAACAATACGTTTGGGTAATTTGCCTAATGTGTGTGGATGAAAAAATTGTTCTCAACTTTTTTTCAAAAGTTAAATGTTTAGCATTATTGAAAAAAGTTGTTGAGATTATTCTTAATAGTAAAATGTAAATATTATTTTGTCTTCAATTAAATAATTTTTTAATCAATCAAATAATTTTTTTAATCATTTTATATTTATTTTGATAATTTGATATATAAAAATGATTATTTTTTATATCATTTAAATGAAACAAATTAGCTTAAAATTATTTTTTAACTAACATATCTAAACATAAAACTTTTTTCTTATAATCGATTATAAAAAAAAGTTTTTATACAATAATCGATTATTAAAATAATCTAATTTTCACAGTTATCCTAAACATGCACTTAATGTTATGTTTCAAATTGCTACTTCTCTACTTCATTTTCGTCATCTTGTTGGGCAAATGATAATGATGTCTTCCTGCTTGGCAGCTAAAAACTTGATATAATGAGGGAAATATTTTTGCTCTCCTTTTCCCTAGCAAATAGAGCAAATTTTCTCATTTAGGTGGCAATAACTCAATATACCTTTGCATTAATTAATGTTTTTTTCTGATTGCTGGGTGCAGTTCTTTGGGACAAAGTCTTCTTACTAGCACTTTTGTTGGAGAAATAATGTTCGCCATTGTTGTTGCAACCCTTGGATTGGTTCTTTTTGCGTTGTTGATTGGTAATATGCAGGTAAGTGCAGTAATGATTTCTCCTAGCCTAGAGCTGCTTTGCATATACCAGCTATTTCTCTCTTTATGTCTTAGTAATGTGAAGATAAATGCCTGATGACAAGGCCCAAAACCAGCTTTATATTATCCAAACTCACATTGTTAATTGCTTGGACGGCGTGACCACTTTCTGCTTCATGTAGAAAATAAATTATGTTTTGGTTCTCATTTGCTTCATTCTTGTTGGCATTTGGCATTTTATATTTTTTTATGAAGATATGGGCTGGGTGATTTTGGGCTTAGATTTTTGGGTTTTATGTTTCTAATCCAAGTATAAAAACTCTCATGCATGTCCACATTGGTTCCACACTTCCAATCATGCCAACTCCTCCTACAAGCCCAAAATCATCCAAGCCCATATCTTAAAAAAAAAAAACAAAGGCTCAAATGCCAAACGCCAACAATTCTGAGATTTGTTTCGACAGAAAACGTTAACTCCTTAAATGTTTGGATGAGATGCAAGGAGAATACATGAATTAATTCCAAGATAGCCTTAAACTACTACAGGAAACATTTTGCTTGATGTATATACTGAATTCTCCATATCCTCTTCAGAAATTAAACATTTAGTTTGCCACATTGAATTGTATAAAATATTTCACCAGCCTAAATTGACTTTGTTCTATAGGGTGTACTAATTAATAGAACTGGAATTTTGGCAGACATACCTTCAATCAACAACTGTCCGCTTAGAAGAGTGGAGGGTCAAAAGAACTGACACAGAACAATGGATGCATCACAGGCAGCTACCTTCAGAACTAAGACAATCTGTGCGTAAATATCATCAATATAAATGGCTGGCTACACGAGGAGTAGATGAAGAAGCTCTTCTCAAAGGACTTCCAGTGGATCTTCGGAGAGACATCAAGCGCCACCTTTGTCTTGAACTAGTTCGACGAGTAAGTCAGTAAGACATCAAATTTTATTTGCTTGAAAGATAGTTCTCATGCTATATAAAGATCACAACTAATAAGACCCACTTGTGAAGAAAAATGCTAGATAGCTAGAACTTTTTTTGTTAGAATTTTTATCAGAATTGTTTGTTGCCTCTTAGATGAATGAGTGGTCTCTACTACTTTATTCCATTCAACAATCACCCATGAATTCTGTCAAAGTTCTTGCTATTTTATGCTGGACCTTGCTTGCTTCTCTTAGTACAACAATGACAGTTATCTGTTAACTCATCAACAGGTTCCATTGTTTGACCAAATGGATGAGAGGATACTAGACGCAATATGTGAAAGGCTAAAGCCTGCATTGTGCACAGAGAGCATATATCTAGTTCGTGAGGGTGATCCTGTGAATGAGATGCTCTTCATAATTACAGGGCATCTTGACTCTTACACCACCAATGGAGGCCGCACTGGATTCTTCAACTCATGCCGTATTGGACCAGGTGATTTCTGTGGCGAGGAACTATTGACATGGGCCTTGGATCCACGACCAAGTGTCATACTCCCTTCTTCCACTCGAACAGTTAAGGCCATCTCAGAAGTAGAGGCCTTTGCCCTCATAGCCGAAGACCTAAAGTTTGTTGCATCTCAGTTTAGAAGACTGCACAGTAAACAACTTAGACACAAGTTCAGGTTTTACTCACACCAATGGAGAACATGGGCTGCATGTTTCATACAAGCTGCATGGAGACGATTTAAGAAACGAAAGGAAGCTTCTGAACTGAGGGCCTGGGAGAATCTCACAGTTGCTGAGCCTGAAACACCAACATATAGCTCAGCCTGCTCAGGCTTAGTTGTGTATGCAACAAGGATGGCGAGGAGCACTAAAAATGGTGTCAATGTGCATTCAAGAACAGATTCTGGAGTTGTCAGCTCTTTGCTGAAGCCAGCAGAACCAGACTTTTCTGTTGATGAGTAATGAATGTAGTCATGTACATTGTTACACTACTCTCTTGGCCTCGTGTAATTTTTTGATTATTTATTTATCTAAATTAGAAGATAGGAATTCCTGTAACACATTGAAGTAACTGTTTAATTAATTAGAATGGATGCAAATGGTAGTGCGGGAAGCTGTTAATGTTGGAATAACACATGTGAGAGCCTCGTATTGGTTAAGTTAAAGGATAAATGAAGGTATATATAAGCTTGGGTTGGGCCAAAACTAAGAAGCTAGCTTTTGGGGTTATATGGTTTCAATCCAAGTGTAAAAGCCCTACTGTCAAATATGTAAACATGGTTCCAGACTTCCAACCAATGTGAAACACTAACCAAGCCTAAACCATGCCATGACATGCAAAAATCCAACATGGTATGGGGACTGGCGCAAAGCAAAGCCCACATAAGACAAGTGACTGTCAATGACTGCCAAGTGAGAACCAATCATGAAAAAGACCAGGCCAGGTGGAGTTCAAGTGCACTCTTGGAGTTTCCCATCTTGAAGAAGAAATGTGAAAAAGAAAAAATAAGAGGAAAAAAGAAAAAGATGAGAGACCCTCACATGTGAGCGGAGTGTTGGAATAACATATGTGAGAGTTCCACATAAGTTAAGTTAGAGGATGAATGAAGGTATATAAACTTAGTTGGGCCAAGTGAGGTGGAATAACATATGGGGACTACTGCTCACACAAGACAAGTGACTGCCAAGTGAGAATCAATCGTGGAAAAGATCAGGCCAGGTGGAGTGCACTTTAAGTGCCCTCTAGGAGTCTCCCATTGTGAAGAAGAAATGTGAAAAATAAAGAGGAATAAAGAGAAAAATGAGAGACCAAGAAGGTATATAAACTTAGTTGGGCCAAAACCAAGAAGTTAATCTTTTTGGTTATATGTGTATAAAAGCCTTCATGTCAAACATGGCCACATGATTCCACACTTTCAACCAATGCCAAATATTATCCAAGTGTGCGATAATGTTTTAAGATGTTGTATATTAGAATAGCTTCTGAAAATAGGGAAATTATAATGTGATTTACAGCTTTCTTTTTCATCTTTTCCTCTGTCATTCGATCAAGAAATATAATTGGTGATTCCAGTTCAGCTGTTCAATGCCATTATCTTTTTGCATGCCTTTTTTTGCCTTTTCCTGTGAAAAGATATATTAAGGTAAAAGCCTTGGTTGAGCCAAAACGAAGAAGTAAGCCTTTTTGGTTATATATTTTCAATCCAAGTGTAAAAGCCTTCATGTCAAACATGGCCACATGATTCCACACTTCCAACCAATGCCAAATATTATCCAAGTGTGCGATAGGGTTTTAAGATGTTGTATATTAGAATAGCTTCTGAAAATAGGGAAATTAATGTGATTTACAGCTTTCTTGTTCATCTTTTCCTCTGTCATTCGATCAAGAAGTATAATTGGTGATTCCAGTTCAGCTGTTTAATGCCATTATCTTTTTGCATGCCTTTTTTTGCCTTTTACTGTGAAAAGATATATTTAAGGTAAGACATTCAACTCGAAACTCTTCCAAAACCTTACAATAGTACGTGCTTTTGTGTTTATCTGTGTGGGGTTACATAGTGTCATCAGCCAAACGTTAAGTCTTTATGCCAACAGTGAAAATAATTAAGAGTCCTCAAATATTTGCACATAATTTTTTTTAAATCAATTTTAGATCACTTTACTTGTTGTAAACAAGGAATTAGTGTTTTGCACAAAAAAACAGACAATAACTGAACATGATTTTGACGTGAAATTACTGTCATTTTAAAAAGATGATCAAGATTAACTTTAGAAAAATAATATATAGTTATTTTTATTTTAATGCTATATATAATCTAATGAATAATCAATTAATCATCTACTAACCACACATTCAGTGTCACTCCAAAGTCAAAATACTCTATTTGCAGCCATAATTGTAACTTGACAATTACACTTAAAGACTTCAAAATTGTAAAGAGAATTGAAACTAAAACCAATTAAAGCAAACATAATGCTTTTTGGCTAACTTTGCTGAGAGCCATAATCTTTTGACTGATTTCCTTTTATTTGGATGTATATATGGAGAGAGATTAAAGGAGATTGTGGGATACTGTAGCTTTCAATCAGTAAGTATAGGATCTTCCCTAGGTACTTATGATTACTTTGTATGATTCCTGCTTCTGATTGTTATGTTTCCTAGAAAATAGGGATGAATTTTGAAAGTGGCAACTGGCAATCATTTTTCTTTAGACTATTTATTTTGTTGTTTGTTTACTTCTTTATTACGTACCGACAAATGAATTCATGATGGTGTATGGCACCTACACAATACCTGACTCTGCATGTTCCATGCATGATCGGTAGAATCATGAATATATATGAATGTGTCCACCAGAGCACTTATTTGCATCCCACAAAGCCACAACTAATTGTATATAGCATTAGCGCCACATGAAATTCATGTGTGAAATATATGATAAGAAGGAAGCGCATTGAGGAATGGCAAGAAAGTTAGAAAAGTTCGCCGCCAGTGTACTACTACAACCCTGCTTAGCAGCCTTCTACAATCTGCAGTGCTCTTATATATATATAAACCTAATCCAATGTTTTTATAGATTTGAAAATAAAAACTTTTTTGAATCTGCATGTCTACTCTAATCTGATTGATTTTAAATCATGCATATATGTTTTGTAGTACCATTGCTATCATATATTATCCTTAACTGTTATGTGCCAAAAAAATTTCTAGACAAAAATAAAAAAACACATGAAGTTTTTGTGCTGAAGGAAAAGGCCGGTAGACATATCAATGGTTGAAATATAACATAAACATCCAAAAGAGGGACAATAGGAGGGAAAGGGAAGCAGATTTGGACCCCCAAGGTTCTACTCAAGTGATTCCCATAATAATATGCAGCCTTTAGGGGGCGTTTAATGGGACAGTTGTCCTCTCAATGCTCTCATTAACCGGCTAAGCACATACCTTTCCTATGCAATGTGACCCACTTTGACTATTGGCCTGGCTGGGTTTCATGTGAAATTCTATGGTATTAACTTTTAATCAACCTTTTATGAATGACGCCAAAAACCGAAAAAATCAACCTTTTATGAGAACTTTTGCACGTTATCAGCATTAATTAAGCATCTGATAAATAATCATATGGAGGCTACCTGGTATAATGAAAAAGTTTTCTATAACAATAATAATATAGAGGTGTCTTGATCACCTTTTTAATGCTTTTTCAATATACAATTTTGTAGTTTTAAAAAAAGAAAATGTATAAATAATAATAATTTAAGACACTTGATTTTTCTTTTTTATACATAATCAAGACACTTGATCAAACTTAAGATTTTTTTTTTCTAAAAAAAAGAAACATTATTTAACCAGAGTAAACTATTTCAAAATTCTTGTGAATTTGTTACCGAATAATTTGTATAAATATTTAAGTGTTAGGTAGTAAGTTTTTTATTTGTCCAATGTCAAAGGTTAGTTTAATGTTGTAGGCGAATAAGTAATAATGTATGTTTAAAGAGACTGTCACAAATTCTAGCCCTAAGATTATCATTTTTTATAAGTGGATAAGAAAAATCATTTAATAACAATTTTATTGTTCTATAAATTTAAATACTGACAAAGACTGTAATATATATATATATATATATATATATATATATATATATATATATATATATATATATATATATATATATATATATTGTCATTTTACAAAAGGTATAAAAGTATATTTTAAAAACCAATAAAATGATTTAATAGATGTATTGATGTCAGAAAGTACAAATGACAATTCTTTTCGTTGTAGTCAATATAATTTTGAAGTTTTACAAAATAAAATGATTCCAAAAAGAGAATTTTAACTTGTAAAATAATACAGGTTAATATATAGTTCTATAACTACTTCTCTCTATTTGTACCGGTATAAATTAAAATTATTTTTATATCATTAAATAATTTTTTATTAAAAAATTTCTTACAAAATCCACTATTAAATTGATAATTTTTAACATATAATTAAATCACATCTATGAAATTTTACATTAATTTAAAATTACTTAATACTTCATTAATATGTATCAATATTAATATAATATATACTTTTTAAATATATGAAAATAAAAATCACTTAATTATATTCTTATTGATGTTTAGTTTTTTTAAAATTTGACAAAAATGATCAAATTAATAGATAGT
This sequence comes from Ormosia semicastrata, assembly GCA_029884595.1. NCBI lineage: Eukaryota > Viridiplantae > Streptophyta > Magnoliopsida > Fabales > Fabaceae > Ormosia > Ormosia semicastrata. The sequence goes on from JAQQTO010000038.1 coordinate 11,664,130, forward strand.
TATAATTTAACGGTTGGACCGATAAAAATCGCATTTTATAAAAAGTTATTGAGTGATATAAATATATCAAATTTTACACTGGTGCAAGTTGATCATTCCTTTATATATATATGGTGAGATAAGTGTTTATTATAATAGATGAGAGAAGTAAATCTTGATCATTGGATCTTATATGAATGATCAATATTAAAACATAAATACATGTGATTTTTTTAAGTAGTCACATGACCTTTAAGTAATTTTTAATCTTAATCATCTATGTATGATTGTACGGTCAAAATTTACTAGATATATATATATATATATATATATATATATATATATATATAAGTAAAATAGTCTTGAAAAACATTAATGATAATGTTTTTTTATTAATCATTACATAAAAACTTACTTTAAAAAACAAGTAATGATATATATATTATTAAATATTTATTATCAAACATTAAAATTTTTATGTAATTAAAATGATTTATATATAGCTTAAGTGTATTTACAATTTTAAGAGAATTTTGTATAAAATTTAGAAGAAAAGTTAACAAAATTTAATTAACATTGAGTTTAAAATACATTATTTAATAAAATTGTTAAATGATTACAAAGAGTAAAAATACATTATTTAATAAAATTGTTAAATGATTACAAAGAGTAAAAATTGTATAAATTTTTTATTTCATATAAAATACTCACATAACATGATAAAATAAATTAAAATGATTTTTTTTTCTTTTCCTTTTAACTCTATTTGTGCAACTTACATGCTAGTAGTAAGATTATAAAATAAAAAATCAAAAGGAGTAAAAATCGTATAAGTCCTTTACGTCATAAACAGCACTCACATTACATGATAAAATAAATTAAAATAAATTTTTTTCATTCTATTTTTATTCTATGTGCACAACTTACACGTGAGTACAATATTATGATTATAATTTTTCTAAACCCAAGATAAAATAACTCAAACATGTACATGAAACTTAAAATAATCTGTGCAACACATGGAATAAAAAACTAGTTTATTGGAACTTTAATCTAAATGCATGTGAATTTTATCCTTGACCATAGGCGAAAACTTAACCGGCAGGGTAGGTAAGGAAAAATGAAAAAGAAAGAAGGAGAAAGAAGAAAACAAGGATTGATGACCTAAACTCTATAATCTGATTGAAGAAATCATTGTTAAAGCTCGCCAATGATCCAAGGTACCCCTTCCATTCCTCACCAAAATGAAAGAAAAACCCTGTCATAATTGTGGGATTAGTTTGAGCCTTTTTCCTCAGTTAAATGATTTAAATTATTTAATTACGTGATTGAACCTACGTTATTTTTTCCCACTTCTTGAAATGTTTCAATTAGAAAGGATACATACAATACAACAAACTTGCATCTCCATCCTAGTGCATTTCCTTTCGATAAACACGTTAATATGTGCAAATTCCAAATGGTTCTCCTTCGTTTAATGGAAATGCTTGTTAATTATCATGATAATATTTGCTTTTTCAAAGTCTTAAATGCAACACACGCTACCATAGCAATCAAAATTAAAAAACTAAGAGTAATATCGTTGATGAGAAAATAATCATTAATTTTGGCATCAACAATTATATTTTACAAAATACTTATATATATCCTAGAGTATCTAAATCCGAAAAGGAGCAAGGCTAGCACGCTGGCAAGTGGCAAACCATTTTAGCTTCAATGGAAGCTGACTAAGATAAATGCTACTCATCATCAGTCTCAACTTTCAATTTCTTCGCATCATTTTCAATTTGGGGCATATATGATCTAGTTGGTCAAAAACACGTTCTCCAAGCTTTGACACAGAGAGAATGCAATGCCATGACTCATGCTGATCACCCAGTTGGCAAAAAGGATATATGATCATAATTAGCAGTTATGGGGTGCAATGTTAGTGTCTCTACAATGGAATGGAACACCATGATTGGACCCGGCAACTACTAACAAATAGACCCCTTTGTTATTACTTTCTATCTCATAACCCTGTCGTTTTCTCTGCTACCACATAACTAACAGTTAGCACTTCTTTTCTACACACACACATATACATATATATATATGAAGTATGTGTTAAATTTAGATATACCGTACACGACTTCAATTATTATTTAATAACTTGTAAAAAATATATAGATAGAATGTATGTACAACTATCAAATTATCAAATAATGGCACCTCTGATAATAATCAAGCCCCCACACCAGCATGTGAAGAGTACATCAAAGTCCAATGCCGACTATATGCATCCCAAGGACAGTGTGGGGATTTGTCAAACAGACTTTAGGACATTCAATTCTGTGGTTCAAAGAGAAAGGGTAAACTTAGCCCGCGTAGCTAATTGGTTCTTGGAAAAAAATTTGGACTGAAATAGTGCAGGCATTGGATTAATTTACGAGTTAATAAATGCATTCACCATGCAGGATTATGATTAGTCGTGGGGGTTTGAATGAAATCAATAATAGTCAAATCAAAAGGATTTAATTTGCTTTTGAATTGTCAAAGCAAAAGGGGCTTTGGCATATATTGTTCCGAATAATGTTAGATACACATGTTATTTTATATTTATATAATTTAATTATAATAAATCTTATTTTATTTTTTACATAGTTATATTTTGATTCTATCATTTAATCCCTGAAGTGAGCAATAGTATTAGTGATATGCAACTAACTTTTTTTTTTCATATTTCCCATAGCCCTTCTAGCCTCCTTTGTTAAGCTTCACCAAATGGATAACATATATTACAATAGGATGAGGGAACCATGTGAGAGTAGGTTTGTTTGTGCTTAATGTGAGAAAATCACTTTTTTATTAAAAAAATTACTTCTTAGACATGCACAATTATTTGGATAAAATTTAAAAATAAATAAAAAATAAAATAAAATTGTTTTCTAAGTTGAAATGAGTAATTTTTTAAAAAGAAAAAGATCATCATACACTCCTTTTAAGAGTGTATGAACTATTGACACTTTTTTTAAGAGTGTCAGATTTAGTAAGAAAAAATGATGAAAAAATAAATATGATAAATGGTATTGAGATGAGTATGAAAAGAAGTGTATACACTGTTAATGGTAAAAATATCAGAACAATTTCAAAAAAATCAATTTTAAAAGAGATGCAATATAAGAATAAGAAAGTAAAAGGTACATTTTATCATTGTATTTAAACACAAAATAACTTATGTTTTTCATAAAAATCTTAAAAAAATAATTTCTTATATTATCTTAAAATCAATTTTTTCAAAGCTTATTAATTTGACAAATCAATATTTTTTATTATTTCATTCTCTTATTAATTAAAATAAAAGTAAAATATCAAAATATTAGTTAATATTAGTGTAAAACTCTTTACATTAATAATATATATACACTTTAATTCATATTTTTTTATACATTTATAATTGTTTATACAGCTATTAAAAAAATTAATAGCAAAACATTTTTAAGCATTTTCTGCATAATCAGTCAGACACGATGAAATAACTAATACCAATTTGTTTGTCGGCTTGCATTGGACGCTGACAAAGAACAACATTAATCTATATTGTTATATAAAAATTATTTTTTACTCTGTTTTCTAATTTTTTTAAAGTTATTATTATTATTAATTATTATTTTCAAAATTTATAGATAAATATAATAATAATTTATAGATACTTTACTCTTTAATTATAATAGTTTTTAAATATTTTAAAATTTCTCACTATATAATTATAAGTAATCTATTTCAAACACTTGTTATTATTAATTTTTTATCTTAATAAAAATAAAAGGTACAATTGGATAAAAACACTTATTATAAATAATGTGTCAATAACCTTTTTTTTCAACAAATTAAAGTTTAAGAAGAAAAATGTTGTGTTGTCTTATTCTAAAGTTAAGAATATCACAAGTCTTGTAATAATACTTATAAATGATATATCAATGAATTTACAACAATTAGTTTCATCTTGAGTGACATTAGACAAATACACAGTGGCAAAGAATTTCATGGCTGCTGCCCACACCAAAATATCGTTGTGGCTTATAGGGATAGAGAGGGGGATGCAGTTCTTTATAGAATTGTAAAGAATGTCTCATGCAGAACTTCCCCCTTAACTCCATAAATATGATCGCTGGTTACTCCTCTGTCCTTGATTTTTTTTTTAATTATCGTCAAGTGATATGCAAGTTAGTTTACGCATATTTTAATTAATCAACTTTTTAAATCTGGTTAAAAGATAAGACACTCACACTAAAACTAAGAAATTCATGAAGATAATCATTACAGTTTTATTCTAAAAAATTGACATATTTAAAATTTGAACTTATTATTATCGTGTCAATCCTCCTCTCTCCTTGAAATTTAATGAATGAATAACCATTGCTGATATTATGTAGGCTCAATTTTATTTCCTCGACTCTTGCAACGTTGAGACACTAATTATATCTTTCTTCTTGTAACTTTTCTCTAAATTGAGAGAGCCAACATAAGTTCAAAGAGAACAATTTTCCTTGAACTGTTAATACTATTAATTTACTTTGTATGATTCCATTGAAGAAATATATAAGTCATTTACGTCAATATTTGGAAATAAAAAAAAATGTAACCTAGCTACCCCAATAAATTAGTAGAGTTTGGATATTCATGAAACATGTGACACTACAATTAATCACATATCACATACTTGCATCCATCACATGTCCTTAAAGTCCAAGAAAATTATTTCACTATTTTTCTATTACATAAAAATTTGATGCAAGATTTTCAAGCTAGGAATGTAAGAAGTGAAATTTAAACCCTGAGCATCACCTTATGGGATTGTACTAGTGTGTGTTGCGTAAAATTATTATCCTTACTAAAATAACACCGTGCAATGCATGGGATTAAAAAAAAAAAAAATTAAAATAATATATGATAATTATTTTATTACTATAAAAAAATATTTAGAATTTTTATAAATAATCATTGGTAATAAAGAAACTTTACATTGAAATTTAAATATTTATTTTATTTTTTAGGACGTCAAATATCAAGTTTATATATAATATTTTGAAAATATTTTAAAAATCCTAAGAATCATTGAAAAATATTTTGAGATTTAAGAATTGAGACCACTATTATATCCATTGATTTCATATCTGAATATTATAGTATAATTTGATATCATAACAAAAAAGTTTTTATTCTATAAAGAAATATATCAAAAGAGTTTATATATATATATATATATATAAAAGATAATAACAGTAAAATTTAAATTCAAATTTATAATGACATAATTTAAAAATGATATTTATAAAAAAGAATTCTGAAATAATTTACTTTTTTTTTAATTTTTCTTTGAAAGAATAAACTTCAAATTCAAATTCAAATTCAAATCTTACTTTTATATATTATTATATATTGATGATTGATTGATTATGCTTTATGTAAACAAAGAAATGCATATACTTTTCATCCTTCAATAAAGAAAATTTTACACCTATCACTTTTCCGAGCCACAAGTCATTTATAAAGGAATTTGTTATAACGCGTTTAGCAAATTATAAAATTGATTAAAATTTATATTAGTGCATTTAACTATATACATCTCTATTATCAAAATAACTATTTGTTGTTATGTTTCGGTTTTTATTTTGATTACCAAGTCTTTATATTCAGTATTTCGCCAACTATCGGTTGACAAATAATTCTAGCATATAGTGCAATTATTAAGTGAAAAAAGAATCTCTTTGCTTGGTCTTCCCTGGTTGGAAACAATGGCCGGAATCGAAGAGGAATATTTGCTTAAATCGGAAAGAATATGCGCAGAGACAAGAGAGCAAAAGGAAGTTTTAGGACCCAACAAGAAAATGAGTTGCTAAACCTCCCAATTGCGTATTCAACTTTGCTTCTCCCACCCCATTCATGTTTGATGCTGGAATCTTTGCTTTGATGTTGAAATAAAAGAAAATGACCAGCCAAGAAAATTATGTGACACACATTCCTCAAAGGACAAATGGGAAGTCGGTGGTTCAAGATTAGAACTTGTTTAATTGCCAAGAAGTTGACAACCACTACGAATCCTCATCAATTAATGATGGTACTCATATTTTGAGCCATATCTGATCCTTCTTTACAAGTTTAGACATTAATTAATTGAATTATGATCCTTCTTGCCTAGTTTTATTTTCCTGATGTGGGGTTTAATATTTTTTTTTTAAAATAAATTAAGCACCAACCACTTGTAGACTTGTAATATCAAAAGTGTTATTTTGTATTTATTTATTCACTTATGTTCAATCATGTACTTACCACACATCACATGCTCATTCACCATTAAACCAATCCCTTAGATTTTTTTCAAAAATATTTTGAAATTTATTTATTTTATATCTAGATATAGTACATTCGAAAAAAATTCAAAAACATTCTAGAGTTGGTTTTAAATTTTGAATTCTTTTCATATATCTTATATCTAAATATCATATAAATGTTTGGGATGTGGGGAGGCTGGAGGAACAATCTTAACACTCCGAACAAGGATTAATCTCATATTCAAAAAATGTAAGAATATCTCATAAGATAAAAATTAAATAATTGTATAAATACATTTAATATGTTTAGGTTTAGAAAAAAAAAACATAAAATGCACTTATTAATATTATTATGTTATTAAATATTATGATTTTATCAAAGGATTAAATAACAAAATATTTAAAAAGGTAATATTTTTTAATATGTATTTTATTATATTATGAATAATCACTGTTAAAACATTTTTCAGAATGAAGTGTGACACTTTGTTAGGATGTGTGAACTTTAAAGAAAATTTCGTTGCTGATTACGTTTGTGGAATGGACAAAGTCATGTGAAAGAGTATAATGTTCCCAACGAAGGTTAACTTAATTAATAGGATCAAATAATAGTTAGGTTTTTATTAATAGGTCATTTGTAAGTATCAATTTTTTAGTGATTTGTGACAACTTTGAAATAGAGTAACCTATCCCTAAACTTTCTTACACCAAAAAAAAAAAAAAGAATTGACTATAATAACAAAGAATTGGATGCAATAATAAAACAAACTATGCTCATAGGACAAAGATTTGAGTCATATATAGAAACACCACTTATAGAGATGGCCTAATCATATCGCTATCTATCCAAAAAAAAAAGTCTCACACCTAAACAATCTTGAAAAAAGAAGAAGAAGAAGAAGAATTGATTGTTAATACTATGGCGGTGCATATTCCCCCCATGAAGAGGTAATTAATTAACTAAATGATTTATTGTGGAACATACAAGTTCAATAGTTAATGAACTAACTAGTAATAAATGAGGTTAATTTTTAGTCTTTGGCAACTTATTTATTACCATGGGTAATATGGAGTGATTTGGTTTTTAAAATGAAAAGGTGCACACTTTAATGGATGAATGGGAATGATAAGTGACCACACTAGAACCCTCTCAAAAGGATATTTGAAAATTTATTGGATGCTAGGTGAAGAAAAGAAAAAAATGAGATTCCAACACACTTTTGTGATGGGGATGGAAAAGAAATGGGGAAGCTTTTTTACGAAAAAATTAATGAAAGCACAGACCAAAGATGACTCGTAACAATCAGTATGGAAGGGAGTCAGGAATATCACCATATTCAATTCATTTCCAGGTTTCACACCATGTTTGTTAGCTCATAACTCATAAGCTAATGATTTCGTTTACAATTTTTTCCCCTGATACTTACTTTTGCATTAAAGGCTTTCTTAAAAATTGACTAAAGTCATGTGATTAAAGAGGGAAGTGTCCCCATTTTCTAACAACGTGTTCTGGACTGGTGCCATTGTGCATGGATTGGCCTAATGCTTGTAAGTTCTGAAAATGATGAAAGAGATGTGTGCCTTATCCGAAAAGGCAACCCTTGGACAAGCATTTTAATTTTTTATGAATAAGGACTGAAAGAGAGAATTTTTATCAGATTTTATTCCATAAATATTTTAAGAGTTTTGTTATATTCTTTTACCTTTTGTATTTAACAAAGTTAGTTATTGATTGTAAATTATTAGAGTTGGTTAGTTGGTTAGTGTTAGTAGTAATTGGTAGTTAAGTTAGTTATTCAGTTAGTAGTAACTGATATTTTGTTAGTTATTCAGCAAGTTAATTACAACATGTTAGTTTGTTAGATCTAGAACATTATAGCTATAAATAGCTGCTCTCTGTATTTTTGAATTCAATTTTGAATCATTCTTCAATCAATTCTCAAATTCAGATCTTAATATGGTATCAGAGGTAAAATAATTCTTTCTGTTTCCCTGCACTCGTTCTTGTTCTTGTTTCTTCTTTCCAATCTTTCTTGTGCTTCGTTTTTCCAATCTGATCCTGTTTCTCTCATGGCACGTTTCCAATCTGCCATTGATGATTCTTCAAACCATTTCTTCATTCATCCATCTGACAGCCCAGCTGGTTTGATTCTGGTTTTTTCAGCAGTTTACAGGAGAAAACTATATAATTCATGGAGTAGATCCATGAAAATGGCCCTGCTTGCCAAAAATAAATTTGGCTTTGTTGATGGCACAATTTCCAAACCTGCTGATGAAGATTTTCAGCATCTTTCTTCTTGGGAATGTAACAATAACATTGTTAGTTCTTGGTTGCTTAATTCAATATCAAAGGAACTGGTAGCAAGCATTATCTATGTTGATTCTGCAACAACAATTTATTTGAAGGATCGTTTCCAGCAGAAGAATGCTCCAAGGATTTATCAACTCAAGAAAGATTTAGTTAATCTTCAACAAGGATCCATGACAATAAATTAGTATTTCACCAAACTGAAAGGAATTTGGGAGGAACTCAATGATTTTTGCCCAAATTGCAGTTGCACATGTGGTGGTGCTTGTAACACCCTCCTTAGGGCATCACATTTCCGACTCCCGACTCATAATCTGAAAAGAAGTTTGCACAAAGTTTGAGTTATAAAAGATGAGTTTCAAAATTTCTTCTTTACTGAAATGTAAATTTACTGAAAATATTAGGTAATATTGAAAATCATATGTCAACTATTCATTATGCAATATTGACACAAATTAATATCACAATTTAAAGAGAAATATAAAATTAATAGACTTATTTTTTTTTAAAGTAGCAAACCCCATGACGGGTCCTACTTAATAAGACGGTACAATACTAACATTAAATCTTAACATACTCGTTCCTTCTCTTGTATCAACTTGATGCATCGAACTTTACTCCTTGTCTATCCCAGACATCTTCGAACTTGAGATGTACCACTTTTCAATGTTTCCATCAATCTCTGAGTATCTACCACTCGTTATGTCTAAGACAACTCATTTCTTCTACTGTATAATTTTAACAATACAGACAAAGCAAAATAATATAACAAAGAGGTGAGATCACCTACACCAATACCAACATGGCAAAGACAGATATAACACAAACAAAGAATATCATACGGATAGATCATACCATAATCATGCTATCGCATTAATCAACTATCATCATCTAATCATTTATCGGTTCAATCATCATCCAAGTACTCAAAACAATTGTCATAACCAATATTCCTCAATTAATATATCACACGAGATATAAATGCTCGATTTATGCATATGCACAAAGACTCGGCTTTATCAAAAACAACTCCATGGAGGTTTTCACAATTTCGAGAAGAATGCTCTGGTTAATTGTCGGACTTTGCCCAAAGACAATCTCTCGGTCGTTGAAAAGAATCGTGTTCTTGTCGGGTATCGTCAATGCGTTGTAACGGATCTGATCGCCAAGTGGCACAAGGTACTCGCTAATTGTCCATTGGTCAACCGCCACGCCTCGACGCCCCAAGATCCATCATAGACCTCACTATCAATTCTCATTCCTCTTCAACCACAAGGGCCATAATAGCTATTAGTTATATTTTATACAATGCACGAATATATCAATGCAAGTCCAACCCCAAAGGGCCAAATCTTTTCAATTTCATTTGTTCAATGTAATCATATGCTTCAACGCATATTTTTTCAATGCACGTATAATGCACCAAATCCAATCACGACATATTTTTCAATGCATGTATAATGCACCAAATGCCAATCACAGGCAAAAAATATGTCATTTTCTCACACAAGATCCATATATTGATTCTACAAGATTTATCTTTGTATTTTCAACAGGAAAATCATATTATCACATTTTCATAGTTATAAAACACTTTTGTCGTATTTTCACAAAATTGAGCAACATTTCCATTTCATTTTCACAATTCCAAAATGCTTCTGTTACGTTTTCACAATTCCAAAATGTTTCTTTTACATTTTCACAATACCGTAACACTCTTGTTACGTTTTTAAAATTTCAAAATGTTTTTATTACGTTTTCAAAATTGCAACTCTTCATATTGCACCTTTAAATCACGTATTAAATTTTTTAACATTTTTCTCAATCGCATAAAAATATACGTTTCTCAAATCGCGTAATGATTTTCTATCGTTTTCAAAATCGCGTAACTTAAAAATCATTCTTTTAAGTCACATAAAACATTTTCCATCATTCTCAAAATATTTAAAACACTTTCCAAATCACATAACGATTTTTCGTCATTTTCACAATCACGTAAAAATATTCTATCACTTTTAAATCACATAGTGATTTTTTAACAATAGTTCAAATCACATAAAAATATTCTCTCATTATTTAATCACGTAGTGATTTTTCAATAATATTTTCAATAGTGTAAAATATTTAAACGCTTTCCAAATCACATAGAAATATTTTAATATTTTTCAAATCACGTAGAAAAATGTTAACATTTTTCAAATAGAAATATTTTGTATTTCAAATCATTTTAAGATACGTAAAATATTTTTCAACATTTTAAATTACGTAAAATATTCCTCAATATTCAAACATTATTTTGGACTTAAATAAATCAATATTAATTTCAACACATTCTTCAAATTGCGTAGGTTAAAAATCACATTTTTAAGATACATAAAACATTTTTTCATCACAATTTCATTACGAGAAAATATTTCTTAGCTTTGAAAAATTCCTTTTTAACTTTTCTCAAAATAATATAACTTTGTATTTTATTTTTCATATTTTCCTTATTCAAGAAAATCTTTTTCACATTTCTTAATTCAAGAAATCCTTTTCCAAAATATAATTCACAAAAATCACTTTTCCATTGATATAAATCAACGTTTCAAAACTTAACATTTTCTAACGTACTTCAAAACTCAAAATAAGTTATACGTTAGTAGATTTTCATAATACCACTATATTCTTCATTTTTCCCAAATCATTTCCAAACACAACCTTCTTCAAAATAAATTGAAGTTCGAAAACATTTTGTTTACAAAAACTTAATTTCTCAAGTGATTAAAATGCTCTGATTCCCTTTTCAAATTCCTTGTATTAAATCAATTATATTTTCACTTGAAAAATTACTTTGTTTCATCAAAATCTAGGCATTATAAGCCTTCAAAAATGTGGACATGACTATTGAAAATTATCAAAACATTTTTCCTTCTAAATTGATATGGTTTTACACAAACAAAACCATTAAAATTTTATTTTCAAAACCGAAGTACCGATGGTTATAAAAAACCAAACCCATTTGTTCAAATCCTTTTTCACTTTCTTTACAAATCATTTTTCACTTTCTTTGCAAATTCTTGTTCACTTTCTTTGCAAATCCTTAAAATCAATGTTTGCTCGTTTCATTCAAAACTCATATTTAGAAAAACATTTAGGATCCTTTTACACAAAATAAATCAATAAAAATTCCTCAAAGACCGTATTCGTGTTCTCTTGAAAAACAAACCCTTTGTTTATTTTTCATACTCTTTAAATCATCCATTTTTATTTTTCATGAAAATATTAATTTGTGAACACCTATTTTGAGGTGTCTTGGTTAAAATTCTCATTGTTCTAGGGACCCAAAAATCAATTCCCTTGTTCTTAAAAAAATTTCAACATGAACCCTAATCAAGGGCATCAAAAACCGAACCCTCTCCTTTGGCTATTGGAGCCAAAAATTGAATTCCTTTTCATTACCACATCATGACATACACATATATATATTTCATCATAAATACTATAAGCATGTCATATACTTATCATGCATAATATAAGCATATCATCAAAGCCATAAAATCATACAAAGCATATCAAGCATAAGCAAATAAATCAAAACTCATAAACACACATAAATTATTACATGACCATGGATTGAATCCTCACATGGATTCACCATCCATCAAATATAAGACCATCTCTCACCACCATACTTGGTTGGTGAGATGGATCTCCCTCTTACCTCTTGAAGATCCTAAAAAGCTTCTTGATTTGCTTCTTTTTCCAAGTCCTTCACCACCAAAGGCTTCTCAAATACAAAACAAAATACATAGAAATTAGTATACTAAGCTTGATTAAGAGGAATCATGGATCAAACATGGTTTAGAACATGAAAAAGAGAGAAGAAATGAAGTTTCCTTACACTTCACCTCAAAAACCTAATAACTTTGATCTTGAAGAAAGTCCATGAAGATGAATGATTTAGATAAAGTCTTCAACATGAAAGTTGCTTAGAATATCATGTAGATTCAAGATCTATGGTTAGATTAAATTAAACAAACTTGAAGGGTGGTCTTAGGGTGGTTGACCGAATTCCTCACAAGAAGGAAAACATAAGCTTTTTGATCTTTAACTTGAAGGACAAGGTTGTAGATGATAGAATTTTGAAAAGTTCCTAACATGAAAGTGTTTTGGATTGATGAGAGGATTCAAGATATGTAACTAGATAAAATTATGAAATATTGGAAGTGGTTCTATGGGTGGTGACCGAATAGCTCAAAGAAGAGAGAAGATGGTGTTCTTTGTATTTGTTCTTGGTGTTCTTGAACAATTAGAAGAGAGAGAATGGTCTTTGTGTTGCTAAGTGTGATAAAAATAAAAATAGCTGAATTTGAAGTGGGCAGTCGTAGGAGTGAAAGAATAGAGAGATAAAAATTTATTTAGCATAATTGAAGGCTTTCACATGCATGCACATGGTCTTCACATGGTCTAAGTCACTAAATGTCATCCATTGGTCATAAAAGTTCATTCAAGAACCTTGGAGAAGCTCTCCAAGCTGCATGACCATGTGACTCTTCATAGGATTAAGGACTTAATTATTTTCAATTAAAATCTAATTGTATGCTAATTAATTAGTTAATTAATTAGGTCTAGTTTCCTAATTTCACTTAATTAACATTCTAACTATATAACTAATTAATTAAACATATTATGGCATATATCATAGTCTCTAAATAAAATTAGGACATTTAATTAGTAATTAGATTATCATTAATTAATAATTAGATTAGTTCACTTAACTTGTTAATTAAGTCATTAGATTAACCAAATTAGGATTAATTAGTTACTAATCAAATTCAAGCTACTATTGTTGACTTCATCCTTTTCTTTAGTCTAAAAAGCCTATTTAAAGTTGTCTCCCCTCTAAACACTCTCCTAAGGATGCAAACAAATCAATAATGGTCAAGAATGATGTAATATTGACCATGACAAGTAATAATGGTCATCAAATGACCTTTAGCTCCAAAATACTACAAAAACCGTCCCCTCTTTGCATTATGCATGCAATAATATTGTCATCTTTTTCAAGCCATTTTTTGAAGCATTCTTAACCATTGATTAATTCAATGGTTAGGATTTAAGTAAACTTTTGATTTTTAGAAGAGTAAATCTAGGTCATTGAATCTTTCTCCTTTAAATCCTAGCCATTAGATGTGTCTCCAAAATAAAGGGTCAATATTACTTCTTCTTACTTTTAATCCAAGGGTTATAATTAGTCATAGCCTTTTTAGAAGACCAAATCTCCACTCTTGATTTATTCTTCATCCAATGGTCATAAATGGTCTTTGTCACTTTTTAAGGCTAAATCTCCACCCTTGATCAATTCTAAATCCAATGGTTGTAAATGGTCATAACCACTTTATATAACCAATTTTACACCGTTGATTAAATCTATGGTTGATATTGAAGTCTTCCTAACTAAGTTTATTCTCACACCATTGATTAAATCAATGGTGATTATCCAATGCTTCTTTATTAAGCTTGTTTCTTAACCGTTGATTAAATCAATGGTTAATCTTCAAACTAAGTATTCTCATCCAATGGTACAAATCAAGTCAAGCCCTCTTTGTTGACTACGCAGTATAATTTTTATTACTTTTATCTAACCCTACAAATAATATTTTTACTTGTATTTTTATCACTTTCACCGATAAATAAATATAGACAAAGTACTGAGAAAAGAAAATTATAAAACTGTTTCCAGATTCAGTTTAGTAAGATCCTCTGTCTCCGTCTAAACAAGACAAATTTTTTATCCGTAGAAAAATTTTTCACTTTCTTGGGACCCTACGTATGGCCACACTGGCTCACATGGGACCACTATGGCCCACATACTGATAAAAAAAATTCATAATCATCCACAAAAATCACAAATATTAGAAAACACACAAATATCAAATCAGATCACGTAAAATAATTAAAACCTAACAGTAAAAATTAAATTATGTAAAATTTTTCCTGCCCCAAAAATTTTTATTTTCCTGACACGGAGTAAATCACTCAAAACGATCAAATACGCTGACGGAATAATCAAAATAATTTTACAGTATCCAGAAATTACTAAACAGTAAAATTCTGTTAACTGTCAAAATTACTGATTAAGAGATAGAAAATTTTGGGGTGTTACAGTGCTAGATCTCTCTTAGATCATAATCAACAAGAATATGTTCTAGTTTTTCTCATGGGGTTAAATGATGCTAATGCTCAGGCCCATAGTTAAATTTTGTCGATGGATCCATTGCCATCTATTACCAAAGTGTATTCTTTGGTTATTCAAGATGAGAGCCAGCAAGATATTGGAGCTGCATTTTCTCAAAATCCTGATTCTCAAGTTGCATTTGCTATAAAATCAGCAACTTCCAAGAATACAGATTCTAGATCAAAAACTAGTAAAAAGGATCGTCCTACTTGCACTCACTGTGGCTTGATAGGTCACACAATGGATAAGTGTTATCGTATTCATGGTTATCCTCCTAGATACAAATTCAAGAAGTCCTCAAGTTCTTCAACTACTATGCATCAAGTCACAGATTCTGCAACATCTTCTCAAGATGTTTCTTCTATGCTAACTACAACACAATATAAACAATTGATCTCATTGTTGTCATCCCAAATGTCTCAAGTTGCCAAACCAATTGTTGATCCAATTTTTCAAGACAATTCTGATGGTATGGTACTTTTCTCCTTACCATATTCTTTTTCTGTTATTTTTGATTTTTCATAATATTGGATTCTAGATTCTGGAGCAACAAGCCATATAGCTTGTACTCTAGTCAATTTTATTAGTCATACTACTATGTCTAATTCATTTGTTACACTACCTAATAAGTCCACTATATCTGTTCATTCAATGGGTACAATTAGTCTTAGTCCTACTTTTGTTTTACACAATGTATTGTATATTCCATCTTTTCATGTCAACCTTATTTCTATTAGTGCCTTATTGGATCAATCAAATTTATTAGTTAGCTTCACTAATACCTCTTTTATCATATAGGAAAACAACCTCTCGAATATGATTGGCAAGGGTGATTTGGTTTAAGGACTACATGTCTTTAAGCCTAGCCCAATCACACTTCTAGAATATGTTGCTACTGTTTCTGTTGAAAATAACAACATTCATAGTTTAGTTTCAATTCTTGTTGTAAATAAGGTACATGTTGATGTTTGGTATGCTAGATTAGGACACATTTCTCCTAAATGTTTATAAATTCTGAATAAAAGGTTCCATTTTTCAATTCTTGTTTCATATTCTAGTAATAATTGTGATATATGTCCATTATCAAAACAGAAAAGATTGTCTTTCACTTCTAATCATCATTTTGTTGATTTACCTTTTGATTTGGTACATTGTGACATTTGGGGACCTTACCATACTTCAACCTATAATGGGAAGAGGTATTTTCTCCCATTGGTAAATGATAACACTAGATTTACTTGGACATATTTGATGAAGAACAAATCTGAGGCACCAACTCTAGTTCAACAATTTTTTGCATTGGTTGAAACTCAATTCCACACAGTGATTAAGCAATTTAGATCAGACAATGCTAAAGAATTACAATTAGCTAATTTTTTGGCAACCAAAGGCACACTGCATCAGTTCGGTTGTGTTGAGAGACCTCAACAAAATGCTGTGGTAGAAATGAAACACCAGCATTTATTGAATGTTGCAAGGGCTTTATATTTTCAATCTAGAGTTCCAATAGGATTTTGGGGTGATTGTTTGCAGACTGCCTATTTTCTGATTAATAGGACTCCAACTCCACTGTTAAAGCAACAAAGTCCATATCAATTGCTATTCAAAAAGGAACATAACTACACAAATTTTAGGATTTTTGGTTGTTTAGCATTTGCCTCTACTCTTCTGTCCACAAGAGACAAATTCACGCCAAAAGTTGTCCCATCAGTCTTTATAGGCTATCCACTCAGGTACAAAGGTTACAGGTTATACAGTATTCAAACTAGAAAATTTTTTGTGTTTAGAGATGTCATTTTTCATGAATCTACTTTTCCATTCCACACTTTATCACCACGTGCTTTTGCAATTGACCCTTTTCCAGATGTGGTTCACCCATTACCAATTCTTGATATTGTCTTGTTTCCTACACCACATGATCACACAGAACCTATTCAAGGTGAATTAACTATTCCAAGTGAAGAACCTATTGTTCCTGCCACATCCTCTCATTTTTCTCCACCAATCAGAAAATCTTCTAGACCATCTAGACCACCCTCATATCTGCAACAGTACCACTGTAATGCTATTTCTCTATATCCTATAGTCAATTTCATGACCTATGACAGACTTTTCACTAATTACAAACAATTTACTCTTCAGGTTTCAAGTGTCTATGAGCCACAATTCTATCATCAAGCTACTAAATATCCTGAATGGCAACAAGCTATGCAAGAAGAGATTTCTGCCATGGAAGCAAATCATACTTGGGATGTTGTTCCTCTTCCAAAAGGCAAGCATACTATTGGTTACAGATGGATCTACAAGGTTAAAAGGAAAGCTGATGGTAGTGTTAATAGGCTAAAGGCCAAATTAGTGGCTAAAGGCTACACTCAACAAGTTGTGGTGGATTTTTTGGACACTTTTTCACCAATGGCAAAATTAACCACTGTCAGGGTGTTGTTGACCTTGGCTACTGTAAAAGGTTGGCAATTACTCCAACTTGATATCAATAATACTTTTCTAAATGGTTATTTGTTTGAAGAAGTGTTTATGGAATTGTCACTTGTATACAAGGTTGAGAGGGAGCATATAGCTTGCAAACTCAATAGGTCATTTTATAGTGTCAGGCAAGCTTTTAGACAATGGTTCAATAAATTTTCTTATGCTCTATTAACACATGGTTTCAAGCAATCAAAATCAGATTACTCATTGTTCACTACTAGTTCAGGACATTCCTTGGTAGCATTGCTGGTTTATGTGGATGATATAATCATAGCTAGCAAAAATCCAGCAGCTATTGATCAAGTTAAGGGTATCTTACAATAGCTTTTCAAGTTAAAAATTATTGGCAATCTGAGATATTTTCTAAGATTGGAAATTGCCAAGTCTAAGCAAGGTATTTGCTTATCCCAAAGGAATTATACATTAACCCTCCTTGAGGACACAGGGTTCCTGGATTGTAAATCAACATCACTACCTATGGATCATAATCTAAAATTGAGTTCTGCTGCTGGAGATTTGTTGCCTAATGATTCCCAATACAGACGATTAATTGGAAGGCTCTTGTATTTGACCATTTCAAGGCTTGATATCTGCTATGCTGTCAATAAACTCAACCAATTCATGGTTGCTCCCAGAATTCCTCATTTAGATGCAGTCCACCATTTATTGAGGTACTTGAAATCTGCTCTAGGTTAGGGATTGCTTTTTTCTTCAGCTTCTTCTTTACACTTCAAAGCATATGCAGATGCTGATTGGGGGAATTATATTGACATAAGAAGATCAACTACTGGTCAATGTGTTTTTTTAGGAGATTCATTGATCTCATGGAAGTCCAAGAAGCAACACACAATGTCGTGATCTTCTGCAGAGGCAGAATATAGAGCCTTGGCAAGTGTCACTAGTAAGGTCACTTGGATCACTTCTTTGCTACAAAATTTTGAAATCACCATAGGTCCAACTCTTATTTTTTGTGACAATCAAGCTGCTATTCATCTTGCTTCCAATCCTTACTTTCATGAAAGATCTAAACACATTGAAATTGATTGTCATTTTGTGCGCGAGAAAGTAACTGATGGCTTAGTTCGATTGGTCCATGTAAAATCTGCTCATCAAATTGCAGATATTCTTACAAAACCAGTAGCAACACCTCTGTTCAAGTCCTTATTGTGCAAGATGGGAACCATTGACATTTACTTCCCACTTTGAGGAAGAGTTTTACCTTTTGTATTTAACAAAGTTAGTTATTGACTATAAATTATTAGAGTTGGTTAGTTAGTTACTGTTAGTAACTGATAGTTAGTTCTAATAGTTAGTTATTCAGTTAGTAGTAACTGATATTTAGTTAGTTATTCAGCAAGTTAATTACAGCATATTAGTTAGTTAGATCTAGAACATTATAGCTATAAATAGCTACTCTCTGTATTTTTGGATTCAATTTTAAATCATTCTTCAATCAATTCTCAAATTCAGAACTTAATATATTCTCCTAACATATTCTCCTAATAATTCTTCTAATATTAAATAAAAAAGTATTAAATAAAAAAATAAATGCAGTCAGTGTCTTGAAAAATAAAAAACATTCAATGATTTTCTTTATTTAGTAGTTAGGCTAATTATTAAGAAGACATGTTAGGAGAATTTAGAATTATTCATATTTTAATCACTCTTGTGGTAATAGAGGTATAAAACTAGCATGTGTTCTCAGGTTAATCCATTATAAGTGTTAGCGTGATTGATTTGTGATTGATTTTAGGGTTGAATGGTTACCTTAATTGATTTGATTGATTTTGTACATAATTATATTTTATTATTTTCCTTTTCTGTATAGCAGTCCTCTTATATAAATAGAGGTTAATTCTCCTGTATGCAACTCGTTTAGAAATATACATATATTCATCAGTCTTTTTCTCTTTGTTTCTATTTCTAACTTGGTATCAAAGAACCTAGGATCTCAGTCCAATCCTTTCGCTCACCGCTACCCTGTCGTTCTCTGATAAGCCTCACTATTTTCCAATGCCATCAAAATCTCTCACCACTGCCATTTCTGGTTTGTCGCTCCTCAAACCTCCATTTTTGACACCGTCGACACCGTTGGAACCATTGCCAGCCGATCTACCAACCACCCAATTTTTGCCATTGTCCGCTGCCTCACACACTGCCATGCACCACCACCCTCTTTGCGCGTGTGGCTCAGGCACCGGATATCCAACCACATGGTTGACCAGCTCCGCGACCTGGTCCCAATACTCACTCCACAACCCGGACCCAATTGACATGGCACTGATATGGACGTGGTGCCACCTAGCTGCCTATGTGTCTACCTTTGCTGATGTGGCACCAGACCTCCTTCCCAAAAAAATTTTGTGAGATCTTTCCATTTTTTAGGTCTTTTTTTGTCAATTCAGCCCCAAATGTACTCTTTTTTTTGCTATTGTCCTTGTTTGTTATTATGAAAAAGTCTAATGTTGCTCAACTCATTCCTGTTTTACTCAATGGTTCGAATTACACACACTAAGTTGAGGTCATGTGTGGTTTTCTGAAAGGTTGAAAACTTTGGAGATATGTAACAAATAATATTATTTGCCCTGTTAAAGCTCAATATGATACTGATGAGAAGTTTATTGACAAATTAGAAAATTAAGATAACAAAAATCATCAGATCATCATCTGGTTTCGCAATACCTCTACTCCCAATATTCATTTGTAGTTTGGGAGCTTTGACACTACAAAAGAGGTATAGGATCATCTAAAGAACTGGTATACAATTTCTAATTTGTCTCATCAGTATTAGTTGCTGAAGGAACTCAACAGTTTGAAACAAGAGCCCAGACAAGCTATGTAACCTTGAAGCATAGAAGTGATGCTAAACTGTATGAGGAATACCATGATCGCACTAGGCTCATCTAGTTTCTGATGGCTATCATTGATGATTATGAACCTGTTCGAGCATCTCTACTACACCAGGATCCCCTACCCACACTTGAAGATGCCCTTCCTCATCTGAAGTCAGAAAAAACTAGATTAGGTCTTCTTCGACCTAAAGCAGATTTGGCCTTTACAGTTACTAATCATAAGGGCAAATTATGTCGTCACTGCCGTAAACTTGGTCATGCTCTTCCTGGCTGTCCAACCATAGAGTGTCGAAATTGTAAAAATAATGGTCATATTGCACCCAATTGCCCCTCTTTGATATGCAAATACTGCAAACTTCAAGGACATTTGATTAAGTAGTGCCTTACTCGCCCACTAAGGTCTGATCAGAGTAAGTTTCAACCTCGTCCCAGTTCCTCCTCCAAACCCGTGTTTACAGCTTTAGTTGCCGATGATGCCTCTTCCTCTGCCTCCCAAATCTTTCTTTCCACTGATAATCTTGAGTCTTTTCTTAAGCAAATCCTTTCTCAATCTGGTAACACTCCTACTGCCTTAGCAATTACACTAAGTAATAACTATTGGTATTTTGATTCTGCATGCTGTAATCATATAACTTCCTCATCCCATACATTCTCTTCCCTTTTCTCTAGAGATGTTATTCAATACTCTATTCATACTGCTAATTGGTATCTTATAGAAGTAAGTTATAAGGGTCTCATTTCTCTACCTACCTTTACCTTATCAGACACTTACGTTATACCTAAATTAAACTTTAATATCATCTCTGTTGGCCAATTATGTAACCTGGATTATATTCTTACATTTTCTTCTACTGATTATTTTGTGTAGGATCCACGGATGGGACAAATCATTGGGAATTATCATAAAGTTGGAAGATTGTTTGAGTTTACTACTCTCTATATTCCTTTGTCCCCTGTGTCAACTCTATGTGCTGCTTATACTTCCTCTCTCCTTCAGCTATAACATCAACGTTTTGGTCATAATTATCTTAGTAAATTACATCTTCTCATTTCTTAAGGTGTTTTAGGGTATGTTAAAGAAGAATCTTTGCATTGTACTTCTTGTCAAACAACTAAACAACATGACTTATCTTTTAATAAAAGTACTTTCATTTCTATTTCTCCATTTGATCTTGTGCATTATGATATTTGGGGTCCAGCTCCTACACCCACTATGGGAAATTATTAATATTTTGTGATTTTCATTTATGACTATTCATGTTTCACTTAGATATATTTAACGAAAAACTGTTCTGAACTTCCTCAAATCTATATTACCTTTGCCACTATGATTAAAACTTAGTTTTCAAAGACAATTAAGGTTTTCCGTCGTGATAATGCCTCTGAATATCATAATTCAAAACTATTCACTTTTTTTACTGATCAGGGTACTCTTTTTGAGTTTTCATATCCTGGTACATCTTAATAAAATGATCGTGCTGAAAGGAAACATTGGCACATTCTTGACTTTGTTCAAGCCATGCTCATTTCTTCTTCTTGTCCCGAACGTATGTCGAGTGAAGTTGCTCTTATTGTTGTCTATGTTATCAATCGTCTTCCTTCCTTTGTTTTTAGTATTGTATCTCCTTATGAACACCTACACCATGTCTCCAAACTACAGTTTTCTCAAAGTTTTTTGTTGTGTCTATTTTGTTCTTCTTCAACCCCATGAGCACATTAAGCTTGAACCCTTGCCCGTCTTTGTTGCTTCTTTGGTTATGGTACTGAACACAAGGGCTATCACTGCTGGGATCCAGTTTCTCAGGGTATTCATATTTCTCGTCATGTTGTCTTCTGGGAAGATACTATGTTCTCCTCACTATCTCAGTTCAAGTCCATTCCTCCCACTTCTACCCCCTTGTTTACTAAATCATCTATTGATCTTTTTCAAATGATTCTGATACAGAGTCTTCAGATGTGTCTTAGACAGGTTCTCTATCTACAGGTTCCTCTTCTGATTCTCCTAGTGAGCTCTCACCATTATATGAAGTTTCAACTCATCCCACTGACATTATCCTGACCGTTGATCCTGCATCTGATACTATTCTTCGTCCCTCTCGGGTAAGAAACCTCCCCACTTACCTTCATGATTATCATTTTTTTTCTACTATGCTTCACCTTCATGAGCCACTATTTTATCTAGAGGCATTTATTGACCCCCATTGGCAACAAGCTATAAAAAAAGAATTACAGGTTTTGGAGAATAATGGTACTTGGGAAATGGTTGATCTTCCTTCTGATAAGGCTCTTGTAGAATGTAAATGGGTTTATAAGATTAAAACTCGCTATGATGGGTTTGTTGATCGTTACAAAGCTCGCTTGGTGGCCAAATGTTTTACTCAGGAATATGATATTGATTATGAAGAAAACTTTACTCCAGTTGCTCTTCTCATTTTTGTTCGTACTCTTCTTGCTATTGTTGCCACTCGTAACTGGACTCTTAACTAGATGGATGTGAAGAATGTCTTTCTCAATGGTGACTTGAAAGAAGAAGTCTATATATGATCACCACCTGGTTATTCTTGTCCACCTAACAAGGTTTGTCTTTTTCGTAAAGCTTTGTATGGTCTCAAACAAGCTCCGAGAGCCTGGTTTGCCATGTTCAGTTCCATTATCAGTCAGCTTGGGTTCTCCGCTAGTCCTCATGATTTAGCTCTCTTCATCCGAAAGACTGATCGTGACATTGTGATACTGCTTCTTTATGTTGATGACATAATCATTACCAGTGATGATACTTTTGACATTGCTGATCTTAAAACATCCTTGAGCCATAATTTTGAGATAAAAGATCTTGGCCCTCTTAGTTATTTTCTGAGTCTTGAAGTTCTTTCCTCTATTGATGATATTTATTTGTCTCAAGCTAAATTGCCTCGGATCTTATTTCTTGAGTCGTTTCTCAGACAGTCGCACCAAATCCACTCCTCTGGAACCTAATGTCAAGTTTACACCTTTGGATGGTATTATAGTTGATGACCCTACCTTCTATCGACAGTTGGTTGGCAGCTTTATTTATTTTACTATTACTCGTCCAGATATTTCACATGTTGTTCAGTTAGTTAGTCAATTTATGTTAGCTCTACACACTACTCACTATGTTACTGTTCTCTGTATTATTCGATATATAAAGGGGACTTTTTTTCATGGGCTTCATTTTTCAGCCAACTTCTCATTGGTCCTCCAAGCTTATTCTGATGCTGATTGGGGTGGAGATCTCACTGATTGTCGATCCACCACTAGTTACTGTATCTATCTTGGTTATGCGCTTATGTCGTGGCGAAGCAAGAAATAGACTTTGATTGCATGTTTCAGTACTGAAGCAGAGTATCGGGCTCTCATTGACATCACTTTTGAAATATTTTGGTTGGCTTCTTGATGACTTGGGTTTTTCTCAGCCATCTTCCATTACTTTCTATTGTAATAATCAGAGTGTTATTTAGATTGCTCACAATGATGTCTTTCATGAGCGTACTAAGCACATTGATATTAATTGTCACTTCATTCGTCAATACATTCTTCGTGATCCTCTTCATCTCATTTTTATTGAAACTCTTGACTAGTGAGCTGATCTGTTTATCAAAGCTCATCATCTTGATCGTTTTTACACTCTGATTTTCAAACTCAAATTGATTTCCTCTACACCTATTTGAGTTTGAGGGAGAATATTAACATGATTGATTTTAGGGTTGAATGGTTAGCTTAATTGATTTGATTGATTCCGTAAATAATTGTATTTTATTATTTTCTTTTTCTGTATAACAGTCATCTTATATAAATAAAAGCTAATTTTCCTAGATACAACTCGTTCAAAAATATACATATATTTATTAATCTTTTTCACTCTATTTTTATTTCTAACTATAAGTCAGATTCTAATGAGCATGAATATATATATATATATATATATATATATATATATATATATATATATATATATATATACACACACATTGGTACATATATTATTTTCTATTTATTTGTGGCACAAACCCACAAACCAACTAAACTATCCGTTCTTCAAGTGAACAATCTTGGACTCAGAATAGAAAGTACCTTACTTGAAGAAAGTGAGATCAAGAGTTAATTGGAAGTTTGTAGTTTGAACACAATTTTTTTTTTTTAAATCTGTATGTCCAAATCTCAAATACATCAAGAATATTACAGAACATAAATCAAGAGAATGGAAAAGGGGATATATATATATATATATATACATAGGTTGTTAATTCATAAGTGGATGGTTATCTGAGTAGGATTCCCACCATTTAGTTGTGGAACTCAATTATTCATTTATAATTGCAAATACACTATATGATGCAACTCCAACAAACAGGGCAAAGATAAGTGTTAACACTGTTTCCCTCCACCAAAGAAAACTTAGGTATAGATAAATATAATATATTTATGCAATCCAGATTTGACTAATGATTTCTCTACCAACAAGCTAGAGTAGTTTCTGCTTTATTCACTTATTTTAATTTGACGAAGGGAGTTGCAGGAATACCTTTATGAGTATGATATTTCAGATGATTTGTGAAATATTTATTCATTATTGATTATATAATAAATATTTAAAAAATATATTATATATAAGTAGCAGTTAATAAATGTTTGAGAATTCATACCAAGTATCAAATCCTAAAAAATATGGGTACTAGAGTAATATGCTTTTATGAAAAATATTTTTAACAAACCTAGCACATTAAATTACAATCCCTTTTCTTTCACTAAAAATATTTATTTATTCATTTCATCCACTTTTATCTGTTTGTTATAGTTATTACACAAAATTTAAGAAAGTCATTAAAATATTTTAATTATAAGTAAAATTAATTTATTTGACTTAATTATCTTTTATTGAAATATTAAAAATATTATTATTATTCTATTAATTTTTATCTTTTCATTTATTAATATTAAAGATAAAATTAAAAAAATAATTAATGACTTATTAGTTTTTTATATAAACATATAATTTTAAATAAAATAAAATTTATAAATAGACAGTAGACAAAAACACTAATAAAGAACGGGTGTAATGCTTTCCTCCAACAAAGGATAAAGGTATGGTTTGATAGCAATTGTTTACCCAATATAATGCCAAACATCTTATCTGATGAGAGATGGGAATGAGCACGATCCTCATAACTCGTTGCTAATTGATTAACTTAGTCAAAAGATTTGACTGCTTGGTATAAAATTAGAGAGGCAGAAGAGGTAATATCACGCTCGAGTTTGAGACAGATTAAACGTTTCTAAATTTTGTGAAACCAATATGCCAATTTGGTCATGGGGTAATAGAGGTGTCGAGTTCTTATTGCCCTTGGAGATGGTCCTGTCCAATAGGACTACGTGACCACAACCCATAATTTTCTCCACAAAGAATGGCTGGGAGTGGATAGCACATGCTTGTTCCTATCTATCGTCTTAATAGAGCAAAGCAATATTGGTGTCAGTGAAGTACATATTCACTATTTTTGTTCTCTCTTTAATCTCTCAACTCATCAACATCTATTATTGCACGGATGAATTGACGAAATTAAAATCATCCAAACATGAGATTTTAATTAATCCATCTTGTGTGATAATATGTGGGGAAACAAACGAAGGGGCTTGGAAGAAATATATATAATTTCTAAACCTTGTGTGATGTGAAAAGTTTCTTTTTGGAGAGCGTTGTTATCTTGGCCAATTGGCTCTGCTACTTATCGTAACAAACAAAACAAGTTGATCTTTTAAAATTACTAATTATTTTGGTATTTAATTCACATAGTAATTTTAAATATCCCCATATGTGTACTTGTATATTAACAATTAATTGCAGACAGCAAAGCATTGAAAAGGCAGTAGCGAGTCTAAATGAATAGGGACATCAAGGTTTGGTCTACGTATGATAGGAATGGAGGTGACTTATTTTGTGTACAATCTAAATCTAAGTGATAAAAAGGAATCAATGTTTCCTAGGCATGCATCAAGTTTGTCTAGTCAAGGAAGGTGGTTGAGGGTACATACACTACAAAGTGGATGATGGCCACCATGTGATTGGGAGCTTAAATGCAAATCTTGTCTGCGTATAACGGTATAAGAGTACACTTGTTTTATATCTCACACATATAAAATCTACGGTATCACATGATGTACACATGTATTGGCAAATGGCACCACTGTGTGTGTGTGTGTATTAGAGTTAGATGTCTTATCTTGATGGCTTTTACAGAGAAGAGAGTCAGAGAGCTAGATAATGGGAGTTGGTGAGTGGACACGTTTAGTTGGATACCAAAATGAAGCGAATGTGATAAGGTAGTAGATTATTAGTCAACCCAGATGAAGATACCTATGGTTTAGGTAGACACACTAGAATTTGCAGTGTCAAAGCAAGAACTATGGAGTGGGAAAGGGCTTCACGAGCTCATCACAAACAGTGCGTGCCATACTGATACTGTGTTAAGAATTGAAAGCATCTATAACATTCATCCACAAAATAGAAGATCACACAATGCAATGCTGGGTCAACTTCCTCTGCATTACAAGTTACATCTCTCACTACCCAGGATGCTTCTGTTGATAAAGCACAGATCAAATTGAAGATATTTTTGTGGGTTACCTTGAATTTGATATTGGAAAATTATATGCCACCTCCAAAATTTTAAAATTCTCAATTAGTTTATTATTCTATTAATAGTGAAAAAATTAGAGAAGTTACCTAAAGAAACATCCTTTGATATATATATTATTACAAACATCCATTGATATTTTATATGCTCATCAAATTGGTTAACATATAATAAAAGAAAAACTTTGATCTTATAAAGGGAATTATTTTAAAAATAACGCAGGTCCCAACTCTATCAGTGTGCTAAAATTTGCTATTAGCTCCGACTTTCCATGTGGATTATGAGAATTGAGAAAATTAATAAGGAAAATACTACTTGCACATATTTCATTTTACACTTATATTCTGCTATAGTTTTTTTGTTTTAAATCTTAATAACTTTTAAAAGATGTTAATAATTTTTTTTTTATCATCTTTCTTAAAAGGAGTTGGAATGGTTACATACTCATGTTATAGATGAATACGTATCCACTACACCATCCTATAAAAGTTTTAATAATTTAATTTTCAAACAAAAATAAAAATATAAAAAATAATGTTAAATAATTGTATCAACATCAGACACACAACAACAAACAAACCCTTTCAAACAGCATTATACAACATGAAAACATAGAGTTCACCTACACCATCTAGTTTTGTATTCCCATTCCAACACTCAATTTGGTGAAACAAAAACGCATAATGATCTTGACATAGGACCACAGATCATCTATTTTCTTTTCTTTTCAATTCTTTTCTGGTAACAGGGGACCATGGGAAAGTAGAAACAAACGCGCACGTCTGTGGATCAAGTCTCCCCGTACGTACAACTTGGGGGTGAGACATCATCGTCATGGTTCATGATGTGATAATGGCTCCACAATAGAATGCACCCTTGCGTGTGCAACCCCATATATGCCTCTGCTAACCTACTACCGTTATATATTGGCGCGCGCATACACACTCCCTCGAACTGTTCTTCCAAATTCTCAAGCCTTTGCACACAGAAGCAGGGGATGTTAGAGCAGTGTGAGAGAAAGGAGATGGAGAGAGAAACTGAGATGAAACAATCGAGGTTCAAGAGGATTTGTGTGTTCTGTGGCAGCAGCCCTGGGAACAAGAGCAGCTATAAGGATGCTGCTATTGAGCTTGGGAAGGAATTGGTAACTAATGCTTCTGTCTCATGTTTGTTCTGCTCCTCTCCTCTTTGGAGAAAAACTCATTCAAACAAGTTTCTGCTTCTTTCAAATACTGTTTTCTAATATCAACCCTGCTTTCTTCTTGGAAATTGAACATTTCATGTACTATTTTAATATTTATGGTATTCTTATTTTATCATTTTTTGCACAATTGGTGGCTTTGAACTATGTCTTCTTTTTTTTATTTTTCTTATTCTTGTTTTGGTTTAATTTAACCTTTGTATGGTGTTCCTTGATCTGTTTCTTGATACCCCATCGTTTCCTTCATCCACATTTCAACTACATAAGGTCTTCAAGGAAAGTGGGAAAAAAAAAATTTATTTGTGGCACCATCTAAATTACAACTTTTTTAGTTCATTATTCTGTCCAAAATAAAGAAATTCATTTCAGTTTCTGAGCTTTTTCATGGATATTTTGTACTATGGCCTATACAAGCATCTATCTTACAGTTTCACAGAAAGAGTTGTTGTTGGTAAAAGAGTCTGGAAGATTACCATTATTATAGCTTTAATTCACCACTTTGGGTACTGTTTGGTATCTTAAAAAGGTGTCAAGAAATATTGATCTGGTTTATGGAGGAGGCAGCATTGGTTTAATGGGCTTGGTATCTCAGGCTGTTTATGATGGAGGTCGCCATGTAATTGGGTGAGACTGAACAGCTTCTTTGTTATTATTTGTGTCAGTGTTATGTTGGATAAGTTGTTAACCTCGACTAATTTTTGTCATGATACTGTCTGCAGAGTTATTCCCAAGACACTCATGCCAAGAGAGGTAATGTTAAGATGTTTTTGGAGGCATTTCATCAAATCGTCATTATAAATAAAAAAGAAAATGACCAAACAGCTACTCAGAGGGACACAGAGAACAAGAGACACAGAATTATCTATACAATTCCCTTTCTACCACAATATGCTTTTCTTCTACCCTTATTCAAATGCTTTGGTATCCTCTTTAAAAAATTTCCACCTTACTTTTGTTATCTCAAGATATGGATTTTGGACTTTGTCTTTTTTTGTGATTCATGTAGGTTCCAAGTGGGACTTTGTCTAGTTGTGTTTGCTTTTCACATTTTCTTGATTTCACATTTGGGTCTCTTTATAAACTTATCCATCAATACACCTGGCAATCTGGGGTCATTCCTTCTGAACAATTTTGTCCCTCTCTCCCCAAGTTCCATATACCCTCTTTAGATTCTTATGGCATGCCTTGTTTGTTTGATTCCCATTTTCTTATCATTGAGGAAGTAACTTTCTTGATCTTTCTTTCTTCTGTCTCTTATTTGGTTTTTTCTCCCGAGGAAAAATGCCTAGTTATATGATTTCCAATTGAGCCCACTTCTGAAACACTCATCATTACTCTCCTCTCATTTCTATCCATACATTCTTGCAAGAATCACTCTCACACATGTGCAGAAGCTCTTTCAAATTTTCTGTCTGTTTCAGTGATAATTTGGATTCACTTGGGTTAGTGGCTTTTTTCGCAGATTACTGGAGAGACAGTGGGGGAAGTGAAGGCAGTAGCAGACATGCATCAAAGAAAAGCAGAGATGGCTAGGCATTCTGATGCTTTTATTGCCTTACCCGGTTGGTACAA
This sequence comes from Ormosia semicastrata, assembly GCA_029884595.1. Classification (NCBI taxonomy): domain Eukaryota; kingdom Viridiplantae; phylum Streptophyta; class Magnoliopsida; order Fabales; family Fabaceae; genus Ormosia; species Ormosia semicastrata. The sequence continues at coordinate 11,693,710 of JAQQTO010000038.1, forward strand.
GCTGGTTTCACCAATATTTCTTCTAAAATAGATATATGATTAAACATCACATTCAAGATTATACACTTAGTCTTTGATGAAAAATAAAGATTAATATTTTAATGAGAAAAAAATTATAAGAACTAAAATTTAAATAAATTAAAAATATAAAAATTAATATCTTAACTATAGAGATCAAAATTCAAATAAATAAAAATATATAAACTAATATAAAAATATATAAAAATTAAAACTCAAATAATTAAAAATTATATGAATTAAAATCTTATTTAAACCAATAGAAAATTACCTGGTTTAAATGATGATGAATTCTGAGAAAGAATAAAAAACAACTCTGCATTATTAATGTGCTGTAACTCTATCATAGCCTTAAAAAGAGAGAGAGAGAGAGAGAGAGAGAGAACGAGAATGCCTCCTTGGCAAGAGTGCAATGGTGCTACTTACATAATATATGTATAGTTAATCACAATTGCATATAACAAAATAAGTGAGAGAAGTGGAACTCAAATTAGGCAGCATTTTGTTATTATCATGAATGTAGGTTTTTGGAATAAGCATTGCATCCTTAATAATGTTACATGTCACTACATTTGCACGTATGACGTGTCAACTGTAAATCATTATGTGTTAGTATGTCAGAACATTAAAACTCATCTATAGGTGGAGTATAGACATGTCTGGGACAAAATCCACATGATCCATTAGAGATTTTTCAACTTACGTGATGCAGATGCACTACTTTATTTGTGCATTACACAAATAAAATTGTAAGATGGGATCCAAGTTTAAAAATATGGAATCAATTGTTAATGTCCACTAAGTGCATATACAAAATACTCCACCGTAATTTTTCTTTTTTAAATGATATGCTTTATATGGAGTTATGTTATTTTCACATCATTTTATATGTATTACTTACACACTTATATAGAGTTTTAAACATTGTTAAACTTATATTAGATCTATGAAGATTCAAATGGAACACACCTAAATTTTATTCGTATAGTTCTAATTTTCTGTACATCGCCTAATGTTATAAAACATATTTCTCTTTTGCAAACCATGTAAGTTTAGGAAAGGGATTGTAGTCCTTTAAAGTATTTACAATTAGTAAATTATGTGAATAGAATGGGATCAATGGTTATTTCTGACTTTCTGTGTTATTTTCTTATGCAAAAATGAATTGAATCTAAAATTTTAATCACAATTTTAAGGCAGAAAATAGAAATTGGGTTCAGGTTAGGATTTTCACTACTCACATGGAGATCCACATAGAGGAATTTCAAAAAGTGAATTTTTTTATTTATTTTGAAGTATTTGTGAACCTAATACGCTCATCAGTTTTATAGTTGTATGCATAGAATAAAAATTTATATCTTAAAATTTTGAAAGTATTTTAATATGCATAAAGTAGAGTGAAAAAAAAAATCCCTTTCTGTATTTTTCCAAATTATTGGCTTCAAGTGAAATATTTTACAGGTTTGGCATTATGATTCATTTTGTATGCCTAAAACCGAAATATTAGCAAGTTAAAACCTAAGAAGGGAAAATGCTACCATTTTATTTTTTATTGCGGAAGATTACTCACAGGCCCAAAAAAACCCAGGGCCGATGAAAACTTCTTTTCCTTTTTATGACAGAAACTGAAAAGTGGGCAATTTAGACGGAAAATTTTAAAATATTTGTAATGTAATACTCTAGATAAATTTATAATTGTCTATATATGATTTTAAAATATTTAAATTTTAATCCAATTATTTGTATGATTATATATGGTTACGTATTACAATTTTATTAGAATAGTGTAATACTAATACTCCATAAATATAGAAGAATTTCTCCATTTAGACGTTGATCATTGTATAACATGTATGCAATCAACTATTTAAAAAATGTAAACGAAAAAAAATTAAAAAATTAAAAACTGAGATTTCAGAAAAGAAAATGAAAAATGGATAAAAAAGTAAAGAAAATAAAATTATGAAATTCCTTCAACAGCATGCAGTTGATGCCCAGGTTTGACCAAGCATTTGTTAAAAAAAAAAATATATCCTCTCCCAATTTTGAAACCTAATTTTCTGTTTATATTACGATTTTGTGTGTTTAAACAAACATGTTGTAAGCCTGTAAGGATGGAGTACTTGAGGAACAAATAAGGATTTAAACTATAATTTATGATGATGTATGTGCTTTATGCGCGTGAAGGTGGCTATGGGACACTTGAGGAGCTCCTTGAGGTGATAACCTGGGCTCAGCTTGGCATCCATGATAAACCAGTAAAGCTCCTCCTCATGCTTCAAATATTTAGAAGAAAGAGCTTAACTTCTATTACGTTCCAGAATTATATATAATTATAAAAATTGCTGTCTCATATTTTTATTGGAGAAAATAATTTCTAAATCAAGTTTTGGTTTTGGAAGGTGGGGTTGTTGAATGTAGATGGATACTATAATTCCTTGTTGTCTTTCATTGACAAAGCTGTGGAGGAAGGCTTTATTAGCCCCAAAGCTCGCCATATAATTGTATCTGCCCCATCAACAAAAGAGCTTGTCAAAAAGATGGAGGTAATTGCCATCTCCCTTCTTTGTTGTAGCTTGTCTTATATAAGCAGTTGATCCTATCTCTTTCTCTAAGATGCTTCTATTTCATTCACTGCAATGCAACTGATGATATTTTTGGTTTCATCGTTATAGGAATATTTCCCACAACATGAAAGAGTTGCCTCTAAGCTAAGCTGGGAAATTGAGCAGCTAGATTACTCCTCAAATTGTGACATCTCAAGGTGATTAATTAGATGATGATGGAAGTATGGGTAGAGAGAGTTGTTAGTTTCAATGGTTTAAGAGGACTACTATAATTATTATGACCACAATTTCCTCAAGCCGGAAATTCTTTTGTGCTCTTGCATTTTCTTGTTAGTGTAAGCTACAGAACTGACTGCAATCTAGTTGTGAAGTCTAACTACTCTGTTCAACTTGAATTCTGGTTTTTCAAGACTGAATTTTGTTTGCCAAAAACATAGGAATTGAACAGAGCTAGAGGATTTGTGTAGGATGAGGATTGTAAGATTTATGTTCTCTTTCTTCCCTTTTTGCCTTTTTGAACCTCCATTTTGCACCAAGGCCATAGTTGCATTAAAGCTGAACTTAAAACAATAAAAGTCCTTAGGTATATGTACTATATTCAAGCACTTATTTTAGTAACAAGTATACTTGGGAGTGATCTAGAAGACACGCTACAACCAGTTTAGAAAAATCAGATTAAAATCAACATACTACCTTGTTTCAATCCAAAGCTATATCCGGCTCTGGTAACAAAACTGAACAGTGTTAAAAGGCTGTGTTTTTAAAACATCATTGCTAACTTCGAACTTCACAAAAATGTCCAATATTAAATTGACACGCAAAAATTTAAAAATGAAAAAAAAAAAACCAAGCCCGAGAATCCGTTGTGCGTTGGCAAACAAAGACGCACTTGACGAAGGTGGTGATTTATAGGTTCGAAATTAAGTTCCAATGTAAGAAAAATGTTGACGACATTTTGAGCATTTTCACGTTGTGGTTGATCACTCTCAAAGCGAGGCTGTTAGTTAGTATTGAGAATCATAAACCAATACCAAGTTGCATATATCTTTACATATTTACTTTTGTTTGGTATTAAAATAAAGGTCGTGTAAGTCATTAAGCTATCATTTATACAAGTGTAGCTGTGTAGGTAATTACTTGCAGTTTCCTAAGTAATTATGAAATAGTTATCGTTACAAAGAAAAAAAAAAGGAAAATAACATAATTATTTAAAGGAAGAGCGCCATGAAATGTAATAAGCTTTGAAAAAGTCAAGATACAGCATAATTCCGTAATTTATCTCGAGGGGCTGTGTGTGTGAGAGAGATTTAATCCTGTAAGGAGTCTGTAAAGCAAGTGAAATGGTTGTTGAAGATTTTGTTTAGGTACAAGTACACATTTTTCAGAATAAAATGGAATTAATTGCAGTTCATTTAAGACCAGAAATTCTTCCCCTGGGGCTGGACTAATTTGATTAATGTAAATATCAAACCCAGAATGGTATATACTTGTATATTGGAAAATTTTTATCTAAATCATGAGCATCATAGTTAAATGTATTAAGTCAATCAAAATTTAATATTTTTATTAATTTTTATAAAATTAATTGTATAACACAATTATTCATAAAAATATTAAATTATAATTAATTTAATGCACTCAATTAGGTGTTATGATTTAGATAATAATTTTTCCTTGTATATAATAATACAAGGGAAGGGACATTGCTCGTGGTCGTGAGGACTTGGCTCGATGCATACGTCTTTGAAGATATTCTACTATATATATATATATATATATATATATATATATATATATATATATATATTTTTTTTTTCACTATTCTACTACTATATAAAGTTATGTCCTACGTCCTAACAAATTTTCAAAAGCGAGCCAACAAGTTGCCTATGTGGTTTCCACTACACCCTTCCTCATGCGTACTCAAATCCCCTTCCAAATGCCATTGATAATGATACCCAATTCAATGTTATAAGAGTAGGAGGAGATTATATATACCGACGTTGACTTTCTTGAAGAGTTTAAAGGGTCCTCACGTGCATAGGCGGCGTTGCACGTGCCAAGTACCGTGGTCAAATTTGAATGAAATGAAAATCATTGTAAAATTACTATACATACATCATAGTCAACCTATCCTATACTGTGAATCCATATTAAACATATTACACTGTAAAAACCAAGGTATTGCGTTTGCACGCACTAGCGGAGCCAGGGCATATGAAGGGGAGAAGGATGGGGAGTTGGGAGTTGGGATTGGGACTGAGGATTTGGTTTAGAATGCCATATTATACTACCAATTGAATCCCATAATCCTCCTCTACTTGCATGGTATATTCTCAAATCTTCACGCAGATTAAGGTGCTGGGCCTTTTGGCTGTAGTTTTACATAAAAAAATCAGAAAGATTTTACCGTTTTAAAACTTGGTATAGTTGGTTAAGACTTTAGACTGAAGCAACGGATCTGAGATTGTCATTCCCTGAGTCGCTCTTCATTTTTAAACTTTTATATGTAACATAAATTTATCTAAAGATGAAGTTGTTTTAACAATCAAAATGCATCATTCTCATTGAACTATGTCATGTAACAGCGATTAAGGATCATGAATGATATTGACCTTGCTTTTTTTTTTTTTGTTTAGGAACCTAAAGTCTACCTTCAGAAAGTCAGAATATGTTAAAAACACGTGTGTGTGTGATGGTGAAGTGGGAAGTCCCACATTAAAGAAATTAGAAAAAGAAGAGTGACTTATAAACTTGGATAAACCAAAGACTCAAAAAGCTAGGGCCTGTGAACAGAAAAAGAAAGACAAGAAACCATGCAGCAAGTCTAACACAAAACAAAGACACGTGATTAGGTTGACTATCCGCAAAGCTCACACAAGACAAAAGTGTTGTCTATCGAGATTATTGGGTTGGCACACACAAGACACCTACTTTAAAATGATGTATCCAATAATACCTCTCCAAAATAAAAATGCGAAAACCTTTAAGCAGTATGCCCAGAGATGGAGAGTTCAACCATCGTTAACGTTGACAGAAGTTTTGGGTTGAAAGTTCAACCATCGGAGAGAGGATTGAAAGTTTTGGGTTGAATGTCATAAGACAAGACATATGATTGGGTTGGCTCACACAAGACACCTACTTTAAAATGATGTATCCAATAATACCTCTCCAAAATAAAAATGCGGAAACCTTTAAGCAGTATGCCCAGAGATGGAGAGTTCAACCATCGTTAATGTTGACAGAAGTGCTGCCTATCGAGATTTTGCTGAATTAATTGCTGTTGGAGAGAGGATTGAAAGTTTTGGGTTGACTGTCATAAGACAAGACATGTGATTGGGTTGGCTCACACAAGACACCTACTTTAGAATGATGTATCCAATAATACCTCTCTAAAATAAAAAAGCGAAAACATTTAAGCAGTATGCCCAGAGATGGAGAGTTCAACCATCATTAACGTTGAAAGAAGTGTTACCTATCGAGATTTTGCTGAATTAATTGCTGCCGGAGAGGGGATTGAAAGTTTTGGGTTGACTGTCAGCAAGGCTCACACAAGACAAGATATGTGATTGGGTTGACTATTAGCAAGGCTCACATAAGACACCTACTTTAGAATGATGTATCCAATAATACCTCTCCAAAATAAAAATGTGGAAACATTTAAGCTAGGGCCTGTGAATAGAAAAAGAAGGACAAGAAAACACGCAGCAAGTCTCACACAAAACAAAGACACGTGATTAGGTTGACTATCAGCAAAGCTCACACAAGACAGAAGTGCTGCCTATCGAGATTTTGCTGAATTAATTGCTGTCGAAGAGAGGATTAAAAGTTTTGAGTTGACTGTCATAAAACAAGACATGTGATTGGGTTGACACACACAAGACACCTACTTTAAAATGATGTATCCAATAATACCTCTCCAAAATAAAAATGCGGAAACCTTTAAGCAGTATGCCCAGAGATGGAGAGTTCAACCATCGTTAACGTTGACAGAAGTGCTGCTTATCGAGATTTTGCTAAATTAATTGCTATCGGAGAGAGGATTGAAAGTTTTGGGTTGAATGTCATAAGACAAGACATGTGATTGGGTTGGCTCACACAAGACACCTACTTTAAAATGATGTATCCAATAATACCTCTCCAAAATAAAAATGCGGAAACCTTTAAGCAGTATGCCCAGAGATGGAGAGTTCAACCATCGTTAACGTTGACAGAAGTGCTGCCTATCGAGATTTTGCTGAATTAATTGCTGTCGGAGAGAGGATTGAAAGTTTTGGGTTGACTGTCATAAGACAAGACATGTGATTGGGTTGGCTCACACAAGACACCTACTTTAGAATGATGTATCCAATAATACCTCTCTAAAATAAAAATGCAGAAACATTTAAGCAGTATGCCCAGAGATGGAGAGTTCAACCATCGTTAACGTTGACAGAAGTGCTACCTATCGAGATTTTGCTGAATTAATTGTTGCCGGAGAGAGGATTGAAAGTTTTGGGTTGACTGTCAGCAAGGCTCACACAAGACAAGATATGTGATTGGGTTGACTATTAGCAAGGCTCACACAAGACACCTACTTTAGAATGATGTATGCAATAATACCTCTCCAAAATAAAAAATGTGGAAACATTTAAGCAGTATGCCCAAAGATGGAGAGTTCTCGCAGCACAAGTGCAACCATTGTTGACAGAGATGGAGAGCTCTCGCAGTACAAGTGCAACCATCGTTAAAGTTGACAGAAATGTGCTCATATTTTTTGGAGACTTTAGGAGCTCCCTACATTGGGACAATGGCAGATACTGTCTATCGAGATTTTGCTGAATTAATTGTTGTCGGAGAGAGGATTGAAAGTTTTGGGTTGACTGTCAGCAAGGCTCACACAAGACAAGACATGTGATTGGGTTGACTGTGCCAGTAAATCTCACATACGAAAAAAAAAATTGTGTGGGTTGACACACTCACATGTAAGGAAGAGTGTTAAAAACACATGTGTGTGTGAGTGATGGTGAAGTGGAAAGTCCCACATTGAAGAAATTAGAGAAAGAAGAGTGACTTATAAGTTTGGATAAACCCAAATTGGTTTCTATCTAAGTATGTCATGTCTCCTCCAAGCCCAACTCCTTCCTCAAAACCCAAATCATACCATACCATGCACATACAATGCCAAAATTTCTAACAGAATATTTACTATATATATATATATATTGGTGTTACATGAAGCAGTGCATCCCTCAATTTATATACTAATTTGAACCTAATTGACTACATATAACTTATGTTAATTAAGCATTTACCTGTAGTTGCCAGTTGTACAGCTTATATATCTGTAGTGTGTGCCTATAAAGCTAATTGCACACAAATCAATTTGAATTTACTCTTCAATGTAACAGTCAACTGCATCTTGCTTAATCAACAGAGTGTAAATAATTATTTTTCTAAGCTCGAAACATAACAGGCCTACCCTGATTGGTCACTCAATTAATATCTAAGCCAATATGTTCATTCTTCTTCTCTTTCCATCTGCCAACTCCAATGGCAACTCACCAAAAAAAGAGGAAAATAGAAATGAAAAATGACTAATTTGATAGAAAATTTTGTGATCCCATTATTCCAATACCTTTCTTTCTAGCTTAAGCAAACCAAGATACATTTGAATTCTCTCTTCTGTAAGCGAACCAAGCCATGGAACCCGCCTAAGTTCGGTTATCAACCATTAAGAAAGGTTGCTGCTAATTTCATTTACGTATCTTCCTTCAAAAGGTCAGCACACCTAATATATAATATTTATGAGTTTTAACTAACTAATTTATTTAGGCCTCACCCATTGACGGAAAATCAGACGTAGATTGTGGTGTAAGTCATTTATCTAGGTCTAGTTTAAGTCTCTAGCTTGTTCTGCTGAAGAAGAAAAGGCTTTGTTTCCTCACCATTTGCACATTTGTCTTTGTAGCCAAGCCAATGAGTAATGTACGTATGACTTCCATCCCATGTTCTTTCTCGTGTTTGTTTGTGCCTTATTTGTTAAACATTATTAATATATGTTTTCCGGCTATTTAACGTCTCTCACATAAAGCAAGATACTGGTTTTAATCTTACAAGTTGATTTTCAGTTTCGACCAAGGCCCTTAAATCATGTTTTATTTTATTTTATTTTATTATATCGTCTAATAGAATCCGAATATCAAAAAGCATATGAATGTGGAAAAAAAATTTCCCTGGGAGTTTAAAAGATCTTGATCTTTAGATTTATAAAAAATTAAAAATGAAAATCTTGGGAGAGACTAAAAAAAAAGGACAAAAACAGAACACAAAGATGGGTTATAGGAGACCATGCAGTGCCAAAAACGCAAGGATGACCCTTTTCTATGGCATCAAAAATGGCTTTTAATGGTGTCTTAAGGATGAAAGTATACACGAAGTAGTGTATAGTGAATGAAGTTAGCGCGTTGTGCTTACATTTTTTAATTAGCATAAGTGTTTAGCCCATGTGACCTTTGATGCATTTTTCATGGGAACTTCTTCACTTTACATTACCTTTTCCACTAATATATAATAAAAGGCACACAAGCCATTGCCCTTCAAATTTCAATACCATCTCCATCACCAACTTTCAGAACCTCACCTTTGGTTTTCTTTCCTCTTCCATCCCAAACTTGGCACTCTTCCACGGTCCTCGGTTGGTGGATTCCAATTTCAATCATAAAATAGTGATATCAATTGTTCTGTTGAAAGATTTGGTTAGACTCGGCTGGAGCTTCCTTCGCAAATTTGTAATAGGCTAATAGCATTATGGCCTAAATATGTGGGGACTAACTTTGTCTGTGTTCTTGTGCAGGTAGGACATTGAATCTACTTCCATTTGTAAAATGGGTTTCGGTCGGAATTCAACCGTGAGAAGTGGGGACTACTTAGAGGGAATGCTTAATGACTATGTTGGAGGAAAGGCCAAAGTGAAGGCTCAAAAAAGTGCCACTACTAAGTTTGTGGCAGCTCTCACATGTCTTCAATTTTTATTTGCAGTTTATGCAACATTCCTATTGTACTACATGGGCCCTTCTATAGATTTACGAACCAAGCCAGATTTTACATGGGCTACACGAATTGCCCAACAATGGAAACAACTCATTATCACACCCCACGTTGTTGGTCACTACCAAGAAGCTTCTTCTTCTCTCATCAAGGAGGAAATTCAACCCATAACTCCAACCCAAGTATGTGAGAATGAGAAGATAGACTTCATGCAAAAGAAGTCCAATGATGTGCAGATGATCAAGTTGAAGAGAGAGCTTTACAATGAGGTATTGGACTTCCAAAGCAAGACTATTGGTACTGAGACACTTATTGAGCTAATGGCAATGAAATCCAAATGGGATTTGAGGGGTCCAAACAGACCAAAAATCACAGTTTTACTAAACCACTTCAAGAGAAAGACACTATGTGCTCAGCTTGATTCTTTGCTCCAACAGACCCTCCCATTCCATCATGTTTGGGTGCTTTCATTTGGGAGCCCCAATGAGCTCTCACTGAAGAGGATTGTAGACAGCTATAATGATTCAAGAATCAGCTTCATAAGCTCAAGTTACGATTTCAAGTACTATGGAAGGTTTCAAATGGCACTGCAGACAGAAGCTGATCTGGTGTACATTGTTGATGATGACATGATTCCTGGGAGGAAGATGTTGCAGATTTTGGCACACGTGGCTGGGATAGAAAAGTACAAGAACTCTGTGTTGGGAAGTATTGGAAGGATATTGCCTTTTAGACAGAAGGATTTCACATTTCCCAGTTACAGGAAATTTCGGTCTAAAGAAGCAGGGTTGTATTTGCCAGATCCTGCTTATGATATCACGGTTGATAAAATTGTGCAGGTGGATTTTCTATCCAGCTCTTGGTTTTTATCTGCTGAGCTTGTCAAGACGCTCTTCATTGAGACACCTTTTACCTTCTCAACTGGTGAAGATCTGCACCTCAGGTACGGCCATGTTGACAAACTCTTCACTTTTACACCATGGTAACATTTTTTTTTAACCATTTTATGCACATATAATTTTGTTTTGTTACTATGAAGATATTTTTGGTTGAATATGAAGATATAATTTTATTTGGTGAAAAGAGAACAACTTAGCTGTAATAGTTTATATGAACGTTGACCATACAAGTCAAACAATCATCAATTTGACTACGCCCAAGAGCATTTGGTAGTTTGCAATACTGCAATTAGCTGTTGCCATTAGGTTCAGAAAAACTAATAAGTAGTACAAGTTGCACTACACATATATCAGTATTTGACGCCAGAATTGCAAATAAACTTGTTCTCTAGTGTCTACCAAAATAATTGTGTGTGTTAGTACAATTTGACCATAGCAAATATATAATATTAAAAACATTATTTATATAATGTAAAAATATTTTAAATATATTTTTATAATATAAATAAAATATATTTAAAATTATTATAATAATTTAAAAGTATATTCTGATCCAATTATAGTTCAATTACAATTAAATCATTGAACTGTAAATTACCTTTCGCGATTAAATGACAACTCCCGTTTTCAAAACCAATTTTTAACAAGCCATCCGTTAGTAGCTAGCCATGCCTTGGGACCACTTTTACATTACTAAATTATACTTGCTTAAAATTCTTCGGAATTTTTTTTCTTTTATTGCAGCTATCAGCTTCAGAAGTACAGAAATGCTGGGTCGTTTGTTCTTCCTGTAGACCCTAAGGACAAAGAAACTTGGGGTGATAGTGAACACAGGCTTGCGTATGTGTCTGAAACCACAGTGATTTTCAAGGACATAGTTCAAGTTAGAGATGATCAATGGTGGAAAGCACTTTCTACTGGTTATGTGACCCAATGGGCAGCAATGTACCCTCAAAAAGTTGATGCACTCTTTTATGCTCACTCAGTTGATGAAGTCAAAGCACTTGCACCTCTTCTTGAAAAGTTCAGGTCCACAGTTGGCAAGAAGGCCTACATTGTTGTATCTGGGGGCAGCTTCTGCCCCTGTGAAGATGCTGCAACATCACTGAAATGGCCTATGTTGGTATGTAAAGAACGTCGTTTTAAGATTTTTGATTTGGCAGTTGGAGCACTTTCTGGGCTATCAAACTCCGAGGTGCCAGTAATACAATCAGTATACTCCAGCATGAAGGGTTTGATCAAAATTCACAATCCCAGTGTGGTGATCACTGTAGCTGACATTGACCCTAATGTGAGGAAGGCTCTGAAGATGGCATCAGAAACAAATTCAAATGGTACTACACTAGTTCTTTTACCCAGGGCTTCAGTGTCAAAAGTTCTTTGGATGGCTGATCTGCGTTCAACGACATTGCCAAGTAAGAATAATTCTTCAGCTCTTATCCAAGTTTATTTGCAATTGCATATTCTTAATTCTAGTTTATTAATAATAAGATACAATTAATTCTACCATGCACCTAAAGTAGCAATATATGCATATTTCAATAAAATCTTTATTATTGATTTAAGTTGGCAAGTTAAAAAATTATACGAATGTGCTTAAAATTAATAGTGAATATATTCCTAAAACATACAATAATTCTTAGTTGATGTAGCCATCTTCAATAAAATTTAAGCTAGTACTCTATCATTCATGAAGTTGTCTTATTGGGAAAAAGATCACATATAGTTCTTTGCTTAATAATAATAAGTTAATCTAATAGAATTTCTCTTGCAGATTGGAATAGGATGCGGATTTCTATCAACATCATTACCCAAAACAGAGCCAATTCACTAGCAAGGCTTCTCAAATCTCTCAGCAATGCTTACTATCTTGGAGATGAAGTTCCCATTACCTTCAATTTAGACAGCAAGGTAGACGAGGCAACTATAAGACTAATAGGTTCATTTGAGTGGCCTCATGGGCCCAAAACCCTCAGAAGGAGAATCATCCAAGGTGGGCTCATCCGAGCTGTGAGTGAGAGTTGGTATCCTTCTTCTGATGATGACTTTGGGCTCCTTCTTGAAGATGACATCGAAGTTTCTCCTTACTATTACCTGTGGATCAAATATGCACTCCTGTCCTACCACTATGACCCCCGGGTCTCTCTCCCTGAGCTCTTCTCCATCTCCCTCTACACTCCAAGGCTTGTTGAAGTTGTCAAAGAGAGGCCCAAATGGAATGCCACAGAATTCTTCAAAAAAATCCATCCAAACACGCCTTACCTTCACCAATTACCTTGCAGCTGGGGAGCAGTGTTCTTCCCTAAGCATTGGAGAGAGTTCTATGTGTATATGAACATGAGGTTCACTGAGGATGCAAAGGCAAACCCAGTTCAAATTCCAAAGTCTAGAACAAACGGGTGGCAAGCTTCATGGAAGAAGTTCCTTATAGACATGATGTACCTTAGAGGCTATGTTAGTCTCTATCCAAATTTCCCAAACCAGGCAAGCTTTTCAACCAACCATATGGAACCAGGGGCACATATTAGTGCAAAAGATAACGTGGTTAAGCATAACAAACAGGACTTTGAGGTGCCATTGTTAAAGGAAGATTTTAGAAACTTGTTGCCAGGAATGAAAATGCCTCCAGCCTCAAAACTGCCATCTCTGAGCCTCTTCAATCAGCCAGTTTCTCTAAGGGGTCTCAAGGCTGCTGGAGCTAAGTTGGGGCAGGATGTGCTAAGATGTGACAACGCCACTGAGCTAGTAATTGTGGATCATGGTACGGGTCTACCACAACGCTGCTCCAAATTCTGAAAATCTTCATTGTTCTGATTAATTAATTATTCTTTGTGCTTTTTTTTTTCCCTCCACCTTAAGTAAAGGATTATTTCTGTTTTGTTTTTAAATTAAGTGGGAAACTGGGTCAGCGATTTTGCTGTCAAGGGAATAAGAATGTGGTAACTCATATTTCCCAAAAAGACAAGACAAGGCGATCTTTCCCAGACAAGCAATTGTAATTAAATTGTTGATATAAATTATTATATTAAGATTTTCTGCATAAATTTACATAAAACTTAATGAGTGTGGTGAAAAAAAAATACATTTTTGTTTGTACAATTTTATTCACTTTAAATTATCCTGTTATTTTTAAAGTCAAAATTAAAGTCTCTGGTTCGAATAATGAGATAAATTTTGTTAATAGAAAATTAATAAAATGATTAAAAAGAATAATTTCGCTATTTGAATATTCAGAATATAATATTTAATATTTAATTGATACTTTTTTATATTAATATATAATACGTTTATTTTATCTCAAAATATATATTTTAATATTCACTTACACTTACTTATATCGATATATAATATTTATATGGAGTATCAAATTTAATGTTATAAAAAATATTTTCTTAAAAATAAAAATGAAGCCAAAGTCCAAGTAGAGATTATTATAGGTAGGGATGGAAATAGTAAATGGTCATGGCTCACGAACTTGGACCTGCTTTTTTGCTTAAGCTGACTGACTGACTGACTATTTAGAAAATGAAGTGTCAGGCAGTCTTTTTAAAAGTCTGTTTCATTTAATAAGTCAGGTTGCCTCTCAAAGAAGTTTGTTAGGCTATTAAGTGCGCACTTTATATTTATTTATAAAATTATATTATTTTTTTAATGATCTTTCAAGGCTGTTTAAAGGCTTAAACCTATTGAGACTATATGAAGGTCTTGGCGCATTGGCTTTATTTAGAAGGCCTTAATATAACCAACTTCTAAATGGGTTTCAGGTCAAGTGCCAAGCATCTTAACAGTCAGTCAAGCCCAAAAAAAGGCATTTGTGGATAATGAGTCAAGTCAAGCCAAATATTTGTAACACAGACCTGACCTGTTTAGGGTGAAGCCTGACCTGATCTGACCTGTTTCCATCTCTAATTATAGGGCCGAACTTAGACATCAATTTTATTAATTTTAAAAGTTTTTTTTTTGTAAAATAAAATATAAAACTTGGCCTGCTATCAAGTCTCTAAGCAAATGAGAAGAAATAGAGCAAGACAATAATAAGGCAATAATAATGGGGCGTTTGATTTGTTTTTTATTTTTTTTTTAGTGGATATATTTTTATTATTAATTATAAAAATATTATCTCATTTTTATTTTATTTTTTATTTTAAAAAATTTATAAAATAAAAATATATCAACTTAAAATAAAAATAAAAAATAAACTAAACACCGCATTAATTTTTCCTTTAAAAAATATAATAACAATGAGTTATTTTTTTTTTGGATAGCTAACAATGAGTTATTTTTTTTTATTATAAAATTTAAGTCTATCTTTTTGTGTTTATTATATTCTTTTTACTAATCAAGTTATGACATGTGTAAATTAATATTCTCTCTTTTACTCTCTTTTTAAGAAAAATGTACATATATCATTGTTTAATTGATAAAATAAATGTAATGAATATAAAAAAATTAACTTAAATTTTTTTTTTTTAGCTAAAGGATGAGTTACTCTAATACTATCAATTAGAACGTCCGTGGCCCATTCTTATTATTATTATTATTATTCAACAATTTGTGGCCCATTCTAAAAAGCAGGCAGAGGTGAGAGGTCCTATTCGACCAATTCACAATGCGGTGGGTTGGCCCGGTTGGGGTATCAACGCATCAATGATTGGGTAAGACAGAAAAAATTGCATGAAGGGCCATTTTTTAGCATTAAAAATAGAATTTTTGTTAACAAGTGTGCGTAAGACACTTCTATTAAGAAGTTAAAATATAAAATTTTAAATGATAAAGTAGATTTTTTTAATATATTAAATATTTATTTTTATTTAAAAATTTTTATTTTAATTTTATTATGACACTCGTTGATAAAATCTTTAAAAATAAGCAATTTTAGTATTGAAAATGAAAAAGTTAAGAGTTCAGAGAAAAGACTATTCTAAGTATTTTCTATTTCAAAGGAGTTTTTATTTGCACCAAAAGAAGAAAAAAATTAATTCCTCTTCAAAATTTATCCTATTCTACATGGAAAACTTCTATATTTTTTATGAAAAAGTTTTTGTTCTAAGTTGATGGAGTTAATGAAAATATGTGAAAGAGTGCAATTAAAAAGGTGCTAACCATTTGACAGTAATTAAAAACAAAGAGTGGTAATGATACAGCTGCTGCTGAATTTTCTGGACCATCCGATGGCATAGGTTCAACCCAATCCAACGGTGCGATCTAACAAATGAGAATCAATTAAAACACGTGTCAAGAATAAAATTGTAAAACGAAGCTGGGGTAGTTTCGTCATAGGATATAAATTAGCAGAAGTAGTTATTAAGTTTCAGACTTGAAGCAACAATCGCCAATGCCATGCGTCCCTTCTCTTGTTCTCTCTCTCTATTCTCTGTGTTATTCGATCGACGAAGAAGCCAAGCCTGAACCATAGCTATTCTCCGATCCATTCTGTAAGTTCATTTCCGTCATCTTCTGCTGCAAACTGCAATGATATGATATGATCTTCGTTCATGCCTCGCATGATCTTTTCTCCGCTTCTCCGAGCAACTGTAAATCTGAGTTCTGAATGCATTTTCCTCGCGTTTATTGAAATTCTGACTATCATTTTACCTGGATAATAATGTTCCATGTGAATGAATGTCCTTTCGTCGTTTTTTCTTCGTAACGCAAATCAGGAATGCAATGTCACGTGATTTCAGTTTCACTTTGGTTGGTTTAGTGGATTTTTCTTTTCTATTTTCACTAACTACCATAAGTTACGATGTGGTGTGGACTCAAGGTTTTGGAATGATTTCTCAGTTTAAGTTGTTGCCAATGTCTCTAACATGTTAGTGATAAGCTACAATGCCAACGCGAAAAGGTAGACCCCGGAAATTAACTAAGTTGGCGGAGTTCTAATCTTTCCAGCGTCCTTGGTGAGTTATCTAACTCATTGAGCATCGGGACTTGCCCTGGGATGCTATCCTAAATATTGTATTTACAAATATTAAAAAAAAAAATAGAAGTGATAAGCTACAATTTTTGTTGAATTGAACATGTGTAGCCAGCCCACAGGTAACATTGTTTTCGGCCTATATATATATATATATATATATTCACATGATATGCATGCATCCATGATTTCCTTCACCTAGATGGAAAAACCGATAGACGTGTAGGTGCACGCAAGATGCACAAATCACTCATGCTGTCTATACTCTGTTTGTGTCTTACCCTGTAGGTCACACTTTTTGGTTGTTGAAGGATGACATATTTGCTTCAGAGTTTGCATAAGGATTTGAACGTTTTCCGCGTGATAAATCTCTTGACTTGATAGTGGGAGACCCTGACTGTTCGGGAATAATGAATCGCAGGTATGAATAAGTTTTGTAGCTTAATGAGAAGCTCTTCTTTTTCTTTCTTTTTTTCCTGTCACCAAGTTTTGGTGTCAAGTCAAACAAAATGCCTGAATTTAGTTTACTATTTCTTCTGCAGTGTACTCAAAAGATCAAATGATAGTGCCAGGGTTATCATCACATCAATTATGGCAGTTGCCTTTGGATTTTTTATTGGTATTTCAATTCCATCCTTGCATTTGACTAAGGTAATATTTGCCACCTTAATTCTTGATCAGTGTTGCATCAGGCATTTAACATCCTTTTAATTTTTTTTGTCCTCCTGTTTTCTTTTCTTAAATTTTGCAGATTAGCTTTTCCTCAAGCGTAGAACATTCTTTTGAGGTACCTATAACTGAAATAGACAGATTTTCCGCTGATGTAGACAAAGCTCTAGCTGTTAGTGACACATCTTCTGGAACCAAGCGTATTGAATCACTTGGGTCAATTAGATTACCAAAGGTAATTATCATGCTTATTCTTTAAAAGGGGCTGCGTGCATTCACTTTTTTTTCTCGGAAATGTAATTTAAAACTTTTGTTTTAGATCGATATTATCCCCCCAAAGAACATCCTTTGGTTTTTAGCACATATATATTTGGCGAAACTGTTCATTAGAAAGGTTGTGTTTAATCTTTTTCTTTCTTTACCTGGCCATCGTTTTATGAATATCTGATATTTGGAATATTTCGTGCTATTAAGCTTTCACCATTTGTTAATTCTTGGGTGAGAAAAAATTATGAACAAGTAAACCTTCCTATAAATCCCGTCTTATATTAAGATTTTACGGAGCACAAGTTGAATTATTAACAAGAAACAAGGAAAACTGAATAGGAAGAAGAAGAAGAACAAAAAGTTAAGCTTGATGATGAAAACTGAGAGAGATTTTCATTATGTGAAAAATTGATTTTACAAGTTCACCTAATTACAAGTGTATGATGTGCTTCTATACATCCAATAACTGATAGCTAAGCTAACTACAATTACAAATAACTTATAAATAACAGAAACTAACTTTTGTTTATGGTGGGAGCCTCATGCATTAAGCCCCCCTTTAGACAGAAAATTTATCACAAACTTTAATAATTACATCAAGGAAATAAAATTTTGCTTGTTTGTTGATAAAATTTGAGGAAAATAAGCTTTTTCTTGAACTAATACAATATTGTAGTTGTTTGTAGAACAATGTTTTGGGAAGTGGTGTTCAGGAGCTTATCAACTTTGAAATAGTCAGAATCATAAACAAATTATGCTAAAGATGGTAACCATGCTTTAGAAATATGAAACATCTAAACAATCTAAGGAACATTAGAGTTGAATGTGCTTTTAGCTATGGCTCATCAATAAGGGACTGTCAAGTTTTTGCTATTATTAAACTACATTTGATTTGCAGCAATACTTCTCATTGAAAAAATTAGGAATATCAAGTCTGATTCAAAACTGTTATTTGCAGATATATGTTCCAACAAATCCTCTTGGAGCAGAATCACTACCCCCAGGAATTGTTGTATCGGAATCTGATTTTTATTTGCGCAGACTATGGGGTGAACCTAGTGAGGTATGATATGTAACAGTTATATGCAAGAAATACATGTGGCCTATGTTGCACAGTTACGGGTACGAGGATCCGATGCGATATAATATGTAAATCCAATAAATTTTATAAAAATTAAGACGCTGGTACGCTAATGTATATTAAATAAAATATATTTATAAATGTAAAAGATTAAATTAAATTTATCCTCCTGTGACCACCCAAACTCAAGTCCCTTGCGTTCTCCCCTCTCCCCTGCTCTTCATTCTTCAATCTAAGTTGCACATGATATAGAAAACAAATAAAAGTTATGTCCTCTGGTAGATGCCTAGCAAGCTCATATTAGCTAGAGATGTGCACTAATCTCAATTGTGTCTACATGCGATTCTTATGCATGCATTAGAGGTATGCATGTTGATAAGCTGGTCTGCTGTGGTATGACCATATGGGTAGTGCTAATGTGTTACACATCTATTTATTAGATATCTTGTTCATGAGTCTTACAATGACACCCTGAATTCTACAGGATTTGAAGAAAATACCGAAGTATTTAGTAACATTCACTGTTGGTTATGATCAGAGGAATAATATTGATGCTGCAGTCAAAAAGGTTATAGATATGGACTATGTTAAAGTATTTGAATATTTGAATTTATTTATTTACCTTTTCATATTATCTTCAAAGTACTGACTATCATATTGTTCTGTAGTTTTCTGATGATTTTGCAATTTTGCTCTTTCATTATGATGGTCGGACTAGTGAATGGGATCAATTTAAGTGGTCAAAGAATGCAATCCATGTTAGTGCAAGGAAACAAACGAAATGGTATTTTTTCTCCTATCCTTCTTTTCATTTCCCCCGCTGGCTTATGGTTGTCAATTTACAGGCTTTGCGGTTTGTTGCCCCTCTAAGCCAAATATCAGGCAGCAGGCAGCCAAATATTATGTTTACATTGAACTTAAGGAATTCATGAAAGAGTTTATCTTACCCAAATTTTCTTCTTCTATCAACCAAAAAGAAAAGAAAATAGCTGATCATCATATGGAGTGTTGAACTTATTACTGCCCTCCTTGAGTTTATGCAATTTGCTTCTTATGCAGGTGGTATGCTAAAAGGTTTTTACATCCTGATATTATATCAGCGTATGAATATATTTTTATATGGGATGAAGATCTTGGATTGAAACATTTCAATGGAGACAAGTATTTTTTTCATCTGCCTATTCTGCTCAAATTTGTCATTATATATGCAACTTTTAGTTTTATTAACTGTATTTTATTTACCAGGTATATTAACTTGGTCAAAAAACATGGTCTGGAGATCTCTCAACCTAGTCTTGAGCCCAATAACGGATTGACATGGGAGATGACAAAGAGGAGGGGAGACAAAGAAGTTCACAAGTATTCCTTTGGCCTTGCTCTATTTCTAACTTCAATCCTTCATTGCTTTTGCTCTTTGTCGTGCCTTCAAATGTGGTCTTAACACATCCTTATGAATCTATTGGTAAAAAGGGTTACAGAAGAGAAACCAGGCTGGTGTACTGATCCACATTTGCCTCCTTGTGCTGCGTATGCTCTCTCTTCCTACTTGATGCAAAGTTGAATTGTAACTCATAATTGATAGCAATAGTATTTACCTAGACTTTATTTTCTGTTTATCTAGTTAACACGATTATTATGTCTTTTGTTCTTTAAGATTTGTGGAAATTATGGCTCCTGTCTTTTCTCGAGAAGCATGGCGTTGTGTGTGGTATATGATTCAGGTATATCTTCATTTTCAAATCACATGTTGGTTGTGGACCTTGTGGTAACTAAATGAACAGGTGATTTTCTCTTTTGCCTGATATATTTAAAACTTTTTAATTGCCCTGATGGATTTACCAAACATGTGCTTGTAGAATGATTTAGTGCATGGATGGGGATTGGATTTCGCTCTCAGAAGATGTGTAGAGGTCAGCAGATCCTATTATATATATTTCTTTCATCTCTTCCTAATGCTGGGACTTTGTATCATTTCATTAGCCTTGTTGATAGTTTTTATGCTTCAATTGGTCATGCCTGCCTACGGATGTCATCAATTAACTGATAAAGTTTGCTAGTTGTTACACTGATAATTTTAAGTTAATAACCCTTTTTAGATAAATCTCTAGCTATATTTCTTTACCCCTTTCCTTTCTTACAATCAAGAAGGAAAGGAGATTAAACTGCATAAATTTTTTTCTCCAGTAAAGGATATTTCTGTCTCCCTCTCCCTGTTTTAGGCTTTTGGCTATATCATGGTAGACCTTGTGGAGTTGCATTTACGTGGAGATTACTAGCTCATAAGTATTCATACTCAAATTATTTAAATTCAAGCATGGCTTTTTTCTTTTTGCTTTTTGCTTTTTGCATTTTGGGCTAATCGTTTGCTTGAAAGGTTCCATGACATGATTTCCTGGTTTATGAATGCATAGTATGTGTATCTGTCTACCTTTATGAATTTTGGTTTTTTGTTATTTCTTAAATTACTATATAGATTATCAGGATATGGCTGAGTGTAATTCTTGAAATGAATTCTATGCTTTTATTTAGGATCTTCAATCATTCAAGGAAGATTCCACAGTCCAATGCTTTTCAATAGTTAAACCCTTTTTCCTTTTCACGTTGATGAATCTTTGAAGGGCTTCTTTTTTTTTTTTGGTATTCATTGGGGCCAAAAGCCCAAGAAACAACAGAACTACAACATTCCATGTCTAAGAGTAGCAAGTAGCAACTCGCATGGCATCACTCAACAGCCTTCCACAGACATCTACAGGGGGAACCTCCCATTCCCTAACCTCGACATCACATTCCAGACTAAGATTTGCCATAAAATCAGCACATTGGTTACCTTCCCTCAGTGTATGGACTACTCGCCCTTCCCACTCCCATTCCATCATACTCTTGAGTCTTCTTTTGTATGAAGGGCTTCTTTAGTATGAAAAAACCTGACTAAATATGAGTTATTTTCTCATCACTTTAATAAAATCGTGTCAGAATGATAGAAGTCGAGGCCTAAAAATAACTAAAGTGTATGTTAAAAAGAAGCACCATAAGGCAGGTAAAGGGGAATCTAGGAGTGAGAAAATAAATGTGGGATCAGTTGAAGCAAACTGCTGAGCTGGCAGGTGAGTAAGGCTGAGATTATGAATGGAATTCAGTTATGAGGTATATAGGTGAGGGAAGGAGGAAAATGTGGGGTAGGCAAGGATCGGCTTTGGCATTGGGAAGGACTAGACACTCTACAATTGTCTAGAACTATCTTCTTTTTCTCTGTATTCAGTTTACCATTTCTTCCTAATATACTACCCTACTGGCCTGATATCATATTGATATCATCCAGAATTTAGTGATCTTGTGTGCATTCCTAATTTTCTGTTATTGTATTCTGTTTGGTACCTATCATTGGTATCAAAGCTGTTCGTTCTGGGGTATTTGATGGTCAATACTATATCAAACATGGAGACACGTTTAGAAATGGTGGAGCGGAGTTTAATGGAGAGCTTGACGAAACAGGAGAGGACAGAGGCCCGCCTGGATGAGATTATGCATCTGCTCAAGGCGCGAAACAAGGGGGAATCAAGAGGACGTTCGCGACACAGACGGCAACCCTCGCTGCGTGAAGATGAGGGTGACGATGATGGTGACCGGAGGAGCAAGGCTGGACCAGAGAAAACTCAGAATTCGTCCTACCGAGACTGGGAGTGGCCTCGCAGCTCAGGGAAACAGTCTTCCGAAGGTAGTCGACCACCCGAGAGGAATGAAGGAGGCCGGAAGCTAGAGATTCTAGTATTTTCAGGAGAGGATGCTTATGGGTGGATTAATCGAGTGGAGCGCTACTTCAAGGTGAATGGAGTTACTAAAACTGAGAGAATTGAGTCAGTAATGGTGGTGATGGAGGGCAGAGCACTGAATTGGTATCAATGGTGGGAGGACCAGACTCATAATCCCAGATGGACCCAATTCAAGGAGGCAGTGATTCGCAGGTTTCAACCTGGAATTATCCAAAATCCTCTTGAACCTCTGTTGAGCATCAAGCAAACTGGGTCTGTCACGAAGTACCGTGAACAGTTTGAGCTAGCTTAAGGACCCGTGAAGCTTGCTGACAACACAGTAATGAAGGGGATCTTTTTGAATGATTTAAGGGAAGAGCTGAAAGCTGAATTGAAATTGTACGATTTACAATCTCTATCAGACCTTATGGACAGAGCTTACCTGATAGAAGAGAAGAATTGGGCCTTGAGAAAAGGAGGGACGATTGTGAAGGGAATGATTCCAGTCAAAACAATACACGGGGACAGTGGATACAGAATCTATGGAGGATTTGAAGGAGGGAAAAGTCATTACCAGTTAGTACCAAGAACTGTTGCAAGCCAAAAAAATCTAGTAGAACCAAAACCCTCGGATGGAGTTGTAGAAAAGAAGAAAAATTCAGGACCTAGGAGATTATCTCAGGAAGAACTACAGGAGAGAAGCAGAAAAGGCCTATGTTTCAAGTGTGGGGAGAGGTGGGGCCGAGAGCATGTCTGTAAATTCAGACATTATCAACTATTTATGTTGGAAGGGGAGGAATAGGAAGACGGGGAATCACATATGGAAGAGGAGAGTTTAGAACAGGAGCTGGATGACAAGGCCTTACAATTATCTATGAAGAGTATAATGGGATTGACTTCCTCAAAATCCCTGAAATTATGGAGGAAAATTGGAGAACATCAATTGGTAGTGCTCATTGACTGTGGAGCCTCTAATAATTTCATTTCAAAGGAATTGGTGAAGGCGTTATATACAGTAGAAATAGGGAATAGCTATAAGGTGAAAAGTAAAGGAGTGTGCAAAAATGTTAAAATGACAGTTCAAGGGGTTGACATACAGCAGAATTTCTTCCTTTTTGACTTGGAAGAAGCTATGGCAGTTTTAGGAATGGATTGGTTGGAGAGTTTGGGGGGACATACAAGCCAACTTCAGAGACTTTACCCTGACTTGGGAAAGAAATGGAGTCAAGATAGCGTTAAGGGGAGAACCATCCCTTTGTAAGGCCCAAGCTTCACTTAAAGCCATGCTAAAGGCTTTAAAAGATAAAGGAGAGGGCTACTACATAGAGTACTAGGAGCTGTACCATGAGGAGCAAACAAAGGAGGCACTGGCAAAGGAAATTTTGGTGATCTTGCAAGAATTCACTGATTTGTTCTAGGAACCCCATGAACTGCCTCCCACCCAAGAACAGGACCATGCTATCAACTTCAAGGAAGAAGCCCAAATTCCAAACATTCACCCCTACAGGTATTCCCATTACCAAAAAAATGAAATAGAGAAAATAGTAGATGAAATGATGACTGCAGGCATCATCAGGCCTAGTACAAGTCCCTATTCTAGCCCTGTGATACTGGTGAGAAGAAGGACAGGGGGGGTGGAGAATTTGTGTTGACTATAGAGCCCTAAACAAGCTTACCATACCAGACAAATTCCCAATACCCTTGATTGATGAACTGCTAGATGAATTAGGAGGAGGAGTAATCTTTTCTAAACTGGAGCTCAAATCTGGCTACCATCAGATAAGAATGAGGGAGAATGATATTCCCAAAACTGCCTTTAGAACACACGAGGGCCATTATGAGTTTCTGGTGTTGCCTTTTGGCTTGACTAATGCCTCTTCCACTTTCCAAGCCTTGATGAATAAGGTGCTGAAACCATACTTGAGGAGGTTTGTGCTAGTATTTTTTGATGACATCCTCATTTTCAGTAAGGATCAGCAAGCTCATGGAAAACACCTCAAGCTGGTGCTGCAGTTATTAAAGGAGAATAAGCTATTGGTGAATAGAAAGAAATGCTCCTTTGGCCAGAAGCAGTTAGAGTATTTGGGGCACATCATTTCAGCTAAGGGAGTGGCAGCAAACCCCAAGAAAGTAGAAGACATGTAGAACTGGCCCCAACCAACTGATATCAAGGGACTAAGAGGATTTTTGGGTCTCACAGGCTATTAAAGAAGATTTGTGAAGAATTACGGAAAGATTGCTTGGCCCTTGACACAACAACTTAAGAAGGACAATTTCAAATGGGGTTTAGAAGCTCAAACTACTTTTGAGGAACTCAAAACAGCTATGACATCGTTACTAGTCTTGGCTGTCCTGATTTTGACAAAACCTTTGAGCTAGAGAGATGCCTCTAGAAAAGGGGTAGGAGGAGTACTTATACAAGATGGCTAACCCTGTGGCTTACATGAACCAGACCCTGTTAGTCAGAGCTCAAAATAAGTCAGTTTATGAGAGAGAGTTAATGGCCATAGTGTTGGCTATTCAGAAGTAGAGACATTATTTGATGTAGAGGCACTTTGTAGTCCACACTGACCAGAGAAGTCTCAAATTTTTGCAGGATCAGATGATATGGGAAGAATATCAGCAGAAATGGGTCTCTAAGCTAATATCTCAATTATAAACTTGGCAAAGAGAATGGGGCAGTAGATGCCCTATCTAGGAAGCTGCAATACTCAGTCATTTCCTCAGTACAATTCACTGATTGGGATGATTTGGAAGATGAGATACAGACTAGTGACAGAATGAGGGGCATCATTCAGGACCTGCTAAGATAGCCAGATTCACTTGCAGGGTTTCAAATCAAGAAGGGCAGGCTGTTCTATAAAGGGAGGATGGTGATTCCTAAAAATTCAAGAAAAATTCCTTTGGTGCTCAAGGAGTTCCATGACTCCGCTATAGGAGGTCCTTCTGGTTTTTTTAGAACATATAAGAGGATCTCTGGGCTGGTATTTTGGGATGGAATGAAGGGAGATATTAAGAGATATGTACAAGCCTGTGAAATTTGTCAAAAGAATAAGTACCAGACCCTCACTCCTGGAGGTTTATTGCAACCTTTGCCTATTCCAAACCACTGAACTGATTTATCTATGGATTTCATTGGGGGACTCCCAAAAGCATATGGGGTAGTTACCATAAGGGTGATTGTGGACAGACTCACTAAATATGCACACTTTATAGCCATCTCACACCCCTACACAGCCAAGGATATTGCAGAGATATTTATAAGAGACATAATCAAATTGCATGGCTTTCCATCTTCAATCGTGTCAGACAGAGACAGAACCTTTCTCAGTTCTTTTTGGGCAAAATTGTTTAAAATGGCAGGAACTCAGTTAAAGTATAGCACAACCTATCACCCTCAATCCGATGGTCAAACAGAGGTAGTAAATAAGTGCCTAGAAACCTATTTGAGGTGTCTCACAGGATCTAAACCTAAATAGTGGCCAAGGTGGTTAGCTTGGGCAGAATTTTGGTATAACACTAATTATCACTTGTCCACCAAGACAACCCCCTTCAAGGTTTTATATGGGAGAGACCCACCTACACTGATTCGGGGAGATGAAGTCCAATCAGCAGTGGAGGAAGTGAATCAATTGATGACTGAGAGGAACCAAATGTTAGATGAGTTGAAGGAATGCTTAGCAAAAGCTCAAAACAGGATGAAGATGCAAGCTGATAAGCACAGGAGGGAAGTGGATTATCAGCCAGGAGATGTAGTCTATTTGAAAATCCAACCTTACAAGCTGAAAACTCTGGCTAAAAGAGTCAACTAGAAATTGAGTCCCAGGTTCTACGATCCCTATGAGGTCTTGGAAAAAAAAGCGCCAGTAGCTTACAAACTGAAATTACCCCAGAGCAGTATGGTTCACCCTATTTTTCATGTGTCCTTACTCAAGAAGTCTATTTCTCCCTTAACTTACACACAACCCTTGCCATCTTTTCTTGCTGAAGAGTGGGAGCTGCAGGCTTAACTAGCTGATATCATAGTCCATAGACAGAATGAGGCAGGAGAAGTTGAAGTTCTGGTTAAATGGCAAAATTTACCAGAAGTTGAAAATTTTTGGGAATTGGTGTCTGCCATACAAGCAAACTTTCCTGAATTCCACATTGAGGACAAGGTGCATCTTTGGGAGGGAAGTATTTAGAAGCCCAGGCCCAAAAATAACTAAAGTGTATGTTAGAAAGAAGCACCATAAGGCAGGTAAGGGGGAATCTAGGAGTGAGAAAATAATCGTGGGATCAGTTGTAACAAACTGCTGAGCTGGTAGGTGAGTGGGGCTGGGATTATGAATGGAATTCGGTTATGAGGTATATAGGTGAGGGAAGGAGGAAAATGTGGGGTAGGCAAGGATTGGCTTGGGCACTGGGAGGGACTAGACACTTTACAATTGTCTAGAACTATCTTCTTTTTCTCTGTATTCAGTTTACCATTTCTTCCTAATATGCTACCGTATTGGCCCTGATATCATACTGATATCATCCAGAATTCAGTAATCTTGTGTGCATTCCTATTTTTCTGTTATTGTGTTCTGTTTGGTACCTATCACAGAACAAGAAAGCTATTTTAAGTACCTTGCTAATCTGATTCCTTTTTTTTTTTTTGGCAGCCAGCACATGAAAAAATTGGTGTAGTTGATTCACAATGGATTGTTCATCAAGTAATTCCTTCCCTTGGGAGCCAGGTTAGTTATCACTAACAAGATATTTGGAACCACATATTTCCTTTGAAGATACTAAATTGAGTGTGCTTTCAACCTGCTCAACCAAGCATAGCTGTAGCGTGTAAATTGTTGAAGTTGATTCCATGAAGAGAAATTCGTACTAGCATTTCTTTTCAATGTGGTTGCCACGATAATTTATCACAAAAAAAATTTGCAATTTTGTTATAGTGTTATGATAAGTAGAGAAACGTCTTCACATGCGTAGAAGTGTTGATATGAGTTCCCCTGTAAAATAATATCTCTGCATGAATCCTTTCATGCACTTAATTAGTATTCGTAATTTCACAGAACCTCAATGCATCCGTCAAATGATTATTTTGCAAATTTTTCTTCTGTAAAGGTTAGTTGGTAATAGAATTACCAAGATGAATGATAACTTACAAGCTGGACATCTGAGTTATAAAATCAAGGCTTAGCTGTATTAGATTTTTGTCACTCATGTTGGAGAGAATAATAGACTTTTCTCACTTATTGATTCTAGATTTTGGTTTTAATATGCAAATAATAGCTTTTCCTTTATTGATTTGATTTTAAATTCAGTGTGGCCATTTTTTCTGCCTTTTACTCTTTCTTTTCTGTTTTTGAGAGGTGAGGGAGGTAGGCATTGCTCTGTAGCGAGAAAGGAAAAGGAAAAGACAAATGTAAAAAGATAGCTACTGGTGTAATGCTGATCTTTTTTTATATGTATGTGTTGAGGTTATTGACATATAATAGAACAAAGCATATATATTGTCAAGGTCAGACATATTTTTTTTCCTGGGGAACAAGACAATAATAGTAGCTTTTAGTCACCATAACAGTGCATTAATGTGTCAGCTGAGTAGGATGTTTATTTCTTTTGCGTCTGTTGCGGGAATTTTACTAATTTTCAAATTAATTTTTCTGAGATATATATGTAAAATTTTCAGGGAGAAGCTGATGATGGAAAAGAACCATGGGATGCGGTATGTATATTTCACATGGAAATAATGCTACTTGTACAATTCTTTGCATTCACAAATCACAACTGCACAGTTGGCTTCATTCTACATACAAAAATGATGTTCCTACCTCATTTTTGACCAAACACCACTTTTCACACTATTTTTGAATGATTGTGATTAAGTGAGAGAAAGTGATAAGAAAAAAATGATATGATTAATAGTATAGGAAATAGTATAAAAAGTGATATACGAGAAAAAAATATGATAGAAAAATCACAGTTGTTATTAGAAATAGTTCAAGTCACTCCACTTAAAAGTTAGATGGAGCTACAAGTGCAGTTATCAAGATTCTAGAGTAGTGTATGCACGAGTGAGTTGTATAAGTAGTATAATTATCTAACATTAATTTTCCATTGTACTGCATTTTCTTTGACTTTGTATGGTGTTCTGCAGTCAAAACGCTGCATGCAGCTTTTTGTGGTGTGGAAACTGAAGAACATGTTTTTTAACACGGAGTTTATGCTTTTGTCGTGTAACTCTCAGGTCAAAACTAGATGCAGAAGTGAGTGGGCCGAATTCCAAGCTCGCCTCACCAATGCTGATAAGGTGTATCTTAAAGGACTTAGACGTATTGTGAATGGTTAAATTATGTGGCCCCTGTCCTTCTCGCTATTGTACATGTTTTACCTATTTACACTGGGGGGTTTTGTTGAGCATTGGTTCCTTCCCTCAGGTGCCAGGTATCTTTACAGTGCGCATACGAGTGTAGTTATGAAAGGAAAGAAAATCACGCCTCATGCAAAACTCAGGCTTATTGTCAGTTTGTCACTAAGCTGCCTGTCTTCTGCACTCATTTTGCAATCAAAACTGGCTGATAGTGAAAGTTTTGGATAATCTGCGTGTGGTCTCATATTTGAACGTCGGAGTATCTAAAATAGCACTAGCAATTCCTAAAGCGATCTCGCCGTGTTTGAAAATTAGTTTATTTTAATCCAAATTACCGGTTTGAATTACGGTCAACAGTGATTAGCATAGGCGAATAAGGGAACTCTTAGGAAATGTCTGCATAATTTCTCTCTTTCGTGAACTCAAAAATAGACACTATGCGAAAGCGTAAAATAAGTATAATAATAACATATTTTTAGCGTGAAAAACCTTCTCAATGTGAGTAAGAGAAAAATCATGGAACTCGTAGATCACTTAAATCTCCACTATAAAATAATGGGAATACAAAAATAAAATGATATTGTATCTTTAATTTGTGAATATAACTCTCACAAATTGGTGTGTTATTTTTCTCTCTTAAAAAATACTCTCTAAGGTTCTCTCACTCTCTATTATGAGGATTTTATGTTTGTTTCTCTACTTCTGCTGCTTCTCTCGGATGAATCTCTATTTATAGAGATTTCTCCACCAATTCATTCCTCAAATTGCTCCACCGAAAGAGCAACAGGAAGAGGAAAGAAATTTCCTCCCTTGACTTTAAGGCAAGCCACCGAATTATGTTTTGTTTTTGGTGCATTTTGTCTTTGAGCTGGACCCCACAATTCTCCTCCTCCAGCCAAAGGGAAAATATCCTTAGATCAGTTTGGGGTTGATGCTAAGCCTGCAACTTCTTTATAGACTTCTAACTTCTCTTTAGGTAGAGCTTTTGTCATCATATCTGCTCTGTTGTCTTTGGTATGTATTTTCTCAATCTGCAGCAGTTTACTTTCTGACACATTACGGATCCAATGATACCTTACGTCGATGTGTTTCAACCTTGAATGAAATGTCGAGTTCTTGCTGAGATGTATTGCGCTTTGACTGTCACAATAGAGAACATAACTTTCTTGATTCTGGCCTAACTCTTGTAGAAACTTCTTCATCCACAAGATCTCCTTGCAACCTTCAGTGATTGCGATGAATTCAGCTTCTGTGATGCTTAAAGTAATGCACTTTGTAGTCGTGACTGCCATGAGATAGCTCCCCCTGCAAAAGTAATCAGATATCATGATGTAGACTTTCTTGAATCCACATCTCCTGCCATATCTGCATCTAAGTACCTAGTGAGCATTAAATTTCTATTTCCAAAACACAAACATCTTTTGGCAGTTCCTCTCAGATACCTTAGTATCCATTTCACAGTATTCCAATGCTCATTTCCTGGATTCAATAGGAACCTACTCACAACTCCTACAGCATAAGCAATGTCTGGTCTTGTACAGACCATTGCATACATAAGACTACCAACAGCAGAAGAATATGGTACCTTGCTCATTTCTTCCTTTTCTTCTTCATTCCGTGGACATTGGGTCTTACTCAGTTTAAGATGACCAGGTAATGGAACATGCACAGGTTTGGCATTATGCATGTTGAACCTTTCAAGAACTTTCTTGATATAGTCTTCTTGTGACATCCACAACATCCTTCTAGAACGATCTCTGATGATCTTCATTCCAAGAATCTTCTTTACTGTACCCAAATCTTTCATGGCAAAAGATTTGCTCAATGCTTTCTTGAGAGTAGCTATCTTTGTATTATCTTTCCCAACAATCAGCATATCATCAACATACAACAGTAGTATGATGGATTCACCATTCTCATAGTTCTTCACAAACACACAGTGGTCTACGGACGTCTTTTTGAAATTATGTTGGGCCATGAAAAGATCAAACTTCTTGTACCATTGTCTTGGAGCTTACTTCAGACCATAGAGGCTTTTCTTTAGACGACACACTAGGTGTTCTTTGCCTGGTTCTTCGAAACCTTCTGGTTGCTCCATATAAATTTCTTCCTCTAAGTCTCCCATGTAAGAATGTTGTTTTAACATCAAGCTGTTCTATTTCCAAGTCTTGTTTTGCGGCTAGACCAAGGATCGCTCTAATAGATGTCATCTTCACCACTGGTGAGAAGATTTCTTCAAAATCTATGCCTTTCTTCTGGTTGCACCCCTTCACAACAATCCTTGCTTTGTACCTAGGGTTTGGGTTATTCTATTCAGTCTTGAGTTTGAATACCCACTTATTTCTCAATGTCTTTCATCCATCTGGTAATCTCACCAGGTCATATGTCTGATTCTCTTTCAGAGACTGTATTTCTTCTTGCATGGCTTGCATTCATTTCTCTTTATCATTCGTCTTAATGGCTTCTATGAAACTTTGAGGTTCCCCTTCAATAGTGAGAGTGACATAATCATCTGAGAAATACATTCTTGATGGTTGTCTGACTCTCGTTGATCTTCTCACTTGAGGTTCTTGTTCTACCTGATCAGTCTTCATTTGTTCTCCTTGCATTGCCTGACTTTGTTCTGTCTAGTCAGGTTGTTCCATCTGATTAGGTTGCTCCATCTGATGGGGTTGTATTGTCTGATCAGGTTGCTCATTCCTTTGAGGAATCTCTCCCCCTGAATTATGTATCACAATGGTCTTTGACTTCTTAGATTGCTGAATATCATGGATTGTCTAATCTTCATAGAATATCACGTCTTTGCTTCGAACAATCTTCTTGTTTACAAGATCCCATAATCTGAAGCCAAGTTCATCACTTGGTGAACCAAGGTATATACACTCCTTTGTCTTTGCATCAAGCTTTGCTCTTTCATCTTTAGGAATGTGGACAAATGTCCTGCACCCAAAGACTCTCAAATGACTATAAGAAGCTTTCTTTCTAGACCATACTTCTTCTGGAATCTCTCCATTTAAAGATCTTGAAGAAGACAAAATGATCAAATCAATTGCAATTTTTACTGCTTCACCCCAGAATGCCTTGGGGAGTTTTGCATGAGAAAGCATGCTCCTGACTTTCTCTGCGATCGTTTTGTTCATTCTCTCAGCTAGTCTATTCATCTGAGGTGTCTTGAGAGGTACTTTCTCATGTCTTATCCCATGAGTCTTGCAAAAATCCCCAAATGGACCTCTATACTCTCCGCCGTTATCAGTTCTCAAGCATTTCAACTTTCTTCCAGATACTTGTTCTACAGAAGCATGGAATTCCTTGAAAGCTTGAAGAACTTGATCTTTCGTCTTTAATGGATGCACCCACACCTTTCTAGAGTGATCATCAATGAATGTAACAAAGTATTGAGCACCACCAAGGGACCTTTCAGATGTTGAGCAAACATCTGAGTGAACAAGATCCAGAATCTGCTTTCTTCTTCTTGCATCATCAGATTTTTTAAAAGATATTCTGTGTTGTTTGCCTGCTAGGTAGTCTTCACAGGATTCAAGTGGTTGCCCTTTTATGTTTAGAAGATGATCTTTTGTGAGAATCTCCAAACATTTCTCGCTCATGTGACCTAATCATTTGTGCCACAATTCCTTACTTGCGTCTTGAGCAACATTCATCTCCCCCTTGCATATCTTTCCCTGCATAATATATAGAAAGCTTTCCTTTCTGCCGCGAGCAATAATCATGCTTCCTCGACTGAGTTTCCATCTGCCAGCACCAAATTGATTTATCATCCCAACTTCATTTAACTTTCCTGCTGAGATAAGGTTCAGACGCATGTCTGGAACATGTCTTACCTCATTCAGCATAAGTTTGTTTCCATTCTCAATAATCATCGTTACTTCACCAATGCCAACAATCTTGCTTGTGACATGATTTCCCATCTTCACCGTACCAAAATCTCCTTTTTGGTATGATGAGAAAAAACCTTCATGGGGTGTGATGTGAAAAGATGCTCCGGAATCAATTATCCATATGCAATTATCGGATGCAATGTTTAGATAATTTTCTTCTCCGATAAGAAATATATTCTCATCAGTTGAGGCTACTGTAGTAGTTGTTCCATCTTCTTTCTTTTTCTTTGGGTTAATCTGGTCAGGGTGGACTGTTCCAGCTTGTTGGTCTCTCTTCAAGAATCTGCACTCAGACTTTATGTGGCCTGGTTTACCACAATAGTAACAACTTAGTCTAGTGCGAGATTTGGATCTACCTTGTGATTTTCCACGACCTTCTTTTTCACAATTTTTACTCTTTCCTTTGTTGTCAACAACGTTGGCTTCAAACTGGTTGTTCTAGCCCCTTTCTCTTCGTATTGACTCTTCATTCAGCAAACGGTCTGTAACAGAATCCATGCTAAGCTTTCTGTCTAGAGCAGAATTGCTGAGAGTGACAACTAGAGTGTCCCAACTCTCAGGAAGAGAACTAAGGAGTAGAAGAGTTTGCAACTCATCGTCTATCTTCATTTCTGTCTTCGTCAGTTGATTCACAATACCTTTGAAGGTGTTCAGATGTTCAATCATGTTCTGACCGTCCGAGTACTCCAACTTCACCAGTCGTTTAACAAGGTGGGCTTTATTCCTGGGCGTATTCTTTTGAATCAATGATTCAAGTTTGGTCCACAACTTATATGCATTTGTATAAATTGATACATGCTCAAACAAACTGCGATCAATGTATTTGCGGATCATGGCTACTGCCTTCCGATTCAGGAGCTCCCAATCTTTGTCGATCTTCCTTTCTGGTTTATCTTTTTGGGTAATTGGCTCATACAAATCCTTGCAGTATAAGTGGTCTTCCATCATCGACTTCCAATAGGAGTAGTTTTCAACAGTTAACTTGAACTTATCTCCATCATGAATGACAACTCCCTCCATCTTGAGTTACACAGGCCAATATAATATACGTGAATAGTGTCGTACAGGTAAATAGTACCGTATACAATAATTGTAGTATGCAAATAGTGCACCAGGTAGGTTCCCAAGAAAAAGAGGTGGGTCACTAATTGACACACTTAAATACCAAGTCTTTCCTAGTCAGAACTTTTCCTAGACAACACTTTCATACCACCACACGTTATTCCTAGCAACGAGAATAATTCTTTTCTGATTTGGAAGATCAGACAACGCTGCAACCACAGAACATATTAAGAATTTTCTTAGGAATCCGGCACCTAGTATCCGAGAGCTGTGAGAGCTTTGATACCACTGTTGAGAAATGCCTGCATAATTTTCCTCCTCTGTGAACTCAAAAATAGGTACTATGCAGAAGTGTAAAATAAGTGTAATAATAACACTAGAAGATTTTTAGGGTGGAAAATCTTCTCAATGTAAGTAAAGGAAAAACTACGGGACCGTAGACCACTTAAATCTCCACTATAAAATAATGGGAATACAAAAATACAATGATATTGTATTTTCAATTTGTTGATATAACTCTCACAAATTGACGCACTATTTTTCTCTCTTAGAAAATACTCTCTATTTTTATCTCACTTTTTATTGTGAGGATTTTATGCTTGTTTATCTGCTTTTCTCTCGGATGAATCTCTATTTATAGAGATTTCTCCACCAATTTATTCTTCAAATTACTCCACCGAAAGAGCAATTCCTCCCTTGACTTTGAGGCAAGCCACCGAATTATATTTTGTTTTTGGTGTATTTTGTCTTTGAACTGGACCCCACAGGAACTACATTCAACAAGGGCCAGGAGGTGGGAAATGATTTCCAGACAGAGTTATGTTATTTGTACAGTTGAGATTCTACACTTCTTATACACATGTTAACAATGTGTAAATTATTGATTAATAATGCCGATCAATTGGTTATCAAACCAGTAATCCATTCCTAGCTTATCAATAATTGATTTCTAGTTCGAGATACACGTTAACCAATAATTTACTCATTATTAACATGTATATGAAACAATCATAATGTTTTTACACTAATATCATTACATCATTCTTATACTTTTTTTAATAATAAAATAAGAAAAACACATCGCAACATAAAAATTTTTCATCTTTTTTTTTTCCAAAATAAAAAAGTCGTAAAAGATGATGTAGCAATTTAATGTGCAAATAACATTACTTTATATGAAAGGTATAAATAAAAATATTTTCTTTTTAGATCAACTCCCCCACCCCAACCCCACAAAAAAAAAGGTTAATAAATAAGTTCAATCTATTTGAATTGTCTACAAAACTCATTTTTTTTATGAGATCACGAGATATTCTTATAAGTTCAGTCTATTTGAACTGTTAATGAAACTAAGTCTCATTCAACTATAAGAACATGATAATTATGTTGTCTCCTCACAAGAGTTATTTACTTGGAATTTAAACTTGCATCCTCGTATAAGGAGGTCAATGTTGCTTTTCCTTTCTAAATAAGTTCAAAAAATTATCTAAAGTGATAAATTTGAAAATATAAAGAGTATTGCAAAGAAATATAAATGACTTTTACATATATAGTTTGCCAATTTCTTGAATTTCCTAATTTTAATACAAATGGTTTATTGAACCCTTTCGGTCGCTCTCATTGAAACAACATGAATACAATTCATATCGAGTTTTATTGAAATTGAATTTCCTTTTTTAAGTAAGAACAAAAGAAACTCTCAAAAATCTTACTTGTAATATTTACAGGATTAGGATTGATTTCTTCTTTCATAGTGTAATAGCATATATAATCAAATAAAGCACTTTGCTCTAAAATCATTAATTAGGTGTAATAACGTTTTCCTTACCTTACTATTTGGTAGATTGATTACCTAATTAACTTGATTACTTTAGTGTCCACACAACGTGTTCAAAAAGAGAATCAAATAATATCACTTTGAACACTTTGTTATAATATCTTAATCCACCGTACAAAAATTGAATTGCTTAAGACTGAAATAAGCCAAATAGAACAAATAAACAACCAAAGGCAGCATAATTTTTCAGTTCCAGTGTTAAGTTAATTTTTCATTGTGAAAAACCTAAAAGGAACATTTTACAAAATCACACAAGCCATTAAAAAACCCAAACCAAACTAAAAGCGCACGAGCTTGAAGTCTCAACCACGAGTTCAACCCAAAGGACGAATGGAGGCTTTAGAGATCAAGAGAGAGTATCACGAGGGAGTGCAAATGACAAAGAAAGGATGGTACTCTAATTCACTTGCACAAAAACGATATTATTTTATTTATTATTAGTTATTTAAAATATTTAAAAAAATCAATTTCATGTGTAAAGCTAAAATATTATTCTAGTATTCATTTTTTTTATGTACGATATCTAAAATAAATTGTCAAATATTTTATTAACTGTTAATTATCTTTAATAAATTTTTAAATATTTATTATGAAATAAGTTATTAATAAATACTTAATAATTCACTTGATTAGTCTTATAAATCACCTAACAATATGTCATCATAGGACTTATTCTTCCGTATTCTTTGAGGAAGAAATTTCTTCCTCTATAAACCATCATAATCATTAATTTTTTTCTCTCTCCCATACTCTCTCCTTTACTTGTTCTCAACCAATGGCTCAGATCTTCCAAGAAGAAGAAAAGCTATTAATTCGGAAGGATATAAGAATTTTTCGTCATGGTAGACCATGCATGACTCAGCAATTCTGTTTTCTTTAAGTAACATATCAAAGAAACAATAATGTTATTCATACACATGAACTCACACTCACATCTGTACAATTTTTACTATCAATTATATTTAGACTTATTTCGTTTTTTATATACTTACACTCTAATTCAGTCATATAAATATACGTAAAACACATCTTTAAATTGATGTGTCTCTAGCATTTTTCTCAATGAAAAGACAATTCTAACATCAACAAAAAGAGTGAGATACTTAATCACATTGTGATATCAATCACCAAATTAGTTTTTTGAGAATAAAATGAAAATGGCTATAATTGTGAGGGACAAAAAAAGTATTTTCCAAAAGGAGAAAACTTGAGGGACAAAAAAAGTGTTTTATTTTTTAGTTATTTAATTATTATTTTTAAAAATTAATGAGTTATAGAAAAATGTCTGCGTATACACGCCATGTTTTTATTACCTTTTACCTAAGTTTTGTCCTTTCCAAAATGGCTACCTTTTAGAATTTGATTACTGTTTCTCTCTTCTTCTTTTTTTCTTTCATTTTAGTTCGTTGTAATTAAATTATATCTCAAGTCCTTAAAAATTTGTGTCTTGCAGTTGATGCAAATTGCATACAAATCATCAACGGACTAACTTAATTGAAAGAGAAAAGGATTTTCTGATATGATAGTCAATGTGGTCTAACAATTTGCCTATATGCATGAAATAAAGGGCCTATATTAAAAATATTAGGGTTATTGATGAACCTACAGACTACAGTTTATCTTAACCTAATAAGTATTGACATAAAAATAAGACATGACACGATCACTTCATAAATTTGAAGTATATATCCCATTCGGATAGGAGTGTCATGTAGTATCGTGTTCGATACCATTACCCGATATATATGCCTAACACAAGCACACATCTTTTAAAAATATTTACCAAAACATCAATAAGAGAGAGGCCTCCATAAGAGGAGCCATAAGTGACAATTTTGATCCTCACCTCACGTACATATATAAACTAGATCATAACTATATGTCTGCCGAATCTGGTTGTAGAAATTGGACTTCAGAAAATATCTCAAAATTGGTGCACTTATTTTATTTTTCCTTTCAGAACATATATTATTCAACAGTATTGGAAGGAGGAGCTAGAAGGAAACGTTTAAAAAAAAATGGAAGTCTCATTCAGGAATTAGGAGTGAGGTTGAAGTTTCTGTTGAATTGGGTTGGAAAGTCTTGCTTGAAATGGCAGACACGTCGCCTAAAAAAAGAAATGTTGGTTTCACTCACCTTCCTGACTTGTGAGCCAAGACTCATTTTTACTAAACAATTTATGAAAGCTACGTGGGACAAAAGTGTCTAGTAATGAAATTCTGAATATAGAATATGCTGCATCCAATTGGACTAAAACACCCTCCTGATTTTAACATCTCAGCTGTCTCTTGTACCTGTTTTGTCTGCTGCTTGCTTTGGGCATTCAAAAACAAATTACCAAGAAGCTGAATGTCCATGTGTTATGTAAACGGTGATCTGATTGTCATGCTTGCTCTTAACTTCTTTTGCTTCAAATGGACGTTAAGTTGAGCCACCGGCCACGCCAGACCAGAACTCAACCAAACCACACACAAACTCAACGAACATCTCCTCATCAAAAATAAAAAGGCCGCAAAAGCTGCAATCCCAAGTTAGCTAGCCACCACTGTCCTATCTCTCCCTCTCTAGTCTCTACCTTAATTAGATTTGGAGCTCTATATGCTTACAAACCCTGTCGTTTAACCTGTCAACTCTTGCTGAGATCTTGGGGTGTGATCTTTTGGAGTTGTAGGAGCCTTTACACTTGCAAAGCCATTTCTCCATTCTTCAAATTAAGGTATGTGATGTGATGATAACAACTCAGTTCTATATGGGGCATGGCTACTGTGTGATCACTTTCAGGGCTCCTAGCACCAACTGCATGGACCATCTTTCTTCTTTCTCTGAAATATATAGCATTTATTCCTTATAATTAAAATTAAATAAGGTTGGTTTTGATTGATTTATTTTTGCTACCAACCGAACCCCACCGTAGGTTAATTAGATTATCATATAATAAAGAGTGCATTTCCTATAAATAATGAGTTAATAGTGCACATGACATCTGAGAGACATATAAGAAAATCTCACAAAACTCTTACATAATGAGAAATAAGTAGCCTAGAAATTTTGAGTTGAGTGTAAAATATAATGGATGAAAACTTCTCAGCCCCTCCTTTTTGAGAGTTTTGTGAAATTCTCTTATGCGTATGTATCATTGATTTATTTATTTATTTTCTGGTAAGAATCATCTCTCTAATGTTTATCATGATGTACTTTATAATAATTTTAGTTTCAGTTTGTGTCCCTTTTCGTTTTCTAGATCCTCCAAAGTGACACTGCAATGAAAAGCGACTATAATTTATACTTTTGCACCCTTGAATGATTTTAGCCACGAATACTTCACGTTATATGCACGTATGACTATATACTTTCAGTCCTGCATTAAGAAGAATCTTGAAAAATATATTCGCAGAAAAGATGGGAGAGATGTCGAGCATCCAATTGGGTGTTATTGGTGCACTATTTCTCTCTGTGGCTTCATCTGTTTCCATTGTCATCTGCAACAAAGCCTTGATGAGCAATCTTGGCTTCCCTTTCGGTGATTATCATTTTGGTCACTTCTTGAAAAAATTATATACTCTTCATGATTAAAAGTCAATTCATTAACTGTTTTTTGTTCCATTTGTGCCAGCCACAACGCTTACAAGTTGGCATTTGATGGTTACATTTTGCACCCTACATGCGGCTCAACGCTTGAATCTGTTCGAGGCCAAGACCGTTGACATGAAGACAGTCATGCTTTTTGGCATTCTAAATGGTGTCTCCATTGGATTTCTCAACTTGAGCCTTGGCTTCAATTCCATCGGATTCTACCAGGTTTACTTCAATATTTTACCACTACAA
Source organism: Ormosia semicastrata (assembly GCA_029884595.1). NCBI lineage: Eukaryota > Viridiplantae > Streptophyta > Magnoliopsida > Fabales > Fabaceae > Ormosia > Ormosia semicastrata. The sequence continues at coordinate 11,732,875 of JAQQTO010000038.1, forward strand.
TTTTAACTTCAATATATATGTGTGTGTGTAGTTTGTATATATGTTGAACTATTCTGCAGATGTATTGATTTTAATGCTCATTTTGCAGATGACAAAACTTGCAATCATACCATTCACTGTAATGCTAGAAACTATTTTCCTCAAGAAGCAGTTCAGGTAACAAGTTAATGAAAAGGCTCATACTAATAATAATATTGAAATTAAACAAAACAATAATGGTCATGTTTGCTAAATATTAACCGTAAATTCTTTTTGCTACTATGTGCAGCCAGAAAATTAAGTTCTCTCTCTTCTTCTTACTTGTTGGAGTTGGCATTGCCTCTGTCACAGACCTTCAGCTCAATTTTGTTGGAACCATTCTTTCCCTTCTAGCTATCATAACGACATGTGTTGGCCAAATTGTATCCTTTACTGCTCGCTCTCCATGTTGTTACATGTTAATTATTGTTATTAACAAACTATGATGGCTTAGACTCACTTGGCTTAAAGCTGAGGAGGTTGTTGATTCTTAACCTTGTGCACAATTCAGCTGACCAACACAATACAGAAGAAGCTTAACGTCTCTTCCACACAGCTGCTCTACCAGTCTGCTCCGTTCCAAGCAGCAATTCTTTTTGTTTCAGGTCCTCTCGTGGATCAGATGCTCACCAAGCAAAATGTTTTTGCCTACAAATATTCTCCTATAGTCTTAGTAAGTATTATCAAATATCAATCCTCACAATGTCTTATATTAGATGCATATATAATTGCTAAAATTACCATATGGAATATGACTGATATTCTCATTTTTTTTCAGACATTCATCATTCTGTCCTGTTTGATAGCTGTTTCTGTGAACTTTAGCACCTTTTTAGTTATAGGCAAAACATCTCCTGTAACTTATCAAGTGCTAGGCCACCTCAAGACTTGCCTTGTTCTAGCATTTGGCTACACATTACTCCATGACCCCTTCACCGAGAGGAACATTATTGGAATACTGGTTGCCATTTTTGGTATGGGCTTGTATTCTTATTTCTGCGCTCAAGAGAACAAAAAGAAACAGTTAGTCGATCCCCCATTGGCGTCTCAGGTACTTTTATCATCATCTTTCTCCCTTTGTTTCTTAAATTTTCTTTGCTTTTCCTGCTCACCATAACGTTTATCTAGATGTTTGTAAGAATTTGGTTATTTATCCTTCATTCTTTACAGGTTAAAGATAAAGATAACTCACCACTTTTGGCTGGGAAAAACATGGGCAATCAAGAAAAGGAGAGTCATGAGCCTAAGAAATCAAGCAAGGAGTCTCTTGTTTAAAAGAACTGGCTCTGTGTTTTTTTTAAGATTTCTTATATTTTGAGGTTCTTTCAATGTTTAGGGCACCTTCATGAGTGTAAATCAAATTTTTGTTTAATAAGTTTACTGTAATTGTAAGTCAGTGAATTTCTTTTACCAACCATGTATGTTATACTACAGGCAATATAGTTTTTCTTAAAATTGTAATCCTTTTTCTGTGTTAACGAAAAGGGTAGACTACATCAATTATTGTGGCTCATAACTATACTGTTCTCAATATCAGTCAGATAGTTATAACAAACATAATTCAGCAGACCAAACACATAGCAATTTACACTAATTGAAAACCAAAAACGTTCCTTATAGTGAACCACGCACTCTGAAACAATTAATAAATTCTTAAACTTCAAAATACATGACATTTGTCGTTGAATTAAGGCTTGGTTATATAGCACTGTCACTGATACCGTTCTGCCCCCTGCAGAGCCACAAGGCTCAAACCCTCCACCACTCCCTAAACATCCCACAAACTCCCCCCCTGTAAAGAGTGCAGTGACACGTAATGAAAATGTTCACATTCATTCACTTGGGTCATTTATGGTTTGTGTATGGTCAATTCCAAATTTGATCATGCCAACTATGACTGCCCCAATCGCTACTATCACCCAGGCACAAAATGCACATGTAAATTATTTTATTCGTTGTTCTACCTTCTGATTCTTTAATTTTTCTTTTGTCATGCTCTCATGCAACTACCTTATTTGGCAGACAGGAAGAAAGGTGGAATGTTGTCTTTATCTTATTATTATCATTGGTTGATGAAAATCCATAGAGAATTTTGTGATGTGTAGTAAACATAGAGTTTATCAAGTGTGAAGCTCACTTTGTGAAGTTTAAAATCAAGCATAGCAAATGTTACCACTTTCTATATATATATATATACAAAAAGCTTATATAATGAGATGATTGTTTATTGTAAGAGATAAAATGAATGAATCTTAATAATTGAATCTTACATAATTAGTCAAGATTATAACATAAATGCATGTGATTATTTTAAGTAGTCACATGACCTTTAAGTAATTTTTAATTTTGACCATTTATGTATGATTTTATATGGTCAAGATTTACTTATCTCACTCTCTCACAATAAAATTTTCTCTCACTAAATATATTATATATATATATATAATTAGATATAATTTTTTATTTTTCTCATGATATCGTTTTGATAGTGTTTTATTTATTTTAAAAATATTAAAACTTTTTACTACAAGTGAAAAAACATGTCATAGTTTTTTTTAACAATTATGACATGAAGGTTTGAACCTATGACCTATTATAAATTACTGATTAATTTTTTTATAAAAATAAAATAAAAGTTTCTTTTATTTTTGCCCTTTACAATTCTAAAAAAAAAAAATAAAACCTCAAATATCTATTTGTTTAATATATATATATATATAATTACAATACATATTTTTTCAAAAAACAAATTTATTAACTTTTTAACTTTGTTTTTTAGAAATATTCTCTAATCTTTTATAAAAAGCAAAGAAAGTAAGAAACAGAAAACAAAAGAAAAGTTCGAAAAAAAAAGAGAAAAGTGAAGTAATAAAAATGTAAACCTTCTGCCCAATATACTTGGGGTCATATGAATTTTTTTTTCATTGGTCGTACGTAGGGGCCATATGATTGAGCAAGACCTGGTTTTATGGTTTGATCCATCCTTTCTATAGCCCGGCCCAGTTCTATGGAAATTTCAGCCCAAGTATGCAGCAGTTAATACACAATCATCACATCTTCTTTTCCCTTTCTTTTTTCTTTATTAGATTTAAGGGAATGGTTATTCTTAGACTAAAAAAAATAAGACTAAAAAGAAAAAAGGAATGGATGTTCTAATATAAGTTTCTTCACACTTGAACGGGTTATGTGAAGGGTGAGAAAATTTCAGTTTCACCTCAAAACACAAAGGGTTTTGGTTTTCAATGTTTTTAAAACTGGAACATTTGTAATGTGTTGATGTTACGTGCACATAATACTTTACAAACGTACCTCTTTCCTGACTTTAGGAACCACAATGGCTTCATCTAAAAGAGCAAATTCTTGCATCTGGTTCAAATTTAACAGTATATTTCTGTCTATGGACTATTTGACAATACTACAATGAAAAAAAAATCATAAATAAAGCTTAAGTTTGTCGTTAAGTGTGTGTTTGAAAAAATTATAAAAATTTAATTATGTTCAGTAATCGATTATTGAATAAATTTTTTTGTTATAATCGATTCATTTTTATGTTTGAATACATTAATTAAAAAGTGATTTTAAATTAATCTGATTCGTTTGGATTGTATAAAAAAATTAATTTTATGCATTAAATTATTAAAATATGTATAAAATAATTAAAAAATTTATTTAATTGAAGATAAAATGATATTTATATCTCAAAGTATAAAGAATAATTTATAAACTAAAATCATAAATTTCAATTTTTAGTATTATAAAAATTAACTTAATTTTTTTTTATAATATATTAAATTTTGTGTAAAAATTAAAATTAATTTTACTAAATATATTATAATATTATGCAAAAACAACTTTTTCTTCAACAAAAAAATTATTTACACAATAAATTAAACATTACCAAACACACTCTGAATAAGAGATGTTGTACTTTGTAATATAAGGAAAATTTGTAATCATATGACAAGATGTAAGGAAGCGCGTACTATGCTCGTACTATCTATTAGCGAGTATTATAATTTTTGTAATTACCTCAAATTTTTTATTATATTTTTTTCTCATATTATTTTTATATTACTTTTTATATCATTAATTATATTTATTATTATTATTTTTTACTTAATTATAAAACCATAAAAATTGTGGTAGGAGAAAAAATGTGATGAGATTAATATTTTCCTTTTTGTAACTACGTTTTATTCAATCAATTTGAATCTTGCAGTGGTGTATGGTGCTGTCTGCTGTGAGCATTGTTATGATGATGTGTGGTTGGGACTAATCTTTCTTATAGAGAACAAATAATGTAATTAATAGTATAAAAAATAGTGTAAAAAATAATATAAAAAAAATATTGTAAGAAAATTAAGGTTGTGTGTAGTTTGGACTAATCTTGGTAAAAATTGTATTTGTTCATTATAAGTGATTTTTTTTTCCTTTTTCAATTGAGTGTGATTTGTTCCACTCGAGTTGTCCCCTGTAAGGTCTGACCATTAGGAGTTGAGGATGTTCTTGTGTAATATTTGATTGAGGAGACTTTTTTACGAGATAGGTGTATTTAAAACTTGATTTTACTAGACAGGTGTAAATTAGAATTTAATGTAAGTTAGAATTTAATTTTGGGAATGGTGTAAGATCAACAATAACATAGAGTAAGTTGTAGTTCCATGTTGGTAATTTAGTTGGTTGAAACTAAAGAATATACAAAAAGAATAACAAAGTTTGATTCTCGCAATTACTCTTCATCTCAATTTTCTTTTTCCAATGCCCCTACTCTTCTCTCGGCCCCATTAAGGAGCCATTTAGGAGCTTTTCTATGGACTTCTTTACCAAGATCATTAAGGTGAGTCCTTAACATTATAAAAAAAATTGTAAACATAACGGCAAATTATTATTATTATTATAGAAGTTATGAGTGCCGTTCACTATTTACACTTTTGTTACATTTTTTATAATTTTTAAAGTGAAGTTGTATTTGGGATTAACAATTTAGTAGTGTAATTATTTTTTTATAATATTTAGGGTGAAGTTGTGGACATTAATCGAGCTGTCAGGCCTAGCTATTTTTGGATCAGCCCAGATCAGGTCATGTAAGTTTTTGGATTGATATTTTGTTAACCCAACCCACCTCTTTTAACGTAAATGGATCGGGCTAGCCCAGCCCATTGTGAGCCGGGCCATCCAGACTATTTTTAATTTCAGACTGGCATTTGCTAGCTCAGCCCATCCATTTTGTCAGACTATTTGAGTCGACTCATTAGGCTTGACCCATTTTAATGGCTCTAGACATTAACCACGACTTCTTCTAGGATTTTTTAAATATATTATTTAATGTATAGTATCAGGTTCACCCACGTCTATCTCGTTTGTTCTGTTGTCATCATTACCTTCCTCAAACTCCTCATATTCACTAAATTCACTTACATTATCTTTTACAGTTGGAGTTACATTATCTGAATTATATGATTCTGCTAAATGAATATTTATCCCAATAACAAAATTAGTGATCATAGAACTTAGAGTCCTATAAGGATCATTATATTCATAAAAATCATCAATATCAACAACAAATAAATTATGAAGAGAGTCATATGATTACATTTTTTAATTTAAGAAAAAAAATTCATATCAATAAAAGTAAAAAAAAAATATAATAATAAAAAGTATAATTCACATTCTTAACAAATACTTCTTATACTAAAAATTACAACAAAAGTTGTAAAGTCGTGTGGATGAAGGATCAAAGTTTCAAGGACTTTAAGTATATATACTCACAAATAATTAAATGAAAATGGACAGAATTTAATAGAAAGTAGCTGTGAAGAGAAATTGAAATATATAAAATTGTGAAGACTGAAATTTGAAACAGTCGTGGAAGGGGCTGGGGGAATTTATAAGCACTAAAGTCATATTTCAAGGTCATGAATTCACGTAAGTCGTGGTCTTGAGACACAACTTATGTTAACTAATATATTAGAAAAAAAAAAAAAGCCGAGTAGAAGTTGCAGTTCCCTTTCACGATTTTGCCTTAACTATTATTAAAAATTCAAAGTCATGAATGTAATTCACAACTTTATATTATAATAAAAAAAATTAGCGAAAAGATAAATTGTGATCTTCAACCACGACTTTCAATCAATAATAATAATAAAATTTCTATCCTTAGGTCGTGGTTAAAATGCATGACTTCCTTTATATTATTGTTCATATTACACCATTCCTAGAATTAAATTCTGATCCATATCAAACTGGTAAAATCAAGTGTACACTGGCAAAAAAGTCGCTTAAGGAATAATAGGATATCTAACACCCACAGGCCACATCATAGTTTTAGACTTTTACCCATCGTTTGGATGAGGAGAGAAAATGACAAGAAAGAAAATGGATAAAAAATAAATAAAAAATAAAAGAAAATTTTAGTTGTTTGAATGAAGAGAAAATGAGAAGAAAAAAATCATAGAAAAAATTAAAAGAATATTTTTTACAAAAATCAAAAATTAAAAAAAAAAAAAAATAATTTTTTTATACATATTTTAATCTATCCTACTAAACCAAACCCCACCCCACCCCACCCCACCCCTTTTTGCTTTTCTTTCATTCTCCACCTGTTCCCTCTTTCACTTTCTTGTTTTTCTTTCATTCTCCACTCATTTCCTCCATCACCCACATGCACCCCCTCCCCTTTCTTCCTCACCCACTCCTTCCCCCATCCCTTTATCCAACCGAGAGGAAAGGATGTGTGCCGCTCGACGCTGATCGGAGTCGCACCGCCCAGATCCAAGCTACCGTCGACCGTGTTCATCGAATCGTGAGTTGCGCCACTCAGCAACCAGATCCGCAAGCCCAGGTCCGCTTGAACCAGAACCCGCGTCATCTGTCGCTGTCGATATCTGCGAAGCCGCTTGAACTAGAACCGCGCCATCGGTCGCTGTTCCTGCTCAGATCCGGTCAGCCACACGACGCCCAGCAACCCGACGAACCCAGCCACCCAGCTGCCGTCCGCTCGAGCTGCATGCCTTTCTCGCTCAAACCGCGATTGGTGCGTCAAACGTTACGTTGCTTCTCTGCAAATCTCCCAAAAAGAAAAGCAGAGACTGTTTTGTTGTTTCTCTTCATTTTCTTCGCTGTTTAGCGAAGAAAAGTTTTTTAGTGGGTCCAACATATTTTTGTTCTTTCTCGCCAGTTTTTTTGTCTCGTCCAAACGAGAGAAAATTGAAGATTCTTTCTCTTTTCTCTCCATCTCTTTTCTTTCTTCTCATTTTTTCTCATTCCAAACGAAGCGTTAGGGTAGGTTAACCCCAATTTTGAGACAATGATGGCTAACTCCACCGCCCATGCAGCCACACTCTCTTGGTCTTGGGGACACGAAACACGAGTCCCGTATTCCAATCGGAGAGAGAGCTTCACATATGCATGTGTATAATAATTGTATCCACAAAAGCAAATATATTAAAAGGAAAAAAATTATCATATATTTATTTTAAAAATATATGTATTATTGATATTTTTTTAATAGTATCAAATTTAGTGAAAAAAAATAATAATAAATAAATATTATAAATAATATTAAGAGATATATATATATATATATACTGTTAATGATAAGAATATAAAAAATAATATTAAAATGGTGGAAAGGGATAATGATACTAGCATTAAGAACTACGAAAACAACAAAGCAGAAGAATTATATTTGGACAGTAAGTAAACGTCTTAGTTTTTCAAATTGAGTTTTGATGAACGGAAAAACCAAAATTCAAGTTGTTTGTTAAATCATGGTTTTGAATTACAAATTATGAGATAAGATGAAACAGTTTATATTCACCAAATTATGGTTTGGAGAGTATAAATTGTAAACCAAACAAGCACTAACACGATAAATAGCTATTATAATGAGAGGAGAATGCACCTAATTGGGTTTGGGTTTATGTGCTATTATAGTGAGTGTAGAATGCACCTGAGTAATAGTGTTGACTTTTTATTTTTGGCCACTCAGCAATGGTGTTACACTGTTACTGTTAAATGATTGGATGATACTGGTGAAATTAATTAAAGTCTTTTTTTTTTTGACATAAAATTAATTAAAGTCATGGATACCATTACATGCAACTATCATTTTTCAATTTTGGTGCTAACTCGTAAGAAGTGTGGGGGGACATATGGAGTTGGAGTGAAGCCCCACTCTCATACTGAAAAGTTAAATCAATAAACAGAAAGATAAAATCTGCGGTCGCTCACGTTGTCCAACACCCATATGCCACCCATATGGACTCGACACGCTGTGTCGCACTTTCTAAAAACTGTTCCCAGTTTCCACTACTATTAGATTACTAGTTCAATTCTGTCCAAGGTCAAATCAGTCATTCTATCACTATAATCAATTACTGTTGACTATTATATTATTATTATCTACCTTAATATGCTTAAATATATTATTTTATATTAAAAAAGTTAATGCTATATTAAAAAAAAAACAAATATGGAGGGATTACATTAACTCTTTTTTTTTATTTGACTAAGAATAATTTGACTGCAAAGGATCCTTTCCTTACCCTTCTTTTGATACCAAATATAGCATAAGTAGGTGCTAAAGTCAATTACGTGGAAAATATGTGATAATACACTAGTCATAAATTAGTTAAAAAATCCACCAAAAGAGTTAGCTAACTAGTGAAAAAAAAATTATATTACATCAGTTACGAATGTATGATCATAAATGTCTAATTTTATATTTACCTTAAATATTTCTCACACATATTTTGAAATTTTGACCTTTTTTTAGCATCTCATTTTCTTTCCTCTTATAACTTCATGACAAAAAACAGTGTTAGTTACTTAGCTTTAATTCAAAATGAATACCTCATATAAGAAAATAAATAGGTGGAATCGGTTTTTTTAATTGCATTCCATATATCAATGATAAAATCTCAAGTTTATTTGAATGTAAAATTGAAATTGAAATATAAAATTTTAATTTTAATTTTAATTCTTTCACAATTAGACTTAGTTTAAAATATTAAATTTTATATTTAAAGTTGACAAAGAATTAAAATAAAAAATTATAATTATAAATTCAATTATAATTTTATTGTTTAAATATATGATTTAAAATATTAAAAAATTATTTACAAAAATTAAAATTAATAAAAAATATTCATACAATAATATTTTTATAATATAATAGTTATTTTTTTCATAAAGAAATTTTTTATAAATTTTTTAAAAAATAAATAACTATTATAATAATTTTTATATATAAATATAAAAAATTTTATATAAATATAAAATCTCAATAAATATAATTATTCTTAAATAAATGTGGAGAGAGAGAATTTAATTTTTAAGTTATAAAATTAATAATTCTTAAAGTATAGATTAAGAATTGAAAAAATTTAACTTAATTATTTTTTAATTTATAGAATTGATTTATAGAATTATAATTCTAATTTTAAATAATATTGTAAATATAAAAATTAAAATTAAAAATCTAATTTTAATTTAAATTTTAATTTTATAATTAATTTTAAGAATTAAACGAACACTTAAAATTAATGACAATTTCCCCTCCCAAAAAAAAAAAAACTTAAAAGGAACAAAACTTGAGCGAAGATTTTTTTATTATCAGCAATTACATTGTTTACTTCAGTCAATTACAAGTTAATTAAAAAATTGATATCAGTCAAGTAAAAAAAAACGATATTATTGGTTCTATTAAAAAAACTGATATAATAATAAATATAAAACTGATAATTAAAGTAAACCACTAAAAATCAAGATTTTGTTTTCTTTCCGAATTTCAACTATTATCCCATTTTTCAAATGGAAACGTTTCTGTTGTCGGATCGATTTATTCTGTTTTTTCATTTTTATAACAAAGGCATAATCTGCAAAATTTATTTATCTTTTATTACCCCAGAAAAAAAAAAGAATTCTCTTTTGTTGGAAAGGAACGTTTTCAACCCGCTGCTATACCCGAGTTCCGATACGGCGTGAGTAAGTTAGGTGACATTCAACTTTGAAATAAAGCCCTTATTTTACCATATTGCCCTTCACATTTTTCTTGAGTATGAATGAAGCTGCTCCTTCATTCTTCACTGCTGACTTTCAACAGATCGTCCTTATATTTATTAAATTTAAAACCCGCGACTTCAACTTCATTCCATTCATTTTCCCGGTAAAATTTTCTGTTTGTTTCCTGAGAAAATTTCAGGCTCACCTCAAAAACAAAGGGTTTTGGACCCTTTTGGTTTTGGGTGAGTGGGTTCAGCTCGATCGCGAGGTCTGTCCTGCCAAGTCCCAACACGCTTCTGCGAATTTATGAGCACGAGATCCCGGAATTCGATACAGGTAGGTCCACCACCATCGCCTACCATTGCCGTTTCTTTGTACTTTATCATTCATCAATCTCACTGTTTTCCTCACCTCGAATTCATGCTTTGTCTCCGTGTTCTGAATCCGTGCCCTTTCTTCTTGTCGTTAGGGTTTTCTTTGTTGCACCCACGTTTTCAAATTTCATTGTTAGTTAAACGTGGCTAAGTGTTTCTTCTTGCAGGAGTAGGAATTTCTGGATGGATCCTACTCTCAAGTTCTGCGCGCTGCTGATTCTTGTTGGATTAGGTATGAATGTTGCATCATCTTTTTTAGATTAGTCTCTCTATTTGTTGGAATTGTTTCATTTTGGTTTACAATGTTATTTGATATTTGCTTTGTTATTTTTGGTTCTATAGTGAATGCCTCTCTTGCAAAAAGTGATTTTGGACATTGCGAAAGAGTTGTTAGGAGTTGGGCACATTCTTCGCTTGATAAAGAAATCAAAGATAAGCACACGCTGAGGGATTTGCTGTTTTTCCTACATGTCCCCAGAACAGGAGGGCGCACTTATTTTCACTGGTAATGAATCCATATAGGTGCAGTTAGGGCATCTGAATAAGTTTAAGCACCCTTCTTGATAAATTCATTGACCTGTGCTTCTGGTTGTATGCTATTTCTTTCTGCAGTTTTTTGAAAAAATTGTATCCCAGCTATCTGGAATGTCCTCGCTCTTATGATAAGTTGCGCTTCGATCCAAGGTGCTATCTGAATTCTTTCTATCATGTACCAAACCATACTTCATTATTTTAATAATTGTTGTCTTCAATTATTATGCCCATATGCGACTTTTTTTTTACTACCTTTTTTTTTTTTCAAATGCTAAAATGATAGTTATGTTATTTGTAGAGTTTGGTAGCCATTCTAGTAAGTAGCCCTATCTGGCACAGCTGTGGGCTTGTTGCTTTTGATGCTGGTGCTTTTTGACAATAGAAGTCACAAAAACTTTTGAGGAGTGCCCTAGATAACACTTTTTTAAGCTGCTGTGACTGTAAAAAATCTATAATACCTAAAGTGGCCTTCAACATTTATTAAGTTCTCGAACATTTTCTCTCTCCGAGTTTTGAACCTTGTAACTTATGTCATTATAATCTATGTCTCTGTAAATCTAGATGCTTTCAGGTTTCTGTAGCTTTGCAATTATTCTTACCGCACACTAATTTATATATAATTCATAGCAGCTTTTATAATATTTTTACTCAACAAAATTATGACAGATCTTCACAGCTGGTTTTTCTACACATTTAAACCATAGCAGCTTCTATAAGGTCACAACATTCTCACCAATAGTCTCACCAATAGTCTTAGTCCATTGTTGAAAAGCCACATTCTACATGCGAAATCAACTATAAAATCCAAAATATATTGCTTATTTATTTATTTATTTATTTCTATTATCTTCGTGAATTTGCAGCAAACCAAAATGCAGGCTGTTAGTTACACATGATGACTATAGCATTACATCCAAACTTCCCAGGGAGAGAACTTCTGTGGTTACCATACTTAGGGATCCAGTTGACCGCGTCTTTAGTGCTTATGAATTTTCAATAGAGGTTGCAGCTAGATTTTTGGTGCATCCAAACTTGACATCTGCAACACAGATGGCTAAACGCTTGCGCTCCAAGACTAAAGGAGTTAGCACACTGGATATCTGGCCATGGAAGTATCTGGTTCCATGGATGAGGGAAGACCTATTTGCTAGGGTATATTATATTTCATTTATTATCCGATATTGCCTATTGGCTATTTGTGAATTCTATTTCCATACTTCTAAATTGATGTAAGGTTGTAAAAGAGTCATATTGCTGATATACTATAACTTGTAGTCTTGTATTAAAGAGCATGTAGCCTGATTCTTATGTGAAAAGTAATCTTGGACATGCTAAAGTAGTCTATGTTCAATTTGATAACTTGCTTTCTACGGTATGGTTTTGGACGTAGGAGTGTTTAAATATGCAATTGTAGCCATTCATTTAATTTTGAAGATGGCAATATCAGTCACTAAAGTAGCCAAAAAGAAAGTGAATTCTTTACTTCATGATGCCTTTCTGTTTGCTAATGTGTTAACATGTTACCAAGTACTGGGTTATATTAAGTGGCCTTTACTTTTTAAATATGTTCTTCCATATTTCTATGTAATGTATGTATGATTGATGTAGACCTTAAATGGACAGAGAGATGCTAGGTATAGTAGAGGACTGCACATCATGGAGAGCAGTGATTCTTATGACATGGAAGGTTTTGCAATGCCATTACAAGAATACATCAATCATCCTGTGGCTGGGGATATTGTGCATAATGGAGCCACATTCCAGGTACTTCACATGTGTTTCTTTAACAGAGTGGAGATTCTTATGCTTCATCAATTTTTGTAAATGCTATGAATGTTATACTGTTTTCTGAAATCTTGATTCAACTAGAATATGTTGCCTGGAATCCGTGTTTCCGTTCTGAAGCCGATAATCATTGCCACAAAAAATATGGATGCAGTTTTTTTTTAAGCTGCAAGACCCCTTTAAATTACCCATTTTATTGTTGGATGAGTCACTCTTAGCTTATGTCTCAATGCCTAATACCATAGCTTTCAGTTTAATAGTACAAGGCTAGCATGGTGGGCATGGGGGGTGCTTAATTTTAGTTGTATATCCTGCGAATTTAAACCCCCCAAATACAATTAAAAGGCTCAAATCTTGTATTTACAGAATTTCTTAGTAATGATGTTTAATTTATGTTACAAAGTTTGGTGGACTGTTCAATTATCAGGTTGCTGGTTTGACAAACAATTCTTATACAGCAGAAGCACATAAAGTGCGCCATTGTGTACAGAAGTATAAGATTCTTGGCAAATATGTGCTACAAGTTGCAAAGGTAATAAATAAGCTTTTGAAGTTGTGATAATTGCATCATGTAGTTGTTCGCTTCCCCCTATTGTTCCTTTTCTCAATACAGTTATGGCATATGCTTGTACATCTTGCAGAAGAGACTGAATGATATGTTATACGTTGGTCTTACTGAGGAGCACAGAGAATCTGCAACGATGTTTGCACATGTGGTTGGTGCTCAGGTGATATCACAGCTTAATGCACCAAACACTAGCCTGGATATTGTTGATAACATAGGTTAGTGTGGTATAACCACTTTTTGTTTCCGTCAAACTTTTTCTCAAGTTACAAAGGCAGAGCAGTCATTTAAAATGGTACAGAATTTGGAGCATGATGCTAGCGCTCATATTCTTGCATACACCTGGACAAATGGTACAGGTGATATGGGTGGGTGTGTCAAATAGACAAATACCATGTTTTGCACTGAACTTTGGGTAGTATTTTGGTGCTGGCCTTTGTTGTCTTGGCCATCATAGATTGTGTTGTACTTTCGATGACATATGGCATTGATCATATATACCTGTACTACAGAACAGAGTTCATTTTCGGATTCTGATCCTGATAGCAGTGAACATCAGGTAAGAAGCATCTCTTTCATGGAGGAACTTAGTTATTGAAGTTTGAATATGGGAAGCATTCTTACAACTTTTCTCACTGCAAGACAGAATAGCACCTTAGACAGGGGAGCAAATGAGGTTACTTCAAGTGAAAGTGGAGAAGCAACAGAATTAAATGTAAGCCTGTTTCCTTAGCAAGTATGGTGGTTTTATGGACTTATCAGATATTATCTGTTTCTCATCTATAACAGTATGCTGATCTTTCTTTAATTTTAGATGACTGTTGGAGAGCTCATGGATGCTTATGAAGGCTGTATTTCTAATTTACGGAAGGCCCAGTCACGCCGACGTGTCTCTTCTTTGAAGAGGATTTCTCCAGTGAACTTTTCAAAGGAGGTAAGCTTAACAGATCAAATGCTAACATGATACCATCTGTGGTTCTTTTACCATCATTATGTTTACATGAATATCTATTCGCCCTTGACTCACTCTTCAGGTGTAGACATCATTGTCCAGGATATGTATTTCTTGCATGGGTAGGTGGTGCCTGTATTTCAAGCTATATATAGACTTTGGTTTCAAATTTTTGGTGCAGTCTGGGATGCTTGCATTATGCACACTTTCATTATGCAAACTCTTATATGTCCTATAATCATTTCACAGATTTCTGAAACTGTGCCTCATTTATTTCTCCATTGCCCAGTGGTGCAATTACTTTGGAATAATCTTTTTGGAACTTTCTACAAATTTGTTTCCAAGGATTTGGTAAAAAGAATGAGAAGAAAATCTTGTAGCAATGTGCTATTCTTGGGGTCTTGTGGTTTTTGTGGTTGGAAAGGAATGCCTGCATTTTCAAAGGAGTTTTCTCACCTCTGAATTTGTTATGGGATAGAATTGTTTTCATGGTGTCTCTTTGGTTTTCAGCACATGGTCTTTTTAAGGGTATCAGTATTTCAGATATGCCTTGGACAGCTCTCCTACACTGACTAGCTTAAAGGATTTCCCTTCTTTGTTTCTGTTTTTTCCCTTTTTGTTTTTTCTTTGTTGAGGATTTCTTATCCTCTAATCTTTTGTGCTTCTATCTCTTTCTCTAATAAAATTTCTTATTTTATCAAAAGAAAAAAAAATCATTTCACAGGCTTTCAAAACAGCATGGATGCTTTAACATTATCATTTGCTTGCATTTTAGCTGAAGATCTCATGATTATGTGATAGAGTTTCTTGACAAGAGTAAACCATATCCCTGTGAAAGAAGATAATTAATCTTGGTGTCCATACTCTGGTTATATTTCAGAAGCTCAAGACAGGTTAATAAAATTTACTATGCGAAATGCATATACCGCATATCCTTTTCAGATTGGTATTTATGGTGCAGAATATCATGATTGCAAATCAAATTGCATGGGTAAATATTAGAATATATGACATAAATATGGAACATGTTATGCATTGACGAATTGTTTGAATGTTTGTCCCTTTTTTGGACTTACCAGTTACCAGTGACCTTGAGTATGTAATGTTAGATTAATGTTACTATTTGACTTAGGTGTTGGAGAATTCTACAGCCTGCTGTTAGCTTGTACTGTACTGTTATCCCTTTCTAATGATTTTTATGATTTTACAGGCACGTCTTCAGGTTCCTGAAGTGGTTCTCCAGGAGATACGGTCTCTTAATGACCTTGACTTGGAGCTCTATGAATATGCGAGAGCCATTTTCTATAAGCAACATAAAACTACATTGCAGACATTTACTGAGGTATGACTGTTGAAAATTTGATCTATTCTCCGTCTTCAGATGTTTGGGTATACACTATTTTTTACACTTCATTAAAATGTGCTCAATCTAGATAATCTTATCTATGGGAAGGGTTCTATAGTTCAGTAGCTAATGCAATATATGGGATAATGGGAAGAATGCTTGCAAAAGTTTGGGCTTCAAAATTGGGGTAAAAGTTTGGGGGTCATTAATTTTGGACAACTTAAACTGGAAATCATGGTCATTACGGTAACTTCGAGACTTGATATCTCTTATTACATACTCCCTAAATTCCTATATAGTCCTTTAAGATTTAAGCATACTAATTAAAAAAACTTATTAAATGACCTAAATTTTAGGAAGAAAAATTGATATTTGACAAAATTGACCTTAAGTTTCTCTTCCTTAATATTCTGTGTTAGTGGAGGTAGCAATAAATAAGGGTAAAATTGAAAACAAGCAATAAATATTTTCTTGATTCTAAAGTGACAAATTATTTGAAACAAAATGAGTTTTGAAAAGTGACAAATAAAAGGGAATGGAGGGAGTATCTATTTTATGCATAATTGCATACTCCCTTCTTCCACTTTTATATGCCCTTTAAGGTTATTGCATAAGAATTAATAAAGCCATTAAATAGCCTCGATTATAAGGAAAAATAATTATATTTTACTAAATTATCATTTATTAAAATACTCAAAATATTATGATCACTTTATTAATGTTATCTTCCACTCATTAATACCAAGGTTAAAGTTAGAAAAAAATAAGTAATGACTCATTGACTTTCTAAAAAGACAAATAAAAATGGATAAGAGAACTTTTCTAAATGGATATATAAAAGTGGACAGATGGAGTATTATTTATGTAAATTTTATCTTAATACAACAAATTGGTGTAAAAAATGGTTTAATCAAAATACTCATAAATAAGGTTTCAAAATTGAGACAATTTTAGGGTTCATCTGTTTTAGATTGTCATAGAAATCGTGTCTATGAATCCAACTTTGACGCCTGATATCTTTCATTATGAAGTTTTTTGTGTTAAGTATTTATGTGAATTTGTTGTCCATGAGATAAAGTTTATAAGTATATATAATATGCATAAAATAGATAAACGATGAGAGAGATATTAGGCTATATAAGATGCCAGAAGACTTCTCGTAACTTGCACTGAATTCGTCTGTCTTGAATTTGATTGCTTTTACGGTGTTATATTGCAGGAGAGATGGGACGATATATCAAGCAGTGCCTATGGCATCACCCTCTGGAAGGTCCTTCCATTAGCAATTACTTTTGTCTTCCTCCTTTTCTTATTCCTACTAATTGTAAATGTGAGAAGAAGAACGTCGAAGGTTAAGATGAAAGTAATTAAATCATAATTTGTGGGATCACAGGCTCTAAAAGATTTTAAAGAGCCAATATATTAGACAGAATTCGCATCTAGCCTTGGTTTGAGTGATCAATATTCTCATCCCCGGTCTTATAGCTCAAACTGGTTTTTGTTCTTTGTCCCTTGCTGAGAAGCTTAATTCTTGAGTTCTGTTTGGCGTTTCTTTTTTATTTTTTATTTTCATTTTTATTGAAAACTTCTTCCTTTTCATTTGGCGACAGTCAGCTGGTTATGGGTTTGACTGCATGCAATTATGAACTGTGGTTATTATGCAGTTAGTTACTTAAAAAGCATTCCATCGTAATTTTGTGCCAACCAACCTGTACACATACAAACAATATGATTATAAGGGAGTTTCAGAGCAAAAGATTGAGTACTTCTACTTAAGTTTACTTTTTAAGCGAGATTGAAAGAAAAAAATACTATACGATGGATTTTTGTCTAATGAAAAAGTAAAAAATTTTGTGCCTCCATTATAATTGAATCCAAGAATTATTTTTCATTGAAGCTAATAAAAATGAAAAATACACAATCAAGATTAAACGTCCGTTTGGAATCATGAGAAGACGTGAAACCAAACAACCACTAATAATCTCTCGTAAACGAATTTTACCGTCGACCTTAACAATCTCTTGTAAATGAATTTTACCGTCGATCTCTCCATCGAAATCTGCTTGATTTTTTATTAATTGGGAATCTTTAATTGTCTAACTTCAAAATAATATTGTTTTGTTATATAGGGAGCTTTTTAATCTATCAAAAAGACAAGTAGAACGTAGGCGGATATTTGTGAACAGAATGATTAACACAAAAAAAATAGCAGAAATAACTCTGATTTTCTTATTTATTTTTTTCTCACATAATTTTTTATATTTTTTTAATATTATTTATTATATATATATTTTTTATTATTATTTTTCATTAAATTACACGCTCTTAAAAAGGATGTAAACAGTATATACATCTCTAAAAGTGTATATGATCAACTTTTTCCTAGCACAAATAGATTTTTCGACGATGGGGATATTTTTCGTTTGTGGAATGTGGAAGATTTGATCCTTGGGGACCTGGACAACGTAGTCAAGAATTGATCCGCTGCAACCGCAACCCAAAACCCTAATCTCCACCCTCACATCTCTGAGTTTCCCTCCTCAGCCGCCCACTACAAATTTGGATCACTCCACCAACTCTCCCGACTCCCGCCTCTCCAAGCGCGACTCCTTCTTCCACCGCCGCCTAACCGAGTAAGACATCATGCCGGCGATGCTCGCCTGTGTCGACTCCGGCGACAATTCCCTCCCGGAGAAAGCCCTCTCCTTGCTCCTCAACCTCAGCCACGATGACGACAACAAGGTAGGCCTGGTGGCAGAGGGCGGCTCCTCTGATTGCCACGCAACAGTGGTGGCGACTATAGCGCTTTATGCTATATGTTAGCATGATCATCATGAAGAAATTGATAGTGCAAATACCTTTTTTTATAGGGACTCAATGTAATTTATAAAAGTTTACATTATCTTTTCAATCTTTTTCTGATAACTCATCCCACCCATTAATTTTATTAACTATAAATCAACGGTTTCCTACGATTGGTCCATCCATGGAACATATATGTATAGGACCATTGAAGACGTTCCCTTTGTTATGATGCCAAGACAAAGCGATATAGGTGTAATGTATTGGTGAGCTTTTATGAATCTGGTTTCTTTCTTGTTTTACAAAATTTTGCAGAACAAAGAAAATAAATATTGTTTCTTGTGTTTATTTTTTAACCTGATCTCAAAATTAGGGGTGTAATTGGGTTGGGTTAGTTTGATTTGGTTCTTGAAGGAAAATAAATTCGAACTAATCAAAATTAATTAGTTAGGTTTTCTTATTTTTTTATAGTCAAATTTAAACCAAACCGAATCAAACATCTACAAATTTGTTCGATTTGAGTGGTCAAGTTAGTCATTTTTTTTACACAAAAATTAGCTAAAGAATTAGTTTTCCATAGTAAAAAAAAATAATAATCAGTATATCATTTACCAATTTAAAGTGCAATACAAGACCTACGGCACTACCATCTTGCTGGGGAAACATACCAATTTCATGAACTCAGCTTCTCAAGCAAAACAACACGTTAAAATTGACATCACAATGAGTATACCATTTACCTATTTAAAGCACCTAAGGGCTATCAAATCGATTAATATTTTTAGAGCAAGACCAAATAGTGGTAGTAGAAGATACTTTTACATCTGTAACTACCCGATCCACATACATTGTACTTTTGATTTTCCTTAATTAACTTAGCAACATAACAGAGTGCTACATTTTTTCAGTAGAAAAACACAAGACTATTGTACATTGTTACAACTTACAATGCACTTTAAATAACGCCATCTGAAGACAAAGGCAACACACTTATACCGTCTACCCTCTATTCAGCGAAAATGAGTAATTACCACCACAACATAGTGGAGAATATTAGAAACAAAGGGTGATTATATATTTTCGGACTTAAACATCTTGTGCATACACATATATTGGCTCTCATAGTGACAACAACCTCCATCAAATGAAACCAAATAAAGTCCCCTAAAAGTAACTTCTCGTTGAGAAGCTTGCAACTTAATATCCAAGATATGGACATCTTATATATTTGTAGAATCCGATGTTATTAGCAAGATAAGTCACTCACAAATTTATTTTCCAATAACATGCATGCAAGATGCCTCCATTGTCAGTTGCAAGACCACATTGGCGATCGTAAAATGATGCCCTCCACCAAGCCACCCGAACAACACCATCACTCTCATGTTAGGTATATTCGATTTTAAAAACTGGTACATACATAATCTATCATTTTATCCTAAAAGAAACATACTCCATAATCTCTGGCAAAATATAACTTTTCATTATGTCTATTTCAGTAAAGCAACAAGCATAATCTAAATAAATTAAGCTCCAAGTTGTTACCAAGTGGCTTCCAGTACTCATGAGGGAGGGTGAATTGAATATAAAAACTTTTCGCAAACCTCTTTTAGAGAAAGCACAAATATTAAAACTATTGAATAAAAGCACATAAATAACAAGATGTAGAAGAAAAGCTTAAGAAACAGCAAAGGATAAATATGTAATAAAATAAAGTTGCGTAAAATAAAGAGATTAAGAAGAGAAAAGCAGGCACAGTATTTATCCTGGTTCGACCACTAACCCACTTGTGGTCTACGTCCAGTCCTCGAAACAATAGCCGAGATTTTTACTATGTATACAAGTTTCAATAGGTGCTTGCAACCGTTACACAAAAGAGTACTTTTCACACACAGAAAAACTCTACCCTTATGCTAAAGTCTCAGCTTGCAGGGATACCTCACCCTTACACAAACCTTAGAGGGATACCTCACCCCCTTTATAGTATAGCAAAAAATAGATGAATAATAAACTCTCACAAAGAGTAAATATCACAAGTTGAAGCACTATAGAGCTCTCTAAGGATATCTCAGAAATTTGTCAAAAGAACACAGAGAATAAGAGAACATTTTATAAACAACGTTTTAACACAAGCAAAATGATTTTAGAATTTCTAGGTTGTTGCAGAAGTGACTCAAGATCTCTATTTATAGAGTCTTTGATCAGAAATACTCGTTGGAGGAATTTAATATGATAATAAATACTAACACGTATACGTATGAATTCAAAATACGAAACAGAGTCTCGTGGGTTATTCGAATACCATCATGGGGTATTCGAATACCACTGTTTCCATTTCTTAAATAAAAGGTTCAGAAGCAGGTTATTTGAATACCACAAGAGTGTATTCGAATACCTTTATTTTAAACACATTGTAAAAGCTGTTTAGAAAGATGTTATTCGAATACTTTCAAGATTATTCGAATACCTCTGTTGAAAATCATTTAAAAACACTTTAGAAAACAGATTAAGTGATTTATAAAATTCCACAAACTCTTTGATTTTTTAAAGCCATATTAAAACTTTAATTTAATTTGTAAGAAAACATGTTTTTAGATCTTTTATGTCAAACAATGAGATATCCTATAAAAGCTCTGTACAAGAGAGATCCTAAGTCCTAAAGTTAATCTTGAAGATCTTGGACTCGATCTTCTCATCATCTTCAGGTTTGTTATCATCAAAACTCATCTTTATTGTCGCATGGTAATCACACAAGTTCCTCTGGATATGATGACTGTTCTACCATATTTTCAGGTGACAAATGATCCACTAGATAGGATTAATTTCAAAAGTACACATTCATAATCCTTGATAATTGACATAAAATGCATTAAACAACATCATTTATGCTAGGACTTCGTTAAAATTGACATCACAATGATCCACTGGATATGATAAATATTTTTTTATGACTAATTTTTTTATGACTAATTTTTACACTATTTTTTTTCCCGAACCTGTATCTTAACATTTTAGTACATGTCTTTTCGGCGTAAAAAATGTAAGTAAGTAGGGGTGTCTGTTGGGTGGGTTCAATAGTGTTTTTGGACCTGTCTTGTTTACCAGAGCAGTGGGTTGGGTTGGGTTGAGTCAAGGAGATTTTTTTTCTAAACCTGACCCGCTCAAGAGTGAGTTGGGTTGAATTGAACTCGTGGATTCGACATATTATAAAAAAATCTTGAAAAAAAAATACAAAATCTAATAAATTAACACCATAAGTCTCAATCTCAAACATAATAAATATCAATCTAACAAATTAACACCATAAATTTCAATTTCAAACATAATAGGTCTCAATCTACCAAATTAACACTATAAGTCTCAACCGACCTTACTCAAACATAATAAGTCTCAATC
The DNA here is from genome assembly GCA_029884595.1 of Ormosia semicastrata. Taxonomy (NCBI): domain Eukaryota; kingdom Viridiplantae; phylum Streptophyta; class Magnoliopsida; order Fabales; family Fabaceae; genus Ormosia; species Ormosia semicastrata. The sequence goes on from JAQQTO010000038.1 coordinate 11,754,651, forward strand.
TCAAATAAACTAAACACCATAAATGCATAACAAATTAACAACTAACAAGTTTTACTAAGTTTAGAACAAACTAAGCAAAGTTATTCACAACTCAAATACTTCTAAGAAAACTTTCTCTACCCTGTTTCTGTTCTCTAGCTTTTTTGAAATGCATTATAAGTTTATTACCTTATAAATTTTCCTAGTAAGTAGAAAATCTCTTCAAAGATCCTTCATCCAGTTATGAAATGTTAATAAAACAAGCATATTATTTTGTTTGAGTTATTTATTCCCTTTAATTGGTTTATAAATATAAATATATGCAATCCACAATCCTGATTATATGTTTATTGTGTTCTTTTAATCCTTCCAATGAGTTTGTTCTTAAGAATACGAGTTAATATTATAAATAAACTTAATAAATCTTATTAAACTAACATAAATTTAAAATAAATTAAAACAATCTAATATGTACTAAAAGTTATAAATAACAAATCACATTAGCTAATTGAAGTCAATTCTCAATTTGGATTGACATAATCATTTACTCAATTCTCAATTTTCTCATTATATTCTTTGTCATATAAACGATCAGTTAGATTTTTATCGCATTGGTCTGTCAGACGCTTTATGAATTTCTAATCATTATTTTCTTAATTAGATTCTCAATGTGATTACAATATCTACACTTAAACTTAATTGATTGTATAAAAAAGTCATGAGAAAAATAACATAAGTTGTCACTATGGCTAAATAGTTTTTACAATATATATATATATACTTGGGTCGGTTTAGTTTGTATAGGTCGACAATTTTCAAACTCGTTATTCAACCCGTACCTTGCGGGTTAGAGTATTTTTCAACTTAACCTAACCCGTGGACTTCTCAACCTATATTTTGTGAGTTGAATTGAATCAAAACTCGTGAGTTCATAAATTGACTCAATTCGTTGGACACCCTTATAAGCTATGAAACATAGACACATAACACAAGACACGATACAAACACAAACAAGAACACATTAAATTCAAAAAATTATAGGACACGGACACAACATATATATATATATATATATATATAAATTAAATTAAAGAACTTGATTTATGTATATATATAATTACAAAATTTAAAAAAAATATTCATAATTTATTAATATCATTATTATAAACTTGAAGATTTATAATATATTAATATATGTCAATATCATTTTATATATCATTTCTAATTTGTTTTAAAAAAATATTAATTGATTGTATTCAAGTCGTGTCTTAGACGTGTCTAAGTATGTCTAAGATGTGTCCAAACATATTTGAAAGGTGTCTAAGCGTATCCAAGATGTGTCTGAAACGTGTCTAAATCAATAATAATAATTTTTTTAATTAAACACAATCAAACATATAAAATACATGTGTCATACGTGAGTCTCTATATATCAAATATGAATACGTGTCTAATATATAAATACGCCTAAAAAATAATGTGTCCGTATTTCTTAACTTGTAACTAAACATTTATATTTTTTAATTTCTTGGTCGTGTGACTCGTGTTAATGTCAACAGCCGTGCCTGGTCCCACGTCAAATATCAGTGCCCCTGTGTCAGCAGCAATTATTAATTGCCAGCAAAAAAATAAAAAGAACATAAGGAATTTAATTTGGATGTAAAAATTCTCATTTGACCGTGATTTCGCTCGTTGGTGATCACTTCCTTTTTTTTTTTTGGCTACAAATTTGTAAATCAAATCTGTGTAAGACACAATCACTCATATAATTATAAATTATTAATCGCTTCAGATCCATCTATTTACTCATGCTCAAGACAATTCCATTTTTTTTTTTGTTGTCATGTGAAATGTTTTTTTCCTTTTTGTTTTGTCTGATTTAAATTGAGCAGTTGGAAAATGGTAGAAAGCTGTAAAAGGCATGCATTGAAATGGAATAGAGTAAGAGACATATCACATGGGAATAGGAAATATGCAATGGAAGGAAACATTTATTTATTTGCTTATATTTATTTAACAGTTAAAGAGTTTAGACAGCGCAGACACAGATAGGATGAGTGCTTCCGCATGGTAACGCCACCGCTGAAGCTGTTGTACAAAAAATAAAAAAACCTAATCAGACAGACAGAGAGATTCAAAGGAAACTGAAGTTTGCTTCAGTTCCGGCAATTTCGTTCTCTGTGACTGTGAGTGTCTGCAAATGTCAAATCTTTTTGTTTTTTTGACACTCTGCACCCCCCTCCCTTTTACTCACTGAACCCACAGCTCTCTTTATTTATTTTTTGCTTCATTTCATTTTTCTGATGCATGCATTTTTCCTTTTATTATCTGCTATGGGTATATTTCGGTTGCCACTTTTTTTTATTTCAATATTAATAATTTGCTGCTACCTCAACTCGATACAATGTTATGATTCTGGGTTTTGAATTTTGAGCATCTCATTAATTTAAGGCAATGTAACATGTAGTAGGTAAGGTAACAAGTGTAGCTGGATTTTATTGCTTTGTAAAAATACCTACAATGTACATATAATCTCATTGTGACTAGCTAATTGCACAATGAGCCAACGTCAGACGACATAGCCTTTCCTTAAATTTCTATCACACTTCTTTTTTTTTCCCCCTGTAAGTAGCATATATTCTAGGTGATTCTCAACCAATAATGGATTATGAAAGATGGTTTGTCTTGTTTCTTTAATTATCACTGATTTTTTGAAACAGGATATCGCTAATATGAAGGACTGTTGGTTTTTCGACAACAATTTTAATGGTCTATCGGATGAAATTTTTGATGAAGTCATTGAGTTTTTTGATTTTCCAATAGAAGATGTGGAGACTGATGTTGTGGAAGAAGATTGGGATGCTCAATTTAAACACCTTGAAGAGCCATCTCTTGGTGTTTTTTCAGTATCATCATCTGGGCTATGTGATAATAATAATACTAAAAATGAGAATCCAAAACTTGGGAGGAGTTCCTCTGCTTCTGTGAGTATCCTGACCTCAATTATGCTGTTTGGATGCCTTTTGTCTGCTTAACTTCTTTTCTGGCATATTTCCCCTCACCTATGTACAGGGAAACTCAGAATTTTACTTCAATTCAGTTCAATTATATTTCATGAATTAATTATGTGCATACTTTTATTATGTGAAACTGAAATAACATGAATATATCAAACATTGAAGGACACATTTTAATGATTTGGGTCCTGTTTTTAAAGTTCATTTACTTTCAACGGCTATGTCATTTGATAAGATCTATACTTTTGAATGAATGTATCTTTAATCATAGACCTTTTTAATTGGAAATGTTAATATAGTTACTTAGACAACTATGAAATTTTTGTAGTCGAAATTTTTCGCAGGAACTGTGAATTATAATAATGATGTTGTTGTTCGGGAACTTTGTTAGATTGACAAAAGAGATATTAGTAACTCCAGCCTAAAAGATTGGCAAGTAATGATGAGTGACTGGAGAGATGATCTTAATGTTTTAATATCCTTTGGCTCAACTCTTTGTTGAAGTATCCTTTAACTCTTTTAGAGATAGATGTATTGTCAAACTTCTTTGTGTCCTTGTGGGTAAGAGAAAGATTTGTTGAATGACGTTGGGCTAGTTTAGGAGGAAAATGTGAGGGAGATTCAAATGCTAAAGATTCAGTTTTCATGCATTTACTTTGATATGTAGGATTATTGGGCAACTGTAATTGCATGACATACTTTAATGTCTTCTAGTGAGTTGTTTCCAGCCTTGTTAGATGTTTCCTTTAGTACAGAGTACGAGTCGAGAAGCAGTAAAGCTAACATTGCAGTGGTACTCTGAATTTCCTTGAAGTGTCCTGCTGATGTCTTTTTTTTTTTCTTTTGGCGCATTTGGGATTCGAACTCGAATTAGGGGAGGGGGAACACCCACTTATTACCAAGTGGGTGACTACCATACCAGAGGCCTGATGACCCTGCTGATGTCTTTTGCTCATTCTTGGCATTAACAGGAAATCATAATAAAATATAATATTATAACACAATTTATGAAAAAAAAAAAGTTGCTTAATTTCACCTGCAACTGACCCAAAATGTCCTGGAGATGCTGCAATTATTTTGTTGTCTACTGTGCTCGGTTATTATGCCCCTATAGTTGGAACCACTAAGAGGGTTGAACAAGAAAGGGATGAGGAAGGTAGGAAACTGGTGGTAATCTCCTTCCTCTCCCATTCAGGTTGCAAAAACTCCTCTTGGTATATGTTTGTGGATGGCATTAGATGGTCTAAAACAAAAGAGAGAAATCTTGGGGAAAAAAAAGAAATAAATAAGTAGGTTTTGGTAGTGATTCATCTGGTTAATGTTAGTTACCTAATGGTAAGATTTATCAATCATAGTAGTTACATTCTAAAATTCATTTTTTTTGTCACTATTATTATTATTATTTCTGTTTTATATATTTTACTTGTCTTGATTTATTGAGTTGAAGGTATGTTTAAAATGTTCATTTGGTTTCTTGCGGTTCAAAAATTGTCTAATAACATGAACTGTTCTTATATGATTAAGTTGGATTGTACAGTTTGTGTAGCCACAGATGCTTTATAGGCAAGATTATGCAGAATCACAAACTGAAATTGCAAAAAGACGCAAGTAGTTTTACTGAAAGGCTCTTTGGTTCCTGATATGATTGACTTTTTGGCATCTGATAATTGAAAAGTATACATGTTTTAGAGCAGTAACATTCCTTTCATGTTATTAGCTCTATGGAGTATGCATGTAAATATTGGAAGAAATTACCTGGGTTCCTCTTTCTCTTATTACTTAAAATACTATGTACTAATGAAAATTTATCAACTTTTTTCCAGATAAATAAGCGTATCCATCATTGTTGCATCTGATTGTTTTATATTTTTTTTTTTGTGTTTCCCCAATGAAACAGCCGGCAAAGACTGCTGGACCTACATATGACAAAACTATTCCCATCCAGAATGTCTCTTTCAATGGAAAAGATGTGCACCAGTTCCAAACCTACAGCCCAGATTCTGTTTTTGAAAGCAGTAGTTCTTCCTCGGTTGAGAACTTCAACTTTGAGTTACCTGTCATCCCGGTAAAGCGTCCTCGAGGCAAACGCCAGCGTCTCTCAAGCTTCAGCCTGCTATTCTCAATTCCTTTCATCTCTACTTCACCTTCTTTTCAAAAATATCAAAGGACAGCTGTCTCTAAATCAGATTTAGAAACACAGCCTGCTGGGAAATTATTAAGCAGAGTCAAAAAGAAGCAGAGGAAAAAGGATCTCTTGCTGCTCTCTGGTCATATTGAGATGAAGAAATCCTCATCACAGGAGACATTTGCCCCAAGAAAATGCATGCATTGTGAGGTGACAGAGACGCCGCAATGGAGAGAGGGACCAATGGGTCCAAAGACCCTATGCAATGCTTGTGGGGTTCGATACAGGTCTGGCCGGCTCTTTCCTGAATACCGGCCTGCAGCTAGCCCCACTTTTGTAGCATCATTGCACTCAAACTCTCACAAGAAGGTCATAGAAATGAGAAACAGAACCACCCAGGAGACTGTTAGGGCTTCTTCTTTGTTGTCTTTATCGTCAAACCTTCCTAGAAATTCTCTAGGATAATATTATGTTAGATTATATTGAGGAAGAAACAGTAGTCCTAGGCAGGATTCTCCCTGTTTATTGTTCTCTTTTTTTTTTTTGGTCTGATCTTATATTGCTTAGCTTCATTTGTTTTATGAAAATTGATTTGCGGGATAAAAAGTACTAGTAACACACTATCACTGTTTCACTGCATGCTATTGCTAGCCATTCAGGAAACAAGGTTTTGAAAATTATAGAGGAAGAGAATGGAATAAAGGCCTGTTTGAATACAATCTCATCACTGTAGCTAATGAAACAGCCAGTCAGCAGTTTTCTAACTCTAGAGGTCATGCATTGTTGAAGCAATGAGTAAAATTGGATAAGTGGAGCAAGAATGAAGAATCCTGGAAATTGCCAGCTGGATGTGCTACGAAGACACGAAGTCAAGGATACTCTAGCAAGGACAATGATATCCCATGCCTGCTAACATGGAGGGAAAGAAGGCACAAAATTTATAGTGAAAGAACATGCATAATGAGATGTGTAGGCCTGAATGATGCCTTCCCTTCAGCTTCCATCTCAATATATGAAGTTATCCATGTCAGCAAAGGTTTTTGGGACTGATTTGAAATGTGAAAACAAGAACGGAATGTGGGTCGGTGGCAATATTTAAACCAGGTGAAAGGTGGACTTGTTCATTATCAGGTGGATTGGATACTTGCATGTGATTTTCTGCCAAATCTACCTCTCAATTCCCCTTCCCCCTGCCTTCCCAAAATAATATATTCAACTGGCACATTTGATCTCTCCATTGTAATATCATTTTTTTTTTGGTCAATATTATAATAACTTCATTCATCTGAATGAAGAATTATGCATCGTCTTATTTAGAAACTTATTTTTTAATTAGCCCAAACCTCAAAGCAGACCCTAATGCTCGCCGACCTGCAAGTTGTATATCCAAAGCCATGGACATTTCAGAGGTAGCCCATTTTCTTAAAGGGCCATAAGCTGTTCATGGTATAAATGAAAGTCCCCAAAGAAACAAGGCATAAATGGTTTAATAGTAAATTCAAGCTGTATTCATCCAAAGGACAAGTCACAACACTGATTGTCCAACAGAACACGATACTTATACCCGGATGAATTGTTTGTCCTGCGTTTGAAATTCATCATTGACTAGTTTAACCAAGTTTATAAATAAATATTGACAAAAGAATGATTTTTTTTTTAACAATTTGTTTTAAGATTTTACCTGCCTAGTTGCTTTGAAATTGAGGAGATGGTGGGTGAACACTATCTGTCAAAGGGTTCGAAATTCACAGGAAGAACCTTACGGCGGGCAAGCTGATGTCCAAATGTAAATTAGTCTCATATTCAAAAGGTGTGGGTTTTTTTTTTTTAACTATTGATTAGATTCCAAAACTCAATCTGGCTATTATTATTATTATTATAATAGTCACATGCAGGCTTTGCTCATTGTTCATGGGCAAGCATTGAACGAAAGGTTAAACAATTGGAGGTTAATTAATTTGTTGACTTTCTCCCTTTTTTTTTTCTTTTTTTCTATACGTTGCCGCTGCCTAATGTATGTTCCATTTTAAGGGAATGACCGTGAATCATAATGGTCCTAGTTACTCTTAATTAAGGAGCTTATGTTGTGTTGTCCTTCGCCCCCTCTCCCATGCACCCCCCACACCCTAATACTAATTGCCAACTTTTGTTGCAAGGCCGTGTACCACTCTACCTCTAAAGTCTATATTCTCTAACGCCTTAGGTCTAAATAACTGATTATATATCAATCGGTTGGAAAGGAATGAAAGTAAATGCGTTAATCATAACGTACGTGAATAGGCTTCTTCCATCCTCCATAGTTTATAGTTCCATACCATAACTTTCTATTTTGAGACACCAACATTCCACCAGTTCCTTTTCCATGACCATATGCATTCATAGCCTAGTCCATTTATGGGATTGAAGATTCGAAATCATCTACTGTTAGAATTTTTTTATTAATTAGTATAAATCATATTATAATTTTATAAAATTTATATTAATTAAATTTTAAAATTATTAAAATATTTTGTTTAGTTCAAATTATAATCAATATTATTAATGAATTTATTGTTGCTAAAACACTACTCATATGCATATTTTATTTAATGGATCTTATATACGAGTTTGTCATAGTAGGTAGGTTTAACCGATTTTAGCTATCTTATATATTCAAGAAGAGATCCCTATTCTTAATCACTCTCGTGCATACAGTTGCATATTGATATTGACGCATGAGTGACTATTGTGGGATATGATTATTATCTCTCCCTCATCAAAATTGAATTTTTAAGAGTTTCGACAATAACTTCCTCATCGGTACCTTTTCAAGGTAACCGTAAAACTCTTTATATATTTTGATATATCATAAATTTTATGATTAATATATCTAAAAAATATTAGCATTTACTTATCGTGTTTCTATTTTTGTTGGTAAGAGTGAAATAGTTATTTCGTGTATAAGACTTTTTGGGTGGTAAATTCAATTATAACAATAAATTTTGTTTATGTTGTGTCTCTAGTTTTTTAGTTGAATTATTATTTATAATTATTAATAATTATGAAGCATGAATACACTATTTAAGTATTGTGTCCGTATGTCAAACACATGTCGAACATATGAATGATATATGTGTCCAATTAAAAATAAAAAATTGACTTAAACATGCATGGGACACTAGGGAGACAACCAATTTTAAAAATGGAAAAAATTCATTTACCATTTAAAAATAAAAGTAAAAATAGTTATTAATCCAATTATCATTTACCAATTATCTATTACCTAAATCCAATTATTTAGTTTCCACTTACTCACATTAACTAATTTTTTTGGTTGCATATATTCTTGTACATTGCTAATTTTATTAGGACAAATTAGTTTAACAGATTTTTTAAAAAATATTAATAGAAACGATGTTTTATGATTTTTAGAGAGATTTACTAAATAGTAAATATTGATATATATAATATATATCAAGATATTTTAAATCTTGAAGCTTATATATATGATATTATAAATTATGAATATTTTTTAAAAAATCTAATTTTATATATATATTAATTTTGTTTAAAATTAAATGTCTATATTGTTCAAGTGAAAAATTATTAAATTATTTTTAACATAAATGAATTAGCATAATCATCAAATTTTTTAAAAATTATAAGACGATATATATATATATATATATATCAAGCTTCCGTCTCCATGTCTGTCTCGCGAATCAAATCTAGCCAAGTAAGATAAGTGTTACACGTCATTTATATTGTTCTATATTGAAACTTGAACGCCGTTCTTCTCGTTTCTCACTTTACATAAGGAATACACAATTATTTCCTTTTTTCTCTCTCCTCGGCACACTATGGTGGGTGTGTTATGAACTTATGATTAACAAATCTAATTTTTTTATATTATTTTTATACTATTTTTCATATTATTAATTATATTATTTTTATTATTTTTTTTTCATTTAATTATAATTATTAAAAAATAATATAAAAAATAATGTTTTGTGGAAAATGATGTATATGTTAATCAACATAACTTTTGACCAAGTTCAACCTTTTCTATTTGGTAGCAAAGTCCAACAAATTGTTGAGTGTCCTCCTTTTGATCTTTTGGGACAAGAAGACAAAAAAATACACTTCAACCAGATTTCTATTGAAAGACTGTAGAAACTCATTAAAAAGGTCGCTTGAAATTATAAAAGAAAAAGAGATATACTGGCAACCACATAAACATAAGTGAAAATAATCCCAGTACAATTCAAGTTTGCATTTTTTAGGACACTAATTTTACCGGGCCTTGTCTAATAAGGCACCTGTGCGTCAAATAGTTCCTTCTTCACAAAAGCCTTTATTCCGGCTTCCTTTTTGTATCGCGTGAGAATAGGCACAGGTGGTATTAAATCTTCCCTACTCCAGAAATTTAGAATAGTGGAGATAAAGTTATGAATCTTTCATATACTTTTAAAAAAAAATATATATTTACACATAAAATATAATAAAAATAATGAAAAATAAACTGATAATTGTTTCTTGTAATTTTTAATATTTTGAGAACAATGAATAATTTTTTTAATTAATATTATCATATATTTCTTTTTTACATACGTAATAATAATTTAAAATTTTATGTCTGATCATGTGATTAAAAATTAGAATTAAAAGATTTATGAAGTACCAAATCAATCATTTATTTTAATATGAGGGCAAAAATCTATAAATTATAGAATCATAAAACCATAAATGATAAAGGTTATATATATAGTTAAGAAAAAGTTTAACACAAATGGGGGCATATCTCCCCACTTGACTGCACTTGGGTCTGTCCATGCTTGCTTGAGCCATTTTTCCCTATCCCTCTCAACAATATGGTGATATTACCGCCGACCTTGCTCATAGTAACATCAACATTTTCTGCAAATAAAAGATGAGCACATGGCTTGAATTGAAGTTTAGAAGAACAAGTAAGCAACATACCATGCATGCTTCTGACTCGACATTGTAACTCTCCAGAGAATGACATGAAGACGAAAGAGGAAAGACACGTTCTAGCCTCTTGCATGAAACGACATGTGCCAAGTAGCTAGACAGTAGTGCGATGGACCAATCGGTACTATCAGATCAGACCCACACACATTCATTCATTATTTAACGCTAACACTCACTTTGCGTTTGGAATTGGTGGGGTTCGTCCTTTTGGCAAGTTTGATTAGATGCCTCTCCTTCTCCACTTTATATCATCAACCTCATTGCCACAACACGTCCCACCAATCCACTTTATATATATCCTCACTTCATCTTGGTTGTGACTTGATCTTCCCGAATGAAAGCAAAACCACAAAATTCCTTTTACTTTTACTTCAATAAAATGATTATTTAATTTGATTGGTGAAAATGTATTTTAATTTAATTTACAAAATTATATTTTTTATAATAACGTAACGTACATTTCATTTCAGCATATATCATAATAAATAAATAAAAAGTTACATACATGCACGTCATTAGTGCTGTATCTCTTACATCAAGAATTAGTTGACAAAATTATAATATAAATATACAAAAAAAAAAAAACTTACTATAATTAGATAATAAAAACTTAAAATTTATATATATATATATATATATATATATGTATAAAAATAATGTGTGTAAATGTAAAAAAGTATCATTATTATAGAGAAAATATTATCCATCCATCTTAAATTTTCACTGAGTTACAAATAACTTTAAATTTTTAAATCTTTTAATTTTGTCTTTAAATTACATTAATTTCTGTAATTAGTCTTTCATAATTCATCTAATTTAAATTAATTGACTAACACAATACTGTATCACGAGAAATTTTAAAATGTTATCAAAATATATACTTTGAACAAGTTTGTAATTATTTGTATTTAATTTAATAATATTTTATTTTGTTATCCAATTATTATATATATAATATAAGTATCATGTATTATAATTTAAGTGAAATAATATAATAAAAATTTCTAATACATGATGTGTAAACATAAGTCATTAATAATTTATTTGTAATGTTAATTAATAAGTTACGTACTTATACATAATGTAATATTTCATTAATTAATTGGTTGAAATTGAACAAAAAATTAATTGTAGTAATTAAAATGATTTAAGGATTAAATTAAAATAGTTAAAGTTTAAAATAATGATTTATAATTGAGTGAAAATTTAAGTTGACTGTATTTTTTTTTCCTATCTAAATAATTGCCTTCGCCACTGTGAGAGCTTAGGGAGTGTGCACTGTTTGTGTTGCGTTGTACGAATTTACAAGTTACCTGCTGTCCCTCAGTTGTTGTCTGTACTATACTGTTAATAGGTGAGGGAGGCTAGGCTGTGAACTGTGACTCTATATTATCGTCTGACTCACCCGTGACAGAGAGAACACAACGACAGAGATTCCTGAGTCCTGAGAGAGAGAGTATGTGTGAGTGTGTCCCCATTCCCTTTCACGTTTAAGAGAAATTCATACTTAAATTTTGGGTATTTAAATTAAGTACATTAGATTAATTAAAATTTAATATTTTTATAAATTTTTATAAAATTAATTATATGATACAAAAGTTTATAAAAATATTAAGTCTTAATTAATTTGGTATACTCATCTAAGTATTCAGAATTTAGGTAAAAATTTTTACACGTTCAATCCATCAACATGCAGTGGGGCCCTCACGTTACGTATGTCCCTTCATCAATGCCAACGAGGCACAGCCATGACCCTCTCTCAGTTTGACACGCGTCCAACCTCACCCGGATCCACCACCACTCTGCTCCTAGTCCTAGAATGGGGTTGTCTCTAGCTGTCACATACCATACTATGCTTATGCTTTTCGGCTATGCCCACTGATATCTTCCTTCATCATTCTTGCTCACTCTCTCTCTCTGCCCCTGCAAAAACGGCAAATGTCTACTTTAGAATTAGGGATGGCAACGGAGTATGACTTGATTAGTAGTAGTTTCCATCTTCCATTTTGTAATAATATCTGAATCCCATTTTTTCTCTATATATCAATGAATGCTTCGTTTATCTTTTCTCTCGTGATAAGCGAAAGTATTCGTGGAAATGATATTCATGATCCAATAAATTATAAAAAAAATTCAAAAAAATAAAAAAATAAAATAAAAAATGAAAAAAAAAAAAAAAAATATAATACTATAATTTTTCAAAAGTTTTTTTCAATACAACTTAATTTAAAAATAATGTCAAACACTTAAAATACTTTTAATTTATATAATTTTATAATATTTAAATTTATATAATTAATTTTTTTAATAATTTTATATAAAATATTTATATAAAATTTTTTTTAGAATATCCTAAGTTTTATGAACCATTTTATATTGTTTATTGGAAGGTTTTGTGCTTATATTTGTCAGTATTTATATTCTAGAAGAAATTTTTGTATGTTTTATAGTAAATTGTGCTTAAATGATCATGGATTGAGTAGAGTATATGTTAAGATGTTTTCTCTATGATAGGAGGGCTCAAACAAGGTTAAAATATATCCCTATTTAGAATATAGTTAGATTTTGTTGAAAATTAATTTGAGTTCTAACATGTTTAAATTACAGTTTCCATATCTCAAATTGGTATCAAATAATGGTTTGAGTGGAAGGAAAAAAAAAAGTTACTCTTCTATTTAAGGTGAAGAAATTAGTATTTCTAATTATCTATTTATATCTCTTGCTGACTAATTATAATTTAATTTTTTTAATAAAATTATGAGTAATTCATAAAAAATATTTATAAATAATTAAAAATATCAATAGTTTCACTCTTCTATTTAATTATATCATAATTTACAAATTATAATTTAAACGAGTAATATTATATTTTACTACAAGTTTTTTTAATAATTTTTTAATATTAAATAAAAAATAAATATATATAATATCTTAAAATATAAAAAATATTTAATTTTTTATTAAATAACTAAAAAATTAATAAAAGAATTGAGTAAAATGATAAAATATTTCTCTAATCTAAACATATCAAAAAAAATTTTAAGTTTATATTAAATGTGTCATCATTTTTTAACTAAATTATTATTTGATTATGTATAAAAATATTATTAATAATTGGTATAATTTTATGATGATCTCCATTACCTTACATATGTCAAATAATGATTTGAGTATTTATGGTGAATCGTGCTCACTTAATAATTATTCAATATATCATTTGTTTGCTGAGTCAATAATTAGTTACTTCCTCTAATTTATATTAATCATTTATAACCTTTCACCAACATTTAATAAAATATTAGTTTATTTCAAATATTTATTGTCTTAATTTTCTCTGACTCTTTAATGATTCTCAATATAACCGAATTTAGTCTCACATTAAACAAATTATACTAGTGACATCTCCTACTCTTAAAAAAAAGAATGTGAGAATTGACATGGATGCCCTCAAAACTTTATCATCAATTCTCCTTGTCAGACTCAGACTCAGAGCAGAGGAGAGGAAAGCGACGCTCCTTTTTGGTTTTGCTTTGGTTTGATTTCTTTTCTTTTCAGTTTTTCAATTTTTCATTGGTGGCCTGTTGTTTTGGACATGCAGTCAGACACAAACAAGTACAAAGGGCGAAACTTCAGTTCATTTGTCAATTTCTCGGGACCCAATTCCTGCAATGGGAACATTTATTGCCCATTTTCATCAACGAAAAATGAATTTTTGAACTTTTGGGACGCACTTCAATTACTGGGATGTCTAACAAGTTACATTAATAAATAAATTTATGAGTTTTAACTTAACTTAACTCTTGAGTTAAGTCATGTTAAAAAATATTTTAACTTATAAGATATGAAATAAGTGATAAATTTAAAAAGTATCGATTTATACAAATTCAACTTACTCAAATAAATTTTTTTTTGTTGCAAAAGTTATTTAGTTGTAGTGGTAATTTATACTATTTTTTTCATAATTTTTTATACAATTAATTTAATTTAAGTGTAGGCATTATAGTTACATTAAGAATGTAATTAAGAAAATAATAATTAAAAATTCAAAATTAAATGTCTATATTGTTAATGAAAATTTAATTATTAACTTATTGCTTGAATGACAAAGAGTTTTATGAAAAAATTAAAAATGAAGTAAATAATTATGGCAATTCATATTTTATATGTGATGACATTGACTTCAATTAACTAAAGTGATTTGTTATTTATAACTTTTAAGATATGTTAGTTTACTTTAGTTTATTTTAGATTTAAATATTAATAAAACTTATTTTTATTTATAACGTTGAATTTCGTCTTTCTTGAAAATAAACTCTTAGAAGGATTAAAAGAATACAATAAACATAGAATCAGAATTGTGGATTGCATATATTTATGTTTATAAACCAATTAAAGGAAATAAATAATTCAAACAAAATAATATGTTTATTTTACTAATATTTCATAACTGGATAAAGGATCTTAGAAGACATTCTTTACTTACTAGGAAAATTTACATGATAATAAACCTATAATTCATTTCAAAAAAGTTAGAGAACATAAGTAGGGTATAGGAAGTTTTTTTACAAATATTTGAGTTATGAATAACTTTGTTTAGTTTATTCCAAACTTAGTAAGATTTATTAGTTGTTAATTTGTTATGCATTTATTGACTTATGATGTTTAATTTATTTGAAATTGAGACATATTGTAACACCCTGACTCTGATACCAACTAATGTACATGCTACGATATCAACTAATGTAACACTCCTTACCAAGCATCACATTTTTGACTTTGACTCATAATCTGAAAAGAAGTTCCAACAAAGTTTGAGTTATAAAAGATGGGTTTCAATTTTCTTTTTATCTTTTGAAACATAAACCGAAAATATTAAGTAATATTGAAAATCATATTTCAACTATTCAAGAGAAAAATAAAATTAACGACTTATTTTTTTTTTTATAAAAGAAAAAGAGATATGACTGGTCCTACTTAATACACGCATGAAAACTAACATTAAATCTTAACATACTCGTTCTTTCTTGTATCAACTTGACATCTAACTTTACTCCTTGTCTAATAAGGCATCTTGAACGTCAAATACTTTTCAATGTTTCCATCAATCTCCGAAAGTATCTACCTTTCTGTATGCGTGAGAAAGACAACTCATTCCTTCTACAAGATAAATTTAACAATAGAGATAAAGACAAAGCAAAACAATATAACAAAGAGGTGAGATCAACACCAATACCATAAAATATAATGGCTGATATAAGAGATAACACAAACAACAATATTATCATTGTTTCTTGATAGATCATACCATAATCATGCTATGAGAACAATTAATCAACTATCATCATCTAATCATTTATCATCATTTCAATCATCATCCAAGTACTCAAAATAATTGTTATAACTAATATTCCTCAATTAATATGTGATATAAAAATTATGATATGCACAAAGATTGTGTTTATCAAAAACAACTCCATGGAGGTTTTCACAATTTGAGAAGCAAAAATCTGGTTAATTGTCAACATTAGCCCAAAGACAATCTGGTCGTTGAAAAGAATCGTGTTCTTATATATATCGTTAAGTTTAACTTGATGCATCGGGGCACAGGGTACTCCCACTTGTCCACTGGTCGACCACTTTGCTTCTCTGTCCAAGATCCATCATGACCCATTTATCAATTCTCATTCCCTCTTCAACACAATGGCCATAATAGCCTATTGCTATATTTTATACAATCAACGAATATATCTGCAAATCCAAAAAGAGCAAATCTTTTCAATTTCATTTGTTCGATGAATCATATGCTTCAAACATATTTTTCCAATGCATGTATAATGCATCAAATCCATTGTATCTCTTTCCAATGCATATAAAATGCATCAAATACGAAAGAGGAAAACACGTTCTATTTTCTCATAAACGACACTGTTTAGCTAGAATTATGCTATATTTTCAACACAAAATCATGTTATCATGTTTTCATAGTTATAAAACATTGTTTTCACAAAATTAACGCTAACATTTCCATTATATTTTCACAATTCCAAAATTTACATTTTTAAAATTCAAACGTTTATTATATTTTCACAATCTGTAACACTTTGTTACATTTTCAAAATCACCACAACTCTTCCCGTTGCATTTTTAAATCACTTTACTAATTTTTTAACATTTTTCTTAATCGCGTAAAAATATACGTTTCTCAAATCGCATATTACTTTTTTTCAATTGTTTCAAAATTGCGTATCTTAAAAATCATTTTTAGTTACGTAAAACATTTTCTATCATTCTCAAAATATTTATAACACTTTCCAAATCTCATAACAATTTTTCACCATTTTTCAATCACGTAAAATATTTCTCAATATTCCAAATATTATTTTGGACTTTCAAATAAGTCAATATCATTTTAAACACATTTTTAAGATCGTAAATAATTTTTCACCATAATTTATTAAAAAATATTTCTCAACCTTCAAAAATTTCATTTCATCTTTTCTCAAAATATTATGACTTTGTATTTCATTTTTCACATTTTCTTACTCAAGAAAATCTTTTTCCATGTTTCTTTACTCAAGAAATTTTTTTTCAAATATAATCCACAAAATTACTTTTCCATTGATATAAATTAGTGTTTCAAATCTTAAAATTTCTAAACTTGAAAATAAGTTATACTTTAGTAAATTCTCAAATCACCATTATATTCTCCATTTTTCTCAAAGCATTTCCAAACACAACCTTTTTCAAAATAAATTGAATTCAAATATTTTCGTTTACAAAAACTTAATTTTAAAGTGATTAAAATATACGATTGAACCCTTTTCAAATTTGTATTGTATTAAATCAATTTACGTTTTCACTTTGAAAATCACTTTGTTCATAAAAATCAAGGCATTACAAGCCTTCAAAAGCGTATTATAATTTATTGAAACCATCAAATATTTTTCTTCTAAATTGATATGGTTTTACACAAACATAAACCATTAAAGTTTTATTTTCAAAACCAAATAAGATTGGTCATAAAACAAACCCATTTGTTCAAATTCATTTTCACTTTCTTTGCAAATTCTTTTTCATTCTTAGTCAAAAATCTTTTCCGTAATATATATTTTTCAAACTCACTTTTTATTAATCTAGTCCTACAAAATCATATTGAGTTGATTTAATTATTGTTTCTTAACTTTAAATTTCCTAATTTTTTTCCAAAACCCAATAAATAAATTCTCTGTTAGAAATTTTAAGTTACAAACGTTTTCTTTATATTTCTAAATCACTTCTAAAAAATTGATTAATTTGAAGTTCAATACTTTCAATCTTCTTTTTCTTTTATTTATGAAAATTCCACTTCACTTAATTTATAACACTTAATTCCTTTTCAAAAATCCTTATTTAAAAATTCTTGTATTTCATAGCATCAAAACATTTTTTTAAATTATCAAAACCTTATAGATGGCCATTGGAACCATGAAATATTTTTCTTCTAACTTAAATAAGTTCCATTCTTGTTTCTACACAAAATAAATCAATAAAATTTCATTCTAAAATTTGTGTTCATGTTTTTTTTTAAAAACAAACCTTTAGTTCATTTTCCATACTCCTCAAATCAATCCAATTTTATTCTTCCATAAAAATATTAATTTGTAAACACCTATTTTGAGGTGTCTTTATCTAAATTCTCATTGTTCTAGGGATCAAAATTTAATTTCATTGTTCTTGAAAAATTTCAACATTAACCCAAATCGGGGCATCAAAACGTAGTTCTTTCCTTGGCCAATTGGAAACCAAGATCAATTTTCTTTCCATCCACACATCATGGCATACATATATATATTTCATTATAAATATCACAAACATGCCATATACTCATCATGCATATTATAAGTATACTATCAAAGCCATAAAATCATGCAAAGCATATTAAGTATAGACAAAAATAATCAAAGCACAATAAAATAAAGCAAAGCTCATAAATACACAATTAATTATTACATGACCATGGATTGGAATTCTCACATGAATTCACAATCCATCAAATATAAGACCATCTCTCACCACCATAATTGGTTGGTGAGATGGATCTCCCTCTTACCTCTTGAAGATCCTCAAAGCTTCTTGATTTTGCTTCTCTTTCCAAGTCCTTCACCACTAAGGGCTTCTCAAATTCAAAACAAAATACATAGAAATTAGTATACTAAGCTTGATTAAGAGGAACCATGGATCAAACATGGTTTAGATCATGAAAAAGAGATAAGAATTGAAGTCTTCTTACACTTCACCTTAAAAACTCAATAACTTGGCTCTTGAAGAAAGTCTATGAAGATGAATGATTTTGAGAAAGTCTCCAACATGAAAGTTGCTTAGAATGTCATGTAGATTCAAGATCTATGGTTGGATGAAATTAAAAGTGATGGGTGGTGCTTTTGGTGGTCATGGCCGAACCATTTGGTGAGAAAATGAAGGAAAATGGTTGTTTTGTGTTATTGGCTTGGTTGAGTGATAAAGATGAATGATTTAGAGAAAGTCTCCAACATGAAAGTGTTTTGAATTGATGAGAGGATTCAAGATATGTAGCTAGATAAAATTATGGAAGATTGGAAGTGGTTCCATGGGTGGTGACCGAATGCTCAAGGAAGGAAAGAAAATGATGTTGTTTTGGTTTCTTCACAAATTGAAAAGAGAGAAAGAGAGAATAGTTAAGTGTTATAAAATGTGATACAAAATGAAATCAAATGGCACCGAAGAATTGAAGTGGACAGCCGTAGCATTGCATGGAGAGAAAGAAGAAAATAATTTTGCTTGAGAAAAATGACAATAATTGGTCAAGACATCTAATTAATGTTAATCATTTTCTTTCACCAACATTTAATAAAATATTCCAAGTTTATTTCAAATATTTATTGTCTTCTTTTTCTGCTTCTCCAACCGATCCCTCTTCATCATGCAATCCAAAGGAAGCAAACAAAACAATAATGGTCATATTGACCATGACAAACAATAATGGTCATTAATTTAGTTTGCATGCCCTATTATTGGTGGTTCAATTCTCCATGTAAAAGTCTCCTCAGACTGCATGAAAATCGTGTGGCTTTGAGTATTTTTAGGGAATTAATTGTTTCAATTTACACCTAATTATATCTAATTAATTAGGTAATTAGTTAGGTTAAATTTCCTAACCAATCTTAACTAACATTCTAACTATATAACTAATTAATTAACATATTATTTCATATATTATAATCTCTAATTAATTCCTGCAATTAGGATATCTAATTGAATTAGATTATAACAATTTAATATTTAATTTAGTTTTTGGGACGCTTGTTAATTACTGCCATTATTTGAAGCATTTTAGCCATTGATTAATAAATAGTTAGTATTTAGGAACTTTTGATTTTTAAACTAAATCTAAGTCCATTAGATCCTTCTCCTTTAAATTTAAGATATTAGATGTGATCCAAAATAAAAAGATTGATTTATACTTTTAATCAAGTCTTAATTAATCTTTCTACTTTTTAAGACCAAATGCAAAAGCTTGATTAGTTTCATGGTAATTTAAATATTTTTTCATTTTTTTTATAAATTCCACCCTTGATCAATTTAATCCAATGGTTGTAAATTACACTTTATATAATCAATTTTACAGTTGATTAAATCTACGGTTGATATTAAAGTTTTTAATTTTATTCTCACACCATTGATTAAATCAATGATGATTATCTTATGTTTCTTTATTAAATTTATTTCTTAACCGTTAATTGAATCAATAGTGGATATCCAAACCACCAATGTTGATTTTAAGCAATATAATTTCTATTTTTATCTACTAAAAATCACGAAAGAATATATTTATTGTATTTTTAAGATAAATTAAATACGTTTGCTTTAGTTTATGACAAGAAATTTTCTAAAATGTTTCCAGATTCAAGTTTAGTAAGATTATTTATCTCGTCTTCTAAAAATAAATTTTTAATGCGTAAAAGAAAAATTTTCACTTTAGGACCCACCTAAGCCCATCGTAAGGTCATATTTACCTAGGACCAATTAAAGCCCTACATAAATAAAAATTTCATAATCAAAATAAAATCACAAAAAATTAGAAAATTACAAATATCAAATCAGATAAAGGATTACATAAAATAATTACTAACGGTAAAAATTAAATTACATAAAAAAAACCCAAAAATTTTTATTTTTTTGAACATAAATCACTCAAAACGATCAAATATTTTTGAAAAAAACAAAATAATTTTACAGTATTCAGAAATTATTAAACAGTAAAATTCTGTTAACTGTCAAAATTACTGTTTAAGATATAGGAAATTTGGGGTGTTACACATATTATATTTGAGTAAGGTCGGTTGAAACTTATAGTATTAATTTGATAGATTGAAACTTATTATGTTTGAGATTGAGAGTTATGATGTTAATTTGTTAGATTGAGACTTATTATGTTTGAGATTGAAACTTATGAAGTTAATTTGTTAGATTTTATATTTTGACTATTTTTTTAAGAATTTTTTTTAAAAAAAATATGTTAAACCCACAAATTCAACCTAATCCAACTCACTATTAAGTAGGTCAGGTTAAGTTAAGTTGAGCAAAAAAATCTCTTCAACTCAATCTAACTCAACCAACTATTCTAATAAGCGAGTCATGTCTAAAAGCATAACGGAACCCACTTAACCTACGAATACCTCTATTAATTGCCATGAAACACCTTATTTAAACTTATTCCAAATTGTATTTGGTTAAATAGATTTAAAAAGGAGAAAAATACTTATTTGATATAATAAAAGTATAAAATATAAATTTAGAACAGTGTTTTTTTCTTTTTTTTTACTTTGGCTTAATTTAATTAAAATATATATTTTTTAAAAAAAGGTTAAATAATTCTGCGTCAGCTTGAAGGGACCACGTAATTATAAAAAAGCAAGACTAAAGACAAGCCAGCCAGCAATTCCCAACCGATAGAGAAAAAAAAAAGAAAATGATGATCTTACATCTTTTTTAGATATAGGTATTATGTACATCTTTTTTAAAGGTATATGATTGAGAAAGAAAAAGTGATAAAAAAAATAAATATAATAAATAATATTAAATGATGTATGAAAATAAATATATATACTATTTATGGTAAGAATATCGAGTTAAAAAAGAAAGTACTATTATTATTTGGATAAAATTTAAGTTTATTTTTATATTTATTATATTTATTTTATTAATTAAGTTGTAATATATGTATAATTTATATTTATTAATATTTTTTATTTTTTTTAAATTACACATATATCATAACTTAATTAATAAAATAAATATAATGCATATAAAAAAAGGTACCTAAATTTTATCCTTACTATTATTATATGCATGAATATGATCATGAATTTTTCAGTACAGCATACTACAGTCTGGGACGGCAAAATGGGACATTTGTTAACGTTATGGCCTTTGAGCACAAGATAAGAATACGATTAAGATTGGTTCACCATGTACAATTCAATTTTTTGTTATCCCAACATTTTTTCTATATTGATTCTTTCCTCTATCTGTCCATTTCATCTTCGTCTCTTAATTGTCTCGACGTTGTACGTCGGTAACAATGTTGATTCTTAACCAACCAATCCTATTCTTTTCCAAACCACATCTTTTTGGCTGATTTATCAACTATTTTTTTCCTCTTTTGTTCATTTATATTGATGTTGTTGTGATGTAGAATTAAAAAATTAAGACATTCAGTATTAGGAGATTCAGTATCAAGAATTATAAATATATTTTAAATTGAATTTATTAATAAAAATGTCTTCTAAAATGTTAATAGAAGAAATATTTATAATACTCTTATAAAATAAATCAAATATAACTAATTAATGATAAGATTTAAGATTTAGATAGAATTTTATTAAAATTAAAAATTAAAAATAGATAAAATATTTTCATTAATAAAATAAAATTTAAAATTAAAATAATAAAAAAATCAGAATAGATAATGCATCATGTTGTTATTGTTTTATTTCTTAATTAATTACATACAAAAGCACATATTAAAGTTCTTTTGAATGACTTTTTTTTTTTAATAAATAAGAGACGTTAATTGATAGAATATAATAAGATTGATGTTTGATACAAATTTGAAGTACCGACGTTGTAGCTTCACTTAAACAGCATTGATGTAGTAAAGGGCAATTCTGATTGATTCCTAAGCTTTTGGTGCAGCAGGTTCAGAACTCGGAAAGTTATTCCATCCAACTTCTACCTTGATTATAATGCTTGCCAAAAATGGGCCATATATATCGTACTTGCTGGTGGTTACCCTTTGTACCTACTGCTTTTGTCAGCTTGTGCCTATTTATATTTTGCTTTCCATTGAAGCTTTACTATTTTGTTATGTCATCAAAATCAAATATTATCATTAATTGTACACTACTACTTTTTTTTGTTTTGGGTACATACTACATTACTATTACTACTTTTTATATACTCAACAAACATACATTGAATCACAATTCACAAGTTGAAACGAATTACTGATTTAACTTGCCGAGTTATAACACAAACGCAGGGTATCTTTACTGGTGCATGGTTGGTTTTGTCATAGTTCTGACGGAAAACAAAACATTCTACATGTACATAAAATAATTTGTAGGCATCTTAATCAATTAGTTTCAATGAATAAGTTCTCCTGGGTGTAAAATTGAATCAGTCACACCGTGTCATTAAGGCCCTAAAGAAATTAGGTGGCCTGCAGTCTCCAAGAAAAGAACAACATAAACTTTTGGTGTCCCATCCTTTATCATATACCCAAACAAGGTTATCGAAAGCCAAATCCTGGCATGAGGGTGCCGTTTTATTGGCAAAAATAATCAATTAGACAAAAGCTAACTTCAACATGTGGACATCCCAATTTTTGCTTGTTCTTATCAATGTCCTTTATAAAGTGACATGTTTTTCAATTTTCACCATTTGATCATGAAAAAAAAAACAAACAAACAAACGACATAACCGTAACATTAATTAATATGTTATAGCAACATTTTTCTAATTGAGGATAAGAAAAAGAAAACTTAAAAGAAAGTTCAAGTTCTTTTTATTCTTTCTATTCAGTGTAAGTAAAAAAATTCATTGCTGAATTAGAAAAAAATTATATTTTATTATTTAATTTAAAAATTAGATAAAAAATATAATAAACTTGACTTAAGTTTTGTCCAACTTAAAAATACTCTGAAACTTCTATTCCTCTAATTGCAATACAACTACAAGGGTACTATGATCATTAACTTTCGGCATATTCAGGTAAATGAGGGAGCCGGCCCATAGCCAACACCAAAGAGGCCCACATTTTTAAATTTTCCTTTATTTATGTAAACTTTTACTTTTACTAAAAAAAAAATGTTATTTGATGACAATATATACCCCCAATTGCACTTTGGTTGCTTATATGAAACGCCACTTTTTTTCTTTTGAAAATTAATAATAGCATGGTTATCCATTATGAAAATTCTCAATAAATTAAAATGAAAAATGAAAAATCTCAATAAATTAAGACTTTTTTAGCTTGTTCTTTTTTAAAAAAATAACCACATTATTTTTATTTTTTATGAAATAAAAATTATATTGAAAAGTACTTATTTGATAAAATTAAGAAATACGACAGCAGCATAAAATTATAATTTTAAATTTTTTTTCTAACAAATGTTTTGAAAATTTTAAGGGTTTTACTAATAATTGTCATAAGTTTAGAACAACAATGTAAATAATTATCTGTTACTTATTCAATAAGTTTATGTATATTGTTGTTTTTACTTTTTAAAATGACATAAAACATATTAAAATTCAAAAAATCACACGTGACAAAAAGTAACAAGTGTAGCACTATATTTTATATATAAAAAAAAAGAATATGGATGAATCTACCTAAGACGGTAAGACCAACAAGTTCTATAAAGATAATGTCAGATAATTAAAATTTAAAAAGACAAAACAAAATATTTTTGCAGAAATAAAAATTGATATTTAATTAAATTATATATAAACTTTTATAGTGAAAGTGTTTGTTAGTAGTTTAGAGATTTACCTTTCTATAAAGGACACATTAAAGGATGTAGGTACTTAGTATATTTTAGAGAATAAAGTGAAGAATTGTAATTATTGATAAAATTAAGGGTGTAAATTTATGATTTGTGATGTAAGTCTATTTGAATTTTATAAAATCTAAAACTTTTAATATTTTCATTATAATTTCTCATTTTATTCTCTAAAGTGTACTTTTCATTTTAAAAAATCTAAATCTAAAACCCTTACTTTTGAGAAAAATTATTTTAAAATAAGTTTATTTGTAAAGTAAGTAAATAAAAATATATTTATTCTTAATTTAATCTAAAATGTATTATTATCTTATCCCATTAAATAATCTAAAAATAAATATATTATTACTTTTTCATAATATTTTTTATTTGATCAGTAAAAAATTAATTTCTTAAAATATAATACTTAAATAAAAAAATTTTATAACAATATTATTTTTATATATATAAATTTAAAAATTAAATTCAATATTACATGTTCAAAAGACAACAACTTTTCCTATTTAAATCCACATTAATAAATATATTTTTACTTTTTACTTTCTAATCAGGCTCAATTTATAAAACATTATCCTAATTTTTTTCATCAACTCTTTCGACCCTTCCTTGATCCAAATCCCATATACGTACGTCCGACCAAAAAATCGCGGGCTCTCACTTCTCTGATCGCCATCCCCACGGCACTTATTGCGTTTGTAGTCCACGCATTTCTGAAAGTGGCCATGAGTATTTCCTTTTTTCGCAACAATATTTGATAAAATTTTGATTGTTTGGTAAGACTCTAAATTTCATACTTTTATTAGCATTTAAAAAAAAGTATATAAACACGTGTTATTTCTTACATTGAGCAAATATGTCGAACAAATATGAAAGGTTAATGTAATACTTGGTTTATAAGATTAATCCTCTCAAAATATTAATATTTTAAGAATAAGTTAGTTTTGTGAGTCTAAGTCATAATTGGTGTTTTCGTTGAGATTCAACCATTGTAAAAATCTAAGAACTAAGAAAGAACTATTAGAAAAATGGTTATCTCTACTATGTTAGAGTGAAACTTAAGCCTTTTTTTTTTTAATAAATAATTAAAAAGTTATTGGAATGAGATGAAAACAACTTATATAAAACTTTAAATAAGCTTCAGCAAAATTTTAAGAGAGAGAAGAGATTATGGGAAATAAATTTTCTTTTTGTAATTTGATAAATATATTTATGAATTATGTATTAATAAAATTACTGATTTATATGTTTTTAAGTGAGCAGCGATGAATGGAAAGAGAAAGAAAAGAGAAGGAAGGGGTTGGAGAGAGAGTCGATAGCACTTGTTTGAATGTTTAAGTCAGAGAAAAATTAGGAAGTAAAGGAAATTGATTCTCGTTTCCCTTAGCTGTCATCCAATCATACCATAGATATTTATCAGCTAAATCACGCAATTGACTAAACTAGTTAAATTTAAACTTTACAATAGCATATTTGGCTGGTGTTTGTTTAGAGAGTGTAAATGAAATTTTATCTTTAAGCTAATATATTTAGGAAAATGTTTTTTTTTTACAATTTTGGGGTAATTCAAATAAATAGTAAATGTCTTTAAGATAAATGATGATTCTAATTATTTATATGATAATTTTTTTATTATAAATAGTGAATTAAAATTATAATTTATCACATAAGTAATAAAGATTACCACTTATCTCTATCATTGATCACCACATAGTGATTTTATGTAAAATGTGATGAATTTTAATTTCAATTCATTATGTGTAATAGAAAAAAATCATCATATAAGCAATTGAAATTATCATTTATCTTATATATGTTTACCATTTATTTGAATTGTTTCAAAATTATTTATTTTGAGTTGTACAAATTACATGACTCATATATTTAACAAAATTTTCAATAAAAAATCACTTTTAAATTAGTTTCAACTTATGATTTATAAACTATAATTCAAATACATGCTTATTAAATAAACCTGTTGAGAATTTATTACTTTTATTTTAGAGGAATTTTTTTCTAAAATATTCTTATTTGATAAGTAAAAAATTAATCTATCAAAGTATGATTAAATGCCTAAGTAAAAATTATTTTTAATGATATTATTTATATACATATAAATTTAGAATTAGACTCAAAATTACATATTTAAAAAATTAAATTTATTTTTATTCAACACACATTAATTATTTTAAAGGAATTAAATCTACTTATTTTCTGCAGAATGGTATGAGGTAAAGGCAAGGTGGCAAGGATACTGAGACTAAGTAGAGTAATAATATATACTATATTATTTCTTTGAAATTTTTAATGAGTATCTTACAGATATTTGTTAAGAAATTTAAAATAAAAATTTTAATATAAAAAATTTTTTAATTATTAATATTTAAATATAAAAAAATTATCTTAAATCTTTAACAAGTATTTTTAAAACTCTTTTTTTAACAAAACTCTCTTTCTTTTACGGATATCTCACCAAAAAGTAAAATGACTGAGGAAAAAAAAAACATTATTACTTTGTATGAATGTATGTAAGTCAATGTCTGTGTAGAAACAAATGCGTGCAACTAAACTTTCCCCGGGGGCTGAATAGTGAATAGTGAATAGTGAACAGTGATTAGTGAGTAGTGCCATTATGAATTAGTTACCTACCGCTGCCACTAGACCAGTTAATTCAAACTTCACCTTATTTCTCCTCTGCTTGGCTTCCCTGTTCCCAGTTCAATCAAAACTCGCGATATTTTCTGACATATAATGCCGTGACATAACGTGAATTACTACTATCTTTATCATATCATATGATCATAATTATAAGCCAAAAATAAAAATTACATTTTTATTTAAAATAACCATAATGTTTGGCTGGCTAAGGGCTTGGTTTGGTTGTTTGTTTATAGGTTGAGGAGAGAGAGAGTGTCTGTGTTGGACGGAGACACAGAAGTTGTTTCTTCCTTTCTCTGAGATCTGAAAGAAACCAAAATATAAGAAGAAGAAAACAAAATCAGGAGGCAAAGTTGAAGTCCTTGTGTGATGGAGCTTGTTACCCTCAAGTAGGAGAGATGATTCCAATTTGACTCCCATTTCTGGTTCAACTTTCTGCCTCTTGAAATGAAAACTCAAGCTCTCATCTTTCAGATTCTGCAAAGTGCAAACCTTTCCTTCCTCTTGGTTGAGTGAACCAGAAGAAAACCAACTGGTAAAAAAAATTCAGCAACACGTTTGAGAGTAGCAGGATTCCAGGGTACGAACTTATCTTTAACTGTTGAATATCTTTTCTTCTTCTTCTGAACCACCTTCTTATTCATCATCTCAGCATGTCAATGGCGCGCACGGGAGGAACGTGAATCTCTGTGTTTCTAGAAAAGGGTCGGTTAAAGTTTTTCTCTTTCTTTGTTGGGAGTTTCAAGATTCGAACGGTGGAAGCAATCAATCCAGCTTTTTCGCCACATTTCCACTCTCCTTCTTTTCAACGCTCACAAGAGGTAAATAAAACATAAATATTTTCCTCTAAACAAACAAGTCTTGTCTGTTTCAACTTTCAACGAAGGAAGTGCCACAGACTGATTCCTTCAACCCCATTTTGGATTTCATTATTGTTTCAGCCTTTTTGATCACTTTGCTTTTCTTCAGTTTTCACTTCACAGCAAAAACATTTCAATGAAGGAAGGAGAGAAGAGCTTGGATCCGCAACTATGGCACGCGTGTGCAGGAGGCATGGTTCAGATGCCTCAGGTGAACTCCAAAGTCTTCTACTTTCCACAAGGGCACGCGGAACACGCTCAAACCAACGTTGATCTCTCACCCTCTTTGAGGATTCCACCACTCATTCTATGCAGAGTTGCAGCGGTGAAATTCATGGCAGACCCTGAAACCGATGAAGTCTTCGCCAGGATAAGGCTTGTTCCTCTGACAAGTTCCAACCATGACGATGCCGTTTTGGACGGTGATGTGTTGGAAAGTTCAGAAAAGCCTGCATCTTTTGCCAAGACCTTAACTCAATCTGATGCTAATAATGGTGGGGGGTTCTCGGTTCCCAGGTACTGTGCAGAAACCATCTTTCCAAGGCTGGATTACTCGGCCGAACCGCCGGTTCAGACCGTGGTTGCCAAGGATGTTCATGGTGAACTATGGAAGTTTAGGCATATATACAGAGGCACGCCACGTCGTCACTTGCTCACAACTGGGTGGAGCACTTTCGTGAACCAGAAGAAACTGGTTGCTGGGGATTCTGTGGTGTTTCTGAGGGCTCAAAATGGGGACCTTTGTGTTGGGATTCGTAGAGCAAAGAGGGGAATTGGTGTTGGTGGTGGTTCTGAGGCCTCATCTGGGTGGAGCTCAGCTTCAGGCCATGGGAATTGTGGTGGTGTTGGACGTTATGGGGAATTCTCTCTTTTCTTGAGAGAGGAGAACAAGCTACTGCGGAATGGTTGTGGTGGTGGTGGTTTGAGTGGAAGAGCAAGAGTGAGGCCTGAATCTGTTGTGGAAGCTGTGACACTGGCTGCAAGGAGCCAGACATTTGAAGTTGTTTATTATCCAAGAGCGAGCACTCCTGAGTTTTGCATTAAGGCTTCCGCTGTGAGGGCGGCTATGAGAGTTCAATGGTGCTCTGGGATGAGGTTCAAGATGGCCTTTGAAACTGAGGACTCTTCCAGGATAAGCTGGTTCATGGGGACCATTGCATCTGTTCAGGTTGTTGATCCTATCCGCTGGCCTAATTCCCCCTGGCGACTTCTTCAGGTACTTAGTCTCACCCTCTGTCTATTATACAAACAAAATTGAACACTTTTTCTTGTGTTTTTGGTAATTTGGCATACATGTTTTGAGATATCTTGTTCAACACATGTTTATTTGATGAGGTATAAGGGGATCAATTCTTATGCTTCTTTGGAGATCTATTCGTGCTTTGTCAATGTTATCTCATGAATATTATGGTTTTTAGGTTATCTCTTCAATTTCTATGTAAATACTTTTATTCCTGAGGTTGAAATGCCAAATATTGATTGGGGAGATGTGTTTTGTTTTTGTAAATTTAATTGCATTCACAGCATAGTTCAAATCAATTCAATTTTGTAGAAAATTTCATCATGTAATCTTGATTGATCTTGCTGTTATCCCTGCAGGTTACTTGGGACGAGCCAGATTTACTACAAAATGTGAAGCGTGTTAACCCATGGCTGGTTGAAATGGTATCAAACATGCCAGTCTTCCATCTCTCACCCTTCTCTCCACCAAGGAAGAAGCTGCGGTTTCCACAACACCCCGGTGACTTCCCCCTTGATGTTCAGCTTCCAATACCAACAATGTTTTCAGGCAACCAGCTTGGGCCCAACAGCCCCTTGTGTGGTTTATCTGATAATGCTCCTGCAGGCATACAGGGAGCCAGGCATGCTCAAATTGGAATATCTCTGTCAGATCTCCACCTTAACAATAAACTGCAGTTGGGGTTGCTTCCAACTAGTATCCAGCACCTTGATGTGCATAGTGGGATTTCAAATGGCAACATGACAAACCATGATAAGAGCAAAGAAAGCTTGTCATGCTTGCTGACCAAGGGAAAATCTAGTAAGAGTTTGGAGAAATCTGATAATATTAAGAGACACCAGTTTTTGCTTTTTGGTCAACCAATACTCACTGAGCAACAAATTTCTAGAAGCTGTTCTAGAGATGTGTTGTCTCATGATTGTACGGGGAAATTTTCAACAGATGAGAATAAGGACAAGGAAAAGTGCTTTTTGGGTGACTCCCAGTCTGCACTTACACAGCAGTTTCCACCAGGAAAAGCTTCTACTGCTGAGTTTTCTTGGCAACTTGGCTTGGATACCGGTCATTGCAAGGTTTTCTTGGAGTCAGAAGATGTGGGACGGACCCTAGACCTATCACGTCTTGGTTCTTATGAAGAGCTGTACAGGAGACTGGCCAACATGTTTGGCATAGAAAGATCTGAGATATTGAACCATGTGCTCTACCGTGATACAACTGGTGCTGTTAAGAAAACTGGAGAAGAACCCTTCAGGTATTGTTTTTTTTTTTTTACCCTTTTCCATCTTGGTGTCCATTGTATCATTTTATTTTCACTGAGGTACTTAAATCTGGTAGCACTGCCATGACTTCTAGCTTATATTTTTCAGATGCATATTCCTATCTGAGTCCTATATTTATTCGGGTTTTGTTTCTCTGTGATCTCGTTGCAGTGACTTCATGAAGACTGCAAAAAGATTGACAATTCTGACGGATTCAGGCAGCAAAAATATTAGAAGGTAAGGGAGAAAATTTGCTCAGTCTTGTTACACATTTATCTTCTTTATCTGGGTAAATGACCATATGTTAATCTGGCTTCTTGGACAAGGATATGGTCTGCTTAGATGACCAAGCGGAAGAGGGAAGGAAGAAAAATTCTTGGAAAATTTATTAAGAAGGAAACACTAATAAAATATCTATCATAAAGTAAAAATAGTCATATTTTTGCACAGAATCACCACTTTTTTTATACAGAATCACCACATTTTGTTTCTTCATGATTCTATTTTTATCATGAGTTCTTTTTTTAGAATTCTCCCAAAATTTTCATGTGTAGCATTTCCTCTTAATCTGTTTTGCAGGGCCTGGATTACAGGAACTCGAAATGGTGAACATGGATTGGATGCATCAAATAAAACAGGTCCTCTGAGCATATTTGCTTAATATGGTGTGGTATCTGAGAGATTGTTTTGAGATCTGAGAAGTTAAAGGACGTAGTTTTAACTCTATTCACCTTTTGGAAAGACTGAATATGAACTGAATCTTTTATCAAGGTTGGCATTGTTGTTTTTTCAAGTGTACAAATAATGATGCATGTGTCATGTTCAACTATTATTGTAATATTAACCAAGATTTGGACCCCATTTGGTGATTTTCTTTTCTCTGTTGTGCCGCTGCCTGCGTGTCTCCACGTCACTAGTTCTCTAAAAATTGACCATAATGTGTGTTTGGTGTGTGGACGCACAGAATAAGGGGTCATCAGTTTGTGATCATGTCTGCCATTTGTTTGCCTCAGGGCAGCGAAACTTTCATTAGTAATTAGCGAGACTGATGACTGATCATGACAGGTGTTGTAATCATTTTCCTCTATTTGTTTCCATGAAGTAACTACACCTAAACTAGATGAGATACCCTCCCAGTGCTATGTAATGGCTATACTGTTCTGAATTAAAAAAAAAACTGAGAATATAGCTTAAATTTTTCAATATCATTTCATGGATTGAACTTTTCATGATCATCCTTAACCTTGTACATAACCAGAGTATTATAATGGAAGTAGATGAAAATTACACTGATTTCATTATAAAGTTGTTGAATATAAAATTATAAAAACCTTTATTGCTTTGTTGTAACGTATGAAATTGGTTCTTTAAAATGCTAGAAATGTCGTTTTAAAAATCATTTCGTCAAAATAGGGGCAAAAATCTTTTCTAAAATAAGAAGAATCTTTACTACTATAAGAGATTAAACGTCTTATCAAGGTTCTGTTATGTGCCACTAAGGCTGGTAAAACTCCAGAGTCCGATCCAGTTCATTGTAAGGATTAAAATTATGCCTTTGGAAATTGGCTTCTTGTTCAAAGTTTTTGACTTTCTTTGTCTCTGGCTTAGTTATTGATTTGGGTCTCAAATTTTGATGATAAATATACCTGCCTTGCTACTTTCATGGTTTAGAGAAATTGAGAGAAAGTGAAAGAGAAATCTGAATTCTGAACTCAATTTAAATGAAAGTAACAAATTATGCTGATTCAGCAAACTAATGGAATTAATCTTCAACTAAGCTGACCACACAAACTACTATACTGGTAACATTTTGGTGGGTATACTATTCTGAAACTTTGTCTTTTCTGGCTTCTTAAGACAATGACTTTGATAAATGATAATTAACAACGAAAAACTAAAAGGCAAAAGAAAGAGTTTGTCTGTTCTCAAACCAGAGTGGAATATGTGAGAACGCAAGTGAACAGTCTATTTTGCCATTTCTAAATTGGAAATTGGAAGTTAGCCCAAGCCACAAGCTACTAGGCTAAAAGCTACTCACTCTAGGTGTAGTATATACCTAAACCCCGACATTGAACTCTTTGACTTTGGCCTCATAAATTTTCAAATTCAACCAAAAGCCTAGAAACTGGAAGCATCCTTGGGTTTTAAAAGTTCTTCAGCAATTATAATCCTAGACTAGATGTAGGTCCCGTGCTAAGAGTGTCTTCCCACCCTCTTAGAGCAAATATTAAAATATCATCCCTAGAATCACCTTAATTTTATTTTTTTAATTTTGATATGGTATAGTTTAGCCAGCAAGATATTATAATGGCTGTTAGGTTAGTCCCGTCCCTATCAATGATTCACTGTCCATTTTACAATAATCTTGCAAATTTCAAACGGAAATTTTGATACTGTCATTGAACCTAGTTTATTTTAATACATAATAAGCATGTCTTTATATGTTTAA
The DNA here is from genome assembly GCA_029884595.1 of Ormosia semicastrata. Lineage (NCBI taxonomy): Eukaryota > Viridiplantae > Streptophyta > Magnoliopsida > Fabales > Fabaceae > Ormosia > Ormosia semicastrata. The sequence goes on from JAQQTO010000038.1 coordinate 11,787,287, forward strand.
AAAATATATATATATAAATTGAGGAAAGATTCTTCCCATTTTAAAAGGATGATAAACTATCAACTTTAATTAAAATTTACAATAAAATTATAAATCTATTTTCAATAAAAGAAATTCTTGAATTCAGACCCAAATGTTGTTATGAACAACAAATCAACGAGGTGAGTCAAATACATTGAGTATGCAAGTCTTCGAAAAAAAAAGGAAGAAATTATTTATTCTCTAGTAGAAGAAGAATTAAATCTTAAATATTTGCACTAAGCCACTAATTTTTAAAGAAATTTACTAGTAATTAGAGTAATTGACATTTTGTTAACAAGTACATTGGGTCCTGGGGAATGAATGTATCCGGATAAGAAAAATTCAGTTATTAGTATTATCTTATATTAATGAGCAACCCCAGCGTACCTGACATTGAGGGTGTTTGATTTCAAGTCAGAGGTTGGGATCTGAAAATCCAGAAAACATGATATGGGTTTTGAAGTTTGACTGGTAAACAGTGTTTGGTCTCCACTGTAATATCCATATGGCACCAATAGCTGTATTGCATGGGTTTTCTGAATTAAATTCTCCCTAGCTAAATGTGATGTGAGACGTTGTAGACTAAGGACAGATAGGTTCGTCCTAATGGACCTAATCTCAACCAAAAACCAACTTATTATCAGTGTTTTGTTGGAGTCCTAAGTCACAATCACACGAATGGGAGTGGGACCAGACCATTATTTCCAAGGACATGAGGATTGACTGAGGAGGAGCTGAATACCACAAAATTCCAAATTTGACAGTCTACTTCCACGTCCAGCACAAGTTGCCCCAGCTGTGTCGCGGTTTTGATGGCCGGGCCTTTTGCTCATTCTAATGGCGTTTCCGGATTTGACTCCACTTTCAACTTTCAAACCCTCATTTTCAAAATTCAGGTAATAATAAATTTCAACCAAAAATTATAATAGATTGACTAGTAGCTAAACGAGTTGTGAATTAGTTAGTTTGTTGGTTATTATTTAATTACTTTGTTATTATATATATAAGAAAAATAAAGCATTGTAATGCATAGTTAAAAATGAATACAAATTTAAAAAATATATATATCTCGAATAAAAAATTGTGAAGTCTTTCTTTCTGGTTCAAAGAGAGAGATTGAAAGTAAAACTTATACTATAGATTAAGCCATTTTTCCTGCTCTTCCAATTGAAGCACAAAGTATATAGTTTGAGGGAGCACTGCCCATTCGCAAAATTAGCACGCATAACCACTATTGCAGAAAATTATGGATGAAAATTAGCTATACATTAGTATATACAAGTCAAATGGTCAAAGGGGCAGGCATTGGAAGTATGTGCAAAATAAGAAGAAAATTATGGGGCATGCCAATTCACAAATTGCAAAGACAAAGAAAACACGTTCCAAGGGGTTGAACTCTCTATCTTTTCAGTTTCAAAGCCGTAGTTTTCTGGACTTTGTTTACTTTGCATTGGGATGGGAAGGTATCTTCCAGATTGGATGAAAACTAACGGTCCAGATTAATTTAATATTAAATTTTTTTAATTTTATTTTATCTCATGTTTCACTGATGAAAATCCATTATAAGACTGATGAAAATAATAAGACTACTTTGTTTTTCTCTTTCCGTTGCACTGCATTGCATCACTTGGCTTTGCTAGGCACTGTAATTACTTCCCATTTCTTTGTTGTATTTATGGATTGATACTGGATAAATTTTTGCTAGTTTTCAAAGGGTGAGTGAGTTTTTGTTTAGTGTAATATTGGGGACAATATTCTACTTTAATGTTGTATTTATTTATTAAATTTATTCTCTAAACAATCTATCATATTTCACGAAAGAATAATTATAACTACAAAAATACTATTTTTATCATAAATGGTAGTCATTTTTAAAAAAAAAAAAATTCGAGGTAACACCAATATAAACCCGAATAACGATATTGTTGTTATGATTATTTTGTTGAGATTAAGGAAAATAATTAACACCTGAAATCATATATCAAATTAAGAGTAATTCTTTTGTAGGAACTTCTACATATAGATTAACTTTTAACATATATAAAATTATGTGAGTTATATTAAAAAATATATATTTTTATTAAATATTAATATAATTTTATACATATCAAAAATTAATTTACATGTTTAAAGTAAAAAGTTAAGCATATGAGATGTAACGATGTATTAGAGAGATTGGAATCTTCTTTTATTCTAATAGGAACATGATAAAATCCTATTTTATATCTCACCAATCATTTTTTAAAATTTCTCATCCTATTTTATATCTCACCAATCAATTTTTTAAACCTTTTTTATTTTATCTTTTTCCATCTAAATGAATGATGAAATATAGATTAAGATCTTATCCTATTTCTGTTAAAAGAGGAAAAAATCCTGGTTCGTATTAGAGGGAGTGTTGTGGAACGCATATGAGAATAGTTGGGTAAAGGCATTAGGCAAGTACCTGTGTCTTTCTGATCTTGGTGGTGATGCTTCAAGGGCAGGTACCATAGTGTACATGGGATGAGGCATGGATGGGTAGCGCGCGAGCTTTAGAGAGCGTGGACTAGTTGTCTTATGCAGGCACGGTGCAGTTGGCAAACGTAGTTTGTGAGTGGGACCGATAATTGATAATTGATAATTGATTGAAAGAACATGTTGCTTCAGCACAAGCGACAGAGATATGCTGAGATTCGCCTTCAGGCCCCACCAACCTGCGCCCCTTGTTTTCTTTCTTTTTATTTTATTTTTTTCTCATACAAAAATAAAACCCGGAAAATATAAACAAAGAGAGTGAGACAAAGAATCTATTCAGGCATACAGCGGTACAGCTAGGCCTATTACGTAGAAAAACCGAAAAAGTGCTATTGCACTTGAGTTATCAATTTTTTTGGTACAATATAAGTTATCAATTTAACAACAATAATAATAATAATGAGATTGAGTACTTCATTACTATACTGGATTAATTAACCAGAATGAAAATTGAATTCCTCCTGCTGCTCTTCTCGCGACAAGCCACCATACCTTCAATTTGAAACTTCTCTTTCATCTTCTCTTCGTTTTCTTTTCGTTAAATGGAAATTCTTTTTTTCCCTAAACTATTTTATGCATTTATTTGCTTTTAAAACAAAGGTCACATCTATATGAAAAGGATATAACTTGTGACGGACTCCGTAGAAGTAAAATATATGTCAAAGATTTAAAATTAACATATTTATATTTAATTCACTAAAAAATTATTTATATTTATGTGACATATTGCTTATAAAAATATACAAATTATAATTCATTTTCTATCTTATTTTATATTTTAAAATATTGTATGATATACAAATTAAGGTGTATAAGATATTAATTAGTTTGACTGATAAAGACCTCTATAATTAATTACGAGGTCTTGGAATTTCGCCTTCACTTATTTGCATAATATGAACAAAGTTCAATGTGGTCTTCTCCGTGGTTCTGGGATCAAAAACTCGATGTAGCTCAATGTAACCTCCTCCTCTCCAAGTGTAGCATGTGCATTGGTGGACGTGAGTGTGAGTTAATTACCAATTAAAATCGATAGAGTTTTTCGATGATTTGCTATCTAATGGTAAATATATATATATATATAATAATTCTAAATTCTCATACACAATTCTTATACTAATCATCCTAATTATTAAATAAAAAATATTAAATATTTTTTATGTTTTTAATACATTAAATACATTTATTTTTTTCATTAAATATCTTCTTTATTTAGTATTAAGAAGATTATTAGGAGAAACTTTTAAGAAGATATAGCAAAACTTTTAAGAGGATTATTTAGTATTGAATAATTTTTTCACTAAATCTACCATTGGATTGAAAGTTCTTATCATATAAATCATATCTATAAAATTTTATATTAATTTAAAATCGTTTATTATTTCATTGATATATGTCAAGATTAACGTAATATATATTTTTAAAATATGACATATATCAATGAAGTACTAAACGATTTTAAATTAATGTAAAATTTTATAGATATGATCATATATAATAGAAACTTTCAATTCAATTGTAGATTTAGTGAGAAAATTATTCAATAAAAAGATATTCAATGGTGTAAGAATGACTTTGACTTACACCAACAGTGTAACTTATCTCCTCCCCTATATATATATTATATATATATATATATATATATATATATATATTTATTTATTTATCAAGAAGTCGTTAATAGTAACTTTGGTTCCCGTTATCTCTAAACTCTACTATGTTTTTTTTTTTTATCAGGATCTTCTCCTTTTCTTTGAGAAAATGAGATAATTATATTCCTGAACTAATGACTCAAGTTCATCAATTTATATTTACAACTTTTATTTTATCATATGATTCAATGAATTTGAGTCATTAGATCAGGAACATAACTCTCTCCTTTTCTAAGAAAAAAAACAGGATCTTGATTTTTTTTTGGGTGAATACTATGGTTAATTCTCACATTGAAACCGGATATTTGATATTACAAACTTATTTAGTACTCCTGGTCCTATTGCATTAGGATAATTGAGATATCAAACCACATTATTTGTTCATATTTTAAATCTATGAGAAATAGTTAATTTGTGTTCTTCATTAAGCCTGCTACCTATGAATAAGTTTAACTATTTTGGACCGTGATCTAGGATCCCGTTTAGTTGGATCAACCCGGTACACGTATAACCGGATTCCGTCCTGGACGACGTAGCTGAGACCTTGAAGGTAGTCCGGATCTCGAACCCATGCACATTGAGCAACGTTGGGTCATAATATCAAGATTACAAAATATGTGCAAAGCATATATTCTTAGATATCTGTAACTGTCAATCATTTATTTACAATATTATAGGACTCATAACTATCTCTGATTGATAAGTAGCTCTTGTATTAAGAGTTCTTAACTTATAGGGATTCATCCCAATGATAATGGGAAAGCAATCATTGCTAGGATACTAATCCTAAATACCTGCATTCAATATGGATTACATAAAAATTCTACACACGTTCTATAAATACAAGGCTAAATAGTCTTAATCAAGTATCAGTAAATTACTCACTAAATATTGCATTACTTGTGCACAGTCAAACTTGAGCGTTAGAGTCTCTTTGTAGGTATCCACTCCCCTGTCTCAACATGCTCGATTGCTGCTGCTCAAGAAAGAAACCACCATACACATGTCTATCTTAGATACCATCTGAATCTACTTCAGAACATTGGTGCCGACTGTGGAGACTGGTAAACTTCTAATCCCACGCAAACATGGTGAACACTCGCTAACACTCAAAAAGGGTAGCTACACAACCTCCTATGGAACAAAGACAGGAACCAACAGTGCGACCCCCTTCTCAACCAGCTCTAGCGACTGAAGCTTCAGCCATTAGGGACTAAGCGCGCATCTCAGAACAACTGTGCGATGGGCATGAGACTTCACTTTTTGACGAAAGTCCACTCCCATGGCGCAGAAGGTCTGTCTTGGATAGGCTTGCACACCCTGGAGATAAGGCAAATAACGCCGCTCAAGTATCTAGGGGCCTAGTGCAATCACGCCTAGGCCCTCAGAATAACGATGTTGTTGACCACGCTTCTAGCTGAGCCCCTAGCCGTTATGAGATGACCAGAAACCACCTACAGGAATTGGTAGCCCAGCAAATGCAGCAGTTGGACGAACAACACCGCCAGTTGGATGACCAGCGGTGTCGAATCGACGAGCTAGAACGGTCAGTACACGTGGAGGATGTCCACGAGAGGGAGAATGTGGCTAACCACCAGAGGAGGCCACCGCTGGATGAAGACAACCATGTCGTCAGAAACAACATTCTGATTCCTGGCATTCGACAACAGCCCCTCTCGAATGAACAAATGGCTTAACAGATCCCTAGAGACTTCAAGCCCCCTCCAATCTTGAACAATATGATGGTACAACAGACCCGCATGAGCACCTCGGTGCTTATGTCCACTTCATGTAGTTCCACGATGGTTCCCCAGAATTGCTTTGTCGGGATTTCTCCCTCTTCTTAAAGAAGGGCACCCTCCGTTGGTATTCCACTTTGCAACCGAGGTCTATCGTTGGATGGGATGACCTCACGCAGCGCTTCCTATCACATTACACCACTGCTAAGGAGCAACCCAAATCAGCGACTCTATTTCCAGGATTCGTCAAGGGAGCAACGAGTCCCTTCACGAATATACTAAGAAATTCAGCATCGCCTTCGCTCATGTGGCCATCCCGGATGATCGGATCACTCTTCATTATGCCTGGAGCGGCCTCCGGACTGACTCCAATTTCTTCTGGTCTTTAGCGAAGAAGAAGACGGAAACTATGAACGAGTTCCATGATCACTCCGCAAAATACATTGAGTTGGAAGAAGCCATTAAGGACAAAGAGACTTTGGAAAAAAAGTGAATCCAGTCATCAGAAAAATAATTGAATCTTCAACCAACCTCGGAGTTCCGCAAAAGGCGATGCTCACTAGCTTAAGTATTCCAACTACACCCCTATGAATGTCTTGCAAGAAATTATTCTCAAAGAAGTACTTCAGACTGAGTTCCAGAATATTAAAAGGCAACCACCTCTGAAAAAGGCAAATGACCACTCCAGGTACTGTAAGTGGCATAAAGGCTATGGCCACGAAACAGAAGAATGTCACTAGCTCTGAGATGTCATCGAGTCTTTTATTAAGGAAGGCCGGCTTCAAAAGTATATCGTCGGGATTCGGAATAATGATAACCCCGAGAGATAAAGATAACAAATACGTAGTCGTAGCCTCAGGTGAAGTCCAAAAGAACATGTTGCTTTAGCACAAGCGATAGAGATATGTTGAGATTCACCTTCAGGGGCCACCAACCTGTGTCCTGGTTTTTTTTTTCTCATACAAAAATAAAACTCAGAAAATATAAACAATAATAAAGATTATCTTATACTTTTTTTTAAGAGTGTAAGACTATTAACACTTTTTAAAAAATGTTGATTAAGTAAAAAAAAATAAAAAAAATAATAAATAATATTAAAAAATATAAAAAAAAGAGAGTGAAAGAGATAATTTAATTCAGGCATACAGGGGTACAGCTAGTCCTAATACGTGGAAAAACCGAAAAAGTGCTATTGCACATGAGTTATCAATTTTTTTTGGTACAATATAAGTTATCAATTTAATAATAATAATAATAATGAGATTGAGTACTTCATTACTATACTGGATTAATTAACCAGAATGAAAATTGAATTCCTCCTGCTGCTCTTCTCGCGAGAAGCTACCATACCTTCAATTTGAAACTTCTCTTTCATCTTCTCTTCGTTTTCTTTTCGTTAAATGAAATTTTTTTTCCTAAACTATTTTTTGCATTTATTTGCTTTTAAAACAAGGGTCACATCTATATGAAAAGAAAAATAATCAATTTATACTATTAAAAAGAAGTGTAAATATTATTTATATTTTTTAAAAGATGTGATTAAGTAAAAAATGTGATAAAAATATATTTAATAAATAATATTAAATAAAATATGAAAATAAATATATGCACTATTTAGTATAAGAATATAAAAGTTAATATAAAAAAGATATAACTAGTGACAGACTTTGTAGAAGTAAAATATATGTCAAATATTTAAAATTAACATATTTATATTTAATTCACTAAAAAATATTTATATTTATGTGACATATTGCTTATAAAAAAAATACAAATTCTAATTGATTTCTATCTTATTTTATATTTTAAAATATTGTATGATATACAAATTAAGTTTTAGAAGATATTAGTGAGTTTGATTGGTAAAGACTTTTATAGTTAACTATGAGGTTTTGAAATCAAATTTCGCCTTCACTTATTTGCATCACATAAACAAAGTTCAATGTGACCTTCTACAAGGTCCTGTAATAAAAAATTCAATGCAGTTCAATGTAACCTCCTCCTCTCCAAGTGTAGCATGTGCATTGGTGGACATGAGTGTGAGTTAATTACCAATTAAAATCGGTAGAATTTCTTAATGATTTACCATCTAGTGGTAAATATATATATATAATAATTTTAAATTCTCTTACTAATTTTCTTAATTACTAAATGAAAAAATTATTGAATATTTTTTATATTTTCAAGATATTAAATGTATTTATTTTTTCATTAAATACTTTCTTTATTTAGTATTAGGAGGATTATTAAAAAAAAATTTTAGGACGATATAACAAAACTTATATATATATATAATAATTATAAATTCTCCTATTAATTCTCCTAATTAATAAATGAAGAAAGTATTGAATATTTTTTATGTTTTCAAGACATTAAATGCATTTACTTTTTTATTAAATATTTTCTTTATTTAGTATTAGAAAATTTATTTAAAAAAAACTTTTAAAACGATATAACAAATATATATATATATATATATATATATATATATCAAGAAGCCGTTAATAGTAACTTTGGATCCCATTATTTCTAAACTCTACTATGGTTTTTTTTCTTTTTTGGATCAAGATCCTCTCATTTTCTTTGAGAAAATGAGAGAATTATGTTCTTAATCCAATGACTCAAGTTCATCAAAATATATTTATAACTTTTATTTTATCATATAATCTAATGAACTTGAGTCATTAAATTAGGAATATAACTCTCATTTTCTCAAAAAAAGAAGAGAGAATAGTGATTTTTTTTTTGGTAAATACTATGGTTAATTCTCACATTGAAACCGAACATTTGATATTACAAACTTATTTAGTACACCTAGTCCTACTACATTAGGATAATTGAGATATCAAATCACATTATTTGTTCATATTTTAAATCTATGAGAAATAGTTTATTTGTGTTCTTCATCAGACCCGCTACTGTATGAAGAAGTTTAACTATTAATGACGTGATATCATTCATATAAACACATTTAAAATTGGATGTAAATAGTTGATTTGTGTTTTTCATCACGTCCGTCATCGTATGTAAATAATTTTGTGATAAAAAAATATTGTAATTAAATAATAATATTATGAATTAAAGATTGATTCATTGAAAGTGAAAAAGCTTCTTTAGAAGTTATAGTATAGTAATTATGTATCGTCTCATTATTAAAAGAATTTGATTATAAAAACAATTATTTTAGAAGTAATTTTTTTAACAATGTGTCAACTGTGGACGAAAATTAATTATTATACTATTATATCTATTTTTTTGGTTATAATTTATCGTCTACTTTTGATAGTATAAAGCCATTATAATTGAAGATACGACGGTCATTCTGTCATAATTGTCTTAAATAACAAATATTTCATGGATGTTGCATATATGTTTGAGCTGAAAGTGAAGACCCTCAATGTGGAATGATATCCGAATCCACATTGACATTGCCAACAGAAGTGATGGAAGTTGTGTTAGTCAAATGTGTTGTTATGGGCAACGTGACATAGTAATGCAACCATAATTTTCAAAATCCTGACGGGTGTTTCTAGAATTGCTGAATTGGATAGAGCTATTCATCGTGGTGAGGAATTGATTGGAGAATTACAATTGGTAAAGATTTTTATAGAAATTTTACTACCAATATTACAGGTCCAATCATATCAGTCTATCACCTTGGCCTGTCATTCAATCTCTACCAAGGACGAGATCTAAGAATAGGATAGCTCATATTAGCATTTGATCCGTATTGGATTTTTGGCTCAATCAAGTCAGGCTCAATAGTGAAGGAAGATGTGATCCATCTCTTTTGATAAAGAGAATTATTTTAAAAGAAATCAATCACAAATTAACACGCAAGTTTAGGAAGTTGCAGGAAATCTATGGCATTTATGATGAACAAAGTACTCCTACTCAATACGTAATTCTCAAGACACTTTCTCCAATAAATAGCTATACTAGTTATGAGGGCATAGTTATACGGATCAACTTGACTTGGTAGGTCGACTAAGAAAACTTGCCACTTGGATTCTAAGTTGGTCTAGTCAATCAACTTATTGAATCAATTTTTTTAATAATTTGATCAAAATTAGATTGATTAAGTGACCCACTCGATCGGGTTAATCAAAGTTAATATTTTTTATTAAAATTTAATAAAAATATAAATTTTAAGATTTTAATATTATACTTTAAGATCTTTATTATAAAAGTATATTTTATTATTAAATTATACGATTCTATTGAATATTAATATCAATTTTTTAATTTATTATATAACTAATAACTTATTATCACTATTTATTTTGAAGTATATTTTTTATATAATATTTTTTGTTTAATATATTTTATCAAATAATTATTCATATAATATTTTTTTTTAAATATTTTTTGTCTTTGCACTCAGCTTATACCATCGTTGACTTAAGTATTGAAGTGTTTCCCAAATACTTAACCCTCATTTCTAACATTCCAAGCTAGCAGAAGGCTGCAACAATGAGCTGGCTTTAGCAAGGAGCCCATTCATCCATGACAGAATAACATTGGTCCTCATTAGAAGACAATTTTAATTAATTTAGTTATCCCTTTATTTGTTAATAACTTAGTTATCTTACTCCTAACCGGAACCCGTCTTTTCAGGGCAAGTGCAAAAAAGGATTTCCTCCCCGCTTATAAATAGGGACTTAGTCCTCACGTACGATCATTCATTTTATGTGTTTTAAATAACATGTTATATATTTAGATTATTAAGTGAATATGTATTTAAATTAGCTTATTTCTTATTTAAAATAGTTTATAATAAAAAAAATATTTAAGAGAACTTTTGAAAAATAAATGCCCTAAAAATAAATTGAACCAAACATATCTATATTCAAAATCTTTAATCGTTGCAAGTGCCATAATTGATAACTAATTTATACTTGTATAAGTTATAATTTAACTTTATTCAAGATCATATTAATATTTCTACGAAATTATATACACATATTCTTAGACTTCTGTCAAAAAGTTTTATTTTTCTTAAACTTGTCTTTTATTTTTCTTAAAATTTTAAATTATTTAATGTGCAGTTTAGAATATTAATTTGACAAACATATTAATATACATCAGTTTAAGAACCGTTATAACAAGCACAAAAAATATATATTTATTGTCAAATTCATACAATCTAATTGAGTGTTAGTTTAGTGCATGTTTGGTAAAGATTTTTTTACTTGTGTAAATAATTTTTTTATAAAAAATTATTTACACAAGATATAACATATTTGATAAAATCAGTTTTAATTTTTTGCATAAAATTTAATGTAAAATAAAAGCTTTTTTAAAACTAATTTTTATAATGTTGAAAATTAAAGTTTATGATTTTAGTTTATAAATTATTCCTTATACTTTTATATGTAAATACTATTTTGTCCTCAATCAAATAACTTTTTTAATTATTTTATACCTATTTTAGTAATTTAATGCATAAAAGTTATTCTTTTTTATACCATCTAAACGAATCAGATTATTTTAAAATCGCTTTTCAACTAATGTATCCAAACATAAAAATGATTTGATTATAATCGATTAGAATCGATTATAATAAAAAAATTATATAATAATCGATTACTAAGCATAATCAAATTTTTACAATTTTTTCAAACACACACTTAAGCTTTCATTTTTGTTGAACCTTTCTATACATATTTAGTACGTGTATCCTTGAAACATTTGACCTGTTAAAAAAATATTTAGATACAAAGTAAAACTAGTTTAAAATTTAAAATATAAGTAATTCGATTGAATTTTTAAGTTTGAAAGGTGAAATGCATCGCTCAAATAAACTAGATGAACACCACTTAACATTTACTTTTCTCAGGAGCTTGGCCAAGGTTAGGGATGTCAACAGAACGGGACAGGAGTGGGTGAAGCACGAAGCGGTAGATGAATTTGTAATATCTACAAGTAGATGAATTTTTACAGATATAACAAGTAATTAATAATTTAAAATAAAATATTAAAAATTACCAAAAATATAAATAAAATAAACTTTGACATCACATATAACTTTATTTAACAATATAAGATTCTTACAAAATTAAAAAAATATTACAATAACTAGATGTGAAAATAAGTTAGGCTATTTATTAAGTGCCTATGGTCTAGCCTGTTTAAGGTCTGATTGTTTACTAAACAAGTTAAGTTAAGATTTTTTTAAAAGACTATTTAACTAAAAAAGTTAAGTTTCAGGTCATCTAATAGGCCTTTTGAACCTGAAAAGTAAACTTAGTCTATTTAATCAGTATATAGTATAATATATATTATTATAATAATTATAAAATAATAATTATAATTATTAATTTATTATAATATATTAATATTTTAAATTAAATTTTAATAAAAATCAGTAATTAAAACTTAAGTTAATAAATTAGAATAAAAATAACATAATTATTAATATATTTAATGTAATATATTTATTAGAATTAAAATAATAAGTTAACATTCACTCCTTACTTTTATAGATATTCACTATTTTCTTACTCTAGTCTTTGGTTGATGTAGGATTTAAAAATATACAAAGTTACAAAATTATTAGAGACACGTAGTTTACAACTTAATATATCTACAAGTCTCACATCAACCAAAGATTAGAATAAAAAAATAGTGAACATCTATAAAAGTAAAAATTGAGTATTAAGTTATAACAAAGGCTTATTGGCCTTAAGTAAGCCCGTTAACATATTTAAAGGTTTAGATTTGTTAACTTATGTAAAAACATATTGATCTATTTAAAAATAAATTTATTAGTCTATTTAAATGTCTCATTACAAAATAAACATTTAAATAAGTTTACAGACCAGACCATACTTTAAAAATTAACCTATTACAAACTCACAGGCCAAATTCAAACTTTATAATTGAAATACAAGCTACGCCTGTTTAAAACAAAATCTTATTTGGCCTAATCTGTTTCCACCCTACAAATAACAAATTAATTTCAATTATATTATAATAATTAATCTACATAAATAATTATGACATAAATTATATATTTTTTAATAATTTTTATTATTATAAACTCATTCAATAAAAAATTTATTATAAAATAATATATATATATATATTCATCTTTATCTCAAAACAATAATAATAATAACAATAATATATTATATATTAAATAAAAATATATTTAACGAATTTACAAGTACACATAAAACGCATACTATAATCCACACTTCCTCCGCCATTTATTAAATAGAAACTCATCCCCAACCAATTGCAAACAATCCCCACACATGGGTAATTTTGCCATCCCTAGCCAAGGTACAACTGCAACCGTTCAGAGCATGCGGAGACTTGTCGTTTCTCAGTTTGAATTGCCTAATTATTACTGACCAGAAGAAAACAGCAAAAACCTTGTAGAATTTAATCCTCTTAAGTGAACTTTCACCAATAACATTGAAATGATACAAACAATAAAAATGACACCTTTTCTTGAAGATTATTGCCAGATAAATTACATGTCATACCATAAAATGGACCTAACAAATGTTGATCCAACTCTTGACTCATTTATCAACACTTGTTATGTAGATGATACACAGCCTAAGCAACATGAAACGTTTAAGTATTCTGACAGATGTAGAAATAAAGCCCTCTAGCTAACTTTATGAACAGCCACACACGTAACGAATGCAAATTAACATCAATGTCGAAAAGAACCCAGAATGAAGACCAGAATAAATATTCAAAACGGGGGAATTCCCTCAAATCACTTGCAGGAAGAGGCAAAACTTCAAATTAATAAACAAGCTTAATATCTAATAAGCAGAAACAACAGAAACAGAACATAATTGAACAAAAATATACTGTACATTAATTTGTTGCATACCCTTGCGAACCGAGAATGGGGTCCACTGGTGTTAGTCCAATTTTTCATACAAACAACGGAAGCAAGATTTACCACCGTGTCCATCACTCCAGAACAGCAACCTCTTGGTCAACCCTCCAGTAATTTGCATCATTGAACTCCTTCATTCCAGGACTGCCCTCTTCAGAAGTTTCCTTTTCTGGCACTTTTGGGACTATGTTTCTTTTCAATGGTCCTGCTTCCCCAACTATCCCTTCTTTGAGAGCCTGTTCCATTGCCTTCTCAGTACCTTCCAATTCTACACCTACAAATTCAACATCCTCTTCAAATAATGAGGGCACTGCTACCGATCTTTGACTTGAGTCACCACACCCCACGATTGAATCTCTAGTAGTTGGCGACCCATTTGAAGGTACAGATTCCCCATTTGAAGGAGAACTTGGATTAGGGCTGCCTACTTGAGGCTTACTAGACAAATTACTACCAGACTCATCATGATCCAAAAAGGGATTCATGCTTGAGCCAGCAACTTGCATATCTGATGGTTCACCCCATCCTACCCAATCAGGCAAAGGTCTATCCCCAAACAAGTCCTCATTGTCTGGTCCCTCAAACCTGAAGAATCCCATATCATGCGAAGCGCTTGCCTTCTCACTTTCAAAGTCTAAAGCACCTCCATTCATGGAATTGCTACCAGTTAATCCACTCAAGAAGTTTGTGCTTGAGCTAGAAGTACCATTCACAGTATTTTTGCTGTCAGCCAATTCTTCATCCTCTCCAACCACTACCTCATCGTCACTACTGTTGCTACCACCATTTGCAGCTCCGTTCAAGTTTATCTCATCCATCATCTCAGAGGATGATGTGCCCCCAGGCACATCACCATTTCTGTCATCTTGGAACGCAAACCAGTTGGAATTTGTAAACAGATTACTGCATAAAAGAAATGATGCTTTCTTACATCAACATTTAAATGATAAATGAAATAGAAAAACACCTTCGAAATCCAAAGCTTGGCTGCCAATTTAAGTAACCATCCACCAAAAAGAGGGCAGGGGAAAAAAATCATATAACAATGGACCCTAACCAAGTTTTGTCAGGTTGAAGAGCCAGTAATTACAAGTAATGGCCAAATACCAGTAAACACTAAACAAAAAGAATTCAACACTACCATGTTAAATCCAGCATCAAGTAAGCACAGAACATTAATAGGTAACATGACCTTATGGAGATCTGCATGTAAAACTGTAACAACAGCTATATGATTATCATTTCAGCTTAAGCATCATTCATGTGTTTCCTTTCGTCAATCTTTATCAACAATAATTTAAAATTGAGTACATCTACCGAATCCAAAAAGTATATCTAAGCATAATATTCAAATTAACTACGCTGCAGTAATTTCCTAATATTGGTCCAGACTCCTAAATGTTACTTAGCTTCCCCCATGGTACAAATTTCTGTATATGATGGAGGAGAATAGCATAGGGAGGCAAAGAGACAAGTCACACCATGAAGCAGAAAACCAAAACTGAGAAATATCTTTAGGGGTCAAGAAAATGAAAAAGCACACTCATTTCTGTCACAGGATGTGAACATTTACTGCTGTAGCTTGTTACAACGGCCAGGAAATCAGGATGAAGATCTACTGGAAAGGACAAAATCCCCTAATAGAGGATTTATAAGCATTTCACAAAATAAAGAATGCTGATAGAATATGGCAATAGGCTGTTTCTTCCATATCTATTCATATTTAATTCTTCCATGGTTGCATTCAAAGGATATTTCTCTCCCTAGTCTGTGACTACATAATACACTACTCTGTCATTTTCATGTTAAGGAAAGAATGGATACCATGTGGAAGATGAAAGATGAAGTATACAGGAAAACCCGGAAAGATATATGCTGAGCTCAGTAGTAGGACAATACACACACACACACACATGTATGTTTGTATGGGTAGCATAACAAGTTGTTTATGAAAGGAGAGATTGGCCTATGTATACAAGATCAGATTCCTCCTAACATAGTTACCGGCTATATGACAATAAATACTCACCTCCCTTGATCATCACTGAGTCTTAGGGACGATATGACTACTTCAGCAGAATCATCGTCAAAGTAGACATCCTACATTTGACACAACAGATGAACATACTATCAAATTAGTTAACAAAGAGTTCAAGATTAGTATGTGCTGTAGTTGATGTATACGACAATTGACAGCATCACTTGGAGACAGGCGCTACAAAAGTAAAGCAACTAATGCTCAAATAGTAAAACTACAAATTACAGGCTACAGAACACGTCAAATTGTGTTTCACATCTGTATGAATGGCAGGGCCATAATGAGCATGAGATAGTCACCCAATTTCCAAATGAGACATTTTAAAGAGCCAAAGTGGTTCTCAAAATCCCTGAAATCAACCAAATAGAATTACTTTAGTTACCACAAATAAACAAAACTATTACCTCGTCATCTCGATCAATACGGCCACGTTCCTGCAACCAAGACCATCAAAGCATTAGTCTGGCATTTAGGTTACAATTGCCCAACCCAAAAGGCAAATATGGGAAACCAAATAAACAATAAAAGGGAGAGGGGGGTTTATTCAAGAATGCACATACACACACAAAAATGGACACATGCATGCACAGAAACGGTGAGAGGCAATCAACAACTACAAACCTCTTCATTATCCTCATTCCCATAAATTTTGTATCCAAAAGCCTGGCTCAAATTATTTGCTAAAGCTGCGACATCATAGTCTCTGTCATGAAGGTCATCATCATCACTATCCCTCATCCTATCTTGTAATGCAGTTGGACGTCTGCACATGACAAGTAAAAATAAGAGATCAATCAAAATGATAAAGAACTCACAACATCCACTCCCCTATATTTTTGATGTCATAGACATAAAATCAGGCCCACCCAACCCCTATTGGTCGACATTACCTCACCTGCTGTCACAATACTACCCATTAAAGGCATGGCCTTGCCCACTTACAATTATATTACTACAAACAAAACTAACACTACTAACGAAGACATTATGCCAAACAAAAACATCTTGATTCTCCCAGTGACACTTCTGCTAAGCATTTAGAGCTAGATAAATGATATCAGAGTTTACCCGCAAGCCCAACGGAGAACATTCTCAACCACATTACGCTCCTGAAGAACTGTAGCTTGCCACTCATTCCACTCATTCCACTCACTATTTTCCTGCCGATGTTAAACAAATCAAGTTGTAGTATTTAAAGAAAGTTCATCCCAACATAAATTCAAGATGAAAGTTCAAACTCATGGTTTTAGGCACAGGAGAACTATTCATCAGAGAGAAAAAGGAAGTCATAGGAGAACAAGCCAAAGATGATAAGTTTTACTTTTCACATAGTGGAACACATACAAAACAATGGCAATGCTTTAGAAGAAAAGATCTTTCTGTGGGATCTAAAGTCTAAACACTGTTGATGCCATTGTTATCTAAACAATTATTAAAAGTGAACTAGGCACATCAAGGACTCATATCCTTCATGCCCAAACAAAATGGGCTTTTACGGAAGACTTCAAATAAGAGACACCAAAGCTTCTACCATGAGTTTTTAAGCAAATTTGTCAAGGATATAAATTCAAGGCAGAGTAAGAAAAGTTTCATATACTACTTACTATGAAATCCATGAACCTTGTACCTAGAAGTAAGTTATACACAACTAACCTGAAGACATGCCAATATGTGGCTTTGGTTATGAGCCAAGTGAACGAGTTTATTAACAATTCGAGTAATATGCCCAATGTTTCCTGCCCGTGGCGCCTGTTTTCCAGCAGCAGTTACTGTTGGCTGCAAGATCACACAAGTTCAGTTAAAAGACATTCTTATAGACTTAACTGTGGTATGGAGATTAAGTATTCACTGCATACAGGAGATATCACTTGAGCTCATGTATGATGCATCTTTCTTTTCCCTTTAAATTCAATAAAACATGAAGAAAATCAAGATAACTGAATTCTAGCAAATTATGTTTCTTTGCATCATAGTTAAGAGTTTTACATTTGTGACTCAACAATATACACAGCTGAATAAGTAATGACCAACACATGATCTCCCATCTATCAGTTTGAAGCATCCATTTACCTGATTGCTTTCAGCAGAAAGAAGACAATGTTTATCTGCTTGGAGAAACTTTCCAATTAAATCACACTCTCGAAGAAGATGATTAACAATGGCATCAGATTTGCTCTCCAAACATGATAATATGATACTTTCTACATGATGGTGTAACGAGTTATTGTATGGATACCTGTATTAGTATAGAAAGTGTCACCAGAAGAGATGAGAGATATCTACGCAGAATATATCATGGTTTCTCTAGACATCTACTATAACTCTGCCAAATTGAAAAGTAAAATTGCTTACTCAAAGAAAAGATCTATGACTCGTCGAACGGTTCCTGAGTTGACCAATTCTATTTCTGCCACTTCATTTCCAGTTTTTAAAAGTACTGCAATGAACTCCACAATCTGAAATAAATTGCAAATTAGTCAGAGAAAGAAAATGTATTAAAAGATGACGTTAGAGTTATCCTTGCTTAGGAATATAAGAGTTTTGGAAGTACACAATAAAGGTTATCCGTGGAACAAAAAATCTACCTCACCAAACCGTTCTGAAGGGGACAGCCATACATATCAAATTTATGATAAAAATATAGCAACTAACCTTTAATCGATGCTTGCCAAGTGGAGGTCTCAATTCGCCATATGTTGTAGGCAACACTTTTTCATCGGATGACACATACAAAAGCACAAGCAACTCACCTGCAGACAAGATATGCAATCTTACTGATGATGTGATAAGGCTACTAGAACAAAACGTGCCAAATTTTGTACCAGACAAAAGAAAAAAGTGGCCATATCATTATTCAAGCCTCCAATTCAGCAATAATCATAAGAAACATGGCACATAATTACTCTCACAACCCCCTTCCCCACAAAGAAAAACCCCGACAGCACTAAAGTGCACAACATCTTAACCAAGAGTATTTTGATAGTTATTGATGACTAGAAGAATTAGGAAGAGAACGACTGTAAAGAAAAGGGGTATAAAAAAGAAAATCAATAATTCGATTATTCATCAAAAGTTAGAACTTAAACCCACATTACAACCCATTTTATTGGCAAGCCTCCAGGAACCTTTCTTCTAGGAGAAGTACAGATCCCCTTTCAATAGGCAAACTCCAGATGATCTTGTTACCGTTAAAAAGCATTGCTCTCCAGTGATCTTAATTTTACCAGGACAGAGAAAAAGTAAATACTAAAAAGTAATTATAATTTTTCTACAACAAATGAAAATCATAAAATTATAAGTTCCAATCTTTTCGAAATACAAAAAAGTTTCTCATAGAACCCTGGATAATCTGTCAACTATTTAATAACAACTATTTAATCAATTACTTCTTCGGAATGCTAAAAAGATTACTTTATTATTATTTTATATGTAATAGAGTAGACTTATACGCATTAGAACTGTACATTTCTGTTATTGACAGCTGTTCACCAGCTGTCACCTCTCTGTATAAAGCCTATATAAAGGCTTCTCTCTGTATAATTCTATAAGAAAATGAATCACTAAATTTCTGAAAATTTCTTCACATCTCTCTCTTTCTCTTCTCTACTTGTTTTCCTTATGGTATCAGGAGCTTATGTTCTGGGGTCTGAACCTTCTTCAATGGCCGAAACTGAAAATGTAACCGCTTCCTGTGGCGGCGCTTCCGGTGATGCATCCGACGGTGCTCCAGCGCCGGCAAACTTCAATCCGTCTCTCTCTATCAAACTCGATGATGAAAACTATCTCCTATGGCGACAACAAGTTGAAGCCGTCATCATCGCTCACAAACTCTATCGATATGTGGCAAATCCACAGATTCCTCCTCGTTTCGTCAATGAAGCTAATTGTGCCTTAGAAATCGAATCCGATGCGTATCAACTCTGGGTTGTGCAAGATCAGATGTTGTTCATGTGGCTTCTTGGCTCAATTTCTCCCTCAATTCTCCCTCGGTTCATTGGTTGCAAGCATTCTTGGGAAGTTTGGGAGAAGATTCACAAACACTTCCAAGCGCATGTTCGAACCAAGGTGCGTCGTTTTCGTTTTGAGCTGAAGAACACCAAGAAAGGCAATCGAACAATTTCTGAGTATCTCCTGAGAATTTGTGCCCTAAGTGAGTCTCTCCAAGCCATTGGTGATCCAGTTACAGATCAGGATCATATCGACACCATCTTAGAAGGCCTTCCAGAGGAATACAATTCCCTGGTTATGGCGATTTATGCAAGAGGTGATACTCCATCAGTTGATGATATTGAAGCACTCTTGCTAATGCAAGATGCACAATTTGAAAAGTTCAGGCAAGAATTGCCCTCTCCCTCTGTCACAGCGAATGTAGCTCAAGCAACTAACATTCATGATTCATCCACCACCTCTAGTTTTAATCAGAATTCTCCTGAGTTTCACGGTGGCTATCGTGGCCGTGGTGGCCGGAATCGTGGTCGTGGCCATGGCCGTGGTCGTGGCCATGGCCGTGGCCGTGGCCGTGGCGGCACAAAGCCCACGTGTCAGTTATGCAATCGGTATGGTCATGATGCCTTCAATTGTTGGTATAGGTATGATCAAAACTTTGTACCTTCTCAGAGACCTCCACAGCCCCAATTCTCTCAAACTCAACATCATAATACTCAGTTTCAAGGCTCACAAGGGTTCCATAATGGACAAGGTTCCTTCTATCAGATTTCTCATCAAGGTCAGCCTTCCTTTCAACATCAGCCAAGTGCAAATATGGCTATGCAACAACCACAATTTGTTCCTAATACTCAGGAAGAGCTGCACAGACCTTTTGATCCACAATATTGGTTTCCGGATTCAGGAGCTTCACATCACATCACAGCTGATCCTAACAACTTGACTCAAAGCAATCCCTTTGGAGGTCATCAACAAGTAATCATGGGAAACGGTCAAGGTTTATCCATAAACTCCATTGGTTCCTCTAAATTTGTCTCTCCTATTCAACCTAAAGTTGTATTTTCTTTAAAGAATTTACTTCTTGTTCCAAACATTACTAAAAACCTTGTCTCTGTTTCTAAGTTTGCTCAAGATAACAATGTTTATTTCGAGTTTCACCCATTCTCTTGTTATGTCAAAACACAGGGCTCTAACTGAGTTCTCCTTCAAGGCTCACTTGGTGGAGATGGTCTCTATAGCTTCTCTAACATCAACATTCTAAAAGAGCCTTCCTCAACATGTCTTCAACACAGCTTAGATCATTCAGCTCCTAGTGAGCATACTACTACATTCTACTCTGATGTAAATAGTACCTTTAATACTTGGCATCAACGTTTAGGTCATGCCAATGGTCTTGCTGTAAAAACTATTCTAACCATTTGTAAAATACCATCATTGAATAAAACATCTTTTGATTTTTGCAATGCTTGCTGCCTTGGTAAATCACATCATTTGCATGCACCACCTTCACTTACTACTCACCCTACACCCTTTGAACTAATTCACTGTGTTCTCTGGGGTCCTTCCCCTTTCCCCTCATATGGAGGATATAATTACTATATCTCTTTTGTTGATGCTCACACAAAATATACTTGGATCTATTTTCTTAAAAACAAATCCAATGCCTTAACAGCATTTAAGCAATTCACTGCCTTAGTTACAACTCAATTTTCTGCCTCTATTAAGGCTGTACAATCGGATTGGGGGGGTGAGTTTCGCCCCTTTACAAAATTCTTGACAGATTTAGGCATTC
This sequence comes from Ormosia semicastrata, assembly GCA_029884595.1. Classification (NCBI taxonomy): domain Eukaryota; kingdom Viridiplantae; phylum Streptophyta; class Magnoliopsida; order Fabales; family Fabaceae; genus Ormosia; species Ormosia semicastrata. The sequence continues at coordinate 11,808,855 of JAQQTO010000038.1, forward strand.
TTCATCGCCTAACCTGCCCACACACTTCCCATCAAAATGGGACAGTGGAAAGGAAACATAGACAAATTGTTGAGATGGGACTTACTTTACTATCTCATGCCTCCATCCCTATAAAGTTTTGGGATCACAGCTTTACACAAGCTGTTCACCTAATCAACAGGCTGCCCACTATAGCCTTATCCTCATTCTCTTCACCCTTTCATGCTCTATTTGGCAAACACCCTGACTACACAAACTTGAAAATCTTTGGGTGTGCATGCTTTCCTTTCTTAAGGCCTTACAACACGAACAAACTCCAATTCAGATCCTCTGAATGTGTTTACCTCGGCTTATCACCACAACATAAAGGCCACAAGTGCCTTGATGCAAGTGGCCGCATCTACATCTCCAAAGATGTTTTATTCAATGAAACCACCTTTCCCTATGCTCATCTGTTTTCCTCCACCTCCACCTCCATTCCTCCTCCTTGTTCTTCCACCTTTCCCTCTTCAATTCCCATTCCCTCTTATCCCCCTCTTGATGTTGTACCCCTAAATCAACATCCACCCTCTCCTCTCTCACCTAATCTCTCACCTGACACTGTCTCCTCTCCAACTGTACAGCAATTCAGTCACCAATCTGCAGTCTCTTCCACATTTGAGTCCACCTTTTCTTCCTCTAGTGTGGTTCCTGTTGCTGCACACTCTCAGCAGTCTGGTCCCTCTCTTTCCACCTCCTTGGAACCACTTGTTTCTGCCCCTAACTCTTTGTCCAGCAACTCTGTCTCTGCAGCTGCACCCACTCCTCCCATTAATGATCATCCCATGATGACTCGGTCTAAAACAGGACATCTCCCTCCTAGGATTTATTTGAGTCATGTTGAACCTCGGACTGTGAAAGAGCCCTGAACAGTCCTCCCTGGATGGCTGCTATGAAAGATGAGTACATGGCCCTTCTAAGAAACAATACTTGGTCCCTTGTCCCTCTACCCTCAAACAGAACAGCTATTGGGTGTAAGTGGGTCTTTAGGGTCAAGGAAAACCCTGATGGGACAGTCAACAAATATAAAGCAAGGTTGGTTGCCAAGGGTTTCCACCAACAACATGGTTTCGACTTCTATGAGACATTCTCCCCAGTTGTGAAACCGGTTACCATTAGGCTGATTTTGACATTGGCCATAACTCAAAAATGGGCTATCAAACAAGTAGATGTGAACAATGCCTTTCTAAATGGTGTGCTTAGTGAAGAAGTATATATGGTACAGCCCCCGGGGTTTGAAAACAGTGATAAATCCCTCGTGTGCAAATTGCACAAGGCTTTATATGGCCTCAAACAAGCTCCAAGAGCTTGGTATGAACGCCTCACTTCAGCTTTACTTCATTTTGGGTTCACCACTAGCAAATGTGATCCCTCGCTCTTTGTCTACTCAAAAACCTCCACCACCGTTTATGTACTTGTATATGTGGATGATATTATCATCACTGGACCCTCCTCAACTATGATACAGGATCTCATTTAGAAACTTAACTCTCAGTTTGCTCTCAAAGAGCTTGGAAATCTTGACTACTTTCTTGGTGTGGAGGTTACACACCTTTCTGATGGCTCACTATTGCTTAATCAAACAAAGTATATTCGAGATCTTTTGGCCAAGGCACACATGACTGATACTAAAGGCATTTCATCCCCTATGGTGAGCAGCACCAAACTAACTAAATATGGCACTGACACTGTTTCTGACCCTCACCTGTACAGGTCCATTGTGGGAGCTCTTTAGTATGCCACCTTAACTCGGCCAAACATAGCTTTCAGTGTCAACAAGGTTTGCCAATTCATGGCAAACCCTTTAAACACTCATTGGCAAGTAGTAAAGCGTATCTTGAGGTATCTGAGGGGTTCTATTCATCATGAACTGATCCTACATCCTATTCAAAAGCCTGCACCTTTCAGTCTTCTAGCCTATTGTGATGCTGATTGGGCTAGTGATCCTGATGACAGAAGGTCAACATCCAGCTCATGTATTTTCTTTGGCTCTAATCTTGTTTCTTGGTGCTCTAAAAAGCAGCAGCTAGTAGCACGCTCCAGCACAGAGGCCGAGTACCGCAGTATGGCAAACACTACTGCTGAGTTATTATGGATCCAATCTCTCCTGTCGGAACTCAAAGTTCCCTTTACTGCACCAAGGCTGCTGTGTGACAACTTGAGTGCCGTACATTTGGCTCACAACCCAGTGCTTCATGCTCGCACAAAACACATTGAACTTGATATTCATTTTGTAAGAGAAAAAGTCCTAACTAAGGCTCTCACAGTGCTGCATATCCCAAGCATGGATCAGCTTGCAGATTGCTTCACCAAGCCCTTGTCATCCTCAAAATTTGAAGACTTGAGAACCAAACTCAATGTGGTTAAACCACCTTGAGCTTGAGGGGGGGCTAATAGAGTAGACTTAGTTATACGAATTAGAGCTGTACATTTCTGTTATTGACAGCTGTTCACCAGCTGTCACCTCTCTGTATAAAGCCTATATAAAGGCTTCTCTCTGTATAATTCTATAAGAAAATGAATCACTAAATTTCTGAAAATTTCTTCACATCTCTCTCTTTCTCTTCTCTACTTGTTTTCCTTAATATGATACCAGGATAGGTATTGAAAATAATCAGAAATCTATAAATTTGAATCGGTAGAATAAGAGCTGCTTTTTTATTATTTCAGATTGATTGGAACCAATAATGAAACAAAGAAAAAAATTGGGACGAAACCCACATTACAGCAATGATATAAAACCCCTGCAAACTATAAATACATATTCCCCCTCTTTAAAAGCTTATTATTCATCAAAATCAATATGATCATACATCTCATAACTCAACATAATTAAAAAACCTTAACCTTTTTTAGATAACTCTAATTTCCTCAGGTCTTATTATATTCCATATCATTCTAAACATGTACAAAATAGAAAATCCTAATATTGAGCATATAAACTATTGCTCACATGGGGATACCACAAACTATACTTACCAAGTTTAGGGAGCATTGCACCTATAGTATCTGGGTTTACAGGAATTGGTGGCTCATACATATTTTGACTTCGAAATGAATGAAAAAGTGGAGATGATACAGCTGATCTTTTGGGATCCAACATAGAAATACACACCGAAAGTGCATTGACAAGGCTAGACTTTGATTGTGAATCTTCCAATGCATAGCCCAAAATTTTTGCAACAAAACTGCAAAGTAACAAAAATTTACTAATTAATTTACAGGTATAATTAAAAAACAAAAGGCAAACCTTGCAATACAAACCTTGGACTTGAAAGTTTAATTGCAAGAGTAGATGATGCAACCCGAGTTATTGTACATAATGTTTCAGATACATTGGCATGAACTTCAGGAGGACTCTGGTTCAAACAGAAAAGAAACAGTTGTCAGATAATTTATAACAAAAGTAAACAAGGCAGCAAAGAGACTATAAAATCCAAACACTTAAGTACAACCAAATTGGGATATTTCAGTTTCCCAAAAAGATTCATTTACTTTCTGTCTTTTTTCCATTTATAGCTCCAAGATTAATTTTATGTGAGCCTATGAAGACAAACTCAAAACACCACAACCCAGCCTTAGTTGTAACAGCATCCCTAACAAATTTGTGTTGTCAAGTAGATGAATTCCTTCAGCTGGCCAATATCACACACTCACGCTTGTAGAACAAGCCTAAATTCAAGAGCGTGTCTTCATGTAAGCTCAATGAACAAGCCTGGAATCACTTAATACTGGGCAAGTGCAGAATGGCTAGGTGGGGTAGATTAAAGAATATCCCATGGATCATCTACCAATTAACAACTAAACTAGCCTCCTACAAAACATGGTGAACACTATGATGTTTGGAATACAGCTAGGTGCATACGCAACATACAGCTAATGAGTAAAACCTGGCTAAAGGACTATAAACCCAGAATATAGATGGTTCACTTACAGATGGACTTAATTTATCAACAATCATCTCTAGCAGGTTGCTCTCAGCCAACCAATGCATCACATCTATAAAATTGGGATATACATGGTCATCAGCGCCTACTAATCGAACCAAAACCTGTGCAAAGAACTTATCTCAGAACCCATTCTAACACATCAGAAAGATCTCAATAATGTTATAACTACTAGATAGAAGTTCACCTCCATAATGGATGTAATTCCTATCAAATCAACCAGTTGGCGAAAAACATGCTGATGAGCCTGCAGAAAGTATGCTGAAGCATGAATGAAAGATGATTTCACAAGAAGATCACATACCATACAGCTTAATTGTAAAATAGACTGAAAACTGCTTCACATAAAGGCGCTAAGAACAAAAGGAAGAACTTTTATACCAGTAGTGCTTTGTTGTCTCCTTATATTGTAAACTATCAAATTAAAATAGCAAATTCTACTACATAAGCACATTGCTTTACTTACTTGAACATAATTCATAAGTGGCACTGTCTTTCGAATCATTAGGCAAACAACAACCTGCAAAATGGCATACAAATTAGCATAGAGCAAGTGGCTTTAATATAACCATATAGCTAATGTTAACAAAATGTCACACAAACTAAAAGTTTCAACTTTATCAAACATATACCTTGCTAAAGTACCCAGCCAGCAGAGAAGTATGAGCACGGTCAGGCTCCAAGAAGGAGAATAATAAGTTCATGAGCTGCAATAACAAGAATTGTAAGTGGAAATAAATACAAGCAAAGCCTTGCTATACGACTTCAAACAAAAATCAAATTATGTCATGAAATTGAAGTATAAACCTCTTCTTCATCCACCAAGATCTTCAAAATGACATCAATTTCACATGTAAAGATCTCACAGGCAATAAATGGAAACCTAAATTATAGACCAATTATCAGATGCTAAAATGGGGGAAACCAAAAGGTTGAAATGTTGAAATATAAAGTTCTTTTGCAACAAATTTTCTATTTTGACAGCATACTTGAAGATCCGTCTGTTTTCAGCATTTTCTGGCGGTTCTTCAATAATGTAGCGTAGCAATTGCTCAACCTGAGCTCTGTCTCTCAGACTGAAAGTAAAAAACAAGACAATAGCAAATAATTATTAATTACCTTTTGATGAATCATCATTGCATATCCATCCTGTGCTTTATGTAATTACACTTACTTACACTTAACACTGAATGTAAAAATGGGCAGATACAGAAAATAAGTAAAACAACAATAACAACAACCAACACTTAGTTCCCACTAAGTGGGGATGGCTACATAGATCAATCAACACAATTGCACTCTATCAAAAACCAAAAAAAGCACAAGACGTGAAAAGAAAAAATTGTTATGGACAGGAAAAACTCCATTAATTCGAACTGATCAGAAACATACAAGTTTATGAGACGGCTGTTTAAGGCCTTGCATTCTTGGATTATTTCCTCTTCATCGAGAAGCTCTTCCAAAGTGAAGTTCTCCTTGTCTAATATTGCCTCCACCTGTAGAGCACCAGCGACACAAAACGAGACAATGAGCAAGCAAATAAGGTAGGCAAAGCTTTAAGCCACTGAGACTTTGATCGTAAATCAAGATGCTGTCTTAAAATTTCTATGAGGCCTTCGATTATAAAAATTCACTCTAAAGATGTATCATTACAGAGAACATAAAAATAAATATGATAATCTTGAAAAGTAAAGCAAGTTGTTGCAAACTGCCTTCGAATTCAAATCTATAGAATACATAAAGCCAACACTTTCGAAGATTCAATGGTTCATTTATTGGATTCTTTCTTTCTTTCTTTTTCATAAACTCACAGTAATTTAAGTGTATTTGCTTTGCGCAAAGCTCAAGGGTTTTTCATTGCTCAGTAGGCATGCCCTAATTAACACCCTAAGACAGAGTAAACGAAGACCTAAATTACAGAAAACATTAATTGAATAATTCGCTAAAGAGCATCAATCGTTTGTAATCGAGATCCTTGTTCCTAACATAGCAGGCCACTAAAGCAGAGAAAAAAGTAGGGCACGTGTATCAGTTGCAGTAATTACAATTCACAAGCAAATTAAAGCTTGGAAAACTACGACAGCTAAGGTCGACCCAGCCAATGGAAATTACGCTAATACTAACACGGTGGCTAGCTAAGCTAAGCACAGTGGAAGAACAATTAATTAATTGGTAATACAAAAAATTAACTAATGCTAAATAAATGAGCATTTGAAAGGGGAAACTAAAACTAACTGATGCTACAACTAATGAGCAGGGAGAAAAAAAAAACAAGAATCGAAGCGCAGTTTAATTGTTTAAATGCAGCATAATTCAGCTATTCCAGTGAATTAGCAAAGAGAGAGAAGAAGAAAAGAAAAAAAAAACTCACAGGAGAAGAGGCAGATATAGAGGCGAGCTTCCAGAACATGTGGGAGAAGAAGAAGGAAGAGGGAGAAGAGGTTGAAGGAGGAGCTGCCCGGATCTGTGAGCCCTTGGAATAGCGGCGGCGAATCTAGCCGAGGAACATGGAATCGCCGAATCGGAGAGCTCGAGAGAGAAAGCTATAAACCCTAATTTTCGAGGGCGATCGAAGAGATGCGAGGCCGTGGAGATCGATACAGGAAGAGAGAGAAAGGGCGAAAACGAAAATAGTCGTAGGTGGTACTGGTAGCTACTGATGACTACGGTACATGGAAGGGAAGGGAAGGAAAGGGAGGAGGCGCTCTACTACAAAAAAAGATGTAATGTTAGCAATATATTTTTTGGACTTTTTTTTAATAATTATTTAATTTTATTATTAATTTATTTTATATATTTAATAAAATTAGTAAAATCAAATATTAATAATATTTATTTTTGAATTAATAATAAAATAAATATTAAAAAATATCAAAAAATATATTATTTATATTTTTCTCACCGGAATTGCCACACAACAGAACCATCCCACGCAACACACGGGATGCACATGGACATGTATGTGATGCCTTTTATTATTTCTTTATATCAATAATTTAAAAAAATTTAACCAATTCTCCTAATACTTGTTTTTATATTTTCAAACATTAAATATATTGATTTTTTATTTAATATTTTCTCAAGTATTAAAAGAATACATTAATTTTAAATCCTTCAACACAATCTTTTTATTAATTTTTTTAATTATTAAATAAAAAATATTAAATATTTTTTATGTTCTCAAAATATTAAATGTATTTATTTTTTTATTTAATATTTTTCTTTATTTATTATTAAGATAATTATTAAAAAATGTAGAATGATATAGCAAAACTCTAAAAAATATAACAAAATTCTTTTTATATTATTTTGGGATGTATAGATATACATAATGCTCCACATTTTTTACAAACTGTGGCTTGGATCTCCTTTAAAAAAAAATCTCTCCATTTTTTATTCAAATATAACAAATAATGTTTTCTATTTTATTTTTGAGCTAAATAAAAGGTGTACGATATGCAATGAATTGTTAAAGTTACACACATAAATAAAGGATTACTTTTTTCATATAAAAATTTATGATAAGGGTAGATTCTCTCTATTTCAAAATCAAAATAAAATCACCAACTTCCGCTATGATTTATAATATGATTACAAATAAATGATTAATTTCATGTTGTGTAATTTGTGATAAGAAAATTCCTGTAAAGCTCAAAGGAAAATTCTAACAGCAATACTCTATGGTAGTATATGTTGGGCATTAAAGTGTTAACTAGAGCAACAAAATAAGTAGATGAGATTAAAATGATGTACTGAATGAGTTGACATATAAGAAAAGTCTAACTAATGAACTATGTATTTGAGAAAAATTTAAAGTGAATGATGTACTGAATTGAGTTGACATATAAGAAAAGTTTAAATAATGAACTAATGTATTTGAGAAAAAATTAAAGTAACTCCTATTGGGAGGAAAATGACATAAACTCGTATATGGATGATTGGTTATGTGAGGAGAAAATAAACATATTCTTTGATAAGAAAAGTGGATCAAATCAAGATAGTTTTATTAAATTAGATAATGAAACACTTAAGAAAAGTAGATTATAATATCTTTTAATTCATGTAGTTTACTCATTTAGTGAGATAAGACTTAATTGTTATTAGTTTTACAAATAATCCCAATAAAGTCATATATGTTCCAATTGGTGGAGAGATTAATTAAAGTAAAAATTTAAAACAAAATTTTGTGTCTTAGCTTTCATTGAAAAAGGTGAATAAGAAAATTGCAAAAGGAGATGATCATCAAAAACAAGTTGAAACTTGAATGCATGGATTTTGAACATAACAAATTAGAGAGAACGCTACATTAATATTATTGCATATATATTAAAATTTAAAAATTATAATAATAATAATAATCAAGTCTTTTTTTATTAGGTGGAGTCAGTTATATGGATCAAATGACATCATTGTGTCATATCATAAACCAAGTCTTCAGAAATGTCATACAAATCTAAATATTTTTTAATAATTTTATCTATAATCTTTCTTGATCTCCCTCTACCTCTAGTTATTAGGCTATCCTCCACCTGATTTACTCTTCTTATAATAACTTCTAAGGGTATTCTCCTTACATGTCCAAAATCACCTTAGGCAATATTCTCTTATATTTTCCACAATAGGTGCTACTCCTACTTTCTCTCTAACGTATTCATTCCTAATCCTATATTGTTTTGTATGGTCACACATCCAGCATAATATCCTCATCTCAACGACACTAATCTTATCTCTTGCTGGCTTTTTATTGCTTAATATTCAGTACCATACAACATCGCAGGTCTTATAACTATGCAGTAAAATTTACCCTTAAGCTTGAGAGACACTTTTTTATCGCAGATAACTTCTGAAGCACTATTCTATTTCATCCATCTAACTTGAATCATATGGTTTACATCTCCCTCTATCTCTCTATCATTTTGTATTATAGATTTAAGATACTTAAATCGTGTGACTTGTGGTATGGTATGGTCTCTAATTTTCACCGCTATACTAGTATTAGCACGCTTCTTACTGAACTTACATTCCATATACTTCGTCTTACTCCTGCTTAAACGAAAGTCGTGTTCTTCCAAAGCTCGTCTCCATAGCTCTAGTTTCCTATTTGGTTCTTCTCTTGACTTTTCAACTAAAACTATATCATCTGCAAAAAGCATACATTATGGCACTGGCTCTTGGATATGCACAGTAAGCACATCCAAGACCAAGAAAAAAAGATAATGACTCAAAGTTGACCCTTGGTGCAGTCCTATAGTTATAAGAAAATATTATGTGACCCCACCCTGTGTTCTCACACTAGTTTTAGTCTCATCATACATATCTTGGATTGCTTGAATATAAGAGATACAAATTTCTTTCTTCTCCTGAACCTTCCACAATACTTCTCTTGGTACCCTATAATAGGTTTTTTCCAGATCAATGAAAAATATGTGTAAGTCTTTTTTCTTCATCTGATACCTCTCCATCAATTTTCGTAGAAGATAGATTGTTTCTATGGTTGACCTCCCAAGTACAAAACCAAATTGATTCTTTGAGATATGAGTCTTTTGTCTTAATCTCCGTTCAATTACTATTTCTTATAACTTTATGGTATGACTCATGAGCTTAATCCCTCTATAATTTGTACAGTTTTTGTATGTCTCCCTTGTTCTTATAAATAGGGATTAAAATGCTTATCCTCCATTCATTTGACATTTTCTTATACCTTATTATCTCGTTAAACAGCTTTGTGAGTCAACTTATACCTTTCTCTCCTAGGCACTTCCATACTTCAATAGGTATATTATTCGGTCCGATCGCTTTTCAATTATTCATCATCTTCAAAGCTTCTTTTAACTCAAACTCTCAAATTTTATGATAAATTGTTTTATTTTGGTCCTCCTCTCTAATGTTTAAAATGTCTGAGTCCCCTAAAGTCACATATCTCTCATTAAATAACTTGTGAAAATAACTCTTCTATCGATTCTTGATGTCTTGTTCCGTAACCAATACTTTACCCTCTTAATCCTTAATGCATTTCACTTGATCCAAGTATCTTGTCTTCATTTTTCTACTTTTAGCAAGCCTGTAAATATTCTTTTCTCATTCTTTAGTGCCCAAAAATTGATATAACTCGTTGAACGCTTTATCTTTCGCCTTGCTCACTACCTTCTTAGTATCTTTTTTAACTATCTTATATTTTCCCAAAATTTTATCATTTTTACACACGTGTCAAGCTTTATAATATTAACCTTATCTTGTACACTTGCGTCTCACCACCAAGATTCTTTATCCTTGGGTTCAAAGCCTCTTGATTCACCGATTGTCTCTTTTGCTACATTCCTAATCCCTTTAGCCATCTCGTCTCACATATCATTAGCACTCCCTTGTACCTCCCAAATCTTTTCCTCCATAATCATTTTTCTGAAAGAGCTTTTGTTTTCCTCCTTTTAATTGCCACCATTTGATACTTGGGACTCTGTCTCAACAATTTCTCCTTACTCTCATATTAACCCGTACATCAATAACCAAAATCCTGTGTTGGGTAGTCAAGCTCTCTCCAGGGATGACTTTGCAATCCATGCAAAGCTTTCTATCAGATTTCATTATTAGAAAGAAATCAATTTAAGAGCAAGAACCCCCGCTTCTGTATGTGATAAAATGTTATTTCGCTTCCTAAAATAAGTATTAGCTATTGTAAAATTAAAAGCTACCGAAAAATCTAGAATCATTTTGCCCTCTACATTAGCTACTCCTAGGCCATACCTCCCATACAAACCCTCATACCCCCTAGATTCGCTCATCACATGACCATTTAGGTCCCCTCCTAGAAAAATCTTCTCTCCTGATGGTATTCCTTGAACTAAACCTTCTGAATCCTCCCAAAATTTTATCTTGTAGTGTTTTTCTAACCCTACTTGGGGTGCATACGCGCTGATAATATTAAAAATTTCCTGTTCCACAACAAACTTCAAAGTTATGATCCTATCTCCGAACATACTCACATCCACAATATTTTTCTTCTGATTCTTATCTACTATTATGCTAACCTCATTTCTATTTTTTACCTTGTCGGTGTACCAAAGCTTAAAACTTGAAGTGTCGAGTTCCTTTGCCTTTTCTCCGACACACTTAGTTTCTTGTAAGCACATAAAATTAATCCTTCTCTGAATCATGATATCAACTATTTCCATTGATTTACCTGTAAGAGTGCCTATATTTCAAGTTCTAAAACGCATCATACTATTGTGAATTATCTTCTTTACCCACACCCGTTCAAGAAAATGTGGGAACTCTTACTTATTTTTCACTACACTCAGGTGGCGATGCAGCGGCTCTTGCTCATTTGACGTTGTACTCGAGCCATATAACGCATTACTTAGGGGCAACGACCTAACATTAACATAATCACATCGTTTGTCCATGTTCATAGAGATTCGACAATGTTTTACGTTGACTGTCGACTGCCTAACACAACCTTCCTCTTTTATCCAAGCTTGGGATCGACTATGTAGAGATTTACAACAAGTCTCAACATAGGCAAAGTTAAGAAAGAAACTTGAAAATTGCAAAGAAAAAAAAACTTAAAAAAAACTGATTGGTTGGCTTCTATGAATAAATCCATAATAAAACAATTCGATTTGATTCTGTTTGGATTTTTTATTTTATAAATAACAAAATTTGCTTATAAATAATGTGATTTGATTAAAGGTATTTCAAATGATTTTTTTCAAATGAGAGCATTTTTTCAATTCATGTTGATGATAAACATGACGACTCTATGAAGTTGTGTTTTGAAAATAAATCAGATTAGTCGATTGAACTGTTCTAATTATGAATTGGTTTTGTCTTTAATTTGAATGATATTTGATTTAATTACGATATAATTACAAATTAAACTAATTGAATCATGACTTAGATGTTTTACCTAATCAATTGTGGTTCAAGTTTATCCTACTTGTTGTCTTTTTTTTTTTATTGTAGTTTTATTTATTTAAATTTAGAATGGATTAACATTCCATGAATGAAGATTTTGACATGTGTTGTAACTAGAACTAGAATAGTAATATTTGCAAAATAAACTATATGTACATTGTCAAAAACAAAAACAAAAAACAAAAACTATATATACATTGTTATATCCTTCATAGTTGTATCTGATTGATAACTCAATTTTGAATTTTGATATGATAATCTAAATTTTATGAGCAATATTACATATTTAAAAATTTAGGAAAAAAAATTTACAACATTTAACCATAATTTGTCAAATTTTAATTATAGTTATTAAATAAGTCAAAGTGGTGTAAATCACTTGTTTATCCAATAGTTAATAACAATATTAATTTATTCTAGCAAAAATAATTACAAAAAACAATCAAACAGATTGGTATTTTCCAAATTTTTATAACCAGTGATTACTATTGGAAACACTCAAACGATAAATCCTCACCAAACATTACTCACACACAAGACTCATAGTCAACCTTGGAGACACGTGTCAAGTGATGCGCTTAGAGACCCTTTTTTATTATTGTTTTGCGACAGTCACATGCAGGTAGCTTAACTAACCCGTGTTGCTATGGCGGTCATGCATGGATAGAACATGGATATATACATGCATGCATATATGTTCCATCCTTTCACCAAAACTGTCCTCCTAACACATAATGTTATTATTATTACTAGCGAACTTATATGTCAATATGTATTTTTTATTTTATTATATTTATCTAAAAATTAATAGATATTACATTTAAAAATCGTAATTGTAAAAGTAAAAAAAATAGTGTAATAATTAAAAGAGTAAAAGAAGTAATCAAATAATTAAAAGAAATATGAAATAAATATAAATTGTAAAAATAAAAAAATATTGTGTGTAATAAATATAAATAAGTGACAATAAAAAATAATATAACGAATTAAAGATAAATTCCCTTTATAGAATAGTATAGATTATAATATAATATAATATTTATTTAATATATATAATATAAAATATAAAAAAGTGACAACGCACATAAATAACTCATAGAAGCGGTTGGGACTTGGGAGGGCACGTGTTTTCCTCTTTGGCGTCCTTTTGAATCCAAATAAAAAGAGGCGGGTTGGTTTCTTTTTTGTGATTATTTTTCTTCTGTTATCTTTTTTTATTTGTTCCTCTAATTCTATGACTTAGTACATATTTGAGATAATTGTAAAAATTATATTATTTTATTAATTAATTATTATATAAATTTTTTATTATAATTAATTATAAAAAATTTATATTTAGAAATATTAGTTAAAAAATAATTTTAAATTAATTTATTTTATTTAAATAGTATAAAAATTATTTTTATGTATTAAATTATTAAAATAAATATAAATAATTAAAAAATTATTTAATTAATTAAAAAAATTATTTGATTAAAGACAAAATAATATTTACATATCAAAGTGAAAAATAATCCCAATAACTTTTTATAAAAAATATTCACCCAACAACTTGATATTCAACAACTTTTTTCTCCAAAAATAGGCTGTTAACTATTTTTTAAATGCTCACCTAAACACATTTGATTATTTGTGTAATAGATTAAAGTTCAAAAAAAAGCTGAAAGCTAAACCAAACATGTTCTAATAACATGTTTGGGAACATTTTTTTGTTCCCCAATAGTTTTTTTTATATCCTTTTAAGCTGTTACTTAATACTTCAACATGTTTGGCATTCATTGAAAAAAGCTATTGGAATTATTTCTAACAATAATATTTAAATATTATTTTATTTTTAATTAAATAATTTTTTAATTAATTAAATAATTTTTTAAATTATTTTATATCTAATTTGATAATTTAAAGTATAAAAATAATTTTTTTTATATCATCTAAATAAAATAAATTAACTTAAAATTATTTTTCATTAACATATTCAAACATAAAACTTTTTTTTATAATCGATTATAACAAAAAAATTTATATAATAATCAATTATTAAAATAATTTAATTTTTACGATTATCTTAAACACGCACTTAGAATGAAATATGATTTTAACTTGATTTAAAAGAACAAATTTCACAACAATAGAATTTCAGCTAACATATTCGAACATAATTTTTTTTTTTTTATAATTAATTATAATAAAAAATATTTATACAATAATTAATTATTAAAATAATTTAATTTTTATAATTATCTTAAATACGCACTTAGAGTGAAATATGATTTTAATTTGATTTAAAGGAACAAATTTCACGACAGTAGAATGAATGGCTGGCTTTCTACCCTTGTAAAGCTTTGTTTCCTTTCTGTACAAATTATTCATAAAGATGGTGGTGATATAGATCTATAATGTCAATGGGTCTCAAAAGCCTATTTGCTCATGGAAATATATAAATGTATCAAGGATTTACAAGTAATCAATCGAGTGTGCTGACTGTCATATCATTTTTGTTTTTTATTTTTGGTACAACATATCATTATTATTATTATTTACTTTTAATTTATTTTGAGTTTTCCGCCTGCTTAAATATGACACATCTTATTATTTTAACTAAACCTATTACTATACCTTTATATTTCTTTTATACTTTTTTTGTGTGACATGTTTCATTTTTGGATTCCTAAAAGTATGATTAAATAAAATAAAGTGAAGGCGGCTAACATAATCCATTTAGCTAAAATCATCTAAATTATTACTAAGAATATTTCTACTATAAAAAAGCTTAATCACAAGAAAAATGTTAGAATGTGTTTATTCTTCATATTTAACTATTTGATAAATGAGTAGTTTTATTATGAATGGGCTGAACGTGTTTAGAATGTGTTTATTCTTTATTCTACATATGATAATTGATAAACATATTTTATATAGGTAAAAATTAATTCACATTGATAATTCACATTATAAACCAAGCTTAAAATCAGTGGAAGAAAACAAAAATGCTTTTAGCTAAACGATGCAAAGAAATTGTATTTTGCTCATAAAGAAATTATTAAATAAATACTATCTATTATAAATAATATTAAATGTGTGTAAAGTTACGTGCACTATAGTATATATATATGTGTGTCAATTGTTAAATAGAATACTTTAGAAAAATTTTCGTGAAACTATTGGCTATTACAAAAAAAAAAGTAACAGTTGAGATGAAACTTTTTACCAAATAATCAAGCGAAAATTGCTCCTCGGTATATAAGTCATAAAAAATTACAAGAGTGAATAGGTTACAAAAGTGAAATATAGCAATTCCATAAAGACGAAACTCATTATTTATTAGGGATATAAAATCAGCTTTTCAACTGAATTTGTAAAAAGTCAATTTTGACTTTTGAGAGGAGTAATACTTTGCTCATTTTTTAGGATAAATCTGCACTTAAGACTAGGGTGAAATTTCCTCTCCTATTCTCTTTGTTCTTTTTTTTTTTCTCTCTCTCTCATGGTCCAATGCAGATGCAGCATCCCTCTCTCCCTCTCTTTCTCAACAACACAGCATCACTGATCTCCATTATCTTATGTGGCTTCCACGATTGGCGACCCTGACTCTATCGTCTGATTGGCCGATGTCAACGCACTAACCTTCACCAACGTCACCACATCATCTCAACAAATCTCCGCCATAGTCGATGAACAGATGCTGAAAGCCTCACATCCAAACGCCCCTGCTTCCCAAGATCAGAACACTCAAAGTGTATTTTCACATATCTGAAAGTCTGAAAATGGTGGTTATAGAGAAATAAAGTGAGAGAGAAAAAATGGTATTTTAGAGAGAGGAAATATTAGATACGAACTTGAAAATATCATGACTTTTTAGCAAAACACTTTTACTCCATAAAAAAATTAGAGGAGTAACTTTTTCCTCTGAAATTTCCAAAAAAGGCAAACATGGAAAAATCATCTCTTTGACTAAAATTTGTAAAATGTCAAATGAAACAACTCACTTGACAAATTGAAATATAAGTTCCATCTGACCAGGGATGGTATTTGAAAAAAAAATTAGGGATAGATAATGTTAAATAAGAATATATGAAGAAATGTCAAACAAACACCCCCACTTGATGAATAGATTAGAAGAAATTGAAAAGTTTTATAAATCAAGTGAATGACAAGTGATAATTGTCTATAGATCACATTCGAAGAATGATAATTATCAATATATGAATGAGCTCAACATATGATAGTCGATAGATACATTTTTATATATGTAAAAAATTAATTCACATTATATGTATTGACGATTTTTTCTAGTATAGGATTAAAAATCTATTTTATTGTACATTTCACTGCCATTTAATTCTTTAGTGATACGTGAAAACAAACAAGGCTTAAAATCAGTGGAAGAAAATAAAACTGCTTTTAGCTAAACGATGCAAAGAAACTGTATTTTGAGTATAGAGAAATTATTAAGTAAGTATTATCTATAATAGACATTTCATTTAACATTAAATGTGTGTAAAGTTATGTAGACTATATTAAAAATATATTTACTTCTAAAAAATGCATTTATATATGTTAGTTTTTGAATCAAGTACCTACCTTTTGCTAAATAATCTGTCGTAAATTGTTTTAGGATACACAACTCATGCAGTAAAAAAAAAAAGGATACACAACTCATACAAAATTACAACACTAAATAGGTTACAAATGTGAAATATAGCAATTCCATAAAGACAAAACTTAATATCATTGCTTGTTAGCGATATAAAATAAGCTATTCGACTAAATTTACAATCTATAATAAGTAAAATGAAACAGCTCATTTGACAAAGTGAAACAAAAGTTCCACCCGGCCAGGGGTGGTAATTTTATTGGGATAGATTATGTCAAATAAGAATATATGAAGAAAAGTCAAACAAAGACCCACATTTGATGAATAGATTTGAAGAAATTGACATGTTATGAAGTTTTATAGTTCAAGTGAACCACAAGCGATAGTTCTTTGTGGATCACATTGCAAGAATGATATATATCTATCAACATATGATAGCCGACAGACACTTTTCTTGTATTGGTAAAAATTAATTTATGGACAGCATTTTTTATAAGATTAAGAACGTGTTTGGGATCTGTAAAAATTAAATTATTTTAATAATTAATTATTATATAAATTTTTTTGTTATAATCGATTATAAAGATAATTTATTTCATTTGGATGTAAAGAAAAAATCAATTTATGTATTAAATTATCAAAAAGGGTATGAAATTATTTGTTTAGATAATTTGATGTTTATTTTTAAAGAGTACCACTTGACTTTATAAACATGAGGTATACTAAAAGGCAAAACCAAGGGAGCAAAAATGGGACATAAATAGGTTATTACTGTTCACATAACAGGTTATTTGCCAAAACAGAAATGCATCAAAGTTTTTTTTAAAAACTCCTAACCGATTAGGTCATTACCCTAATTGGTTATTATGTAAGTCAGGAGTCAATTTCTAAAATTCCTAACAGATTAGATCATTCCCCTAATTGGTTATTTGATAAGTTATGAGCTAATTTCTAAGGTTCCTAACTGATTAGGACAATACCCTAATTGGTTATTTGGACAACTAGAAAACACAACCTGCTATGTTGCAAACACGGGGTGGGCAATTGTTTAAACAATTAAAATTATTTAAACAATTATAATGTCCTTTTTCTAAGTTCTTAATCTTCCACAAGTGTTGCGTGAGACAACTATTACCACTATTTATTGTTGCCATGATAGAAAGATGAACAATCTAAATATAAACCCAAATAGCTTACAGCCCCAAGTAGAATGACATCTGTAACATTCTCTTTTTAGCATGTTAGACTTGTATATGGTCATAAGGTACCATAATACTTATTTAACATGTCTGTTGATTTTCAAGACGTTTTGAGTTAATTTAGGCATTTTACCGTAATACAAAATGTACAAAATGACTATTTTAACTCTGAAAAATATCATAAATGTTAAATCAAATGAAATAAATAAGAAAAATTTTATTAATAGATCACAAATGTGTGAAAGAGGATGTGGTTGAATTTTGACGACAAACAGAGTCAGTTTGGTATTTTAAGGATACTGTAGAAGTGTTTTAACACTAAATATGAGAAATCGCTCAAACTAGGTCAGAATTTAGCTTAAATAGCAAAACGCATAGAAATAAATATGGAGAGTTTATTTTGAAGTCATAAAGGATGGGAATAAGTTGTATGAAATTTTGGAAGATCAAACAGGTTAGTTTAGTATTTTAATGACACTGAGATAATGTTTAACGACATAATTAATCAGATAAATGGATCAGAAAAGAATAATGAAGCCTAGAGGCTAGTGACCCAGTATAATGAAAACAGTGGGATGATAATATGGAAAATAGTGTAAAATCCTAGAATTTTTCCTGATGCCTATGGAGGTTGGAAAAATTCATTTCTGATAAATTAAAGTGCATTTAACAGATGAAAATTTATCAGTTGAATTATACTTTTCCTTTTCATTTTTTTCCAGCTACCGTTCCACACCCTCATCATTGAATATATTTTTCTCTCTCTCACACTCGGTTGACCAGATAAAAGAAAAAACAAAAAGAAAAGATAAAGAAATAAAGAAATGAAAGAAGAGAAGACAGAAACAGAAATGAGATGAGAGAAACAAAGAAGGAAAGAGAGAAAAGGAGAAGAAGGGAACATGAGATTGAGGCAGGAGCAAAAAAATGGAGAAAAAAATAGTAGAAAGAAGGAAGAAAGAAGATCAAGCAAGAACCAAAGAGGAAAATCAAGAATGGAAAAGCATGGAGCCATGGGAACCAAGGTAGGGGGAATTTTCTCACTCCTTTCTTTTTCTTTTGTATTTCAAGATCTGATTTCTTGATGGCTTTGAATGAGATTTCTGAGTTGATAATGAAAGATTTAAGCTTTTATGTTTGGTTATGATGTGAAAACTTGTTTTCCCTCTTCTGATTTCTTGATGATTCTTAAGGTTGAAAAAGGGGTATTGAACCTACTTTTGATTGGTGATTTTGGATGAGGAATTTAGTGTTTTGATCCATTTTTTATGAAATAAATTAGTGTTTTAAGTTTCCTTTATGTTTGTGAATTTGTTTGGGACTTACATCTAGAGGTTGGATTTGGGTGACCAAAATCCAAGATTTTAGCCCAAGGAATAGTGTCACGACTATTCAAAGTGAGTTGCAGAGTTTCTGACCCAGATATACGGCCCGTGTCCGAAGACACTAGGGGGGGCGTGTTCCTTTTTACCAGTTGAAAATTCATGAACAGTGCTCATAGAGGAAAACATGGGGGGACTGTATCTAAATACATGAGTCATATCTCCCTCTGTAATAAGAATGAGCTCTTGTAGTCTTCATGAAAATTGTAGCTCTTTCTCTTAGCTTTTCAATGTCACCAAAATCACCCTGTTCTGACCTCTATAGTTCAAGTTATGCTTGTTTTACTGTACAAAGGTCAAACTTCATGTTTTGCTGCTAGAAACAGAAATGTTTTGTGATGTTTTTAAATTGATGAATTGATTCCCAATACTATATGCATGTGTTTAAAGCAAAGAAAAACATATGAAATATATGAAGAGGATAACTTACCTTGATGAGATGAAATGCCTATGAATAGAAACCTTGTAATGCATGTGTTGCATAATTATTAAGATGTTAATCGAAAGGGCATTGTAGAAATAAAAAATTAATTTTTCTCATGGGTATCCCTTTGTGGAACTGGACTGAGTGTAGTTTTGGATTACCTTGCACTTGGATAATGCTTGGTTAATGGTAAAAGAGAATAAAGAATCTCTTTATACCAGAGTAATTGGAGTTAAGATGTGTTCTTCCCCTTTACCTGAGCTTTCCTAGTCATTAGTGATTGAGAATGGATGTTCCCCTCCCACTTGGGGTGATCCTACACCCGGGACAGCTAGGGCGGCGTATCCTAACATCCTAAGCGACATGAGGCTGTGGTCTATTCATATGGATTGAATGAGGGTTAGTAAGCATCCTCTCTCCTAGATTGAATGAGACATGGGTCCAGTTACCTGGAGTAGTTCTGTGTAATGAAGTGAGTCACAAAGAGGTTGAAGTGCACTAACCTAAAAGTAGACTACTACCAAGTAAATGATTTTGTAATGCTAGCATGAACAAGAGATGAACTTAATGATTTGAGATACGATGAGATTTCTATCATGACATATTGAGATTGGAAAAGTGATTATGGTTTGAGGACATGGATTCCGATTTAATGATTTGTGTCTTAATGACTTTGGACTTGATGTGATTTTTGACGATTACGAATGATTTTCATAATGTTAAATGGAATATCTATTTCGGAAAGAGGAAGGACTTGATTTAGCCTTTTGTCACCTTCCTAGAGTAATAATAAATGTTTTGAATAAAAATGAGGTTTTTTTCTAAAATAGCTGGAATTATTGTGATGACACGGTTTGAAACAAACTACTGAGAATTTTGATTCTCACCCCCACTATTCTTTATGGTTTCTATGATAATTTCAGGTAGCCGAGCAGATCAGTAAGTGTATGGAGCTTACTTGAAGATTCATTAGGATATTCTTAGTTAAGTATTTGCAAATTAGTTCTAGTAATTTTCTTTATCCAATAAAATTAGTATATAATGCGCAAAAATGTATAATTGGTATATTATTCCTTTCATTATGTATGTAAATTATGCTTTCGTGAAGATTCATATTTTGTATATTATTAAGCTGTTTATCTGAATAATTTGTGGATATTCACAAATAACATTCTAAATTCTAATTACTGATGCTTAAATTGGATACGTCATTAGTGTTAGTAATTTGGGACATTACACTATGGTATCAGAACAGTTCATCATGTTGCGCCGGGGTATGGACTAGCTACGTTTTGTTATGCATTTATCATATCCCAGAGATAAGATGCGTAGGTAGAGCTGCATAATAGCCTTAAGTCTGTATGTTATGGTTAACTGTCATCCTGTCACATAATGTTGAGTCTAGCCAACTCAATATATAATGTGTGGTGTGTACAGAAGACTATGACATCGACCAGGCGTACGTGTTAAGGCAAGACAGTTGCCGATAGAACTACAAGAGATTTTTAGAAAGTTATCAGCTTCTAAGCGAGAGTAAGGAGAATGCCTACGATTACGAAGGAGAAAGGATGTAGCTACAATTAGGAAATTGGAAAAAATGGAAAATAATCCATATCCGTAGTGAGAATATGTGAATAGTCATGAATGGAAGTAAGAACTTTTGTTACATTTTAGGGTCTAGAATAATTTATTTACCTCTTATATGGAAAAGATTTTGTTGAGTTAGTGTGCACAGACAAGCAATGAGTATCACTCACTTTTATTTGTTGAAGAGGAGATAGAATATTAGTAGATTGAAGTTAAAAGACTTTTGGAGTTTATTGGAACTTACAGTATATGAGAGGTATTTAGAATTACCTTCCTAGATATAAATGTGTATACATATATTTTTCCCAAGTGTGTACGAAGGCAAAGGAGTTTGAATTTATGGAATGTGAGAAAGGGAGTTTGACGATAAGTCAATACTTGGTTAAGTCTGAGGAAGGAAAAAGAGGAGGAATAAAATAAATCATACGACCAATATTTGACTAATGTTTGTTGAAGATCAATGTTGAGCTTAGTGGGTTGAGTTTGTTGTTAGATCTGAATAT
Source organism: Ormosia semicastrata (assembly GCA_029884595.1). Classification (NCBI taxonomy): domain Eukaryota; kingdom Viridiplantae; phylum Streptophyta; class Magnoliopsida; order Fabales; family Fabaceae; genus Ormosia; species Ormosia semicastrata. Next base: position 11,830,420 of record JAQQTO010000038.1, read on the forward strand.
TCTCCTTCTCTTCTTGTTGCTTCAAAAGTTTTCACCCTCATTCTAGGCTTGGATGCGTTACATGGTTCACCAGGACAATTTGGTACTCCTTCGATTGCAACATGGTCAACTCTGGACTGTGGCTTCAAATATGTTAACTAGAAAGACTCAAAAGTGGTCGGATGATACCAAGAGATTGCCAGAAGTAGCAGGAGCCTAGATTGCTTAAAAAATAATTAAAGTTGTTTCTAAGGGTCATAACTTAGGATAGATGATTTGATAAACTAGATAAGAGAGAACAATAATGTTCTCCAAGAATGACTCAAAAGGTCAGAGTACTATCATAATGGAGTTTGAGAAAAAATATTTTGAAGACTGTCCTTAGAACCAGATGTGAGCATAGAGCACTTGCAAGCCTTATGGACTAGATGAACGAATTTTCTGAACTATATATAATTAGAATGATTGTGGTCCTTGTAGATGATATATTTATCTATTTAAATACACTTAAAGAGTATGGAGATCACCTCAAGAAGATACTAGAAATTCTGAAGGAGAAGCAAATGTATGTTGGTAAGGTGCAAATATTAGAATATGAAATTTTCGGAGAAGGGATATATGTAGACTAAAGTAAGAATAAACACGAGAATTGAAAGAGAATGACCATTGAATCATGAATGAGGTTCTTATGGGCCACATGTATATCTCTGTTATGTTTCTTCATTTGAAACCTTGAGGTCCAAGGGCCTTATTTTACATAATATCTGGATACATCTGCATCAATCTTTAGGTGATGACAATGTTTTAACTGTCAGATTTGCTGAGGAAAGGAATGTAAGGAATTTTAGAATTTGTGTTTAAGAAACTGATATTCCCTGTTGGAAGTTTAGATTCTGTGAAATAGTTTATTAAAAGGAAATTATATTCTTCTATAGATGAGAGGGTATCTTACATTTTGTTAAATAGGACAATGTTTGAAGTTAGATATTTAATCATGCATGTTTACATGTTAGCTAATGTGGACAAGTATACGGCTAGGTTTTGTTCCCTTTCGGTTAAGACCTTAACACTCAAAATTGATTTGGTAACTACAAGGATTTACTCTATTGGAGATGTATACTGCCAGAATGAAATTGTAACTTTGCACACGATTAGGAGAAATCATATATTCACACTAATAGAATTGAGTCTGTATTAAATGATTTGACAATGTTTTACTATTGCGATGTGTCAGAAGGAAGGGATTCAAAGAATAAATAAATAAATTTAAGAAAATTCCTAATCTGGTTGAACTTTTAAGATAAGGAGCAAAGTAGAGAAGTGGTGGAGAAGTTCAAAAAAGATTATTAGAAGTTGCACATACTTATGTAACGTAGGAGGTGTTCTTAGAGACTTTCTTACACAAGTGTTTTCTAAAAAATACCCAAGACGATAAAGGAGTGGAGTATATCTGGAGCTAAAACGGGAAGGCATATCTATTGTATAATGTGAAGTGAAGTGAAGGAAAGAAATCAAAAGATTTGTCGAGTCTATGGAGATTGGGAGCTTTTTCCACTTTAGTTAAGGAGTGTAAAATTGTGGAGACTACTCGATCAAAGTTTCACATTGAGCAAATCCTCATGAGTCTTGAAAAGAGGAAAAGAATAAACGATGAGAATAAAAGATGTGATTTTTCAACCAATGATTCACAAATTAGAAATGAGCCACAATCAAATGAAAACTGAGGAGCCTAAATGCTCTAAGTGTGGAAAGAGACAGCATGGTGACAAACTTTGCTTGGTATGCGTTGTAAATGATTAATCAGGATACTATGTCAGTAGGTGTCAGCAGAAGTAAAAAGTTATACCCAATCCTTGACTACCAGCTCCAAGTAAGGCATATACTTTAAGAATGCTAGAGGAAGCTCAATCTTTTGACTCTTTATAAGTTAACTCTCGTTACGATAAAAGAATATGAACATCTAAGTTTGATTGAAAGTTAGAGTAGACAAGATAAATACAATCAAGGATAGTTGTGGAAGGTTTCTAAATTTTGGTATGAGAAGCTAAATTTTGGGGACAAAATTTTTAAAAAGATGGGAGAATTGTAACATTCTCTTTTTAGCAGGTTATACTTGTATATGGTCATAAGGTACCATAATACTTATTTAACATGTTTGTTGATTTTTAAGACGTTTTAAGTTAATTTAGGCACTTTGTCGCAACACAGAACGTACAAAATGACTATTTTAGCTCAGAAAAATAACAGAAATGCTAAATCAAAGGAAATAAATAAGAAAAATTTTATTAATAGGTCACAAATGTGTGAAAGTGGATGTTGTTGAATTTTGAGGACAAACAGAGTCAGTTTGATATTTTAAGGATACTGTAGAAGTGTTTTAATACTGAATATGATAAATAGCTCAAAATAGTTTAGAATTTAGCTTAAATAGTTAAAAGGATAGAAATAAATATAGAGAGTTTATTTTTAAGTCATAAAGGATAGGAATAAGTTGTATGAAATTTGGAAGATCAGACAGGTTAGTTTAGTATTTTAATGACATTGAGATAATGTTTAACGACAAAATTAATCAGATAAATGGGTCAGAAAAGAATAATGAAGCCTACAGGCTAGTGACCTAGTATAATGAAAACAATGGGATGATGATATGGAAAATAGTGTAAAATCCTAGAATTTTTCCTGATGCCTATGGAGATTGGAAAAATTCATTTATGATAAATTAAAGTGCGTTTAACAGATAAAAATTTATCGGTTGAATTGTACTTTTTCTTTTCATTTTTTTCTTGCTACCATCCCACACCCTCATCATTGAAGATATTTTTCTTTCTCTCACACTCGATTGACCAAACAAAAGAAGAAACAAAAAAAAAAGATAAAGAAATAAAGAAAATAAGAGAAGAGAGGACGGAAACATAAATGAGAGGAGAGAAACAGAGAAGGAAAAAGAGAAAAGGAGAATAAGGGAACGTGAAATTGAGGCAAAAGCAGAAAAATGGAGAAAAAAAGGAAGAAGGAAGATCAAGTAAGAACCAAAAAGGAAAATCAAGAATGGAAAAACATGGAGCAATGGGAACCAAGGTAGGAGAATTTTTCTCACTCTTTTCTTCCTCTTTTGTAATTCAATATCTGATTTCTTGATGGCTTTGAGTGAGATTTTTGAGTTGATAATGAAAGATTTAAGCTTTTATATTTGATTACGATATGAAAACTTGTTTTTCCTCTTCTAATTTCTTGATGATTCTTAAGGTTAAAAAATGGGTATTGAACTCACTTTTGATTTGTGATTTTAGATGAGTAATTTAGTGTTTTGGTCTATTTTTTATGAAATAAATTAGTGTTTTAAGTTTCCTTTTATGTTTGTGAACTTGTTTGGGACTTAAAATCACCTACATGTTGGATTTTGGTGGCCAAAATCTATTTTGGCCCAAGAAATTGTGTTACGACTCTTCAAAGTGAGTTGCAGAGTTTCTGGCCCAGAAACAGGGCCCGTGTTTGAAGACACAGGGAGGGGGGACCATGTTCCTCTCTGCTAGTTGAAAATTCATGAACAACACAGAGGAAAACACAAGGGGGAGCGTGTCTACATACACGGGCCGTGTCTCCCTCTGTAATGAGAATGAGCTCTTGTGGTCTTCATGAAGGTTGTAGCTCTTTCTCTTAGCTTTCCAATGCCACTGAAATCACCTCGTTTCAACCTTTATAGCTCAAGTTTTGCTTGTTTTATTATACAAATGTCAAACTTCGTGTTCTGCTGCTAGAAACAGAAATATTTTTTGATGTTTTTAAATTGATGAATTGATTCCCAATGATATATGCATATGTTTAAAGCAAATAAAAACATATGAAATATATGAAGAGGATAACTTACCTTGATGAGATGAAATGCCTATGAAGAGAAACCTTGTAAATGTATGTGTTGCACAGTTGTTGAGATGTTGATTGAAAGGGCATTGTAGAAATGAAAAATTAGTTTTTCTCATGAGTATCCCTTTGTGGAACTGGACTGAGTGTGGTTTTGGATTACCTTACACTTGGGTAATGCTTGGTTAATGGTAAAAGGGAATAAAGAATCTCTTTATACCAGAGTAATTGGGTTAAGATGCGTTTTTCCCCTTTACCTGAGCTTCCCCAGTCATTAGTGGTTGAGAATGGATGTTCCCCTCCCACTTGGGGTGATCCTAAACCTAGGACAGCTAGGGCAGTGTATCCTAGTATCTTAAGCGACATGAGGTCGTGGTCTATTCATGTGGATTGAATGATGGTTAGTAAGTATCCTCTCTCCTAGATTGAATGAGACATGGGCCCAATTACCCGGAGTAGTTCTGTGTGATGAAGTGAGTCATAAAGAGGTTGAAGTGCACTAACCTAAAAGCAGACTACTACCAAGTAAATGATTTTGTAATGTTAGCATGAACAATAGATGAACCTAATGATTTGAGATATGATGAGATTTCTATCATGACATATTGAGATTAGAAAAGTGATTATGTTTTGATGACATGGATTCCGATTTAATGATTTGTGTCTTAATGACTTTGGACTTGATGTGATTTTTTACGATTACGAATGATTTTCATAATGTTAAATGAAATATCTATTTCGGGAAGAGGAATGACTTGATTTGGTCTTTTGCTACCTTCCTAGAGTAATAATAAATGTTTTGAATAAAAATGAGGTCTTTCCCCGAAATAACTGAAATTATTATGATAACATGGTTTTAAACAAACTACTGAGAATTTTGATTCTCACCCCCACTATTCTCTATGGTTTCCATGATAATTCCAAGTGACCAAGCAGATCAGCAAGTGTATAGAGCTTACTTGAAGGATTCGTTAGGATATTATTAGTTAGGTATTTGCAAATTAGTTCTAGTAATTTTCTTTATCAGATAAAATTAGTATATAATGCGCGAAAATGTATAATTAGTATATTATTCCTTTCATTATATATGTAAATTATGCTTTCGCAAAGGCTTATATTTTGCATATTATTAAGGTATTTATCTGAATAATTTGTGGATATTCATAAGTAACATTATAAATTCTAATTACTGATGCGTAAATTGGATACGTCATTAGTGTTAGTAATTTGAGACGTTACAACATCTGAACTTTAGAAAGCCTAGTTTCATCCCTTAATCATATTTTAACAAAATCAACAGAGCAACCATTTATAAACATACATATAACCATAAACAATTAAACTTATAACTAAAACATGGCATCCATTCTAGAGTACCCGTAACCCCCATTATCCATTGAAAATATTTTCATTGTTTGTTTGATAGTTTCTATGAAAAGGGGAAAGCTATAAAATATACAGATCCAAGGAGAAAGCAAAAAATGGAAACGAAGATATACATAGGAAGAGATAGATAAGAAGGAAAAGGACAAATGCACATACCTGAAAGCTGAATGGCAGAAGGAAAACGAAAAAGACAGATGCTCTCTATGGAAGAAGATTTTACTCTGAAGCTGAAGAACCAAAAGAGGCTCTGCATTGTTTATGACAGAAAGATGCCATACATGGGTTTGTTTTGCATTAAAGATGACATTATTTTGGTGGTTGGAGGCTCAATAACCAGAGGCTCATTCGTCCAAAATTCTGAAAAGCTAACAGCTTTAAAAAATAATACTCAATGAAATGCTTTTTACTCAACAACTTTTTTCAAAGAAAAAAAGTTGTTGAATCAACAATAAAAAAATGTCAAACATAAATCAACAATAGTCAACAGTTTTTTTTAACAAAAAAGCTGTTGGAGGGTTTAATAAATCTAAACCAAACACATGTTAAAAATATAATTTATTGTACATTTTACTGCTATTTAATTTTTTTAGTGATACGAGAAAATAAAACAAGTTTAAAATCAGTGAACCAAAGCAAAATTGCTTTTAGTTGAATGATGTAAAAATTTTGAGTATGGAAAAACTAGGTTTAAATATGTTTTTAATTCTTCTAAATATATCAATTTTTGTTTTAGTTAACAAAATTTTTTGTCTATGTAATTTTAAAAGTGAATAAAGTTGATCTCTGCTCTTATTTCTAAGGTGAATGAAACTGATTCAATTCAATTCTTTCATATTAAATTTTTCTTTATTTGGGCAAAAATAATTTAATATGAGTAGATTGAATTGAACTAATTTTACTCAATTTTAAAATGAGAACAAAAATTAATTTTACTCACTTTTAAAATTACATAGATACAAATCGTTACAAAAATTTTTAAGGGAATAAAACCAAAAATTAATATATTTAAGTTAAGAAATTATTAAGTAAATACTATTATCATAGATATTTCATTTAATATTAAATATCTGTAAATTTATATAAATTATATTAAAAATATATCTATTTCTAAATAATATATATTTATACATGTCAACAGTTGAATGAAATATTTACTTAAGAATTTATCGTAAAAAATGCATGCAAAAGAAACAAATATCAGGCTCACGATACTATTTAAAAGGTTGGAAAAGGATTCCAAATTTCTAGCATTGCCTTCTCTAACAAGATAATTTGAATTTTCATACGGAATAGTGAACTGTGTCATCATCATCCTGATTAAGCAGCACAAGAGCTCTCTATATATGACGTTGTAGAGGGGTCAACCGACCATTTGACAATATATTGTTCGTTTAGTCACGGGTGAGAAAGTTCACAACCAACTTTGCAATTATTTTTTTGACAGGGTCAGCTGTGCAATTTTGACAATGTAATTCTGTCATTATGTGCATGTTTGAGATAGTTATGAAAATTAAATTATTTTAATAATTAATTATTGTATAATTTTTTTATTATAATCTATTATAAGAAAAAAAATTATGTTTAGATATATTAACTAAAATATAATTTTAAACTAATTTATTTTATTTAAATGGTATAAAAAATTATTTTTATGTATTAAATTATTAAAATAAATATAAAATATTTAAAAATTTATTTAATTGATTAAAAATTATTTAATTAAAAATAAAATAATATTTATATATCATTATTAAAAATAATCCCAATATTTTTTTTACATAATACTCAACTAATAGCTTAATTTCCAAACCGCTTATTTATCCAAAAATAAGTTGTTTGATTTTTTGACTTCGCAAAGCCAAATACGTTTAATCACATAGACAACAGCTTTTTTGCTAAAAAAATTGTTGGATGTCAAAAAACATCTACCCATAAATGAAACATATATTTTATAGTTTATATTTATATAGTTACAGTGTTGAATATATTTTTTTTATAAAATTCAAATTTCATGCAACGGTTGATTTGTTAAATCTAACCATTGAATTAATGAAATTCAATGTTTAAAAAATGTTGTTATTCAATAATGTAACTATACCAAAACTTATTCTCAAGGTAAGCGGTACCCAACCCACTTTTTGATTTGGAAAAAGATCATCTTACCGTGTACAGTGCACACACCACTTTTAACACCATAGGCCACGTCAGATTAATTTTCAAATTCAATCATATTTGCCTTCAGTTTTTTCCCTCTCCTTCTCATTTCCATCTCCCTCTCATTTCTGTCTCCCTCTCGTTTCTCCCTCTCGTTACCCCCTCTTCCTCAAATATCTCCATCCTTGACTTCTTTCACTTCTCCGTCACCCACGTCCCTCCGTCCGGCGAGCTCCGTCCGTGCACAACCTCCGCTAGCTTCTGTCTCTGTAGCCCGCACGAAGCTCCATCAGTGCCGCTACCTCTGCTGCCTTCTGACACGTCATCAAGGTACTATTTTCCTTCTCCATTAGCTGATTGTATTAAGTTCTGGGAGTGCAGTCCAGTGGCATTCTGGTTGGTGGCGCATGATACATACATTGTTGATTTTTTCTTCGATTGCTTATTGCTACACGAGATTCATTCTCGGGTAAGGTAGGAATTTGGGAGATGCATTTCCAGTTTGGCTGTATTGGTGGATATCCGTAGCTTGTTGTATGTGTTAGGATGGACGTTCTATCATTGAAATGAATTTTTCTTTAATTGGGTGATATTGTGCATCGTACGTGCTTGACAGAATGCCCAAATGTTCCATATAATGATACGTTAGATTTGGCACCTGTTCTCTTGGTGAACATCTCAAAACTTCCTCTTAAACAGCAGGAAATTTGAGAGGAATCATTGTTAAGGTTTCAACCTTTCCGAATTTTTCCATTGTTTGTTATATATCATATACCTGTTGAATAGATGCTTTGCATTATGTTTAGTTTTGGTAGACTTTGGCTAATCTATCCGTCCCTTGCTCAATGACTTCATCATTTCCTTTTTTCATTTATCTATAATATATTCTGAAAAAAATTATGCAGTGATTACATGTTCCTTTTCTCTGATGCTTATATGTACATGTAGCTCACCTTTTACATATCCTTTTTATGTCTTCTTGTTCTAGCTGTGTCCCCTAGTGGCTGCCTTTGCTTTTTGATTATACTGCCTATATTGCCATGTTCACAGTTAAACCATTCAGATTTTTCCCTTTTTTTGTCATTGTTAAAACATTTTGATAAGTGCTGGAAAAAATATTTTGGGATCTTGTATCTTAGACACAATGGTTATTTGAAGAACAAACAAGAGAAAGAAGCAAATATTTGTATAGGACTGATTCTAGGAAGAGAATATTGTCCATCAAAATTGGCTCTTGTATGTGAATTTCACTCATGAACATATTTAGAGCTTTGCTTATGTTCATATCATGTTTTTTGCTTTTGTTTTTACTAGCCTATAGAATTGGTCTCTTGAAAGACATGACAGACAATGGTGGCCTTCAAAAATACTATAGATGTGTGTCTAAACCAAACAATAATGTTGAAAGTGGAAGCATGCTACTTAAATAAGTGGTGACACAAGGCCCCAAGCAGAGATGCTTGCTTACAAAAAGTTTTTGTAAAGTCATACCCCCACACACACAACTAGAGATCTTGAGAGAAGTAGAAGTATTGGCTTTAGTTGTAATTCCTTATAAACAAATTCCATTATTGGTTGCTTGTGTTTGTTGGTTCTATCACTTATCATGCCATTTTTTTTACACTATTTTGACCTCTTGGTTAATGAGGTATAAATTTTTGGTTAATGACGTGTATTGGATGGTTAACGGCTTAACCATTGACCACTTAATCGCCCAAGAATCAACATATACACATTATTAACCACAAATTTCTACCTCGTTAACCAAGAGTAAAAAATGTTGTAAAACAATAGTCATATTTTGTCCTTTTTTTTAATCCAAGCCTTAACACTTCCACTCATTTCTCTTTACTATAACTCTAACTTATACATAAATGTAAGAGCATGCCTTACAGTCACTATGGAAAATCTGCTGACCATTGATAGCTAAAATGCTTTCCACTTGTTGAATTTTTGGATGGTAACATGAGTTTTGCATGTGCAGGTTAATGGAATTGGAAATAGGTGCTTACATGGAGGATGAAAATACTGTCAATGGTGGTGGAGTGTTAGATGATGGCGGTGGCGGTGCTGAATGCATTGAAGAAGCAAATGAAGCTGAGTTAACTATGAGTGACAACCTCGATGAGCAATCTGAACCTTGTGAGCCTGTAGTAGGCATTATATTTCCTTCGGTGGATGCCGTTAAGTTATTCTATCGGCAGTATGCTATTGCAAAGGGATTCAATTTCATCATTAGGAACTCAAGAAAAGGAAACGATGGAGAGTTAAAATACTTCATTCTAGCATGTTCACGAGGAGGGAGTTGTGTGTCAACAATACCAACTGATTTGAATACATATCCAACAATCAAGAATAACTGTCAAGCGAAGATAATTGTGAGTTTGAACAAAAATGGACTTTGGTACATAAAGAAAGCTGTACTTGACCACTCTCATGATCTCAGCCCAGTGAAGGCAAGGATGTTCCAAGGAAACAGAAACATCAGCATGCACGTGAAGAGAAGAATAGAGATCAATAATGAAGTAGGCGTGAGGTTGAACAAGACCTTCCGTTCTCTTGTTCATGATGTTGGAGGGTATGATAATTTACCATTTGTTGAACGAGACGTGAGAAACTATGTTGGGAGGGAAAGACGTGCGATTGGGAAGGAGGGTGATGGTAAAGTTCTAAGGAGTTATTTTTCACGGATGCAACAACAAAGTAGTCATTTCTTCTATTCTATAGATTTGGATGATGACTTTCACGTGAAGAATGTTTTTTGGGTTGATGCAAGAAGTAGAGCTGCTTACGAATCGTTTGGAGATGTTGTGACGTTTGACACAACTTATTTGACAAATAGGTATGACATGCCATTTGCTCCATTCGTTGGTGTGAATCATCATGGGCAATCAATTTTGCTAGGATGTGGTTTACTATCTACTGAAGACACTGATTCGTTTATGTGGCTGTTTGAATCTTGGCTTAATTGTATGTCAAGTAAGGCTCCAAATGGTATTATCACTGATCAATGCATGGCAATGAAAAGAGCAATCCATATAGTGTTTCCTACTACTCTCCATCGATGGTGCTTATGGCATATCATGAAAAAAATCCCACAGAAGTTGAAAGGTTATGGTGAATATAACAGTATCAATGATGCAATGAAAAATGCAGTTTATGATTCCTTGACAGAGGCTGAATTTGAAGGAAAGTGGGTTACTTTCGTCCAACAACATGACCTATAAGACAATGAATGGTTGAGTGAGTTGTACAATGAGCGACAGAGATGGGTCCCAATCTTTTTGAAGAAAGATTTTTGGGCTGGAATGTCAACGACCCAAAGGAGCGAGAGCATTAACACATTTTTTGATGGGTATATAAACTCATCAACAACTCTGCAGGTATTTGTAAGGCAGTATGATAATGCTCTCCACGATAAGGTAGAAAAAGAATATGAGGCAGATTGTCGATCATTTAACAGCATTATTGCATGTGGGTCGAACTCTATGATTGAGAGGCAATTCCAAGGCGAGTATACCCATTCAAAGTTTGCTGAGGTTCAAGCTGAATTTAGGGGTAAAATGAATTGTTCTATTTTCATTAAATGTGTTGAGGATGGAATCTCTACTTATGATGTGTTAGAGGAGATGGTAGTAGTTGGATGTATGAAAGAAAGAACAGTAGAGGTGGTATTTAATCGCAACAATCATGATGTTAGATGCAAATGCTTGTTGTTTGAGTTCAAAGGCATTGTGTGTAGACATGCTCTTGCTTGTTCTTGCAAGAAGAAAGGGTGAAGGAAATGCCTTCGAAATATATTTTGGCAAGATGGAGCAAAAATATAAGAAGGAAACATGCATACATCAAGAGCAGTTATGATGTGAAACAATTGCAACCTCAAATGCAAAGATTTGATAATTTATTGAAGGAGTTTTACGAAGTTGCCGAAGTTGCTGCTGAATGTGACAATGCTAGTGATTTTTTTCTCCAAACATTGCGTGCATGTAAAGGCAAGGTGCAGTCGATTGCTACATCGAACCACAATAATGTCACATGCCATAAAGGTCAACACAAAACAAGCAATATGATTGGCATTGGAAGCAATCAAACCAAGGAGTTATCGAGTGAGATTCATAGTCCATTACGTGTTGCTCGTAAAGGCCGCCCTCGATCAAATAGAAAAGTATCAACAGTTGAGCAAATTGTGAGGAAAAAGAGAAAGACAACACTTCAAAGGTCACACATGTTGACAATTGATGTGAGTGCATTTGGATATATTTTCTTGGTGTATGGAATAACTCTTTGCCGTTAACTCTCTTAGAAAGAGTGCATATATTATGAAATGTATTTTTAACTTATTTGTGTTGGTTTATGTAGGAGTGTATCGAGGGAAGCATGAGTCAGATCAATGGAAACAAGCTACATGTATGCTCATCTATGGAAATTATGACTCCTGGAGAACGAGATGACGATTGTACCGTGGTGTGTGTGTGCACAGAAATAAAATTTAAATTGTAATTAGTGTTGAAATGATTGCTATCATTTGGAGTAGTATTGATGGAGTCATTCTTATTTGTAAACTTTTATAAGAATTTATAATTTAACTTTAGTTATATTTCTCCCTTACGCTAGTTTTTATTATTATTTTGAATGTTTATTTTGCTGTAAGTAAAGTAACCAACTTATGTATTTTTTTGGAATAGGTTGTTTGTATAGTTTAGTGAATGACATAGTACTTACAATGTGTACATAATTATATAAGGTTATGTAAATGGTCGGGTAAAACCAATATTTTGGTACAAGTTTATAAGGTATCCAATGAAAATTGTACATGTATGAAGCACAATTATATTTTTTTGGTACTTATGATGTGAATGTATTTGTTTGATTATTTTTGTTTGATTGGTAATGCCATTTTGATTTTTAAACGAATATTACTCATTCCAAGATCAATTCAATGTCAATTACACACCGCCAACAATACCAAGGATAAGTATTCAAAGAGTTTGCTTTCTCATGGGGTAAAAGCTGGAAGGGGTGCATTTGTGCATGCCTATTAACCAACTTGCATGAGGTTCATTAACCACTATTTTGTAATGGTTAATGATCTGCAAAAGCGTTGAATGGTCTATGATTGAATCCACCCAATCCTGGATAGGTTTCTAAATTGACTACTCTTTAATTGTTATTTCTTCCGTTAATTTTGTTAAGTACGATCTTAAACTGTCAAACCCCCCCTTTGCTAACTTTCACTTGATTTGATTAAATTGCATCTACAATCCTCGTGGAGACGATCCGGTGTTGTCACTGTGCTACAAGCTTAGGTAATAACTTCGGTTATAATTTTGACTGAGTTCTAAGGCCTCGTCACCAACTTCCCAAGGCAATTAACCATTTATTTGTTCTTCGTTAAGGAACTACTTTTAGAAGCATTGAAACAAAGTTGGTTAATCCTGAACAAAAAGATGGTTAATGAGCTACATAAATTGGTTAATGGTCATGCACAACTTGAATGAGGTTCTTCAGACTCGAAACAAAGTTGGTTAATCATGAACAAAAATGTGGTTAATGAGCTACAGAAGTTGGTTAATGTCCATGCACAACTTGAATGCAACCATCCATCATTGACCACGTTAACCAACTTTTGAAGGAAATTAACCACCTTTTTGTTCATCGTTAACCAACTATTTTCAGAATCATTGAAATATAGTTGGTTAATCACGAACAAAAATGTGGTTAATAAAATATAGAAGTTGGTTAATGGTCATGCACAAATGCAACCCGACTCGAAACAAAGTTAGTTAATAATGAACAAAAATGTGGTTAATAAGCTACATAAGTTGGTTAATGGCCATGCACAACTTGAATGAGGTTATTCAGACTCGAAACAAAGTTAGTTAATCATGAACAAAAATGTGATTAATGAGCTACAGAAGTTGGTTAATGTCCATGCACAACTTGAATACAACCCCATCCATCATTGACCTCGTTAACCAACTTTTGAAGGAAATTAACCACTTTTTTATTCTTCGTTAACCAACTATTTTCAGAAGCATTGAAATATAGTTGGTTAATCACGAACAAAAAAGTGGTTAATCAGCTATAGAAGTTGGTTAATGGTCATGCACAACTTGAATGCAACAATTCATACTTGAAACAAAGTTGGTTAATCATGAACAAAAAGGTGGTTAATGAGCTACATAAGTTGGTTAATGGCCATGCACAACTTGAATGAGGTTCTCCAGACTCGAAACAAAGTTGGTTAATCATGAACAAAAATGTGGTTAATGAGCTACAGAAGTTAGTTAATGTCCATGCACAACTTGAATGCAACCCCATCCATCATTGACCACGTTAACCAACTTTCCAAGGAAATTAATCACCTTTTTATTCTTCGTTAACCAACTATTTTCAGAAGCATTGAAATATAATTGGTTAATAACGAACAAAAAAGTGGTTAATCAGCTATAGAAGTTGGTTAATGGTCATGCACAACTTGAATGCAACAATTCATACTTGAAACAAAGTTGGTTAATCATGAACAAAATGATGGTTAATGAGCTACAGAAGTTGGTTAATGACCATGCACAACTTGAATGCAACCATCCATCCTTGACCTCGTTAACCAACTTTCCAAGGAGGTTAACCATTTTTTTGTTCTTCGTTAACTAACTATTTTCAGAAGCATTGAAATAAAATTGGTTAATGACGAATAAAAAAGTGGTGAATAAACTGTAGTAGTTGGTTAACGGTCATGCATAACTTGAATGCAACCTTTTCCATACTTGAAACGAAATTGGTTAATCACGAACAAAAATTTGTTATACTAATCAACATCATGACTAATCAATTTGTTTTAAAATCAACATCATAAATCGTGCATAATCGAAAGAAGTCTTATGGGGTGGGCCATCATCATGGGTTGCATTAAGGGGTGGGCCACCATCATGAGTTGCATTAAAAAGTTCCCATGCATAAGAGATTGTCCCACATTTGCACAAACCATCAACAAGAGAACTGTAAGTTACAATATTAGGAACCAACTTTGTGCAATGCATTTCATTGAAGAGGCTCACAGATTCATCAATTCTTTTACTCGTGCAATACCCAATAATCAAGATGTTATAACTCCAAACATCAGGCGCAATACCTCATTCTACAACTATATCAAATAATTTTCTTGCCTCACTCAGATTACACATATCCAACTGAAACCTTAATCCTACCACGCTGTCATGAAAGTTCATTACTTTCCTAACCTCACCATTGATACAAAGCCCTTTCATAAGTGTTGTGAAGGTTATGGTATTGGGTTGATAACCCCTCTTGACCCAAGTGAACCATAAACCATAAACCCTACAAATGAACTTAGCATTTCCAATCAATCAGAAATAACCATATAGGAAAAACAAAATCCAACAATAACTCAGTTCACATTACCCATTATCAATACATACACTATTTGGAACTCGTCAATGGAGCCAACTTCACCCAAAAAATCAAACATTCTACACAAATATATAACAAAAGACTATAATCAGGTTACAATGTTCACGTCCTAGTATCTGTTAAGCATTGGACAACCCGTTACTTCTAGGTGTTCTTCTTATTCCTTAGTTGATACACAAATGGTGTTCGCGTGGACGCACTTTGCAAACGCTTCCTCGGTTGGAGTTTTGCTCGAGTGGCAATGTTTAATGATGGCTTATCAGTGGTAACAGCCTCAACATCAGCTTTATCTATGTAACAACAGACATCAGGTTAGATGCTAAACAATTATGTATATATAAAGCATCTGAGGCGGTGGAAAAAAGATTTGCACAGTTACCTGCATCACTCTCTTGAGGTAAGCTTACTGATGATTCACCTGAAAAGGCATATGATAAGTTAAACAAAGAATAAAATGATACGTAATAACCATGAAATTGTAATGTTAATCAAACAACACTAACCAAAATTTCGAGCGTTTAGTTTGATCTGCGGCCGTGGGCTTCCTACCGTCGACGGTGTGAAAACGTCCGACCCTTCTTTGAGAACCACCCTCATTCCCCTGACTATCACCATGGATAGGCGTTAAAAATGCATCATTTTGTCTATGTACATTTTGAGGATGATCCGTGGCAGCAGCTGAAGTTGAGGGAGCCGTCGCTGGACGCTGAAGTACTATTTCTTTCAACAGACTCAGTTCTTGCTCCAAAACAGAAATCCTCTCTGCAAACTGCGTATTTTGCGCCACCAACCGACGAAGCTCACTAGCATGGTCCTCTCTATCAAAAAACCTTGCTCCATGATGGCCAGACTCAGGTTGTGCATTGACCAATGCCTCTCTAAGTATGTCAACCCGCATCTCTTCAGGCGTAGCAGCCACATCCTCGATTATCTGATAATGCACAAAACACACAAAACACACAACTATCAAATGTTGTATATTGCAAAACATATTACAATGTCTCACTAATTCAACCATGCTTACCAAATTGTGTCGAAATGCCCGATTAATCTTTGCCTTGCTGATTCCCACGTTTTGCCAATTCAAAAACCGTGGAAACGGAAACACCCGGGGGTTATTATCCATTTTCCACATGGACAGGTGGTCTAAAGCCCAAACCTACATCAAACAATTGTCAGATTTAAGTACATAGTTTTACTAAGAATGTCAATATAGATATATGCTAATAAAATTCATTCATATGAATAAAATACAATGATTTTTCAAATATTATAAATTTATACCTGAAGGATAGCTGCACACCCTATTATGTGTCTCTGGCGTGAATTCTCCCCTCTTCTGACAACTAAGGCAGCCATGGTTAAGCTATCAACTAAGTAATCGTACACTGCTACACCCCAGCAGTAACTACCTAGAGCATCTAAGTCATCTAACATCTGAGTGAAGCCGCCATACACATGTCTTCCTGTTCGTGGAAAGTAAAACACCCCAAATGCAAGTAGAATGTACGCCTACAGAAATCATCCACCTGATGATCACCTTGATGCGCATGGAGCAGTTGGACTATTCTGTCAACGGTGACAACTTCACTCCCAAGCAGAGACAATGTATTACATTCCCCTCCATCATTAGGTTGGAGACGTTCACCTCAAACGCGCAGTCCAAGCGCCAAACATACATCAATGGGCTTAAAACCAACCACCCGACTTCTAACTCTGAACCCCGTAGCTTGGTCGTCCCATCGACAAGCTAACTCCCACAATAGTACACCAGAGATTTACAAATTCTCTGGCATATTCAGAAGTGATCTAAATGGAGTGGTCAATATTCGGGTTCGTTGAGCAGTGGTCAAATTATAGTTAATCTCAACCAACACATGGGATGCGCAGGCATGCCTCAAACGTAACTGAAGAGTATAACAATAAAGTCCATATTAGTAATAAATAAATAGCAGTCATGCAAATAGTGAAAGCAGTTCATGTGTACCATACATTTTGACTGTTTGCCATGCTCCAAACAATTGATTCAACAAACACACTTTGCAAACGAAGCCACAACACCTGCAAAATAATTGAAAGCATTTAAATATGTCTCGTACTATAACCGAACCCCAAGTAATCAATGTAATGGTATAACAATGTAATCAATATAGAGGGTTAAGACTTAGAGAGCATAGTTCTTGAAACATTCTATTCATCATTTTCAGCAATAGCAAATTCTACTCAATCACATAATCTAAATATCATTTTAATAATTTTTTAAAAAGCATATTTGTCAATGTGGTCTTTATTATGAGTTAACTAAAGCTTATACTTTATCAGTTTGCACTTATAGTTTCCAATCTCTGCTATAGAGCTTGTTATAAGTTTTTATTTTCTCACAGCAGATCTTATTCTTGGGTAACGTGAAGACTAATGAGGAAGCTAGAAGTGAGGGTCTTGGCTAATTAGTTCCTTTTGGATTTTTGGTAATTTCCGCATATGTGGAGAATAACTAATTCCAATTGAAATGAACTCTTTTGGAAAGACATGCAATGAAAAATATACATATATGTTAGTCCCGTGTGTGAGACAGATAATTTAACTTCTGTATACAAGATTCTGAATGATTTTAAAAGTGTTTCCTGATTGTGCTCATTCAATTTAACGCCTATCATGCCAGCTTTATGTACTTCTCTATCTATATACATGAATTATAAAATGATGAGACCTTATTTCTTCATGTTCTCTATGTATCAGAGTCAAGCATATAACATACAAAAATAATTGTCTTCATCGAATTTTCATTTTTCTTAGTTTGCTTATATTTAGCTTCTTCCTACACAATTACCGGGACAATGTTGCAAGTTCATCTGGAGGCAAACTACGAGCATTCTTTATTGGCATGGGATTCCTACCATGCCTTGTCGATAAAGTGATTAAGGAGAATGGTACTTTATGTATGAGCAGTCAATGACATGCACTAAGTGCATGCCAATTGAAGTACTACGATTCGATTCATTTTCTTTTAAATTTATAGGTGAAGAAAATTCTGACATGTTATTAGAGGTTCTCTTCAGATCTTCTGTAAGTAGACCAAAATATATCTTTTGAAAGAAAGAAAACTTGTAATAATATTATTTGCAGTTGTGTTTGCTCCTTATTTAATACTGCAACCAATATGCTTTTCAAACTTTCCATTGAATATTCGATTGTTGACTATTTTTACTTTCCACTATTTTTGATTGCTGACTATTGATTTCCAATGGATTAGGCTCATAAATCCAAGTCTAACTCATCAGATTCTTTGGAAGGCTTTCTTAATACAAGCAGGGGTAGGAGAAGTGCCCCAAATTTCGTCTTGTTGGTCACTCAAAAGAGGTAACTTGGTTCCTTGATCCTCCCCTCCCAATTTTGAACTTTTTAGGGTAGAGATTCTAGGTTTATAGAATGTTTCCATTTACTAGATAGTATGGATTAAAAGTTTAATAAACATTTGATCTGTTTTATGTTGAAAGTTTAATAATATTTCCATTTGGCCTTTTTTAAGGATTAGTTATATCTAAATGGTTTATGTAAAAGTTTTAACTGCTTTCTCAACTTGCTCTGAAATTGTATAGGCTCTTCAAAAATCAAATTCACAGTCTTCTGATTCTCTGGATAGATTATTTGATGATAAGGATCCTCTGGAGATTTTCACGGTCAATCAACCAAAAGAGGTGCTTGCTTCTTATTCCTCAACAAACCTCAGTTGGTTTATTACAAAATTTAGTCAGGCTGTCATCATGGTAGAAATGAGTTGAATGGTTGAACTTGTATTTAAATACTGATTACTTTTGCTCTATTGCATGCTGTAATCCTTGCTATAACCATTTATTGCTAGCTAGTTCTTCTGATCTATTACTGTCACATATTTGTGCTTGTTGTAATCTGTCAGTGTATGTTGTTTAAATCTTTTCAAAGTTCAGGTGTACTCTTATGTCATCCAAAATTCCAAATATATATTTCCTTTCAAATAATTGCTTTTCACATTTTCTTGCATCTCATTGTCAACCTTTAAAACTACACGGGTAATTTATTATTGAGGTGTGGTCACCAGTTTGTCACAATAATCAGCTAAGCTAATAAGTTTAAATACAAGTGTTGGAAATGCTACCTCCAATGTTACAAACTTGCAGGTGACACACACATATAAGTGTTGCACCTACTAGCTCACCTAAAATGCATTACACACAATCAACAGACACACACACACGCACGCGCATGCACACACATACACACACACACATGGATATACCAACAGCATCTCCTTTGAAATACAAAGAAGACACACACACAAAGACAGAGCAACTACCCAGGGAGAACAAAGAGGAGGATGACAACTTACTTCAAGAGGCAACCACGCGTGGACGATGACGATGCTTTGCCGTTTCTCCGACGATAATGTCGGCACTTCTAGGACAACGATCTCGAAGTCTTAGCCAAGAGGTTCTACGACATGCTTCGAGAGAAGTTCTAGATTGAGGATTTTCTCGATTGTCCGAGAAAAGGAAAAAGAAAGCAAATGAACACCGAAGAGCGTGATAAATGGAGGGAAATGTGGAGAGAATAGGGGGAAATTTGAGAGGAGAAAGGGACGAGAGAAATGGGGAAATATGAGAGGAGAAAGGGACGAGAGAAAGGGACGGGATAAAAGGGGGAAATTTGAGAGGGACACTGCGTTGGGAGAAAGGGGAAAGTTGAGGGAGAAAGTGAGGACGGAGAGAGGAAATGAAAATGAAATGAAAAGGCAGATTCGTATGCACAGTGATGTCGCAACATACGGTGTTAAAAGTGGTGTTTTACTGTTTGCGGTAAGATAATCGGGATTGTTTTGATTTATAAGTACGAGAAAGAAAAAAAATATAACCTATTTTTTTTAATAATCTGTCGCCTAATAGTATTTTTTTTTTAATTTAGGCTACGTTTCGTGCATTGTATAAAGAAAATATGATAGTATAAATTAATACTATCAGGTTTTATTCAATGTTTAGTGCATTCAACTGATAGTATAATAAAATCAGGTCAAGTCATTTTATCCTATTCTAAACTGATAACTTTATCCCCTCCTCTAGTACATGATAAGACATGATAGAATTTCTATTCTAATCTTATCCTCAATTTCATTTTTTATCACTCATTTTCCTTGCGCCACCACTACCACCACCACCACCACCCCCACCACCTCCGCCATCACCGCCACCACTGCCACCACTACCGCCGCCGCCACCACCACCACCACCACCACCATCACTACCGCTACCACCACCACCATAAGACTTTTTATTATTGTTTTTTAATTATTTTAACTTTTATGCTAAATGATATTTTAGTCTTAAAAAAATTATACAATAAGTTAATTTATCTTTTTGTTATCAAACAAAAGATAGGATTATGTCTTATCCTATTAATTATACTATCATATTTTATATTATTTTATCATCTTATCTTATACTATACTATCTTATACATCAAACATAACATTAATCGCTATCACTCTCCAACTTATAGAATATCCTCCAGTTTTTCCAAAGATACTGCCTTGACTTAACACTGTCTTATGCGTATCTAAGTGTAACAATAAATATTTCCAAAAATTAACTAATTAATTATTCTTATTATCTTAACAAGGGGTTTCTTTTAATTGCAAGTAATTAAATAATTAAATTAATATCATGATTAGTTTTTTGATAAAAATTTCATAAATAGTTAATTAATTTATTAGTTACATAATTAGTTAATTATTTTATTAAATTTTAATTATTTAATTATTGATTATATGTATCTCAGTGTAATAATAAATATTTGTACCAAAAAAGTGTAATAATAAATATTTCTATAAATTAAAGAAAATATTGCTTATCGAGTAACCGACACGAATGAGTGGTGGAAAGTGAAAACCCACAAAGAGTTAAGCGCATGTAATAGAATAGTAATGTCACATTGGAAAAGTTAAATTGACTGCGTTTGGTATATCGTATAAGGAAGTTATCAGGTGTTTATTATACTAACTTGATAGTATACTCAAATCAGGTCAATCTTTTTTATCCTTTTTTATCCTGTTTTAACCTGATAATTTAATCCTCTCCTTCACCCCCTGATTAGACTTGATAAGAAATCTCTTCCCACTCTACCCTTCAACTTCATCCCTGTCAGTCCAAACACCACCCATAACAGAACTCATCAACCTTCAGATCCTTCGCTCAGTCGCAGCCCCTGTGACCTGCCACCACCAAGCACAAATTAACCCATAACCAGCACCCTTGATCCATCCTCGACGTGCACTTCTGCCACCCTCGCACCCATTCGGACAACTCGTTGAACCCCTATGTTGCCCAGATCACTCAACAGAACCCATCAACCTTCACATATTCGTCGCCCCAAACACCACCGTAAACCAGATCTGTTGCCCCAAGACCAAAATCGTCATCACTCAGTTGCAGCCCTTACGACCTGCCACCACCAAGCACAAACCCATAATCAGCACCCTCGATCCATCCTCGCTATGCACCTCTGCCACCCTCACACCCATTCGTCAGTGGCAGCAACACATTGAACCCCTGCATTACCCGGATCACTCAACAGAACCCATCAACCTTAACAGATCCGTCGCCCCAAACACCACTGCAAACCAGATCTGTACCGAACTTGCTAGCGCCGATGGTGCCGCAGATGACAACGATGGTGAGGATGAGGCAGAGGATGGAGACCTTGCAATGGCCGAGAGCTCTCTGGAATCTTCTTGCCCTTTGAGCTCCCCAACACTTGTTTAACATCTTCATCCCAATCTCAATACGCAGGTTTTTGTGAAAAGATTCCAAGGAGAAAAGAAATTTTGAAAATATTTGAAATTGAAATGAAAACCCAGAGAGCAGAGGCAAAGATGTGTTTCTTTCTTTTGTTTGCTCAATAGAAAAATGAAAAACCAAGGCTATGTTTGGATTGGTGGTATTGAGTGGGATGGGATGGGATGGAGATAGGTTCCATTGTTTGGTTGTGTTAAAAAATGATGGAATGGGATGGGAGTGGGTGGGATGGATCCCATCCCATCCCACCACAAACCATTAATTTTCTTCTCCCCCAATTTGGGGGGTATGAGATGGAATCATGTTTTTAATTGTAATTATAATTAAGATTTTACTACATTAACCTTATACTCTAAAATTAGTGTGTTTGAAATAAGGGCAATATAGGAAAAATGAAGTTATAATTCTTACCATTCCATTCACTTCCCAAACAATGGAATGATATCTTTACTCCATTCCATCCTAAAATATCCAAACAATGGAATGGTACTTTTATCCCATTCCATCTCATTCCATCCCATCCCATCCCATTCTATTCCATCAATTACTAAATATCCAAACATACCCCAAAACTAGAAAACGAGCTTCTGATTTGGTAATCGAATTTGTTCATTATCCCATATGGTAATCGATCTGTTCATTATACCAACATACTGGTTTTTTTTTCTTCAATGGAAATAAACCCTTCTTCATCCCATTTGGTAATCGATCTGTTCATTATCCCATGCGGCTTCTCCACAGTGCATCTTCAATAGATACCCAACAAGTTTTTTTTTTCCTGTGTTATGGGTTTCCATTGAAGAAGAAGAAGAGATCTGATATAGAATAGGGGAGGTGACTAAGAAGAGATAACATATTGATTTTTTTTATATACTAAAGGATATTATAGTTATATGAAATAATTATTATACTATCAAGATTCTTATACTATTGAATATCAAATATCTGATTGTATAAGAGTTAATCAGGTCCTTTATACTATCAGTCTTTATCTTACTATCTTATATTATCAGGTCTTATACTATCATGTGTGTCAAACGTAGTCTATAACAGAGTATAAGAAGTTAGGGGTAAAAATAGGATAATCAGACTATCACTTAACTTATTTTTGATTTAGATACGTCTAACTTATTTAATAAGTAAGTTAGGTTTAAGTTTTTAAAAAGACTATTTAATTATATAAGTTAAAGCTTAAATTTTCGTAAAAGCAAATTTGACATATCAGTTTGATTGATTTATTTATTATTTATATATAATTATAAAATTTATAATATTTACATAATTTTATTAGTTATATATTAGTATAAATAATATATTTATTTTATATATAATATAATAATTTTATCAAATGTTAAAAATTAAAAATTTTAAATTTATTGACTTATATAAAAACTTTTAAATAATGTTGATATTTAAATAGGTTTTTAAATATAGTCAAATCTTTTATATTTTTATAAACATGTTAGGTTGACAGTCCAATAAAAGTCTTTAATAAGTAACATATTAGAGAGGCAATCTAACATTTACAAAATAAATTTAAGTCTATTTATAAAAAAAAGTCTTATTTAACCAAACTCATTTTCATCCCTATAAGAATGGTTGTTAAATGGAATAACGTAATATAAATCACAGTCATTTAAGAGGTAAAGCATATCACATCATTTTAGCAAAAAATTTAGCATGAAAAATATATTTCCATACCATTTTTTGGAATTATAAAGTAAAGTACCAATTTTAACTCAAGAAATGATATTTCACACGTACAAATTACATTATATTTACACTTTGCTTATTTGAAAAATAAAAAATGGAGAAAGTGTATTTGAAATTTTTTTTTTTTGCTTTATTATTTGAAAAGAAGGTAGTATAAAAAATCATAAATAGTGTAAGCAAAAAATATTGAGTGCGTTTGGATAAATTTTAACATAAGTAATTTTAAAATTGCAAAATAATTATTTTTTCTCTCCTTTCTACTTTTCTAAATTTTTTATATGCAATTTATCATAATTTTTTAGAAAAAACAGCAAAAAATATATATTTTTTGTGCAAGACCCTACTAGAGCTTAGAGAAGGCTCTATTACTTGGATAAAACTTAAGGTTATGTTTGGATAATTTATGGTAGGTGAAATGAGATGAAATATCATGAAATAGAATTAAGTGGAATGATATAAAATTTTTATACTATTATTTGAATATTTAAGAATGAAATGAAAGAAAATTTTTATCCTATTATTTTGAAATGGTTGATGGAATGTGATAGAATAATTAGAATTATAATATTTTTATTCTTATATTATTACATTTCATCCCATTCAACTTAATTTAAAAAAAAATAAAGTTTAGAATAAAATTAATAATGTTCTGAATTGGATTCAGAGGAGTACCTGAGATAGGCACGTTACGGTGGTTCTTCCTTTGAGCAGCAGCTGAGCGTGTAGCACAGGGGGGTGGGTACCTGCAAAGGAACTCCAACGCTCAAGTCAGGCAGTGTACAAGAAGGTTTTAGAGATTGGATTCAGAGTTACCTTACTAAAATGACTTAGCCTTGTATTTATAAAGCGTATACAGAATCCTAATGGGATTCTTATTGAATGCAGGTAATTTAGGATTAGTATCCTGATGATGATCATCTTTCCATTATTATAGGATACATCCCTATAAATCCGGGATTAATATAAGGAAAGTATCTAGTCATCAAGGATATCTGTAAATCCTATAATATCGTAAGTTGATGATCGACAGTTGCGGATATTTAGGGATTAATCCCATATGAATCTATCAGCTGCGATGTCGAATCCCAACGCCACTTTAGGACCGTAATCCGTGGTCCGGAATATGTCGTGAGTCTTCCTCTACGCCAGCTAGGAGAGTCCGGTAGTGTGCATGCCAGGTTGATCCCATGGAACGGGATCCCAGATCACGGTCTAGAACAGTTGCCCCCAGCTTGGCTCTTGGATGAGACAGACCAAAGTCAAGTTTAGAACGGATCAACCATCACACAGCTGTTATGGTAATTCAACGGATAGGTATTAGACCTCGGGTTATTACCGACGTCTTTGTCCTATTCAGTTATGAGCAAAGATCACTGCCCCCAAGCATGAGTACTAAGGATTCCTAGAGACATATTCAACGTAAATCCCGATCGTGATCTCTGGTGGTAACAGTTTGCGATTCTCTGGGAAACTGATGCTTGGCCTTTATTGGGAAGTAGTGATTCTTTAAAGAAAACGTCGATTTCATACGGATTTTTTCAACTGCTCCCTATCTTTGTGACCAACTAGAGATCAAAAGCATTTATTTTGGCTGACTTCATGGGATCAGGTCACCTTTTACGGAACCAATCAAAATTCCTCATGCATGCTATAAGTAGAGAATACTTTCCCATGAGCTTGCATTCCCCTTTTCTTTTACATTGTCGAACAGGATGATTTCTCCCAGGGGAATGAGTGTAGTTCTTTTTTCATTTTCTTCTTGTGTGAAGAGAGCTTCATCATCTGCAGAGATTATACTTTTATTTCTTCCAAAGTTCTTGAAAAGATTTGATCTTCCCCGAGTGTTTTTTCTTTTCGATAAGGGCCTTTCTTTCTTAGCGTAAAACTGGGTTGCTATGCATTTAAGGAGGCGGGAGCCTTTCTCTCCTGGCGTACACGGCGGTGTCTGATCCAACGTGTTGCCAGGTTGAGACAATGTCTTCGTCTACTACTGCATGGGGACACGACGGAGCACACTATTCCTCTCTCCTTCTTCTTGGCGGGTTACTCGAAAGCACCCGACCGGTCTTTTTCGTAGTAACGGCTGGATATGCAAGGGTACCGGGACAAAGGAAGCGAGGACCCTCTTGGAGCAACCTGGGGTGGTCTGCTTTCTTTGACTTGCTTTCAAGGAAGCAGCGCGTATCCGCATCTGCCGTTATCCGTCGAGAAGGTGGGGGAAGAAATAGCGAGCGGAGGATTTCTACTCCGGAGTAGCTTCACTCTGTTCCGAGGTGGAAAGGCCGCTGTAGCTGCTCCGTGACTTGAGGCAACTTGGAATGGTTGACACCGGCGAAGGATTCTTTAGCTAGAGAGGTCGTACCCCTTCCAACGAGTGAAAGAAGATCTCGGTCTTTAGTTGTATCACGGAGAAGCAGTGCAAGGAACTTTGGCATCTTATCCGGGATTATGATCCCAGTTTGCCAATGTTCTTCAAAGCCAACCCACTTTTTCAAGAGACCGGGGTTTGGAGATGTGGATGGGGTATGATCCAGGCAGTCGAAGATGTTTGCTCCTTTTCCTGGGATATCTTTATACATTCCATGTCTCAATATTTTCTTTTTCCTCTTTTTCGGTTGTATGACGATGTATGGAATGAAGATGATTCAATAGACTTTACCTTCTCTGTATTTGTCTTGCACTTTCATTTTATATATGTTTTTCCACCGAGTTAACGCTGCCGGGATGAGTCCAACGCTTATCCTGGTATAACCAAGTAAAGACATTACTGGGGTAGGTCCAAAGCCAAACCGGCATAATCGCCACCACAAATGCACCTTGGCGTTAGCACGTTGTCCGTGATGTTAATAGTGAGTTGAAGATGGAATCCATGGTACAAACCCGGGTTCTCATCCAACATCTGTACGACATTTTGGGTCACTGCGTAACCGTCATTTCAACTGCTATTACAGCTGTGTGGGCCACGTGTTACGATTTTATCGGAGGGACGTGCCTAGAGCTCCGCAAGGCGCAAGCCATAATAAGCACCTTCTGAACTTACGTCGGAGGGGACAGAAATGTCCCTTAACCGTTCAACCCTTTATAAATAAGAGTCAAAGGTTCATCTTCCTCACTTTACTGTTTTTGGCTTCCTTCACTGAAAACACCGTGCGTAGAAAGCTTTGGCTTCTTTTGGGTGCTTTTCAGCCACTCGCAGTTTCTCCACTGTTCTGGCGCATCTTCTCCACTGTTCAAGTATTCTACCTTCATATAGTAAGTAACATTTTAAAGAATAGAGTAGCTTCGCATTTCTGGTTTTGCTTTCCTTCAAATAGAGCTTAGTGATTTAGATAGATTTTGTCGCCTCCCTGAAACACCATCTTTGCCGCGCCATGCACGGTGGAGGAATTCCCCTGAACGCTTTGTTTCTGGTGGGACAGGAGGTCGGTAGGGGAGGTTTGGATTACTTCGCTCTCCCTGTGTCTGAATCTATAAAACTATCGATTCTGACAGTTGCTTACCGACTTCTTTGGATGTTCTCAGGATTTTCATGGCCAAAGGAAAAAAGGCTAGAGTCCATCCCCCACTTTATGACGTCCGTGACCCAGCAGAGAAAGAGCTGGTTCGAGTTCGACAGGGTCCCGGGCTGGTGTGCCCTGGGTGGTGGACGACGTATGGGATCGTCAGTCCAAGTTTTCGAGCGAAGCCATACTCTGAGAATCATTATTTGCCTTAGAGTTAACTGTGAACAAAGCTCAAGACGACGAATTTGAAGTTATCTGCCCAAACTAGAATGAGAGTGTGTGCTCCTGTTGAGAAGAGGGTTCATACTTCATGTTCCTGTATGAGCCACTTTTTCTCAAGTTGGGGCTTAGGATGCCATTTTCTGACTTCCAAATAGCCGTCCTCCGTACTCTCCAAGTGGCCCCTTCGCAGATCCATCCTAACGGTTGGGGCTACATCATCTCGTTTGAGAGGTTTTGTCGGTTGATGAGCCTTAAGTGCTCGGCGAATGCCTTTTTTTATTTTTATATAAGAATAAACACCCAGGGGACGGTAAGGCAAACGAGTTGACTTGTCATCCGATCTCGGCTTGGTCGTAAGTCCTTCGACATATTTGAAGAAAGCTTCAAAGGGTTTAAGACTGCATTTTTCAAAGTAAAAGCCAAGGAGGGATGTCAACCATTCTTCCTCAAGTCGGACGGGGAGCCAAAATTTCCTCTTTACTGGACGCAGAGGTGCTGGGACGTGCCCATCGACTTGATTGAAAAAGAGGAAGAAGATCTCGACCCCGAGGAGCTTAGGACCACGAGGTTCATAACCCGATATGCTGAGAAGCATGGGAACATCAATATTAGAGATGTTCTTTATATCCCTGGTGATGATCTTCTTTACGCTTTATTAGGTAGGAATTAGGGTGTTTTTACCCCTAGTATCCCTAGGTGTTTGCTCTGTCTTTATATATCAATGTTTAGTGATGTGCTGACTGTATTTGTTTCTGTTTCTTTTCAGTTAGTAACATAACTTCTGGGTCTTCCATAGTTACCCTGCAATCTTCAAGGAACCGGAGGAAGGGGAAGAAAACCGCAGCTTCTTCCTCCACAGCCATTCCGGACTCCTCCGACTGGGGTGTTGTCGTCGGAGAGCAAGATCAGCCAGGGTCCCCTATCCAGAGTTTCAAAGGGAGAAAGAGGCAGGCTGTCGAAGAACCTTCTGAGCACGATGGTAGGTCGTCGGAGGGCGGCGATAGGGAAGGGCGGACTTATTGCCAATCATCACGGGGCACTCTGATCCCGGCCCCTTCATATCTGGGCGATTTTTGGGTGGCGAGGTGAGGCAGCATATTACCGAGCAAGGTCTGACCCAAACCTTAGCCGCACTTCAGAGGCAAGCTCTCCGGGTAGCAGCCAAGATCCGTTTCATCGAGGAGACTATCGAGAACGCTGATCGGCAGGCGTTGGAAGAGCTGAAGACTTTGAGGAAAGAAAAGGAGGAAATCAACCAGAAATTGACTGCGTCTTTGAAAGCCGACGAGGATAGTAGGGCGAGGGCCGTCGAACTGGAAAAGAAGGTCATTGAACTAGAAAAGGCGTTGGCGGACTCTGAGGCTGCCAGGAAGACCGAGAAGCTTGAAGCCGACAGAAGCATGGGCGCACTGAGGGCCGAGGTGACAGAGCTCGAAAAGGATGTGGAGGAGCTAGACGGGGTAGTTGGAAAGGTTGGGGGAGAGCAGTTCCAAAATGCTGTGGCGCAAATCCTGCACTTCAATCCCGGGGTCGACCTTAACTTGGAGGGTGTTACCCCGGATAAAATCTTTCACAACGGTCAACTTGTAGCTGTTGTGGAGTTAGCCGCGAAAGCTTCTGGTGGCAACCCGGAGGTTATTCAAATCCCGGAAGGGGAAGAGGTCGATGTTTGAGCTTTTCTTCCTTTTTTTCATCATCCTGTTTTCTGCCCCCTGCGTGGGGTTTTGTTACTTGTATGGACAATTGCCCCGTGTTTGGGGTTTTATAATTAATTACTTTGTTTAACCATTCATTCTTATTTTTCATGGTCCGACTTGGGTCCAACGCCCATTTTCATAGTCATTGTAAGGGACTTAGAAAACTGTTTGTCGTAGAAAACCATGGTCCGGGATCCTTCACTCATACCGTTAAGTGAATGGCATTCCACTTGACTTAGGTAGAAATAACGCCTTAGTCTGTAATCTGACATTTATAATAATCAAACGTCAAGAAATTTTAGACTTAGGCAAAGAAAAACCTTAATCCATATTCTAGTGCTTGCTATGGGAAGCATTTGGAATTGCAGACATAGGTAAGAATAACGCCTGGCTTAGGGCATTTTACGCGAAAACCCTTTTACCTAAGGCATCAACATTGTTTAACCTCACCCCGGGTAGGTACCCCAATAATCATGCAGATTTTGGGACCCCTTTTTGGCTTAGGTATAAAGAAGGAGTGTGTACATATGATCCGTACTGTCTCCTATCAATTTGACATTTTAGCAGTTAGAGCAGCGCGTTCGACCAACTTTGATACCTGAATAACTATTTTATTGATGATATTGGGAGGACGAGAGTTCGTACATAACGTATTTATTCAAAACGAGAATGGATTAAAGATAACTTTACTAGAGGGCTAAGCCACTATGGGCATTTAATTATAGTATTTTCTTAGTTTATCCGCATTCCAGTAATTCTTGACCGGGGTTCCAGATAACGTTTCCAGGGTGTAGGCTCCCTTCCCCGTACTAGTGACGACACGGTAGGGGCCTTCCCAGTTAAGGACTAGTTTCCCTTGGGAGGCATTTTTCCCTCCTATGTCGACTCTCCTGAGCACTAGATCGCTGGGCTAGAATTTCCTTGGGACCACTTTCTTGTTGTACCTGGCCGCTGTCTTCTGCTTGAGGGCGGCATCCCGTATGTGGGCTACGTTTCTTCTTTCTTCGAACAAGTCCAGGTCCTCTCTTATTAGACTGGGGTTGCTGTCGGATGAGAACTGTTGGTAGCGCCAGCTGGGCTCCCCTATCTCTACCGGGATCATGGCCTCACAACCATAGGTCAGCTTGAAAGGGGTCTCTCCTGTGGTCGAATGTGAAGTGGTCCGGTATGCCCAGAGAACATGGTCAAGTTACTCGACCCAGTTCCCTTTGGCTTGGTCTAACCTTCTTTTTAAGCCTCGCACGATGATTCTGTTGGCGGCCTGGGCTTGC
The DNA here is from genome assembly GCA_029884595.1 of Ormosia semicastrata. Taxonomy (NCBI): domain Eukaryota; kingdom Viridiplantae; phylum Streptophyta; class Magnoliopsida; order Fabales; family Fabaceae; genus Ormosia; species Ormosia semicastrata. The sequence goes on from JAQQTO010000038.1 coordinate 11,860,461, forward strand.
TCATTTGTCCTGGGATTTTCGACGGAGCTGCAGTGATGCTTTATTTTCAATCCGGCTAGTAGCTCTTCAAAAGCTTTGTCTTTGAACTGGGTACCGTTATCTGTAACGACAGATTCTGGTATGCCGAACCTGGTGATAATATGATGCCAAGTAAATTTTTGAATTCGCGCCGAGGTGATGGTGATCAGGGGTTCGGCTTCGATCCACTTAGTAAAATAGTCTACTGCTACCACCAACTATTTAAACTGCCCTGGGGCCTGGGGGAACAGCCCTAAAATATCCATACCCCATCTGTAAAAGGGCCAAGGGACCGACGTCGTGAATAGCTCTTTAGAAGGGGTTTGAAAGTGATCTGCATGGCGCTGACACTTGTCACAAATTTGAACATGTGCTTGAGAGTCAGCTTCTATTGTCGGCCAATAGAATCCTGCCCTTAATACTTTTTGGGCTAAGGCTTTGCCTCCTAGGTGATAACCACAACTTCCTTCATGAACTTCAGTTAGGGCGTACTCTGCTTCCTTTGGGGTTAAGCATTTTAGAAGGGGCGAGGAAAAACCACGTCGGTAAAGGCGGCCATTGTAAATGGTGTATCTGACCGCGGTCTTTATTAACCTGGAAGCTTCTTTCGGGTCCGATGGTAGGTTTCCATACTGCAAATAGCCCAGTATAGGGGTGATCCAAGATGGCTGATGGTCCTCCACTTGGGATACACTATGATCCGTGATGGAGGGTTGGGAGAGAGTTTCTTGGATTACCGACCGGTTGTTGCCGGGGCTCTTCGTGCTGGCCAGTTTAGACAGAAGCTTACAGGTTATGGAGTTCTGTTCTCTTGGGATGTGCTCTATCTTGACCTGGACCTTGTTCAAGTATTTCTGCAGGAGGGGTTCTTTAGCTTGATAGTCACCTCGGATTTGGGAGGTTACTAGCTGGGAATCACTGCAAAGTGTGATCCGCGTTGCCTCCAGATCCTTTGTCATTAGCAAACCGGTGATGCAGGCCTCATACTCGGCCTGATTGTTTGAGGTTGGGAATTCAACCTTTAGGGAGTGCTCCAAGGTCAAACCCTCAGAATTTTTGACAATCACTCCGACCCCGCTTCCTTTGGGGTTCGACAATCTGTCAGCAAAAATGGTCCAGAAGGCTTTCTTGGGGTCACCGTTGTCTGTTGTGAGTTCCGCTAGGAAGTTGGACAGCGCTTGGGCTTTTATTGCAAGTCATGGTTCATATGTGATTCTAAACTCTGAGAGTTCAATCGACCATGCAATCATTCGATCGGTCAAATCTGGTTTATGTAGCATCTGTTGGATAGGTTGGTCTGTTCTTACCACCACTGGGTGGCATTGGAAGTATTGTCGAAGTCTTCTTGCGGTGATAATGAGCGCGAAGGCAACTTTCTCAACCTTTTGGTATCGAAGCTCGGGGCCCTGGAGGACCTTGCTTACAAAGTAGACAGGCTCTGTCCTTCGTCGGTTTCTCGGATCAAGACTGAGCTTATGGCCTTGTCGTGGACAGATAGATATAAGTAGAGTGTCTCTCCGGTGTCTGGCCTCGTCAAGATAGGAAGGGAGGACAAGAGGTTTTTTAATGATGTGAATGCGTCATCGCACTCTTGAGTCCATTCAAAACTTTTCCCTTTCTTGAGCAATTTGATCAAGGGGAGAGACTTGTGAGCGGCTTTAGCTAAGAATCTTGTGAGGGCCGCTATGCGCCCCGTAAGCTGTTGTACTTCTTTAACGTTCCGGGAACTTCTCATATTGAGGATGGCCTGACATTTATCCGAATTAGCTTCAATTCCTCTATGAGTTAGCATGAACCCCAAAAATTTATCGGCCTGGACCCCGAAAATGCACTTCTCCGGGTTCAACCTCATGTTGTACTTTCGGAGTTGTGCAAATACTTCCTCGAGGTCTGCCGTGTGGGATCCGCTGTGTGGGGTCTTTACTATCATGTCATCTATATAGACTTCTAGCATCTTTCCCACTTGGTTTTCAAAAACATTGTTCATCATCCTTTGGTAGGTGGCTCTTGTATTCTTCAGGTCGAAAGGTATGACCTTGTAGCAGTAGCTCGCCCTGTCGGTAATGAAAGCAGTTTTATCCTCATCCCCAGCGTACATGGGAATCTGGTTGTACCCGGAATATGCATCCATGAACGAGAGCCATCTAAACCCCGAGGAGCCATCCACTAACTTGTCCACATTAGGGAGTGGGTATGGGTCCTTGGGACAGGCTTTATTCAGGTCAGTATAGTCTACGCACATCCTCCATTTTTCGTTGGACTTTTTTACCAGAACCATGTTGGAAAGCCACGTGGTATATGAGATTTCTCTGATGAAGTTACCATTTAGTAGCTCTTTAACTTGGTCTTCGACGACTTGCTACCTCTCGGGCCCGACCTTCCTCTTCTTTTGTGCCACCGGCTTGGTACCTTCTTTAATCGACAATCGGTGGCAAATGAAGCTTGGGTTGAGTCCGGGCATGTCGGAGGAAGTCCAAGCGAAAAGGTCTTTATTTTTCAACAAGAGTTCCAACAGTTGTTGTTTTTCTTTTTCGTCCAGACGAGCTCCGATCTTGGTGACCTGTTCTGGGTTGGTCCCAAGCTGAAGAGACTCCAGTTCACCTTCGGGCTAGGGGCGAGTACCCCGGATTTCTTCTCTGACGTCCAATTTTGTCATTAGAATGTTAACCTGGTCGATAGCCGGTGTGGATACGACGGGGCTCGCCCTCCGGGGTACTTTACAAGGTGGGTGGTGGATACCATCGCTCCGAGGGCATTGAGAGAAGGACGACCCAGGATAATGTTATAAGTCGAGGGGGAAGTCCACAATCACGAATTTTACCTTGACAGTCCTGAAGAGTGTAGATGATCCGAGGGTCAAGTGAGTTTCATAATATCCAACCGGGGTGATTTTCTCACCAGTGAAACCTGTCAACTCTCCTACGTGGGGAGTCAAGTCGGATTGCGAGAGCTCCAACTTCTGATAAAGATCTAGGAACATAATGTCGACTGAACTCCCTTGATCGATGAAAATTCGGCAGACCTCAGCATTGGAAATCACCCCGGAGATGACGAGTGGGTCGTCATGATCCAGGATTATTCCGCCGTAGTCTTCGTCTGAGAAGGTGATGAGAGGTGCTTTTCTATTCTCCGCTTGTGTTCTTAGTTCTGAGTGGACCACGCTAAAAACTGCCATTCTAAGGGCTTTCTTTCGAGCTCCATTGGAGGATCCCCTTCCGGCAAAGCCACCGGCAATGGTATGGATCGTCCTGTTGGGCTCGGCGCGGTGGTCGTTGTTATCGACGGGGGGAGTGTTCCTGACCTGACCCTGTAGATCGCTGTTACCTCGTCGAGGCGGAGTCCGGGATCTTCTCCTAGGGCTTCTTGTCCTTCTTCTGCATGGAGGGGACGGACTTCGACGTCTGCTGTCTCTGAGTCTATTATCCCCTTCGTTGTTTTGTACACGAAGGATATACTGCTGCAAGCGTCCGGCCTTGATAAAAAATTCAATGGCATCGCGTAACTAATAGCAATCTTCTGTATCGTGGCCGTAGGCTTTATACCATGTGCAATGTTTGGAGTGATCTTTCTGCTTGTGTTTCTTGATAGAAGACGGTCTCCGGACGTTCTGAAACTCCGTGTTCATCACCTCCTTCAAGATTGTTTCCCGAGGCGTGTTCAAAGAAGTGTAGTCAGAATAATTTCTCCGTGGAGGGCTACCCTTTTGGGGGTCGCGACCTTGAAGAATTTTGGTTGGGCTTTTGGTGAGAAGGCTCACCTTTGTCCCACCTCCTATGGTCTTCTGTTGCCTCTTCTAACTAGACATACTTCTCGGATCGTTTCTGGAAGTCGGTCAGATTGTCCGGTTTCTTTTTTGCCAGGGACTTGAAGAATTCTGAGCCTATCCGGAGACTGCTCCTGGCGTAATGCAAGGTTATTCTCTCTTCAAAATTTTCTACATTGGTGTAGGCAGCCATAAAGCGCCTAACGTAATCCCGGAGGCTCTCGTCCTTTCCCTGGCGGATCTTAGCCAGGGATTCGATGGATTTCGGTTGTTCCTTGCTCGTGGTGTACTGCAGCAGAAAACGCTATTTGAGGTCCGACCAATCCACTATGGTCCCCCGTGATTGGCTGGTAAACCATTTGAGGGCCCCCTTTTTGAGGGAGAGAGGGAAAGCTCAGCACAACAATTCCATGGATCCGCCATAGAAACATAGGGACTGCTCGTAGGCATTTATATGTTCCTGGGGGTCCGTGGTTCCGTCGTAAATTTCAAGGTTTGGAGGAAACTTGAAATTCCTCGAAACCCGGAACTCCATGAGTTGGTCAGAGAAAGGTTGTTCCATAGTTCCGCGATTCTGGTTATTGTCCCTTGTATTGGGAATTCCCTCATCGTCGTGGGCCCTCCTTTTGTTATTTTCCACGTCGGTCCGTCTATCACGTCGGCGTGGCTTTGGTTGGTTTTCATGCATGGCGCGTTGCATGTCTTCCAGCCTCCTGAATTGGTCGTTGAGCAAGTCCATGTGTTGCTGCAACATATCTTGAAATTGGCGTTGGGAACCCCGAGATTGATGTGTGCGTTCAGAGCGGGATGCACGATCATCGAACTCATTGTTCGGGATTCCCAAACGTTGGTGTACCGGAATCCTGCGCTCTTGAAGGCTCTGATCACCTCTTTGGGCTGGGAACTCAAGTCTTTCCCTGACAGAAATCCTGTGTGATGGGTTAGGAGACTCCTCAGAAAAGGAGGTGGAGTGCCCATCACGTCGGCTTCCTGATCCGGGTGCCTAATTTCTCACAGCAGAGGTTTGAGCCATAAGTGGAGGCAGTGGTGGTGGTGGACGTTGCATGTCAAGATCTTGTCTCTGGTTGACAGAGGTTTGAGCAGCGTTTCTTCTCGAGTTTTGCCTCGTATTCACCATGATTGGGTGGGGTTAGAATTTTATGGTTCCCCACAGTCGGCGCCAATGTTCTGAATCGGATTTAGAGGAGTACCTGAGATAGGCACGTTACGGTGGTTCCTCCTTTGAGCAGCAGCTGAGCGTGTAGCACAGAGGGGTGGGTACCTGCAAAGGGACTCCAACGCTCAAGTCAGGCAGTGTACAAGAAGGTTTTAGAGATTGGATTCAGAGTTACCTTACTAAGATGACTTAACCCTGTATTTATAGAGCGTATACAGAATCCTAATGGGATTCTTATTAAATGCAGGTAATTTAAGATTAGTATCCTGATGATGATCACATTTCCATTATTATAGGATACATCTCTATAAATTCGGGATTAATATAAGGAAAATATCTAGCCATCAAGGATATCTGCAAATCCTATAATATCGTAAGTTGATGATCGACAGTTGCGGATATTTAGGGATTGATCCTGTATGAATCTATCAGCTGCGATGTCGAATCCCAACGCCACTTTAGAACCGTAATCCGTAGTCCGGAATACGTCGTGAGTCTTCCTCTACGCCAGCTTGGAGAGTCCGGTAGTGTGCATGCCGAGTTGATCCCATGGAGCGAGATCCCGGATCACGGTCCAGAATAGTCATCATTTATCATTTTATTCTATCATAATTTTAAAAATCCAAATAATAAAACTATACCTATCGCATCACATTCTACTTCCTTCAATTCCTTAAGATTAATTCAAACACAACTTAGAGGATCCCCGCTAGAGTCCAATAAAGGGAATTGGGGCATAGGAAAAACAAATGTGAAAGGGATGTTTCAACATAAATATTGAACTCCTTATCCAAAACTTACAAACAAATGTCCCAATTATATAAATTAGACTCACAAACATTTTTTTTAATTCAACTTATTTTATTAATAATCTTATCTAAATAATTAAAAATACTTTTATATTGCATAAAAGTAAAAACAAACGCACCGTTTATTAATGGTGTAAGTGGATGGTTTGGTTCAAATTTTAAGAAAAAATAATTTTGAATAAATTAAAATAAATTGATTTGGTTTGGTTTAATTTTTGTATTTTTTGATAATCAAATCCGAATCAAATCGAACTGAACATCAATGAATTGATTTGGTTCGAGTGATCGGATTGACCATTATTTTCCATAGCTAAAAAAATACATAATAAACCTCTAAAAAAATTTTAAAAATAGAATCAAACTTATTAATTTGAATACTAATAATTATTTCATGTTTCAAAATGTGTATTGAAAGGTTCATAAAAAGAGAATAAATAAATATATTGATATTTGTATTAAGAAATTATATTTGAATAAGTTAAAAAATTCTTCAATATAGATTTAACTTGACAAGTTGTATACTACTACTATTTAATTAAAGAGAAAGTTATGAAGCTACTAACCTGAAGGTATATATATAACTAATTGAACTCTTAATGACATGAGTGGAGCTAATGGAGACTTGGTTAGTTGAACTTTGAATTAGTAACCTAGCGAATCTAAAGTCTCTAATCTTTGCAATTATATCTTCATCTAAGAGAATGTTGTTGGGCTTTAAATCACAATGTACAATAGGAACTTCACTATCATTGTGCAAGTAATCAAATGCATAAGCAACATCAATATCTCTATTCAGTCTTTCCATAAGGTTCAACTAATTTTCTTTTGCATGTTTTCTCTTCCCCTTAATCCAATCTTCCAAGCTCTCATTATTTAAGTACTCATAAATCAGAACTAGAAATTTATTATTTTTAAAGTCAAAACTGGAACATTTAAATTCAATTCATCGTTTTCAAGCTTCCAAGTTCAGATAATATTGTTGCTATTACCTTCACTTTTCTATTCTTTATGTATAGTAGTAAACAAATTGTCAGATATAGTATCAGTGTTACTACTGTGGCTATGATGATGTAATATCTAACATGTCTTCTTCCATGGCCATGAGGCATACATACAAAATGCAAGTAAAATTTTTTATTGCCTTCTAAATAGACAGTAGAGAGATTTTGGAAAACTCCACCACTAGGAATGGTTCCTTTTAAATCATTATAAGAGAGGTTCAAAAGCTGAAAGACATGTAGATTTTGAAGCTCAATAAGAATGGATCTAGAGAGATGGTTGGAGAAAAGATCCAAAGTTTTCAAGCCTCTCACATCTCCAAGAGTTTTTGGAATAGCACCTGATAGCATATTTTTTGTCAAAAATAAATTTTTCAAGCTTAGACAATTGCTGAATGAGCTGGAGATGTCACTAAACAATTGTTAATTTTTTAATTTTTCAATATATACTATGCCTAATATTGACTAGGGATAATTTTATAATCCAACCAACTTATTTAAGAAACTGATGATGAAATAAGTTAGAAAATTAGTAATTATGTAAATCATAACTAATTATTATTAATAGAGTTAAAACACTAGTGTTTCTTTCTGCATTGGACGAATGGCGCTGCTCGAGCTGTGGTGAAGCAGAACCTATAGTGAGATGCGGTGTCGGTAAGTAAAACTGAATATTTTGGCAGATGAGTTTTCTGGTCTTTACATTAGACGAAGACGACATTTTAGGGATTAGAAATTGAGAAAATATTACAAAAAGTCAAAAAAATAAGTAGTAATCAAAAAAATTGTAACATAAATTAAAATAATAATGATAATAAAATATATAAATATATAATTTAATTTAATTTAATTTTAAAATTTTAAATTCAAAAACTGAATTAATTAAATTTTAATTAATTTAAATTTTACCTAAATTAATTAATATACTAAAATTAAATTGAATCAATTTAATTTATTCGATTTAAAATAAACGAATTTATCGAATTATCCGAATTACTTTACACCCGCATACACTTTTAACTCAAACAAACAAACTGATTTTACTGTTACACTTTTTTATTTTTAATAATTTATAATTAACTGGTTCAGCAGGTACACCAAATCAAAACAAAGACTACTCCACGGCGAACACGTACACCAACAGCATTCAACAATTGCAGCGAAGTCAGTGTCGTCTGTCTTTCCTTCCCTTTCCCTTTTTTCAATCTTTATTCCATTTCCGTTCCTTCTACTACAGATCTTGCTTCTCCAATCCCGGGAAGGAAACACACTTCACTCCAATTCTTCTTCGAGGTATGCCTCTTTTTTTGTTTTTTCTTTCCTTTTTCCTTTTTATTATTCCTGAAGGAAGCAAGGAAAGTGATCTGAATCACGATATTCATTCTGTTCAGTTTCCTGATTTTCAGTTTAAAGGTACAATCTTTTAAGGAAATAAATTAAAGGGCATTCCCTCATTCAATCCAACAAAGTCAATTCTCACCCTCCACCAAATAAATAAAATAAAATCCAAAAAAGTCAACATTTTTATTTGATTTATTTATTTCCATATATAAATATAAAATTCTAGAGGGTGCTTATATCATCGACAATAAATAGGGTCATTGATGAGTTTTTATGAACGTGATCAGATTTGGTGAAGAAGAAAATTGGATGGTTGCTGTGAGACTGAGAGGAGTGATTATGAATTGAAAGTGTGTGGAGGAGAAATGAATGTGAGCCATGCTTCGGTTCACCCAGTTGAAGAAGTTCCAACGACTGAAGGTGTTGGTGTTGGCCAAAATGCTAACGTTCCCAGGGTGAGGATGAAGGATATCCAAGGCATGCCCGGCACAGCCGGTGGCCTATCTTTGCGTGTCGCTCAGTTTGTTTTCGCTGCCATTGCACTCTCTATCATGGCATCCACTAGTGATTTCCCTTCTGTCACTGCCTTCTGGTAATCAATCTATTTCTTTTTTTACGAATATGATATAAATTTCCGAATATTTATATATATTGGGTTTATGTTGTTTTGTTTGCAATTTTGATTGTTAGAAACCTGTGCAAAGGGTAAAGAAGGATTTGGTCAAATTATCAAATTTTAGGTCAAAGAGATTCCAATTCAGTGGTTTTTGTCTATTTGGATACTTGAAAAGACAGCAGTTTTTGTCCCTTTTTTTTTGGTATTAACTCCACAAGGGTAGGGATAAAGTGATATTGGTGGATCTGGATTAGTAATAGACTGCATCCTTGAGTTCTGCTTGCGCTGCTGACACATGGTTATGAATTTAAAATTGTTCTTGAGGGGTAGTGTGTTACCGCAAGAAACTTGATCAATTGGTAACTCATTCTTCATATCTTTCATTCTATAGGTAGCTGCTAATTCAACAAGTGTGAGTCTGATACAGCTGCTTGTTTATAATATGCTAGGTGCATCAAATTTAGTACCATAATAAAGGATGATTTAGAGGATTATTTCTCAACAAACTGATGCTGTCCATATTACTCTTTGGTGCCAAAATGGAGCTATTGTAACGTATGAACGACTTTCAGACATGATTCGTTTATCTAATGCATCAGAAATAATTGACTCTGCTTGACTCCACTAAAATGTTTTAACATTCTTGAATATGTCAACGGTTTGAAAAATGATGATTTTTATTAAGACGGTTTGGTTAACTGATTACAGATACCACTTCTTTTGTCTATTACTCTTGATATCTTAAGGAGTCTTAACTTTTTGTTAACATCTGCCCGACCTGCTAAGAGGACACAGAATATAGCTTTCTTATCTGGATAGACAACATCTGCGTGTTTGAGTTTGTTTACATAAAAAATTATTTCCTGTTACCTTATATCATATCACATTAGTAATTTCTATTAAAACAAAATTCACATTAAGTATTGGAATAGTAATTGTTGTATGGAGAGTCTGGACAATGCCATCCCCATGGCATATGAATGTAGTATGGCTGGGATGCTATTAATTGGATGTATATTTAGATGAGAATGGGTTTCGGTGTTGAATAGTTCTGATCTTAGACTTGTTTTTTGACACTGGTACACTGTTCCATATATCATGCCATGATTTGTGACTGCATATATGATGGCTTAGTTCTTACTTTTATTTGTCCATTCTGATTTGCCTCCACTGTTTAGTTTAAACATGTCATTATTGGAATATCTTTTGACTTTATTCTTTTCCACTCCCCTTTTTTGTTGATGAAACGCTATGGCATTACATAAATCCTTGCCTTATCTTCTATCAGTTACCTTGTTGCGGCTGCCGGCTTGCAGACTTTGTGGAGCTTTTCATTGGCTATTATTGACGTATATGCCCTTTTAGTAAGGCGATCTTTGCAGAACTATCGAGTTGTCAGTTTGTTTACAATTGGTGATGGGGTAAGATCTCTAGTAAGACTTAATAAAATATTACTATATATTTACATTTCTTTTATACTTTTTGTGTGATATGTTCCATTTTTTGATTCCTAAAAGTATAATTTAATAAAACAAAGTGAGGGCACCTAACATAATCCATTTAGCTAAAATCACATGTTCTTACTAATTAAGAATATTTTTTATTTATAAAAAACTTAGTCACAAGAAAAATGCTAGAATGATTTCGTTCTTGATGTATAATTATTTGATGGATGAGTAGTTCTTATCATTTTGAATGAGCTCAATATATGATAATTGATAAATACTTTCTTATATAGTTAAAAATTATTTCACATTATATGTATTGCTGTTTTTTTATACAATAAAAATATAATTTATTGTACGTATGCGAGGAAACTAACCAAGCTTAAAACTGCTTTTAGCTAAACGATGCTAAGAAATAGTATTCTGAGCATGGAGAAATTATTAAGTAGGTACTATCTATCAAAGACACTCCATTTAACATTAAAAATGTGTAAGGTTGTATGGGTCATGTTAGAAATATATATATCTCTAAAGAATGCATTTATACATGTCAATTGTTGCGAAGGAATATACTATAAATGCATTCTTTAGAGATAGATATATTTCTAACATGACCCCCACAACCTTACACATTTTTAATGTTAAATGGAGTGTCTATGTTATGTAATACTTAATAATTTCTCCATGCTCATAATGTGCTTTCTTTGCAGCATTTAGCTAAAAGCAATTTTGTTTTATTCCACTTATTTTAGGCTTGGTTTGTTTCCTCGTATCATTAAAAAATTAAATGACAATAAATGTAGAATAAATTATGTTTTTACCTTATACTAAAAAAACTGCCAATGCATATAATGTGAATTAAATTTTACCCATATAAAAAAGTATCTATTGGTTATCATATGTTAAGCTCCATTCATAATGATAAGAAATACTCATCCATCAACGAGTTATATATCAAAAATAAACTCATTCTAGCATTTTTTTTCTTGTGATTAAGTTTTCTATAAATAGAAATTCTTAGTAAGAAATTGGATGATTTTAGGTAAATAGATTTTGTTTGGCGCCCTTACTTTATTTTAATAAATCATACTTTTAGTTACATATTTTACATTTGTAACCCTATTAACTGTTGTAATTTTGTATGACTCGTGTATCATGGAGCAATTTAAGCACTAACTATCTAGCAAAAGGTTCTATTTCAGCAGTTACTTTTTTGTGGAGCATGATGCCAATTACAAAAAGAGTAACTATTGAGATGGAACCTTTTGCCAGATAGTCAGTGCATAAATTGTTGCACAATACACAAATTATACAAAATTACAAGCATGAAAAGTTTACTAATGTGAAATATCACAATTCCATAAAGATGAAACTTAATTAATATCACTGCTAAATATCAAATTCACGATTTTTTAGGATACATATTGATGGTTGAGAGAAGAAATGGATAAACTAAATTAGAGTAAAAAGAGAATGAAGAGTTAAGTAGTGAAATTTCTCCTTGTTTGGAGGTATAATTCCACAAAAACCCTATAAAAAATCGAGTTGCGGAACTATCTCCTTTGTTCTGTTCTTTTAGTAAGGTGATCTTTGCAGAACTATCGAGTTGTCAGTTTGTTTACAATTGATGATGTGGTAAGATCTCTAGTAAGACTATATAGTTTTGTTACAATTTTGCAATGTAAAATAATTGTCACTATTTATGGGTAATTTTTAGGATTCCATTCACTTTGCCTGTCTGTCATGTGCAGCACACTTCTTATCAAAACTTTTACTGACTCACCCCACATGATGTTTTATTAATCCCAAACATTAAATAATCTGATACGCATTATGGATACAGTTTCAGAGAACAATCACTTGGACATGTTTCTTGGTACTCATTAATAGCAACACACCACACGCCATAACTGGAAAGCACACTTACTCCACTGTTTATGTTTCATTATCAACTAGTTTTATAACTCTCAAGCTTCATAATGTAGACATGTGGGGCTTTTACTTCTGTTATATTTTTTCCCTCTGAAAATGTTGTATTGTTAATTTCAGAAGACCTATAACTTCCATGCAGGTCACTTCTACCCTTACATTTGCAGCAGCTTGTGCATCAGCAGGCATCACAGTCCTTATTGATAATGATCTTGGAATTTGTGCACAGAACCACTGTGTGCAGTTTGAAACGGCTACGGGCATGGCTTTCATTTGTTGGTTCACCACAGTGCCATCGTTTCTCCTCAACTTCTGGTCCTTGGCATGCCGGTAATTAAAAACAGTGACATACAGAAACCTGGGCAGCTTGTAAAGTTAGTATTGGTGTCATGTGTTTGACTGTTGCGTTTTGCACCTGTCAGAGTTTTAAGCTTCATATCATGTGTTAGTGTAGTATCAAATGGTCGTTTTGGGGTTTTGGAATGTGGTATTGCTTAGTTATATTCGGTGGTGGGGTAACAGGACTTATGATCAGTGCATGCAATGTGGTAACCGGTGTGCATGGTGTAAAGAAACAGATTCAATATTAACTTGTTTATTGGGTGGCGTGTTATATGTGGAATTGTGTGCAGTAAGTCAGTACCCGTTATCTATGGTACGATTGATTGATTGATTTGGCCAAACAAGCCCGGCTATTGTGGCTACATGGTAAGGAATGTTGACAGTTTAATTCGGTTAACAACATGTGTTTTTAGTTACTTCTTATTCACTTTTGGCTATATCTGTTTTATAATTAAATATCATATTGTTTTTTTATAGAAAGTGAAATACATTTTATTTGAGTTGAACTAATTCATAAGTTGTCCATTTCAAAAGAAAACTGCACGCCTATGCTGGCCCAAAAATAAAGAGAAGAAACAAGGGACAGAAGTTATGTTTTTCTTTGGCTCGTTGAGATTAACATAGATAGTTACTTATGGACTTATGGTTCAGCCGTTTATAATTTTGTCATGCCTCCTTGTCTAGTGTCTACTTTGACAGAAGAACTCAGTTGCCAAGTTAGCACATATTAGTAATGGGTGGAGACGTGGAGTAGGCAATGAGGGTGGATTGTAGGATTGAATTTGTTTATTCAAATTCTTGGGTTCAACTTTTGTACGTAATCTTTTACCAGTAAGTCATTTGTAAGTATTATTGTAACTCGTTGAGGTTTGACTTTGAGATACATGTAACCTTAGAATAACTAGCCTCTTCCCCTGTTAACTTTTTATTTTAAAAAAATAATGAGTGGTGTAGGGCTACTTCTACATTATTAATAAATCACTCCTCGTTTTTTTTCTTAAGACCACCAAGTGTCCCCTTTACCCTTTGGCTACTCTGAATTTCTTCCCACGTAAATTCGGATTTTACTATTTTAATTCATTTTACCATATACTTAAATCGAAAACTGAACAAGGAAGAGTGCCCTTTACCTTTGGATTTTAGTATTTGGCAAATTGGAACAAGCAGACAAACTTAGCAAAAGCAGTAGGCAAGTAGACATGCTCATGATAACTTTTTTCCCCCTTGTCGTGAGGGTGGAATATATAGAAAATTAGAGGCAGTGACCCATCTTTGCTTTACTTTTTTTTTTAAAAAAAATTATGTTTTTCTTGTAACTGCGGTCCTTATCTCATCTGTCTTGCATAAATTCCCTAGATCAGTGAATGAATGATAAGCTTTTCCACACGTTTATTATGGTTTGTCATAATTCTAACGCTTGCATATATAAACACATCATTCTAAAACATATATACTTCCCATATTTTACTACCATCATTAGTCAGTAGTTAAATCTAATTTTACTCTTTTCAGTTCAATTTTGACTTCTGCATTCTTAGAATATTGCTTCCATGTCGTACAAAGTTAGACATGTGATACGGCAGGTGCATATACTATATGTTATTGTTGATGTGTAAGACAAATTGACTGCATCACTTAGAGACAGGCGCTACAGAAGTACACCATTGTACCCAATAAATAAATAAATAAATAAAATATATGAGAAAGATTAAATTTGCCAACAATAGGCAAAAGCCATGCTAAGTTTGTGCACCGTAAACCGTCATGCTTTGATAGCATAAGTTGAATTTGTACTAATCATGGATCAGATCAAAAAGGGTTGGTAGCTCTTTCCACAATAAAAAACTAAGCGACCTAGATTAAGGATGTTTGAGTTAATGACACAAGTCACAACAAATGATTTGTGTATTGAACACCATACACAAGCGCCATTGTCTTCAGACATGTAGTGTGTTTTAACTCAACTCGAGTTGTTAGATACTACATAACAAAACAAGTACTCCACATCTGTCATTCAGGTCTCAACTTCAATCTAGTCTAGCACTAATAATAATTTACAAGATCAATTCAACTTGGTCTCTGCACTGTATAAGAAATAAATTAAATCGAATTAAATGCAAACCTGATCTATAGTAGACGAACAAAAATTTCGGATTTGTTTTTCCCTCTCCAAATTTATCGTTTCCTTTTACCCCCTTCATTTTTATATTCAAGTGGGAAAAAGCAGAGCATTCAATACACAAATTGGATTTTCATACAAATGACCAATTTATGAAAGAGAAAGCTAAGCAATGCACAGTGTTATCTTCAGCAGCTAGCACTTTCCATGCGATGGCTTGCTCATATGAAACATGCCGCCCCATTGTGGACATGCAGATCCCAGCTGACAGATAAGCAAAACCCTGATGGAAGATTATATAAGCAGACAAAAATTCAGCCATTTTCAGACAAAAGACAGTCTAGGTTGTAACTTAAAAAATAAAGCAAAAATTGTGATCACAATACAAATAATATAAGCATTTGGAAAGTGTTCACTTCTTCAGGAAATCACCTGCTGCATTAACTTGGCAAAGTCTGCACACAATGCCTTGCGTCC
Source organism: Ormosia semicastrata (assembly GCA_029884595.1). Taxonomy (NCBI): domain Eukaryota; kingdom Viridiplantae; phylum Streptophyta; class Magnoliopsida; order Fabales; family Fabaceae; genus Ormosia; species Ormosia semicastrata. The sequence goes on from JAQQTO010000038.1 coordinate 11,875,495, forward strand.
AGACTCATCAAATATTTTATCCAATGTGATGTCTTGTAAAGCCACTAGAGTTGTTTCCAACATGTCAAGGCCAGCTTGATTTGCAAAGATGAACACTGGCAGTGACTGCAATACCAAATAGAGAATCACAATTACATTGTGAATAAAAGGATCAGTAGCACTGTGAAATGTAATGAGATGACAACCATACCTTCAGTGAACAGCACAAAATGGCATCCTGATGATGCCACAGATGTTTCAGTATCAAGTCACCAACAAGAGAGTCTGATCTAAGCAAGTCCGTCCCCAAATAGTAACTGACTTCGGAAGGAGAGACATATTAGACATTTTTGAAAAAGAAATATCATCTAGAATGCTTGACCAGATAGTATAATGTGAATCATTTAACACACAACACAGCATGATAGAAGAAAACCACATTGTGAACCATATAATTCTCAACTCACTCAGAGCACTCATGATGACAGTCACAGTAGCATGCGTGTATTAACTTTTAAGACAGTTAGAATTATTAAACAGATAGATAAGCAGACTTGCCTATAACTCTGGCAGATCCAGTGAGCTAGTGTAAGAGCTTCTGGTGAACCAGGAGAAAGTTTTGCTCCAACAGCTGGGCTTATACCAGATGGAGATATAGCCATGGCAACCCTCTGCACAGAGGAAATCACACTACGGACATATTGACGCGCCATGATTGCAACATTATCTTGCAAACTGCTGTCAAAAGGAAACTGGAAGGCAATAGTCAACACTGATCGAGTGTTTTGACTAGATGCTGCATCTGCACCATGAGTTGTAGCAGGGCCCACATCAAGACCAGATGTCAAATCCAGGGTCCGATTTGTAGTCACTGCATCCTTTTTATCACCCTGAAACACAATAACATAGTAACATTACAACAGAGGTCCATACATGGAAATCAGTACCAGTAGGTCCATTCTAAATAACAGAGTACATTTTTAGTCACTGTTTAAATACAAAATCACAAGCTTCAACATCAAAAGAAAATAATATCCTATGTATTTTTGGTAAGCACATGAAATTTAATAATCTTAACTCTGAAGTCACTACAAGTGCCTACTATAGGAAGGAGATTAACTTAAGTAAAGAAGCAAAAAGCTGAAAAAAGTAGCTCTAAAATGTAAAATATAAAGGAATAAAACTCAACTGGTTTTGAATCCAATGGGATGATGCGGAAACCAGAAGGCACCAATGGAGCATCATCTGGGAACATTTCATCAATCGGAGCAAATATGAGCTCAGAACAAGCCCCCACAGCATTCTCATCAATTCCACTACATATCTGCAAAAAAGACCCCAAAAACAAAAAAGCAACTTAGTACCTGCCTATATTTATCATATTCGTGTATGTATAAACCATAAAACTGCACAAAAATGAACTGTAAATGAAGTGAATCCTTAGTAGGCAGAAGAATGCCCAAAACCCCCTGATAGGCAAAAATATAATTACGAAGTTAGCAAGGATTTCAAATAGCAATTTAGATTAAAACTGGAGTTGTAACGAAAAAATCTTAATCTAATATATCTCCTTATAGTATTGTTTATTGGAAATCTGAACTTTCCAAGATATTAATATTAAAAATTATTGCATCCTTAGTAAAAAAATAGCAATTTATTTGTACCAAAGAATCCACATTTGATCTGACTCAGCTCATGTAAAATGAATTGAACACAGACAATTCCCAACATTTCAACAAGAGTCAGAGGCATCACCTGTAAGAGATGAATGTCCCTAGAAACAAAAGCGTCTTCTTGAGCAAGAGAGTGGCCTTCAAGCCGAATAACTTCAAGCATCTGGAATGAAAACACAACTTTATCAGGAATATTGCTAGAAAGTACACATGTTTAAAGTGATCGGACCAAAGATGGTTGACATCACTCTACTGGATAGCATAACATGCACATAAACGTTTACCAAATCTTGGCTCAAGACAAATATGCATCTGTTGTCTAAAAAAGATCAAATAATTCAAGGCCATGCTAGCCAAAATCCCTCTTAACGGATCCCATGACATACGTAGTAGAGACAAACTTCAATCTGGCATGTGGCTGGGCAAGGGAATGCAAACATACCTCTTCATGTTCAATTGTATGGCCAAGAGGCATGATTATTTGACTGCCAGTGAATCTTGTAGGCCTCATTCCTGGATAGGCATAGGTGCCGGCTTTCAGTGATGCAGCAGAATAAGCATCAACATTGAAATCAGCCCACTCTGAGCGGTGCTCCCTCAGAAATCGAACCAAAACTGCAGGAGGGACATTCTGCAAGTAAAGCCGTATAAAAACTTGTCATATAACATTTCAAAGATGTAAATGTTAGCCATTTATAAGTTTAATTTAAAGTACCATTTATCCATTTCAAGCCAGGATCAAGTTCCATATTGATGAGAATATCAAATAAATATCTCTTACCCAAGAATTTTTTATAGATCAAACTTATCAAGGACCAGTTTTACTTGTTAAAAGATACCATGTGATAGAAACAACACAAATTTAGGTGCAAGTTACAAAAAAGGAAAGCAGCAGCCAAAAAAGGCTTTCTACATAACACGTCCATCTCATCTTTCAATTCATTAAAAACTAGCATTCTGAAAACAACACTCCATTAAAAATGTCATGCCATCCAAGAAGACTCACTTGGAGCAACATAGAAGCTTTTGCACAGAGAATTCCTCCAAGGAATGTAAGGGAACTTGCTGGATTAGAAGTGCCACTCAAATTCTTGGTTGAATTAACTGCAATAATTACATCCTCAGCACCATCACAGTTCAGTATAGACCATCCATCATCATTAAAACCATTTACAGCATCATTGAAGCCTCTGCAAGTGTAATGCATCAATTTTCAGCCAAAAAAAAGTACATTGAATCAGATATGATATTGTAAAAATCAACACTATAACTGCAGGCTGAAATAGCCATCAAGGAAACAAAGTCACGTGGCTACCTGCTCAATCTTTGGCTGAAAGTTCGCAGAACAGCAGGCTGCCTACCCAATCCATATACCACTTCTCCACTTGTTTCCTGAGCTATTTGCCTGATGTAGCGAAGTGCCTATCACAAAAGCCATCAAATCAATACCTGTCTTCTTAGCGGAAGGCATGGAAGATGGGAATCACATGAAGTGAAGATGGGTCCAGAAAACAAGTGAAGTACTTGTTGAACATAAAATGAAGAGTGAAAAAACAGGAGGGAAAAAAAAGAGAAAAGAAATGGAGATATCTAATCCAAAGATTTTAATGCCAGAACCTTAGTGGCAACTTCTAGAGGATGTATCTGCTACACAGTCAAACATCTGTATGCCAGAGACTAATTACTCAAATATCAAACAATATAATACAGGATTTGCTCAAAAGATTGTGGTTCAGTAAGCACATTGTTCACAATAATAACATTAGTCAACCAAATTTTGAAATAAACGGCTATTTTATGAATTAACAATAGTGAACTTACTGCAATTGTCATTTTCTGAGCAACCACTTTTGATGATTCATACAGTGGTCGCAGCACTTCTGGCACACTCCATGCCTAGTAGAATACAATAAGCGAATTAATGTATATTACAAGAAGTGAAAAATACACATTAGCTCATTGTTAAAAAGTCCAACCTCAAGATTTAGGTGGTCCACAATGTGGATGATTGACCCTCCACCCTCACACGGTCGAATCAAGTAGCCACTAGGGAGCATCTCAGCCCTTACAAACTGAGCAGCAGCAGCTGGATTAGGGCCAGTGCCAGAACCAGACAATGACCTCTCACAAACCTTCAAAAGTGGAATCAGAATGCATACAAGTGCAAATTACATTTAGTCATCTCCCTTTAAAGTATAATTTAAAGAAAGCACAATGACGTGCAGTTTTATATATCAATTATATGCAAATATAGTTATGCGTTAGACAACAAAATATACTCACCACAAGACTGCCATTTTCCAAACTTGTAGTGTATCTCAGAGTCCATAAATCCCGGGCAGGAGCCAGTGTTGTTGGAGCATATGTCTGTAGCAGTTTCAAAGGTTACTCACAGGGATGAATAAAACGAAAAAGAGTTGTTAAATTTTATATTTGAATGCTCACCTGTGTGTAAACAAGTTCAATGGTCCCTCCATTTCCAGCAGGGAACATTGTGAAAACTTCTAGGCTCCGACAGTCCCGAAACCAAGATGGACGATCTTTTAGAATCTCCGCAATCTATTAAAAAATTTGGGATTTAGAAATTCAAAATTCAAACAGCTTACAAACCTTAACTTGCATACCAAGAAATGACACAAAAATTGCAAACCATACTTTCGCTTCTTATTTAGAAGGGTGAATTTACCTTCGTAGGTTCTAAACTAACAAGACCACAAGATCGAGCTGCCACTCCACTGCAACTTTGTGAAATGGCAAAGATCCCAACCGAATCCGGACCAGGCTGACAACACGAATTTTTTTTATTTAAAAAAAGGTAACAAGTGACTTTAGTGGAAGAAACTTTGCATTCATATTCAAATCAGCACAGTATCATGATGAAATTCACAACAATTATCTCCTAGAAGCCATGATCACTAATTCGATTACTAATTTTATTGCAAGGAGTACAAAAAAAGAAACCTTCATCCCAGGCATCTGGACCCAATCGACAGCAGTTCCTGTAGCCTTAGAAAGGAACTCTGTCATGGTCTCCTCTGCAATTGATAGGAGTCTGCAAGGATCATAACAGAAAAGGAATTAGAGAAAGCTTCATGATAAGAACAGCAGAAAGTTCATTTCATAAGCCTCAAAATTACCCAGCAGGGTTATTAGCATCTCTCATAGAATGCTGAGGAGTAGTAACCGCAGAATCACAACTAGCATCAGTAGTTGCTGCTGATGTCTGTAGGTATAACAATGACATGAATAACAGTTCAAACTTCAAACAACCAACTAAATTATACTGATTTTCATCACATGTTGATATAAAAGATACAACAGCCATTAATATCAACTTAACCATGACATAGATAGATGTACATGCAAAAACAATGGATCAGTTCTTTCTCCACTTTGTGTGTTCTTTTTTATTATTATTATTATCTTTTGATTAAGACTCAGAACACAAGAAGGTGACAAATTGACAATCAGACATAGGCATGTTCATACGCTTACAGAATGCAATTGCTGCCGCATATAACCATTCTCGCACACAAGCTGTGACACCTGTTTCTGCAACCGATCATTTTCCTCCATCAACAACTTGTTCATTGCTGTCAGCTTCCGGTTCACAGTCTGAAGCCGTGAAGCCTCTTTTCTCTGCTTCTCTCTACACCTGCACAATAATATTGAAAGCCAAACCATGTAAGGCTCCCAAGTCCCAATAATAAACCCCTCACAAATCCAATCCAATCCAATCCAAGTGCTGATTTCATAATCAATAATTGAACCAAAGAGATGTAAACTTTCATCATGAGAAGCTCAGCTTTGAAGGCCTCAAATACAAAAGGTTGATTTGGTTACCTGCGATTCTGGAACCAAACCTTGATTTGCTTGGGCTCGATGTTGCAGAGAATGGGGCACTCTCGGATCAACTGCTGCCTCCGCAGGGAGCTAGGTTTGGGGCACTCAGCATAAACCCTTTCCAGTGCTTCAACCTGCTCAGCAGTGTACCTCACATATTTCCCAGAATCAAGGTGCTTCTCAATGCTACCACTGCTGCTGCTTTCTCTGTGTTGAGCCACAGCCATCGCCATGCTTCCCCCACAACCCACGACCACAAACACAAACTCTGAATCACACTCAGGGAATAAAGCAAAGCAAAGAGGAGTTGGAAGAGGCAGAAGAAGATTCTTGGTGCTAGTAAAGCCTGTGCCTTGGCATGGAAATCTGAGAGGAAGATTTGGCAGAGGTTGATAAAGAGGCCTTGTTGGGAATGGGGAAGTAACTCTTGGAGGTTGGAGCTTGCAGCTTGGTTGGGAACGTTAAAGAGAAAATGGGGTGTGGAATAGAGACAGAAAAGAGTGTATTTTTGTGCGACCACCGCTATTGGTTGCTCAAGTTCAACTCAGAAAAAGAAACTCCCTTTCAAAAAATTGTGCACCGAATGGTTCCAAATTCTAAAGAGGAATCTCTCGCTCTTTACCAGCTGAAAAAAAAAAACAAAAGTAACTCCTGCTCCTTCTTGCTTCCACTTCCAAGAAAAGAAAAACCAGCTGCAACAGCAACTTGCTTCCCAGTTCCCACCACAAGCAACTGAAGTTTTTTTTTTTTTTTTAAGCGAAGGAGAGAAAAACCCACTTGTCCTCTTAAGCTCCGAGCCTCAAATTACGGGTTTTTTTTATTGTTTTTATTCTCTTTTTTTAAAAAAAAGGGTGCTTTGAAAATTTGAAGCTTGTGATGTGTCTGGGTCGAAGTTAAGAACTTTCACTTTTGAACCAGATTCCAGCGGAATAGGAAAAGGAGGGACAAAGTGAGGAATAAGAGAAGAGATGTGAATGCAGCTTGAGGAAGAAGGAAGGAATAGGGAGTGGGAGTTTGGGGAAAGGGGTGTTTGTCCGTGTCTATGTGTTGGAGGAAGGAAGAGTGTAGATAGGGAGTTATTTTGAAGCATGGGGTCAGGGTGAGGAAGAGAGAAGAGACATGGGAGAAACCCTAATCTTGTTCATGTTCATGTTCATGTTCATGTTCATTTTCTCAGGGAAGGGAAGGTGAAGAAAGGGAGGGAGTGGGAATAAAGGTGAAGAGAAGAGAAGGATGCACAGCAAAGTATAGCAGAGCACGCATATCGAGAAACATGGCAGTGAGGTTTTCTTTATAATTTTCGGCGCATTTACGTCCTTGTCCCTATTGTTCACTCCAAATGACATCTTGGGCCCCACTTTTCACTCTCTCACCCCTCCCCAATTCACTTCACCAACTCTTCTCCCCGATGTAGATACCAATAGTTCCCCACCCCCTGCCCTAACATGTCATAATTCTCCTTAACTCATTACCATTTGCCTTAACATATTTTTTATTTGTAGTTTAATTATTTTTTAAAATGAAATACTTTTATTATTTAAGTTAAACATTTATTTTATTCATCTTTTGTTACTTAATTAAAGACTTAAAAATAATTTAATTTAAATAATTGATGAAAATTTATAAGATAAATAATTTAAAGTGTTAATACTATTATTAAACAAATATTATATTAACTGAAAATTATTTAAAATTATTTGAAATTGTAGCACAATATTTTTTAATTTATCACTTAACTCAAATTATTATTTGTTAGTCTTTAACATGTAATCATTTGTTGTAACACTATTAAACTTGGCTATAGTCTATTAAATATTTATTATCACAGTCAAATTGTTTTTATAATATATTAACATATGATTGTATGATAGTATAAATGAGTTTTATACTAATATTAATAATAAAAAAGTTTTATATTAAAATAATATAGCAGAATTAAACTTAAATAAAATTAAAAAATTCATAGCTTTAATAATACTAATAAATAGTTTTTATGATCCAGTGTATAATACTAATAATAATAATAATAATATTATTATTATTATTATTATTATAAAAGACAAAAACGAAGATGTTTAAAAGTATATTCATTGTAGTTAGAGTATGTTTAGACATGATTTTATCTTTTATTCAATGGTTTTTTTGTTAAAAAGATTTTTTTTATTTTCATGCATATTTGGGTAATTTGTTTTAAATTTTATATGAAATTTAATGTATTATGATAAATAAAAAATTTATAAACTTGAAACTTATGATTTTATATTATAAATTATTTTAAAAATTTGAGATATAAATATCATTTTATCATCAATTAAATAATTTTTTAAATTATTATATATATATTAATAATTTAATATATAAAAATAATTTTTTATATAATCTAAAATAAAATAAATTATTTTAAAATTACTTTTTAAGTAATATACCCAACATAAAATTAATTTTATTATAATTGATTATACAATAATTGATCATTAAAATAATCAATTTTTTTGCAATTAAACCAAACACGTACTTAATGTATGTTTGGTTGGAATTATTTTTCAAACCAAAAGTTTTTTTTTTCGGCTCGGAATTTTTTTATTGTTGATGCATGTTTAAGTAATTTTACTTTAAATTTTACACAAAATTTAATGTATTATAACAATTTTTTTCATAAATTTAAAGCTTGAAATTTATGATTTAGATTATAAATTATTCTAAAAATTTTAAAATATAAATATTATTTTATTTTCAATCAAATAATATTTTTAATTATTTTATACATCTTTTAATAATTTAATGTATAAAAATAATTTTTTTATATTATATAAATAAAACATATTATTTTAAAATTACTTTTAAACTAATATATCTAAACATAAATTTTATTTTATTTTAATTAATTATTAAAATAATTAAAAATTTTACAATTAAACCAAATAAACCCTTAACCTAGAAACGCTTTTTCTCAATATAGTTATCTTGTGTTTCTTAATTATTAGTTGAATCTAAATCTTTGTTACACAGCAAATCGTTGTCAAATTTGTAACAATGGAGTCCATTCAATCAACATGGTTATGATCAACGCTATTTCTACTTGTTATACTTGAAAAAGAAAAAGGAAGAATAGAAAGTTCTTCTGAGAGTATGAAATGGCAGTGTCGAGATTCTTCAGTTAAGGTAAGGACAAATTCAAAATCCAAAATACGAGGGACCATATTACCACTTCCAATTTTCAATAAATAATGTATCCTTAGATTTTCAAGAAACAAAAAAAGCATTGAGTAGGAGGGGGGAAAAAAGTTAATTTAATTAGAAATAAAATCTCTTATATCAATGTATAAAAAAAAAATTTCTGATATCAATATTACACAAAGTTTAAAGACTTTGACCGAAATTTACACAAAGTTCCTTGACAAAATCATTTTTCCTAATTTCGGACCAAATTGCTTATTCATTCTCCACTTAATCTTTTTTTTTTTTGGATCTGATTCTGCACTTAATATTTTATTATTGTCTTTATTTTTAGAATTAATTTGACAATATTATCTATAGTTCTTGCGGCGCACATTAGCCTTGGTCGGTGAGATTGAGTTTTTTAATAATAAAAACTAAAACAAGATTGAATATCCCCCAATAAAAGTAAAAAATAAAATAAAAATTGAAAGGAAATAGAAAAATAATTTATGACGTGGCATTTCCCTGTTTTGCCTGCTTTTGGCATGCGCAAAAAGTAGTGTCACGTGCTTCCCATAAATCCAATACTCACATATACAGCATAAATATATTAATTTAACATTATTTATTATTTGTTCTTTCCTCATTATACACAATAATTAATCCAACTTTTCTATTATTGCATCACAAGCAACAACGAAGATAACATAAAGTTTTCCTTTTTAACACTTCAGGTCGAAATTAATCTTTTTGATGCAATGATTTTAAATGGGCAGCCTCATTAAATATATAATTGCTGTAAATGTGATCCTCTGGATGCTGATCTACTTCAAAGAGCTGTGTGCAGTTGCGAAAGTATATATTGGTTTGCTAGGGCATATGGCTATCCAAGCTTCATTTTTTTTTCTTTTTTTTTAAATAAAAATTGAGCTTTTAGATAGAGTTGGCAAAATAAGTTTAATCCGTTGGGTTAACCTGCCAACCCGCTATTTTTTTGAGGGTTGAGTTTAATATTTGAATTCATATTTTTTTTTTCAACCGCATAGATAACTTGCCGATTAACGCGAGTTAAGCGAGCAGAGTATGAGTTAATTTCGGCGAGTTATTTCTTTTTTTATTTTTAAAAGTGATAAGTAATATTATAAATAAATTTTTTTTGATGTTATATAATTTATATTTGAATATTTAATTAGATTATTTTAAAAATTATGTTTTAGATATGTGGTTTGTAATTTTTACTATTATTATTTATTATTTTTTATAATATTTATTGATTTTTTATATAATTTTTTTATTTTTTAGGTGAGTTAAGCGATTAAACCCATTAACTCATCTATTTTTTTTCATTTTATCTTTTATGCGGTCAACCCAACCAACCCGTATGGCCGTCAAGCTTTAAAAGCGGGATGGGTTAATTTCTTCCAATCCATTTTTTAAAAGCAATTAACCCACTCAAATTACCAATATTTTAACGGGTTGAGGAGGGTCGGAACGGATCGGAAGCGAGTTACCGTTTTTTTATTTCTAATTTTAGATAAACTTACACATATAATAAATCATTTATGCAAAAAATAAATAAATTAAAAATTGTATAAATTATAGTATAAAAATTATGTATAATTATTTACGCAGTGGACATGAAAACAAGGTGGTCCTGCTGCAGCTGTACAAATGAGTAATCATCTCATGCGTCCAAATCCAAATCCTTGTTCTGCAAATAAAAAAGTCACAGCCTTTTTTTATAAAACAAAAATATAGAAAAGGCCCTAACAAGGATGGTGAAGTGGAAATCATCATATAATCCTGTGCCTATATGTGCAAGACAACTTGGTGGTGGTGAATGAATTGAGACCATCCAAAAACGCTTTAGATTCAAGCACAAAACAACAAATATGGATGCCAAAAGGCCTTTGAAAATCTACAAAATGACAGAAACAAAATTTTGACATATCTACGTAGTTAAACATGTAAGGAAAAAATAAAAATAAAAAAGTAAATAGTCAAGATCTTTGTTTGGATATGATAAGGGAGGAGAAAGTAGGTTCAACACCGAAGTTTCAAAAAAGAGAAGATTTTCCAATCTGCTCTATACGACTTTGCGTTAATTCCATTCCAAGCATGCCAATGGCAAATACCCATGTGGAAAATAGGAAGCAAAAGGTAAAAGAAATTGACTTCCAACATGGGAAGAAGCCTTTCATGCTTCCATGGTGCTGTCTGCATTATTTGGGTGCAATCAGTTCATACCAGACAACAATCCTCTCCCCCATTCTCTCATCTTTTCCTGTGTGAAAGTGAAAAGAAGCGTTAGTATATGGACAACACTTTGTGCCTCATGATGTGCCTCTCTCAGGCTCTACATACCATTGAACTACACCCAAATTAATTAGTCCTCCAAATAAATTTTGTTCTCTCTATTCAGAATACCAACTTAATCACTAACATTTCAAGTTCAACTGTTAATGCCTTATAGATAGTTTTGGAACATGTTTAGTGTGCAATAATAATGATTTTATTCATGTTTCTAATTTTAGTTTATAGAATGAATAATTCCAATATTAGACTACACCATAGTTATAGAATATATGTAGAAGAAGTGATAATTTTATTTCATGTCTTGATTTCATAGACAATGAAATGAAGAGGACAAAAATGGTGGTTTGATACGTAATTACATGAACTCAAATGATGTTAATTGATTGTCTTTTATCGTACTTATAAAGATTTGAAAAAACCACTTTTATTAAGAAATAAATAATTGAAGAAAAGAGGACTAATATCACCATTTTTTAACTAAATAAAAGAAACTCAATCACAAATCAAGTTTTTTTGAAAAATATGATTGATTCACTAAATAGATGGACCGAAATACAAGTCAGGGTTGAAAACAAGTTTAATTTGTTTTTTTGTCAACTTAGAGAAGAACATCAAAGCACAGTAGGGGTGACATAAGAATGAATATGTAATTTTTTTTCCCCTAAATATATAGTACAATCAATGGTGTATGATGAGATATAACAAAGTCAAATGGGAATATTTTCTTTTCTAAACTTTACAATGATGGGATTAACATCCTTCCACTTTGTCCCCCTCTCCTTCCCTGATTGTTCTATCTTTTGTGTTTTCTTTATGATTTAATTGATGTTCTCCTTCTTCTTCTTAATGGGTGGAGGGTTCCCATCTCCTTTTGCCTTCAGTCATTGCTTTTCTCATAGGAAAGGAATATAACGCCAGTGCCTGTGTGTGTGCCACCCCCTCAACTCTAAACACCCCTTTGGGCCCCATCTGAGGTCCAATCACGTGGGCCCTTTCTGTCTGGGCTGGCTCCATACACACCCCTCTTTGAAAATTTTCCTTTAAAAAAATTGTTTGTTGCGTAAATTAATAGAATGCTGAGGTGGCCTTGCTTTGAGGGGTTGGTGTCGTTGAAGTGGAGACTTGGTCCCACTCAAGTCAGCCACTTTGACACACAGTGGATCTCCTTCTCTCTCCTTTCTACTTTCTACTCTCACTGACCTTTGCTTGTTTGGCACACTATTATTGTCATTATCGTACCCTCTTTTTTTGTTTTTTTTTGTTTTTTCACATCATTTCACCCTCCCATGCTCTGTGCTTTTCACCATAAAGCTTTAACCCACAAATGGATAAAGATGCCACTGCAGGGTCTTGGTGGTTAAGGGTGTTGCCTAAGCAAAACCATGCACTTGGTTTTGAATGGAGGGCACCACACTCCTATCTAGCCAGCTATCCCCACTCTCCACCCTCCATTTGAACAGAACCACTCCAACACGTGGCATTTTCTTATTAGTATTTAGTACCACCTAAGGACAAGCAATTCAACTGATATTGCATAACTACCTGATTTAAGCCTCTAATCTGCCATAAAGACCCGTATAATTAGGCCAAGGTGAAAGGAGCAAGGGACCCATTAGTCACTTCATGTGAATGTGATCACTGATCAGTGATCACCAATGCTTGGCAAGAAATTTAAACCTCTAGACTGCTGCAGGCAGCAGCACAAGTCACCCCATGGGTTGTCTTTTCCTTTTATCTTTTTTTGCATTCTTAATATCTGAAAACTTGTTGGTATTCTACAATGTGGTACCGGTATTGAATTCTTTTGTTATTATGGAGTAACATCATACCTACAAAAGGTTCCCAATCAAGGTCCAAACAAACTGGCATGGATTAAATTTAAAGAATCGTACCTGTGACATGAGATGCCCATTGGACTATGAGAGGGATCCATAGACATTAGACACTTTTACCTATACTTTGTCCTCTTCTTCCACGTTGGACTTGTCTGAGAGATTTTACTATGAAATTCTTTCTTATTACTCTATCTGTCTTGCCTTAGTGAGTTTTTTTCATTTTATAAAATAAAACATAAGTGTAGGCTCCATATGCAAGTAAAATAATCTCTTCCTAGTAGTGGCTTCCCATCATCTTCTATAAACTTGTTAAATATGCAAAGTGGGATAACGTCGTACAAGCCAATTAACAACCTTAACTTCTCTGTCTTAATGGAAACCAATCAAGTTTGAGAAAGAAAATTCCCCTCCTATCTACATCCAAATTCTAAAACCAGCCATTAAAATTTTTGATGGGCATTATTAATTTATTATATGTCAACTATAAGAACAAAGTTAGTAGCCAAAATAATAATAATAATAATAATAATAACTTGTGAACGAGGTTGGTTAGTTAACATTGTGATCCTTAGGCAACCAATGTGTTGGTTTTGATGCGTCTGCATTAAGTTTTGATCCCTGTAGGCTGTAGTAGATTCTCAGGTGCCCCACTTACAAGAATCCAAAGAAAAGAACCAAAGGTATCTATGAGGATCGATTTCGTTCTAATTTCGTTGAAAAGCCCAAGCAATTGATTATCTATGTAGAAAGATAAGGTAGGTGTCGTAACTGAGTAGAGACAGATAAAAGTAAAACAAGGTTCCATAGCAATAAATGAATGAGAAAAACCAGTTATACGTTTTGGGCACCTCTGGACTTAATTATAGCATATATTTGCAGTTTCTGATTGTAATGTTTTTAGAAAAGAGGACCTGCCTCATACTAATTATTAACTTGGAAAGAATCGTGGTCAGCTTAAAATTCTGTCCAATTCAAACAAAGCATTAAACAAACACCAACTACCACCCCATGAGTCCTTCTGCAGCTCCATTTAAGACCGTGACACAGAAAGGTAACAGATGATTAGTCTGAGGCTCTGCTTGATTGATTATAGAAGCTTGAGTTAACCCCTCTTCTCTTGTCACGAATCTAAGATTTGCATCATTCACAAAGTGAAAATTTTATCACTTTGAACAGTATTTCCTCTGGTCTAACACAGGAAAGTCTAGTATATCAACCACAGGATGAAAATGACATGACAGGTAGAGGAGGTATTTCATCTCGTTCAATGTGATTTCACATTTGAACTACTATAAAAAGTGCGTGTTTCAACTCGTTGAATACAACGTGACAAAGATAATTTAGAAAATGGAAAATGGCAATGAAAGTTCCTGAACAAAAGGTAGTGGTTCAATACCAGAAAGGTCTATTTTATGGAACTAATGCCCATGATCTTCCATCTAAATCTAAATTTTGTGGCTCTCCGTCTCCACCAATAATAATAATAATAATAATAATAACAATAACAACACCAACAACAAAATATCAACATCAGCTCATACCAGAAGACATTGAAAACGGGGGAAACCATATTTCTATCTGAAAAAAAACCATCTGATGCCACAAGACCTTCAAATGAAGTAACTTTTCAGTACTACTCTGAACTAATAGTCAAGTGAAAAATATAAAATGGTAGGTACGTACTACCAAGACAGACTTATCCTTCAGTTATTAAAAGATAATACTACATAAACAAGAACGGTACTACAAAAACACTCGTACTTATTTATGTTGTTGCATCAAAGTTTTCTGTATAAATACACATAGCATCAATTGATTTGCATAAATATATTTATTATTTTTATGATTTATCTGCTTCTACGTGTTCACAAAGCATTATCCTATCCAAAAACATTGAACCACATTCGAAGGAAAAAAAGGTCTGAAGTTTCTGAACTTATGTGGAGAATCTGATTCTGCTCAGACAGCTCGATTTATCTGTCAAGAACACTATTAACAGGTAAAGCTAACTAGCATGTAAACCAGTAGTAACCTAGAAACCAAAGATATATATAGGCGGGCTGCGTCTAGTCCGTTTCATCAGCACAGTACCCTTCAAACCTCAATGACAATGAAAGGCTTCTAAATTGTAATGAACTAACTAGCATGGGGCACGGGCAGTGTCAACCTTTTTTATCTCATGAGAACATATTATTCTCAATGTTGTCCCAAATGAAACATGAAAGGCCCCAATTGCCTGCTGAAATAAGAGTGATGGCAAGAGAACAGGGTGGGAAGTAATGCGACTATCCCACGAACAAGAGTGGAGCAATAAATCAAGCTCGCTAAACAAGTATAATAAGATATATTACCAACATACATAAAAGCAAAAACATGAGCTAATTATATGCTAAACCGCTCTTGAATTTCACAGATATTCGACTGCTGATGTTAACCTGCACCAACTGTCAGCATTTTAACTGGACAAAATGGGGTAAGAAAGAACAAAAGGAAGGGATGATATTACATCACTCATTATAAGATGAGAAGCAAACTCTAGATCATCACAAAACCATGACCACATTCCCATGGATTCTGACCTCTACTCCAATGAACTTCAAATTTTCAGCTGCTCCAAGCTCTGCACTGTCTCAGATTCTGGTGGAATGTTCTCAATCTTGGTGTCTGTCTCCTCAGTTTTAGCTGGCAGTTTATCTTCCTGGCTAGGGGCACTAATAGATGGCGGATCGTCTTTTCGGATGGGAACAGGTTCTTCTTTTCGGATAGGAACAGGTTCATCTTTTTGAACTGGTGGAGCAGCATATACTGGTACAGCTTGGCGAATATTGACTGGAGGAGCAACTCGTACAGGAGGCACCCGCATTACTTGACAGGACACTACGGCTGGTGGTGGTGCAGAGAATACAGGTACTGCAGTCCTTATAGTCACCGGAGGTGCAATCCCCTGGCAAGGTGATCTCATTTGTTGAATGGGAACATAAGGTACTGCTCCTGCTGCAGGGAACTTTGGGCGATGATTCCCTCGGCTTTCTAGTGTAGAAGAGAATGGTGGCTTTATAGGATTGTCACCGGCAGCTGTTGCTGCTACTGAATGCCTGCTTCGAGGACTTTCATTTGCTGTTGTCAATGAAGGCCTGCTTCGAGGTGCTGTCTTTGGGCAAATTAAGGGAAGTATCTTTGATGTGGCGGCAGGTGGAGGTTGAGGACTGGTTGGCCTGGGATTTTGAATCTGAAACTTCTTTGAAAAGGGAATCAGAGCATTTGGATTTGACATTGCCATCTTTTCCTTCAGCCGGTAGTTCAGTAAGGCCCGTGCTATTGTTATCTGTTCTAGTTCGTCATTGTTTTCTGGTTCAGTCGAAGAGCTTGCAGTTTCTTTTGCCACTGGCAAGAAAGAAAGATATTGTCAATTTATATTTAATCATTATAGATCTTTAAACTCACTCAGATACAAAAGATGAAAAAAGCTGTTTAGTGTGTTGAAAAGACAGGTAAAAACTATCTGGCGTGTAATATTATGTCTTTCAAAGGAACGTCACTTGGAACTGATTAAATAAGTACAAGGAGATTATATTGGCCTTTACCACAAATAAAGATTGTGGAAATAGAGGAGAATGTTTAGCATAGACGGTTAGTGCATTGCTCCAGTTCCATAAGATAAAAATTTCAGCCTGGTTCACTTGCCACATGTCTTACAACAATGACAAGAATTAGGGAAACAGAACTGGGATGGGTAGTATTGCCACTGTTCCATTTTGTGGTCTATTTTTATGCTATATCCGTGGGATAAATTGATGCAAAGTTCCATATCTTTCCATGAAAGAAAATTATTCAGACAAAAGCTAGCCAGCCACTTACATTGTTTTAGAGATGACCAAGCTGCCATAGCTGCATTTTTCTCTGCTTGTTTCTTATTCTTGGCAGGTTCACCAGTGAATGTGATTCCAGCCAATTCTACTGTCCCGGTAAAGACAGGAAGGTGCCCTAGGCCAGACCTGAATGTTGTGTACTGTGGCAATGGGGCCGCTACCCTTTGTGCAATTTCCTGTAACAGGTTCTTGTAGACTCCCGTCTCATCCTAAAAATTTGTGTGTGATAAGTATATGAACAGTAAAATTACCAATAATACAATGAATACATACCATGCAATGTGGATAAATAAACATATTAACAAAGATAATGGAGGTCAATAGAAAGAAGATATTTTGAATAAAATGCTGCTAGTGTGCATATATATATATATATATATATATATATATATATATATATTACGAGGGAAGAAGAGAGGTAAGTGTAAACATAGGAGAAAACACGGAACCTTGTACCACATGCTGAGTTTCCTACATATTCCACTTCAGAAGACAAGGGGAAGGTCAAAGGCTTAAGAAAAAACATAGAAGAAGTTGTAGATAATGTTCTCAATTACTCGGTGAATCAAACAAATTATGTTTACAATTAGTCTCTTTTCTTTTCTTTCACACCAGCAAGTTGCCAGCATAAAACCATGTGCACTAGAAATTTACAAAGGGCAAACTTATTGCAAGTTATACAACAGAGGAGTAGAAAGCTCAATCCCTTTTTAAGAAACAAATCTTATGTTCTCTTTCATATTGGTTTTCTAAAGACTATCATGGCTTAGGAATGATGACTTATAATAACTGCAAAATTTCACCAATGATCTTAGGTTCAAAATAACATCTTTCCTTTAGAAATAGCACTGATCGGTAGATCATGGTTCTATACCCACCAGCAACATTTGGGTATTAATTTTAAGACATTTACATTACTCAATAAGCAATAAGCAATAGGTTCTACATCCACCAGCAACGTTTGGGTATTAATTTTAAGACATTTACATTAGTCAATAAGCAATAAGCAATAGGCAACAGAGATTAATAAGTTGGAATCTTAACATTCATAAGAATGGGGCATAAATAAGAACTACTGCTATTCCCCTTAGATATTATAACTGCTTACTAAATTTACTAGTTGCCAATTTTACCATACAGATACTACAACAGTTTACAGCAAGGATCCCCCTGATTATCAGGATTTTTCAATCAAATTTTACTCAATGAAAATGAGGTGCAGCGTCACCCTTGATGAACCAATAGAACAAATGGTTACACACAAAATGCAAAATCAACAAATATTGAGATTAAAATTTAACCGAAAGGACCACTGACATTCGAAACAAAAGTCAGATTGTGATTCTGGGAGAAATTCCTGCTGCTCCGGTATATTTCTGACCGTTGTTCAATAACATATACAATCCAGATATTCACATAGCACATTGGCAAAGGGTCAGTTAATCACTCAAAAAGGAAACAGCATTGCACAATAATACAGGCCAACACCACATTGTGTATATCAAGTTATAAATTTCATAAATCCTAAATGAGATGATTCTAACCACGAGATTATCATATTCTGACCATTTGCAGCACCAAAGTATTTACTTATTTACCATTCATTTTCTAGGTAACTAAACAAACAGACAGACTGTACAAAACAAAACCGAGTCCGTTTCACACCAGGCTTCCATAGAAGGTTCAACTTCACACTTCACACTGCTCCTACCAATCCCACCACCTTTACAGCAAAATAAAAAAAGGGTAGGGGCATTTCAGTCATTCCACCCAAACGAGTTACGTTCAGGCGCCGACAGAAGAGAAAGCACGGAAGCAGAGCAAAGTCACCAAACAAGGCGCATGATAGCACAAGCTTCATCACCACGCGCACGTTAGCAAGCACCATTTTTTAGTTCCACCCAAAATTTCCCCCCACCCTTACATCAAGTTAAGCTCAAAAAGTGACAGTGAGTAAAGAAAGGAAGCACACAACAGAAACTGAGAAAAACCCGAGAGAGAGAGAGAGAGAGAGAGAGACTCACGAGGATCCTGGCGGCGAGGGAGTGAGAGGGGCCACGGTGGGAGAGGGAGTTGAGGGCTACCTCGGCGGCAGAGTGCTCCGCCTGGCGCAGCGTGGAGCAGTAGTGGGGGCTCTCGAAGATCTCGCCGTTGAAGTTAACCGTCGCCTTGAACCGCGGCGCGTGATCGGGACCTTCCCGAATGCACGTGTAGGAGGGGAGGTTGAAGCAGCTCCGCTGTGCCAGCTCCTGAAGCTGGTTTTTGTACATTTTCTGAAAGACCGCACTTTCTCTCTCTCAAGAAAGTGGGGGGAAAATGGTGGTACCCGCACCCAGATCCGATCGGAAATGGTTCCGGGTCGGACCCCACGGCCAAAAAGGCGCCGTCTTTCTGAGAATTAGCTCCGGCGAGATCGAGGGTCTTGAGCCTTTTAGGGTTTCTTGCTGTGGGAATGGGGGAAGCTTAGAGAGAGAAAGCTAGCTGCAGTAACAGCAAATAGGAGAGAGAAAGTGAAGAAGAAAGAAGAAGATGAAGAGTGAGAGAGAAAGAGGGGAGTAATTTTTTTTTTGATTTGGGGGAATATTAAATGTAATATATTGAGAAATGAAAACGTATTTATTGCTTTGTTGCTAGGAGTCAACTCAAACGTTTGGGTGCATGGATGTGATCTTCTCCTAGATTTTCTAATGTTTTTGTTTTATGATGATATATACATTGATACTATAATAATCTGTTTTTTCTTTTTTAAATCTTGGTTGGCACTAGTAAGTGCAAGTTGTTAATTATTTTGATTTTGATTTTAAAGTATTATTATTTGCTTCACACTTCTTTTTGTACTGAGAAGTAATTAATGAAACGCGTAATTGAATTGAATTGCTTTTAAGGCTTTGAGTGTGAGTGAGGCGGCAAAATCCTGACTTGTATTTAACTGGAAACTCTCTCACCAATAAAATTTGTAATCCCATGATTTAATTTATGCTCGCCTACTAGAAGCTTTACCTATGGTAACTACTAACTAGTTTTAGACCACAAACCAGATTATGAGAAACTTTTTTTTTTTAATATATATCTGAAAAACAAACTTCATTCAGCAAAGGCATCAGAGCCAAAAGAGCCAAGATACAATCCGATATAGACATATTCTTTTAAAAAAAAAATAAGTTATAAACATATTCTTTATGTTTTTTGGTAATTAAACATATTCTTTATGTGATATCGGGCAGCCTTAACAACTGATAAAAGTACTAATAAATATTTATTTTTCACACGAATATTTTCTTCGTTTTCCAATTTTGTTTTATACAAGCAAGTGTTGGCTTATTAAATTTATTAATGCTAATTATAAATTTATTTAAAGTAACACTATTTATACTAGACTGTACTGATTGTCTCCTTCTTTATAATTACACATTTTTTACATTAAATTTAATTCATTTATGAATACTTCACTTCTAGAATTCTACTAGTAACTTTGGATTTGGATTTAAAATAGTAAAACAATAAAGAAACTCTGTTGTCACAATTATTTCATAATTATAGATGATACTCGAAATTTTATATCTGGTCGGATACACGCAAAAGTCATCCAAATGTGTTTTTTTTTAATGAAAAATGAAACTTTTACACTCCTTTTTTGGTACAAAAAACACTTTTCATAGTTTTAATGATACAGGTGGAATCGAATTATGTTTGCATTAATACCCAAAACTTATCATCCTCTAACCTAATAGCATTTACATACATGTGCTAGGACTCATAACCATTCAAAATGAGCAACGCAATATTTGGCAAATCAGTAATAGAAACTTATATACATAGGATTTAATTTTGATGTATTATGAATGTAAAAAAAAATTATAATATTAATTAATTATGTATTATTATATTAATAAAAATATTTAATTCTTATAATAATTATATTAAAAGTTATAATATGATAATATATAATTAATTAATAATATAAAAAATTATACTCATAATACATTAAAATTAAACTCATAAAAATATTGTAGATTCAAATTCAATCCTTTGGTCCACTTTTTATTATTTATTTATATTTCTTTGACATGTTCCGAATTCACTTCAATTCAAGTATACAACGCAGCAAAACAATTATATTAAAATCGCAACAGGTTTTGTTATATTATCTTAAAAAATATTTTTTAATGTTTGATAAAAAAATAAATATATTTAATATTTTAAAATATAAAAATTATTTAATATCTTATTCGTTTAATAATTTGGGCTTGCAAGATTGGTTAGAAAGATATCAGATTATTAAAATTGCAATTGAACTATGTTTGCACAACTAAATCCTTTTTTTTTATAAAATGCAAAAATATCCCTCCAACCATGGATTATTTGTTAAAAACTCTTTTATACTTTAAAACTTACTAATATGATACATTGAATTAATCGAATTATGTATTTTAGTGTACATTTTTCTTTATGTATGTATAGAAAAACTCTCTCACATAGAGTTAATATGTGTGATTTGGTAAGTTCAATAAATCGTATTAATGAGTTTTAAAATATGAGAGAATTTTCTGTATGAACCTTAGTTTGAGGGAGTTTTTTGTATTTTGATTTTTTAAAGAAAAAGCATAATACGTTGTTAAATTAGATATAGTAATTTCATTTAATATTTGATTTGACATATTAATTTTAAAACCTTATATTTAAATTAACCATTATTTAAAATATTATATAATATATGATTAAACTATTAAGAGTAATTGTTTTGTTACATATTTATTCTAATATAAAAATCAATATGACATTAAATTTTAAAAATCTAATTATTAATATGACACTTATTAACTTTGAATGATGCTATATGCATACTTTTCAATGTTAATTTCTTACACTATCCTTTACTACATTGCCTCGTTTTTTAGTTTACAAATTTTAGTTTTATCTTAAATTATTGGATTTGTAAGAGATAAAGACCAAGTTGACAATTATGTTAGTAAAAAATAATTAGAATGTTAGTTATGAAATTAGTTACAACTGTTAGTGAGTTAGTTGAATGGCTAAGTGTTGTAATATACCATATAAATGTATTTTGAACTGTATCATAGTGAGTGAAGAAAGTTCTATCATGATCACAATTTCTCAAAAATACTTTTATTCTTTTCTCTCTTAGCTTTCTCTTCATTTTCGTTCTCCGTCTGGTCTTAATACCTTACATGGTATCATAGCTCAGTTTCCATGGAGACTATTCTCAATTCTTTTTATTCCACGCAATCTTCTAATTCTGCTCAGTTCACTCTGCACACCTCCTCAAATCCAGTATCGATTAAGTTTGATGAAGAAACATTTTTACCTTGGAAATAACAAGCTTTGGCTACAACCAAGGGCCATAAAAGCTCTACAAGTTCATTATTGGTTCATCAATTGCTAAAAAGTATGACACCAATGAAGATGAACTAATAATAACTTGAGTGAAGAATTTTTGAATTGGGAGCACCAAGACCAGTTGCTGATGTCCTGGTTGCTTTCCTTGATGAGCAAGCCCTTCACCATAATAATGGTTGGGTGTGAATATTCTCACCAGGTATAGAAGAAATTAGAGGAGTTATTTGCTTCTCAAAATAGAGCCAAGGTAAGACAGCTCAAGCTTAAACTACGAAACACAAGAAAATAATATCCAATTGCCTATTATCTTCTTGAAATCAAGAAAACTATTGACACTTTAACCTCGATTGGGTCACCTATAGATGAAATTGATCATGTAGAAGTCATTCTATATGGTTTAACAAAAGAATATGAGTCGTTTGTAACAACTATAGTTTCAAGATTGGAACCTTTTACCGTTGGTTAACTTGAGGTACTCTTATTGGCTCAAGAAGAGAGGGTCGAAAGATTTAGGAAATCTGAAATTGGTTATGTGCAAGCTAATGTAGTTCAGTTTAGTCAGTCAATGCAGCAACCAAGAAAGTAAATCTTTAATGGAAATGGTAATAGATCACAAGGTTCTCAGTATGATCATGGTAGGTTCAATTCAAATTTTAGAGGACAGGCTCATTTCAGAGGTAGAGGTGCAATGACTGGAGGCAAGTTCAATGCAAGAGTGTAACACCCCAAATTTTAGACTATGTTGCAAGAGCTGACAGAATCATACTACTTTGTGTTTTCAATGCATTATAAAAATAATTTGATTATTCCGATACTATTTGTGATTATTTTGTGTGACCTGGTCAAGAAAATAATAATTTTTTAGGAAATTCTTGTCCGAGTATTTAGAGCGGGGATCTTACTTAAGAATCTGAAAAACGTAAAAGAATCTATTATTTTAAATTTATCGTAAAATAATTTTTTTTATGATAAATATCATTCTTTATGCATAATTATTGCTATGAATTATTTGACTTGGTATAGTTTGATTTGCCATTATACTCAATCCGACCAAAATTCTTGAATCCCAATCCGACCAAAATTCTTGGATCCCGTCGGATATATTTTCTGAGATTACCGCAAACATGTGCTAATTAGTTAGCTGAATTCGACACTTCCAGAGCATTTCCGACAATATAATCGGTAATTGATAACCCAAAATACCTCAAAATTTGGATGAAGTGACTCTCAATCTTTGAATCGAGGTCTCTTCCACCAAGACTATGTATCTCGACCAAGATCATCTATTTCGACAAAGACTATTCAAAAACATGGAAGATGTCGTCGGATTCGACAAAAATTTGGATGTTCTTGCAAGAATCGGTTAAGGAAAACAACTTGGTTCTTCTTTTCCCTAAATCTTGTTGGACGATTTTACCAATGTTAAAAATGAAGATGTTTATATTCGTCGAAATGGACCTTCTAAAACAATGCCAAAATCCGTCGAAATTTTTTTTTAAGACAATGTAATATCCATCGAATTTGGACTTCTACCCAAATCGTCGAATTTAATCTTCTTACTATTTGGTACCATGTTAAAATCCGTCGAGTATGAACTTTTGGTCAAAACTGTCGAATTTGATATCCGATCACTTAGTAAAATGTTAAAATCATCGAGTATGAACTCGACCATATACCCGTCGAAATTAATACTCAAGTCAATTTCGTCGAGTGAGGATACTCATGTCCGTTAAGTTAGAATATCAATTTCCGTCGAGTTAGGATGCTCATGTATGTTGAGTTAGAATGTCAATTTCCGTCGAGTGAGGATGCTAGTATTTGCTAAGCGGAAATGTCAATTTTCGTCGAGTGGGGATACCAATGTCCGTCGAATTTGAATGATAATGTTCGTCGAATTATGGTGCTAACGACCGTCGAATAAGAATTCTTGATTTCAAGAGAAAAACTTCTCTAATGTCAAAATCAAAGTCGAATTTGATCTTCGATCATATAATATTTCGTCGATTCGACAATTGGAAGATTTCTTCAACGTTTGTCCGATTAATTAGGATTCTCGTTGACCTTTTAAGTTCATTCGACAATTTTGATCTTCGTTCGATAATTCCCATCCGACATAACTTGATATTTAGCCATTCTTGGAAAATAACGTTCTCCCATTTTACATCATTCTGTCAGGTTGATTTTCGTCAAAAATTACCCTTGAAACTCACGTTCATGCAGCAATTTGGAGGGGTTCTACGTCGGTCACGTAGCAACTTGAAGGAGGTTCTACAAGCTTCTTGAACGATCTAAAAGCCTTGAAAGTCAAAAGAATGACATCAGCCACGTGCATTCAGAAGTAGATATTTTATTTCATGTAAATTCTAACTTTATTTAAGTTTATGTTTGTCCTTATGCAATCGAATTTGGATAATTACTCACGTAAAGCATTCCAAATTTCACAAGAAAATCACACATTAAACTTTTCCCGAACGTCCTCACTCTTCACTTTTCTACTTCTCAAACATAAATTCATTTCTCTCAAAGTTCCAAAGGAAAACTCACGCCTCTCTCTTTCATTTTCTTTTCTTCCAATCGGTCACCACTGAGAACTCACACCATCCATCCTTTAAAACATTCATCTCTTGGATTTTGTTTTGATTCAAAGCCTACTCTAATCATTTCTTCTTCATAAGGTTTTACCACAAAACCCATTCTACCTTGTTCAAAGCTTCTTCAACCTTCTTCCTAAAGAGGAGGTGAACAAAGTCTCAAAGAAAGGAGGAAAGCTTAGAAAGCTTGAATCATCTATTTTCTATCTTGTTCTTCAAAGTTCAAGTTTGAAGCTTTGAAGAAGCTCTTAGTGGAGGGAGTTTGCTTGAAGGAGACATACAAGGAGCTTTGGAGGTTCTTCAAGAGGTAAGAGGGAGATTTAACCTCACCAACCAAGTTTTGGTGGTGTGGAGATGGTTGTGTTTGGTGAAAAACCTCTAAGGGTTTATTCACTTATTGTTTAATTGCTTCTTTAGTTGTGATTGTGTTATTGGTGATTTTATGTTTGTGATTGTGATGTTTATGGCTTTGAAAATTATGATTGCATGTGTGATAATATATTTATTGTTTTGATAAATGTTTGTATGTATAAAACTGAATGCATGTAAGTGTATGTGTAAATTAGGATGTGAATAATATTATGGATTAAACTGAGAATTTGGGACTTGAAAGAAAAGGAATTGAATTTGGAAGAGTCAAATACAACAAGATGAAATAATTTTGGAGAAACAATACAAATTATGATTTTATAGGGGCAATATTGTAATTTTTGTGTTTAGTGGGGCCATGTTGTAATTATTAATTTTTTTGAATGGTTATATTGTATATATTATATTTTGGAGGAACTAATTTGTAAATATGATTTTTGAGGGACTATTTCATAAATATAATTAGTATGAGAAACTATTTCGTAAATGTGATTTTATGAATGACTATTTCGTCAATAGGATTTTTATGAGGGACTATGTTGTAAATTATGAATTTTATGAAAGATTATTTCGTAAAAAGGAATTTTATGAAAAACTATTTTGTAAATATGAATTTTTCAAGGGACTATTTTGTAAATGTGACTTTTATGAGGGACTGTTGTGAAAATATTATTTGGATGAGGATTATAATACAAATATTATGTTTTGAGGAGTTATTATGCAAATATGAAAAATGAAGTTGAATTTTGGTGTTAACCGATGAAACTAGTATTCTTAATTTAAAACGTGTGAAAAGTATTTTACGTGATTGAAAAATGATGAAAAAATTGATACGTGATTTGAGAAAATGCAAAAAAAATATGGTTTCGCGATGAAATTACAAGTTTAATAATATTGGGCCTATATGAGGCGAATAAGAAATAAAGAAAATTGAATTGAGAAGATGAGAACGAATTGTGAGGAAGGCGCATTGAATGTGCATTGAAAAAGTCCGAGTGGTGAATAAGACTGATTGTCGAAAGAAGGAAAGAACACACCTCTTGAGTGGGTGCGATGTGCGTAGTGTAGGTCACTCGTGACCTTGGGGAGCATCGGGGTGCGGGTTGCCTACAATGGAGAGAATAAAGCTTCGTACCGTAGGTTAGGACCGATGCAACACACCGATGATCCTCAAGACACTATCCATAATCGAGATCTGATAAAGACTGTGATGCATATGCTAGATGTGCAAATGCTAAATGAGCAAATGATAAATGAGAAAAGAGAATGAGCACGTGGTCTGAGGCATGTTGTGCAGACAGATTCTTTTCGATCACTCTTTTCGACACGAGTTTTAGCTCCATGGAGTAGGAAAATTGAATCTAGGTACATGAGTCTAGATGCATACACGAGAATTTGAGAGTATTATCATAATTATTGATTTTGATAAATGAATTATCGAATAAGTGAATATTGATAAGGACATAGATGTAATTATGAATTATGATGATAAATGATGTTGGTAGCATAATTGTAATTATGTATGATGTGTTAATATGAGATATGATATGTGTTAGATAAATGATATTGATGATATGATTGTAATTATGTATGATGTATGGTATGAGAATTTGTATGTTTTGATCTTCATTGCTACCATACTGGTATTGGCGTAGGTAATCTCACCTCTCTTGTCTGTCTATTTACGTATTGTAATTATAAGCGTAAAGGGATTAAGCAAAACGTTGAGTGAGAACACAAGGAAGATCAGATTTTCGAGAAGGAAGTTGAGTTCTAAAGAGATGGAGATTCGGAAGGTATATGGGAACCAAAAGTATAGTACGTGGTGGATGGAAAATGTGTTTCTCACATAAACAAGTAATGGAGCTTACTATCGTACTCGGAATGCAGTTAGTATTATATATTTTGTGTCAAGTTGGATTCCTCCCTGTTAAGGAGTCTGAGGAGGACCCGTTTGAGGGTTCTGCATGTTTAGAGTTACTTGGGCATTATGTAATTTAATTAATGTGTAAATATTTTTAGAGTCCAATTTGTAAATATTAAAGTGTGATAATACTACGACTTATATATATAATGTAAAATTAGATTGTGATGATGTTGTAATGTTTTAATTTTCACTAAGTTTATATTACTATCATCAAGAAATTTTATAACTCGTATTTATATTACAAGCACGAATCATAATAAAAGGGTAATTTGGTAAATGAGTAACAAGAAGTGTGACGCCCTAAGGAGGGTGTTACAAAGAGCCTATTGTCAGTTATATGGCAAAGGTGAACATTTAGCTTTTCAATGTTGGCACAGATTTGATCAGAGTTTCAATTCTCCTCAAAACCATAATTTGAATCAAACTAGTTCTCAAACTCAAAATCAATTTTTTTCTCTTGTTGCACATCTAGCTACAAGTGTTTAGTTAGCTACACCTGCCACCCTATTTGATCTAAATTGGTATTCAAATTCTGGAGCTAGTCATCACTTGACACAAGAATCCTCTAATCTATCAAATAAAGTGGATTATGGAGGCTCGGAACAGGTTGTTGTAGGTAATAGCTCAGGTTTGTCTATCTCTCATATAGGGCACTCAAATTTATATTCTTCAAATCTTGTTTATAGACCATTTTCTCTCAATAATCTATTGCATATTCCCTCTATTACAAAGAATTTACTTTCAGTGTCTCAATTTGCCAAAAACAATTGTGTTTTCTTTGAGTTTCATCCTAATACATGTTTTATCAAATGTCAGGTTACCAAGGAGATCATTATCAAAGAAACCATTAAGAATGAGTTGTATGTATTTGAAAACTTCCACCTTGTTTCATCTGCTACACCAATTTCCTCCAACATTGCTTCAGCTAAATCAAACTCATTGTTTCAGTTATGGTACTCAAGGCTTGGTCACCCTTCTCCTTCAGTTGTTTTCAAAGTTTTACAAATTTGTAATATTCCTGTAAATTTGAATGTCAATAATTCTGTTTGTTTTGATTGTTATATGGGAAAGTTGCATTAATTTTCTTTTCTAATTTATGATATTGTATACACTAAACTTTTAGAGCTTGTATATTCTGACATTTGGGGTCCAACACCCATCAACACAGTAAATGGTGCTTGATATTACATACATTTCATTGATACTTATTCTAAATACACTTGGATTTATCTGTTGCACAGCAAGTCACAAGCCTTTTTTGCATTTCTTCATTTTAAACAAATGGTAAAATTGTAACTTGGTGTCAAAATAAAAGCCTTCAAACTGTCAATGCCAAGGAATATTTGTGTTTTTCTTCATACTTAAATTCAAATGGTATCATTCATCGTTTGTCATGTCCTTATGTTCATTAGTAGAATGGCAGTGCTGAAATGAAGCACTGAAACATCACAGAAGTTAACCTCACCTTGTTAGCTATTTCTGCTCTTCCTCTTAAATACTGGAGGGAGACCTTTCTCACTGTCACTCAGCTTATAAATTCTCTTCCAACTCCTATTCTTGGTCAAAAGTGTCCTGAACAAATTCTATTTGACATATTTCCTACCTATAAGTCTTTAAAAATATTTGGTTGTGCCTGTTTTCCTTTTCTCAAACCATATAATGAAGTCAAGTTTGATTTCAAGTCATATCTTTGTGTTTTTATTGGATATAGCAATGCACACAAAAGCTACAAATGTTTTTCTCCCACTGGGAAAGTCTTTATCACTCCTTACGTAGTCTTTGATGAGTTAGTTTTCCCTTTCAAACAACATCCTGATTTGTTTCAGTCTTCCCCCTCCATTTCTATTGCTTCTAATCAATCTCCTACTTCAATTCCTATCATCCCATTAATTCCATATAGTGCCCTATCTACAACTGAACAATACATACCTACCACTATTGCACCTGTTTTTGTTACTAATGATATATCTGAGCAAATATTACATGACCAATCTACTTTGCTGTCATCTAATCCTGCTAGTGCCACATTAGTTCCACCTACTATTACTTATGAGTTGAATCACCACCCTATGATTACTCGGGCCAAGGCTAGTATTCATAAACCCAAAGCATTTCAGGCTTCTCCTGATGACAGGAAGTCAGCCTCGGGGTATTGTGTATTCTTGGGTGGTAATCTCATCTCATGGTCTTCCAAAAAAAATCATGCAGTGTCTCGCTCGAGCACTGAAGTTGAGTATAGGAGCTTAGCTTCCTTAGCGGCTGAGCTCACTTAGATTGAGTCACTTCTCAGTGACTTACAACTTTTTCCTTCTCAGTCTCCAAAAGTATTTTGTGACAATCTTAATGCTATTCTTCTAGCAGCAAATCCTATACTTCATTATCGGACAAAACATTTTGAATTAGATTTATATTTTGTTCGAAACAGAGTTATTCAAAAGAAGCTATTTATCAGCCATATTCCTTTACATGAGCAGGTAGCTGACATCTTGATAAAGGTTATTTCAAACACTCAGTTTAATTCATTCAGAGCCAAACTTAGAGTTGAAAATAATTAATTGCTAAGTTTGTGGGAGGATGTAAGAGATAAAGATTAAGTTGACAATTATGTCAGTCAGAAACATTTAGAATATAAATGTTAGTGAGTTAGTTGAATGGTTAAGTGTTGTAATACACGATATATAAATGTATTTTGAAGTGTATCATAGTGAGTGAAGAAAGTTATATCATGATCACAATTTATCAAAAACACTTTTCTTTTTTTCTCTCTTAGCTTTCTCTTCATTTTCGTTATCAGCTTGGCCTTGATACCTTACGGGATTAGATTTGAGGCTTTTTTATTTTTAATATAATTTAAATCTAACATATTATAAAATAATTATAAAAAAAATAATAGCATGACATCATAGTGAGAAATAATGTTGTATAATATTTCTTTACTCAAAAAAATTATTTAATAGTATTTGAAATATTTTAATTATATAATTATTAAAAATGACTTGAGAATAAATTTATTTATAATTTTATTCATCTCAGTCATTTTTCTTTTATTATGAAAGGTATATAAAACATATTATTTGCTTTTTAGCATTTTAGTAACAGGTATTATATATCAAGATTTTTTATTCTTAATTATGGTTTTCTTGTTATTTTAGAATTCTATTTGTCACCATACATACTTTTTAGTAAGGGATTTTCTATTTCATTCACTATTATAGTTCTATTTGATGATATTTATTTATTTCCTTATCTTTCCATAAGTTTTTCATTGATAAAAAATTCATGTCGTTCATCACAGGTATTATGTTAGGTTTTTAATTCGTTTATTTGTCAACGACTTCTTTTTTAAAATTTCTTTTCTTTTATATATAAATGTCTATCAAATTTTAATTTTAAAATTTTTACCCATGCATTACATAAACTTCTAAGAAAGAAATTAGAACTAAT
The DNA here is from genome assembly GCA_029884595.1 of Ormosia semicastrata. Classification (NCBI taxonomy): domain Eukaryota; kingdom Viridiplantae; phylum Streptophyta; class Magnoliopsida; order Fabales; family Fabaceae; genus Ormosia; species Ormosia semicastrata. The sequence continues at coordinate 11,905,858 of JAQQTO010000038.1, forward strand.
AAAAAATATGAGTAAATAATATAAAAATATTAATAAAAACAAGTTTGTGTTTGAAACCACTTAAGGATAATTTAGAAAATAAAAATTAAAAATAATTATGAAAAGAGTGTGAATAAAAAAATAATAATATCAATAGTCCCACCCATTAATTTTAAAAAAGATTTAAAAAGTTATTGATAATGTTTGAACAAATCAGCATTTTTGTGCAAATACTAAGATAGGTAGTGGCTACCAAACTGGGTGGTCATGATTGTAAAATAGTAAGAGAGGAACTTGCTTTTTTATAATGGCGTAAATAATGCAAGAGCCACTGAAGGTGAAGGACCCAATAACAGGTCACGTGATCTGAATTACAGAGATAATTAATTATGGTGCGTTTTATTTTCTTCAGTATGAATATGTGGTGGCCTCCACACTACACATTATAGTGTCCTCTTTTGTAAATGACAGATACACAGATATATGAAGTGATAGAATACTTATGTTGCCCAAGTCAGAAGAAGACCATGGCGTGTTTTATATTAAAAGCACTAGGTTTCATTATCATGGTGGAGTTAAGTGGGGAACATAACTTTTCTAATCTCCGAAATTGGTGAATAGTGCCTTTGACAAATTGGAGCCACCGAATCCACAATGAAGATGGCCAACGTAAATGATGAAAGAGGCTTGGGCGGAAAAAGTTTGTTCTTATTTATTATTTTCTCCCCACCCAACTAAATTGAACACACCTTATCATCATTGGCATCCATGCATTAAATGGAGCATCATATTTTGGTACATATGCCATTAGCATCATGTGCCATTACAAGTTATTGTCATTTGTTTTTCAGATGGACAGTAAATAAAAATATTTCAAAAATATTTTATTGTACAAAGTATTATGCTATTAATTTCATTCCAAATCCTAATCCATTAAAAAAATTATCCATATCCCAAGATAAATAAAATTTAACATATGGGTGTAAAAAAACGTCTTTCCTTCTTATATAATTTTGAAATATTGATAAAGAAAGACAACAAAAAATTAATAAATAAAACTAATAAAATACTTATTAGCTGAAATAAACTTTATCTGTTTTAAGTCCCTTTTTTTTTCTTCTCTTGGTTGCCATATGGCCAAATACAAATAGAACTGTTGAACTAGTAATATGGTGTGTATATTGAGAACACTCCTTTTTTGACCAGGCGTTCGCTTAAGCAATTAAACTACATGGAGTGTTTGGTTTAGGAATTAAACTCTTAGAAATAAAATTTCAAGAAATGATGTTCGTGGACATCTATCAAACCTATGATTGATTGATTTTGACTATTATCTGGAATGTTAAAATTATTCATAAGAAACTTATTCCTATATTTGGTTTGAAAATATTTCTAGAGATATATTTGGAAATATTCCAAAGTTATCCTTGATATTTCTAGAGACATCTGTCCTCTTATTTTCCATTCCGACTACTTAAGATTTCAGATTCACCCACAGCATGGATGTTCATTTCAGTCTTTAGAATCCACTGCCAAGTTTTGTGACCGTGAAATTCGTGTTATGTACATGGAGTGCAATGCATTCGATCAATCAGATTTAAACATGTTATATATAAATATAATTTAATCTATTTAATTTATTTTAAATAAAACACCAGTCATTATGTGAGGTGCACTATGTTATGTAAAAGTTTAAATCTCTCTTTATACAAATTAAATTTTCTTATTTTTGTCTTAAAGTTTAATTTTGATATATTATTAATATAAATTTTTTATATTATTAATTAATTATATATTATTATATATGTAACTTTTAAAAAGATTATTGTGAGAATTAAATATTTTTATCATATAACAATATATGATTAAATGTTATTATGAAAAACTTATACATTAAAAATACATTTAAATTAAATCATTTCTCTTATGTAGACAAGAAAAATCAATAATATTTATTTATATAATATTGTTGGAAGAACACTTTGAGTGTGAGATAATAAAGTGGGAAAAATTTCAAATTGGAGAGATAAGGGAAAGATGTGTGACTTATAAAGCTTGGATAAACAATATCCTTAAGCTAATTGTTAGATTATATAGTTATTATCTAAGTATATCACACCATATCAAAACTCTCTTTTTAAGCTCAAATTCTTTCAAACCCAACTCTTTCAAGCCCAAATCCTTCAATGGCAACAAATTTTTTACATATATAAACTTCATGTCATTAAAATTATTTGAATAAATTATCTCAACCTTCCATCTATCTATTTGCGAGAATTTTTATATATCTCATTCTATTTTCAAAAGTTATAAATAAACCCAGTTAACTCACTTCTATTAAGAATATTTTTATTTGATTACTTTTTTGTACTTCTTGAGCACTGAAAGCTCTAAATTGCCCTTATGATTTTTAACTCTTAACTTCATATCAATGTTCCATCACTAACCTCACCCATGTACCACTTCCATTGCCCCACCTTGGCAATCAGCATTGGAGCAAGAATCAACACACAACTTGATAGCTGGGAGTAGTTGGTGATTGATCGTACACCCATTTGGACGACGAGAATGTAAATTGAACATAATAGGTCCATTAACTTCATCATTGTCTTCGTTTCATACGTTCGTTTCCTTAGCAATCAAACGACACCACTATTGATCCTCCCTCTCTCTCTCTCTCTACCTAAGAGGCAAACACAAACACTAGTTTTCTATTTTGGGGCATGGGAACTTCTGTCATTGGAGAGCAAAGCGACCATACAAATGGGTGGGTCGCTTTGATCTGGGGCCGTCTAATTTGTGAGCTTTGTGGGGAAAAGAAAATCATATGTCAAGCACAAGTGCTGCTAGGCACTTGAGTTGGAGGGATCCACCCAAAATGAACATCAAGTGGTTTCGCTCATACACGAGGAGGAATGTTTATTAAGTTTCTCAAGTTGTAAAAAGGACCAATAATTGTAGAAAGGATTCATTCTTTATTTATATTTCATGTTTTGCGTTTGAAACAGATTATAGATTATTTCATATATCCCATGTAATGGACTACAAATTAAGGTTATGTGGTCGACTACATGTTGATTAACAAGTTAGCAACAAAAGAGAGGATGATTAAGAGTGTGTTTGGGAGAGCTTTTTTTATTATGCAAACAGTTTTTTTTTTTTGAAGTTGTTTGTATAGTGTTATAATACATTTGGTAAAATTAGCTTTAATTTTTACATGAAATTTAATATATTATGAAAAAAATTTAAGTTAATTTTCATAATGTTAAAAATTGAGTGCATGTTTGGTAAAGATTAATTTACTGTGCAAATATTTTTTTTTAAAAAAATTATTTGCACAGTGTTATAATATGTTTGACAAAATTAACTTTAATTTGTGCACGAAATTCAATGCATTATAAAAAAATTTTTAAAAGCTAATTTTCATAATGCTAAAGATTGAGTGTGTGTTTGGTAAAGCTGTTAAAATTTGATTATACTTAATAATTAATTATTGTATAAATTTTTTTATTATAATCGATTATAATCGATTCATTTTTATGTTTAAATACATTAGTTGAAAAATGATTTTAAACTATTATGATTTATTTGGATGGTATAAAGAAGAATCACTTTTATGTATTAAATTACTAAAATAAGTATAAAATGATTAAAAAAGTTATTTGATTGATGACAAAATGACATTTACATATCAAAGTGTAAGAAATAATTTGTAAGTTAGAATCATAAGCTTCAATGTGTGTTTAGTAAGGATTAGATTAGCTTTTTTTTTTGAGAAAAAAGCTATTGTAATAGTATTTAATCATGTTTGACAAAATCATCTTCAATTTTTACACAAAATTCAATGCAAAATAAAAAAATTTTAAAGCTAATTTTCATAATGTTGAAGTGTGTGTTTAGGAAAACTGCAAAAATTTGATTATGCTTAGTAATTGATTATTGTATAAAAGCTTTTTGTTATAATCGATTATACTCGATTCATTTTTATGTTTAAATGCATTAACTGTAAAGCGATTTTAAACTAATCTGATTCGTTTGGATGATATAAAAAAGAATTATTTTTATGCATTAAATTACTAAAATAGGTATAGAATAATTAAAAAAATTATTTGATTGAAGATAAAATGGTATTTACATATCAAATTGTAAGGAATAATCTATAATCTAAAATCATAAGTTTCAATCTTCAGCATTATGAAAATTAGCTTTAAAAATTTTTTATTTTGTATTGAATTTCGTACAAAAATTGAAGCTAATTTTACCAAACATGATTAAATACTATTAAAACAACTTTTTTTCAAAAAAAGCTAATCATAATCTTAAACAAATACACCCTCAATCTTCAGCTTAGGAAAATTAGTTTTAAAAAGTTTTTACTTTACATTAAATTTTGTGTAAATTTTTTTTAAAAAAATAATTTTTTTACCCAAACATAATAATTATTTTACAAAATAATTTAATCCTCTAAAAATAACTAAATGGGAAAGAATTAATATTTCCCAAATAAGCTTTAAATGTATTTTTGTCACTTCATAGTTCATACTCATTATAGGGTGTTTCTCTGTTGACTAACGGTTCTGTTAGTCTACTCAATCTTGTTACATTTAAATGGATTTATGTGTAGGACTTATTTAAAATACAAGAGATATTTGTGTAAGTATCAAGACTAGTTTGTGACTTTGTTCTACTTTTAAAATAAGTAGATATGTGAAAAATCATGTAAATATATAGATAAGACTCATCTAAAATAAAATTGTCTCTAAAATAAATAAATAAATGTATATTTATCATTAAATTTTAATTATTTAAAATTACGATACATTTTAAATTAAATAAAAAGTGAATACATATTTTATTTGCTCACTTTAAAAATAAAGTCTCTTTAAAAGATTTTTTTTTCTAAATAAGGAGGTTGGAGTTATTTACTCAAATGATTTTATTTTATTTTATTTTTGTGTTAAACGGGCCGAAGCCCATACTCAAGTGGTTTTAGTCTAACATTACTTATTTACAAAAATTAGCGTACAATTCAATAATTCTATTTCTATATATTAAACACTTTTTACTATTTAATAATTATTTATATCATATTTTCTTAAAAAACCTTTTTTTTTTCAAAAGTCACACCAACATACTTCCACAAATAAAACATTGACGTCATCAAATCATTTGCAACTTCTTCAACTCTCTTGTTCACTCGTTCAGTTTCAACTTTAACCAAACAATGTTGGAAGGATATTAATAAGGATTAATCTGTTAATCTCACATAAGAATCAAATAATTACACCGGATTCTTATTCCATTATCATAGAAAAATATTCAAATTAAAAATCATTTGAAATTCTCCCAACAATATTTCTATCAGCAAGACAAATCGCACATCGACGGAAAAATTAATAAAGCTTGGACTTGGAAATATAGAGGACATAAGGGTGAGATTTAGTTCAATTAATCTGCATACGGACGTATTCAAGCTCAATTCAAATATAAATTTTACAAAGTCAGTTCTGGGAGCAACATTCAACCAAACTGCACGTTTCTTTTGCAAACACACTCAGGATGTCTGAATAAAGGGGTTTGGAGGAAAAAGGAATGTTAATTTTCCATTTTGAGTAAATATTTTCTATGTTTGAGAATTTTCTAAGGTAAAAAATAAAATAAAAAATTATATTGTAGTCTTTAAAGTTTAAATCATCTTTAATTTAATTTATAAAAATTTTATAATTCTCTCAAATTATAATCTAAAAATTAACATTCTCTTCACTTTCCCTTCAAACCGCCACCTCCAAACATACCCTCACATTATCTACTCGATTGGCTTCTCCAAATACAAGTTGCCATATTGTAAGAAGCGCAAAAATCATATCAACAACATCATTAATTCATGTAACAGCTCTTACAACTGATGATGACAAAAGAATGAAATCTTTTGAGCGTGACACTATACAAACTGATAATATAAAATTTTACATCGAAGATATTTTTTTTCTATATAAAATAAACTAAAGGACAATAAAAAAAAAACCAATAAATTCTATAGGAATTTTATTAAATAAAAAATTATCGTACACGTTTACAGTATTTGTTAGGAAATTACCATGAAAAGGGGCTAGCTCCTAGCAAAAATATTTCATTTTCCACATCTTTTACCCATTGACAAACATTGTTGCAAGTCTTTATTGCCAAGGCCTGCATATGCTCATTGTGCAAAAACATATGAGAACTTATCCAACCAGAGTGGCACAAAAATAAATGCAATTTGTGAAATTAACCACTGATTGGTACTTCAATATAGCTCCCCTCTCCCTCTTTCTCTTAAACCTAAAGCATTACTGAAAATGGATTTTCCAAGAAAGCAGAGATCCAATTTCACTAATCTGTTTCTCCCCCAGACTTTTTCTTGTTCCCCAAACAAATGGACGAAATAACATTTTTTTTTAATACAGCAATCTTAATGATTAAAACAAAAAGGCTAAGAACGACATTATTGTACAAAATATGCACTATGCTAGATTTCATACGTAATATTTTTATATCAGGTTTTCATTGGAAGTTAATTATGAATAAACACCTAGGCACTGACAAATAACATAGGAGTGATAGGACATTCACATTTTCAATAGAAGATAAAATAATCAAGATTTGTAGACAAGCAAAAGTTGTACCTTGTCTGCAAGTGGATCAAAGGCAGCATAAAGCTCAAAATCCTGTGTCACCCAACAGAGAAGAACTGCCACATAAAAAAGATCCTATTAGTTTCATCGAAGTTCAATGAAGCATGTAAATGTAATGGCACTTTATCACTCAAAGCTATAACTGTCAAAACGAGTTGGACCAACTCGGGCCAAACCATTTTCAGGCCGAGCCATATTGAGTTATGTGAATTTTGAGTTGACATTTTGTTAGTTCAGTCTGCCCCTATATAATGTTTACTGGATTCACCAGAAATTTCATCTTTTCTGGAAGGTTAAACTCGATTGAGGTAGACCACCCAAGAGGTTGAGTTGTCACTAGTTGAGTTGATTTTTCACAGCACAACAAAAATGTATAAATTGGTTTGCCTTTTATTGGCATGAATCTCAAAAATACCTCACAGTGAACAACATTAACTTATACCCTCCACCCCCGATTTACCCATACACGAGAAAAGAAAACATTTATAAAACTAAAATTAAAGAGTTGCATCAGCTCATAACTGCAGACTCAAAATATTACAAATATGCATAACTTGGATATACAATAACTATTGATGTGTTTCTATAATCAGGGTAGAATTACTTTTGAGTAGAATGAATTTTGAAATAATTACTTTTGGAAGAATGAATTTTATGTTTGAGAATATTCAACAAAAGTAAATTTGTAAGAATCAGTTTTGTTCACGTAGTGCTAAGTAAAATTACCAAAATGATATAAAATTATTTAAATATTACAAATGAGGACAAATTTGTAAAATCATATGTAATGTGTATCAGAAGGAAAGTCTTGGCGTAACAGTTGGAATAGTCGCCATGTGACTTGGAGGTCACGGGTTCAAGTCGTGGAATCAGCCTCTTGCAAATGCAAGGTAAGGCTGCCTATTATAGACTTACATAGTGGGTCTGATCCTTCCTTAGACCTCGCGCATAGCAAGAGCTTTATAGTACCAAGTTGCCCTTTATATGTAATGTGTATAAGCAGAATGCATTTTGGCTCAACAGATAGAGGGCCAAAAGTAAGAAGAACTTCCAACTGAATGTGGGTTTCACAAAACCCAATGCCAAAATGCATTCTGCCATTTCTTTTTTTTTTTTGGATAAGAAAAGAAATATTATTAGATGAGAAGAAGAGAGTACAAAGAAAGAGGATAAGGAATCCTCACAAAAAAAAAAAGAAAAAGAAACAACTAAAACTTATGTGGGAAAAACATGCAACAAGGCATGCCAATCCCTTTGCATGTCTACCAAAGAAACACCACTAAAAAGACCATGAGCACAACACCAAAGGGATGCCAAAAGAGTAACCCTATCCCAAATGAAGTCTAGAGTCAAAAAAGAGTCCTTGAAGATTCTAGCACTCCTTTCCAACCAAATACACCAAAGAATAGCATAAACAGAGCACTGCCACAAGATCTTTGCATCTTTACGAGCACCAAAAGCTCCGAACTTGGTAAGGAGAAAAAGATGCAAATCCATCGGGCAAACCCAAGACTCTCCAAAGATCCCAAAAGGTCTATTCCAAAGATAATTAGCCGCAGAACAATGCAAAAAGATATGAGCCCCGGATTCCAAATCAGAACCACACATAATACACATATTTGGAGACAAAGCAGTGAGATGCCTGCATTTCTGAAGCATGTCATTAGTATTAATCCTGTTAATAACAGCAGTCCAAACAAAAACTTTGACCTTTGAGGGAACTTTGGATTTCCAAATGGGTTTATCCAAGAGAAATCTATCCCTGTTATGAGATTGAGTCAAGAACTGAAAATAAGATTTACAAGTTAAAACTCCTGATGATTCAAGGGTCCAAATTCTTGAATCAGGCACAGAAGAATGATGAATAGAATCAATTAAAATCAGGAGAGACTCTAACTCACTAACCTCTTTATCAAGCAAGTTTCTAAAAAAATGGAAGTTCCAAGAGAAGTTATCATGAGAAAAAAATTGGCAAATAGGGGCATTATGTAAAGAAGATAGGCGAAATAGCCTTGGAAAAGCCTCAAAAAGAGGGATAGTACCCACCCAAATATCTTCCCAAAATTTAATGAGAGTCATCACCTAGATGCAAAGACGAGAGAATTAAAGGAAGGAAGACCCTGAGAGATAAATTTCCAAGGACTAGCATGAAAAACTCTACTTGCAGAATTGGTGTCCCACCCATTCGGATGCAAACCAAACTTACTTCGAATAACATGATGCTATAAAGAAGAAGGTTATAGAGGAAAACGCCAAAGCCACTTAGTTGCCAATGCCACTTAGTTGCCAATGCCTTGTTCTTGGACACCAAATTACCGAGACCCAACCCTCCCTCTTTCTTAGGTCTACAACAAACCTCCCAGCTAACAAGGTGGTCTCTACTAGAATCTCCTGCCCCCAACCAGAGAAAATCTCTCATAACTCTCTCTAATTTCTGAGCCACAGCCACAGCCACAGGAATACGAAAAAAGGAGAGAAAGTAAAGAGGGATACTAGACAAACAAGACTAAATTAGAGTGATTCGACCACCCAAAGAGAAAAAGGCACCCTTCCAACAATCTAACCGCTTAGAGATCTTACAAACCACCGGGTCCAAAAGGAAACAGCGCAAGGATTACCTCCCAAAGGAATCCCAAGGTAAGTGAGAGGCCACTGAAGAATTTGACAACCTGCTAAAGTAGCAAAAGCGGACAAAATCTGATTGTCCACATTCACACCTGCCAAACCACTTTTTTGCCAAATTAATCTTAAGACCAGAGATGACCTCAAAGGACCTCAAAATAGTCAAAGTATTAACAAATGAATCAACATCAGGTTCCAAGAAGAACACTGTGTCATCGGCAAATTGAAGATGAGAGACTAAAACCTCCTCTGAACCAACAGTTAGCCCCTTAACCAACCCATTATTTACAGCTCTAGATACTAAATGGCTAAGCACATCGACCACAATGGTAAAAAGAAACGGAGATAAAGGATCTCCTTGTCTTACTCGCCTTTGACCCTTAAACCAAGATTTAGGTTCTCCGTTCACTATGACTGCAAAGGTGGAAGAGGATAAGCACCCCGACATCCAATTTCTCCATCTTACCCCAAAACCTTTTCTATCCAAGACTTTGTCCAAAAAACCCCAACTAACACGATCATAAGCTTTCTCAAAGTCTAATTTTAAAACAAGACCATGTTTTCTCTTGGATCTAACATCATCCACCACCTCATTAGCAATGAGAGTAGCATCAAGAATTTTGTCTACCCGGAATAAAAGCACTTTGGTTCTCAGAGATGGTATCAGAAAGGACCTCACTCAACCTGGAAGCAAGAACTTTTGTTATGATCTTATAAATACTAGATACTAAACTGATGGGTCGAAAGTCCTTTACTTTAATCGACCTATCCTTCTTGGGAACAAGAGAGATGAAAGTTGAGTTCATGCAAACTCCAATTTTACCATTAAGCAAGAATTCAGCAAACACTCTAAGGAGGTCAGGCTTGACAATATCCCAGCAATTTTGAAAGAAATCAAAAGAAAAACCATCAGGACCAGGCACTTTGCCTTTCCCCAAACTAAAAACAGCCCTACGGATTTCCTCCTACTCAAAAGGCCTTTCCAACCAATGAGCCTTATCCGAAGCAATGGGACACCAATCCAAATCCTCAATGAAAGGCCTAATAGGCATATCTTCAGCGAACAACTCATAGTAGAACCTAGAGATTTCAGCAGCAATGACCTCAATATCTCTAACAACACTACCATCCTCAAGTTCCAGCTCCTTAATTAAACTCTTTCTACGCCTTCCAAAAGCCACCGTATGAAATAACTTGGAATTAGCATACCCATCCTTAGCCCATTGAAATTTCATCTTTTGTCTCCAACTAGATTCTTCCCTAACAAGAATTTCATCTAAATCTAGTCTTAGCTTTTGCCTCCTAGCACACAGAACTTATGAGAGATTACCCTCTAACTCCAACCTATCCAACGAGTCAATACCCATACATATTTTTTGCACCAAAATGACACACTGTGAGAAATGATGCACAGTGCAGACATCCATTTCAGACAGAAAACCAAACACACTATTAAGTATGAACCACAATATTCATTACCATAGTTTTCATCTCTTCTAAATTGAGTTTTGTGTGGCCCAATTCCTTTATCATGCATGGATGCAAAAAATTTCTGGTAAGCTCTGTACAGTCTGCAACAATGAAGACAAGTTATAATACTTCTGACAAGAAAAAAAATGCATAAAGCAAAAGAAAATAAAAAATATAGCACGGAAAGACAAAAAAACTAAAAAGTAAACAAGTTGCCATAACATTTAATACTTTTTCTGCTGCTGAGGGGTGTCAATTGACGATGAGAACTCTGAAGAGACATATTGATCCAGATATATACTGCGGTAAATGAAATGCCACAACCCAGCAGGACCCCCAATGCCCGAATTAGGTTCCTTAAATCTTTCAGGAGAATCTGATGGAAGCCTGTGCTGGCCCAAATGAGATGATCCAGAATGAGGTATTGGTGGCAGATCCTCAACATGCATTCCCCCATCTAGCAAGGATCTCTGAACTTCACTAAGGACGTTTGACTTAAAAAGGACCATTTCGATGCGAATCCTATAAATTGGCAGGCAAATTTCTGAACCATGCAAGAAAGATAATTTCTACATAGAGACACAAGATCTCTTTGTAAAGTTAACTGTATGCACGAACTCCAACAATAGCAGTGGTTGGATTATTAACCATCATTTACCTGCAATCCTTAAGATGATAAAATGCGTCTGAACTAGTAGTTAGCAACATCAAGTATGTGTCAGCCTGCCAAAGATATATATAAAGCTCTGTCATTTATGTGCTAAATGTACAAAATATATAGCAAATGTACCAATCAATCTGTGTGTTCAAATCTAACTCACATCAAAATAATGGATATAAGCATACAAAAATGCAGAAGGATTATATCTTGGCAAGCAAACTGGAGAAAATGATTCTGACGTCCTGCATAATTATGGCCCAAGAAATAGAGTAAGAAAGTGCAGAACAGCATCATAAAGCAAAGAAATCCAGTCAAAACAATTTGCTACTGGAAAGATTTAAGCCGTTTTACTATTTGTAGGTTCAATAGCAACGGTAATTGAGCAAGACTGAATATTTACACAATGTTAGAGCTAACTGAGAATGAAACTGTAAACCAACATGAGATTGTCACCCCACCTAAAAAGCTGGTCATTGTATAATTGAACACTAATCAAAACCTCTTAATTGCGGAAACTTTAGGCAGAACTCTACATATAAACTTAAATTATTTTTCAATAAATATAGATTTCTGCGAAGGATTTAGGAACTACAAGCAAAAAAATTTCCAATTAGCTAAATCTCTAATGACCTCTGAAGCATGGGTACTCCTCCCAGTACCGGGTACGTACCAGGTACGGGTACGTGCTGGGTACGCGTTGGGTACGTACCGGGTACGTACCCAACTTTTTTTTTTGAATTTAGAGCTTGGGTACGGCTCCGGTTCGGCTGGGTACGGCTCCGGTGCAGCTTGGGTACGGCATCGCTTGCCGTTCTGCACGGCATCTCCCGTTTTCCGGTCGTTTCCCTGCGTAGAGCCCTCCGACGAGGCTTTTCCGATGACACCCAGTCGTTACCACCTCCATTCGTCTGCTCCTAGCCACTGTTTGGCTCTGTAGCCGTCACTGCCATGGCTGCCGTTTTCCGGTCATTCCCTGCGCAAAGCCCTCCGATGAAGCTTTTTCGATAACACTCAGCCGTCACCACCTCCATTCGTCTGCTCCTAGCCACTGTTTGGCTCTGTAGCCGTCACTGCCATGGCTGCCAGTAGATGAAGTGTTGTATAGAAAGAAGGAAGAGGCAGAGGAAAACGAAAAGGGAGAGAAAGAGGAAAACGAAAAGGCAGAGGCCTGCCAGGAAAACGAAAATGGAGAGAAAGAGGAAAACGAAAAGGTAGAGGCCTGCAGGAAAACGAAATGGGAGAGAGAATAGGAAACGACATTTGGTTTAAAAGAAAAATAAAAGTACAAATTTAAGAGTTGTTTACGGATTGCATTATTTTAGTATCGAGGCACACACATGTAACTTATATGTAAAAATTTAATATCAATCTTTTAAAATGAATTAATTTACTCATTTATTTAAATTTTACTAATAAATTACTTGACATTAATAAGATATTTGACTTTAAAATATTAATATTATAATGTTTATAATGTTTTATTATGTAAAAAATATATTTTATATTATTATTAATAATTGATTATGGAGAAAATAGTTACAAATATGTAACTGGAATAGCTGAAAATAGTTGTACCCTAAGCTTATGTGATTATATTGTAAAGTAAAAAAATAGGAGAAGGGAATGCAAGTTTCTTTTTATGTTTTATGTTAAAATTTGTATGTTTTAATTTTTATGTTATGTAATAATATTTTATTGTGTGAGATTTTAGTTATATATATATATATATATATATATATATATATATATATATATATATATATGACGTACCCGTACCCTAGTTTTTTAAAAAATTTCGTACCCCGTACCCGTATCCGTACCGGGTACCAGTACCGTACCCGTACCCGTGCAACCTAGCTAATGACTGAAGAGTATATTATACCATCAAACCATCTGTGAGTGCTATCTGAAAGATAAAATCTGGCCAGTTCTACTTGCCTAAAGGATTCTGATGAAATAACGAAGTTGGCCAGAAGCAGCATATCATCTGGATGAAGGGAAGCTTTCTGAGCACCAACAAGACTGATTACCTGCATAAGCATTCAACCTTCAATGTGTTATTTCAAGTCAGTATATAAATAGACAAATTAAGTAGAGGGTCAAACCTTGTGCCTGCACATCAGTATTGCAAACAGAACACCTGAATCAGCAACATCTTGCAAAATAGCACCTGCAGCTTGCCTTGTTGCATATGCAAGAGGAAGACAAGTATAGGCATGAAGAAATGTAGCTGGATTCCTGAAATGATCAGATAAATAACAATATGTACTACCAAAATATAAAATAGAATATTGGGAAACTGGCCATGCTAAGATCAGAGAAACAAACCAACTGAAAGAGTGGATTAGAGAAGAGAAGACAATGTCTGTTCCACCGAGCAAGGGTGTCATATCGAACTTTGGATTCTTCTCAAAACATCTGTTTACTGATTTTGTTAGTATAACAAGCATCTGCATATGTGTGACCAACGGGGAAGTATCATATAACCATCACAACATAAGGTGTCCATTTGAATGACTAAAAGAAGCAATAGTAATTTGAGAAGCACAGCCGCAGGGACAGTGAGCAAGCAAATGAATCCAGAAATTTTAGAGTACAACTCAATTATACCTGATCATAAATTAGCTCCAACTGCCCCCTTAATGACTCATAAGGTTCTTCTGTGCAGCTGATGCAGACTAAGTAAATTGGTCCTTTAACAAGAAAAATCACCTACACCACAATTTCAAACTAGGATTTCACAAACTTGAAGCAATGTATCAGTCCAGCAAGACATAGCAGATAAACAGACTCTTTCCCAGGTTTTTGAAAATGGTGATCGTTCCAAACTTGTGCCAGTCCACATGGCACAACCCGTGGAAAACCAAAAAAAAAAAAAGATATGGCAAAACAACAGTATTATTTTGGTAAGAAGTTCGAAAAAATTTGCATTATTTGGGTAGAAAACCCCTCTTTCTCCTAAACACTACTTACATAAGATGAACAGCTCACCAACCAAAAAAAGCAAAGATAGCCAGTAAGTGTCATTTACACTTTAAAGATAAGCAAGGATTAAAATATAATTTTGCTTAACATATTAATTATGAGGGCTCGAAGAGTTGGCTTTCAAGGGTGTAATGCTCAAATGAAACATACTATTCAAGATCAAAAAAATTAAGAAATAAGAACACATGATCATACCTGATGCTTTCCAGCCCTCACCAATTTGACACAGTCACCCCTAAAAATAGAAAACAATAAATCCAGCGCAAAATCATATTCAAGGACGTAATCAAACATAGGAAAGGAATATTGCTGTTATTTAATTAACCAGAACAGAGACAGCCGTAATACCCGTTCTCCACAAAGGAAATAATTGCTTGCAAAGTTGCCGAAAACCCCGCAAGCTTGTGTTCATCTCCATACCTAGAAGGCAATAAATGGTGTGAACCAAGACATATACTTGAAATTTAAGGCTGCAATCCTACTAAAAAAAGAAAGAAGAGGTGAATAACAATTGAGGGAAGCTCAAGTGATGTGAGGAGTGGACAAACACAAACCTAGAATATATTGGTTTGCCAGAATGACTGAGGATGAAAAAATGCTTCTTCCTTTTCCTCCATGAAATAGAAGCATCATCCTGCACTTTATTCATTAATCAAACAGAACATGATATTTATAGGTATCCTCATAACGAGTGTGTTTTCTTGCATCATAAGCATGAAGGCGAAAACAAATATGCGCATCAACAAAACAAAACTACTTAGCCAGAATTGCTGTATATATTTGGAAAAGGAAAATGCTGAGTCTCAACTCAAGAATGAGATTTCGTGAAACATTCACAAATGAGGAAAAAAGTGAAACAACTTCGTTGCGTCTTGTCAGTTACATTTTTACTTTTCAACCATCATTGTTTCTCTCTCCAACCATGAGTGGCTATTAGGCATTCGTGATAACTTTGGGAGAAAATTTTTCTCGGGAAATAGCATTGCTATTTGGAAAATCAATGTATATACCTCATCGAGATGTCGTTTCCCAGGAATCCGAGTCGTGTTGGAATCGGAGATTTCATGGACGGTTTCGTCGATTTCGATCCTCATCTCCTCTTCTTCTATTTCGGAGGTGGCGCTGCTGCTGCCCCTTTCACCGGCGTAACCGCTACTGCTAGGGCTGGAGGGGGAGTCCATTTCGAGCTCCGAACCGGTTCTCCCCCACGCAGAACCCGAACCGGGTTCGAGAGAGACCCTGACCTCACCCTCTCCCACTCCCAGTCCAACCTCGTCCTCCTCAACGGAGAGCTGAAGGGTAACAGATCCATCGGTGACCCCGTTGGCTTCTCGATTGGCGGATGGTTCGCCGCCGGCCAAGTCCAATGGAAGCGGAGCCAAGTGGTGTTGGAGAGGCGGAGGATCGGCGTTGTGGTCGGAGGACGACGCCATAGCGATGAATTAATCTCACCGTAAAGTGTAAACAGTAGAGAGAGTGTGTGTGTGAGAGAGAGGAATGGGGGTTTTGGTGTGAAATTGGAATTGAAATGGTTATTGCGGTGCCTGCCAGTCGCAGCAGGTGTTACTATGCTTGGCTAATTGGCTTGGCTGGTCTGACCGGTAGGTGTATCCAGCGGACGTTCGCGTTGAGAGCCGGCAACGCTGACGCAGTGGGTTCTTCGGGCCGGGTTAACACATTTCCTTCCTATGGCCCGAGCCTTCTGGGTTAATACTAGTAATTGGATTTGGAAAGGAGAAAGGAGACGCTGCCGCATGTCTTTTGGGTTCTCTGACTCTGGGGTTTTTTAGCGCAAATGGGCCTCGACTGGACCTGTCTTTTGCAACTGGTGGGTTTCTTTTGTTTTTTTCTTATCTTATTTTTTTAATCTGGGTGATTTTTTTCTTATCGTATGTTGATGTAATTTCCGTTTTTGACACTGCTGTACTTGTTTGGGGCCCACTATTTTAATGAATTGAATTTCAGATCCAAAAAAATCTGGGTGAACGTGGGTGTGTTTTTTCTTTACTTTTTATTAATTGAATTGATTGAATTTGAACAGAAGAAAGAAACAAAATAGTTGTACTACCTACGACATCGTGTCAAATAGAGATATTTAAAATCGAACTAATTTGATTAATATTGAAAAAAAAAATATTTTAAAAAGTTAAAAATTGAAAAAAATAATTAGATTGAATTAAACTTTAGTTTTAATTTTAAAAATTGATCTAATTCAATTGAAAGAATGTTATATATATATATATATATTGCCTTAAAAAATTACTATGTTACATATACTTATTTAAGAATTTTATTAATATATATAAAGCTAAACAGAATTCCCTCTATATTTTCATAGTTTATTTATAAATTTTACTATTATATCTCAAGTCAATCATAATTCTCTCCTAATTTCATAATTTTGACATTGAATTTAGACATGTATTATAAAATTAACAATTAATTTAGATTTGTATTTGTATTTGTTATTTACATTTTAATACATTTTGTTTAATTAGTTTGGACTTTTATTTGTTGTAATTTGATGAATTAAGATTTATATATTCTAAAAAAATGTGACATTGATCTAATCCAAACCGATTTACTTTCATTATTATTTCTTCAATAATTAAAGCTAACTTATTCCTTCTTTCTTTTTTATTTGTCTTTTAAGAAAATTTATTTTGTTCCAATTTATATGTCATTTGAGAATTTTAAAGATAAATTAATTAGTTTTTGTTCAATTTATCTCATCATTTATTGTTTCTATTAAATCTAATAACTACACATATTAACTAGCTTCTATAATTTCCTACACATATTTAATGGAGTGAAAAATGAAAATTTAATCATATTAATCTATATTTCACTTAATTTAAAGTTATTTAATGTTATCATTAATTCTTGTGCAAAAACATTAAAAAACATATAAAAAGAAACAAAAGGAATATAAAACATTGAAATAGTCAATCTTTTTCTATTTTGATTTTCTTAACAAATATCCTAAAAGTAGTTGTTAGCAAAACACTTATTTTAATTTAATATTTTTATTTTTATAATAATATTTATTAATTTATAGTTAAAAAATATTTATTAACTTTATATATTATATGTTAACCATATTATATTCTATAATTTTTAAAATTTATCACATTTATGTATCTCCAAATCGATATGTTGTATTTGTATCCGTGATACTTATATTATTGGTGTTGTTTTAATTATTAACACAAATTAATCATATATAATATATAAAAAAAAGTACATATTTTTAAATCATGATGTGTGTACTATGACATAACAGTTTATTAGGCATTTCTCACATTATTACTCAAGCACATGTAATTGACAAGTTTTTGTATTTATTTTGTATTTTATTTAAAATTTCAAATTTGTGATTGATATGTAATTGGTTTCATATAGTTGACTATATGATATTGATTATATTCATTATATATTAATTATAGTATCTCTTAATTTAGTATATATAAATTATTAAATTAACACATAAATTAGTAATTTACCAAATTTTTATGACTTCGTAATTTATAATTTATTTTAAATTATTTTACCCTTAATTACATATATAATATCATCTACAATTATTTAAAAATTTTCAACCATTAACAAGGTATATATCATTTGATCCATAATCTTTATTAAGAGAGTGAGTTAGGAAAGAAAAGTGCATTATTTTAAAAAGAATTAGTTGACATGAGTTATTACCATAAATAAAAAAATTACTACTTTTGAGTTATTACCAAAAAAATTGCTCCTTTTTATTTTCCTTTATTATCATACATTGATTGCATATGATATTACGTGATAGTTCAATATTATCATGCTAAAAAATATAAAAAATATAAAAATTAGAATCTTAATGATAAATAATAATCATAATATAATTAATTTTAAATTAAAGATTTTAATTAAACCCATATATCATAATTATTGAAAATAAGTAAATATACTAATTTACATATAGCGAAAGAAACTATGATAGCATCAGTTTATTAAGGTAAACACATGGTTATGTTCTTTACAACTTTTGCTTATTTTACATTATGATAACACTGAATTTTATACATTTTATAAACCTCTAATTAGGTTTCTGAAGGTTCAATTAAGCTTAATTTAGTTAGTTTAACACATTTTATGATATTGAACCTTGTTGGATCATTGAAAGAATTATTGCATGAATTAACCTTAATTTATTTTTTTGACAGTGTTTAGTAAAATAGCTATAACTTGAGTTGTAAATATCTGATTGATGTGATTTTGGTCTTATAGGAAAGTTAAGACAATTGCCTACAACTTTTATGAAGACCTCAAAGGCCAAATCACACGTTTAGATAACTCAAATTGGAGTTGAAGTAAGAACTAAGGTGCTGATCCTGATAGCTTGACCTATGTGTACTGTTCATAACATATCTTAGGCTATAAGATGTCAAATGGGCTGAAATTTTGATGGTTGATAGCTAAGACCCAAATCTACAATTTTCATGTTGAACACTTTTCTAGAATCTGAGGTCTAATGGGTCATATTGGACTTGGAAGTCAGAGCAGAGGAGTTGTCACTAGGCCAGAATAGTATGCAGTAATCAGACCATATATTGAGTTGTATAATTTATTTTTGACCTAAACTAACGACATTTGAAAGTTAAGATCTAGGCTTACAACTTTTATGAAGACCACATTTCTCAAAAATGACGAATGCAATGACTTCAAAACTAAATGATTTTGGAGACAAAGAATCTCCATAATTTTTCACTTATCAAAAGTCATTTGGCATTTTTCACTCATCCACTCACTCATGACTCAACCCCCTTATCATTTTGTATCCCTAAACCTCTATAAAAGGCACCATTGACAGATCATTTGGGGGGTCTTGGTCCTAAAGGTCAAGATCATGCTATTATGTTGTTGTAGTTTTCCTTTGTTCTAAATTGAAATTATGTTCTTCTTCTTCTTCTTCTCTCTTTATTTCTTTTTGTCTATGAGTAACTAAGTTTCATTTTACTTGAGTGAAACGGTGAAACTCTTGGTAATAAAGTAAGGTTAGATTCATTCCTTTTTTGTACTTAAATAATTTATTTTTCAAGCAGTCATTATACGTATTGTATTTTGTTTCCAATCAATTTAGATACTCTCATTGTAAAGTGGAATTCTTGATTTGTTGTAAACTATATTTTGATACAGTGAATGCTTTAACTCATTTACAAGTGTTGGTATTAGAAACTCTCATTGTAAAGTGGATATCTTGATTTGTTGTAGACAATATTTTGACACAGTGAATACTTGATCTAATTTATGAGTAGTGGTATTAATAGATGATTAAAGGAGACATAATATAATTATGTATATAATTTTTAATGAACTTTGAACGATGTATTTTTCGATTAGAATCTCCGTTATATGTGGATTCTAATTGAGTTATATAAAAAATTAATCATGTTCTTATTTTATTTATCAAAAGTGGATCTCCTAACCTAAGTAAATATTTTTTATTTGTTATGACAAAATATTTACTTTACCTTAATTAATTTTTTTTTCATCAAGTCTCTGTGGTTCGACCTTGATTTCATAGAATATTTATTACTTGAGATAACTTTCTACACTTGAGTTAAGCATCATATTACAACATGATAAAACTAATGTAAATTAGAGTTTGCACTTATGCGATGCAAAAGATAATATTAAAAGTAAAAAATTATGAAATAATACAAACATAATAATATAAAACTTAATTTCATTAAAATACTTTTCAATGATAATAGATTAAATTATAAATAAAATTAAATTTATTATGCACAAAAACATTTTTAAATTCAATTTCAAATGAAAATAAAAAATTGATATTTATTATTGAATATATATATATATATATATATATATATATATAAAGATAAGTTTATTGTGCTCTAAAATAGTATCTCATTCAAAATAAATATATTTATTTATTTTCATCTGAAATTAACTTTAAAAAATATTTTTGCAAAAACTTATCTTTTATTTATTTTCAATTTCAATGAGTTTGTGCATAATAAACTTCATTTGTGCATAATAAACTTATTATGCACAAAAACAATATCTAATTCATAATAAATATATTTATTTTAAAAAATGATATTTATTTATGTATTTATTTATTTTCACTTGAAATTGAATTTAGAAAATACTCTTGTGCATAATAAACTTATATTTTTATTTATAATTTAATCTATCAAAATTGAAAAAATATTTTATTGAAATTAAGTTTTATTTTATTATGTTTGTATTTTTCATAATTTTTTACTTTTAATATTATCCCATGAGAGTTAAATATTTACTCTAAATAAAGATATAATATTTTTTTTACTTAATGTTAATTTTATTTAATATATGATCTTTAATATTATTCTAAATATCACATGGGACATGTACATGCATCATACAAGACTTGCACGTGCATCGCACGAGATAAGTACATGCATCATATGAGAATTTGCATGTGCATCACATAGGTGCTAATATAGTTTTCTTTAAGAGTACAGGGGATCCATATCCAAGAAAACCTATACCTGATATACGACTTTTCATGATTTTGATTCAACTGGCATATTTATTAAATCTGGTAATCTAACAACTTATTACATATCCCTTGGATCCATTTCTCTCGTGAGTTTAAAAGTATGATGTATGTGTAGCTTGATTTTAGTTGAATGCCATGACCATAAGACTATGAATGATTGGAGTAATGGACACAGTTGGACCATGACTTAGGAGTTATTAGTCAGTACTCGTATCATATCCGCAACAAACAAGTCCTATGTCGATAACAAACGAAAACACGTACTCCAAATTCCTACAAAAACTTAGCTAAATAACCATTGAATTCATCTTTGCGCTTGGGGTAATGACGCAGCTAATGAAGTTTTAACTGAAGCACCCTCTTAGGCCTGGGTTTGGCTCAAACCTATGAGAATTGCTAGAAGAGCTCCCTATGGGATAAAGCCCTATAATCTTAGTTCAAAAGTTTTCAATAATTTGAGTTTGATTACCATTTTCTAAACATGATAAGTATTATATATATAAACAAGTAAAGTAAATATTTTATTGGTAACAGTGCTATAAACAAAGGTTATCAATTACAAATATAAAATAAAAATTAAAATTATAATATTAATGTTGTAAGAAATGAATCGTTAAATTAATAAATAAATAGAAAAAAATTAAAGAATTAGTAGGACTATTTATAATGTTATTACATAATAACTTAAATATCTTTTGTATCATAAAAATATATTTAAATACATTTTATTTTCTATAAATATTTAATATATATTCAAAGTTTTTTTTATAAAATATATATATATATGTATAGGAATAACAACTTCCGCATTTCTTTTGGATAAATAATTTAGTCTTCTCTTTCTTCAAATAACTTTAAACTCATGGGTAATTATGTTATTTAATTTCAAACGCAAAAATCTAATTTAATAAAGAGAAAAAAAATTTGTAAAGGTGGAGAATATTAAATGCTACTATTAATAAAAATAATAATAATAAAATATAATTTTAATGAAAGAAATTTTTTGAATTTTAACTGTAATAATTAATTAAAAAAAATATTAATAAGTATATAAACTTAGGAATTATAACGTTAACCCGCTAATTGTATTAGGAAATATAACATTAAAAACTAATATTATTTTAAGTTATATAATGTTATCCAATTGAAAAACCCAGATTTACATTTCACAGGTAAATCTCTACTAAAAACTTCAGTTTTACAATTCAATGTAATTCCACTAATAATGTTATATTTCTTAATTTTTTTATATCTATTAATACTATTTTTCAATTAATAATTAGTGTTAGTAATAAACAAATTATCTTTATTAAAGTTATATTTTTTTCTCTTTATTAAATTAGACGATTATATTTAAAATAAAATAACATATTTACTAATGAGTTTAAAGCTGTTTTTTTTTTAATGAGTTTTTCGTCCAAATTTTGGTATTTCTTACCACATACAATTTCCTTTCTCAGATCCATGAATTTCCCCATGGGATCGAACAACATTAATGTCGAACACAAGTTTCCAAAAGTCTGGTAAGATACGAAAGTGGAAAATATTGTTGCCGAAGTGGGCAATAGTTGTTTTTCTCTTTCTTTTTAAAATTATTGAGCAACGTACAGTGATGTGGTTAATGAGTGTAAACAGACGTTACATTAATGTCGAACACAAGTTTCCAATAGTTGTTTAGCTCTAGAGGTACATCAATGGACTCCCTATTTCTAGCAATTGGATAAGGTGGAAATTTGATAGATGATAGAGATTACAGAATAGTCACTTGATGATAAGGTAAAATAATAAAAATTAATTATTATAAAATTGTCTATGAAAAACAATTATTTGCTAAAAAAATCTCCATCACCAGCATGAGAGGAGAAACCCATAAATCAAGAAAACTCAATCTTCACCGGTGGTTCTCCATGTCCATAGCCACCGCTGCATTCCACATCCATAGCCGCCGCTCCATGTCCCTGTAGGTGGCTTTGATTAATCTTCTGGGTTCTCAATGATGAGGCTCATTGCTTCTTCAAGTTATGATCTTATTTGTTTGTAGTGATCAGAAATGAACATGGGTTCTTGGGAAACTTGTAAAAACTGAATTTTACTGTCTGAAAAGCCTTGTGAATTTTCTTGTGGCTGGGATTATTGAGATG
Source organism: Ormosia semicastrata (assembly GCA_029884595.1). Lineage (NCBI taxonomy): Eukaryota > Viridiplantae > Streptophyta > Magnoliopsida > Fabales > Fabaceae > Ormosia > Ormosia semicastrata. Next base: position 11,928,940 of record JAQQTO010000038.1, read on the forward strand.
TTTGTCTTTGTTGATGTTTGCAACTGGTGGGTTCCTTTTTTTTTTTTTCTTATCATATTTTTTTTAATCTGGGTGATTTTTTTCTTATCGTATGTTGATGTAATTTCCGTTTTTGACACTGCTGTACTTGCTTGGGCTGAGCCCACTATTTTAATAAATTGAATTTCAATTCCAAAAAAAAAATCTGGGTGAACGTGGGTGTGTTTTTTCTTTATTTTTTATTGATTGAATTGATTGAATTTGACCAGGAGAAAGAAACAAAATAGTTGTACTACTAAAACATCGTGTCAAATAGAGATATTTAAAATCGAACTAATTTGATTAATATTGAAAAAATAAAAATTTTAAAAAGTTAAAAATTGAAAAAAATAATTAGATTGAATTAAATTTTAGTTTTAATTTTAAAAATTGATCTAATTCAAGAATGTTATATATATATATATATATATATATATATATATATATATATATATATATATATATATATATATATTTGCCTAAAAAGTATATATATACACTAATATTTTGCCTAAAAAATTACTATGTTACATATACTTATTCAAAAACTTTATTAATATATATATAAAGCTAAACAAAATTCCCTCTATATTTTCATAGTTTATTTATAAATTTTACTATTATATCTCAAATCAATGTAATTATCTCTCTAATTTCATAATTTCGACATTGAATTTAGACATGTATTATAAGATTAACAATTAATTTAGATTTTTTTATCTTTTATTTACATTTTAATACATTTTGTTTAATTAATTTGGACTTTTATTTGTTGTAATTTGTTGAATTAAGATTTATATATTCTAAAAAAATGTGACACTGATCTAATCCAAACTGATTTACTTTCATTATTATGTCTTCAATAATTAAAGTTAACTTATTCCCTTCGTTTTTTTTATCTGTCCTTTTAAAAAATTTATTCTGTTCCAATTTATATGTGTCATTTGAGAATTTTAAGAATAGATTAATTAGTTTTTATTCAATTTTATCTCACCATTTATTGTTTCCACTAAACCTAATAACTACATATTGACTAACTTCTACAATTTTCTACACATATTTAATGGAGTGAGAAAGGATAATTTAATCATATTAATATATATTTCACTTAATTTGATGTTATTTAATAGTATTCTTAATTCTTGTGCAAAAACATTAAAAGACAGATAAAAAAACGAAAGGAATATAAAACATTGAAATAGTAAATCTTTTTCTATTTTGATTTTCTTAAAAAATATCCTAAAAGTAGTTGTTAGCAAAACACTTATTTTAATTTAATATTTTTATTTTTATAACAATATTTATTAATTTACAGTTAAAAAATATTTATTAACAATATATATTATATCTTAACCAGATTATATTCTATAATTTTTAAAATTTATCACATTTACGTATCTCCATATCGATATGTTGTATTTGTGTCTGTGATACTTATATTATTGGTGTTGTTTTAATTATTAACGCAAATTAATCATATACAATATATAAAGATAAAATACATATATTTAAATCATGATATATGTCACTATGACATATTAATATATGTATAAAATGATATCATGTGACAAATATGTACTCTCAATAACTGTCATAAGACATATTATACTACAATTTAAATAAAAAATGTATATGTATTGTAATATTGGAAAAATCATGACATGCTGAGAAAAAAATAAAAACTATAAAATAAAAAAATGAATTTATACACAGATTATTGATAATAAAGTGTTAACACCAAGTACTTTACAAGAGTTTTGATTCAATGGATGGATGGACTCATGGAGAGCTAACGACTACTACTGTGGGACTGGGAGTATGAGTAGGAGTAGCCAAAGAATTAAGGCATTTCTCACGTCATTGCTCAGCCATATGTAATTAGTAAGTTTTTGTATTTATTTTGTATTTTATTTTAAATTTCAAATTTTTTATTGATATGTAATTGGTTTCATATAGTTGACTATATAATATTGATTATATTCATTATATATTGATTATAGTATCCCTTAATTTAGTATATATAAATTATTAAATTAACACATAAATTAGCAACTTTCCAAATTTTTATAACCGTAATTTATAATTTGTTTTTAATTATTTTACCTTTAATTACATATATAGTATCATCTACAATTATTTGAAAAATTTCAACCATTAACAAGGTGTATATCATTTGATCCGTAATCTTTATTAAGAGAGTGAGTTAGGAAAGAAATGTGCATTATTTTAAAAAGAATTAGTTGACATAGTTATTACCATAAAAAAATTACTACTTTTGAGTTATTACCAAAAAAATTGCTCTTTTTTATTTTCCTTTATTATCATACATTGATTGCGTATGATATTACGTGACAGTTCAATATTATCATGCTAAAAAATAAAGAAAAAATATGATATAAAAATTGGAATCTCAATGATAAATAATAGTCATAATATAATTATTTTTAAATTAAAGATTTTAATTAAACCCATATATCATAATTATTGAAAATAAGTAAATATACTAATTTACACATGGTGAAAGAAACTATGATAGCATCAGGTTATTAAGATAAATACATGATTGTGTTCTATACCATTTTTGCTTCTTTTACATTACAACATTATAAAACTAATGTAAACTAGAGTGTGCACTTATGCGATGCATGAGATAATATTAAAAGCAAAAAATTATGAAATAATACAAACGTAATAAAATAAAACTCAATTTCATTAAAATGCTTTTCAATGATGATAGATTAAATTCTAAATAAAAGATAAATTTATTATGCACAAAAAATTTCTAAATTCAATTTCAAATGAAAATAAAAAAATATTTATTATTGACAATAAATAAATAAATATAATTATTGAAAATAAATAAATATAAAAGATAAGTTTATTATGCTCTAAAACATTATATCATTCAAAATAAATTTATTTATTTATTTTCATCTAAAATTAAGTTTAAAAAATATTTTTTTGCAAAAATAAACTTATCTTTTATTTATTTTCAATTTCAATGAGTTTGTGCATAATAAACTTCATTTGTGCATAATAAGTTTATTATGCACAAAAACATTATCTAATTCATAATGAATATATTTATTTTAAAAATGATATTTATTTATGTATTTATTTATTTTCATTTGAAATTGAATTTAGAAAACGTTTTTGTGCATAATAAACTTATCTTTTTATTTATAATTTAATCTATCATTATTGAAAAATATTTATTGAAATTAAGTTTTATTTTATTATGTTTGTATTATTTCATAATTTTTTACTTTTAATATTATCCCATGAGAGCTAAATATTTACTATAAATAAAGATATAAAATTATTTTTTTACTTAATGTTAATTTTATTTATTATATGATCTTCAATATTATCTCAAGCATCACACAAGACAGATACATGCATCCTACGAGATTTGCACGTGCATCGCACAAGATAGGTACATTAATCATACGAGACTTATGCGTGCATCGCACAGGTGTTAATATAGTTTTCTTTAAAAGTACAGGGGAACTATATCCAAGAGAACCTATACTTGATATAAGACTTTTTCATGATTTTGATTCAGCTGGCATGTCCTCATAACACCTTATTACATATCCCCTAAATCCATTTTTCTCATGAGTTTGAGAGTATGATGTATGCATAGCTTGGTTTTATTTGAATGTCATGACCATAAGGCTATGAATGATTGGAATCATGGACAGAGTCGGATCATGACTTAAGAGTTATTAGTTAGCACTTGTATCATATCCGCAGCAAACAAGTCCTACATCGATAACAAATGAAAACACATGTGCTCCAAATTCCTATAAAAGCTTAGCTAAATAACCATCGAATTCATCTTTGCGCTTGGGACAATGACGCAGCTAATGAGGGTTTAACTTAGGCGCCCACTTAGGCCTGAGTTTGGCTTAAACCTCTAATAATTTTTGGAAGGGCTCTCCCTACGAGATAAGGTCCTATAATCTTAGTTCAAAAGTTTTTAATAATTTGAGTTTGATTTACCATTTTCTAAACGTGATAAGTATTATATATATAAACAAGTAAAGTAAAGATTTTATTGGTAACAGTGCTATAAACAAAGGCTATCAATTACATGTATAAAATAAAAATAAAAATTATAATATTAATGCTATAAGAAATGAATCGTTAAATTAATAAATAAATAGAAAAAATTAAAGAATTAGTAGGACTATTTATAATGTTATTACATAATAACTTAAATATCGTTTGCATCATAAAAAATATATTTAAATACATTTTATATTCTATAAATATTTAATATATATTCCAAATTTTTAATAAAAGTTATATATATAGGAATAACAACTTCCACAGGATAAATAATTTACTCTTCCCCTTCTTCAAATAACTTTAAACTCATGAGTAATTATGTCATTTAATTTCAAAAGCAATCATCTAATTTAATAAAGAGAAAAAAAAATTCATAAAGGTAGAGAATATTAAATGTTAATCAATATACGATACATTTACAGACAAGTTACTTTTACTGTTTGGTCTCTTGTTAGCTGCCACACATCGTTCTCTCCTTTCTTTTTATCATTTTCAAAAGCTGTTGTCAGATGGGGCATGTGGGTTTGGCTTCAATCACTTAAAAAGAAAAAATAAAAGAAAGGGTCAGACATGCTTTAGCTCTCAATGGCTTAGGGTAGCTATGTAGGTTATCATGAAATTTGACTTGATCTTTGTTCATTGCTCAGATGGGTTTTGAAATTGGAGGATATATGTATTGAAGAAGTAATAGTTGATTTAGTTGGGGAAGTCTCTACTATGTATTCAGAGCTCCATGGGAGGGAACTACTCATTAGTGTTGCTGAGTGTGGTGTATTTGACAAATCTGTGCATGGTGCATTTTAAATTTTAAATTACAGTTCACTCTCCTCTGCGGCTCTGCTACGCTATCCATCTTACATTTCTAATTTCAAATGCTAAAATCTTTCTCTTCATTTTTTCCTCCCTTTTGCTCCTCCTTTCCATCTGAGTTCATCGGCATCGTGCCTGGCCTCAGCCATCTCGGGCATGTGGTGGTGTCGACGGTGCTGTGAGGCGCTCGAAGTCATTGACACTTCAACAACCATTTGGGTGCCAAAAGGGTTTCTAGATTTTGATTTTGGGTTCTCAATCTCATTCTTCTATATATATAAATCCATTTGCTTATGTTTTTCAAATTTCATGATTTAATCCATTTGTTCGCTCACGTAGCAGAGACAATAGAATGGAGAGGAAAGGGAACGAATTACTATGATAGCTTAGAACTTTTGAGAAATGTGTGGAAATGGAAAGAGGAAGGAGGAGCAGTACGACACTTCTGATGATGACTCTGAAGGCCATGCACCTCCCAAAAAATCGTCCTACAAATATTTCGATGACTCCGACTCCATCATCATCTGCAAGGCCCTTCTCAAAATCATTGTCTTCAAGAGTTTCTCCTTTTATTAAATGTGCTGATTATATATATATATATATATATATATATATCTATTTATTTTTGTAGATTTTGAAGAACATGACGTTGTAGGTGAGGAACTAGCATAGGAAGATTGTAGTCAATGTTTGGGAATTTTACGTTAAAGATGGGAAGCAAAAGCTTAGCAAAAGAGGTTTGCCAAATTGTTCTCCAAATTTTTATAAATGCCTTATTAAATTGATGATTTGATTTTGTGACATTTTGGCCAACCGAGGAGAGACTGATTTTGGGTGCTTTTCTTTTAAAATTAAGTGTTTTAAATTGCTACACTGAGAAATGGTTGTGATTTTTTTAGATGTGAACATGATTGTCAAAGATATGCAATTGTTGATTTATGCAAGCTTAAGGTATTCTGATTTTAGTAAAAACTATTAGACAAGAACTTACACTTCTGGGTTAAGATTGGAGAAGGAAAAAAGGTCATCGAAGGGTTTTTTTTATTTTAAATGAAAAAGAATTCTACATGTTATGCAGAAAACTTTTTAGCAATTCTTATAAATCCATTGAAAACATCAAATTTCCCATCAAATTTTATTCCAATGTTTGGGGATGAAA